>CM074179.1:8089115-9580123 GCA_037179385.1 Holothuria scabra
AAGTGTTTTTGCAACATTTAGCGTAGCCTGTAAACCGCAAACGAAGAGTTTTGAGGGATCTGGTTGGTTCAGCCTAGGCTGTTCGAATAATTCGGGGTTAATTTTGTAAAGTTGATATTTTTGTGTGTAAAATCAGTTTACGTGACTATGATGTGTTTGTACTTATCGGGCAATTGTTTTCAAGGAATCTGGGCCTGCTTTTGGAGTTTTCTGTAATAAGAGGGCAAAAGCAGTCACCTCCAATTTGAATTATTGTAATAGCTCTATTTCTAATTCATGAATGGCCTCTCAGAAAATAATGTGACACTGTTTTTTCTCATTGAATTGTAAAATTTACATGAACAATTGAACCCTTGATTTAACCTAATTATGCAACATTTTAGTCTCGAAATATATTGAAAGAAACATGGAAGAGAAAGAGTGAAGAAATTTGTGAAATTTAGTGGTTCTTTCATAAAAGTTTAGGCAGACTACTTCTTATAAAAACACATGGCAACCTTTCGACGGACTCAAATGCTGCCTGAATTCTAGTACCTGAAGATCAGGTCGTTCCCTCGAAATATACAGTACATGCCGGCCGCCTGATACACCAGTTAGTATGACCATGGAAGTACCACCATGGTCATACTGGTGGTATGACAACAGCAAAACATCACAATACATGTACGGTGTATACTTCTTAAAATAACAAATTCCTGTTCTGTGTATATGGTAGAGTCCTAGTGAGGAACGCAGTGGTGAAGCTCTGGTATTTAAAGGCATGTTTCCATCATCCCAAGCAGTTCCAGTTCTCCCAACCGTCTTACTCTAGCCCTCCCACATTTATCTAAAACTCATCTTTATCCAGACACAGTCCTAGTTTATTGCTTCATGGCTTGTCCCAGTGGCCATACAAGTCCATAATGTGTAATCAAGACACTCTCAGTGCCCACGCTGTGTAATTGAGCTATGATGCATTATTTGAATGTGATGCCATCAAAGAGCTGTACCAATTGAGAGTTTTGATATATGTATACTGAAACTGTGGTTTGGGGTGACGAAAGACTGCCTTTAAAATTTCTTACCCGACTGAAAAATGCATGCCAAGGGGCCTGCGTTTATTCCTCTGAAGCATGGAAGTACTACCTTCCCGGGAGGTACGGTACTTCCATGTATGAAGGGTGTGCCTGTGCATGTAGTACCTCGGAAGCTTTGCGATTTGATGGGTTCTAAAATTGCCAATTATTATTCATACGTTATAAGTTCACTTATGTATTGTTAACTGTGTGCTGGATACTTTCTGGGAAAGCACTGTTTTAGGCGTGTAGAACTACCACATTTGGGCCAACTTCTTTGGTGGGAGTGTGTAGGATACCAGTGGTCTATATTGCCGGTGAAATGTATCTGCTGTTTGCTTAATTAATTTGCCAAGGCTAATATGGGAATACAGGAATAGAACATTTAAACTTGTTTTTCTTCTCCCCTCTTAGTGGCGGCATCAGCGGCGTCTGGAAAGTGTCCCGGCAGGGTGTCGATGTTAGCTCAAACTTTATGCCTTAACACACCAAGAATCCACACCTTGTTTTCCCTCCTGGGATTTACCTCTCCCTCCACAACTTCATGGTCTACAGGGCGTTAATACTCGCAATCCCTCTCAATTCCCTCTTTTCCCTTTTCTCTTTCTCTTTTTTTTTTCTTTTTCTTCACCATCATTTGGGGAGGCGATCACCCCATTTGGCCCCTTGGTTGCGCCGCTGCTTTCATGATATGTTTTGAAGTTACATATATTTGCCCTCCATCTCACATTTTAATTCGGATTGACTCTGTCCAGCTGTCTTGTCACCACTACCGCACCGTAAAAAGAACACGTTATGAGGTTGGAGAAATAAAAAGAAATAAGCGCATTCAAATGAGTGAACGCTTAAAGGGGCTCAATGGGGTGATATCGATTATATTGTGATGAGTTTGAAAGAAATCAATACATGATTATGCTTTTAATAAGCCTGATTACTCATGTGTGCGCTCCTTTATTTACCAAAAATGTAAAACAATTGTAGTTTTTATGTACAGGATTGCATATGATTTACACTCAATGGTGAAAAGTGTCTGTTCACCAATTTGAAATACATGTATTAAATCTTTAATGATCCTATCATTGGCACTATCATTAACTAGAGTCAGATGTTTAGAATCTCTTAGTTTGACTATTAAGCATCAAGTTAAGAGTAAAACTCAGCATGTGTGACGGAAATTATGAATTTTGTGGGCAAACTTAATGAGCCCCGATAACACCTGATAAGCAATGTCAACAAAAGCGCACACCGTAACCACATCTAAATGTTTTTTATGTAAATGTTAATTTTCGTTAATTTATAACAACATGGTGCTTACAGATATCATGAAATAAAATCATTAACGTGTTTACAAGATGGCGTCTTGACTATAACTCTAGTTCCATGTTCCTGACACTTGCTTGGGCATTTCGTCTACTATCCAAGTGTTATTGCCTAAGTACGAAAAAAAATTGTGTGCATGCATTAAAAAATGATGATTAACTCATCAAATGAAACACTGTACTTTGCATGAAGTGTATATATAGCCAGGGATCGATCACCCATGGCAAAACATCCGCTATAAGTAAAAGGCGCGTCTTTGGTAACCGTAACTTGTTAAAGAAATATTTATTAGTTTTCTGATATTCATCGTGGCGGGTAATTGATAATGGTAACATCAATCATAACAACGAAAGCTCTTTGAGAACTCATATTTCTCCTGAGCTCGCAGAAGCGAAACACCTGTCATTCTGAAATGCTGACCCGAGATCAGGTCAACTGCATGGTGTACGTATTACCATGGCAATAGTTTAATTTTGCTGAACTATTTATGTTCGTAAAAAGTAGCCTGATTAGAGTCTGCAGACAGGATTCATGAGGTGAACCGCGGAGCTTTCAATGTAGGTTACTATACAGACAGCCAGTTAATAGCCTAATGCAAGGCAGCAGTTTTCGAAAAAAATCACAGGGAGACAAGGTCCATAGCATATGAATTTCGAAGGGTTTAGGCCGGGCTCTATAACCTAATGGTTTGATCAGGAACTAAGAGTTAGCAGCTCCCTGGTTTGATAGCCATGAAGACAACTGCAAACTGCAGAGCATCAAATAATTTCATTTCCATTCCTTAAATTATTTAACAGGAGCTGCCACGAACTCCGGATTTTAATATGCAAATCACCGCATGGGAAGACACAACAGTGTTACAAGTACAGCAGCCTCGCAGTCAGGGTTGAACTAATGTACAGGGCAAAGCGTACTTGAAAATATATTAAGGGTTCCTCTGATACATTTCGGTCCGAATATACCTTATACATTTATTAGATTCTAAGATACAAATTCTTTAATCAAAGAATTGACGTAATCCCCTCCCCCCGTGGACATACACAGTCAGCAAGTCACTCTTAACTTATTTTGAGAAAAATAGGCAAATCCCAGGTTATCTTTATGTCTTTTGGTGCCATTCATACTAGGACTAGATATTCAAGGTAAACTAAGCAGTTATTCCTTGTTCATGAGAAGGTTGCAAGGACGGCGTCGTACACCGACAAATATAATTCCAGGTATATAGATTCTAACTAGGAGTTGTCACTCCAAAAATATCACAGTTCGACACCAATTGAGCTTAGGTTTAAGTTAGCTAGCTAGTTAGATGAGGTTTAACGGTTCAGTTTTCAAACAATTGGCCAGTCAAGTCGAGGTGCCCACGGACTTTTTCCAGCCGTGGCTCACTGGCTTGTTCCCCATACTTCATTGCATTTCGCACAAGGAAAGTAGTTTCCATTATTTTTTAAGTCCCAACCTTTTTCAAGAAGGTTTCAGAGGTCCAAAGGAAATACAAACAGGGGGTTTGGTTTAGGTGCACGTGTAGAACAAAATTTTTAGTGAGTCCTATACATCATTGGAAAGGTCACATTTCGAGGATTCTATACAGCTTAGGCCCATTGTTTTGACAAATTATGGTAATTAGTAATGCAAATATATGCATATTTACTAATGAATTTGGTCATGAAACCGGCCTGGAATTGAACCCGAGACCTCACCGTGCGAAGGGAATGCTAGGTTGAAAGGCCTGAACTGAATGCATAGTATGGGTTGGGACGATCTCTGTGAATCACTATAAGAAGCGCACTCCGAAGCTGAGTAAATAAAATATCGAAACAGTATTTAAAAACAGTATTAAAAAATGAAAAAGAATTCGGTTCATCACAGGTGCTTTCTTTATTCCTCAGGCTGAAACTGAGGTCAAAGGTGCTGTACGGTAACGAGATTTGCAGGAACGATGATCACACCTACGTTAAAACTGTTTGGAAATTTTACTGTATCTAAACGGGGGGGGGGGGGCTCCAGGGTTTCCTCAACAGGAGGGGGAAGCTCCGACAGGAGAAAAACAACATACCAAATATTGAAGTAGTTTGCCTCTGCCTTAATTACTGGTGAACACCGATCTAGTGAAAGCCTTAATTGTACTTGAGAGTACCTTTCCCAAGGTACACAAATGTCACCCAATCAACTTTCTGTAGTTTCGCTTGCAGAGAGACGCCATTTTCACTGATATTTTAGGAAAAATTTAACGTAGAGAAATGATTTTGACGCAATTACAACATAAAAACACCTTTTCCAGTTGAAGATGGATGAAAATGGCAAAATTACAATAAATGTCATTTTTCTTTTTAACGTCCGTTACAAATTCCCGCCAATGTGAACTTTTCATCCCAATGTCTCCTCGGCTTCCTTGCTTTCGTCAGTTTTTAGGCTAAGCAAAGCAGACAGGCAGGGGTTGACCTCAAACACGTCTATAAATAACTCACCATAACGATATTGACAGTTTGTGTTGCATGCAATACCGGTACTTTTTGTGCACAGTACGTGGGATATGTTTATAACTTTATACTGTTATGGAATTATCACTTGTTATGGAATTATCACTTCTGGGGTGCCGGCAGGTACGGCTGAAACTTGTATTATCAAGGAAGTTGAAGCTGTTTAGTATTATTCTTTTACTGCCTATAATGTTTGTCATTGTTTTGTGGCCCTATACATGTCCCGCCAGCTCCCTTGTCCATGTTTGTGATGCACAAGCCTGTGCAGGATATTGCCTTTTTTAGTATATTAGAACTCATTTGTCAGTTTAGCATAAATTAAGTATTATTACGTCACTAGTTTGAAGCAAGAGGCTGGGCGCCGCCATACCGGCAACTTGACCGTCGGGCCGCTATCTCTCACCCCTCCGTCCTTGAATTGGCCCAATTTCGTCGGGGAGCCTTAACTTGCGCTAACGATAAAAGATGCGATTAACTTCAATCTGTCTTGATTTTGATTTTACGAAAAGAGCAGACTCTGCAAGGAAACCATCAAAATTCCAATTTTTCAACAAAAATGCAAAATTTTCAATAAACTTCTACAATATTAGCTCCCGGTTTTGTAAAAATTGTGAAAAGAAAGCCCCAAAGTTTTCCAATGTCCTTTGAAGAGCGTTTCTACGTACGACAAAATATGAAACCTCACCAACCTTCAGTTTTTCCTTTATTCTTCAATTAAGACCCCATATTTTTTAATTCTTCTTTACAAATAAACCCATTTTTAACACATTTTATGCCATATAATTTCATAGTTTCGTTAATAAAAATTTCAAAATTTTCAAATTAAAAGGAAGTCAAAAAATTTGGTGGAAAATTTCCAAAAGTATCAATCCAGTCAATTATGGAGTAACATTTTGAAAATAAAAGAACCACGAGCATTCATATGCTCCCGCTAAATCTTGAATCTTAACTTGTTTAATATAACCACTGAATGGAATGCCGCCGGGTATTCTAATTCCGAAGCTACGAAGTAATACAACATTCATTCCTATACCCCTGCGACTCAACCTGTGGCCTGTATGTGCGGCCTTAAGTTACAAAGCGAAGTCATTTTTGAATGCTATGTTCACCACAGGGTGAGCATAAACATTCGTTTTCCAGGCAGACAATAATTGTAAATACTCAGGAACACGCGCTTAGTATTCACAAAGCTGGCTACTGATTCTTCGATCTTTCTGAAAGATACTTCCAAATATTGTTGCAGGATTCGTTTTACATAGTCCTCCTTTAGAAGCAAGAGAAATCCATTCGATGACAATAATCTAGTGACTCATTTGTTTCCTCTTTTACAGGCGGGAAAATCCAATTTTTGACAGCTCTAATTGAACCTTAGTGAAAATAGGAAAGGTCGCACGGGCGCATACCACTTGTGAAAAATTGCTCCCCTAAGTCAATAGAAGGTAACAGGTCAGGGCAGTCACTAACAACATTTCAAGAGGTCTGTGCATGGAGAAATAAACGGATGTAATAGAACACGAATGAATTCAACTTACTGGGTGCAACCTATAGGTAGTAGGCTATAGTTTTAAAGCTACGGTAACTTTCACTGAAGTCAGTGAAACCAGGCGGTCACAGAGAACGGATGCAACAGAATCCCTCTTCAGCGTCGGAGCTACGGGAGAAGAGAGGGGTCGAAAGGGGATTTGCCCGGCGGACTTTTTCCTTCCCCTCCCCGCCCAGGTTAGATGATTCTGGAGTTAGGTTAACCAAAAAGATGAGAATGAGCTAGGCCTATACCACTCTTGAAACGTAATTTTTCATCCAGAGAAGAAATGCTAAAATCGCAGAGCTTCCGGGACTTTGCTTTGGATCCCCATCTGCAGGAGTTGTGGCTACAAGTTAAGGCTCGGTCGCGCACTGTGCACGAAAAAATTTGCCGGAATATCTTTCTTTGCTCCATCCCCCCCCCCCCCCCACCCGATCTAATCGTCACTTTCTGACCCCGCTATACTGCTTTTAAACCATATTAGTTGAAAGGAATCACTCTGATATGAAAGGCACAAGAAAATAATACCCGTATGGACCTAAAATTTCTGATACAGAATGGGGTTGTGTTCACCAAAGACGACAGAAACTCGAAACCGTGGTATATGCTACAGGGGAAAGGCATAAACGGACTCGACGCCGTGACTTTGAGACTGTCGGCATGTCGTGTGTCGCGCCAAGGGAGCATGTACGATGCCGCGTCTTCCCAAACTCCTTACCTTTGAGAAATTTTTGTTCAGTTAAGGAGGCGAAATCGGACGTGCTTTGGGTGTAAAAACTTTGTAACTTAAATGATGTTTCAGAGATGGAGTGCAAACCATGACGAATTCGCGCGTAAAATACTGAACTTGCATTACCTGTGATTTCCGTGACAAAACTTGCATTGTGTAAGGAAAATTTCTGCATACAATTTTTTCCAATATACTAAGGCGTTTGAGACGGGGAGGAGTCGCGGTGACCAGACTCCCGCCCCCAACAAATTTTGGCAAACTTTAAAATTCGGAAAGGAATGTGGGACAATTTCGGACAGACATTGAGATATAAAAACTGAATTCTGATATTATTTTAGTTACAAGAATAACTTCCAAGCGTGCTCGGAGTCGTAAAAAACGATTTGCTCGAAAAAGGGGGAAAACACATTCAGGGTAAAATTTTCATGAAAAGTTAGCAAGATTGCAAGACTTGGCTACACTCTAAAAACATCCTGGTTAAGTCCTGGTTAATTTAACCAGGACGGGGTCAACGATTACCCATACACTTCCTGGTTAAAAAGAAAGAAAAAAAAAGGAACTGTATGTAAAATTATTGCCCTCCGTCGATTCTGGTTAAATTTAACCAGGATGTTTTTAGAGTGTACACAGTCGGCAGGCAAAGGAAAAGAGTTATTATTCGTGAGTTTTTCTTCAGAGTCAACACAATGCCCAATTTGGTCAATCCAAATCCTTTCAGACATTTATCCAAATAAATAAAAAGTATTCTTTTTAACATTTTCATGAAAAACACTAAAGATAACATAATAAAACGACGCCCTAGGGAAGTCAATGGCCTAAAAGAAACAATGATTCCTAAGCCATCTCAGGCAGGTTTTCAGTCTTGCGCGACACTATGCCCAAAGTGACCATTAAATCTGAATTGCCCTTGTTACGTTTGGCTAATATGGTTTACAGGTCTATTGATGGCTAAGCAAAATTTTCAAAAAAAAAAAAAAAATAAAGAATTACGAAGATTTGTGACAAATTCAGGCGGCTTACTCTAAAATCTTCCCTCAGTTCTACTTCATAAGTATTGAAAGCAGTCTTAAAAATCGTCCGCCGAAATTGTAAAATATTTCTCCGAAAACTCCTATACTCTAAAAACTTCCGGTTGAATTTGAACTGGACAAGGATCAAATGGGCACTACACCTAAAAAGGTTTAAATATTTGACTATTTTGAAACCGAGCCTATACGAGTGTCTCAATCCTTTCAAAACATTTTCTGAAAAATGACAACGCATTATTGTGAAATTTTCGTGGAAAATTAACACGATTTAAAACACCGAGACTCGTTGGGAAAGCTTGTAAAACCGCTATTTGTCAGCGTCACTTCATAGTCTTGGTCAACACTTTGCCGGAAATTGTACGGGAAGACAGGAGTGGACAGGTGTAGGCCTATGTATGTACTAAACATTTTGCCCCCCAAATATGGTAGAGGTACATTTTATGTGGTAATTTTCTACTTTCAATGCTAATCTGCCCATTTTTGTTAACGTGAGCACGTTATTGCAACAGAAAATCCAAAGGAAAAACTAATAAGATGTATTCACAAGGCTAAAGGGAATGCCATTTCCGGCCATCTGAGGTGTCACAGTTTTTCAAAAATTTCAAAAACTCATGGTGACTCTGTGGCCTACCTTTACGCAGGTTTCTTATAACAAATAACCCTCGGCCTCTGATGTACCATGTAAAACCTTTGCGAACGAGAGTGGGGTGGGGAGGAAGGGGAATTTTCATTGAGTAAATGTGGTCATTTGCCCCCTCTTCCCGATAAGTGACCCCCAGATATTGGCCACTGATGAGGGCAGTACGTAGACTTACAATAAAATGAGTACCCCAACGAATTTCAGTATCCAATAGTACTTTTCTAATTTTGCTCATATGTACTGCAGATTCTTCAATAAACACAGACCTTACAATAAGCTAACGAATTTCTACCAAAATTCTCAAGTTTTCTTCAAAACAAGCCCCGTTGTGTTAAATATTTGTAGAAAAGAAGCCGAAAGTATCGGGGCACTTCACTTGAAATTCTACCACTAGTCGCGTCCAACCAGGACTGCCTTATCACCTTTACGGGGCTTTGAAATGCTGCCCCTCCCCCATCGTGCGGACCCTGGCGTAACCCATGGCTTGTTGGACTCAACAACAGCACTGAATATGTAACAGAGTCATTACTATCTCTTTATGTTCGAACAGATATGGAGTTTGTCGTTATGGATAATATAACTAATTCGAATCATTTTGAATCATTATTTGTGAAAATTAAAACGGCGGTTTGTAAAACAATTATTACTGGAGTTATTTACCGACCTCCAAGGGAAGATGTTGATGAATTTATTCTTGAATTTAATAGTATTTTAAATACCTTAAATAATAATCGCAGTGTTTGTTTTATTGCAGGGGATTTCAATGTTAATCTACTGTCTGGACAAAAGGCGGACTTACTTAAAAATACATTATTATCATTCTCATTCTATCCTGTAATTGATAAACCCACTAGGGTGACAGAAGTATCGGAAACACTTATTGATAACATATTTACATGTATTAATTTCGCAACTAGATCTACCATCATTAGAACTGATTTATCTGACCATTATCCCATTGCTATTATTTGTGAACATTTAAGTCCGTGTAGAAGGAATTTCACTAGGCCTGTTATTTTTAAGCGTGATACTAGTACTTCTAAAATATTGAATATGAAACTGGAATTAGATTCTACTGATTGACATGATATTTTGTGTAACAATAACGCTCAGTCTGCTTTTACTAAATTTAATAATAAACTTTGTGATATTTTCCAAAGAAACTGTCCTATGCGTCAAATTAAGTGTAAGAAAAATTTACAGAAATCACCTTGGATTACCTCTGGTATTTTAAAGTCCATTCGCAAGAAAAATGTATTGTATTGTGCGTATAAGCGAAGCCCCACAGAACAGAATTTACTGCATTATCGCAATTTTAAGAACAGATTAACTGCGGTAATTCGAAATGCCAAGAAATCGTATTACTATGAGTACTTTAGTAAAAATAAAAATAACAGTAAGAAGATTTGGTCTGGTATTAATGGGATACTGAACAGAGGGGTGGCAACACTAATGCGACTGGAATCAAGTTGAGAATTTAGATACAAATGATGATTCGAATAACCTGCAAAATTTTGCTAATGATTTTAATAATTTCTTCACATCTGTAGGCGAAAATCTAGCTTCTAAAATAGATGTAACGTACTATAACTGCAATTGTTATCTCAATGATATTAGTGTTTTAGATACCTTTATTTTACACCTAGTGAGTCATGAGGAAGTGGTTAGTACTATATTGAAACTTCAAAGTGGGAAATCCCCAGGGTATGATGGCCTTACCAATGATATTTTAAAACAGATACATGGCCATATTATTGATCCTCTTACTCATATTTTGAATTTCATATTTTGAAATTCATACTCACGTTTCTTGTAAATATTATTACGTATTGTATCATAATAATAATGATAATGAATGTACGTTTGCATGTAGTACAGTTGAAAAATAAAACAATAAAACAATATATATATATAAATATATATATATATATATATATATATATATATATATATATATATATATATATATATATATATATATATATATATATATATATATATATATATATATATATATATATATATATATGGCATTACTTTTCATGCTGTTTATATGCTTTTGGCCTATTTTCAAATAATCACAACTTGCGTTATGTATGTTGAGATGTATATTGCAAATTACAAAAAATCGACATAAACATCCCGCTTTGCCATTTCTTAGCCCCTTCCCCTACCCTCATTCTTCTTTAGTCTTTCTTCTTTTTTAAATTTCACAACTTTTTACGGACTGCCCGCTTTTCAACTCTACCTTCAGGACTGGAAATTATACATGGCTGTATGGTGAACCTCAATCCCGACTCTGGTTCAAGTCCTTGAGCCTCCTGCAACCCATCGTCACACAGGCCTAATATTACATAAATAAAAAGTCCGACTATTTGGTTAGGTTTTGTTACTGCATCTCTGTTTCAAAACACGTGCTTGCACCCCCGACCACTAACATAACCCCTATTCTAACACTTTTTCATTTGTTTAAAGTTCAGACCTCGAACAGAACAGACGCCATCTCCCGTTTTCTTTTAGCTAATCGTATATGTAGCTCAGACAGTCTGAGACTGATCAAATTTTCATAGTTTTATAGTTCTATGTGAATGGTTCCAACTCTTCCACCTGGTAGAGGATCTCTCGCTCTTTTCTTAGTAAAACAAATTAAGGAAACAATAACTTTGATGCCTAAAACGGCTAATTTCAACATTCTCCGGGGCTCTTCGGACCCAGTCGCGGATTAAATATTGCAAAAGTTGCAATTAACTAGCATGTTTAAAATCGCTTCACGATTAATCAGTGGTATCACTAAGGGACATAATGGACATTAGCAGTTTTCCGTCAGTCATAACATTCCAATGCCCCCTTCTTAACCCCCTCCATCAGTTCCTAACCTTGATTTTAAGTGTGAAGCGTACATACTTAGGCATAAAATTATTCATAAAACGTTAGTTACAAAGATCTCGAGACTTGGGTAACCATAAGGAAGCTGGAACATTTGGAATTGGGTGCATAGACATAAAGCTGACAAAATAATTTTAGCAAGCAGGACTATATGAAATTGACTTATAGCCTATACCAAACACAGTACCAACCATGAATACATGTCAAGGACCCTCCCTCCCATCGTCATTGTTGTGGTTATGGACTACCACTTGAGTGTTTAAAATTACTTCGAGCAGTGATCAGAACAAATCTTCAAAATGATTTCGGTATTCTAGCTATGCACTATTAAAGTGAGAACGATATGTTCGTGAATTTACAGGCAACACGCTGACATAAATATGCACCACACGGG
The DNA here is from genome assembly GCA_037179385.1 of Holothuria scabra. Classification (NCBI taxonomy): domain Eukaryota; kingdom Metazoa; phylum Echinodermata; class Holothuroidea; order Aspidochirotida; family Holothuriidae; genus Holothuria; species Holothuria scabra. Next base: position 8,101,171 of record CM074179.1, read on the forward strand.
CTTCCTTACAGATGCACTTTCTTCCGTATCTTGAAGTACTCTTTTTCACTAGCGAAGGTTTTAGTAGCTAGCTCATTGCTGCCACAGGCATGCGTAGTGGACTACGGAGCTTTTAAGGTGTAATGTAATAGACCTTATATCTGAACTAATTTGTCTATCTTGTGAAGTAACGTAGGTCTATCGTCCTTTTTAACATTGGCTCCCAGATACTTTAATGCGTTAGTGTAGTATATTAGAAGAACTGTATATTAAGTGTCTTTATATTTTAGCATTTTTATGAGAAGGATATTGATATTGAAATTTTGATGATGACGACGACGACGACGACGATGATGATGATGAAGATGATAATGTTTGATATTTCAACAAATATCTCAGTTAGAGAAAAATATCTAAATTTCCACTAGCAAATACATTATTTCGGGGTGTAAATACTGCCACTGCCACAACGAGCTGGGGAGGGGTAAATATTTTAAATGTGGTCCTGTGAGCATCCTGATATGTCAATTTCTAGACCATAGTACTTATATATGCAGTCCACGTCGATTGAAAACGTTAGGATGGAAATGGAAACGTTTGTATGTTTAAAAGCGTAAGCAATTAAGAGATAAGGTTTACACGAATTTGGCAGAAGGGATCGCAGTGCTTGAGACCTCACATTTTTCATATACTTCGGGGAGCCTCTTTGTTCTCATCCCTCTATTATGTTAGGACAGAATTCACCGCAGCTGTTATTATTTTCCATGTTTAGGAAGACGCAGTGTAGTTCAAACGATTATTTTAAACGGACAAGAAGTTGTGCTGAAGTCCGTCAATAACCTCAACAAGGAAAAGAAGAAAAGTTTCAAATAGTTCTTTAAGCTAAACATTTTTTAAAACAAGTTTTAGCAAATTCAGTATAGTTAAACAAGTTTTGAAATATTTTAGTATTCAGTGATCAACAAATACACTTCAGCAGGATAGGTTTCTACTGCTGTTATCAATACAACAAATAACCATCGGTAACGTCTCAAACTTCCAATAATTGGGTGTTTGAAATGCAACTTTGTAACAAGCTTAACTTCTATAACTAGTACATGCACTCTAAAAACAAGAGAGTGAGATTGAATCTAGTCACTCTCTAACAGAGTGAAAAGTGTAGAAATTCACTATATTAGAATGTTAGTTCTCCAAGAAGAGTGACATTTACTTTAAAAAGAAAGTGTCAAATTTTTTCAATCTTCTTGGAGTGAAATTTTTGCTGTTTTGGCTTTTTTGGCGTGAGATTTTTATTTTTAGAGTTAGAGCAGAGTATGGGTCAAACTGATGCATGAATGCAGACCTGTGGACTGTCTAGGATATGCACGACATGGCACCCCATGTTGAGCACCGTGTCCCCATTTACATGTGAACACCCCAAAATAGCATGCATGCCGATGTTTTACCAAAATTAAGAAGTATCTAAAAGGCGCTTACTGATGAAAACGATTGGTTTCACATCTTTCATGGCTTCGGGTTCAGTGCACATTAAGTACAAAATAGCCAAGTGGTGTCTGGAGTTGACTAACCACGCCAGCCACTAATATTTGACTAATTTGTTTATTTCTTAGTAAAGGACTAAAGGATATCAGTTTTAATCAAACTTAATACTTAATAATATTTTTCAGGGACTTATTCAATTGGGTCAAATATTAGTCCATATTGTTGACTACGTGATTGGTCGATTCAGGCACTGTTACAGACTAATTTGTGTGCAGTGTTCTGCATGTCTCCACCGGGAGGCCAACCCTCCAACCTCTGGAAAATCCTAGAATGGCACCATCCCTGACTAAGCCTGCTTGCGGGATTTAACCATACATCATTACTAATCATTTATGCACACCCTGGCGGCTTTGAAAAATTGAAGAATTCAGAAATTTGCCATTTTTGTGGAACCAGTCTACTGTGTGGTTTTGACAACTTATGAAATTCCGAACTTCCAATTTCTCTCCAAAAAGCGCCATATATTGGACATGTTTTGCTTCAAAAGAGCAACATTTTTCGCCCGTGCAAATTGCAATTCTTAAGCAGAGATGCTCGCTTATACCTTCAATTTGGTAAACTTATCCGAGCTCTGGAGGTGAGAAAATCCGAAACCAGATCATCAAGTAGCACCAGTAACTACAGTGCTATTTTTATAAATTTTCTTCATAAAACTCCAAAATTTCTCCAACCCTCTTGACTTAAAAAAATATTCGCCAGAGAGCCTCATTCTGTAGGCGTTGGAAAACATTATGAAGCAACAACGATGTTTGGTTGCCGCTCAGTCTCAGATATTCCAATAGGATATGTCCTTCAGTAAACCCCATCTTTTCAAATTTCCTTACAAGAAACTCAGAATCCACACTTTTCTTCAATACAAGCTCCATATTTTCAAATATCTGAAGAAAGAAAATAATTTCAGCGCCCTTTGAGCGCCACAAGTTACATCCCTCGTACCGTGCTGCTCACACTTAAAATCGTAAAATTTAAATGTCTACCCACCCCTCCCCCTTCCCGTAGGAATGTGTAGCTACTCCGCTGTGGACACCTTACCAGGGCATGAGAAAAAATTTAGGCCAGATGTCTTCTACACTTTGAAAATCAATTCGACGTTCCTACCTGCATGGGTAGAACTACACTGAGATGCGATAAGCCTGTTTCGGATGTCAATATTTCATTTGAACAAAATTATTAGTCTTATATGAATACGATGCAAGAATGTCCATAACTTTATCGATCTCTTCATGACACCTTAAAAACTCCGTAGAAGTAAAACGTACACTAATAACCTGCTTGCTGCTTGTTTCATATTTCTCCCATGCTCATTGTCTGCTCAACCGTCTAGGGTAGTACAGTACAGTTGTTTGGCCATTTTGGAATTGGAGATAATGCTTACATTCATTTCAGTGATGCAGGAGGGGACGGTGAGGACTCTAATGAGTGTTTGCGTGTATGGGTAAAAAATGCTTACTTATCATATTAGCTGTAAATAAAAACTGTTCCCACATTGTCGCAGGTTTTTAACCAGGGAAGGGGAGGAGAAATGTATGCCGGCCGGGGATTTTCTATTTTCTTTGAGAACAGGCTTTAATCTGTACGATAAAATATGTAATCCCTCGGTGATGTACTTGACCTGGCTTTCAGGAAAGAAATCATTTCAAAATTACTCCAAAGAATTCTTTCTCTCAATATAAACCCCCACATTTTTAAATCTCCTACAACAGAGTCTATCAGAATTTTTATGCGTTCAATGAAGATCCAATATTTTCAACAATAACCGAAAGTGTTCCTTGAAAACAAGCCAAAAACTTTTCATTACACATTCCATTCGACATCCTTCGTCTTTATCAGGGCTTGTCTGTTCTGTCCCTGTCAGGGAACTTGGCTCCTGTCGGACAAAGCCTGCTTTGCCATGCAAGGGCTGCATGTACAACATCGCCGTGTATTAATTTTACCAGGCTGGCGAAGAAGGGGCTATGCCAATGTTCCCCAAGGTTCGATGTTCCCGAGAATCTTAGGAACATCCTCACTTCTGGGAATATCGAACCTCGTGAATAACGAACCTTGTAATCATCTCCAAGTCATCGAGATATCATGAAAACGGGGAACATCGAACCTTGGGAACATTGGACCCAGGGAACACCGGGTAGACCCCTGTGAAGAAGGCTGCTTTCGGTATTAACATGTTATGAAGTCATGATTGCAAAGTACTTTTTCCAACTTGTAGTATTGCTCTACTATTGCTGGACTGTCTTTCTATAACAGGGAAAACTGAATGAAATCACCAAAACTTGTTGGTAAACTAAAACGTGTTTAAAGGAGAAAAATACGAAGAGACAAAAACACGTGAGATATCCTTTGTTCTGGAACCCACCCCCGTTCCATGCCATTGTTCCTTGGCATATCAATAAATCCAGTTTTTCCCTCCCTTCATCCTCACGATAACATGTAGAATAACAACAACCCCTGTCGTCAGTCGACAATGATACTCAATTTTTCTCTTAAGAAAGACAGGTTTTTTTGTAATAAAAGAAACCAGAATTTGCAGGCTAAAAGAACCCTTAATTTTTCATCGAAAATTTTGCCTTCCTTACCATTAAGGAACTCACCGCCTCTGTCAGAGGTTTTGTGTTATTACCCCCACCGGTTCCCTGTCGGGGAGCTTGGTCCACTGTCGGTAACTCTGGTCTTACAAGACTGTCTACAAGTCTGTCTACAAGTCTACACTATTTTTACAGGTACAGAAACGAATCACAAATCTGTCTACCGTTAAGTGATGGTACATGTTCGAGAAAATTCGCATAGTCATATGCTCGGAGATATGGTCAAAATAACTTATGCCTCTTAATCCAAATGGTAACCGACATAATCGTTCACTCTACTTAATGAAGATAAAAGCCTTAACAACTAGGACATGGTTTTTTCTTCTGTTGGAAACTGTAATGACCTCTGTATGTTTGAATGTGTTTTGCACATTAAAACTCAGTTAAAGAGATTTCTGAAATTTATGGGGATGTTGTAACTTCTTCTCATCAAATTAATGACACATTAACCATTGCCCCCGGAAAGCGAAATGATAAAAATTAACCTATTTCATTGCTGAGGGCACCAAAAATGTGACAGCCAACTGCTGTACAACGTGAAAGTAAGAAAAATATAAAAAGCTTATGATCAATCTTTATTTTCTCTCTATCAATTCAACTTGAAAGTGCCTTCTTTCACTAATTAAAAGCTTACAATATCAATGTAGAAGGTTTCAGTATCCAATAATTTGTCTGAAAAGGCGTATTCCCCAAAAGAGAATAGCCTTCAAGTGCAGTGGACAGCACCCTTAGTTTGGGCCAACCAAAAAAGATAGCACAAGGGACTTAAAAAGGGACTTGAGGAGTGTATAACTACTTTGTTCGAAGCTGTCCCAAAGATTACACCATTTGGGGTTTTAACCAGGTTTGTAGAACGAGTAACCCTTTTTGGGGCACACCCATACAAGAGTTTCAATGGCCCAGGAAGGGTGTCCAGTCCTCTTATCCCTTGCAAATTTTAAGCCTTTCTTGAGAGCCTAGATGCAAAATGGTGCGCAATTTTTGAGACTGGGAGAACTAATTTTGAACTCGAAGGTTTAGTTCAGTAGCGGAGCTGCCATATGGTCATATTATGCCCCCCCCCCCCCCGACGGCCCAAGATCGTCTGCAGGCGCCCTTTTTAGGTTTTTTAAAGTACTTTACTCTTGCACCGTTATTGGCAAAAGATATAATTTAATAGCGTTGTTTTAAGGTACCGATAACAAAAAATACTCAAACAGCCACCAGTAAAACGTATCTTCATGCTTTATACGCACTAATGAATGTTGTCGCTGTGCCAAGTTAATTCTTTCCACACCAAGCGTGTTTAAAGCTTATAAAATGCACAGACTGACATTAAATTAACCCCCCAGGCCAATAAAAGATGTTGCAAAGGGCGCAACAATAATTGTAGCGCAAATAGGCCTCTTGCTGCCAGGGATAACATAGACAATAAAAAAGTTTATAAAGATACCAAAATAGCTTCCACAACATTTTTCAAAATCATTTGAAGAGAGCATTCAGATTAAAATAAAATAAAATAAATCTGTTATCAGAGTGATAATGGTTTAAGAGTTTTAATAAGCAGTTTTCATTTTGTTTTTCTTCAAGTGACCATTCTCATGATAAATGGCAAATGCTGACAATGCACGATAATCCCATGAAAATGATTGTTTCTGTACTTTCGTAGTCCCAAAAGCCAGAAAATCGCATCTAATAAACCTAATAGGTGTAGGGTACTATTATTTTTTTATGAATTCGGTATCTAGAAGGCCAAGCAGACCTTTTGTCTTGGGCTATTTCTTGCAATGTACTTTATTAATGGCTATTTCAAAAAGGTCACAGGATGTAACTTACGTTACTTAATGTTTCTTCGTGTACTTATCGTGATTTCCAGATGCCAAAATTGTACATTTAACGGTGATTAATTTCCAAAACTCCCCCCCCCCCCGCCGTAAGATTGCTTGCTATTTAGCTCTAGCAGGTTTGTTTAGTCTTTTTCTTCACAAAGAAGCCCATTATTACATTAAAATCTTAAATCTACACCTGACAATAACACAAAATGTAATTACCGCCTTCATACTAGAATGTGAAAGAGAGGGATAGAAACATGGGCGTCCGCAGGTTGGGGCAGGGGGGGGGGGACTTGTGGTCCCTTGAAAAATAAAAAACCTGAAAAAACGAAGGAAACAAAGAAAAAGACGAAGAAAAAATTAGCATCAACAATTTTTTAACAGTTCACTCAGTGTTCCCCCTGTTTATATGCCGTAAACAGGCTTTAGAAATACCATTTCCAGCGATCTTAGTGGAATTTTGTACCTCCCCCTTCCCCCACCCGATTGATCTTCTGCGGAGGCCCATGGATAGAAAATTTAAACATGTTTTAATAGAAAACTTGCTGAAGAGAAATGGCAAAGTGTCTTCTACCAGGTGCGGAAAATCAAATGGAAGTCTGAAATGCCATGGCTTCGATCGTGCTAAGGCTCAGGGTATTCACTCCTTCGAAGCGCCCCTGTAGACCATTTTCGCCCCCTCTGACCAAAATCCCTAGCTCCGCCACTGGTTTAGTTGTGGTGTTTTGGTGTAATATTTTTTTATTCTTTAATGCAAAACGTTTTTTACTCCCACATTCCCCACTCCTAGTGGTTACAGGTCTGGTGACTTAGTGAGAAATCTTGATGAATAGCTGTGTAGAGAAGTATCGTACTTTACAACTTCGCTTTTTCACTTCTTGGTGTTTCACCTATCAGCGAAGCCCTGCATATGGTTCCATAGGAAATTCTCTTCAAAGTAATAAGACAAATGTCATCAACCACGTGTTGGAAATTTTATTCGTGGCGAAGATATTTTTGTACAGATACTATATATGATCAGATTGACTATTCGGAGTCAAAACACATCTTTTTTATCTGTTTATTACGGATGCATATTTCTCCCAAGCTGTTCTTGGCCACCAACACTTTTGAAACGCCAATTTTACACATGTGCACCACGAGGGAGATTGTCCTTACAAATAGGGTATGTCTTTTGATCCAATCCAATCAACTATAGCATGCAGCCGACCTCTGTAGTGTCTTAAGGTTTTTCTTTTTGTTTAATTTAAGATATGCATGATGATGCAAGCTGCACGGGTTTATAGGATCATTACTTTATCATCACTGGTTACGGACACTATATATAAGTCGAGGTTGCTTATGTGGACAAAATTCTATACCTTGAAGGCTTGACAGCCAAGACCTGCGGGGTGGCAGAGTGGTCTTTTCCAGTGACTGAGCCATAATGTGATTCACATGATCATTGGTTCAAATCCCGTGGGGATGTTCATGCAGGGGTTTCCTCAGGGTATCCTGTCTTTCACTGGCAACCCACTTGGCATTATGTTTGCCACTAAAATCAGTTGCCCACTTGACGAGGTTGTCGGACAAGAGCACCGTCGGGTGGTGCAGTTAACTAGTAGTCCACTTTTTCCTCCAGGCTTGTTTTGGTCTAGCCATCCAGTGAAAATTATGGGGCGGAAGTAAGTTAAATTCCTCAACACTCGGTTAAAAACCACTCTTTCATTTCTTGATTAAATTTTCCTCAATTCCTTTCCATTTTCTTTGCGGAAAATTGCGTATGCTAGAGTGCCCCAAATTGTGTTTTACAATTATCTTTTGAAATTGCAAACTTTTATTAAGGAGACACCACCCATCCGCCTGGCTAGCGATACCACTTCAGACCCTCTTCTGGAAAACCCTTGATCCGCCACTTCGATATGCTGTTTAAATTCTCCTAACACCAGTTAAAAATCCCGCCAAAGTGAACTTTTCAACACAATTTTCCCTTGGCACCCTCGCGTTCTTTTAGCGTCGGAGCAGTTGACTTTACAACCTTTCGTATTGGGATTTGTTCCTTTTGTTTATGCTTTCTGCTTCTGTATGGTGGTAAACCAGGGATGTTATAGCTCCCTGGTAAAACATACTAGAATAAAGAGCTTATCTGGCTAGATGTGCCAAAATTGTTTTGTTCACCCACCTTTGACACGTACTGCAGTCCTTAATGGAAAATTGCTTTAATTACTACTCGCCTCTTTTGTCAGTTTATATCAGTTGATGTGTAATTTAGACCTATAATCTCGTGGATAGGGTGGAAAAGATACATAGATACTGTAGCTAGCGAAACTTGCGTGACTCGATCTGACCCCAGTAACAATTTCAACCCCAGAGAGTTAGTTGATGGATAGTGCAGTGAATGGTACAGAAAAGTCCTCCAATATGGTTGCAAAATATGCAGACTGAACTCATAATAGGATACAAATGGATGTTACCAGGACGGGCACTATGGATGGAAGATCCTTTCTTTTTCAGTTTTAAAGAATTAGAAAGGGGAGAAAAGGAAATTATGCTTATGGATACGTGGTGGTTGGAAACATTTTACAAAGTGAAGCTAGGGTCACCCCACCCCTTTGGTCCCTCCTTATAAAAACAGCGATTCGCACTAATAATTAAAACAGTAATCCACCGACCAACTTTGAGAGATACATCCACGCCAATAAATAACGCACACTCGTGTGTAAATGCTTACGTCCTCATGCATTGACCCTTGCTCGGAGGAGCGAGGGGCAATGCACCCGCTTCTTAACCTCGTTCGTTTGCCAAGGTCGACGTTCGGCAGGCGGTGGGGTCCGCTTGTCTCGGTGCGGGGTGGTCAGGTGATAGTTAACCTGTAAATGTTTAATAAGCTGTACATAATGTTGTGTAAATAGCTCGAGTGTGGGATGTCGGGAGGGGATTAGGGTGTGGGGTCGGGAGGGGATTGGCATGTGGGTGGTGTACATGTATGCCGCGAAGTTTCGTTTCCCAGCCCTTGTAAATCGGTATGTAAATAGTTAATAGTTCTGTTCTTGTTCTGACCATAAATTTGTGTTTGATTTAGCAGTTTGTAGGCCTAAATAGTTTTTCCGTTTATGTTTCTGCCCGGTCCGGTTTCAGTTGTTTTTGTCCGTAAGTGCCTTGTTTTGGTTCTAGTTTTTGTTTCTCCGTGCCCCTTTCTGTGTACGTAAAAGAACTCTTGCTCGAGCGGTATCCTCCACTTTATGTACTTTCCATGTCCAAGGATGTGCAATGTGACTCCAGGGGCAGGTAGGAAGTAATATCCCTTTGAAGATTGGTGCCGCCTTGAGTGGAGGAAATTTTTCGATTCCGTCGGCAGCCTAAATCCGTAGGATAACATATTATCGCAATCGCTGGTTGCCCAGACAATTATATGCATGATTTTGCTCATAGAAAGGGCGACTCTTTCGACACAGGAGCCATTCTTCTATTAAAATAGAACTATTCCCCTCATTTTTGTCATTTCCCTCATTTTTGTCATAAAAGTTTATTTTTTGAAGATTCATTCAATAAAACTCGAAATTTCATTTTTTTAACTAGATATGAAACAACCCAAAATTCCACAAGGCTCATCTTTGTCACAACTAAAAGCCTTGGTCGTGGCATCGGGTCATTGGTCCCCTGTAGGGCATTTGGAACTTTGCTTCCTGCTGTCGGGCAAATCTTGACACCGCTCTTCTGATTAAACTTCTGATATTTCAGTCACACATTTCCTTTCCTAGATGAAATAGTTGTATTCTGACCTCCTTGAGGAACTGATATTACGGTAGGGATGGGAGTGGGAGGTAAGTTTTACTTCAAGAATGTTTAACTTTAAATGGGGAAAACAAAAAGGGAGCAGCTCTATAACATAATAAAGCAAAACCTCTGTATTTGCATTGAAGTAGACCTATATGGAACATTTACTGACCGTCCTTGAGCATGTGCATAAAACTGCCAACAATTTTAAATAGATCAACTGGGGAAAGAGGAGGTAATTTCCTCTTTATAAGTGTACAAGGATTTAGGTTGTCGGATGTGATGGAAGGTGCAGCAGAAGGTACAGTAGAAACAGTGAAATGATGGGACTATACTGTGTTTGATACATAACCCACCGATCTACTGCATTTGGAGTACTCAAAATGACACAACTTAGACAAACCATTACCTATATAGTAGTCCATAACAGCTCCTCAATCAAACATAGTTGTTGGACGTTAACCTGAATTGACTGTTCATTAAGAAAACGAACTTGCATTTTTCAGGACAATTTTCGGGTACCTATTACCTACATCAGTGACTTCCATGAAATGTTTGAAACAATGAACCCTGATGTTCGAAAAATATTCCAACAAGTTGATAAGGTACTCAGACTAATTCTTGTTACTCCAGCAAGTTAAACTATAGGGGCCTATAAGCCAATTTGTCTCCGTGGTGACTCACTTTGGGTAAGTAAGTCTCTACGGGACAGGGCTTGTTTTAGGCTAGTATGACTCACTTTTTATTTTCTGTGGGCCCTTTAGGAATTACCATGAAGCAATCAAGGCTTAACCATCTGCTGCTGCGCGATGTCCAAAGAAATGTTTTGAGAAATATGCCTGCCCAGTTTTTCAGAAATGGGCCTTTTTATGGCTTATAAGGAAATTCATAAAGCCGTATATGTATAGCCTATTTTAAAGTAATTCGCTCGACCTTCTAACCTTTGTCGAAAAGTATACGGGGAACTGAAATATAAGCCTACAGAACTGTCATCTTATAAAAAAAAAAAACTGAAAGTTCATTGAGAAATTTCTCTCCTTCTTTGGTAGTCTACGGTATGCTACTATTCTACTGAGTTGAATATGCATGAGTAGTATAAATGTTAAAAAAGTCTAAATATTTGCCCGAATTACCGAACCCCACCGTGCCCACCGTGTCCACCATACGCCACTTAAAGATGCGTTGATTATTTCCGCAATTGTAAAACTGTCCCCTCCTCACAAAAATCCACTGGGCTTCGCTTCTTTTTTCCCCAGAGCCAAAATAGTCTCTTAAGACCAGTCCCTAGTCATCTCCTGCCACTCTGAATGAGGACTTAACTATAATTCTAAAAAATAATAAGTGGTCTTGGATTCATTGCGTATTTTAATAATAAGTACTGAGATTGTAAAACATAGAAATTGGGAAATTAAAAAACAACAAAGCAACGGTACTGGAATATGTCCGTTCGTTCAGGGATCTGTCACTTTTGGGCATGACCTTCAAGAAGAGAAGCCTACATCTGGGTCAAACTGCCCGTGTCTGGTCGATAAACTAAACCCATATATAGCTACAAGTCAAAGTACTGGGACCGGCGTACGTTCACTTCAAACCTGAAGGGAGCTGCCCTTAGTAACACTGTCAGCTGCTGGCTTTCCTCAAATCGTCTTCGCGGTGAGATATGAAAGAATTATTACTTTATTTAGATTACAGACAAGGGAGTTGCTAACCGAACGTGACCTCCGTGAAAGGTCTAGTAATTCGTGTTTGAGAGTGAAAGTACTACATACAGTAGGCCCAGCTAGTTATCGTCGTTTGTTTTATAACAGAAGGATTAGTAACTCAGAGGAAAGAAGTTGAAACTGTATAGTTTTGTGACAACTACGAACCTATACATATGTGTTTATCTATTATAGCGGAATCGACAAGTTGAAGTTTAAATGGTAAGCAGGCAGTGTCCATAGACAGTTCTTCGGTGCGCCGTATGAAAGAGAAAATCTACAGGAAATAATGCTCTGGTTGGATGTCTTCCTATTTATTTTCACACCAGCTTGTCATGGAAATATCGTTGTTTGGAACTGGTTTTTCAGTGATGAACAAAAAGCCTGAATAGGCCTAAAGATCATAACATAGGCTCTTTGCCGGATCTTAACAACTTTAGAGAGGAACAATTGGTAAAAAATAAATGCCGTAAAGAAGTGTTTCACCAACTTATGCGAATCATGATATTCTTCATAGTTCGGCAACCGCCAGTTTACTCTGTGTTAGATCTAGATCGATAAAGCCAACCTGTCATGGACGATGATTTGATTTAGCCGGCAATAGGCAACCAGGTCTACAAGGGCCCGCAAGAGTGAACTATCACGCAAGAGTCGGCACAACGACATTATAAATTTGAATTACTTTCAACTTCGAAGGTTAGCTCATATCTCTGATCTGGTTAACATGTTTCTCATCGATCAACAGAGACCGATGAAAGTATCTTGAGTGAGACGTTGTGTGTACAAATACGGGTTTATCTTCATTATTTCATTGACTATATAGCTGTATAGTGACTGTGCTATTTACGTGCTGAAAAACGGACACGGCCAGACGGTGAAAAGATTCATAATCCATGGCCGAAATCCCAAAAGACTGAATACCAACATTACCCTCATAAACGGAAACCAGTGGAACTATAATACCACTCCCGAAGAGCCACGTCAGTCCCTAAAAATTCTAAGTAAGCTGAACTCGCCAATCGAAAAACAAAACACCACCTTCCCATAGAAAACCACGAACACTGCTCACGAAGAGCCACAACCACCAAACAAGTAGCTGCCTCGAAGGGCCACCATCCGAAAGGCTCGCGAGGGGTCGGTGTCCACTTTTGCCATTTTTACAGTATAATGACTAGTATGACAATCGAGAGACTTCAGTCAGTACAGTAGTTTCTGTATTCTGAAGATTCCTATGATGAGATACGCTTGGGAGCAACGTACAGCGCTGAAAAAGGCCGGTAGGCTTAAATAATTTCATTTTTATTTGCCGAATGGAGGAATGACATTCTGCATTGGCCACCGTTCTAAATACAATCCGGAAGTTCAAAATTTTTATCACCATACATAGTCCAGCAAGGAAAAATAAAATGTTTTCTAAAAGGAAAAGTTATGAGAAGTGTGGTTTAGGACTGGGTAATAAAACTGAGCTAAAACAAGGAAATGAAAAGCGACATCAGAGCACATGAATTCAGGGTTCTAGCCAAGAAAAATGCCCAACCGAGTGGGAGTTCATTGACATTATGTCATTCTCACGTAATGCTGGCCATATCTCAAGATCTAAATGACATAGTCTGTGGTCAGTTACATGATTTTTCGTTATTGACAATACCAGTACAATCATTCAATTGGATGCTATGTATCTGATACTGTGTATCCTAATGTAAATTACACTATGAGTGTGATGAAAATCAAACTGGGCAACGTTCAAACTGGGTGTTGAAATTTCAAACTGGGTGCTGACTCAAAAAAGTAAATTCAAACTGGGTGCAGCACCCAGTTTGAATGGCCTGGCTAGAACCCTGTCAGAATACTAGCATTATTTCCTACTTCGATTTGGAATTGGTTGATACGATACTCAAGTACACTAGGTCCGGCCTGCCAACGGATACTCAGCATGAAAACTGTCTTACCGGGGTCACAGCCTCGGGTAGAAAAGCATAACGTTATGAACATTTTAAGCCTAAGATTTCGCCAATTCATCGCACAAAGGTAAGCAACGCAAACATGTTTACTTGCCTATTTGTACTCAAATGATATACTGTTTACCGTATCTTTCCTACCAGTCTGTATTGGGAGGAAATTTCACATCCCGCACCCGTGAGCTGGTTTTCAATTCGTATGATGGGAACGGATGTATCCCCCTCTTAAATAAATTTGGTTCAAAATCATTGTTTTGATTAGAATATGGGGTAAAACGGGGCTATGGACCGTTCTTTTCCAACCTTTCCTAATTACGATAAAAGTGTAGGGAAGGTTTTGTTGTGGATCTATGCCAATTTAAAAAAAAACTGATTGGTCCACTGGCCCAATTCTTTCATATCCATCCCAAGAGACCCAAGAAGCCCTCTGTGGGCTGGGGTGTAGGATATGCATACGGTATTTCCTGCCTGTCTCAAGAGGCGAGTAAAGGGAAGGACTTGTACGGTTTCTAACGGGTTGTACCATTTTTGAAACCGCATTTAAACTTAAGTTTTATCTAATTGACACTGTATAAAACATTCGTGTGGTTTGTCGATAAATCTCATCTAACTCCATCCTACGAGTTCGAAAAAGAGAGAAAAAAGGACCCGCCACCTGCACAGCACTGCAGTTTTGTCACAAAGTATAAGATCGACATTTCAGCAGTGATCAACAGTATAGGGAATTATAACACTATGCCTCCTGCAACTTTACTAAGCTGATCATAATGACGTGATTTTGTATACATATATCCGATGTATTTCTAAAACAGGCTATAACGTTTCTTTAAAAATTAAATTATTCACTATAACTTTTTCAAAAGTCCCCCGACACTCTGGCAAAATGTCAGGGGCGAAACCAAAATAATACTCCCGACGGAGCCCTGCTCTCTAAAAGAGTTACATACGCTTCCTAAAGGAGCTATATGTCCCTGAAGGACACAAACTTGACCAACCTCTCAACCTTCTGTCAGATCTCTATTTATATCATGGGTCTGTTATGAGCGGTCCCGTTCTACAATGACTGAAAATTAAGTTAACGCAGAATGTCAAATAGGGTTTCGCTCCTGGCATTTCGCCAGATTGTTGTGGACATTGGTTAAAGCACCTTTATAGATGTCAACGCTTTTTGTGGAAAAGGAGCGAATTATTCAGGACTGGGCTATGGATTATCGAGCTGGTACCAGTACAACCTTTGTAGTTGCAGCCCCTATGTATGTTCGCGATTTGACAAATGCGCGCTATTTCAAGACTACTGGTTACCGGGCTTGTACCAGTACAACCGTTGCAGTTGCACTCTCTTTTTATGACAAAGAAGTATTATTCAAGAATAGGCTATGGATTATCGGTTTTCAGTACAGCTTTTACAGCTGCAGCCTATATGTAGGCCCGTGATTTGACAAATGAGTGCATTATTCACTGCATGGTTACTGGGGTTGTACCAGTACAACCTTTATAGGTGCAACCGATGTAAGCTGATAAGCCCTTGGGTGTGGCACATGAACGCATTATTCAAGACTACCTGTAGAACATGAACAAAAGCTTAGATGATCTGAGAGCGCGTTATTACAGATTAGCGGTAATGGTATGGGCTTTGTACCAGTACAACCTTGATAACTTCGTACTTGTGTAATGAATTTCCATCTCGGTATATCCATGGCAAGTATCGCACTGTTACAAAATGGAGACTTGTCCAAAATAAAAAGTTGTGTGTTGTTGTTATATTCTTAACAATGTATATCCAGCTTTTTGCTGTTTTCTATAATAAATTTGTTTTTTCAAAGTCACATTACTGTTTCTTGTTGAAGTCATATTTTACGCTTCTAAAATTGAAAAATGTTCATGTGTGCTTTTAAAGTTAGATATTTAATGATGAAACAGAGACTTTATTAACTGCTTCCAAACAAAATTCAATTTTTCCCTCTGAAAGTCGTTATTCTAAGGAATCATAAATAAAGTGAAATATTTTACTGGAAAAAATTATACGTTAATTTTTAAATCGATTTTTTTAAAGTAAAAACACCAATAACCCTATTTCCTATTTTTTGAAAGTATTTCCTGCGGCCTTTAAAGTTCTTTTTGTTTTAGTCAGAGACTAACATTACCATTTTCTTAGCAACAAGCCATGGTTTGTGGGAAGGGAGGGAGGAGGGGCTCATGCTCATATATACTTACTGTGCAGACAGGTAGACCCCATAATTTCCATTACTGCCTCATGATAAAAAAGCACTGTTTTCTTTGATTGATAGTTGAAAGAAAGCAAGAAGTATTTGTTGAGTTCCTTTCCGTGCCTATAACCTTTAAATCTAAACCTTCCTTCTAGAAGAAAAAAGTGTTTTAACAGAATGTAGCCCGACCCTTTCATGTAAAAATCTTTGGTGAATTACAAAATGAAAAGTTCTCTGTGTAACTGTAAACCCATCAGAGCACAGAAATATTGCAATTTTCCTCTGCAAACACTAGCGTAGCCAGGGGGGGGGGGGGGGCAGAGTGCCCCCCCCCCCCCCCCCACAGAAATTTTGGGGACGCGATGGGCGATGTTGAAAAAATGAAGGAGAGCAAAAAAAAAAATAAATAAATAAAAAAAAGATAAACGGCAAGAGGAGGGAGGGAATCGGGGGCATTTTTTACAGTTTTTCGAGGGGGGGGGGGAAGGGAAGCTCTTAGTCGTTACGATAAAGTATGCAGTCCCCGACGGCGGCTAGTGTCCCCGATGGTTTACCTGTTTTTTGCTCTTAAGGGACAATTTCCCTAATAAGAACCCCAAATTTTCGGCGCGCTACGCGCGCTGTAGATTCACGCCAGTTTTTTTTAATACTTCCATTCCACATATCTAGAGAGTGTAATTCCTGTCAACCTTACCAAGAAACAGGGAGGCAGAGTACACAGGTTTTTTAGACGTCTTAAATTTCATCCCATATCACAAAGCCTAGTTGCTGTTCTCTTGTGTGTGTCATGCGATAGGTCAGTTGGTGAGCGACTCATGGACAGACGGAGCATAGTTTGGTTATTTTATCGGGTATTCCAGGTGTTTTCGACGCAATGTATGTTATCCCCGATACGGTCTACAACCCCCACAGTTTCAATTTTTTTTTTCTTTTTGTTTTTAATGATTACATAGGCTATGTTATTTTTGGAAGTCTACCAAAAATTTTCGCGCGCTTCTCGCGCTTTGCAATTTCACGATTCAGACTCAACAGAACACTATCAGTGCGCAACTCGGCTTTTAAAATATTAAGTGATATTGTGCAAAATATGCCAAGGGGTTCAATAACATGGGATAGTTAGGCTCCTTCATATCCCCTTCTCACCACTCCCTCGACATAGGGGCCGTCGGAACTTGTGGTCGCCGACATGGCCCGCCCCCTGTCGGGAATAATCTGTCGCCTTCCCATGGTCGGTTTAATTATTTTGGCTTTCAAAAGAGTTATTTCTGCGATAAAACCCAAAATGTTCATAATGCTTTTCACACTCTTCCTCAGTTCCGTTACCTAGAGCTAATAAATTACAAACCCTTCCCATCTTTTCAAGTAAATTAATATGTAGAATAAATGGATTAATGAACATGTCGGGAATTTCATCGCATTTCGCTAAACCAGGGAGGTGTGATCTCTTGTGTCAGTCGTGCGGTACGGACTCGAAGAGGGAAGTACAATATAAGTTGTGCCCGATAGGGCCAAAAGGCCGTGACAATTGATCTATATAAGTTTTAAATAAGTACAGATTCTTTTTAGTGTAGGCTAACCCCCAAAAATTTCGCCCGCTTTTCCATGGTTAAATCAGTGCGGAAATATCTTCCTCCAGCATATACAAATTTTATGTCGTATATGACTCGCAATGGCAGGTATAGTGCACAGGTTTTCTTCAAATCTCCCTCACCAACTCATCGACGGCATCCTGGCTGTCGAGGCTTGGGGTCGCTACCCACCCTACCCTTCCCCCTTTCGAAGAGTGGCTCTTCGTCGGGCAAATCCTGGCGCCAAGCCTGGAGGGAAGACACATTTTCCAGTTATGACTTGTATATGTGTAATGAAGCAATGAACTAAAGATGGAAGCTGCATTTTTTGGAGAGCGGCAACTATTTTGGAGGGGCGGCCAATTTCACTAGGAGGGCGTGTCGCCCCTCTAAAGCCCCCCTGTGGAGAACACTAGAATCTAGTATAAAAAGAACAAAATATAGCACCATGTTGCATCTAAGCTCTTCGAGACAGCAAAAAATTCCAAAAGGGGAGGGGGACACCCAGGAAGACAAGCCCGTAGCCAGGGGGTGGCACTTACTCCCGCCCAGACCTATTTTTTATTATTTTTTTTTTATTTAAATGGATTTTTGGCGTTTTTCAAGGTAAAATGTCAATTCCGCTGGTTTAGCCAATGTAAGTCATATGAGTAGCTGTTTTGTTTCAGTGCAAAACAATTTCCTTGGGCCCCATTGAGTCGTACAGTAACCCTCTTACAGGCACACACTAACTCTCGAGGGAATAAGGAAAACATTGGTTCAAGATTGAAAATGTCCAAAAATTCCAGCTAAGGTGTTCACCAGATCGCTCAATTTTGATGTAAAATTGCAACATCTCCTTGAGGTAGGAGTGGGAGAACCACACCCTCTCCCCGTTCGGATGCTGGGCTCCTCACTTGGGCGCTTCGCTCCCTCAAGAAAATGCCACACCCCAGTGGCGGCGATGAAAAATGAAAAAGTGGGGGCTAAAGGTATGTGCAGCCCCTCAATATTTGTCAAGTGCTCCAATTAAGAAGCGGGGAGGATTTCAAAGTTGGGCTGAACATATTCTTGCTCTGAACACTCGCGAAGTTCCGTTTCCGGCGATCTGAGGGGTTTGTAAAACCAAAAATTTCCTGGTTCGCTCCGCACCAATCGATGGTAGAGCTCCGCTTAGAAACATGTATTGACATTTGTTATAGATTGTTTTTTTTTTTGTTTTTTTGTTTTTTGTTTTTTTTTGCATTAATTGAGAAATTTCAGAAATGAGATCCATTTCCAGGTTGGGAACATGCAGCATAAAACACTCGGGAAGTGCCGTTCCCTGCCATCTGAGGGGTTTCTAAAACCAAAAATTTTCTTGTACGCTCCACGCCAACTGATGGTGGCGCTCCGCTTAGATAGTCCTGTCGGTCAAGATTGGGGACGATGAGTCGACTTTGCCCCCCCCCCCCCACAAGAAAATCCTGGCTACGCCCCTGTCTGCAAAGTTGTCATTCTGTAAAATTAGCACTGCCTTGCATGAGAACCCCTGATTGTATGTCAGTTTGCAAATTCGGGGAGGGGTTCTGGGCCCTAACCCCCTTGAACCCTTTACAGTAACACCCCTTACCAGTAGCAAAAATAATAAGTTTACCCATATTAGTGAACATATTTTAATGAAATTATCATATTTGCACCCCAATTACTTGAGGTGTCTAGTTGTATGTTGTACACAAATGTTGGGAGGGGGCTTCTCACAGGACCCCTCTCCAAGACACCTTAGGTTTTGCATGTCCCGAGGAAACCAACTTAAAATCTAAAAAGAAAATAAATGTGCAAATGCCAGAACAAAGACTTGACAAAATATTGCACAGTTTTCACATACGATTCTTTTGTTACACACAAATTTTGCAAAGGAGAGGGGGGTCTCACCCCAGGAGACCATTGACCAACATGCATAGTTCTACTGAATTCGTTTAAACCCTTCTGTAGTGGTTCCATGGACCTGCCAGGTAAAGGTCAGAATGAAAACATAGTTTACACTGGAGCTATTGTGTACATTATTCTGTTTATTGCTTCAATTTGGATAGCGCCCTCTATTAATGTTTATGCCTTTTTTCCTGACCCTGGGAGTGGTCAGTGTTTGCAGAAATAGGTCATGTGTGAGTGAGAAAAGATTGCGAGGTACTCTGGACCAAAATCTGCTTGTTTGTAGCTTGAATGTGTTCGTAACATATATATTTCCTTCAGTACAGTTGTCTGTGGGACTATGGCGGCCATTTTGTCCATAAAGTCAACAGTGTGCAACTTTTAAGCGTGGGGAAAATCAAAATATGAAAATTTATGTTGTAAAGTACAACTGGGCGGATTTTGAGGTAATCCCCGTTTGTGTTGCACGGAATCCCATTTTTAAAGCCTTTTTTGAGGTATGCCCTACTGACTATTTCGGGTGTGAACTGGATTGCTGTATTTTCAAGGTAATTCACACACGCAGAAGACAATGGTACGAAGAGACAAACCACCTTTTGTGATGCCAGGTGTAAGAGATATAAGTATTTCCACTAGCTTGATTCGATTAACGCAAGCGTTAAGCTGAAGCACACAGTATATTTGCAGGAGCTTTAAATATCTGATATGAATATCATTTTATTTCGAGTGGTGAATTATTTGAGCCTACAATTAACAAAGTCAAGAAGGTAAAGGGAAGATTTACACATACTCACTCATAAATTTAGGATCAAATCCACAACAAGGGACTGCAGCTCAGTTTTATTTTCGTAAAGGCATATAAAACCCAATGTCGGGGTGGGTGGGTACCCTTTTTAGGGAGATTTACCTACAGGTCGGCGATAAACCTTTAGAAATATACGGTAGGTCTAAGATGAATTTTCGAAAAAACTAAGTTACTACAGGCATTTTTAAATTGACCCAATTAAAAAACACTATTTTTTTTTTTTTTTAAATTAGACTCAGTTAGCTCACTTGGTACATAACCTATTCAGAAGAAGCAATATTATAGTAAAATTTGTAAATTGCAGAAAGCAATGGAATTATCCCAATAAGAAGATGAAATTATTCCCGATCAACTCCAATTGCTCCGAAAAAAGAAATAATTAGAGGGGAATTAGCTCCAGAGACGCTGCATAGGCTTTATCAAGGGACTCATGGCAGACTCCAGTTGGCAACCTTTTGGCGGATGCATGACCAACTTGGCGTGGTCTACTCCGAATTCCTTTATACCTAGGGCTATGTGTCGGGGAGCATAAACAAGTATTAGATTTAAAGGGTGTCTAGCTTCCCCCCAAACATATTTAGACATATAGGGCCAGGTCTAAATCACAGGCGTTTACACTTTTGTGACGTTGAAGAAGTGGGCAGGCTCAAACTCCCGCCCGTTGACGTAATGTAATGTGATTGGTCTAAACACGTACACATACAGTGTACTTACAGTGTACTGTTTGTGTGTAGCCTTTCATACTGTACAATTACTGGTACCTAGCATATAGATACAGAAAACAGTGCAGTGTGAGACCTTTGAAATAGCTCTCAGCAATGTTGGAGTAATACTGTTCACAGTGTAATTGTAAAGCTGCGGTAATCACACTGCACTATACTGCACATTGACAGTCGAATGTCTGACGTCGTGTATATTGTTCCTTGTGTGCGTGTACGAGGAAGAATTTGCAAAAAATGCAATACCGAACATGTCAGGATGAAACTTACAGTAGTGGAATATATGGAGAGAGTGAGCTATGAAATGCAGCAAACAGGAACTTTCGCAAAGAACAGCTCAACTGCAAAGCTGTGAACGACCGCATTGCAAGCCTAGCTATTACATCTGTACATGAATGATGAAGCCAGCGATGAATTCATGATGATTTCGCACAACAACAACAGATCTCATTCTCGATTGGGTAAGCTCTTTGCTGAACGTTACTCGTTAGGCTACTGCAATTAACAGGTTTGCCTAAAGAGAAACATCGTACATTATGTTATCACGAGTCGTTCGATAAGAAAGTGTTGAACATTTTGAAGGTGCCATTATGCCATACGCTTTGGTGGTCCTCAGTAAGCCAAGGATTAGTCCTCGCCTAATTGCTCCCTATGTTACTTGTTAGTCATTTTACTGAGGACTAACGATTTGGGTGCATGTGGATGGCCGACTCAAGGAACAATTTCACATACAAGTTACAGTATAGGCCCTACCAGCAGTTCAAATGGGATGCAAACGTTCAAAAACCATTTCTTAGTGAGTTAGTCCAGACAAGATGGGGCGGTCACCTTCATTCAGCCTAACATTTTAGCCTACTTTTCCAAGTCGGTGTTCTAACAAGGATTAGGCTATAGACTTATTATACTAGTTACTACATGCTAGGCCTAGGCTAGGGCTAATCATTCCTAATTTCTAAGCCTAGGCGTAGACTAGGCCTAGGCAATGGTTGGGGCAGCCTATATGTTAGGCCTGGCGGACCAAGCCTAGGTCTAGACCCCAACGGACCAAGCCTAGGTCTAGACCCCAATTGTAAGAAGTAACAAGCCCCCATGCACAGATGAAAGAGTGCAAGATTAATGGCTAACATAGCAGGGCAAACTCATGTTAGGAGTGGGATTTGATCCAGGGGGAATGGCAGAGAGGGCAGGGGTCAATGGCCACCACAATGAAAATATTGGGGAACAGTATTTTTGCCTCCACGCCCGTCCTTAATTGGGAAGATTTACAAAAAAAAAATGCGACAGAATAAACAAAATATAGGCCTAACATTGTGGTATAGGTCTAACGGTTGCCGGTCATTTCACCCCCTTGCCAGTCCGCCCCCAACCAGTTCTCCCTGGTCGTTTCGCCCTCTTGTCAGTTCGCCCCCTAGTGGAAGTCCTTTTGCCCCCAATGTGGAGGTCGTTTCGCCCCCAAATACTTCGGAGTTTGACATAACATAACATAACAGGTTGAAGGGCAAAGGAGGGCCAAGGCCCCATAAGATGCCCTGAAGTCCAAGCCCTAATTAAAAGTCAAACCACCAAAGCTTGACAACAGCCCCAAACAATCAGATCCTACCACAGCCATGGAAGAACTTGTCAATGTTAACCTTAGAGCAGTGAACTGACGGGGAGTGAACAGTAACACGGTTATGAGTTAGGCCTTACTAGTACAAATGAACAACTTGTTTTGCCTTTTAAAAATGAACCGAATCTCATCCTGAAAGAGAATTAAATAAGAACGTACTTAACTTCACTTCATGGAAATCTTTTTTTTTTTTCTAAAACGTTCACTTGTTGGAAGGGGACCTAACCTGATTCAGAAAATTTAGGGGGCGAACTGGTAGGTCTTAGGGGCAAACTGGCAGGTCTTAGGGGGCGAACGGGTTAACACTTGGGGGCGAACCGGTATTTTGGGGGCGAAATGGCTGGGTGCGAACTAGCAAGGAGGCAAAACCACCATCTACCAGCCTAACGTAGGCCTATGTACACTATACTGTAACTTCAGGGCTTCTAAAAGATGTTCATTTGAGTGTTCTGTTCATGTGCAGACCAATGGGAGTGTGACGCCCAGTGCATTTTTTTGTGTGTGTGTGTGTGTGTGTGTGTGTCTGTATAATTAGTGACTGAACTTGAGTCGGCCAGTATCTTGAGTCTGTACGTCATGTGGTACAAAACATTTGGCACGTACACACTCTACAACACCTAGTAATTGACCGACTCATGTAGCACAATTATATGCTTACCAGTTGAAACATCCCCTGACCAAATCGTCCCCATACCAAAACATCCCCGCTATTGGTCAACATTTCCCCATAATTTTGTCTATTCTAAGTATATCTTTCTTTGCAGTATTCTGATGTTCAAACAATTGTTTTAGTTTTACAGTATTGGTATTTGAATGAAATGGATGTTTTCTTGTATGTTAAATTCCATTTGAAGTGTTTGTTGTAGCCTAGCTTCCACAGCCACCTGTTGTAACACTAACTTCATATAGGCCTACAGGTAGGCCACATGAGTAGTCCAAGGTCCAAAGGTTCTAACATTTAGTCTGGGCCTAAAATTAGATAAGTCTTGCCTAACTTTCTTCCGATCGATCCTTGTATTCTCCATTTTATTTAATTTGTGTTCAAATTTTCCTCAGGTTTTCAACTAAGAGTTTAATTTTGATTTCTGAATTAAAGTCTAAAGTCTCTGTGGGGACAGTTTGACTTCCTATAGTAGTACAGTACAGGAATGTTTTGGTAAAAAGTGTGGACATTTTGGTACTGTAGTTACTGTAACTAAAAGGCAGGGACGTTTAGGTCCAGGGACGTTTTGACTGGATACCATATGATATGCTGTATTGTACAGTACATACTGTATGTGCTTGCCTTCATATGGGGTGGATTGCTTTTAGAAGATTCAGTATGGGAAGCTATGCATGCAGCATTCCACTTGTTTGCGGTAAATTTTGCCCCTTCCCCCATCCATAAACCAGTATGCGTACGTGTAATTTGAAAACAACCTTTGGCTCTGGTTTAACTTTTTAGTCAGATTGTTTTTTTTTTATTGCACTGTCTGGCTTGCATGCACACTCTTATTGACCAGTAATCAACCCTATTGTTGTTTCTGTCTTATAAGCTCAGTAGTCTCTCATACTCATTGAAATTCTCGAGACGGTTCACATACGATTTGTTTAATCCTTGGCTGGCTTCTCAGACTGGAGACGTGTCTGCCCTATTCAATTTTATGCTCAAGAGTCCTTCCTAAATGTATATACAGTAAATACCCAAGAATACCCCCATACTGTAAAGCTGTCTTCCCGGGGCCTCTGAGGCGTTAATACCCAGGAGCTTCCAGATGCTTTGTCCCCTTGACCTGCACCGGCCCAGGGCTTCAGCGCTGTACCCTACCAGGGGCCCTAGGCATGGCCCTTAGCCCCAACCCCCTGCACCCCACCCAGGTCAGGTTTTATGCTTTGCGTGCACATCTTCTTGGTGTTTTGTAATTCAAACCATTTCCCCCAAAGTTAAAGAGAAATCTATGCCTGCGGTAAGGGGCACTGCCAGACACACTCATGGTGCCAGAGAGGCCACCATGCATGAAAAAGGGGGCTTTCTGGGGAGATTTTCCATCTCCTTTTGAATAAGAAGCATAGAGTTTTGAACAAGACATTGAAAGGCAGAGTCAGTGTTCAGTATACTGTAGATGGTTATTATAGTGTTTTTATTTTTAAAAATAAATATCGTTGAGTGACAGCAAAAGTACTGTATCTAAGAGGACTCGAGGAGACCATCATTAGTTGTTAGGGAGCATACTTGAATTTTTGACTTTTACAACCCCCCCCCCCCTCCCCGTGACCACTTACCAAGTTTTCTATTAAGGGAGGGGGTAAAGGGAGGGTTTGTTCCCCATCCTTTCAGAAGAAGGCAGGTAAAATCCCTCACACCCTTTATT
Source organism: Holothuria scabra (assembly GCA_037179385.1). Classification (NCBI taxonomy): domain Eukaryota; kingdom Metazoa; phylum Echinodermata; class Holothuroidea; order Aspidochirotida; family Holothuriidae; genus Holothuria; species Holothuria scabra. The sequence goes on from CM074179.1 coordinate 8,125,648, forward strand.
GTTTCTATAAAAAATTAGAAAATTGTCAAGATCTTGGTTTCTTATATTAAAAGAAAACACTTTTGCAGATCAATGTTTTAACTTACAGAAATATATGACCTTTAAAACCCTTCAAACTGCACTTTGCAAGGGCCTTAAGGCAAGCATTTGTCCTCCTAAACCTACCCATATTTTTAGCCTGGTATCACTAGTTGGACATGAAGCACATTGTACAGTACAGTACGGCACATGACACATGCACAGTAGCATACAGGAATTCGGATTGCAGGCTAGGGCTGAGTTTCTTGTATCTCTTTCTGCATGTATGGAAGATATTTCACCATGTAGGAAGAAATAATTCTTATTTTTGGCAGTGGATGGGGAGGTTGCTAGGCTTGGCATGAAGTTCATATGTATAGTAAATATAATTGACTCATACTGTATTATGGAAATGACATTTTGAGAGTAAGGCGCAGGTCACACTAGTGTACAGTGCTATCGGATCTGATTCCGATCTGATTTTTGTGAGTTTTGATTAAAATCTCCACCATCCTTTGTTGTTTTGCCATCCTGTGTTAACTAGGTGATTTGTGTGGAGGACCATGAATATTAAATGTAAACTAATTATTTTGTGAGGTCACATTGACAAACAACTTCTATTGGTCTACGGGAAACCAATAAAAGCTGTGTGCTGATGGGACGTCATTTAAATAATTAGCATAATTGTGATTTTCGTAGTCCTGTGATAAATATTATCTATTTCCACAGGTTGACAAATTAATTATTCTTTTAGATCAAAGATGGCAGATATTTTAAGTAAAACTCACAAAAATCGCAGCACAATCCGATCTGATATCTCTGTAGTGTGACCTGAGCTTAAGACCTGAAGTAGTTATCAAATCCTGTAAGCTGTAACCTAATGTGTGGTACAGTATATGTTTAAAGATTTTTTAAATTGTATTTTCACAGTTCATGGACGTGCCAACCAATTTAAATGGGTGAGGATGTCAGTTGAAAACCTTCCACATATTGAGCTAAGACTTTGTCAAGTAAAGGTAGAGCCCACAATTATTGTTCAACCAGGAGCAAGCCAATAACTGAACATGAGGGAAATTCTTCCTCGGTTTCAGAAAGTCATCTATTACAGCTGCCAGCAGAGGAAGGTAAGATCTTTTGTTATGCTCAGTCATGAGCTATGTACTGTAATAAACACTGCACCCCCCATCTGTAACCAGTTCATGTTTGCTCGACCCATACCTGTACTTGCGTTTATTTGTGTGAATTACTGCATCATATGGTATTTATTTGAAAGTGTTTCTTAATAGAGCATACCAGCACATAGCCACATAATGTACATGCTGTAGGTATGGGGGCACAGGATTTAATTACATTGTTGTTGTGATGTGAATTAAAGCTATATTGCCTGTAAAGTCTTTTACAGCTCAACCATTGACGTTTCTATCCTTTGTCTTACAATATCACATGTAAATTTACACTTACTGATCACTGATTATAGCTTGTTATATTTGGGGGTATTGAGGAAGGGTAAGCGCTAACTTGAAGTTATTTTAGAGGTGGGTGTGAGGGGATATTGGTTTGTTAACTTGAATGGTATTTTAACAGAAACTCAAGTAGCATTCATGAGACAAAGTTTTGTTGCAACTGCCAACTGGAATCAATGATTTGCTTCAAACAATTGTTTGACTCAATTCAAGTCTCCATAGTAGAGAATAATGACATGTTGACCTACAATTTAGGGATTTAATTGTTGACCAGTACTGTAACTGAGTGTTTGATACAAGCTTTGGTAATTCAACTGTGTAACTTAATGAAATGTTGCCACTAAATGTGTGGAGAGACTTGTGTTGTTTTGCTTGACCTCAACTACCATTTTTGGTTTCGATGAAAGAGAAACCTATGCATTCATGATGGCGTGTGTGTGTATGTATGTGTGTTTGTGCGTGTGTGTGTGGGTGTGGGTGTGTGTATGTGTGGATGTATGTGTGTGTGTTTGTGACACTTTGCTCGTTAACACGATATCTCAAGATAGGAATGTCTGACAGTTTTCAAACTTGGTACATAGATGCGCCATACTGAGAGGAAGAACCCTATTGTTTTTGGCAGAGGTCAAAGGTCATCTGGGGTCACCAGGGGTCAAAGTCTGAAAATCTTGTTAACACGATATCTCAAGGTAGGAAGCTTAGGTAGATTTCATATTTGGTATGTTGATGCGTTGTGGTCAGGAGATAGTCCCTACTGTTTTTCACGGAGGTCAAAGGTCATCTGGGGTCACCGGGGGTCAAAGTCTGAAAATCTCGTTAACACGATATCGCAAGAAAGGAAGCTTGGGCAGATTTCATATTTGGTATGTTGATGGTTTATAGTCAGGATATGGTCTCTATCTGTGTGTGTGTATGTGTGGATGTATGTGTGTGTGTGTTTGTGACACTTTGCTCGTTAACACGATATCTCAAGATAGGAATGTCTGACAGTTTTCAAACTTGGTACATAGATGCGCCATATTGAGAGGAAGAACCCTATTGTTTTTGGCGGAGGTCAAAGGTCATCTGGGGTTACCGGCAGTCAAAGTCTGAAAATCTCGTTAATACGATATCTCAAGATAGGAAGCTTGGGTAGATTTCATATTTGGTATGTTGATGCTTTATGGTGAGGAGATGGTCCCTATTGTTTTTCGCAGAGGTCAAAGGTTATCTGGGGTCACCGGGGGCCAAAGTCTGAAAATCTTGTTAACACAATATCTCAAGATCAGAAACTTTGATAGATTTCTTATTCAGTGTGTTGATGCGTTATGGTCAGGAGATGGTCCTTATTGTTTTTCGCGGAGGTCAAAGGTCATCTCGGGCCACCGGGGGTCAAAGTCGGAAAATCTGGCTAACGTGATTTCTCATGATAGGACACTTGAATAGACTTTATATTTGGTACGTGGATGGGTTATGGTCAGGAGATGGTCCCTGTAGTCTTTGGCGGAGGTCAAAGGTCATCTGGGGTCATCAGGGGTCAAAGTCTGAAAATCTCGTAAACAAGATATATCAAGATAGGAAACTTGTATAGATTTCATGTATGGTATGTTGATGAGTTATGATCAGGAGATGGTGCCTATTGTTTTTGATGGACTTTAAAGGTCATCTGGGGTCACAAGGTTCAAAATCTGAAAATATTGTTAACACGATATCTCAAGATCGGAAACTTGGATAGATTTCATATTTGGTATGTAGATGCATTATGGTCAGGAGATGGTCCCTATAGATTTTGGTGGAGGTCAAAGGTTATCTAAGGTCACCAGGGGTCAAAGTCTGAAAATCTTGTTAAAGGGATATCTCAAGATGTCTATCTATCTATCTATGTATTGCTTTTGTGGAGGTCAAAAGGGCATCTGGAATAACAAAATTATTTTTTGAACAATGCTAGTAAAACATTTGAGTGAGAAGATGAAGGTGCATGATGGCAAATTTGAAACAGTACATTTATATATCATCGAAACCTCAATGCATTTTTGCATTCTGGTTTTTATTTCTTGAGGTGACTCAACCCAAGTACAGTACTGTACATTTCAGACTTGCAGTAAGACATCTGAATCTCAACAGAGGTTCCACCAATAAAGTTATAAGGAGGGCATGACTCAGCTTCGGGAAAGATACAGTATTAATGACTACACATAACATACAGTGATAACAATGACTTGAATGGTAAAGGGTATAGGTTTTATGCTATGCAGTAAGAGGTATTACAGCCTAGTTTGCATTTGGGAAATCTCCTTGGCCATGTCAAACTCTTTCCCAGAGTTGGAACTCTCAAACAAGTGCTGTGTTGACAATGCTGTGTAATTAAAAACATGAATGCCTATTTCGATAATCTACTGTATAAATGTATTTAAACTGTATATTGCAGAGATGGAGAAACCATTGAGGAATTGTCCTTCCAGCCATGTCACTGCATGCTTCTATCTAGAATGCCAAAGAAAAAGCAGAAAAGGATGAGGGATGGGTTACAAGCTGAGTGATTGGTTAGTATTTCCCTTATCAATTAATGATCACCATTTACTTAAACTTATTAACCTCAAACCCCTCCCCAGCCCATACTATAATCCTAGTTTCTTGCTTAGTATATCCCTGTAGCCAGTGTACGTCTACATGATCCACGGCTCAAGAACCCCCGTCCCCCTACCTCCAGTCCACACATTACAGAAAGTGAGAGAAAGTTTAAGATTACTAGGACATGTGCACTGCTCAATGTTGTAGCCTATGCACCAATGGCCAGATAGTTCAGAAGTTCAAAAAAGTTCATTCCCATAGGATTGCAAAGGGTTTAGGCATGAACAGTATGTTTTCTTTCTGAGAAGTAGACATGGGGGAACAGCTACTATAGCCCATTGGACAAATGAAAAAATGTTTAAAGGTTGACATGGCCTTGCTTTATGTATTACCAGGGGGCCATTCCACAACGAGTTACGCACAATCTTAAGTTTGATTCACCATACTTAAACCAACAGTAAATCATACTTAAGATCGTGCGTAACTCTTTGTGGAACGGGCCCCAGATCCCTCCCAGTGCATGTTGAGTAATTTAATTGATTTGCCCAGCACTGCCTCCTTTCTTATAGCAAAATAACCAATGAAGCTATATTGGTGTGGTAGTAGGTTTGTGTGTGTGTGAGTTCTTTTGTTTTTGTTGGGGCTCAAAGGTTATATGGGGAAATGTTAGGTCAAACACAAAAACCAACATCTATACTGTGCACTGCTGTATCTCATTACAGGTAATCTACTGTAGTAGGATTTAATTACTCTGTGCAGGGATGTAGCTACAAGTGGTTGGTGCTGGGTGGTGACACCCAGCACTCCAGGAAAATACACCTCTCCCCAACCACCACAAATATGCTTAATGAGACCTTAAACTAGCACCAAATTGACTCCAAAAAGTAAAATGAGGTAAAAATGAAAAAGTCGTGGGCGAAAAATGGGGCACATGCCATGAGGTGCAGTCAGGTGCTTTTCCCAAATCAGACAATTACCCTGCACTCAATTTTGTCTAGCTACTGTACATCCCTTACTGCATGTTTAAAACGGTGTTGCAAAACATCCTGTAGAAAACCCATGAGTTTTGCTGATGTAAGAGGTCAGCCAAAATCATGTCTTGTTATGATCATCTCTAGTTCAGTCATTTATAAATAGCTTGATATAAAAAACCAGTCATAGCGAAGGAAATTTTGAAGTCAACAGAGGTTGTTCAGAGCATTAGGATGTGGACTTATAGGAACATCAATTGTTACAGTACTGTAGGTGTAGCCCACGGTACTGTATGTGCCAAGTACTTTAGATATCTTGTAGTGTCACCAGAGTCAAATATGACTTTTTATTGTGCAAAAACCTTAAATTTTATGAACTGAATTTGTGTTATGGAACATTCCACAGATGTCATGAGCTCATACAGTAACCTGCATTTTTTCATCCCACAATTTCTCCCACAGAATTCTTGCTTCATAGAGCTGTGGACTTTGCAGATAGGCGGTATATTTGGATGACTCACCATAGATCTCAGTTTTCTGACAGACAGGAAGTCATATTCTTGACAAAGAAAGTACCATACCTGTGCACCACCATCCCTTCAAGCTGTTGCAGAGGACAAAACATTATTTACGTCACTTGTTACTGGGGAGAAAAAAAGTGTGGGAAGTGTACAGTGTTTGTTGTACTGGAAATTGACAGACTTACAGTACATTTTGACACAACTTGTTCAAAAGTATGTGCCCCGTCTATGAGTGTCTTACTGAAATTGCCAAGTTGGTAGATTTTATCTCTGATTTCACAGAGGAATGTGGGTTTCCATGTAAAATGCATTATATTGCGCACCATTTGAGTATTCTGTCATACAGTAAGGTCTGTTGCAACCCATGTTCGAAATTAATGGTTCACCATCAGTACTTCGAGAGCATTCTACCTCAGTGTACTATGTGCAGGTATTGCACAAATCACCAACAAAAGTTTGTGTAGGGAAAAGAATCCCAAATTGCTTGTCTGAGAAAGTTAAAAAAGTAAGACTATCAAATTAAAGCTTTTTAGGTTTGCTGACTTAATTATTTCTGAGAAACTAGCAACAAGTTATCTACCATATGATGGTGATAGTTTGTAGTGGTTCAATGAGCTTTCACTGGAGACGTTAAGCAGTGTAATGATGTTTCCAAAAGACTTTGCTATCATTTTCATGCCTACAAAGTTGAAGAAAATTACAACATGGAATCTTCGTAATTTTTCTACGTGAGGTACTCTAGTTCCCCATTTTCTAGGTTTGTGTCAAAGAATCTTAGGATTTTGAATCAATGACATACAATAACTCAGTTTGGTAATTCGTTGCCCTTGCTTTCCATATTCAGTTGTTTTTGTGTTTATGTGCATACAACACTAAGCATAAATCCAGTTAGTCCAACCAGAACAGAAATAGGAGTCTTAGTCACAGCAGATTGAAATACAAATTTTTACACTCACCCAGAAAGACTATTTAGACACAGGGCACTGCACAAAAGGTTTCCTTATTTTATGGATTGGATAAGAAACAATGCTCGCACAGAATTTTGGAACATGTATTGATCAAGTCAAAGTTGTGAGGTTGGTTTGTTTATTCCGAGGTGTAAGTCATCTATCCCTGTTACAAGTCAAAAAGCAAAATTATCCTGGAATTTATTACCTTCATAGCAGGTGTCAAAGATACTCTAAGACTGAACGATGACACAAATCACTCAATTTTGCTGTATTCACAAGCCAAAAATTGAAATTGGTTTTCACCTGTTCATTGGTTTTGATAAATGAGTATTCTTTCCCACAGCAAAGATTCAGATGTAACACTGTTTTGTGACAGAATTGCTGGTACACAGAAAGACAATGGGAGTTCTTCATTTTGTGAGCTTACAAACAAAATCATATTAAATTTCATTGACTATGTTTGTCAGAATTGCATTTTGATCATATATATAAATAGCTTATAGCGTAAAATGTTTACAAAGTTTGACAGATAACTCCTGTTAAATTCACTTGAACCAACTGAAACCAACAGGTTGCTAAATGAGCTGTAAAACTCTATCCAACTAACTAACTTCAGCATTTTGGTAAACACAGTAAAAGTGCGCTGATTTTCCGTAAACATTTGTCTATGATGAATTCGGATTATTTATGATTTCAATTTACTGGTACCATTTGGTGTTTAGTACTAGGTTACCAACTTAACTGTCTTTTATGCTATGCCTACATTATGTGCAAGGTATGCAAACATTTTGAAAATTGGACAAATTGTAAAATTAAAGTCTAATTTCATAAACTGTTTAAAAGTCAAACTAATTATGCAGTTATTGGCAGCAATTTAAAAAATAACACTTCTGTTTTCTTTGTGATTTTTAGAATTTCAGTCAGTATTCTTGGTACAGCTTCTAAAAGTTCATGCAAAAAGCATTCCTTCAATTGCTTTTGCTTTATATTATTTATGCAGTACTTTTTCAACCCAAAAGTGAACTTGGTAAGTTATAACTTCGTAAGCAACAGTCAAATAGATTTTGCTTTTTTCTGATGTAACTTCTGGGGTCAGTATACTTAAACGCCAGGTTTCTGTTTATTAGGATTTTCATATGATTGTAAGAGAGAGAAAGACAAACTAATTTCAAGTATCAAACAAGCTTACTGGAAGAACCTTAGACCTGTGAAAAAAGTACTTAATTCATGTCAATTTCAAAAAATCAAAAACAATTCTTACAGGGGTTTCACATAACCAGTATTGGCAAGAACTATGCCAACAGATAAAAGCCGGCAGCCTATGGGAATCTTCAAACACCCCATACAAGTTCTTCTAAGCCACTCTTGACGTAGTTTCATATAAAAGCCTTTATTAAATGGTGCTTCAGAGGAACCACAAAGGGTGCTTCCTGCTGGACAATGGAAAGACCCTTTAACCTGAGGTTCCTACAGTTGGACTTTCCTTTTTGGTTTCGATGATAAGAGAAACCTATGCAGTCATGATGGCGTGTGTATGTATGTGTGTGTATGTATGTGTGTGTGTGTGTGTGTGTGTGTTTGTGACACTTTGCTTGTTAGCATGATATCTCAAGATAGGAATGTCTGACAGTTTTCAAACTTGGTACACGGATGTGCCATATCGAGAAGAAGAACCCTGTTGTTTTTGGCGGAGGTCAAAGGTCATCTGGGGTCACCAGGGGTCAATTTCTGAAAACTGTAAGCATGATACCAAGATAGGAAACTTGGATAGACTTCATATTTGGTATGTGGATGCCTTATGGTCAGAAGATGGTCCCTATTGTTTTTGGCAGAGGTCAAAGGTCATCAGGGGTCACTGGGGGTCAAAGTCTGAAAATCTTGTTAGCACGATATCTCAAGATAGGAAACTTGGATAGATTTCATATTTGGTATGTGGATGTGTTATGGTCAGAAGATGGTCCATATTGTTTTTGGTGGAGGTCAAAGGTCATCTGGGGTCACTGGGGTCAAAGTCTGAAAATCATGTCAACACAATATCTCAAGGGAGGAAACTTGGATAGATTTCATATTTGGTTTGTGGATGCATTATAGTAAGAGGATGGTCCTTATTGGTTTTGGTGAAGGTCAATGGTCGTCTGGGGTCACCGGGGGTCAAAGTCTGAAAATCTTATTAGCATGATATCTCAAGATAGGAAACTTTGATAGATTTCATATTTAGTTAGTGGATGCATTATGGTCAGAAGATGGTCCCTATTATTTTTGGCCGAGGTCAAAGGTCATCTGGCGTCACTGTGGGTCAAAGTGTGAAAATCTTGTCAACACAATATCTCTAGAAAGAAAACTTGGATAGATCTCATTTTAGGTATGTGGATGTGTTATGGTCAGAAGATGGTCCTTATTGTTTTTGGCAGAGGTCAATGGTCATCTGGGGTCACCAGTGGTCAAAGTCCGAAAATCTTGTTAGCACAATATCCTAGGATAGGAAACTTGGATAGATTTTATATTTGATATGTATATGCATTATAGTCAGAAGATGGTCCCTTTTTTTGGTGTAGGTCAAAGGTCACGTGGGGTCACCAGGGGTCACCAGGGGTCAAAGTCTGGAAATCTTGTTAGCACAATATCTCAAAATGTGAATGACAACCTTGTTGGGTGTTAACACATCTTAAGGTGGGAGACTTAAATAGATTTCATGTTTGGTATGTGAATGTATATGGTAAGAAGATGATCCCTATTTTTGGTGGTGGGGTCAAAGGTCATGTGGGATAACAAAATTATTTTTGAACATGTTAGTATAACATTTGAATGAGAAGAGATAATGGTACATGATGGGAATATTTGAAATGGAACATTTGTGTATCAGCGAAACCTCAAGTGGTTAGGATTTCTCACAAGCTAGGGGCTAAAGGGAGGGACAAATTTATTTCCTGCAAAGATCGGAACCTGATCTCGGTTATGCACAACAGTGAAAAATTCCTATTGAAACCTAGAAGCGCATCAAGAAAACGAACATTTTAATTGTTCTGAACAATATTTGATGGCAAGTATTGAAGGTCGGCCAGTGAAATGGACTGTTTACACGGTACACAACCCCTCCACTCCAAGACGAATACCTTCAAACAATTGCCTAAACTTCCAATACTTGAGCAGAGATGACTCCATTTAGAGGAGTTGAAGCCCTTTCCTCCCTTCATCCCTTTACATGACACCGTGGGTACGAGGTAACAACGGAAACATCTCTGGTGAATTGATCATAGACTGATAGGTACGAATACGAAAAGTATTTGAGGACTTTGTAGAATAATACTAAGGATATAACCTCGCATGTGAGAAATACATCCATATTAGAAGGCCCCTCACTGCCACCATAAAATAATAAAAAGAAACCCTCAGAATCCAACAATTATTGTGACCTCAGAAGAACGTTGAGAGTCCGCAGCAGCTAAGAGCTCTGAAAATAAAGAGAAGAAAATCGGAAGTTGCTGTATTGCGTTTAATTTCTCAATCTTTTGCACAACCAGGGACCCGTCACAAGTGACTAGAGTCAACGCCTTTTCCTTCATCGCATTTTGCTCCTGATTGAACACATTCAAAACCCACAGACTTAAAGATAACCATTGTTATGGCCAGACACGTGGTGTATAGAAGTCCAGGAGTTGGAAAACATTGTCACAGTGGAATGGCCACTGCAGAGAAAGGGACAAAGGAATAAGATGTTTTGGACAATGATAAAGAAGGGGGGTGGGGTAAATGTTTGTGTAATGGCTTCACGATTTGATTTTATGAGAGTGAAACAGAGTACGAAACAGGTTTACTGTAGAACTACAACTGTTCGGAATGGTGTCAAAGTATCACAATTTCGAGGTTCCTATTGTCCACATAAGAGCCTGTTCATTGCCTATGCCCAATTGAAAACGTGGCGCAAACGGGATGTAACTTCCCCCTTTCGGTAAATAGTTCAACGTCTTCGGGGAATCTTAGCTTCCGTCCGCCCCTTCCCAGCCATTTGTTGGAGTAATTTGCTCACAGAAAACCCATATTCTTTGAAATTCAAACTTTCACTTTCCTCATATAAATTATTTCCAAATTTTCCTACTCATTGTAAGCTCTAGTCATTTGAGTTTTCGGGGAAGTAAAGCAACATTTCTTTACAACTTCCCTCAATAAAAGGTCTCAGAGTGCGTGAATAAAACACTATCAAACTACATGTTAAAAAGTATCCTTATTTTACCGTAATGCTGACAGCTGGGATTCCGGTGCTCGAACTGTAATTTTACAATTTTGCGTAAACCCAATACAAACGGTAAATATGAAGCCAATTTTATTTTTGAACACTAAACTGACCTTCGAGTGTAGTAGTCAGGGAAAAAGTGGTCACAAACTCGCAGTCTCTTTAAGTTCTGGCAGTCTAATGCAAAACTGTAAAACAACGTTTTCTACCTGGAATCCCAGCTGCCAGTATTTTCACTGTAAAATTACATTTCTTTTTTACAGGGTATACGGTCGTCCTGACGATCTGCTTTTTTTTTTGTTTTTATCTGTATAGGAAGGGTAGACTCTTCAGTGAATACACAATATTATGCAGGTTGATTGTTATCGAGAAAGACAGTTTCTGCAATGGAATTTCGGGCAAATTAAATTGTACGGATAGCCTATTTCCATGTATACCTTAAAACACTTTACTCGAACGATCTATAATCGCCATAATTAACTTGCCCATGAGAGGCAGATTCTTCAATATCAACCTAAGATTTTCAAATAAGTAAGAGTAAACTTTTCTCTCATAAAATTCCAAATTTTCTCCAGTGTTAGGTCCAAATTTTCAAGTATTTGTCTGAAGCAGATAATTTATTACTGAAAGGTTCCAAATTTTGTTAGAGGTCGTCGGACGTGGGCCTAAAAGTAATCTCTAGTTGCCCGACTAAAAATGAGCCAAAATCGTAAAAATCTATTATTTTCTTATGTACAAGTCTCATATTTGCAACGGTTCAATTTGCACCTGCAAGTCCTTTTGGTAACTCATTGCCTTTGTCGGTTTGTCGGAGTTTAAAAATCCGCCAAAAGCTGGGACCTTTAGACCCCGGCGCGTTGGTCAAATCCTTTCACAACTCCTGAAAACAGGGCTGTACAATATCCCATCATTATGCAAGTGCCGCCGCGTACCCGGACGGTGGGGGGAGAGGGGGGTGACGCGAAAGAAAGTACATTATCCAGGAAAACCACCACAGGGAAACTTCAGAAAAAATCTTGGCACCTTGTGAAACATTTTTGCACCATTTTGCGCCAAGTCTCTCTTCCCCTTAAACCCATTACCAAGCCGGCGATATCCTACAGGGACGCCTTCCACCCCCCCCCCCCAAAAAAAATCGATTACGGACCTAGGAACATGTATCATAAAACAGGCAGGACTGCAGATCATTTTAGTATATAAGAAATTATTATCCATCGATAAAACGAAATCAGGGCACTTTCTGGGCTGGATCTCCGAGTAGTATAAAAAGAAATATTTAGCAGCATTCGACAGTTCGACAAAATGTAATCCAAAGAGGCAAAAACAGCCATTCCTATTGTCCTTACCCTTCTAATGGCGGTTAAAAATGGGGACGAGTTGTCAACACTTTTGCTACGACCCTGCATTATCGTACATCTCTTCTTCCCTTGTTTATTTCACCCTATCGACAAAACTACTTACTGCACCTGCTTTGGAAGCTCGAAAGATACCACGTTGCTCCCCCAAAACACCCTATACGGGCCTACCCTTTTCAGAACAATGCTTGGCTCATTATCGGTTGCGTGAGGAGAACATTTATTTATTATCAATTTTCGTGACTTTGCTTAGCTGCTCTTTTGCAAGAAATTTTGCCAGTCCTTGGACATGATAAGAAAACTAAAGGTGATCTCAAGCCGCTCGGGCAGTGTACGTTCTACCTGTCTTTTCGTTCTTTCTATTACCTACGTAGCAGGCTGTAGGCATATTCCTTGGTCAGTCGTATCCCTGGTTTTGGAAGCTACTGTAAGAAGCTGAGAAAACCACCGTCCGCTCCGCGTGGTATTCTTTCTATTGAACATAAATTCTTCCGTGTCATAAATTCTTACATTCCCCTTTATCCAATGTCCACACAAATTCAGGGTCATACCCTATTGCTGGGCTGCGTAGTAGGACTGGGGCTGATGAACAGTTCAAACTGTTTGAGACTATGTCATATGCATATGAAAAATACAGGTTAGATTTCAGTTGACGCACCCTTTGATATAGATTGGTAGGTATGGTGGACATAGGTGTAAAGTATGACCAGCTACCTCCGATCGTGTGTGCAGGAATAAGTAGGTGTGTGTGGGGGGGGGGGGGAACATGAAATTCCCCAGACTGACATACGTAGGAGCACCAGAAACTTTTCACCATCAAACCTGACTAAACGCAAAATGATGTCTCTTACTGAACGGGATGTCGGGAACAGGTGTGTTGCGTGGTTTTTGAACTTCAACAAGGCAAACATCTAAGAAATTTCAACAGAGGGTTGCCAAGGTTAATTGAGTATTTGGGATTTTTTTTCCTGGGAGAGGTCTAAGTGGAGAGATGCTCATCATTTTTTGAAAATTTTTCATTTTTTTTTTCAGGGGTGAAATCAAAATGGTGCAATTTTGAAACAAGATTATTTCAACAAGCATGACTACCAGTGTGGGGTACCTCCTGTTGTTTGGTCAGGCCCCATCGGTCAGTCTTTACTTACTGGTAATTTTCCCCGACTGGCTGATTGCCCTCAAATACTTGCAGATGTGGGTGCTACGGCCCACGACAGTTGCGGCGCTACAAGGGGAAAAGAGGGGGCATTTGGCCCCAGATGTTTCCTTGCCACCACTTGCCCCCAAGTTAGGTAAATTAAGAGTTACGTTCTCCGAAAAAATAAATAATATAACTATCCAGCGCCTTCATTGTTCATCTAGGGATATTCTGGAACCTCAGAGCTTCCAGGGGCTTCTCCCCCCCCCCCCTGCATATTACAGCCCCAGGAACAGGCAGTTTGGGTACAAATTTGCTCTGTGTCGGAAAATGTATGCCCCGACATTATCCTTTGCAGTTAGTTTGCCACCCCTTCCCCAAATTTTGAAATTTGGACGCAACCACTGGACCGGCCTGCCCGCCCCCCCCCCCCCCCTCCATCCATGTGCACGCTATGCTGCCTATCTTATCAGAGAGTCAGTTGCAACCCCCTGACCCTATGAAATGTATTTCTGCAGTCTTCACTAGTGGCATATATAGTTGTAAATACCCTATCACATAGGCTGCAGTAACGATCGCTCTTGTAAAATTATGTATAGTTTTCGTTCACTCGAAGGTGGGCTACATCGTGTCTTATAATAGATACCGGAACCAATACAGAATAGACCTATCAATATTGACCTCTTCTGTGAATGTATTTGGTCAAATTGCATAGAATGTCGCTCAGTTGATATTATTCTTGCGGCGCTCGGCGGACGTGCATTACTCCTTTATATTGGCTGCACTCGTTATACCAAAACTTCAAACGAAAAGCATGAGAAAACACCTGCTATGATACTAGCTATATGTGTACCTATTGGTCTTCTTTGTTTTGTGTAATCACTGTTGCCCCACAAGGAAGAGAGAAACTACCAACCTGGAAGAAGTACAATATATATTATACAGTGTTACTATTCGTAGAAGACTCACAGAGTTTCGTTCAATCAAGGTCGCACTTGTAATCTGAACGGACGGACATTCCAAACTGTGTGAAATCTGGCGTAGACCTGCTGTTTGTATCCAGTGAGTGACTACTGGTATGCTACAGTGGTTTGTTTGTTTTTTACACCATCCATCGCAGTGTCTCGCTCAACCAAGGTCACTTGTGACATAACAGGATGGAGATACACGTAAATTCCATTTCACTGAAAAATCTGTTGTACTGTGTGCCGTACTTCGCAGTACTTTATTTATGTTTGACCAGTGCAGGATGTCCAAGAGAGATATGAGAAAGTGGGAGTGGCTTAAGTTTTTAAAAGTTAAGGGGGCGCTAAAACAGTTCAGTACATTTGGGGGGAAGCCAGACGCCCTTTAAGTTAGATATTTTTACGGGGGCATCAGTCACTGCGGAAGAAAAAAATCACAAGTCTCATCAGCTCCATTTTGTCGAAAATATATTTAGTTTTTCACCTGAAGAAGACCGGCTATTCATAACATGAACAAAACCGAAGCGACATTTGTTTTAAAATCAAAGACATACGAGTCCCAAGTTTATGCCTATTTCATGAACGAATATGGATTTTTGTCGGGTTGACGGCTTCCAAATACTAGGCCGCATGCATGTTGGTGAAACAAATACCTGGTTACGTAGGTTTCAAAAGGCTCATTTTGCAGCCGGAACAGAGTGCATTGCACCTATACTCTAAAAGTCGGGTGATTCATTATACAACAATTGCCAGCCCCAGTCAACGGTTTCAGATCTGGTTCCGATCCGATTTTTGTGAGTTTTTATTAAAATCTTCTCCCATCTCTGGTCGGAAAGAACCCACAATTTCCCTAACTTTGTAAATATAAGTTTTACCTCAAGACTATGACAATTAAATTTTAATTATAACTTTGTGATGTCACATCGATGTGAATTGATATCGAGTTCGACTTGAATCTGTATTGAAATAATTCAAGACTACCTCAATGAGACACCTGATTTGTACATCAAATGTACATTTCAGATGTCGCCTTGAATTCGTGTACAAGTTTGACAAAAAAAGGTTCTTGTTATTTGTTAATCCATGAGTACTGTCTAGAGCAAGATAGAATTTTGCTTTCCTTCTTGACGTTGAGTGAAGACCCCATCAGTCATCATTTTACTCAAAATAACTGAAAAATACTACGGAAAAATGTTGGGCTTAGGGGGAAGGAAGCGGGTCATGGGTGCCGAAGGTCGGGCACGGTTGTAGTCCTTATTTCTTCAAATCAGTTGTTTCTTTCTAACTTATAAAAATGTTTGGAAACCATTTATGTTATAGAAAAGTCGTTTATCATTAAACTGGTTTAACCCAACCCGGTATCCAAGGGAACGGGCAAACACTTTGGAATATTTTCAACCTTTAGAAAATTTCAAACTGGTATTAACTCGATACATTTACCCACTGGTGCTTCTTCTCCCGATATTTTTCACTCCATCCCTTTCCCCAGCACCACTCACTCATGTAATCATGCTTTGCGACTAGTCTGTTTTCCCCGCTGCTTCAAAGACACTCTCCCATATGTTTGTGTTCAAGAACGCTTTCAAGCAATATTTTGCATGCCGAGTTCGATTTGTACATGCACACCGAGCTGCGGTGGAAAGCTTACAACGTTGTTTTAACGCGACACCTTATTTGTACACCAAGTGTACAGTTTCAGGTGTCGCATTAATTTGGTGTGCAAGTTCCCTCGAATATGATTGCTGATGTCTCGTGAAAATTCACGAGTCTTGTCAACTTCGTAATTAATATAAATAAAGGTTTTTCGACCAACCCCCACTCGGAGTTTAAAGATCCGTTTGAAACATGATTATTCTTAATACAACTGCATGACGTTAAGGGAAGGGGTAAAGACGTTGAAGGAGGGGAACTCGTCTGGTTTCCGTACTTTTTAGGCAGCTTCCGAAAAAGTGGTGACAAATATTTATTAGTATTTTTTATTGGAAAATGAACTTCAGTTTTCTTACTGGTAAATGGGTAAATACGACCCGGTAAAAGGGAGGTAGGGGAAAATTTACTTGGAATATATTCAAAATATTTTCCAAATCAATAAAATTACTAAGTTAAAGATGCATTTAGTTCACACAAATAAACGGCACTCGTCGAGATAGTTTTCATTCTTGCCTCTGCGAACTCACCCCCCCCCCCCATTAAAATCTTGCCTTGCAATATCCTTGGAATTACTTTCAAAACTTACTTAATAAATAACTCTCAAACCCGTGTGATTAAACTAGCAATTTCTTTCAATGTGAATTGATATCGAATTTGACTTGAATGTGTATTGAAACATTCTTGTTCTTAAAAAAAATCGTTTAGCATTAAACTGGTTTAACCCAACCCGGTACCCAATGGAAAGTAACAGGCAAAAACTTAAGAATATTTTCAACCTTTAGAAAATTTCAAGATGGTATTGACTCGACACATTTACCCACTGGTGCTTCTTCTCCCGATATTTTTCACTCCATCCCTTTCCCCAGCACCACTCATTCATGTAATCTTGCTTAGCGACTGGCCTGCCCCCCCCCCCCCCTGCTTCATTGAAACTCTCCCGTTTGTTCGTGTGTAAGAACGCTCACTAGCAATATTTTGCATACCGAGTTCGATTTCGATTTGTACATGCACACTGAGTTGCGTGGAAAGATTACAACGTTGTGTTAACGCGACACCTTATTTGTACACCAAGTGAACATTTCAGGTGTCGCATTAATTTCGTGTGCAAGTTCCCTCGAAAACTGGTTGCTGATGTCTAGAGAAAATTCACGAGTCTTGTCAACTTCGTTATAAAAATAAATGAAGGTTTTTCGACCCACCACCCACCCCCCCCCCCACTCAGAGATTTAAGATCCCTTTGAGTCATGATTATTCTTATAACAACAACATGAATTTAAGGGGAGGGGCAACGACGTTGAGAAGGGGGGAACTCGTGTGGTTTCCGTACTTTTTAGACAGCTTCCGAAAAGTGGTGCCAAATGTTTGCAAGGAAAAAGATTTTTTGAAAAATAAACTTCAGTTTTTTTTTTGTTTTTTTTTTGTAAAAAGGAAGAAAGGGGAAAATACTCTTGGA
This sequence comes from Holothuria scabra, assembly GCA_037179385.1. Lineage (NCBI taxonomy): Eukaryota > Metazoa > Echinodermata > Holothuroidea > Aspidochirotida > Holothuriidae > Holothuria > Holothuria scabra. The sequence continues at coordinate 8,142,910 of CM074179.1, forward strand.
ATATCTTCAAAATATCTTCCAAATCAATTAAGCTTAAGATGCATTTAGTTCACACAAATACACGGCCCATCGTCGAAATAATTTTCATTGTTGCTCCTGCGAACTCACGCGCCCCCTCCCATTAGAATCTTGCCTTGCAATATCCTTTGTTTAACTTTTAATGCTTAATTTTTAAATTCCTCTCACACACGAGTGATCAGACAAGCAATTTCGTCCAATGTGAATTGATAAAGAATTGTATGACGTTAAGGGGAAGGGTAAATTCGTTAAGAGGAGGGGAACGTGTGGTTTCCGTTCCCTGTAGGCCAATTCCGGAGAAGTGGTGCCAAATATTTGAAAAAAGAAGTATTTTGAAAATACCCTTCGATTTTCTTTCTGGTAAATGGATTCAATACAACCCGGCAAAAGGGATGAAGGGGAAATTTCTTTGGGATATCTTCCAAATCTATAAATTTACTAGGTTTAAGTTGGAACTAACTTGACTCCTCGTCGAGATAGTTTTCATACTTGCCCCTTTCTTCGGCTAACTCACCCCCTTTACTCACACACAAACAATTTTTAGAATCTTGCCTTGCAGTAGCCTTGGATAAACATTAAAAGAATTTAATGGTAGAAAATGTAAATAAAATGGCTTTGTTTGTAGGGAAGAATTGAAAAATTGCAGTCTTTATTGAAGACCAATCTGCTCAAGTTCATATGGGCAAAATAGGACTGAAGTTGGTTAAGGTTTCATAATGCTATTTGTCTTAGGGTGGAAATGGAAAATATCTTGACCGTTTTTTAAGAATTTGCAGGAGCTTGCATTGATTTTTTTTTTCGAATTTTGGTAAGAAAAATTGGAAATTTTTAGAGTTTCTTGAAGAACGGGAAGCAAAATCAGTAACATCGACGAAGGTGTGTGTGTGGGGGGGGGGGGTTGGTGTGGTGTGGTGGGGGGGGGGTGAAGAGAATGAAGTTAAGAGAGTTCACACCTTTTATTGTTTCCCTGATGGAACTGGATGTTCTTCCCGACGGTAGAAGCTTTTCCCGACAGGAAGGGCATATAGCCCCTTTCCCCAATCCTTGAGCCACCCTTGTGCCATACCGTCATATTCGCTTGGACAGTTTTTTTTCCGCCTGATACATAATTTTTCACCGTATCCCTTTCAATCACTACCATTTAACTAAATGCAAAGCAATAAATACGTTAATTTCATTAACAAATTAACGTTAGGGTAAGTCCTATTTTTCCGACACAAGCATGAAGATGCAATACCAGCATCTCCTGGCTTGAACTTGACGTACTAAATTGTTTAAAACTATAGTTTCGGGAAAGTCACCCCCTTAATATCAAAACTCTTGATATGGGCTATGGACTGGTTTATTCCTCCGAGTCAAATTCTTCTGTAATTTTCACTCCGTTTCTATTATCAGTTAATTTACAGTCACGTAATACAAAGGAGACTTTTCTTTAAACTAACATGTGCAAATCCCTTGTTCAATGGGACACGACTTATTTGATATCTCAGACGCGGGCTGCGGTTTGTGGCTCTAGGCCTGGGAAGCGTGAATCGTCAATATCAGCTCGGACTGCTTATCAGATCGTGATCGTAGTATTCCCAACAGATCACTTACGGATTAGCAGATAACGTACCGCAGAAGCAGCCACGACTGATAAAAACACCCCAAATTTTGGGGAAATAAACCGACAGGTTTAGTGGGTAGTAGTTTTCTCATGTACTTTATGAAATGAATAATTAACTATTACACCTGATAGCAAAAGGAGTTGCCAAAAGTCTATAGGCTTGTTATAACAGCGGTTCCTGTAGCCTTACAAGTCCTTCACCACATAGGCAACCTTAGGTTGAGTAACAAAAGTGTCAATGGAATTAGCATTAGTGTCAGAAAGAGAGGAAACGCCAGCAAAATATGTGGCTGGTTCATAACGTAAGTTTTGAGTTAAAAGTCAGGCAATAAATGACATGATAAGACATTTGCTGCTGTGTCACATTCCTTGAAACAGTCAGTAGCATGTCATGATGATTACATGTCATTCATTTGAATGAGAAGGTGTTTGAAATACCAAACTCATTTATTACTAAAAAAAGTATCGCAAACCACAGGAGAGTTTATTTCCTATTACTTGTAGAACTTAAGCTTTCACTTGTAAAACCACACAAAATGTGAAAAGAAATTATGTGGAATAATAACAGCAGAGCTAGTTTATGCAAAGATATCTTGTTTTGTCAACTTTCTTACTTAGAAGGACAATAAAAATACATCATATTTTATGATTATCTGTTTGCTATTTACTCTTGGTGTGTTTAAGTTGCCATACAATCGGGAACATCTCATTATCCTTGATTTGACTCAGTCCTTACTCGATGACAAACTACCGTGTGCGTATGCAGGACTTACATGCTTATGTTCTCTTTTGCAAGGGGATGTAGAAGGGTTCATTTTGAAGATGATAAAATGCCATATAATTGGCACTAAATGTTATGGAGTGGTAAAGTTAATAACCATTTTGACTATTTCGTGCTGTATGTGGCTAACCACTCGAGTAAGCTAATTAGATTGCATAGTTTAAGTATCATTTCACATCCTCTACATCAGAGATAGCGGCTGTCTGAATGTCGACCTTTTGAAAATGAAAAAAGGTCATGTAAACCAACGAAGACCTGCTGGAGTGGTGCATAAAGTGTCCATTCCGACTTTTATCTGCCACCAAACCACTGTCGTGAGGATGGCGTAGTTTTCGTATCGTTTATTTCCTCACATGTAAAATGGTGACTGTCTGTCATGTCAAATCATAATGTTTTCTTGATGTATTTAACCGGCTTTTGTTGCCATTTCTCTATCGATTCGAAATACGCTTATAGATGGATACTAACACATACATAAATCAAGTGTAAAGAAGATAAAATGTTATCAAAGATAAAACTAATGACAATATTTTGAATTTGGGCAAACCATTCAAAACTCCCATAATGTGGTTCCGCAAGTACCATGTAGCAATAACGCTTTTGCAAATTAAGTCATATAACGGGAGGACTTGAACACTATTTGAACATTATGACACTGTATAACACATTCGTGTTGGTGTGTCGTTAAATCTTATCTATTTAGCTTTTTATCGACAAGTACTTCCCTAATTCAAATGCAAACAGAGATTTTTACTTGCAATCAAACTTGAGTGATAGCCATTCTAATCATTACAAACTCATCTGCTTAAAGATCCAAACTCTGGTTTTGGAATCATAAACTGGGTATCTGTTACCAAATGCAATTAAGTTTTGTTTCTCTGAACATGGCTGATTTATTCTCAGTGACATATGAACCCTTCTTTGGGTAATTAGAGGCTTCCTGTTCATAATCTAAACAAAAGATGTAACTCTGCAATCACTGGAAACTTCATTAGCTTATCTGCTGTGTAAATAGGCTGTGTAATCAACTGGAAAAAATCCTCACAGGGCAGGGGTTAAGTGCCATTCTAGAAGTGATAGTGGTTTCTTCCAACAAATAAATGAATAGATAAGGAGGATTTTATTTCACCCGACCTCCCCTTTGTGAGGTCTGGTCAGAGTGGCCTTATTTTTAAGCAGGTGAAATCATAATGTTTACAAAGCTTTCACTTTATCAGAATCCCACAAATATTACCTTTGTTAGTATTATGTACCCTTTATTACAAGGTTTACTGAAAGCCCATGAGTTATATCTTGATGTTTCGTGGTTATTTTCGAGTTGACACTTAATAGCTTCTGGCTTTCTGTTTCCAATCTCCTACATTTAGTCGATTTTTTTCAAGCATTGTCTGAAAGTGCTTACATCATCTTGAATGTTAATTTATGATCACCGATTGCATTCTTTAAACAAACACAATGGCCATAATTTTACTTTCGAACTCTAATTTTATCTTTTCACTGAATAAGATTAAGTTGAGTGATGAGTGTCAGATTTTAAGCACGTAATATCAATGACATTCATTTAAGTATGGCCTAGGGTAACTTCACGCTTCACAGTAGCTGACATCATAATAGCTGACATGAGTGAGAAGATAACGCCCAAGGTGTGTCATGGTTAGAAAAGATCTAACACAAAAGATGAAACTTTCTAAACTGTATGTCAATGCAATCCGTGATATTAATTTTTAATTTAAAATTAAAAACGAACGTAAAAGGCTTGGCTGTAAATATTGTGAATAGAAAGTTAACTTTATATATTAATTCATGGCTGCTCGTTTCTTTATTTTTCAAACATAGCATATTGCTGGATATTAATCATTGGAGTACGTCAAACATACTTTGCAACAGCAGTAAACTGTAATTAAACATACGGAATCGTTTGGAAAACTTATTTCCTTGTGACGATATAATAAGCGCAGTAAAGAAAAAACAGGATATGGAAAGAATGTTTAAAAATAACGATTTTGTTTCCCGTTAGGTATGTACTACATTGCTGTTGACGGTCGACCACTGGTTGAAATGTTACATTGATAGTACTTTGTAGAATTACAGTAAGAAACCTTTATGGAAGAGTTATGTGATATAGATTGTTTGCAAAAAAATGCTTGTCAAAGCAGTTTGGTAAGGCACTCTTACAATGTCGTCACAATAAAATGTAAATTCCAATTGGTGTACATTTTGTGTGCAGTTTCGCAAGCGTGAACACGCTCAAGTCTACCCCAACCCCTTCCCCTTTGACACACTTCCAAAATGTTGTTGGATACAAAATTAACAATGCGCGTCAAACCCATCTTCAAAGAACAAAAAACACAACTAAAATATATGACAAGAAAAACAATTGTCCGTACGTAACTTCCAGAGATCCAATATTGCGCAACAAGCAGTAGAAATGTCTAGGAAATGCTCGTGACGAAAGCAAATATTACTGTAAGTTCCAAATCGAGACCTGCACCACACCCAGTGGCGTAGCCAATGGGGGGAGGGGGCAAGTTGCCCCCTGGAAAATAATTTGGGGAAATTTGTGGAATTTGGGGAAATTTTAAGTTGAAGAAATAATACTTACTTTTCATATTTCTTAAAAGTTTTCTCACTATGAGCAATCGTGAAATACTTCTCGTGCATAACTCGAATGTTCTCTGAATGTTTTCTGGTACACATGCAGGGTATTTTGATCAGTTCAGCGTATACTGCGCAACACTGACAGGCTATAAGACCGGAGAATAGGATACCATCATCGAGCTAGTTCCCTACGTATTGTTGAGCTAATGTAATGTTCATCAACTTGATGCATTATTGGATAATACGTTGCTAATAAACAGTAACATTATCATAGTCTCGTGAACGAAATATTCCCTCATTTAATTATCTCAATATCCGTTTGTTTTCGTTACACAACCATTATATTTATATTCGATTTAAGGCTGTCAGCAATACATACTGAACCAGTAGGCCCTAGAGTTTCCAGTTTTTCCTTTTTATATATATTGTGAACAAATTGTCTCCTAAAAGATTTTCTGGACAAGAAAAATATGGCATTCTAAGCATGCAGTAATGAGGCACAGGGAGTGTAATTTCCTGCAATCTCGGGGTGTTTTAGGGAAATTTCCCCTGACGGGACGCTCCGCGCGAACCGATGGTCGCGCTCCTCGTATCACTCTCACCCGTAACTGAAGTTGACAGCGCCCTGGGTTAGGTAGGGTTAGGCGAGGTTAAACAGTCCAGTTTTAAACCTAGTGGTTGACAGCGCCCTGGGTTAAGGTTAAGAAATTAATGGCCTCTCATTCTACAAGCTAGTACCGGGCAGGTTATAGACTGATGTTACTTTGTGTTTAACCATGGATGGAGCTAAAAACAATAGCTTACCGTTGTCTAGACATAATAACCCTGCAAACCTGGAAAAACGTATGATGTTTACCTTATTTTTAAAGGACTGTTCAGAAGATCAATCTATTTAATCTGTTCGGAAAATTAATCTAATTAATCATGGGGATGGTGGTGACAACGGGCCAATGATGACATTGTCTTAATCGTATGTATATAGTAGGCAGCTTCAGGATCTTGCAGGCCATGAATTAACTTAGGTAACATTACATCACGTCATGATAATCTTGTTATTATCATAAATTTACGTATGTTGTATGTTATACATGCACCTTGACCTTGAAACTGCTGAAACTGCAAAGTTTTGGGGGAGTTTTCGAGCCTTGCCACCCCCCCCCCTAAAAAAATATCCTAGCTACGCCACTGCCCACACCAATTAAAAGAAGCTCCACAACTTGCCAGGACAGTGGCGTAGCCACGGGGTGGTTTTGGGGGTTAGAACCCTTCCCATGATCCCACCTTGCAATGCAAAAAACACCCAAAATAGCAGTTTTTCTCTCTATCCTTATACTTTTCCCTCATGTCGTGCCCCAACCTCCCCCCCCCCCCATGACACCAAAAAAAACAAAAAAAAAAAAACCATGGCACAATCCTGGCTACGCGCCTGGCCAAGAACATTGTTTGCCAATTCTTTCTGACAGTTAGAAACATACATACATAAATTGTTAGTCGCCAATAGACTACTAAGGACATGAAAATGAATCTATCCCTTGCATATCACTAAACAAATGTGAGATTTCAATAACGATAAAAAGGAAAATGGAGGTCGAGTTGTTTGACGACCATTTTAGGTACCTTAAAAAGGACTCATTTAGAACTGCTGGGCCTTTGAAACATATTTTCAGACACATTTTACCACAAACAAAACACTTGAACAGTTAAAAGAAACACACAACTGATAATTCTTCGAATGGCTTACATTCACGTTAGGGATTTTTGGAATCGCATAGAAGTTTTTAAAAGAAAACGCTCACCTAAATATAAAAGTCTTTCATTATTATATTAATTTGCGCATTGGATATTTAACACAGGACAGGTTGTGTCAGTTCTTGCCTTGTTCCTTCTTTGAAAATTTCATTTTGGAAGGAAAAAGTACAAATTAGCAAATGAGTCACAAAAACATTCACATATTACTCTCTGTTTCCATAATGAAATGATGAGATGATCGCATTCATTTCAAAAGAAACAATTCAGAGGTTTATTGAAAGACCATTTCAAGTGTTTAATCACCAGCTTATGCATTTCGTATGGAGTACATCTGTGTCCACGTATTACATCCATTTGGAAATATGTATTTTTTGCGATCACGGTGCTAAACATCTATTGTGAAATTTAGAAAACCAATATTTCACATGATGGAGCTATTCATAATGTCAAACGCTTTAATTAGCGTTTTGCATGTGTCTTGTTTTATGCGTGAAAGTAAAATTATTCATAAGTAACAAAGGTTCTCATTCTGTAATTGGTTTAATAAAAACAAGGAGGTTAGTCCAACGTATGAAGGCAGCATACTGTTTTTAACGCGATTCAGACTCTGGCACACAGCTGGCGTTCGGCAAAACCAACCGTGTTCTCCTAAATTAGCTCTGTTTCTTAAATTAAAGGCAGCAGGTCATAGAGGTAAGTTCGTTTTATTGAAATAAAATTTTCGCAAAACATGAATCAATTTTAGCTTGTCTCCAAATTTCAAATGGCAGTGTGAAGTGGTGTTTTATGTTCTTTTTACAAAAATACAACCGAAAATCCTTTCTAGCGGACAAAGACCTGGTTAAAAGAAGACAAAAAAATTGAAACTAAACTTAACTTAAACGACTCTACAATACTCAACTGATTCATATGTTGGGAATTCTTCGACACGTATGAATTTCCAGAAATGAGCTGCTTTCGTGACCATACCATGTTAACAGTCCAACGCATTTTTTCTTACTTTACAACTAACACTCGCTTAGAGGTTTTTTCGTTGTGCACTATTGGACCACAAGTTAAAGGCCTATGCTTAAAGCACAGCAAATAAAGCAGATGTAGGTCAGTAACACACAGCCAGCCAACCTGCGTTTACTTTCAGACTGTCATGCTGCTAGAACTTAGTTCAAGATTTTAGACAAATATACCCCACAAAAGGTTCTTCTCCGGGTTTTAAGTCATGCCTTTGGTTTAACTGTTATTCAGTCATAACGTTTACCACTATCATGTGCACTACCGATGCACCAAAAAATCGCTTTTTTATCTCAAGACAGCTAAACAGAAAGTTCAATGATAGATTCTCGATGAATAATGGTCAACGAATAACTAAAATTTGGTATACTTTTGCAGCGTAACGAATGTGTTCATACCTGTAGCCCATGTTGCATGGCTATGCCAGGCAACGTTCTCTTAGTTTCGCTTCAAAATTTAGTTGAGATTTTCCTCCTTTCTAATGTTAGTTGTCCATCACGTTTTGGCGCCAGTAATAGGTCTTACAACATTCAGGTCTTAGACTACAAAGTTATCTGAGTAGCAAAAAGTCATAGGCTGTTTTTTTTTCGCCCATCAGTCGAATTTGAATGTTCTACATACTAGCATATGCCCTGCATGCATTTTTTACAAGCTGACATTAACAACAGTTGATCACATAAGCTAGTTTAGTTGTTAATCATGAATAATCACAAACAAACACATTGTCATTGATCCATATTTCTGACTAATGGACTCTTTAAAATATCCCTTTAGGTATTTCCCCATTTACTCTACCCGTCAGGATGGTATTCATAAGGCACCATGAGTTAGTATCATAACATTCGTTTTGCAGGCACACAAGGGAGTGAGATTGCATGTTCGTGCTAATTTTTTTTAGGCTGAAACAACCTTATGACTATCAGATCATGTCACATTTCCACATTTATATTTTCACAGTGTTCTAACTTCCTTGTGCTGTGCTTTCATTTTTGTCCCTTTGAATAATTTCTTTTTGCAAACAGATATTCGTTAGTAGAATACCACCAGGTTAAATGTTTGAAACTCTAAAATGGTCATCAATCAATCGGAGCGTCGATAACTGAATTTGTTCAGTTTGTTTCGTTTGTGATGCAGGTATTTGAAGTTATATGAAGTGGAATTTACGAAAGTTTCTCCGATTTTACCGACTTTGTTATAATGCAATATTAATAATCATATTTTGGGGGAATAATAGAAAGTCATCTCGACAAAGAAAGATAAAGCGCTACCCAGTTCGATTGACTTTCTGTAACAATTTAGTTCGATTACTCATAAAATAATCTTAGACTTAGAAGCTGCTATTACAGATTCACACAAGGAACTAATTCCATAATCACATCTTAAACATCAAAAGTCCCTTCTTGTTTAACACTCTTGTCGGCCGCCAAAATCTAGTGCCACGATTCAGCTTTAACTGTGCAAGTACAACTACCCATGTGCCACAGAGACATCCTACATTCGTTTGTTGCCATCTTGACAGGTACCTTTCTAGGCTTTCTTAAAGGATGTTAAACATGTTGACAGGGCATTTTTGCCCTGATGCAAGGAACATGTCAGACCGCTTTATAATTTTGTTCAGTACCTCATTTCCATCAAAGCTTACACGTGTGCTTTTCTTCATAGCCTTTCCAGTGTCAAGTGGAAAAGCATCTCAAGTTCAAATTAGATTCTGTTCTTTCAATAACCTTGCCTTGCCGTACAGGTATTTGAAACTTTACTTTATCAACTAAGGAATGAGATTAGTGAACGATTGGCTTTGTTGAAAAAGGGAAACTTGTGGCACTGGTGGAGAAAATAATTTGCTGATAATCATGTTTTTACATTTCGCGTTTCTAAACATAGGCCTAGTTATTAACATAAACGGTGAGCTCAATTCCTGTTTTTGTTAGGTTGGGGCCAGCCGATTCTCTGCCAAAAGACTATCAAAGCGGAGCTTCACCATTGGATGGAGCGGAATGCGCAAAAAATTTGAAAGCCTACCGCTTAAATAGCTGGACACTTGTAAATAAATTCTATGGTGTGGTTATTTTGAGCTTTCCTCTGGGACAGAATGTTCACTTGAAACAGAAAGAACACATTGCAAAACGATCACGGAATTACCTGCTAGAATGTACCACTGAAATTTTTACGCAAAAGATTGGGGCTGGGCATACACTTATAAACTTTCTACACTTTTTTATGAGAAATGTGCCGCTTAAAAACATTCTAGAGATTTCTTTTTCTTTTTCTTTTTTTGAAAAAACGAAAAATTTTCTTCCTTTTTGGGTACAGTGATGTTCTGAAAAGGGGGATGGATAATTAATTTATTATTTCTATAGGTTACCAGGATGTACCGCAAATATTTATTAATTGTTGTTGTTAATAAATTCATTAAAACAGGGAGATGCTATTTGGATAGAACCATGTTTCAAGCACTCCATACTGTTTAATGCGTGGACTGGCTGCGCGAATGTTTTCATATCATTGCCCGAAATTCAGATTTTGCTGAAATTTAGGACACATTCTGCGCTATGTACAGTGTTGCACCTCTAAGGTGTATGTATATGTGTCCCCTTTGAAAATTTAAATAGAAAAATTGGGTTTCCTTACAGGCAGACCGGTGCTATAAATGCAACCCTTTATCTAACGTTCGTGTTAAAAAATGTTACGATTTTTATTGTCCAACCCCCAGCTGTGCCAGTGGATCGGTCTGGGAAACTAACCCGGACCTCCAAGGTAAAGGGCGAATATGTTCGAAACACTTGGATCTCAGTGGAGGACCTACGGGGGTAAAAGGGGCATTTCCCTTCAAATTTTCCCCTGTTACTCTTTCCCAAAATTGAACCCCAGAGCTACAATCGTGGACAAAACTAGATGGAACACTCTCGCTCCCCCATGCAATGTTGGAGATAATGAGGCCAATTCGGGACGCACCATTTTCTTGGGGAACCAGCATTGTACTGGGGGACGGGGGTTTAGTAAATCGCTATTTCCTGTAGGATACAATATTTTAAAGGGGGATAGAAGTTGTGCAAATAGCAATTGGCACCATAAACAACATAAAGACGTAAGGTGTTTCAACAGTTTTGTCCAAGATTGTAGGTCAGTTTAGAGTTACTCTTATAATATATCCCTCCCGAGGCTAAAGTTTTCACCCAGAGATATCCTAAAACCTCAGAGGTTTCGTCACTGGACCTCACATGAAGGTGTGCGCTCTTTGAGCCCGGTTTCACTCTGCTGAGAACATTTTGCAGAAAACATGTTTCTTTTCCCTAGTTTTCCCACCCGCCCCTAATTTTGACGTTCTGTCGCCGCCACTGTTGTCTCTGTAAACTTGGGAGTTGGTTTCATTAGGTAGCACCTGAAGAACCTTGACTTTTTCTGAAGCTTCGTTTTTTTTTCTATTAGACTCCTAAATAAGAAGTCAAATATTGAAAATGTTGTAAAAAAAACACCGATATTCTCTGAAACACCTCATACACACAGGATCACTATGGGAAGATTACCGATTTACCCCTTAGTCGCCAAATTGGTGCCGTTATTTTTCGCGGTATACGGTGTACCCGACCTAAACAATATCGACTCGAGAAAAGGTAAGAATTCGTTCATATTTATTTAGAACGATTTTTTCATCCTTGTTGTTGACCATCTGTATTAAACTATTACAATAGTAACGAACTTCGTTACTTTAATTTTTCCAATTAGATGCATGTGGAACTCATGCGGTGTGTAATTGTTACATGGAAAAAACACTCTCAATAGTTGATTGTGCGGGAAGGAACCTGACAACTTTACCTGGTGGAATCAAGTCTTCCGTTAATGCAATGTAAGACCAAATCTGTTACATTTTGCTTTCATGTAGACCTTATTAAAGGAGAAGGATTAATGAGTCTGGGTTAAATTTTAGTGTTTATATGGAACTTTCGAACGGTGGGTATTTTAAAGTTTGTAGACATCTATCGGATGTCTGTCTCAAATATTATCTTTTTTCCAACTCATTTATTCTGTTTAATCCATTTAAAAATATTATAAACATAGTATTGAATAAATAGCTTTTCTTTTGATATAAAATATACATAGACTAAAAATCTACTTGCAACATTTAAGGTTATAAAGTTTCTTAGCTTATATAAAGGAAAGAAACGAAATTATATCATTTACACTTACAATATTGCACATATATACGATCTCATAAAGAACGACCATACTTGAAAAGATTAATGAAACGTTTAAGTTCCCGATATGAAGATGTATAATAAAAAGTTCATCAAGTGCAATTCACCAGACATAACAAGAGTAGATATTCTGTGTTTTTCCATGGCAACAAGGGAGTCAGCAAGGAAAAATGAAGTGAAGTGAAATAATAGCAATAAGTGAAAAAAAACGAGTTGAGATGAAATAATTGTTGTTATTTTTTAAGTTGTAAGTGGTCTTTTCACACGTAGCATTTTCTGTAGTCAACCTGCAGTAAAACTAAAATTTTCCAACCAAAATTTGCGTGCTTTAAGATGATGAAAAACTTAGCACAATGTAACAAACGTACGCGACTGAACAATAAATTTAAATTATTTCTTTTAGTTGTTATAGCGGTGAAAAGCAAAAATCTTAAACCGTCTGTTGTTATTGTTTGGTATTTTACGTCCCCTTTTTTCATCTTTTCCCCGTGAAGTAAAGTACTTGATTGGAAGAAAATCGTACACATGAGATGCCTTTCTGTTTTTACACCCATACAGTATTTTGGCCAAGAACAGAATACACGATTTGAAGGCAGATAGTTTTACAGGAAAAAGTGAACTCGTGTATTTGTGAGTATTTATCCTTAACGTAATTTTATTCTAAAGACCATTATCTTTCTTGTGTAACAATACAACGCTTATCCCTTTCTTAATAATTGTTTTCTGATGTTATGCTTCAAAAGCAAACTTAGATGCATTGCGTAATTTGCACTAAACACAGAACAATTAAGTGATTGGTAACTTTTCCAAAAAGAGACCCCATAAATGGCACTAACCCTGTACCTTACTTGAGATCTTTAAAACGTCTGAATTTCTTTGTGGTCGCATGGAGGCAGATCTTTCCCCTTCATTCCCATCTTATCTCTATTTCACCCTCTTCTCGTACTTTTGGCTAAGATCGAATTGAACCAATAGGTTGTTAACTGGGCCGTAAAACTGTATATAATTCACTTATTAACTAACTAACTTTGGCTAAGATCATGTGTAGTATCTGTTCTTTTCATCCAGTCTAGAAAGGAGCCATACATGACAGACCAATGATGCATATGGTCTGAGGGCCGTGAGGTTGGTTAAGTGTTGTCCTTCAGTGGACGTATAGCTTCTCTTGGAAGCAGTTTAAAGTTTCGCCGAAGGGCCCTTTGTTATAGGGTCGCGAAGACTTTAGAAAAAAATACCGCTCTTCCGCCCTTCTTCGTCTTGTCACGCTCTTGATCAACAAGATCTTTCTTTTATTACCCGGCTCCTACGCATAAGAAGAGAGGAGTGGCTTTGATGGTTGACAATTGGATGGGTCAAAATTGCGAAAGATTTTGTGGGGCTCCGTCCGTTCTGCCATAGGTTTTTTTTTTCTTTTTTTTGGGGGGGGGGGGGGGGGGGTTTCTGATGATTTGGGATCCTTCTCTCCCTACAGGACATATTGCTAAAATTGATTTCGGGTGCTGTCAGTAACGACTTGCCCAAAATGATTACGAATCTCTTCTGTGTTCTTTACCAGACAAATAGTGAAGAACCAGTGCGCATAATATCACGAGAAACGATTAGTATAAGATTGGTAGAAAAGCATGTTACGACATACACACAAACAACTTTTGTTGAAAAATAAGGCGGGGTGAGGAGACAGGTGAGGTGTCATGAAAGGGCTCCCTTGAGGTAAGCATTTGTAGCGCTTACTACCATGAAAAGCTTAATATTTGGAACATCATTTGTGTTGGAAGAAGAAGCTGCAAGCTCCCTGGTTTGAACATGTTTAAAGTGTGCAAAGCGAAAGACAAATTGGGTTAAATAAGGAAAGATTGTTTTAATAAAATCATTAAAATACCCTGTGTCCAGTATGAATGACAGCGTACCCTACCACTGCATTCAAATAATGAAGCCGTATACTGTAATTTAGGATACGTGCATGTCTTAGTCAGAAACTTTCAGTGTTTTTTTTTCATTTCCTCAATAATATCCATAAGATATAAAGCCAAATCGCTTGAAAAAAAACGTGCCAGAATGCTTAATTAGATATTATACATTTTATTTTTTCATTGTGACACCTTCAGTTTCCTCAGGACGTCTTTTTCTTTTTATTTGAAATTAGTTGAATTTGTTGCTTGGTCTGTCGGTTTTGTTTTATGTCTACGTAAATTAAGAGGAAGGCAAAAGGAGATCCCTGCTTTGAAAATGAGGAGTTGTCAGTTGACAAATCTAAAACTCTCTTCGTAAACAATGAAACACGAAAACGATTATCGGCAAATCACTTATGTTTAAAAGTTCTGCTATAGTACATTTTTAACGTTTTTGTCGGACAGAAGTTGGGAAAAAACTCTAAAAAATAGTTTAAAGGCCTGATCCTTTCACCTCAAACAGTTCCAACTCTGCTAACCAACTTACTTTAGCCCCTCCCACAACTGTCTTAAACTCTTCCTCATCTAGAAACAATACCAGTTTATTGCTTCAGGGTGAGTATACAAAACCCCATATGTAATCAAAACACCTTCAGCACAGTTCATGCTGTAAAATATGGCCTTCGGTACTACGCATTCTTTTACTGCAACTTGCAGTTTGGGGTGAGAGGACTAGCGATTTGAATTTAATGACTGAACGGGATTAGTTATCTTAAAATTAATTTAACAAACGAAACGTTAATTGATAAATGCCGATATAAATTGACATATACCGATTGAAATTCATATATACCCTTTGAAATAGACAAAAGAAAAAGTTTTAAACAGACACACACCAGTTTAACGTGACACCTTCCGATTTACCCAATTAACATATTTGATATCCCGATGTTGCAACAGCTGCAAAGTACAAACTTATTGCAATCCGTTGAAGCCTCACCAATTTGTTTCACATTCATTCATCGTTATATGCCGACTGCCGTCATGCTGTAGAGTGTGGTTACTTGCTATCGAAAAGTGTATTTTATTTGGTCAGATAACGGCTCAATTTCTAACCAATTGGTTTAAAGGAGCTTATTGCGTTTATAAATCCTCTTATTTCGACGCTAGAAACCCTTTGGTTCTTCTGCTACACTGTTACAATTCTAAACCCAATATACTTTGGAAGGAAAACTTCTTAATGTCGTCAAAATTTTAGCAAAAAGAAGTACAGTTTTCCTGAAATAAATGCTTATTATCAAACGATAAGCCGCGCCCACATTCTTGTATTGAATATGCATACTATGTCAAAGGTTCTATTTTTTCCGGAAATTGGGGAGCATAGCGCAAACTTCGTCCAGAGTGATGGAGGGTAGCAGATTGAAACAGCTAAATAGAAGAGAGTTTTGGTCCTTCAGCAAATTGCTCCTAGCCCTAGTAGAAAATGAGTTTTTAACAATTTTTGATGCAACATCACTCTACCGTCTTGTTTTGACCAACACACTCTAAAAACGTGTTTAGCAATTAAAGAAATATTTTACCGACACTTTGTAAACATGTTCAAAATCCATCCATGTTTAGCAATTAAACACTAAATGTTAACGTGTTTTAAAGCCAAATGCAAAAAGCGCGTGTTCAGTATTTAAACGTCTTTACAGAGTGAGGACAAAAGTGTTTAAAAAATGTTTCATTTGTAAACACCTGTTTAGAGTGTACCGCACACCTTTCTGAACAGTAAGACACAAAGGCCACATTGTGAAAAAGGAAGGAAAGTGCTTCTCCGTCGATGAGTTTTTCATTGCAATATCCTACAGTACCGATGGAGTAAAAACAAGCCAGTGAGCCACAACTTTAAACAAAAAAAAGTGGCCGGCCAGATTTAAACAATTGGTTTGAAACTGAATTGCAAAACTCGATCTCACTATACTTATAGTACCGATACGTATGCGATACGTATACCCTTTTTTGATTGTGTGTTTGTGGGCAAGACGTAAAAAATACGATGGACAAGGTTAACACACCTTTGCATAGCCAGTATTTCTCCAACACAAGGGAAGAGGGGGATGGTATATAGTACACAGTGATGTCATATGTTATCCGTACGATTAATCTTTTTAAGCGGAGTAACATAGCTAGCGCGAGGTATACAGAAAGCTTTGAAAATCGTTACCTCTCAAACAACAGAAGGTTGCATTTCCCTAGCTCAATTAATCTCTAAGTGGTCATCATTTTAAGCTCTCGTTTACAATAAAATGTTCATTTGATTACAAAAAAAAACAAATTGCAAAATTGTCAGATAATTGCCAGGTAAAATTTACCACTACCAATTTGAGATCCGTATAAACCTCTGTATTCAACTATACGCAACATCTGGATACATTCATTTTCGCAGGGTTTTTTCTCCTTTTTTCTCCCACCCCCCCTTTTTTTTTTTTTTTTGTCGACAGAAGAAGGGATCACGAATATTTGTGATACATTTTATTTTCCTTAAATAACTTAAAGTGTATGATGTAGATGTAGAATTCAGCTTCGCCTTCAGCTTTCTCATTGTTTGGTAATGAGCCGGGTCTAATCAGAGTTGTATATCTTCTTTGTACACATTTTGTTGGTATCGTTGTTTATCTGCTGCAATTTGTTTGTGGGTCAGACTTGGGAGAGAAAAAAAAAACACAATGAGACTTAACTGGAATCACGTCGGTATATGTTTTGAAAATATGCAATATTTCGCACTGGCTACCAAAGTTGTGACCAAGTAATCAATTTTTATTAGCAGTTGTAACCGTTTCAATACAATAAATTTGGTAACACGTGATTCCCCACATTGGTGATGGAGCAGGATTGATCCCTAAATTGATGGATGCGTTCATTAATTGTTTTACTAGACATAATTACCGTTCTATCTGTATACTACCTTTTTAAGGGATATTTCTAATAACCGTTTAGAAGAGTTACCAAGAGACCTGTTCCTTACCACAACCAGAATCATAACTTTGTAAGTATGCAATTATTTACATCGAAAAATTAATATAGGACTGGAAAGATGATTTATTTTACATGTTAACTATGAAACAGTATACACCAATTGTGAAAATCATTTAATGCTCGAATTGGAGAGATATCATGGTATACGGTGCAATAAACATCAAAATATAAGCTTCCCAAATATTGGTTTGTACTTTTACCAATATATTGAAAAAAATGGGTATGCAGTTTACACAACGTTCTTGAGAAAGAAATACCCAGCCATTATGAAATGATGATCAGTGAATAGATAAGCAAATCCTTGACGAATATTTGAAACAAGGAAACAATTGTGTCTTGGCAGAAAACTGCCAGCGGACCAATAGTGGACCGCTGGTGAAATTTTTTGTACAAAGTACATGTTTCTGTTCTTAGGAAATCTATCAAACTACCCACTTAAAAAGAATTTTAATCAAAGAGGAGTTTTAGGCCTACTTCTGGTAGGAGTTGTTCCACATAAACAGGTCAGCTTGCCTACATCCTTAGCTGTACTTCATGCACTGAGCTTCTGCATTAACAATAATATCCAGGAAGTCCATTGTGAAAATTGGTCAGTGAAATTGTGTGCACAACACAAAGGGGATTTCAAATGCAAGTTCATTGTAGTGTGAAGCTTCTGAATGAAGTGTGTTGGTCTGTATTGGCTATTCACATAACAAAGGCAGTGTATGGAATTACCATATGAGGGAACAGTGAATTCTCTACTGCTGACCAGACAAGTTCTTTTAGACACTAGGACATGGCCATAAAACGGCCTGAACCTTTGCTGACGGAAGGCCTAACCACTGAGCACTGAAGAATTACATTCCTTTTAGCATGGAAAACAGAACATGCAGGATTTACACATTTTTTCTACTTGTGGACATTTGGAATACTTTTTAGAGCTGTTACTTGATCAGAATCTTATCCCAGGCTATAACTAAGTTCTGTTGGACTAAACTTTTGGACTGTAAAGCTGACCAGTTTGGAATGAACACCATTTTGCATGATTATTTCCTGGAAGTTAAAGTTTGAAGGCATTTTTAATCTGTACTGACATAGACACGATATTGTTTGAAAAGGTCATTATCTCCTTTGGGGCCATTGTAACAAGCAATCTGTGTTTGGCTAACTCTCTTGCAAAATGGACAATAAAGGAAATGAATCAAATATCATGATGAATGAAAAATCACCCTCTGTAAAATAATGGAAAAACCCTATACTACAAGCCTGTTACAGCTGGTGGTCCGCTGGTGGACCACTGGCGTTCTCTAGCTTTTTCCGCCGGAAGACCACCGTAGAAAGGCTGGCCATTTCGGCGACGGTCCTCCGGTCCTGTGACGTTAATATGACATCTCTCTTGTTTCAATAGTTCCTGTTCAAATTCCTACAGCTGACATAATGGAGCATTTGTTTACTACACATATTGTCCTGGACAAGTCCAGTAGTTTATTCTGGTAGACATCTTCTTTGGTATCTCATCAAAACTCAAGGGTATTTAATCAAAACCATCAAATCAAAATCATGATTGCAAAAATGACAAGAAAATGTTTACTTAATATTCTTCAGTTTATTTATAACATTTGAGGTATGCATCAAATAAAAAGATAAAACACAATACATCGTTCATGAACTGGTAGCATGCATGATAATAAAACTTGGAACCAACTTTCCGTCACTGCTGATGATATTTGAGTTGAATGCAGTCCTTCATATGCACAGTAGAATAATATTTGGGGTGTGGTCATATGCAATGAAAGATCATGCAAAGCTAGAGTCCTGATACATTTTAAATATCAAAATTATCAAATACATCTAAACAACAAAACAAATTCTAGAATAATACTGTAATACTATGTGATGTAAATAATCATTGCACATCATACTGAAACTTACTAACATGGAAGAAATAAACCAGCTGGATGGTAATAAGTGAGAAACGAACTTCTGAAAGTTGAGAGGTATTTCTCTGCTGATATCCTGTTTAGATTGTTTGTATTGTTACACTTTGAATGTGGGATAAAAATGACACCCATATGCTACAGTACATAGTACAGATCCTAAAATACTCTACTCTTGAGGGCCAGATTGTTTTCATCACTTGATAAAGACAAATGGTAAAGACAATTTGATCTTGCCTCTTTGACACATTGCACAAACTCAATCAACTGTAAATATGCCTCAATATAGCCTTAATATATAAATAAATTGCCACAACTACAAAAATATAATCTGTTGCACTGTACAATAAAAAGAAACAAACAAAATAACAAGAACAAGATAAAAACAAAAATAAAAGAAAACTACATCTTAAAAGCTTGTGTAAAATGTAAAAAGATAAAGTCTGAATGGTTTAAAAAACAGTATTTCCGATAATTATTAAATACAACCTACTTACCTTTAAAGGGAATATTGCCTTTGAAAAAATACCACGATGTGAAAAAATCGTAAAATACTCTACTCTCGAGGGCCAGATTGTTTTCATCATTTGATACAGACAAATGGTAAAGACAATTTGATCTTGCCTCTTTGACACATTGCACAAACTCAATCAACTGTAAATATGCCTCAATATAGCCTGAATATATATATATAAAGTGCCGTGACTACAAAAATATAATCTGTTGCACTGTACAATAAAAAGAAACAAACAAAATAATAAGAACAAGATAAAAACAAAAAAAAACTACATCTTAAAAGCTTGTGTAAAATGTAAAAAGATAAAGTCTGAATGGTTTAAAAAACAGTAATCCCCATAATTATTAAACACAACTTACTTACCTTTAAAGGGAATATTGCTTTTGAAAAAATACCAGGATGTGACTCTAAGTTAATCCAATTGTGGTCTTTTACTCTTTACGAACATTCAACACAAAAAACTTCCAACAGATGAACACTCATCTTATGAAATATGAAAAGAAAGAAGCAACAATTTTCGTACCTAACGGACTCATTACAGAGCTATAAGCCTTTTCCACACACTAAACAACGTTAGTACGCCTGAATATTCATTTAGGAAGATTGCCGGTCATGTCAGGCCATATTCGCACCTGTTTTTCCAACTTCGCTGCCCACAACAAACTGTCATGGTTTCCGTATTGGCCCGTGCTGTACTCTGGAAATAATTGGAATATAAAGTTCACACAGAGGAGTAATTAAAAAGACACTTATCCGAAAGACTTGGAAGTCCCTGTACATTTAATTTTTGTGTTGGACAATTGGCATCAGGTTCAGTCCGTGTTAAATTATTTACTGAACATCTTCTCCATCTTCGAGATTGTCTGGCATTTTTTCAGTGGGCATCTTCTTCCTGTGAAGCTTCTGCAGCACGTACTTTAAAAACCTCTGTATTTCCTTGTGAATAAGTCCATTATTAGTGTCACGAAGATGTGGATTTTTTCGCACAGCATCTGAAAGATAAATGCAATCATTTATTCAGTTGAATTGAAACCTTTTTCCTGACATCTTATACCGACCTCTTAAACATATTTTCTGCATAACAACCTTAATCCTGAAAGACAAAATTATAGCATAGAGATTTACATGTGGAAGTATAATAAACATGGCTCCACATGAGCATACCTGTTCTCCTAAGAATATACTCTGGCAGTCAACACTAGAACTTTCCCTAACAAGCACATGAAAAATTATCCAATACAAATCCCTAGATGATGTGAATGGAGGCCACCTACAAGCCTGACCAGCTGCATCTAAAAAGTAAATGAAACTTTTATGACCAAAGTAATTCCACATGTAACATATTCGAGCATACTCGTAAAGAATAAGAACATGCTAACCTTGTGTGGAGCATAACAATGAAACAAAATACAAAGGAAAACAAAAAAATCTCAATTACAAAGTGAGCCTGAAATTTCAAAATCGATTGCTACAAGTTGGTTTGTTTGGAAAATGGCAACTCCCTTGAGAATTATTGTGAATGATAAAAATGGCGATATCTCAAGAACGAAATAAGCTATGAAGATGGAGTTTTTTGCATTGGGCTGAAGATTTTGTTTACTTTTCAATTTTGTAACCGAAATGATCATTCTTGTCATCTTCTTTCCCAATTAAACAACAACCAAATATGTATGCATCACAAAGCCCATTTAGTAAAAGTAAATTTTCAAAGTTTCGAGAATTAAAACTATTTTTATCTAAATTTCTACTTACTATTTAATAGGATTTTACCGAAAAGTGGTGAAAAGAAACATACCAATTGCTATAGAGTTGCCTTAAAAAATCATTTTTTTTTTTTTTTTTAAAACAGAATGATACTGAAATAGGGCTGAAACTGTTTAGCAATTAATTGCCAAGCGATCACATGTGTAATAATCGTTTAGTACAAAGCTGCCAGCGATTACTTGATTACTTCTTTGAGACGGTAGCTCTCAACTGCCATAAACTTTAATTTTATGATCAATGCTGTGTGTGTTGTGGGTTGGAGCTGTATATTTGGTAAGTGTGGGGCTGAATTTGCCCCCCAAAAAGGGGGCTTTTTAGCGCAGATTGGCAAGGTTCAAGCTTTACACCTTCAAAAATTTTTTACTCATACTAGGCTACCCTTGCTGTAAAATTATGTGGCTTTAGATTTGTGTAAGGATTTCTTTTATAAGCATTTTCTTTTTTTCTTTTTTGGGATCAAATCTGACCAAGGGTTGTTTAATTATGGCTTTTTACTTTATGCATGTTTTTCAGGTCAGATATGACAATTTGCAAGGTTTTGGACCGATTTTGGACCTAGGCCTAGGCACATTTTGAGTAGGAAATTGTCTTAAAGGACGTAGGCCTAGCTCTACCCAATTTTCGACACCTAGTATTGTTTTTATGGGTTCTTAGGTATTTACAAGCAAAATTTGAGTGGGATGGGCCTTTCCTATCTATCCTTTTTGATTTTTTGAAAAATATTGGACTTTTGGGGTCATTTTCAACATTTCTAAAAATGTGAACAAACATTCAATTGCATTTTTTGAAAAAATATCAATATAACCTCTCCCCAAAACCGTTGAATTCAATAGAATCATGTCTTGGCTACCTTTGGTGGTTAAATGAAGGCTGTAGGATGTTCTTTGTCAGATTTATGAATTTTCAAATGTGTCAAGTGTCTGTGCACGATCCCATCATGCAACTTACGTAAAAGGGCTAACGTTAGGCCTAGTCTACCACTGGTAGTGGTACCAGTGGGCAATAACCCTGAACCATCCCAACTTTGTCCCGTTTTCCGACCGCGTGGGAACCCTGTACTAATCTTGGAATTTTTGAGTTATCTTGACAGTACCCTAGAACGAATATACCTTTGAGACCTCTTCAAAAAATTGCTGTTTCATTTCGTTAAATGACACCCTATCATACAGACTAACATTAGACCTAGCCTAACGTTACAGCTCTACGAAAAAACGGCTTTTGCATACTGGTGCACTGTATTGTAAGGCCACTTAGGCTAGCCAAGACTAAGTTACGGCGGTATTTTTTCTGAAAGCCTAAACAAATACGCTGTGCAAAAAACTCATAATGTCTACTCATAAAAAACTTTCTCACCTGATCTTACGTCCTGCCCTTCAGCAAAAATCAATGTAAACAGATTTTTCGTATGGAATTCTCGTTTAAATATAGGACGGCAGTTCACGGTGAGCACTCAGTACTGCAACTGTCTGTAACAATAGAAACAGGTTGTACCCACGCCAAACGTATTGTGGGTAGACTTGCATACCAGTCGTTCTAATAATTTGAGTCAGATACAAGTCAATGCTTCCACACTCTGCATTCATTCTTCCTGAAACGGACTCCAAAATTTCCTGAAATCGGCTCGGCATTTCCTGAAATTTTCAGTAACGCTTCGATCTTTTATTACGAGTTCAAAAAAATCTCGGGATTGACAATGAACTGAAAGCTTTCGGAAATATCGATATCATTACCTTACATTTGATGCGTCATTATGCTTCATTACATTAATAAATTAATTACTTAATTGATAAAATTAGCCATTATTGGCCCAACACGTGCTAACTGGTTAATCATTTAATGATGTAATAAAAGTCGGATTTTTTCCTTAAATTTGGTCATGTTCTTGACGTCAGGTTTACATCTATAAAATGACCTGACAAAACTGGCCAAACACCATACGTTAATATGACGTCTAAGTGACGTCACCCCAAAATGCAGTTTGCCGAGATGGCCATGGTCATTTTCTGACGTTATATTGACGTCACACTATAGTCAACATTGTGACCACTTGACCAGTTGTGACAATAAAGTGACGTCTGTGTGATGTATGCATGCTATCAGGGTGGGGGTATGGATAAATTCCACGGTATGAATAATTTTTTAAATCTTTGTATGAGTTCATAGCATGTTCTACGCATGGAGTCGTTTCATTCAATTATAATATTTTGGTTTATCTTTTAGAGATCTGGCAAATAATTTTCTAAGACAAATTCGTTCTTCCCACTTTGCCAACCTCAGAGGACTCAATTATTTGTGAGGACCATTTTCAAAATTAACTTTCATGTATTACGTTGGAAACATTCAAGTATTTAAAAATACAGCAAAAAAAAAAAAAGGATTTCAGGTATACTTTTTAGTACGCAGGACGGTATAGCAAGTATATAGTTTGGCGATTCTGAATCAGGGATACTTTTACGACATTTTATAAAAAAGAGCATTGTTAAATACTTCTTCAAATGGAAATGCCTTCATATTGGCACTTAATAAATTAAACATATAACTTGTAATAGTATGCCTATTAAGAAAACTTAAAGAAAATATGTTTTGTCTGCCTTCAGTATTGTATTCTGTAAAACGACCAATATGTAGAGATTCTGTTTGTATGTAACACAAATAATCAAGAAAGACCATTACTTGCTGGAAATGTACTTACTGCTTAAACTGTATGTTTGATATTTGCCTCTTTACATTGCTTTTTCCTCTTTTAGGAATCTCATGAATAATGCAATACAAACTATAGAACAGGGAAGTTTTAAAAACCTTACCAATGTTGACGAAATGGGAGTTGAATCATTTTTGAGATGTTTTTTGTACTTTAGCGATCTTCTCGTACACTGAAACAAGAAACAAGTAATTTAAAAATGTTAAACGTGAATAAAGGCCTAGTCTCAATAGGTATTAAGATTGAAATATATATTTCGATTTTCAGAGATTTGAGAAACAATAAACTGAAAACATTGCCAGAAGGTCTTTTTGCCTATGCAAATCATATGGAGACCGTGTGAGTATAAATTATATTTTCTCTACAAACATTAGAGCCTCCGGAATTGGAGTAGGCGTCCCCTTCCTTTTAGAATATGTCAAAGTTCATATTTGTTCAATTTTTTAGATGGATCATTTTACCAGTTTGCTTGTGTTGTGTTTTCTAAAATATTGTCACAAGGTAATAGCAATTTCACAGTACACACACTTTCATATTTTCAGATGAAATGGGAATAGGTGCACCAAGAAGGTAAAGATGAAAGGGATCAATTGTTACTCACCTTCCCCTAGACCTGCATATTGGACAGTTGCCTAGAAAATTCCGGCAACTTTTCAATCTTTACTAATCTGGTATATTACACGAAAAATATCCATGCGTGTCCACATTCTCTCAAAAATTTGTTCCCAAATGAAATTCATTGTCACTAAAAATTTTTATGAAGATCGGTTCATTAAAAATGAGTGGACAAAATTACTACTCTGCCCCAAATCATATTTAGTCTTGAAATGTCAAACACTTTCCCCGAATTGGTAAAACAGTTCGTCGAAAGGTGGAAACGGAATGTTTTGCCAGATTTCACGGGCTCATGGTGACAGGAGGGTGTACAGGTGTATAAGCAGTGACGCCACCACCTAGGGGTAGACGAAATGGGGAGCCCTGAGTCATACTTTGACCCCAAATATAACTTTTCGTCAACCTACTAAAGTTTATGGGGGAGGTTTTTAGGCAGAAAAATTCTGCTGCACACCGCCCAACCAATAGTGTCCGTCCGCTTAGAATACTGAGCTAGTTAAAAAGGAGTTGGCAGCTCAGAATATTATACGTCCTAACATAGATATATGACAATATGCAACCTCAGTCTATACATTAGACTTTGGTGTCACTCTGTGTATATTACAGTGCCCAAATTTTACCCCCCCCCCCCAGAAAAATAGTAGTGATACATTATATCTGGTGATTTCCTGATCATTTTTCAACTTGCCCATGTGTTATTGATGTGAAAATTTCTGCCAACGAAAGTCAAAACTAACGATTATATGCGAAGAAAATGCCACTTCCGCTCGTCTTGGGATCGCGGTTTTCTAAAAGTATTTCTTCTAAGTTCCAGGCCTTCTAATGGTGGCACTCCTCGTAAACAGTCTTGCGGGAAGCGATCATATTTTTCCCCAACCAAAACTGACAGCTACCTTTTCAAGATGTCTTAAAAACGTCCTTGACATGTTTCGTTTTATTTGCAAACCTGCAGACATTTGGAAGGAAATGATTTGATTGCCTTGCCCAAAACATTGTTTGGCCAATCATCTAAATTGAAAAAATTGTGAGTATCAAAACTTCTTATTTCGTACTTTTATTGCTGCATTCCATACTTTGACTGACAATTGAAACAAATCATTTCCCATTTAGATACCTATCAGGTAATAAACTTCTGACAGTTCCAGAAACCACCATTCAAAACCTTCCGTTCCTGTCTATTCTGTAAGTTGTTTGTGAAATTTGCATGAATATTCATTGTGAGATCACTGTGTCACTTTAAGTAAAGCATAGACTAATATACAATATCGATGATTCGTAATGGACATTTTTGAATAACTATCCATACATTTATGGTAGATACTGCAAAAAGCACATCTTGTTAACAGTGTCTTATTTTTCATATTTAGAGACATTTCAAGGAATCATATTGAAGAAATTGCCGAAGGGACCTTCGCAAATCTAACTAGTTTAATGGCATTGTAAGTGATTGGGAGGTTTCCTTACAATAAAGGTTTATATAAAGTAACAAAAAAGTTTTCCTTACATTCGTTAAACCAACTGGTTAGAAACGGAACCGTTAAACCTCGTGTAACTAAGTATCTACATTCGTTAGCAGTTCACTTAAAAAATACTTACATTTTATCATTAAGGTTCCCCGGGGACGGATCCATTGAGGGCGAGGGGCGGCTGCCACTACAGATCAAGACGGAAAATATATCAAATGAAAATTGGAAAAGTAAATAAAGGAATCAGATTTGAACCACTTTTTGTGGCACATTTGGGCAACATAGGGAATTGTGAGGTATGTTATACTCTGGCCTTAGTTTCAAGAAAATTGTATCAACTTCGATGTACCAACGGTAAATTTACTGATCGTGCATTCAAATGTCTAGAATTCTCTCATACCTTCAGTTTAACTGATAAAAGACCCATAGCTTTAGGGGGTAGGGAGTTTGAAGTTATGCCCCGCATCCGAACTACAGTACACCCTCATATGAAAAATCGATCTAAAAAGACAATGCTTACCGCAAATGATTCAAGAAGGTATTCAATATTAAGCTAAAATTTTTATGGTTCTTATGCACGTTTTATTTTTTATAAAGTAAAAACACATTTCACGCGCAACATGCGATGAAAATTCGTCTTCATGTACATTCCTTTCACACACATTTCAGAAATGCTATAAAGATCATGTTTTCCAGTCTTGAAATCTGAGTAAAAATATTAAGAGCAGTCCACATCATACAGCATGCAAAATGTGTGCTGATAAGACATTATGGCAACTTACATTACTACCTTATATGCCCACCGTCAGGATATAGACTTCAGTCTTGAGCAATAAACTAGGTTTGTGTCTGCATAAAGGTTGTGGCTCATCATAGTTGTAGCAGGGAGGTGTCGCATTAAGGTAACACCTGCCTGGCTTAGGATTTGCTAGGTTTGGTTAGGTTGGAGTTTTACGGCCAGTTTTTAAGCATTCCCAGGAGAAAATTCCTGTTGAAACCTGTTGAAATTCTAACAGGTATGAACAGGTATTAACAGGTAATTAACAGGTATTAACAGGTACTAACAGGTATGAACAGGTTTCCAACCAGTATGAACAGGGATTCAACAGGTACCTGTTAATATGTAACAGGTACTAACAGGTATCCAACTGGTATGAACAGGGATACAACAGGTACCTGTTAATGTCAACAGGGAATTAACAGGTAATTCAATTGGTCATGTGAATCTTCTGTAATAGGTTCCAGCAGCGACGGTGCTATTTGAACAGGTTATTTCCATACAAAATTTTCTTCGAACACTTGCCAGATAGAAGTGCATGTACCATATGGGGTCGGAAACAGTGGGGTACAATTACAATCCCCTCCCCGAATACTAGTAGCTCACACAAGTTCCAAGATATTTATTGTTGCACAGAGAAGTATATCCCCTTCTCTCCTGTCATTGCCACCAACACCCCCCCCCCCCCACCCCTACTCCTGTTATACCCAGGACTCCTAGCTGCATGCATGCCTCCAACATCTTGTTTTTGACACAGATTCCCCGGTATATAGGCAAATACTAAACTCCCAATAGAACTTGCCTCCAAATTTTTTTCTTGTGCTTATAAAAATTAAGGCATCCTGGTCTCCTTCTAAAATTCATTTACCCAAGTGCTTAATTTTTATTTTATCTTCCCTCCTCCTAATACCACATAGTAGCAAAACAGTCCAAATACCTTTGCTGCTCTCTAAGTATACTGTACAAGCTTCTTATCTCTTGTGAAGCAATGCACATACCAAAGCAATAGTTTGCTTGAACAAAGGATGACCTTCATGGCCCCTTTGCAGTGACACAGTTCTCTGCACACACAGTGTTGAGTGAGGTTGCTAGATTAACAGCTGCCTGTGTATATTGTGCACATACTGCATGTACTATTACTATTACCATTGCATGCATACACTGTACAGTACAGAGCCAGAGCTGAGTTGTCTGAGCATGCGTCACATTCACAAATTCAAAAAGGTGCAATGAAAGTGAAGGCAGCAGAGGAAGATTTCTTTACAAAAAATACTCTGGAGCAGAGTAAGTCATTTATGTTTTATGATCCATTTGTTGGTCCAGTTTTACACCAAAATGCAGTGCAATTTGAGGGTCATGGTGGCTGGGCAAATAGTATTTAATTGTCACTGTTCAGTTTGGCTTAACCATAAACATTAGCCTAGGCTAGGCCTAACGTTAGGTCTAACGTTACTTGTGTTGTAACGTTACTATTGCAGTATACATTACACTTACATTACAGTTACAGTATACAGCCTATGCCTAAACTGTAAATAAAGTGCACACATCTAAGTTTCAAGTATAATTTCCTCCATATGCTGCATGGGAAAATCAGTCAAATTTGGGCAATGAAAGCTGGGGATTCAAGTGGATATAAAGGTGTTTTCATACCATAAGCATAACTTAAGCCTATAGGCCCAGCCGTAACCTTGAATGGTGCTGTAGTGTATCATGTATGTATATATGTACAGTGGTTGGTTCAAAGTTTAAACAGGTTCATAATTCGAACACCTCATTTACATGCTTATTTATTCACTGATCGATGCAAAATTGTCAGTTTTACCACACAATATGAAGCCAGAATTAATTCTTAATGATAATTTAATTAATTGAAGAAAAGAATGATTTTAATGAGGTGTTCAAATTTAGAACATATTTGAACTTTGAACTAACCATCTATGTTCCGTCACATGATGGCTTATGTAATTACTGTAGGCTCGTTCCATTAGGCAACACAATGGTGTGGAATTTGCCATACAGTATAAGGCCTTTGAACAAATTGAACATAATGCACAGCCCTGTCCAAGGGCTGTTCTACAGGCTACTATACCTTGCCTTAATCATGGTTAAATTGAAGGTTGGGTTAAAGGGAAATATTGCATTTGCTTCACAGAAAATTTCATCCTTTTTAAACCAATTTTATTGGCACTGGCCCCTGGTGAATAAATGATTAAATTAATGCAGTATGGTGGTCTTCTGTTCAAGATACGTTTCCCTAAGCTTGACATTTTTTGCTCTAGAACAATTTGTTTAGGGTACCTAAACTTTCAAAATTTCAGATTGTGCAACTTTCAGAGCCCTTCTCATTCATAATGTTTTGAGATGAAGCTATTGCTGGGGTGTACAGTACTGTATGTTTGACAATGAACAGTTTGACTATGCCTTCAGCTATTTTCTATGAATGTTATTTTGGAACATTTGACATTTCAACTGCAAAATTTCCCGTTAAGGTTAGGGGATGGGAGATTTCTGTAGGTCAAACTGATTATTTTTATGAAGACTTGGATTAAATCAATGCTGAACAATGTTACTCATGATTCTTAATACTCAATACTAAATTTCTCACTGCATAACCTCTGTCCATTTCAGTATTGTCAGTTGCTTAAAGTCTAGATCATGAGCTTAATTAAGACCTAGGGTTACTGAAGGCCTATGCATATTGTAATGCTTGTACTTTAGTAGTATCATAGTTTTATCCTAAGTATCCCCATGGCATCTCAAAAAATTTGACTCCAAGTTAGGTACTGTATATAAAGTCCCAAACAAACACTGCCAGTTGTACTGAAAAAAGCTTATTCGATCTGTACTTAAAGGTCCTGGTGGGTTGGTGTTGTGGGGGAAGGGGACTCTCCAATACTGTTCATATTTAGTATGAAAGTGTAATCACTATTTTTCTTCGATCTGCATTGATTTGCATTGTGTTTAAAATTTATTTATTTTTTATTCCATTAACAGCGTGAGTTTGAGGGTGAAACACTACACAGATGAGGGAGCTACAGTATTTGCCGTTGTTTCTTCAATAGCTAACCCGTTTACAGCTATGTTCAGAAGTTCTGTCATTTAGTGAAATCAGCCTGTAGTGGATTGGAATCACGGTACAATTGGCATTAAAAGAGTCTTAACTGGCGGAGTTAATACGCCTCATCTGTGAAACTTTAAAATGTTCTTTAACAATGCACTGTGTTCTTCGAACTGATCAAAATATGTATTCGTACTTCCAGTAAAAAATGGTTTGCCTGGGAATATCTTCTGAGCCTGCCATCAATATCTTTTTACTTTTTGAGCTCTTTTTGAATTCTTGAATCATATCCAGGACAGATGTTTAATAGCAAGTTCTACAGTACCTTTCAAATGTTTCCTGTGGAGTGAATGAGTTTATAGATTGGAGACCTACAGTACTGTACTGTACTCTGCTGTACTTTAGAGAAAATGGATAATGTAACTAATGTGAAGCAGTTACTAGCAGAAAACCGTCCAAATGAATTACAACTCTCTAGTGCATTTCAGTATGTTAGCTACGTATGGCTATATAGGACTATTTTCAAAAAGACAGATGTACTGGTTTCAAAGCTCTGCATTTCTTTTACAGTGTCTGAAAATTTGAACACTCCTGCTTATACTTGAAAGTTCGTCATTGGTTACTGTATGATACACTGAGATGAGTACCTGGCCAATGCTGTAGGAGGATGGCTAATTGAGAAATTTGAAACATTCGGTAAATGTGATCATTTCATATCTTTTGTGGACCCATTTGATGACAGAAGAATGCAATTCAACATTTTACACTTTGATGTAATTGTTCATGGAACTTGTAATAGCTGAAGACTATCCCTTTAGCCCCTTACGGTTGAAGGCCCTCCATATTTTTTGCCTTGGACAAAACTTAAGAAAATGTTTTATCATGGACAAATCTTTGTTTATTTTAATTTAGCAAATATGTGAAAGGACTGATTCATATGACTTTTTCTTTCAATTCTTTTAACCATGAGAAACACTTGTTTTGTATTGGAAATTGTGAAAAGACTGCTTAATACATGTTTGTAGTACAGTACTGTAACTACAGTTTTTACTTTGATCAAACTTTGATTTAAATTGGAAAAATTCCATTTTCACTCTTTAGTTCAACCAAAATCGTATCAATGTTTTGGGGCCTTTTCTTCCTTAGCCACAAGTGTCACACAACCTGGCTAGCAATCCTGCTAATCTTGTACCTTTTCATGTAGCTGTTATAGAAAAGCATTATGCGGTCAAAACTTGGAATATGCAGGATTCTAGCCAGGAAAAAATGTCAAACTGGATCATGGGAGTTAATCAACATTGCATCATTCTCACATGATGTTGGCCATATCTCAAGATCTAAATGACATTTGTCTGTGGTCAGTTGCCTGATTTTTTGGTTATTTCCAATATCATCACAATCATTCAATCAATTGAATGTTTATGTGTCTGATACTGTGCAGTGTAGCCTACAGTATGTTTAGAGACGCATATGATGAAATTCAAACTGGGTGGTGAAATTTCAAACTGGGTGCTGATTTAAAAAAAAGTAAATTCAAACTGGGTGCAGCACCCAGTTTGAATGGTCTGGCTAGAACCCCGATTGTGTATTTTAAAGTCTCAAATGAAATACAGTATTGCTATATTTAATTTCTTCTCGTTCATATGGGTTAGTGATATTTATCAAACCTGTGGATTAATGAATTTTTCAATTTTTAGCATTTAACTGGCTTATTATCTACATGATGTGTGCTATCCATCATCATTTTGCTACAATGGAATGCTACTAGGGTTTGACTAAACATGCAGTATGTATATCATAGCCAAATAAATTTTGTCTTGTGCAAATTTTTGTTGTACTTGTACAGGTAAATTAGATCTCTCTGTTTCACACAACAAACCATTCACAAATCTTGCTCTGACCTTGCCAGAATTGAACCCCCAACCTCCCTGTTGCAAAAATTCATCACTATATAGTATTTCCTGTTAAAACATTTTGCACCTGTTCAAGACCAGTTGTACCTGTTAGAGACCAGTTGTACCTGTTGAAGACCAGTTGCACCTGTTCATACCTGTTCACTCCCTGTTTAGACCTGTTCACTCCCTGTTGAGACCTGTTCATACCTGTTAAGACCTGTTCACACCTGTTGAGACCTGTTCATACCTGTTAACACCTGTTCATACCTGTTGTGCCTGTTCCAATTACCTGTTCAACAGGTACCTGTTGATACCTGTTCAACAGGTCTCAACAGGAATTTTTCCCTGGGTTTGTTTTAAGTCGTGCCTGCCACGACCTTTTTCCATATGTGGCTCACTGGCTTTTTTGCCCACTCCATTGCCTATTATGAGAAACAAGTACAATGACAGTAAATCTATTTAAGTTAAAGTCTTTGGTTTGAACTTGCCAGGATTTGATTGATAGAATAGAAAAGAATATCACTTTATTAATCCATGAACTGGAAATTGCCAAACTCGCAACATATAAAAACAATTTACACGAAAAAAATGATAGAAAGACAAACACTAAAACATTGACTTAAAACATTGAAACACTTAAAACATTGAAAAGGTTAAATCAGGTAACAATAAATAAAAACATAAAAGGAGCAAAAGGCACGTGTTTTTATCATATTAAGGAACGTTCTATCTTAACTTAATAATCGAGAAAGAATTCTATTTACGACACACACTATGCGAGTATTGATGCTCACTGAAGCGCAGACGACTTAAAGGGAGATACCTCGTAACGAGCTTTTCTCCTCGCAATGCTTCTGTGTATTGAGGGTAATAGTTTCATGTGGTTTGCAAATAATTTTGACGGACATTGAAGTATGGTAGATTGTTATATCTTCCTGGACCTGGATAGACAAATCCCGATACTTTAAATAGCTAGGGTGGGGTGTAATTTAATGCCAACAATTCACTTGTGCTTCATGTCTCGTGCAATAGAAACCTTAAAGACTGACTACGAATTAATGTTCATATCGTGACACGCATACAGAATATTATTGGGTGCACAGATACTGAGTTATTTGCAGATTATTCAAAGCTTGAAAACGTGTTTAACTACAGTATGCTGATTGTCGTATATAGTGGTACTTCCTTAGCCTTGCTTCCCTTGGCGTCCTTCACAAAGGGTCTATACAGATTAACTATAAGTAGTTATACATTGATAATTTTCGGTTAAAATAGGAAGGTACAAAACATGAATGTACCATTTCCGGGCTTCAGCGGGAATAACAAAGGACATTTGGTGTTTGTCAAAATATATTTTCATGATATCCTCCACTTTCAATTGGTATATATACGTTGTTCAATACGCTTCCCCAATTTACCTTGTGATGGTATAAGACTCAAATGAAGCCGGTGACTCTGTTGCTAATCGATGGAGCATGTAGGTGGGAAAATCGTTCTAGAATTCGCCAAACAGGTACGGTTTACGGAAATGTGCCAGCAGAATTTTTCTGATGTGACTGGGAAAAATGCGAGAACGATATGGTGTCTTTGTTTTATTATATCACAGGCTTCTTACAGCAAACAAGATTAGAAAGCTGCCCAAAGATTTGCTTGTTTCACAAGGGATATTAGAAACAGTGTAAGGATTTTAGTTTGCATCACTTGGGTATTAACATTAGTTTTTCTAATGATGTACAGTAAGCGTATAAAATCGTGGTCTCTATTTATTTACGAAGTCTAATATCCTTTCAGGTATCTGTTTAAATTCTGCACACCAATGGAAACATAATATGATATCAACGTCATTATTATTATATCTTCAATTTTAAGTCATATTTCCAATTTTATTATTTCTGTTTAAAATACTACATATGACACTAGTGAGACCATCGGTTAATTTTCCTTGGTCGGGCAGTTTTTGGAAACTACCAAAGGAATCTTACTGATAATTGTCCACGTATTTTGCACTCGTTTAAGGAACAGAATTCGTACGACATCGTAAGCTTCAAAGTAATAAAGAACCCATTCATTCATTTTCGTTAATGAAAAGCTTTTATATTTGTCTACCAATAGTAGACCAACGTCTTTTACCTTGTTTGTGTCAGTGTAAATTATTACAGTTTTGTATTTCTACAGAACGAATAAAATCCAAATATCATCTCTTCTACAGCGATATTTCTAATAATGCAATAACCAATGTGGCAGCAAACATATTTCCGACTGTCCACTGCTTAGACGACATGTAAGTCATAAGAGAAAACAGAGGAACATCTTTAACGTTATCACGCACGGATGGTTTTAACAGAGATGCAAATAGAATAACAATATATTGTTACATTTGAAGTGTTGTATAAAAGGTGTAATTGTGTCTTTGTTCTATATCGGTAACGGGTGTCATGCTTCAGCCAAAATATCACGAATTAATAAAACGATATACACAACTGTTCTAGTTGACAGACTAGTCAAAGGTAACATCTTAAAAGAAATTTGGTGAGGAGATGTATCCAACTTGTCCCATCTTTGCATTTTCGGGCGGACTTTTTATTCCTTGCAGCAGGAGGGTATTATTAGATGGAGATCCATCGAGAACCTTTTTCTTTGAGTCGTTACACATACCGATACTAATCTTTTGTGCGTGTGTGTTGTTCTCTGTGACTCAAAAGGCTCAGCATGTGTTAGCAGGTGTTAGGAACTAAGTTCAACCCTGGTAAGTCGTCTGCTAGATTTCGAACAGCAGATGGGGAAATTCGGTCCTTGTTTTAATATTGCCAGCCGCTTAAGGAAGTAAATTAATTTGTCGATTTGTACGCGTTTGGACGCGGGCGACAACCCTTTTTTCGTGTTCTTTGTATTCTACTCTATTTAGGTGTGCCTTTTAGACCATGCGCGCGAATTAATGAAAACCCGATGGCAATGCTTAGTCTTTTTTGTCTTTTGCTCATTTGCATAAATCATCAGAATTGGTCTTCAGCTAGGATCATAATGACCATTAGCCAGTTGTTTGAAATGCCGAGACAGTATCTAGCACTTTTTGTCGGCATAGTTCCAAATAATCCCTTTTGTTGGAATCACCTTAGGTATGAATGAGGTTGCTTAGGTATTAAACAAAGGTATTCCACGCACTTTAGTTCAATAATCCCCAAATAAAGGATTTAGTTTCCACTTTGAAATCAGTCTAATTGGATAAGCATAAAATTAAAGATTCGATGGATCCCCATCTAGTAATACCTCCCTGCTTGCAGAAGGCAGGCAAGGGATCTATACCGTTGTGATTTCGGGTGCGTGTATGCTAGTGTGTTTGTAGCACTAATTGTAGACACGTGACGGCGTATCAAGAGAGAATTGTCCAAACTTTTTGAAATTGGATATATAGATTGTTTATATTGACCGAAATGGTCGAGGTCAAAGGTCGTTCGAGGTCACCACAGGTCAAAAGCCAAAACATTGTAAACACGACACCTCAAGAAAGCATTGACCGGCAGGTTTTATATTTGGTGATAACATTTGTCATGTAAGAACGAAATAGTATATTGTTTCGGTAGAGATCACAGCTTATACAAAATTAAAACTGTCAAACCTCGAAAAATGGGTCATTAGCACGATATATATATATATATATATATATATATATATATATATATATATATATATATATATATATATATATATATATATATATATATATATAGTTGTATAGTTATATATTTATTTATACCACTAAATCATACCTTAGGCGGACATTCGTTAAAATGACACCTTAGAAGGATACATATTAAAATCACATATTTGCATATATTTGCATATACGAGTCATTGAAATTTATAATTAAAATACCATAAGAGTCTTGCATAACGGTCATTACCTATAGTAATTGTCTGTTAAGTAAATTGCCTATGTAGAACATTAAATTAAATAAACAAAATATTACATGTTATATGTACTTAAATATTTAAAACGTGCGTGTCCCTTACAGGACATTTTTAACAATATAACTAATATTCCAGTGGTGCACTATACGCAGTGCGTTTTGTGTACGGTTTTCACACAGTAACCCAATGCCAAGGGCCATACAACTATTCCATAGGTATCGAAATTTTTTAACTAGCATGAGCACAAGGGGACAAAATATGATGCAAACATTAGCTGGACTCCAAAACGTCTGCCTAAAGTATGATGTTCACCTAAGGTGTGGTTTTAGACGACTTTGTGTCCACCTAAGGTAGGATTTAGGCAAATATATATATATATATATATATACATATAAATAAATATATATTTATATATATATATATATATATATATATATATATATATATATATATGTATATATATATATATACACACATAGAAACAGCCGGGAAAATTGAATCTGGGCTGGGCTTTACCGTAGGTAGCTGATTCTTTTAGATGAGTTAAATTCCTTTCTTTTATTGAGACCCAGTGGAAATAAGGTATTCAATTGGGCAAGCCAATAACCCTCTGTTTTGGTGAGGACGGTATCAATATTAGACTAACTGTAAGTCTGTTCAATAATTATAAACTTTATGTCCGACAGCTGATGGGGAGAAGCATTATAATGGACTGCTAATTCACATCTACCCCGATTATTGAGAAGATCGGATTTGTGATTTCTAAACCTTACTTTAAATTCCGTAGAGGTAGACCCAGCATATTGCAAATTACATTTAAAACAAGTTGCTGCATAAATTACGCAAGCACTTGTACAGGAAACAAAACTCTTAATAGCGTAAGTTTTCTTAGTGTCACAACTATGAAATGTAGAACTTTGCGTGAAAAATTGGTACAAAGGTTACATTTCTTCCGTTCACATTTAAAACACCCCAGTTTGGAAATAGTGCCCCCTCCATTAGTACGATAAGGCGGTTGCGATTTCTTCAGTAAATCATTGAGGGATTTACCTCTTCTATATGCAGTAAAGATTGAATTGTGTGGGAAAATGTTGGTCATAAGGGGCGAACTATGAAGAATGTTGATATGTTTCCGTATAATAGAATAAGCATTCGGTAATGCTGGATTGAAATCGAGGACTAGAGGGTATTTTCGACTAGAGTTATTCTTTTTGACAGGATTAAGTAAGGCAGATCTTGGTAGTATGCTCGCCTTGTAGAACTGGTCCTTTACCAGCTGGGGGTCATAGCCTCTAGCTATTTAATTATTCTTATATTCAATAAAGCGATTGCGTAATAATTCAGGGGTGGAACAAATACGTTTCAGCCTCAATGCAATGCTGTAAGGTATGCTCTTCACATTATGTTTAGGATGAGAGCTAGATGGAAATAAATAAAGATGACCGTCCGTAGGTTAAGAGAACACGTCCGTGGAAATAAAACCATGATTTAACATAACCAAAACATCCAGAAATTCGAGCTTAGATTCTGAGAACCTAACAACAAAATTGTTAGTGGGGTATATAGAGTTAATAAATTTGGTAAATTCCTGCAAGCGTCAAGACCGTGGGGCCACAGCTCAAAAATGTCGTCCCTAAAACGCCACCAGTTTTGTGGCTTAAATGGGCCCTCTGTAGTAGCTACTTTGTCTATGTAACTCATGGCTATGTCGGCATAAATGCATGCATTCTTGGGTCCCATAGCGGTGCCATGGATTTGTTAAAAATTATTACCTTTGAAACTAGAGTTATTGTATTTTAAACAAATTTCAACTGCTTCAACAATACAGTCGTTGCAGGGTAAGTCATATGTCCTATTGGTCAGTGCTTCCTTTACGGCTTTTAACCCTAACATATTGTCTATGTTGGGAAACATAGCAGTAACATCCCAAGAAACCAGTAAAGTGGAAGGAGGTAAAGGGGTACGACTAAAATTCTGAAGTTTATTAAGAAAATCAGTAGTATCTCTAATGTAAGAGGGGCTCTTTTGGGCAATCGGCTTGAGAAAAATCTCTGTAAAAGCAGAGAGATTTTCAGTAGCCGTGTTACAACTCGAAGAAATAGGCCTAATGGGGTTCCCTTCCTTGTGGGTTTTTACAGTGCCAAATGCTTTGCCTGGTTTGGCATCCCTATTAACTCCCCATTCAGCTATCTTATCATCAATTTGACCTTTGCTTACCCACTTGGAAGCCCAGTTTGCAACCACCGTTAGGATATCCTGGGTAGGATCCTCGTCGATCTGAGAATAGTGTAGCGAATTAGAAAGCTGGATTAAAATTTTCCTGTCATATTCGGAATTATCCAACAACACAAATTTACCTCCTTTATCCTGTGTGGAAATACATAACGAATCAGAATTCTTAAGATTGTAAAGGGCTTTACGCTCATCCTTAGTTAAATTGTCCCTCTTGCTACGAACATTCTTGGGATTCAAAATGTCCCTGGAAATTGCAGAAATGAAGTTTTCGACAGGTGGATCTCTTGATTTGGGAGGTTGCCACTTAATTAGAACGAATTCGAGACAAAAGAAACGCAACTGCACTCAGTGAATACTTCTAGAAACTAAAGGATTCAAATGTAGAACACTCTGTAAAATGGAAACTCATGAACAAAGCCCGGGCATACTCCACATCCTCTAAAACTTGTAATCTCTGTCTGGAAGAAAAGTTCTTCATTGTACTCAAACCTTCCTTAGCAACTCTAAATAAAAGAAACGAACTGATAAGCTCTTGTAGACACAGGAACAAACATCTACTTTGTAATTATTCTAATAGGTAATGTATCTTGGCTCGCTGTAGACCGTTCTTGCCTGTTTACAACGAACACGGAACGAACACGTGCTTCAAAGCGGACACGTTCAAAAGCAGCGAACACATATGTATTTAACGTTATTGACATCATTCTACTTCAGGCTTCTGAGGAGTGAGGACCTACATTATTGGCCCTTACGAAACAGTTCTGTAAAGCTATGTTGTAAGAACTTATTGCAACCTTTTCAATATTACAGCTCCCTTCACAGGGTTGGGCACTTTACCATTGCCTGGTTGACATAATTAATTATTTTTAAAATTACGGTTATTATATATATATATATATATATATATATATATATATATATATATATATATATATATATATATATATATATATATATATATATATATATATATATATATATATATATATATATATATATATATATATATATATATATATATATATATATATCCGACACGGGCAACCGGAAATGCGGAAAGCCTAGATGTCAAGTATGTAGTTTTTTTTATCACTGACCCCTGTTTCATCCCTCCCGGTACCAATGCCCGCATTCGCCCGGTCCTTTCAGTTGTGATTCTCCCAACGTCGTGTATTTGATTTTTTGTAATAAATGTGTGAATGGTAATTACATTGGTCAAACAGGTTCGAAATTCAGGTTCAGATTTAACAACTACAAAAAGACAGTTAAAGATAAAGCCATCAGTTATCCAGTGGCCAAACATTTCAATAAATATAATCAAAACCTCTCCAATCTCAATTGTGTCCTGTTAGGCTCTAATTACCCCACTCTCGACAATAGACTAAGGTCCGAGACCAAGTGGATTATAAAGCTTAAAACCCATATCAATGGTTTAAACTAGGATTTGGGTGTTTTGAGTGATTTTCCATTTGCCACTCGTGGTGAAGCGTGACTATGAGCTTTTGAAATAAGTATACCATTGAGTTCAGTGTACTAGGTCTCCAGTACACCATCTTCACTTCACTGTTGGTGCTGAAGAAAGGCACAAGTGAGCCTGAAATATACACTGTTTTCTCTTTTTTGGAAATTTGTGCTCTTATGACGTCATCTTCGTGTAATTCACTATTTTTCATCGCTTTTATAATATTTTTAGCACACGTGGATACTTTTTTTAGTGTATATATATATATATATATATATATATATATATATATATATATATATATATATATATATATATATATATATATATATATATATATATATAACCGACAAATTAGTTTATTGTCGTTGGTGCTAAAACTGGGAAATCGTTTAAATAAAGACACGATATGTCAAGATACCAATTGGTCAATCCATATTTAGTATGTAGATGTATTATCTTAAGAGGAAGAAGCTAATTGTTTTGGTGTAGGTCAAATGTCGTTTGAGGCTACAGAAAGTAGAACCGTTAAACCGTTGAAGCTATGGGATTCCATGTTGTAACAAGTTAAACAAGAGACCCCGAACATAGCTATTTATATAAGCGTTATTCGTACTTATATGTAAGATGTCTGTGCCACCAATGGGCATACCAAAAAAATAGAAAACTTTGAACATTACTGGCAACTGATGTATTGTCCGTTATCGTAGATTTCTTCTGCATTAATACAAAGATGTAAAGGCTGTGGGTAATAAGCGCTTACATAAACCCTTCCAAGAAGTTATTTCTCAGGACTGTGGGACAGAATGTTGGTGTACATTATTTAGCCACAACTAGTGTAATGCCATTGACAAAAATTATGAAGACCATAACCCTATCCTACTATTCTTTCTGATTGCTTATTGGAAAATGTTCTCCCCGGCATTATGATGTAAGTGTCCTACTTTTCTTTGATACAGAAATTTGTCCATCAACAATTTGACGATCTTACCTCACAACTTTATTGGTCCTGTAAAGAAGATAAAAACAATGTAAGATTAATTTACTTTTTATTTAAAAATGGTGCACTTGTTCAAAATCGCCAGATTATGTGTAAGTATATAAACCATTCTTCTGTTTAATCGTAGACAGCTTTCCCAAAACAACATTGAATTTTTAACAAAGGAGATTTTCAGAAGTCTTAAGGAAGTACTATATTTGTAAGTACATATGTATGACATACGTATATGTATGTATATTTGTATATGAAAGTATATATGTATATAATGGAAATATTAATACGAAAGTGCATGTGCACATGTATATGTAAGTATATAAGGGCAACGACAGCATGAATGAATTGAATGAAACTGCATGACACATTATGTGGTGAAGAAATGAACTTTTTCCAGGTAAAAAGTTTGCACTCAATGTGGTAATGAACAACTTTCTGTTTTTCTATCACTTAGTTACCTATCACAAAATCAGCTGTCCTATCTGCCCGAGGATCTTTTCAGTGAAATACAAATATCAAATACATTGTAAGTAAAACTGATCAACGAGTTTTCACTAAAACCACAAATTCTTTCGCTTCAACTTATTCAACTTTCACTTTCTTATATGAGCCATGATTTGGGGACGGGTGACATGTGAGTCCATTCTTTGAAGTTAAACACATTGACTTAATCCACGCATTTCTTTATTCCAAATCCAATTATGGGCCAGATATGAAATCCATATCTGGCCCGTGTCTGCTGCAGATATGGGATTTATACCAAGGCCAGATAAAAAATTGGGCAGATATATCCTTGATCTGTGCCAGAACCAGATCTAATCCATACATGGGCCAGATAAAATTTTATCTGGATCAGGTCTTTATCTGGAACAGATATGGATCATGTAATGCAATGCCATAGATAGTTTATATAAAGGTGAGCTGTATTGATCTCATATAAAGCAGTGCCATATTTGGTTTATATAAAGATTTACTGTATTGATCTCATATAAAGCAGACAAGTATGGTACATATATGTCCCATATTTGGACCATATATGACTGGACCAAACTTTATTAGTGCACTACACTTGCGTAAAGTGTATCAGAAGCCTTCTGAGCCAGCATTATGCTAAGGGCTATCTGAACATCTCTGACAAAAGTTAAATACCCATTGTATAACATTAACTTAAGTATTTGAATTTGTTAAATTACGTAATAGTGAAGAAAAAACTGCTTTGAAATTCCTACTTTTAAATGTT
The DNA here is from genome assembly GCA_037179385.1 of Holothuria scabra. Classification (NCBI taxonomy): domain Eukaryota; kingdom Metazoa; phylum Echinodermata; class Holothuroidea; order Aspidochirotida; family Holothuriidae; genus Holothuria; species Holothuria scabra. Next base: position 8,184,325 of record CM074179.1, read on the forward strand.
TACACTGCATTGTTGGTTTAAATTATCGTATGGGGTAATATTCCAACATAAATTTTGTTGAAGGTTTCATGTTTTTTCACATTTTACTTCTTTAATCACAAAAAATCAAGGCTCTAAATTCCTTACAACGCCCACATTAGAAAGCCATTTGCATATTTCAGTATAATATAGCTGAATATGGTTTGGATGTTATGATTTGGTTTGCTGATACTTTTTCAGCTTCCAAAGAAGGCCTTTATGTAGGATTAAACCGAAAAGTATTAATATGGCCATATAAAAGTTTATATGTAATTATGGCATGGTATTTTAATCAGTTACATTTGGCTTGATATGGTCATATCAAAGTTTATTTGCATATCTGGGAAGGCATTTCATCAAGTTATATCTGGCTTGATATGGCCATATCAAAATTCATTTGCATATCTGGGAAGGCATTTCATCAATTATATCTGGCTTGATATGGCCATATATAACTTTATTTGCATATTTGGGCTTTTCTTGAATCAGGTTATATCTGGTTTAATATGACCATATAAAACTTGATATATTATATGAAGGCATCTAAATCTGGCTGTATATCTGGCTTGATATGGCCCTATAAACGCTGTATTTAACGAGATTTATCCAGATATCAATCCATATCTCGATTTGGAGTAAATTTACTGTAAATGCACAGTAAAGTTTTGACAGAAATGCCTACGCCGCTTAAACCCACTTTTAAATAATGATTGCCACCTAAATTTCTCATTTTATATTTAGTTGGATCATAAACGTAGCGATACATCTTAGTCAATGAAATTATCTAGGGATAATTACTTCATCTTCCTAGGCAAACAATCCATTAGCAGTTCTTTTTAGCGGACGCGGGGACATCAAAAGCCGTTACATTAATGTGAATAATATATATTATTCTAATAATCGTATAGTAACAACTTTTATTCGCTGAAAATGAAAAAGTCATCAACGGTCTTATTTGTAAAAGCAAGATAATCGAACAATAAAAAAACGACCCTTTTTTACTTTATAACCGCATGGATTGATTATTAAGTACGATTTTAAAACTAGCAGATTAACACTAACATTTATATAATTGTAAAATTTTTCACAAGCATTCTGACCGAGGAGACTGTATGTCTCTAAACTTAAGATTAATTACTTTAATAAAAAATGCATTCTCGTAAGTTTTCAATCATTTACCTGTATTGGTCTTTCGAAGAATGTATACAGTAAGAAACATTTGTCCTCATCACAGGTGAAAAAGAGAATCAATTAAATGTTATGTAAGAAGTATCCCCTAATCAATACCGTGTAAAATCATTGTAAATGGCTTAAGAGTGATGCTGTGGTGTTTTATCTCTGTTTAATTTCAGGGATTTGTCGAATAATCGTCTGGCAAAATTACCAATTGGCTTGTTTGATTCGAATAATAAGACGCATGGACTACAAACGTTACTTTTGCAAAGAAATTTCCTCACTCATCTGCCTGCGAAAATTTTTAAGGGCCTTAAAAGCCTAAAAACCATGTAAGTAACGTTTAAGTATAATTTACCTAATGTTTTTATCTTGCATATTAAAACGTATCTAATCAGTTGCCATACGCCATAATTACATGGCTATTTTGACCGCGTGTTTGGTCTAACGGTAAGAGCATCCGCCTCTCAAGTGGAAGGCCCGGGTTCGCTTCCCAGGTCGACTCTAGAAAAGGAACCTACTGCCATTTTGCGTGATGCTCCGCATAAGCAATGGAGTGGGGAAAACAAGGCCAGTGAGCCACAACTGGAAAAAAGGCCGTGGCTGGCTCGACTTGAACCAATAAGTTGGAAACTGGGCCGTAAAACTCTATCTAACATACATGGCTATTTCAGAATTAGTTGCATCAACAAGATTTGAAGAGGTGAAGATGTACAATAAAATTGAATATACTGCGTATAAATCTCCTTAAATTCACAACACTCCGAAACCAGTAGAGAGAGTTAAATAAACACCAACACTGGTCACGTATGTGAAAATAATGAAATTGGGTAAAGCTTGTAATCTACCACTTGGCTGCGGCTGATGCGCACTGTTTGGCAAGGCTTTTCTTGATTGACTGCTGCCTTTTCCGTTGTACCGATGTATTCTTTGTTAGAAATAGAGATTAGGATAGGAATTAGGTTCATTGTTAGCCAGTTAGGAAATAGCTGGTTAAAGAGTCCTCATCGGCCCCTTGGTTGGTCAATTTTGAGAAAAAATATCCAATGTCAGTGTTGTCACGTAAATGACCAGGTTGGTGACCAATTTACCCAACTGTTTTTAGCGTGTACAGGTGCTCGGATTTGCCCAATTCTCTTTCTTAGATGCCTATTTTACAACAATATTCAACATTTAGGAGACAGAGTCTTTGCAGGCATCGGTATCGAAAAGATGTAAGTATTCAATAATTTTGCAAAATGTTGGACTAGTATGAAAAGTTGGAAAACTGAGCTTAAGTTAAGTCACATACTTGCCTTGAGACTATTGATAATAATTTGAACTTAGACTCAAAACTACTTAATCCTTAGCTTTATCATTATTAAAGGGAAGCAATTGTCCAGCCTTCTAGACACCACAGAAATTCAATATAATTATTCCAAGCAATATAGCATCATTAAAGACCAATTTTATCCCAAGTCAAACCTAGTATGAGTTTTTCCGAGGCAAGTCTGAAAGGCAGTCAAGCAAAGCAATGCAAAGCACCATATTTCTCCGAAATTACCCAAAGTGCAACAGAACAGTGACGTAAAACCTGCACCCAATGTATACTTTTGTTTGCTATTGCGGAATATCATATACTGCACAAACGCTCGTAACACAACTGAAGACTAGCGCAACTGCCCATCGTTTAATTCATTTTACAAACGTTTCAACGGTTGAGTTTGAGATAAAGGTTCAGAAATCAAAAGATTAACTCCTTAAAAGAATATGGATGTCTCCTCCGGGCCAGGTGCATATGATTTTGAGCCAGTTCGACCAAGGAAAACTCGTGCACCTGCGAGCGATGTGACCAGCACCCGCAGCGAACCAGCCGTACAGTCTATACAAGCTAACGTTAGACCAAGGGTCAGTACGTTATGTATAGGCTTAGTATAGCAATACGTAGCCTATGCCGTATAACAATAACACCGGTCGATGTGTATCGTGTCTTAGCCGATTTCTCTTCGCGATTGCCTTCTTTTAACGTTTAAGTGTCCACAAATATCCTATATTACTTACGTGAATTACCAAAGGTTCGACTAAATCGAATCTTTGCGAAAATGAGTGAAAATGAACCTAACTGTTGCACCAAAAAGCATGCTAAAATACGGTCTCGCTAGTCACAGCTTGTTGTCGTTACAGCTTGTAGTTTCGGGGTCTACCGGAAGTAACTTATCTTGGTTTGTACAAAAGCAGTCAGAAATAACGAGTATTTTTTATTTGAGGATGAAACAAAAACAAGAACAAAAAAATATTGGGTTATCAAAAATTTTTATCAGTTAAGCAAAAGCAACTATGAAGTTTTTTTAAGCTTCGTAAAGGGTAATTATAAATTCAGCTGTAAGTGTACGTAAGTTGGTAACCACTTTTGTGAAATCTGATCAGGTGCAGGTTTTACGTCATCAATCAGCTGATCCATGGTCGTGTTTCTTCGAGTATGGCGATACTCATGTCTTGAAGAGCGGGAGATTTGAGACTTTTTTTTCGGTATGAGTTTTTTTGTGGAAAAACAACACAGTAGTGTTAATATCTAATGTTTATATATGTACTAGCCTACACATATGTGGGGAGTCAAATGGCCACTATTGCTCCCCTTTAAGGACATTGTGTATCCTAAATATTTGTAACGTTGCTATGTTTGAAGAGATTCAACTTGAAGCACCAAGTTGTGATATTTCAATGATGCAAGGAACGACTGCCGTTTTGCTTCATTCAAAAGCTTTGAAAGAAATGTACATGTCGTCTCATGGTTTTATTATGCCTGTAAATTTTTGGTCAAGTAACAATGGCCAGCGCTTGATGAAAGGTGACTGAACTGTCTGATTAATATCACGACGTTACCAAAGATATATCACAAGGGTAAACATCAAATACAATTTACACGTCAAATCTTTACCGAAATCAGACCACCCCAATAACCCAGCTTTTATTGTGCTCATGTTCAAAAAAAATGGTCCAACAATACGACAAGATGAATATTTTCAGTACCTTCTTGTAGTAATATGATAAATCATAAATTTAACCACGACTACCGTTGCCAAATACCAACAAGCACTCAAGACCACACCACTGTCGATAAAAAGAGATTCGTGCTGAAGACAGACTAAAAGAACATGTACACAAGTAAAGAAGACATTGTAATGAAGATTATGATTCCAATAGGCGCCACAGATCTTGCATAAGGCTTTTATGATACGCAATGAGGAAAAGTGGTCTTATATCCCACGGAAAAATAAATGGGATCCCATAAAAATGCAATTAGATCTCATAAAAAAAATCTTAGATCCATCTAAACTAACTGACATTTGAAAACTTTATATACCAATCAGCAGAACTTAATGAGTCCAAAAAATGAGTGGGAAATAAAAATAATGGGACATAAAAACCATATGAGGTCCTAAAGATATCGAAAGCTGGGGTCTAGATATTGGGGCATTTTGTATGGAATTTCATTCCTTGTATGGAATCCCATTAAATTTATTGGTGTTTCTATGGGATCCCTTCAATTTTGGGGAGGTTTTATGGGGATTATTTTGTGGTAATATATCACAAATACACACTGGTAGCTTAGTTTCCAAGGACAGTATACCCATAGGCCTACTCGTCAGGCAATATGAAATGTTTAATATTTCCTAAAGAAATCGAAAGCTGAGGTCTAGATATTGGGGCATTTTGTATGGAATTTCATTCCTTGTATGGAATCCCATTAAATTTATTGGTGTTTCTATGGGATCCCTTCAATTTGGGGGAGGTTTTATGGGGATTATTTTGTGGTAATATATCACAAATACACACTGGTAGATTAGTTTCCAAGGACAGTATACCCATAGGCCTACTCGTCAGGCAATATGAAATGTTTCATATTTCCTATCAAGAATGGTGGTCATACTGTTACAGTAAGCTTGCCAATATGTTGCCAATATAAACAGTGGATTCGTACATATAAAATTCTTCTTCATGGACCTTTCGAATACCTGATTTGACTCGGTGTATATGGCTAGTTTAGCTTAACCTACACATTATGTTAACATTGCACACTCTGTTTGAAGACAGGTGCTGATACTACCTTGTTCTATCAAAATTCTATTTGATTTGCGGCGACGAAATGTATTTTTGTTTCAACTTTGGGTTAGCTGGGTCAGGAAGATGTCCTAACAGCTCCCTGGATAAGCAGTCGACATTTTACCGCTCAGGTTTCCAACTAATTAACTTATGCCTGATCCACCACAACCTTTTCTGCTGCTATGACTCACTGGCTTGTTTTCTCAATGGGAATACTTCAGTGCTTATGTTGTCGTTAGTGTTTGCTATTGGCCGGGCTGGAGTTAAATTCCAGACCTCTTTGTTGCAAGTCGGATGCTCTAACCACGATGTCGCTTTGGAGCTTAACCTATCCCGACGTGTCAAGTTTTTTTCCAAATGCCTTTCTAAACGATAGAACAATCTTATACAGTAAGGACTACATTTAATTTGACATTTTGAGGATCATGAAGCCGTTTTGGCTCGTCGAGGACCATTTTAGCCAGAATGAGTGTTGATTGCCACCGGCGAGCTTCCTTCGTTTTTTCTCAGAGGTTCACCCTTCCAGTCTAGTCCTCCCGGCAACGCCATTTGACCGTGCGTATCCCTATTGTTTAACAACTTTCCCAAAGGCTGATGGGGGTGCAAATAAATTGCTCTGCACCACTGCTCAACAGTTGAACAGAGAGAGCGAACGACAAATTCTGAAACGGACAACCAAATACCCAATTTTGTCATTCATCGGTTTTAACCCCCGCCCCTCAGTATCAACCGTACTGAACAAGTTAATTTTGAAACCCCGGAAAATTTCCTATTGGTTCGACCGAGATTTGACCCGGTACCTCTAGCTGTCAAGACAGTACGCTCAACCCATTGATCATTAAGACCAGTTTAAACTAATTTGGTCAAAGTTCAATGCAGGAATTTAATTTATATCCGTAAAAAAACACGCATACCGTCCGAGTAAAAACCTTTTTATGATCAACCGTCACAGACTTCTGAAGTGTGCTCAAGCCTATGCAGTTTATTGCTGTGTTTAATACTTATTACAAAAGTGTTTGATATTATTGGTAGTGTATAACCGTACTATAATTAGGAAGTTACAAAGTGTAACGGCATAGTCATAAAACTATTTCGCATCTCATTTTACGACTGGTATGTTACACAGCATGGTCAAGCTTGCTAAACTAAACTTTACCCTCTGTTGAACTTGCTTTGAAACGCAGTTACCTTTTTGGGAATAACCTTTCTACATTTGCTGGCAAGGCTTTTCACAATAAAGATATCCAGGAAATGTAAGTTGGAGAGGATTAATATCTTTATTACATTTTGCTTATGTATTTTAAGAAAGGGATCAAAAGTAATGTATTTGCTTCTTTCATTATCAAATTCAGTTTTTGGTGTGTCACATTGGAAACTAAGACAATGAGTAGTTTCGTTATTTTTGTAGGAAGTGTTATGAGCCCAGGGAGTAAAATCAACATTCAGGTCTACCCAATGGATTGATAATGTTTATAATCATACTGGCATAAACATTTCATTTCACTTTTTCACACAACTTGGTGTTACAGCCATCTTTACGGCAATAGCATTACCCACTTAAGCGGGACAGCTTTAGCTGGTTTGGATGTAGCAACTAAAGTGTAAGTGATTATTTTATTCTGAATTTGCTAATAATTAAAGTTTCTTCAAAAGGAAAGTTTTAAAATTTGTAGATGTGATTACAAGATCGATAATATCGAATTACTAAACCAGAATGTCGTCTTAAGGTTACTTGATAGAAAAGTTGGACCAGTTCAAAGCAATATGCAATGCTGGTGCGGTGGGATTTGTACTTGGTCTGTTACATCTATTTAGAAATATTCTGATTATAAGGTTCTTGGGTTTTGATCGAAACTTCTTGGCATGCGATTCGGTGCAGAAATAATTGCATTGGAAGTAATAATTGAAAACCGCCTGTGTTAGATGGAATTCTATCCTAGAGCGTCAGTATGAGAGACGTGGCATCGTTCACTAAACAATTAATTCAGAATAAAGAAATGGTATTCGTTATAATATCACTATGACACCATCCTTTACAGGTGTTCATAGAAGGGAGTTGTAAAAAAGAGGTGGAAAACGTGCTCTCTTTGAAGCCAATTTTCATTTCCAACGGAATCTTTAAAATCTCAAAATTTTTATCTCGATGCCTTGATCAGAAAGACAAAAATTCAACTTCACGACCAAGTGCACCATGGTCTACTGATCGGCTAGGGGAAGCCAAACAAGAACCCCGAAGGGCTGAGAGCTTGTGGAGAAGGACCAAAGTTACTGTTCATTGACAGTTGTACAGGTATCGGGCCGATTGGTTAATGAATTACTCTTAACTGAGAAGAAAACTTACAACTACAATAAGATTGTTGAGTGTGGAAATGACCGAAAACAACTATTCCGTCTCAGAGGGTAAATCATAGGTCTCCAGTGTGATCCATCTATTCCACATCACCGCTCTGTGGGTGTTCTGGCAAATACGTTTAATGAATTTTCCATTCGGAAAGTTACAAGAATTCAAAATCGATTTGATAAGTCTGGTTTTCCAGAAAATATCATGAGGGCTGATCGCGTCTTTGATGGCGACCCTTTGGAGAGGTTCGATCCTGCTAGCGAGGATGAGATTCGGGAAATTATTCTTAGTGCCCCATAAAAACCATGTAGCCTAGATCCACTTCCTTTTTGGCTATTAAAACAATCTATTAACCTACTTCTGCCGATGGTAACATCCATTAAAATTGATGACTTTGGATTCAAATGTCCCTGATTATTTCAAACGTTCTAATATTACACCCTTACTTAGGAAACCCAATTTGGGAAAGGATATCCTCAGTAACTGCCGCCCAGAATCAAATCTGTCTTATATTTCCAAAATCTTGAAGAAAGTTGTGGCTAAGGCATAAAGAAGCATCTCACAACTAATTCTTTGTATGACGACCACCGGTCTGCTTATCGACTTTTCATTTAACAGAAACTGATCTCTTAAAAAGTACTTAAATGAAATTGTGATAATTTTTTTCTTAAAAACCTTTTTCGGCCCTCGCCATTCTTAATGTGTCAGAGGCATTTGATATTGTTGTGTTTGGTTTCTCGGGTTCAGCCAAAACACTTCGATAATGATTAGCAATTCGATTAGACGATTCTCGGGGTAAAAAGATGATCAACAGTCCAAATAAATTTTAGTTCAGGGCCATATCACATGATTTCCTGTTCATTAATATTCATCAGCGATTAACCAATTACAACTACTTACACATGTTTTTGATCTTGACGATTGAAAATGACCTTCAGGAGGCTCAATTAAAGCGATATGATATCTCTACACAACAATCTGATTGATCATCGTATTCTTCTAAATCGCCTTAGGTATTCTTTTGGAATTACTTCAAGCTAGCTGGCCTGATTTGAATCATACTTTATTGAAAGATCACACACTGTGTGAAAATAGGTGATGTTATGTATAATAACAGCAAGATCTTCATTTTGGTGTACCGCAAGGCTCAGTTCTTGGTCCCTTTTTTGTATTGTGTGTACTCGTCCTGTTCGCGAAATTACTAGTTACATCAAATAAGCTTTCACGTACTGCTACACGCTGACGATACTCAGCTTTATTGGCCTTTTAGTCCTGACGATCCGTAGAACAATTTTAAGGTTAGACTTCAATCTTGTATTAAGGATGGTTTATGACAATATGCTGAAGCGTAACCATGAAAATACAAAGCTGATTGTGTTTGCTCCTAAGTCACGGGATAATAATATGAATAAGTAAAGTTTTCAGGTTGATTCCTATCAAATACATTCTGCAGAGTCTGTAAAAAACATAGTTGCTTCAACAGCATTTTAACTTTGAAGAGGTGCATCTTGAGAACCATGGTTCTGTAACTGGGTTTTTTGCCAACTCCATTATCGGAATATTTTGTGTCCTATTTGTTTGTATCCGTTTGTTTGTTGTTTTTTCTTCTTATTCTTCTTTTCTTTGTTTCCTATAATGTCAAAAACGTCCATTACGACGACAGTTGCTTTAGAACTCTATTAACCACATACCCGACAATTCAAGCATTTGGACGGGGAACCTGGATTGGTATCAATTACCAAATGTAGCCGACAGTCACCCTAGCATAAGCAAAGACAATGAAATCCATTGCTTTGCTTGTTTAAGCAAACAATCTCACTGTTCGCCGACGCATGTGAGAAAGCAGAGTATTACAGGGATGTTATGTATGAATATGCATTGACATATGATTACTGATTTATTGAACGTTCGGCGTTCCATGTAACAGACCGGAAATACAGAGAGAGGAACATGGCCGCCGTAAGCCACAAACATAGCACGTGTTGTCGGTGTTTTCTTTGAAGTTTTAACCCATGTATTTAACAAAGTTTGGCGACGAGGATGGGATCAGAAGAAAATTCATCGACTAGTGCAAGTACTGGTGTAAGGACGAATTTGTCACAGCCTACACAAGCATTCCATCCAGCATTTGATGCTACCTACAATGGTGAGGAAGATTGGGACTGCTATGTAGAGCGTTTCGAACTGTTCCTGACGGCGAACGGACTGGACTTAGAAAATTGTGACCGAAACTCTCGGGTAATTGCCATGTTTTTACATGCACTAGGAGCCAAATATTACGCAATTGTTCGTAACCTAGTAGCGCCAGAGAAACCTACAGCAAAATCCTACAGTGAACTGAAAAGCACACTACGGAAGCATTTGAAAACAACCCCAATGGTGGTTGTGCAGAACGACGTAAGTTTCTCAAACGTGACCAAGCAACGGGAGAGACAACCACTGACTACATCGTTGCACTAAAGAAGCTGAGCCTTCATTGTAATTATGGGGACAAATTGGACGAAAACCTTAGGGACAGGTTCATAAGTGGATTAAGGGACGAACCAACAGCCTTAAAACTTATGGAAAAAGTAGCAGAAAAGGACAATTTGTCATTTAACAAAGCAGTGGAATTTGCATTAGCTCGGGAGAGTACTACAGAAAACACTAGAGCTATGCGAAGTAGTAGTACTGGGGGAACCGCAAGTGCAACAGCGTCTGCAAATGTCAATACGGTCCAACGCAGTCAACGTACAGGTAAACAACCACGTACACGTAAACAGTGCTATCGGTGTGGAAGAAACCACACACCGGAGGAATGTTGGTTCAAATCAACCGAGTGTAGAAGGTGTGGTAAAATAGGACATATTGAAAGAATGTGTCGAAGTGAACAACCGAAAGCAGACAACAGGAAAAAGGGCCCGTATGGAAAGAAGAGCTACCAGAGGAAAACAGGGAAAAAGGAATCCCAAGCCACATCAAAGGCAGTTAACAAACTTGATGATCAGGGACACAGTGAGCACCCTATTAAAGGACAATTTGACTCAGATTCAGATTATGATTTTACCATGTTAAAATTACATGATGAGGGAAAGGTTGTAGATACAGGAGCCATTTATGTGCCAATCGAAATTGAAGGGACTGTTGTAAACATGGAAGTGGACACAGGATCAGGCGTTTCCATGGTACCATTGCAATTTTACGAGAAACATTTGAAACATATTCCATTACTTCCAGGAGATAAGTCACTTAAGAGTTTTACAGGACAAACTGTTGAAACCTCAGGTAAAGTGTATGTTAATGTTTGCTATGGAAATTATGAAGGTAAGCTGAGACTATATGTAGTGGATTGTACAGAATACTATTTGTTAGGAAGGGAATGGCTAGGAGAGATACAGTTGAACTGGAAATCACTGATAAGCCAAAGAGCTAGGCCTAAGCCTGAAAAAGTGTTCAAGGTCAGTGAGTTAGAACAAGTTATTAACAAACATGCAGAGCTCTTTGAAAACAGTCTTGGTAGATTAACAGATGCTAAGGCTAGGATAATACTTAAAGAAGATGCTCAACCAGTGATGCGTAAGCGAGTCAAGGTACCATATGCATTGAGAGACAAGGTCGAAGCAGAATTAGTCAGACTAGAGAAATGTGGAGTGATAACTCCAGTGTCACATAGTGAATGGGGCACAAGTATTGTAGCTGTTGAAAAAAAGACGGGTCAGTGAGAATTTGTGGAAACTATAAAAACACCATAAATCCAATGCTTAAGCCAGTAGCCCCACCCCCTATAAATGTAGAAGATATACTGGCAAATTTGTGTGGTGGTGTTGCATTTTCCAAATTAGACCTTGCTTATGCATACACCAGATGGAAATAGAGGTAGGATCAAAACAATTCCTCACTCTATCTACTCACAAAGGGTTGTTCCAACAAAACCTTTTAGTATTTGGGATAACAACCGCCCCGGCAATCTGGCAAGCCACTATGGAACAAGTTCTTCAGGGGTTACCAGGTGTTCAGGTATATCTCGATGACATACTAGTCACGGGTAGAACCAAAGAAGAACATTTGAGAAATTTAGACCAGGTTTAGACTAGACTCCAAGAAAGGGGACTTAAGCTGAAAAGGGAAAAATGTGACTTTGTAAGGGATTCAGTTGAATTCCTAGGACATGTCATAGATGCAAAGGGTGTACACAAATCAGGGGCAAAAGTTGACAAAATCAGGGCCATGCCAGAGCCAACGGATGCAGGCGAGTTAAGGAGTTACCTAGGCATGCTCAACTATTATAGGAAATACTTACCCAATTTGGCAACTGTACTTACCCCATTAACGACATTATTGCAGAAAGGGCAGAAGTTTAAGTGGAGTGCAGAGGCAGCCAAAGCGTTTCAGACTTCAAAAGAAATGTTGTGTGAATCAGGGTTCCTAGTTCATTTTGACCCCTCTCTGCCAGTGACAGTAGCTACTGATGCTAGCCCAACAGGAGTGGGCGCTGTTTTGTCTCATGTGTATTCAAATGGTGAAGAGAGGCCAATTCAGTTTGCATCTAGGTCACTTACAAAGGCTGAACGGAATAACCCTCAAATTGAACGTGAATCCTTAGGGATTGTGTTTGCACTTAAAAGATTCCATATGTTTGTGTATGGACGTAGATTTACCTTGATTACCGATAATAAACCACTCACGGCATTGTTTGGTCCAAAGAAAGACCTCCCAACATTAGCAGCAGAGCGAATGCTCAGATGGGCCATATTTTTAGCAGGGTTTAATTATGACATCAGATACCGTAACACAAAGGACAATGGTAATGCAGATTGTCTGTCTAGGTTACCAAGTGGTAAAGACGGTATGAAAGAAAATGGTACAGTGGTGTCAATTTGTCATGCAGATGTATTACCTTGTTCAAGAGAGGAAATCAGGAATTTCACACGTAGAGACCCTACGTTTGCCAAAGTGGTAAGATACACTCTAGATTGGTGGCCAAGGAAGCTGTCTGAAGATGAGGGTACCTTAAAGCCTCTCTTTAATCGTAAACAGGAAATTACTTTAGAGCAGGGAATTCTCCTGTGGGGAATTTGGGTTATTTTACCTACAAGGTGCCACAGTGCTGTGTTACAAGAACTGCATGAAGGGCACATAGGTATAGTTAAGATGAAATCAGTTGCAAGGAACAATGTATGGTGGCCAGGTATTGATGAACAAATTGAGAAAATTGCAGCATCATGCAAAACGTGCCAGGTGGTTCAAAATAATCCTAGGATGGCACCATTACATCCATGGATACCTGCTTCAAACCCATGGGAAAGGGTACATGTGGACTTCGCTGGTCCATTTGAAGGTTTGACATACATGGTCATGATAGATGCATACTAAAAGTGGCCAGAAGTGTTTATTATGAGTAGCATTACTACAGAGCGTACTTTGGCTGTGTTACGTACAGTTTTCAGTCGAAATGGCATACCACAAGTATTAGTTTCAGACAATGGTAGTCAATTTACATCTCGGGAGTTTCAAGAATTTGTAAAGGCTAATGGTATTAAACACAAACTTAGTGCACCATACCATGCAAGTACTAATGGACAAGCTGAGAGGTTTGTTCAGTCACTAAAACAAGCGTTAAGGGCATCAAAGCAAGATGGTGGTTCACCACAGACAAAACTGGATAGGTTTTTATTAGCATATGGAAATGCTGCACATTCAGTTACAGGGGAAACTCCAGCTATGCTATTTCTTAAAAGACCGCTTCGTATTAGATTGGACAACTTGAAACCAAATCTGGAGATCAGATACAAAGATGAGTTGTAAAAACAAGCTAGTTACCGTACAAAAAGGGCGAAGTCAAGGGAATTTAAAGAGAATGATCTGGTTCTTGTGAGAAACTACTTGGGCAAACCTAAATGGGTCCCAGGAGTGATCATAGAGAGAGAGGGTCCCCTGATTATCAGGTGAGAGTGGATTCAAAAGTTTGGAGGAGACATGTGGAACAGATCATTCCCAGGTATGAATTAGAAGCTAGTGAGGGAGACATGCAATCTACCAGGTCAGAGGATAGTCTTGAAAAGACAGGTGATATTGCGAGTAGATTGTTTGATGTTTCACAGGGACTATTCACACCCACTGAGTCCAAGCAAGAGCTTGTTCCAAAAGATTCTCAGTTGGAGGAATCAGAAGTTCAAAGTCCTAAAGTGATAACTCCCAAACAAACAAAAGATATTCAAATGGGTGAGAGTTCAAAGAGTGAGTTAGTTATGGAGGGAGAAAATGAAAAGTCAGATGGTTGTGATAACTCAAGTGGCACAGAGTTAAGTCAACCAGTGCCAGTGTCAGAAAAGAAAAGCATTGAGATAGTTTTGAGAAGATCAACCAGAGATAGAAAACCAAGGAAACTGTTTACATTGTAGTTGATAGTTCTCACATTCTATTTCTGTATTCATTATTATTCAAGCAGGAAACAATTTTAATCATATTGATTACATTAACTGTAAATACGTTCATGTTCATTTAAAAAAGAAAGAAAACAGAAGGTTCACATATATGCGTGTTACTCACTTGATAAGTTTTAAAAGTTGGGGAGTAGCAACTTTTGAAGAATAATATTCAAGAGGGATACTGACAGCATAACTACAAAATTAATTTTTGATTGGCAGGGGAGAGTTGTTATGTATGAATATGCATTGACATATGATTACTGATTTATTGAACGTTCGGCGTTCCATGTAACAGACCGGAAATACAGAGAGAGGAACATGGCCGCCGTAAGCCACAAACATAGCACGTGTTGTCGGTGTTTTCTTTGAAGTTTTAACCCATGTATTTAACAAGGGACAATTTTAGATAAATCACAGTTTGTAAACTTCAAGGCACTTATCCACCTCATGTCCTAAAAACTTAAAATTTTAGGGGAACAAAAAACACCCCAAATTTGCAACCATTGACAGGCAGTAATGAGCAACGTGAGGTGGCGTTTTCGCGGTCTTTGACTCCATTATTGTCACCAAAGTCCCATGGCGGACGCTCCCATCGAACGACTGTGCATCGTGTTAATTATAAGGTCTTCGGTGTTAGGACTCTAGTGCCGTTACAAATTAACCTTTTCACCCCCACCAAAATCAAATGGTTCGTTCTCTTGGTATGATTAATGTTTGTGTAGTATCAAGTCAGTATCATTGTTGTCTTGAATTATCATGATTACTTCACTCTAAAAAATGTTGTGTAGAATTTACACAACATTGTGTGAATAGTCCACCAATCAACAAATGTGTAGAAAGTACACATGGTTGTGTAAAAAAATTTACACAACATGTGTAGAATTTACATAGAAAGTACACATGGTTGTGTAAAAAATTACACAACATGTGTAGGATTTACACAACACTGTGTAAATTTTACACATGTTGGGTAGATTTTTACCCAACCATGTGTACTTTCTACACATTCGTTGATTGGTGGACTATTCACACAATGTTGCGTAAATTCTACACAACATTTTTTAGAGTGTAGCACTCAAACACGAGTGAACTCTTGTGCTATTGCACAAACTCCCTTTGTCTTCGCCAAGAAAACATTCATGGAAATATTTTTAATGAGAAGTTGTCCATACCCAATACTCTCCCAAACTTGACACCACGAGGACGGGAAATGATTCATTTTATTCTTTTTACACCAACAGATTCATTGATTGCGAACAAATAGAAGATGTCCTGAGAACCAACTTGTATATGTGAGAATTGTGATAATGATATAAAATGATATAAAATTATGACTATTAAAAGAGAAATATAAGACGAGTGTTAAAACATTTTGCATTATATCTATAATGAACTTAAGCGAAATTCATGTAAATAACAAAGTGTTTTTACGAACATCATCGATTTATCGCCAAGTAATGCTTCAAGTAACACATTACCGTATTAAACTTACAAGTCACTGACATGCCTCTAACTTCGAGCATATTGTCCACTTTGCGGTGTCATCTCTTTTAATAGAATATGTGTAACTCCAGATTACGTCCCAATACTTCGAGTCAACAGTAATCTTAGAAGTTCGTTTGAGCATGAAGGCTTCAAATGCAGCAGTGCAATGCCAATATGCGATTGTTCACCTTGCCCAAGAGGTACTTACGGTGATGGACGCCAGTTTTGTCTCCGTTGCCCTTCAGGTATAAGATAATAAAGTAATAAAGTTGTATGTAAACTTTTTAACGAAACAATTACGAGGTGTAGAATAATTTCTGAAAGTTGTACTTGAAGATTTTGCGAACAGCTTAAAAGATGATTAAACGGATTGAAAACTCAGAAACAGTGACGTACCCGTAACGAAGGATTAGAACATAACCTCAAACTGATGTCATTTCTCTTAATATAAAAATAGTTTAACATAAATTATACTTCAAAAGATACCAAATACGGACCCAGTTTGCAAATGAGGACACCTAATTTCGATTTCAGCAAAGACCCTTCTCAAGCAGGCGATCACAAGAAATATTGCATGTGTGTTTCTACAGCTGCTACCTTCCCCAAATGCAAGGGAAATCCCTCTTTCGATTTTAACGAAGTAAATTGCGTAAAGGTCATTTACATCTTCTCAGTGTTCATATAAAATGTTTGGTCCCCAAATAACAGAGTCGAAAATTCATCCAATTTTATGGCAGTTCTTGTGCGGATGCCAGAATTAATGTAAAGAAAGTAAGATTTTATTATACAGATAACATCACACAATTCAACAAAAGCACCGAATTAAAACAAGTAACCCCCCCCCTCCCTCATCCCTGTTTTTTTAAATTGCAAATCCTCTTAATATATATGAATGAAGAGTAAAATCTTACAAGAGGGAAACCTTTACAAACAACAGATACGGCACTCGTTAAAAATATTTCAATGGGCAGATGAAGTGGGTCACAGTCTTTTTCCTGCGAAGGCACAAAATAAAACTTGAAGTAGCCGAGATATCTCGAAGAGTTGAAGGCACAAATGAAGTAGCACCATGAGGTTTCAATAGTGTCATGTCCGTTCCTGATTGCCCCTTATACGTCATTATTATTTCTAAACCTACTTGTTGTAACGGCTTCAGGGCTCTTGTTTAAGTACTCTTTATTTGGGTGTTTAACATTAGCTTTGTTCTTTTGTTCTTTTGTTCACTTAGGTGGATTTTATCAAGATGACATTGGCACTGTATCACATGAAAATGGCGACGTTTGCAAACGATGCCGAAATGGAACATATGTAAAGGAAGGCGGCGCAATTTCGACAGCTGATTGCAAAGTTTGCCCTGATGGAACGAAAAAGGATGTTCATGCAGGATACAGGGCCTGTCACTGCATAGATAACCATGCTAGGTTGGATAGGTTTGGACCTTGTTTTGTTTGTAAGGACAAAGGCGTCACGTGCTCGCAGGATTACAAATCAATATCATCTGGATTTTATTGGAATTGGGACTTCCAAAACGCAAATTTATCAAAATATGTAATGTTTGTTAACAACTTGAAGACAGAAAATGGATCGTTTGACGAAAATACGGCTTATAATGAACAAATACCTCGTGCACATAGGTGTCCACGACGTGGTAGTTGTAATAACACTCCTGGTGATGTGCAAGCGACATGTTCAAAAGGATATAGAGGGTGGCTTTGCAATAAGTGTGACGTAAACTATTATTCCGTGATGAATTATTGCTTACCCTGTCCGGATGCAATTATTTTTTTATTTGTTGATGTTTTACTTGTCATCGGGTTTTGTACTCTTGTATACGTTGTCATCTTGTTTCGTTACAAAACAACTAAAAGCAGAGAACAAAGCAGATCCATTGTTGAAGTTGTAATATCAAGATCAAAAATTCTCCTTGGATTCTATCAGGTAGTTGGAAGTTTCTTCTCATCTTTGCATAACGTCAACTGGACGGGTGCTTTGTATTACTTCGGGGAGTTTATATCGTACATTGAACTAAACATTTTCAGAATATTCATACGTCCACAGTGTTTCCATGAGAAGTTGGTCATGAACCCCAAAATTGAATTTATCGCTGGAATGGCTTTCATTTGCTGTGTGTTGATTCTTTCAATGCTGCTATACCAAACAATGAAGATTCGACACATAGTGAAAAAGAGGGGCAATGTTGATGCTTGTGCGCTTAATAGGTATTCAAAGCCTTTAAAATCCAAAATCGTCACTTGTGTAATAATCTTGCTATTTGTCACGTACCCACCAATATGTACAATAATATTTCAGCTCTATCCTCTTGCATGTCAGACTTTCTGCTTCGATGTAACAAATCAGGAGTGTATCAGAGTTCTACGAGAAGATTACGACCTAGACTGTAAAGACGTCATGGTTTTCAATGTCCTGGCATTTGCAGCAACCATTGCGTATGTATTGGCATTCCCGACAACGCTTTTTCTTTGGTTAAGGGCAATATTTCGCTCCAGTTCATCTCCTACATTGGATACATCACGTGCTGACTCACGTGAGGAAAAGGGAAGTAAAATGATACAAGTTACGGATGAAATGAATCAAGACGAAAAGAAAGTTCCGATTTGGGTTGATTTTCTTTGTGAAAATTATAAACCTCAATATTGGTACTGGGAAATCGTAGAACTTGCTCGAAAGGTTAAGCAAACTTTTATAGTTACTCTGCTTGGCTGGGAAGATAAATTGACTGTGCTTGCAACTATTGGCATTTCCGTACTGTTTTTGACACTACACGCTCGATACATGCCGATGAAGAATTCATTTGATCAATATTTACAGGTATGGTACGGTGATTTTGTTTAAAAACTTTATGAAATATATATATGACGACATTGTCACCACGTATTTATTAAACTGTAAAAAATTAAACGCAGTGATATCTCACCCCAAACTGCAATTTTTGTAGTAATCTGCAGAAATTGTCAATTGGCAAAGCTTTTCGATTAATTAACAGCAAGTTAAAAAAGCAGAGTACAGTAGCTCATACTACACAACACGTAAAGGACTGTGAGTGTTTTAATTACACACTGGTGTCTCGTTTGCTCACCATGAAGTAATAAATTGAGATGGTGTCTGGATGAGGATGAGTTTTAGAAAGTTGTGGAAGGGGCTAAAGTACGTAGGATAGGAGAACTGGAACTATTTGGGGTGAGAAGATTATGATTTTAAATCTGATAAAAAGACAACAGGGAATTTTTAATTGAAGATGACCACGGTGCAAGTAGGCTGTTTACAATTCTTAAATTAATTTGGCAGATGTTTTCTCTGACGGCCATACTCATCAATGTTGTCGTCGCGGCTGTGGACACTCCAGAAGAATATGAAGGTTCTATGTCTTACGCTCTTGTGGTGCTCAATGCTGCAGTTTTAATAATCATTGCAGGTAATTTGATACGTAATATTGCAAAAGATACCACAAACTTAAAACACTGTAAAGATAACACAAACTTAAAACACTGTTGCTGTGAGCTCAGAACTGTGAGTAGTTGTTGCCACCGTAAATTCCCTTTCTCAAAAATTCTTCACATTACATGATCCTCCTGCTACCATATTTTACAGCATGACGCAATTTTATTCTTTTTTGTTGCATACAAACAGAAGAGGAACACTTTACAAAATTGCATTCTTTTATTTCTTAGGTGAAACTGTGGTCCGTGTTTTTCTCCGACTGCGACGTCTTGGGTTCCTTTGTCGGTGTATCGTGGTTAAATTGCGGGTTTTCTACACAATGCTGTCAATGAAGAACACAGAAAGACTAATTAAGTCATGAAAATCAATTTTGCAAGGATGATGGATGAAGTCTGAAGTCGATTACGGCACAAAATTTCTAGACAAATAAAAACCTCTTTTCCTCCAAAGGGACCAAAGGGATGGACGAGGATCCTCTCCCCGGCCCGTAGCTCCCTTTTCATGTTTATCCCTTCCCCCACCAGATAACATTCTGAATAGATGCCGAATGAAGAGTATGTGTTTTCGGCAGTTCTTTTATCGTTATCGTTTTTTTTTTTTTTTTTTTTTGGTTACCCTTTTTGGGGAGTGTTATAAAGTCGAGATTATCTTATCTAATCTTTACGATGCAGTTTCTATGCAACAGTGACTAGTGTTACACTATGTTGTCATCTTTAATGCATATAATAACAGGTCTTGGACATATTTTAAATGAAAATTTTCTTACTGGAGCTTGCCTTTCAGATACAAACTAACAGTCTGTATTTTTTTTATTTTTTATTTTTTTTGCTATGTGTATATAAAAAAACACTGATTGATGATTTGTTACTCAAAACACTTCTTCAGTGGCGGGGCTCTAGGAAGGCAGGAGACGAACCTCCCCGCCCAAAACTTCGAAAATTTGTCACATGTTACATGAGAATCTTTGTGGGTTTTTTTTTTTTTTTATTTATTTATTTTTCTTTCATAAAATCAGAATTCTCTGCAACAAAAACTCCATATTTATTTATGGTAAGATTATTTGAAAAGAAAAATTTCTATGCTCTTCTTTCACATCCTTAATACAGCAATTCTCTCTCATAGATCAGTTTGGAAAACTTTTCCTTGCTCTGAAAATCAAAAATTCGGAAATTTGCCAAATGTGGCATCAGTCAACTACAGTCACGTTTTATTTCCCCAATTTTTCATTAATTCTGCATTCTCTCTGATACGCATGCATGGTCAACATTTGTGATTATTTTTTTGAAACAAGCAACTTTTTCCACTCGCGCCGCAAATTGCACAAGATTTCGACTTGCAGTCGGGACGCCTTGGACTCGAACCCTGGCCGAGTCTTCCGAAGACTAAAAATGGAACCTGATGACATTGGGCTGGTGCTTATAGCTAGCGTAAAAAGCCAGTAAGCAGGTAAGCCACTACTGGAAAAACGCCTCGACTTAAACCAGTTGGTTAAAACTGAGGAGTAAATTTCCATCTAACTAACTAACCGAGATGTGAATAATATGTAAGGATCTGAAATTGACCATAGGTCAATGAACATATGAACATATCATACAGTGACACCAGTCAACAACTAATTTTTTGTCATTAAATTCCGAATTGCCAATCTTTATTTTCTGATATTTCGTTTGAAAGGGAAACAAAGTTTCCGGACCTTCTTACATTTTTTCAGGGAACCTCAATTGGCAGCCCTAAGATAGTATTAAGTAGCAACAACGGTATTTGCGTCATGGTACGATCTCAAGTTTGCCAATAGGAAGTGAGGTTTCTTCAGTGATCCCCAAACTTTTCAAACATTTCCTAAATAGGATTTTGACGCGTGCCTCCCATTACGTACCTAAATGCAGTAGTGTTACACAAAAAATGAAAATTTTGCGTACTTGTCACCTCCTGAAAAGTCTAGCTGCGCAACTGTACCAATTCTATCTTGAGTTAATGAGCTGAAATGGATCTCCTTGTGCTTTAACAACGCAGGTTACAGACGAAAATTAACATCTACAATATACTATCTACAATCATTGACATATAACATGTGTAAAAATTTGAACAAAATCACACCAGACATTCAACACAAACTACAATTGACCTAGCATTTTTTACCGATCCAATCGGCTCTCTACCTGTATTGAAAGGCGTGTACAGCAAACTACAAAACCATGTTATCTGACGTAACATGTGCTCAGATAACGACTGCATGGTCAAGTGGTAAGAGTATGCATCTTACTTGCAGCTGGGTGGTCTGGAGTTTGACTCCTGGCCGGATCATACCGAAGACTTAAAAATGGAATCTATTTAATGAATTCTACGGCAAACTTTATTGCAAAAGCACTTCGCGTTTTAAAGAATCACAATAGGTGTTCCTTAAGCGACAAAGCCATCATCATCAGATATTTTTTTAAAATTTTATCCGCAATTATTTTACATTTGTCATACTGATTTGTATAACCAACACAAGATGATCAAGACCGTAACTAGAAAAACAACCCATATTACACCTGTTCTGAGGGAGTTGCACTGGCTGCCAGTTAGGTACAGAATTATGTACAAAATTCTCCTTTTTGTTTTTAAGTCGCTGAACAATCTTGCACCTGGTTACATCGCTTCTCTCCTCCAATCATACAATCCATCTCGCACTCTCCGTTCCAGCAATAAAGCGCTCCTTTGTGAACCCCCCTCTAAACATTCTTGGGGGGGCTTTTTCAATCGCAGCGCCCCGTCTCTGGAATTCCCTACCACCTCAAGTCAGAGCTTCCCCATCCTTGGTTCATTTGAAAACAGCTTCGGAGAAACCGAAGCTAGGAGAGCTTTGGTGCTCAGCATGAAAAAAGTGGGGGCTTAAGGTACTTTCAGCTACACCCCCCCCCCCCCATCCCTTCCATTATTTTTAAGGCGAGGCTTCAAGAGGTGGGTCAATACATGCAACTTTGAACACTCGGGAAGTGCCGTTTTCGGTCACCTGGGGATTTGTAAAGTCAAAAATTTTCTTGTGCGCACCATGTCAACCGATGGTGACGCTCCGCCCCTACCCCCTCCCCCTCCCGGAATATTTTACTCCGTTAGGAACATCTGCTTAGTCATTCTTCTCAGTGAAACTCACTATGCATGTGAACTGGGTTTGTAAATAAAAATACTCAAAGGTATGTATGATATTTAGTTGTTTCTGTTCTTGTTTAGCCAATTAAATCATATTGTGTTCTCATTGTATGTTAATTACCACAACTTCCTCTTGTAAACAACATAGTTTAGCTCTTTCCTGTGATGATGTGAAATAAAATTCATAAAGTTTCGCATTTAAATTGTAAGTAAACGTACTATGTAGCGAAAAAGTCACCCTTTGAATTGTGATTAGTAATTACTGTTGAACATAGGCCTACTCGTTATGGTCCAAAAGAAAGACAATGATGTTCCGCTTGCTGTAAAGTGTAATGTGTTCGCTTTGTTTAAAATTCAGTTCACGTGATCATTCTATCATTTTCATCTTCATTTTGTAAATACTGTGTTTACCTCTTTTGTTCTGGAACTAACTGAGAATAAATCCCCGGTCCGACTTATACCAATAGACCAGTTCAAAGTTTCTTCATGGAACATTATTGCGCAATAGGACAAAGGCCAACGAGTAACACTTTTGCGTGTGTTTAAGCTGATGGCGGGATGTCAGCGCAGGTAAAAGCATACTGTGCGCTCCGGTTCAGATGATTTGTTACCAGTTGACTTTAACACAAAGGTCACGCACGCATGAGCAGATACAAACTTCGAACTCTTCTATTAGTTCGAGACTGAAACGTTAAAAATTATTACCTAAACCTACATGTGGTTGGTACACTACTTACCTTAAGGCCAAACGTAATCGTTTGAAATTTTGTCTGATATTCCTATTCTTCGCAGGGACCGCGGAGACGTAGGCATTTTGGGTCGCCTTAAATTACCATTAATATTGTTGAACATATTAGGCCGCTTTGGTGGTTAGCGCCCCCACCTCAAATTTCGCTTTGCTGTTCCTGCTTCGGCAGTGTTGTCACAGGATGTAGTTTGATTTTTCGACAAAGATGTTTCTGTACAAATGACTTAACTTTGTGGATCAAAATGTGTCTTATGTAGTATGAAATTATGCAAATTTTGGTTTATATTGAACAAATAAAAAGTATCGTGAGAAACACATCTCAATTAATAAGAAGGAATAGTTATTCAAATTAACTGTGAAGATCATGAGAAAACTTTTTACTGCAGAAAACAGCAAACAACCAACTGACCTTGAGATTTCTAGTATCAGCTGTTCACAACTCAAACATGAAACAGGTGCACCTTACGGCTGAAAATATCAATAAATAAGGCTCGTTTGTAATTATTAACACGGTTTCCGTTAATTCTGGAACATGAAGTACCTCTTTGGTATGTTCTTGTGACTTCTGTCCCTAATATCAATAATATGACAGACTGGTCTGATATGTTTTAATTCTATTCCCGCTTTTTTAAATTTCATTTTCGAACATAACATTGCTCAATCTGAACCGATTTTTATAGTTCGAGGTTTATTTGGTAATTAATTTGCCCACTGAATTCGATTCTATAGCCACATTATACATCGAAATACAGATCAATCCTTAAGAATCTTTCGAAGGTGGGTGCCCAGTATCTTAGGGTTAACCTCAAAAACATTCTAATGAGTCCCCCTCCCCTTTCGATTGCTTTGGGCCAAGCTCACTACCAATGGGGGATGAGCGAAGGCCCCGACGCTCTGGAGAAGGATGGGAGAAGTATGGACATTAGCTAGAAGGAATCTATTTGATAACCAGATAGCTTGATCAGTGCTTGCAAACTTTTACAATAACCGATTTTATTAAGTGTGTCTTCATTTTATTTTATTTTTTTTTTTACCAAAAAGGAGAAACTTCCATAGGAACCGGTACTGCAGAAAGAATGATCGCAAGAGTGACTACGCGCGAGGCTTTGCAAACATGTTGCTGATACTGTCCGGTAATGACTAATCAGGGTGGTGTTATTATGAGATGAGATCGAGAATCTTTTTCATTTAGCCATAATAGTCGCCGACACTTATCTCCTCTGTACGTGTGTTGTTCTGTAAGACTCAAAAGGCTAAACAGGTGTTACCGAGGAACTAAGTTAAAGCCTAGTAAGACGTACCGGTATGCTAAATGTCAAAAAGCAGATCGGAGAATTTTTCCCTTGTTTTAATATTACCAGCCGCTCACTGGCGTAGCTACGGGTTTTTTTTTTCAATTTCTGGGGATGCACAAATTTGTTCCAAAATCATACTTGGTGTGAAGGGTAGAATATTTGAGTCAAAATATGGTTGGAAAGAATTTGCACCGTGGCACTTTGCACGGCTATTGCTGCCAGTCATTGGCCAATGCAACAACCAAACCCATGTTGGATCAATGCATTATCAAGGGTCGCAACCTTACCACTATTACCTCACAGGGCCTCAGTTATCTCTTGTGTTAGGTGGACATACCCAGTGGCTTACCATTTCCTCAAAATCTAAAACCGGGCAGGTATTTGGGAAAATTTCGGGCAGGAATTTGGAAAAAAATCGAACAGGCCTCAAATTTTGAAAAAATGGGATGGTTTTTCAGAAAATTCCTAAATGTGGCCGAAATCTTGAAGGGGAAATTAAAGCAAAATATTTTTTTCACATGAAAGAGGAACTAAATCTACTCAGTGTTTTGAAATTTCCATTCAAATCGGACATGTATTTCTTGAGATATCAGCAAACAAAATTACTAGATTTGTATTCCGAAGTGAGATTGAGGGCATAGAGATTATACCACTTCCTCACATTGACAAGGAATGCTTTGTTTCCCTTTGTTTTTAAGACTGTTGTGTTGACCTTGACATTAATTGGAAAAGGACCTCCTCGAGCGGTTCGCAAACTTTAAAAGTTCTCATTCCACTTTCGTAATCACATTTTGATAATATGGGACTTTTGGGGGGAAAATAGGCTGTAAAATTTAAAGAAAAACCAAAGTTTGTCCATTAATGCGGGGATATGATGTCATATGTGCTTGCTTCAAGTTTACTTCTTGTTGAAAATGTGACGACTTTACTTGCTAATATCTTGAGAACCACACATCGGATATCAATGCAAATTTCACGGAAATGCTTAGAATAAGTACCCCTCTAACATGGCAAAACTTGATATGACCTTTAACCCTTCTCGTAAAAAAGATATGACCGAAAAATAGAAAGAAACGTCATAAAGTCGCAATTAAATTTTCATGAAAAACCAAGTCAAGATACAAAAAAAATACGCTACACCTTCAGGCAGCGCAAAAAGCTATTATTCGTGACTTTTACTTCACAGATAATCACAACTTAATGCACGAAATTGTCGAACAACCAAATTCTTTGAAGCATTTGCCCGAAAATGGAAAAGTATCACCGTAAGAGTAACAAAGTTACGAAAAAGTTTTTATCGTCCCCGCTTCATGTAGTGTTGCAAAAATTGCCCGAAATGGTCAAATATTCGGACAAAGGTTACAACAATGCTGGGACGTTTTCAATTGTCAAATTAATTCAACGGACAGACAGTAGGGTGTTCAGGTGCCCCAAAGTTTGCCTAATTCTATCCTGCTCTAGAGCCAAATACGAGCACTGGTTCGGAAAATCGGATAATTTGTTTTCCGATACTTTAATGATCATGCAATGTGAGAATGTCTTCCCATTATAGTCTGCTTGAAAATTCTTTTAAAGACACATTGAAATGTTACATTTTTCAAAAGTAAAATCATATACAGTGGGAAGTTCGGGCAGTCGCAAAATTTTATCAATATATGTTGAATTTAGCCAAGAGTCGCAATAGGGTGAAATTCATTAGCATGTTTTCAATTCCGTTTTGCAGTTTTCCCCGAAAATGTGCGGGATCATTTCATCGATTGGTAGTGATACAGTTAATCTGGTAATTTTCTTATCAAATAGCGACTTCTAAAGATGCCTCTATAAGACTGGGAAATGTCATTTTCGACCGTCTCAGGGGTCTGATTTTTCAAAAATTTTCTGTTCGCTCCGCGCCAACCAGTGGTGGCGCTCCGCGTAGATAGCCTTCCTAGCAGAATTTTAGTTTCAAGTGAATATTTTTGCAAACGTAACCTCGAAATAGAGACTGCTTTGACCCCCTATAAGCATAGGGAATGACATTTTTGACTGTCTGAAGGGTCAGAGGTTTAACAATTTCCTGTATGTTCAACTGTTTCGCCCCAACTAATGGTGGTGCTCCACTTAGTCTCTCTGGCTGAATTTTAGTTTGGAGTAAAGGTTTATCTGCAATTGAAACTTAAAAAAGCGACTGCTTGGATCCCCTTTATAAGCCTAAGAAATGCCATTTTCGGCTGTCCGAGAGGTACGAATTTTCAAATCTTTTGGACGCTCCGCGCCAACTAGTGGTAGCGCTCCGCTTTGACTGTCTTACGGGGAGAATTATATTTTTCGGGCAAAAGCCCTCTGCCCCAAAACTGAAATGCTCCCCTTCGCCTATGGAAATACCTTACTCAGGCGTGTACTGGAACAGCTGCTTGCAACATTCAGCAGGATTCCGGATTTGTAATGCTAGGACATAGTCCAGTGGAGTAATGAACTGAGCTCATCAGTATCTCAAAAGTGTGTTTGAATCTGAGAAAAATTCTTACCAGAGTTAAAGACAATTAAACCTAGCAAATGCCATTTCCAGCCATCTGGGAGGTGTAAAAATCCAAAATTTTCTTTGTACGCTCCGCGTTAACTGATGGTGGCGCTACGCTTAGATAGTAAACTCCAGTCCCTCTACAAAAGTATCCAGCTCCCCCATAGCCCCCAACGTAAAAAACCTAGCTACGCTACTGCAGCCACTTCATGATGTAAATTAATTAGACGATTTGGACGCTGGTTAGAACCTAGTTGCCTTGTTCCCTGTATTTTACTCTGGGTTGTTTGGCTGTGTCTTTTATAACATGCGAACGAATGCGAGTAAAAATGAAAATCCGATGGCAATGTAAGCTATAATCTTATTCCCTTTTAATTATTTGCATAAAACCATCAGAACTGGACGATAACCAGGGATCATTGTCATCATTAGCAACAGCCAGTCGTTTGAAACGTCAGAACAGTGGCAGTTCACTGTCGATCGGCAACCACTTAAATACACGTAACACAGCATAGTCCCAAATAATCCCTTTTGTTGGAGTCGCCGTAGGTATGAATCGGGTTGTCTAGGTATTAAACAAAGGGATTCCATGCCCTTTTGTTCAATAATAATAAGGGGGCAAGTCTCAACTTTGAGATCAATCTAGTTGGATTAGCACAGATTAAAGATTTCGATGGATCTCCATCTGGTAACACCTCCCTGGACTAGTGATCGCAAACCGCGTTGAAAAGGTCTTTCGGTATTTTGATGCACTTGGCACGTCGCCTTACTTCAAAAGACCCCCTTCCCCTCCCATTTCCAAATTCACTCTTTATTTCTCTTCAATTGTGAATTTTGCCAGATTTATTAATTCTACCAACTCGAGCCTTTGTATAAACCAGAGAACTGAAAAATAAAAACGGCGCTCACACTTTCATTTAATACATCTATCGTGTTATTCTGGTTATCATAGAAATTTGTATGAAAATTTAAAGTTATACTTTTAATATATTTACAATTGATTTACAATTACCAGTTCAATATATCCATGGAAGTACTACTTCCATGATATATCACAGCTTCTGCACTACGTAGTATTCTTACACTTTCATAAAAATACACTACGCCCTCACTGTAGGAACTCGGTGATGATACAACGCACAACTCTCAGTTTTTGATCGAACGAAAGTCATTCAATATTGTAAACCAGGGCCGATGCGTACTATTTATGAAGGAATTTCCCAAATGGCCAACGACAGTACTAATCCTTACCCCCAACAAAGAATACAGTCGATACAAAACCATGACAGCAGCCAATCAAGATGTTCCTAATTGTTACACAGTGTGCATCAGCTGGAAAACCTTGTACGTTCCGTTGACTAAATATTGGGATAAAAATGAAAACTATATTTCTGAATATTCTGAATGATAAGAATTTTGCTACAAATGAGTAAAATGTCAAATGTTTTGAACAACTTAAGTCAAGTCTTTCTTTTTATTACGACGCGTACACGTCCTTTCTTCAGCAGTTATCATGTCACAAAGTCATTGCACATTACCTAAACAGCGCTTTCACGTGACGTCATCATTGATTAGCCACGTCCACTGCTGGGCAAAATATCAACAGTAATGAATAGCGCATCACGCGCATCGGTCGTCGGCTGCTTCTTTGCTAGCTGCACTGGCTAGTGTACTGCACTAGGGGCAGGGATTGTGACGTCAATGAAAACTCTCTATTTTATATCTTTATAACTTGTAATTACTTTAACCAAGGATTTTCATTTGAATAAATGTAAACTCACAGGGAATCATCGATGAATAACAGCAGATTGATAATTAAATTTGTGATGACTGAAATATTTTTAATCCGTGCAGTGTTGTATAATAGAAACGGTTTACGGTCATCTCGGCCCCTGGACAACTCGTCCACCGAGACATCTCGGCCCCTGGACAACTCGGTCCCTCAGACAACTCAGCCCCCCTCAGACAACTAGGCTACCATTGAATAAGCACTACCCTTATTAATCTTAGTATTAACCTTAAGAAATAAAAGTACTGTCTCTCTTAGTAGTACTTAACTATTGTATATTCAAGGCACTGTACATAACTTGAAACCAAGCAGTTTTTCTCTAGTAAACTATTTCACATTTGCAGAGGAAAAATGTTGTCACATGACTCTCCACAGCCAAGTAAGAGAAAGGTAGAAGGCGCACCATCTGACATTATCATAGTCAACGAACCTTGCACATTTTTTAGGAAAGGTCCGAAATCAACTTCATGCGAAAGATATTAGGCTTTTTTATAAAGGAAGCCGGGGTTTGAATTTAACGAGATTGGCCATGATGACCAAGCTTTCCGCCCTATCACGTCCATCCATTGAAGGACAGAGAGTACGTCACGGTGACCAACGTCAGGCCCTTAGACCATTTACATTATTGGACTGTTATATATGGCTCTATTCTAGACTGCATGAAAAGAATAGATACTACGCACGAACTTAGCCAAAAGGCCGAGAATCAATTAGTACTGTACATACTGACTGGTACTGACCACGAGTTCCGGTCCCTTTAAAGAGAGGTTTCAAATGACATTGAATAAATCGATGCATGTTGTCAAATTAAAAAAAAAAATTAAGAAACAGAGTTAGGAATGTGAATCACTTTCAAAAATTTTCACTTATATTTTCGAAATTAGGTTTACTTTGAGCAATGTCTTAAAGCTGAAGGTTAGGCTGTGCAAATTTCCTCAAGAATACAATCTCACAATTCACTTGATACAGCATGTCAATAGTGGCCGAGATGTCTCGGTGGCCGAGTTGTCCAGGGGCCGAGATGTCCGGGCCGAGTTGTCTCAGGGGCCGAGTTGACCGGACACCATAGAAACTACTAGGTCAAGTCTCAAGGTTTCTTCGTTTCCATCAATCATCATTATTAAAATATCGAAGTTATGGTAATCCAAATTAGAGTGAATGTATTATCTCACTAAATTCGATAACACATAGAGCCATTACAAATACAAATAATTCCACTTTAAAACGAATAGCCAGCACATAGATTGACACATGTGCACCCACTCTGAGAGGGAAAATATAGTAAAAGGTACAGCACTTGAAGGAGAAATAAGAAGACATTAGTCACAATCAGCTGTTGTTTCAAAATAAGTTTGGGGCACTTGCTATTGGAGGAGTCCACACACTACTGTATGTGACATTAACATTGCATTCCATCGGGATATTATCATGTCACAATCAGGCGGGTAGCATGCAGTGTATAGATCAATGTGTACCTCATGTTTGAAATTTTCAAAATGTATGTTACAACAGAGAGAACTGAATTCAAATGGTCCAAACCCTCATCTTCACAGGACATTGCCATCCTGAGATATGAAATTTAAACATATTACCTCAACTGAAAATGAAAAATTGTGCCATCGCTTGTGATGTTATTGTTGTACTACTCAAATACGTATTACGTAACAATCTTTGTATTTCTTGTTTTTTTTTTTAAAGCTACTGTACTTTGGGCCTAAATGTGAGTGTGTTCTTACTGCTCTGAGGTGACATGACTTTGCAAGTCCTCTCTTTACATGTCATTCAAAATAAAAGGAACCATAAAGGTCATATAGACAAAGCATGCAACTGTGAGTTGCACAACTTGCACTATGGACTGTTTGGCTTTGAGTATCTTCATTTCAACATGAAATAATGGAACAAGCTATGACAATGGGGGTTGGATCAATTAGATTCATTTCGCAATCTCTATAATTTATACCTTTAAAATGCTAGACTATGAGGTATATTTTAATAATTGTGAACTTTCTACAGCAGTACTGACCAGTGTTGAGGAAATAAGACATGTTAAACTAAGTTTCTCTGACTAGAGTGGAAGGGTTTAAATAAATCCATGCAACAATAAAAGATTATACATAAAGCAGTTGCCTGTAATATTGGTGCTAGCACTGTAAATATAGGAGGGATTTCCACATTCATATATTTTTTTTTCTATTGTCTAGGGGGGAAGTATCTCAGATTAAAGTACAGAACTTAGGGCTATACATGACTTGACTGCAATTTTGGCAGTTGTATGTGTGGAGCAAAAGACATTCTTATCAGGATTGGTGAACTGTGAGCAGGAATCTGGTTATCATGCACCTTATTGACAACGATGGTTAGGAGGTTCTATGACATCATAGTGAAATCACCTTATTATGGACAGGACAGATATATAAATACAAGTTAAAATTGATCAGTGGTTTTTAAACCTCATCATTCATACAAAAACCTTGGTAACTAACTAATGTTCTGTATGATTCATTCCACTCCAAATTACTTCATCTTTATCACATATTCACTAATCAGGAGCTTCCGTTCTATCAGTATGCATGGGTGTTAATTCTGAGGAGGGGGGAAATGGAAATCCCTGCCTGCCCCTCATACTTCAGAAATAAACTCATTGCCTTAATAGTGTTTTACATGGCACTTGTCATGTATCTTCCACATACTCAAAGATTGACACCACTGTAATTATGTCACCACAATCTCTTGCAAAAATACAAAGGATTTCCTTTCAAATTGCACTTCATTAATTATTTTGAAATGTCCTCATTAATTTGATAACTTTCACAAATACTTTGAGGGCAAAGATTTTTTAATGATGGTTTATAAATAAGGAATTAATTCCTTTACCCCGTGATAAAAGTGGAGGGAATCATAGACCAAACATGGAGTGACTTGCACTTTACAGGAAGTGCTAAACACAACAGTCTAAATTGTACCCGGCTTGTTATAAATGAGAAAGTCCCATATATCATTCCAGATATTAGAATCCCGATAGAGGTAAGTCATTGAATTCTGTAGAGATGGTTGCAAGACTTCTTTGTGACGATAAAACTGCCACATAACAATACCCCAGACAATGGCTGCAAAGATAGGGAAGGGGTCTCTCTTTGGTTCCTGAATAATACCTTTCTTCACCAATAGTCTGGCTGCACCAAACAGGATTCTTGATAACAGATACATGTTGATCTATAAAAGAAAAAGTATGATACACTGAAGGAAGAACATGACAGGTGTTTTCCTTATATTCAACACTAGTTGCAGTAGAAAATTGGGGTTGGCTGGGACTGGGCCATCATAATGATTTGTTTGCAGTTTGCAGTTTCCTCCTTGCAACTGTTCCCAGTGGTTGAGGATACCTTCCCATTCAGGCTAACTATACTGTAGCTCTTTACATGCCAAGCATGATTTAGTTAATACGTTAGATGGAGTTTTACTGCCCAGTTTACAACCTATTGGTTCATGTCGAGCCCACCACGGCCTTTTTTCGAGTTGTGGCCCACTGGCATGGTTGTCATCAACACAAGCTCTCAGAAATAGAAATGCAGATTAATGCCAGCCGGGAAAATTGAGCACCAAAAATCTTTTGGGGTAGATGCACACTGTTTAGCAATGTGTTTCTTGATTGGCTGTTGCCATTGTATTGTAATGGTTGGATTCTTTGTAAGGGTTAGAAATTAGAACTACCATTAGCCAATTTGGAAATTTCTTGTCAAACAGTGTGCTTAGTCCCATCCCTTGTGGTTAGACTTGTTTCTTCTACTATTATAAGCCAAAGCTTACAGTTCCACAGCCTGCTAGGCTGGGCAATGACTGCAACTTTCCTTTAATAACCAATCTGACAACATTGTTATCTACTTGAAGACATTTTGGGTCAAAAGAAAATTAAATGTACCTGGCTATTAATTTTGTTATTTTCACCAAAGACTAAGTAACCTCCGATGACTCCAGCAATAAACGGATGAAACCCCTGTTCCTTGCCTTCCATCCTTTGCAACAGTACCATCATAGATTTGAAAAGAAAGACAAATTTGGCAAGATTTTTACTGTGGATGTATGTTGCTCGAAGTATTCCCTGAAACTTTTCCAAAGTTCTGTAAGAGAAAGATAGTGACACTGCAACAAACAGAGGCCTTATATAAGCAAAATAGGCTTGTTTATAATTTGACATGACATAGATGTATTGCCTCACCTCAGCTCACCTGGACTAAAATACTGTTTTGTAGCAATTCAAGCAGTACTGAAGAAACAAAATTTTAAGATCTTTCCTTATTCTCCACACTGAATTTTTACGTTGCAGAATAAATTACTGTACAATTCTATGTTTTTTTTAACATATGAAATATCCAAGTCACACCCACCCCAACCTTTCAAATTGGTTCTGCAGTAAAAATTTTGATTGACATCACCTCAGGCCAATAGCCAAGAGTACCCAAAGACAAAGCCCTCTGTCCACTCCTGAATTTTGCATTGCTCCCCTTAGAGAGTATAAAATTTGCCAATTAATCAAAAAGTGCCCTCCCCTTCACGATAGTACAGTATATTCATTGTGAGCCTATAGGTGCCATAGTACTCTCTCTATGGGGAGCACAGGTCGGTGGTCCCTAAAGGGGAAGGCCCTATTGAGAAAGAGTAGACAATAAATGCTGTGCAGTAAGTAAAGTGGTCCCAGAAGATCTGTCCAGAGACCATTAACTGTGCATTTTTTGCTCTAATGTAGGGCAGGTTCTTCGATGAAATCCCAAACTTTCCAAATTATTCTCACGTAACACCCCAATTTCTCACATACTGTAGCTTTAAAGTGAGCCAAGTCATACTCAACATACTGAGTTATACTTCAATATCCCATGTCATACTGCTGCCTACCCTATCTCCCCTTAACATTAAGAAACATAAACCCCTAGACCCAGTCACACAAATTCTAGATATTTCAAATTCTTAGTTAGATGGCGTTTTATGACTCAGCTTTCAACCAACTGATGTAGACCTACGTCAGGTTGGCCACAGTCTCTTTGCCAGTTTTGACTCACTGGCTTGTTTTCCCTACTCCATTGGGGAGAACGTTCCATTTTACACTCGTCTTCAGTATGACCCTGCCAAGAGTGGCAAATTCTACAATAATCTGTGTTAGAACTAAAAGCCTGCATATGCGAGCAACATTTCCAAACCATTCTAAATACATTCACTTGCAACAAACGCAAACAAACTTGTTTTGAGTTTGTTGCACATTATAGACAGGGTTTGCAAAAACCTCAAAACATTTTGAAAATGTATTCAAAGAAATGTCACATCAATTCTTTGCAAACAAGTTGCAGAAATGTTTTTGCTTCAGAAATGTATTGGGAAAGATCGATGTGCGAAGGCCCTAAGGGGTTGGTAAATCTCACTTTTAATTGTATAAGGCAAAGAGTCTTCACCCCAAGTACAGTAAATGTCACTAAAGAAGTCAGGAAATGGTATCTATTTTTCAATAGTATCCAGTGTTGTTTCTACAGTACACCCAAGGCTTTCTGCCTTGCAGACATTTTGTGAGGTAGCACCCTGCAAGGTTTGCCAAACACCTCACAGAATACTCTTGTCACTGCCACCTCACTTTTAATAGTGTAACTACATGCACTTATAGTGTTGGCATCAAAGATTTGCATTAGTAGCACTTCCAAATGGATTTAAAAAAAAAACGCCCAAGGTACTGTAAACTTCCCTGGTGCCACCTCACCATAGGCATACCGGGATAATTTTTGTGGGGAGGGCAAGAGCAAATTTTGCTCGAAAAATGGCACCCTTTATCATGTTTTTGCCCCAATTGAGAGGGGGAGTGCCCCCCCCCCCTGCACCCCTGCCTCATATGCCTATGCACCTCACAACCAGCTGCTTGAACTGGATAGTCACATGGTCAGAGCATCCTACTTGCAGCTGGGAGGTCTGGTGTTCCACTCCTGGCTGGTACATACCAATGTGTTCAACATAGCAATTAGGAAAATATAAGCCAGTGAGCCACAACTCAAAAAAGAGCAGCATCCAGCTCAACTTAAACCAATTGATTAGAAACTGAGTTGTAAAACCTCATTTAACTCATCTAATGATAGTAAAAGTACTTACTATACCACATCACAAAAAAAAAATAAAATCTGGGGCAAACATTTGACTCTACACTGCACATACATGTCAGTTATACTTGTAAAAGCATGGAATTAAAATCCTCCATGGTACTGCAATTTTCCTGCGACTTTGAAACATTTTACTCACGTTCCTCTCCCAAAGAGAAAGGTCATAACCAGAGCATGTGGAAAACGAACTTTGACCCCGTATCTGTAAACAAAGAAAGATAAAGTTTCATACAGGTCTGCATCATTTTATAATAATCATCAGTGATCAATCTGGGAATGGCTGAAGAGTAAGTAAGCATCCATTTAGCAAATGCAAATTCTTTTACTGTGTAGTACTTGTACAGTATGGTTGATACCAAAGGGTACTGAATATTTACTGTGCATCATTCCCCAAACTGCTGTTCTAGTTGTATCTTTTTTGGAAAACTTTTTTTATTTTCTTTTTGGGTCTTTGTAAAGCGCCATTGGTTGTGTTTCACAGTAATCAAGTTTTGCAACCTTAACCTTTTGTGTAAATTCCCCAAACAGCTGGGGTCTCTCCTGTTACTCGGTCACACCACTTCCAATCGATGTCAAGCACTTGTCTTCTGTTAATTCCCCAAACAGCTGGGGTCTCTCCTGTTACTCTGTCACACCACTTCCAATCGATATCAAGCACTTGTCTTCTGTTAATTCCCCAAACAGCTGGGGTCTCTCCTGTTACTCTGTCACACCACTTCCAATCGATATCAAGCACTTGTCTTCTGTTAATTCCCCAAACAGCTGGGGTCTCTCCTGTTACTCAGTCACACCACTTCCAATCAATATCAAACACTTGTCTTCTGTTAATTCCCCAAACAGCTGGGGTCTCTCCTGTTACTCAGTCACACCACTTCCAATCGATATCAAGCACTTGTCTTCTGTTAATTCCCCAAACAGCTGGGGTCTCTCCTGTTACTCAGTCACACCACTTCCAATCGATATCAAGCACTTGTCTTCTGTTAATTCCCCAAACAGCTGGGGTCTCTCCTGTTACTCAGTCACACCACTTCCAATCGATATCAAGTACTTGTCTTCTGTTAATTCCCCAAACAGCTGGGGTCTCTCCTGTTACTCTGTCACACCACTTCCAATCGATATCAAGTACTTGTCTTCTGTTAATTCCCCAAACAGCTGGGGTCTCTCCTGTTACTCTGTCACACCACTTCCAATCGATATCAAACACTTGTCTTCTGTTAATTCCCCAAACAGCTGGGGTCTCTCCTGTTACTCAGTCACACCACTTCCAATCGATATCAAGTACTTGTCTTCTGTTAATTCCCCAAACAGCTGGGGTCTCTCCTGTTACTCTGTCACACCACTTCCAATCGATATCAAGCACTTGTCTTCTGTTAATTCCCCAAACAGCTGGGGTCTCTCCTGTTACTCAGTCACACCACTTCCAATCGATATCAAGTACTTGTCTTCTGTTAATTCCCCAAACAGCTGGGGTCTCTCCTGTTACTCTGTCACACCACTTCCAATCGATATCAAACACTTGTTTTCTGTTAATTCCCCAAACAGCTGGGGTCTCTCCCGTTACTCAGTCACACCACTTCCAATCAATATCAAGTACTTGTCTTCTGTTAATTCCCCAAACAGCTAGGGTCTCTCCTGTTACTCAGTCACACCACTTCCAATCGATATCAAGTACTTGTCTTCTGTTAATTCCCCAAACAGCTGGGGTCTCTCCTGTTACTCAGTCACACCACTTCCAATCGATATCAAGTACTTGTCTTCTGTTAATTCCCCAAACAGCTGGGGTCTCTCCTGTTACTCAGTCACACCACTTCCAATCGATATCAAG
The DNA here is from genome assembly GCA_037179385.1 of Holothuria scabra. NCBI lineage: Eukaryota > Metazoa > Echinodermata > Holothuroidea > Aspidochirotida > Holothuriidae > Holothuria > Holothuria scabra. The sequence goes on from CM074179.1 coordinate 8,220,711, forward strand.
CACTTGTCTTCTGTTAATTCCCCAAACAGCTGGTGTCTCTCCTGTTACTCTGTCACACCACTTCCAATCGATATCAAGCACTTGTCTTCTGTTAATTCCCCAAACAGCTGGTGTCTCTCCTGTTACTCTGTCACACCACTTCCAATCGATATCAAGTACTTGTCTTCTGTTAATTCTTTTTAGCTTGACTTGAAAGCTCATCTTTTCAGGAAATTTTTTCTTGATTTGTTGTCCTTTTTAAATCCCCACTGAGTGTGTTTCACACTTAACAAGTTTCACAACCTTAACTTTACAGTATGAAGTGGTGAAATTATATTGTAACATGTACTAAACTTAATTCTCCCAATTTCCCAAGAAATTCACTTTGAACGTGCCACAGTAAATCATGGCTAGGAAATCAACATGCAGTTCAACCTTAAAACATAGTACTGTAAACTGATGTCATACTTCCCCAGTTGACATTTCCCCAATTACTTACTGTTTATGAACCTTATGTACTATCATTATGCTAAACATTTAGCCCCAACCCAACGTTCAAGAAAATTTGATACAAATTGCTTCTGCTTAGAAAATTATGTAAGCCTACCACTTTCAGAATTTTAATCAGGGATCCTACATTGGAGCAGCTAGCTATAGTTGGGAAAGGTCTGAATTGAGGGGTATACTGTACACCCACTCCATTACACTTTTCCTCCTAAAGTCTGATCCCTCTTAAAGTAAATTTGTATATTGTGGAAAATGAAAGTCACTTGGAAGCTACATACAGAAAAGACCTTAAAAAGTGGTAGGTAATTGTGTATTGTTCTGTAGTACTGTAAGCATGCTGTAAAAAGATGAAAACCAATGCAATCTCCTTTTTTCAAATGTGAACAACTTTAAATTCAAAGGTTAATTGGATGTTATCTGGTGAAGGAACTATATATTGCCTCAAACTGGGTTCCTGTAGAGGAGGGGTGGAGGATAGTGTCCCATAATATCACAAACAAAAGTGGACTTTTTTATAACATCTCCCTAACTGTACTGTATCTTCCAAATGAGAAATGTATTCCGTCTGTCCATTATCCAGGCATTTGTGTGACCTGGGTCAGGAAAACTTCAGCTTGAGTGAAAACAACCACATCTGGCAGTGAGTGCAGTACATATATGCTATTGCCAGAGCCTCAGACTACACGACTGTGGGCCTAACCGGCAAAGTTTCTTGAGACCAAGGTTGAAAAGAAATCTCAGAATATCAGTAATGTCAGGCCAATGCGAAAATTTTTGGTGTCTGTGCACAAAACACTCGCTAACGAACGCCGAGAAACTGATTCTTATCAGGGTAGGCCTAGTCACTGAATGTGACCGTATAATCCGCTCCTTGTAGTAACTCCTCACTACAGTCACTGGCCTGAATGTGCAAAGGTAACAACGTTTTATGCCAAAACAACAAACTGAGCTCTAATTACGATGGTATGATTCATAGAACAGATTTGAGTTTACATAATGATTTTGCGCATTCTTAAATACCACTTATACCTTCTGGAATGTTTAATACCAGTAAATTCATAGCAAAAGGCAGGAAAAATGTGGTGCCATCCTTCACAGTAACATGGAAATCTTGATTGTCTGCTACTGTGTTGCATGATGGGAAGGACTTCCGCTCGAATAGCTATTGAAGACCAATTAGTAAGCGCGGCTAGTCAATACTTGTACTTCATACAGTAAGCTCTCTGTACATTACAAATTTGTACAGTCACTGCGTACTGTAGGCTTCCCCGTTTTATATGAGATCACATGACAAACACTGGCTTTTTCGACTGAAAAATTACTCTGCATAGGCTTAACGTTACTCGCAGAATTATCCAGCCAAAATTTCCCTTTTAAAGGTCTTATTTCGTTAACAGACTTGTGTGGAAGGTGAATATGATGACAAAGATCATCTGTGGGAAGTTTGGTGAGAAAAGGTATCTTTTGGGGGATGTGAGGGATGCCTACTCACGGGTGAGGAGGCAAATGAGCTGTGTTTTTGTGTATACTGGGCAAGGGCCCAGAAATGAAGTGTATAGCATAGGAATGTAATGCTGGGTTCTGTTCAAGGGCTAGGTACAGTAGCCTAGGCCTAGCCTAGTCCTAGTATTGTGTTTGTTTGTTTGTTTGTTTTCATTTGATCCTCCCTTGCGGGAACTCGGCAACGCCCCAATGAAGGGGTATTAGGGCCAAGCTGGCAACGCCAGTCTCGTAAGACAAACTCACAGTTTAACGTCTATGATTAAGGGATAGCAGATTAACTACAACCCAGAAAACGACACGACAATTTTGATGTCGGAGCTGGGACTTGAACTCACGACTGGCCATAGCATAATTACAGGCAATCTTGTTGTAAAGAAAACTGAATTCCCACCGCGACAAGTTCTCAATCTCGTAAGACCATCTGATCATGAAGGCTGGATATTTCAATAAATATTGGTCATAATGCACATCAGCGTAGTCGTAATGCACTTCATTTTTATTTCCTGCACTGCAGGCCTGGGCTTAGGCCTGTAGTGTAACGTTAGGCCTCCCTTTGTAATGACCATACAGTAGGACTCGGAGTGGACCTACGGTACAGTGGGTCTAGCCTAAGCCTTATATCTGTTTCACGATAGTTCATGGTGTAAGGGTCGATAAAAAGTACAGTACTGTTCAGCTGAGAGCTTGGAAACTTACACAGCTCCATTTCTCAATCCTTTGATGATCGATAAGATGTCGAAATATTCGCCAGAAGCAAGGAGTCGATTGACTGAATCAACGACAACGGAGGCAGCCATGTTTGACCCGGCTGAAGTTAGCGAAAATAAAATGAACTCCAAGTTGTAAGGAACCGTTAAAATGCCATTTCAGAGGCCATTTCATTGAAATTAATTTCGAAAAGGGGTGGCGCCAGCGGGGGGGAGGGGATCGGGGCCATGCCCCCGTCGGGGAACACTGCTCCTCCCCCCCCGTCGGGGAAGGTCGGCGGTTTCGTGGGGGAGGCACAAAAAATTTTAAAAAAATAATTAAAAAATAATTAAAAAATCCCACAAAGGACTGAAGTTACTGAATGGGCGATCTAGAACATTTTTTTGTTTTGAAATGCTATTTTAATACATATCGGAATCGATTTTAAATCACTTCTTAACTCTGTTAAACCTCATTTTATGTACCTTGTCCTATCTCTTCCCCCGTCGGGGACGGCCGGCCGGCCGGCTACCGGCACCCCCTGTTGTTGAGAAAATCCAATTTCGTCGGGTAGCCTTCATCTACAGACCCACCGTCTGTAGTCACTCAGACGACTTTCTTGATCTTGCTTACTAGAAGACTACATTCTTGAAGGAAACTGACAATTCCGAATTCTCCTTACAAAAACGGACTAGGTGTTGTTCATGTGCACGCAGTACCCAATGGTCTGCTATTTGGCCTGCCCGGACAGCCGAATTCTCACAAAGGTAATGAATATCGGCCATGTCGTTTTCAGCTACACATAATGATAAAGTGGTGTGAGAAAATGTCCCCATAAATCTGACTGAAAATTTATTTGAAGACAAATTGTAACGTGCCATATTTTCAAAACCATTTATAGTCTTGAGTTCGGACAGTCACGTAAAAAATTTCATCTATTAGTGGAACTTGCAACTGAATTCAAGGAAGATTCCTAAAACAGTCAAAAACAATTTCGCATGTTTTCAATTCAGTTGCATAGTCCCCCCCCCCCCCCCCACATCTAATTGTAGCAGTACCTTTTATCTGATACTTTTCTGATCACTAGCAAGTTGGGTTTTTTCTCTGTTGATATTTTAAAGGAAAGCTCAAAATAACAACTGCTTCATCTCTAGTTACAAGTCTGGGAATTGCCATCCCGGCTATCTTAGGGGTTAGATTTCTTTAAGCGGAAGTTTAGGCGAAAAAACTTCAATTTTCACATGTGAAAGAAGAACTAAATCTGCTCAGTTTGGTGGAATTTCCATTCAAATCGGACATGTATTTCTCGAGATATCAGCAAATGAAGTTACTAGATTTGTGTCCCAAAGTGAAATTGAGGGCAGCGGAGGTTAAATCACTTCCTCACATTGACAAGGAAAGCTTTGTTTCACCTTTTTTTTTAGACAGTTGTGTTGACCTTGAAGTTAAGAGGAATAGGACCTCCCCATTGAGATTGCAAAGTTTAATATAGTACCTATGCCAATTATGCGATCACATTTTGATAATACGGGACTGTTGGGGAGGAAATAGGCTGTAAATTTTAAAGTAAAACAAAAGACTGTCCATTAATGTGGGGATATGATGTCTTATGTGCTTGCTTCAAGTTCACTGTTTGCTGAAAATGTGGCAACTTTGGCCCAGGAAATGCCATTTCCTGCTGACAGGGGTTTTCCATTTTTCAAAAAAAAATTCTGTGCGCTCGACTTAGATAATCTTTCGGACAGGATTACATTTTTTGGGACAAAAGAACAGTTATGCCCCTCCCAAACTCAGCTGACACGCTCCCGTACGCCAATGACAATAAATAAAATATAAAACTTCAAATATATGCAAAGCCAATTTTTTTCCTCGGGAGAATGCTCCAATGTGGCCAGAAGGCCTAAATCTGCATAATGATATTCAGTAACCTCAACAAAACTGCAGTTCACCCCCTACTTGATTTTCCTCATGAGAACGTCAGGTTCCTCCATAAAACCTCATAACTTTTTTTTTTTTTTTTTTTTGCTCCAATATTAGCTTAAGATTGTTAAAAATGGCAAAATTTTCCAATTTCGATGGATAGTCCGTACAATAAATTACCAAAGCCAACTCTGTTAATCACTGAGCATACTACCTAATTTTTGCTCCTGAAAGGCATATCATTTAATAAAAGAAACCAAATTTTCTTTCATTGAAATCTTTAAGTTTTCCATCATGATAGCTCTTAATTTTGAAAGATTCGTTCAAAAAAGGGAAAAACTTCCCGGGCAAACTTCTAGTCTCGTCTCAAAGCCTTAGTCAGTTAGTAAGTAGGTCTTGTACGATTCAATGCGTAACCCCCAAAGAATTTCAGCTGTCACCCATATAACGTTTTTTATTTTTTCCTTATGAAGGACAGATTCTTCAATAAACACCCAAAATTTTTATAGTACCAATAAAAGCCAAATTTCTTTCATAAGTTTTAATTTTTACTTCAAATAAACTCCAGATTTTTAAGAATTTGTTAAAAAGAAAGACCAAAATTTCGGCGCGCTTCGCGCACCTCAAATTCTGCAAAGTCACGTTCAACCAGAACATAACATCGCCTTTGTCGGGTCCTTGAAATTCTGCCCCCCCTATCGGGGAGCTTGGCCCCCCTCCCCCCTGTCGGCAAATTCTGACGCCACCCCTGATCTCGAACTGCAATATCAAAATTTTGAACTAGAGTTTTGGCGAAAAAAAAACTTTTTGTGCAACTCAATATAACGGAGGTGATCCTACAACGGCAAGTCAACCGATCCAGGGGGAAATTTATGGGAGACATGGGACCACAAAGGTCCGAAGATGCAACAACAAATTGCGGGCTAATATCAGAACTTGAATTGAGTTATTGCTAGCAAAATCAATTTGTTATTGAATGGGGTGGCTGCACGAAACAGCTGACACTAATCTCCTCTCACGTCACTTCAACTGATCAATTGGTAGCATTTCAGTTTGGGGTTAGAATATTTTTCCCGAAAACTGTAATTCTGCCGACAAAAACATCTGACCGGAGAGCCACCAATAATTGGCTCGGAGCTATAGTAGAGAAAATTTTCAGTAATGGTGAAAAATCGGACCCGTGGATATCCGGAAATGAGATTCCTATTAAAACTCAGTATTTCCGTTTGCAATAAAATGTTCAGTTTCAAAATATAGCAAACGACAAAGTGTTCACCAAGCTACTCAGAGAGAAAATGGTTTTGACCGAACATGTCCCTTTGCCCGAAAACTATACCTTGCAAGCCCGCGCAAACAGAAAATTTTGAAAAAATGGCCACTCAAAAATAGTTGGAAATGGTATTTAGGCAGCTAGGCCTGGGATGCAAGGAGGGCGGAATCGCGGCTGCTTTTGAGATTTCGTCTGCCGAAACATGACTTCAAATGGGCAATTTGCAAAGTGTGCTCATTGTTTGCTATAGCTTGAAGCCTATGGACAGAAGTTAAGTCTACCAATCATACCCCGCATTCTAGAACACCGTCCGTGGAGGCCATAACATGTTTCGCTATCTCCAGGACAGGACTTAGATGCAAATGTGGTATCATGTTTTGCTTTTACTCCCTACTTGACCCAGGTTCTGAAAATTTCGCGTTTTACATGCTTGCGGTGTCTAGTACCGGTGTCACCAAGAACACTTCCAAGCAGAGTGCAGCCACCATCGGTTGGCGCTCAGCATATGTATTTTCAAAATTGGACCCCTCAGACTCACGACTGGAAATAGCAAAGTTCCCAATCGTGTAAGAAAAAAATGAGGAGTTGACATTTTTTAATTTTCCTTTGCAATAATAGACAAAAAGGGGAAAACAGTGACTTGATAAGTGATCAAAATATGCCATAGGCGGCGGAAGATTTTTTTTATTGGGCGGCCATAAGTTTTCGGCTGTCTACATAATGGTGACGCCGTATAAGGCGTCCGGTTTGGGGGGGGGAAGCCCCAAACCCCATTTGCGTGGGCCCGCTTAGGGGTCCCTGGTGGGGTCTCAAGGGGCGAAGCCCCCGGAAGCTGAGCAATTTTAGTGATTTAAAGGATCCAAAATGGTCGAAAATCATGGATTCTAAACTATGAATTTAATTCAGGAGTGGGATGAGGTAAGTGACGAGAAAGAAATCGGGAAGTACTATGGCATTTGAGTAAGGAGAATGATACTTTACAGGAATTTTAAGATGGAAAGCCAAAAAGCCCTACTCAAAATTGAAGATGTGATTGATAATTTGAGACAGGCATTGTAAGGGAGCCGAAGTGTTTCGGGGCTTTTTATAAATAGGAAGTTCTATTGAAAATCCCAAGGCAATATGCGAGTGGTCCGGGGGTCCGCAACAGAGCCTCGGAAGCTTTCTGAAAAGTAATAATTGAGCCAAAGAATAGCCGAAATGTAATAAAAGCAACTGCGCTCCCCAAAAATCTCATACAAACTATTGGGGGAGAGACAGGCCCCCTGCCCCTCACCCCCATTTCCGCCGCCTGTGATTACAAGACAAAATGCATCGTCACTCGATGAAATGGTCTGGTACAATTTGGGACGGGAAAAACTGTCAAGATTGACTAAATTGACGATATTCGCCATGTACTGTCCGAACTCCTGTGTATAAATGAGTTTGCCTCTAACGCCTTTTGAAAAAATGTCAAGTCACTAGTCGAATTAAAATGAATTTTCAGGGAAGAAATTCTCACAATGTATGTAATTGAAAAACAACCTACCTGAATTGCATTACTGTTTCCCAAATTTCGGCTGTAGATGATAGAATGTAGGATGGCAAACTAGACACTGCAACTAAACATCCTCCCATTCGTCCTTGTACTAATTAATCTGACCACCTTTGTTCAAAGATCTAAACGTTTAGGGCAAAACTTTTGCAAGACATAGGCCTAGGTATGAAGTGGAATTCGAAGTGAGGAAAACTTTTTCCAGGCGGAGCTGCCTTAGTGTGTATTAAATCTGCTAGGCGCGGATCCAAGGCTGGAGGGCAGGGGGCTTTTACGGCCTCAGCAGTCCATCCCTTTTCGCCACATCAACAGTTACACATACTGGAAATTCACTGTAGTATTGCAACTCCCTTACTTCCCTGCTTTCTCTTAAGTCACCCGCTGCCCCCCCCCCCCCCCGGAATGTCTGGATCCGCGCCTGATCTTTGTTATCTTTTTGTTCTTTTCCAAGACAAGTTTTTCCAACAACATAGCGATTTCTGTTAATGGACACAGTTTTACAGCATCCGGATAATCTGCCATTTTGGACATTGAGTTGAGCCAGATTTAAAAGCGGGGTGCAAAATGATTGTTTTTAGGCGAAAGAGTTCCCAAATATTGAAATTCTTAAACATAACAATTTCTTGCATGTTTGGGTAGCATCTTCGGCATTTACCTCAGGAACAGAAGCATAGGCTATTCAGTACAGACTTATCTACAGTGGGGTCCACGAATTTCGGTTGACGTTCATTACTTTATCAATTAGGGTACATCACTGTGTTCTCATTGTCTGTTTTTGGTTATTTTTCTTTCTTTTTTTTTTTCTTTTTCTTCTTTTTTTATTCTCACTAGATGTTATCATTTTCCCCCAGTTAGTTCAGTAATGGCCTTTACACAGCTCAATTTTAGGTCCTCTTTAAGTGTGAATTGCTCAAGTTAAGCTAATCAGATGTGGTTGTTTTGTTTTGGATATGAAAGAGGACGTGTAAATGTGTGAGTGTTGCCAAATTGGGAAGAATTGAAGGTGATTTAGACTGTTTAAAAATTTGGTGTGAAAAAGACGCTATTTCTGTCACCTTGCGGATCAATAGGGTAAGGTATACAGACCCAAAACTTCAACCCCTTTTATCTCAAAATCTAAACGGTCATGCTATGGTGAATTTGTGATGCCATGATTGGCCAACTCACTGGCTTTCATGTGAGGGGTAGCTTTAGTGGGGTGTGAACTTTGACTGGGCTGCGGGGGGCATTTAATGAAGGCAAAATAGTGTGTAAGTCAATGGAGAAATTAATGGTGGTGTGCTCACTATATATACAGTTACTTGTCGCTGTTACTGTTCGCTAATATCAGCTGATTCATTTTTGTCAAAAGGGAGCACACCACCATTACTGGAACGGCCTAACCGGAGGAATTAGCTCTAAAGTAGGATCTTGATTTTAGGTCCTCTTTGAGGGTGAACTGTTCATGTTAGAATTATCAGTTGCTGCTTTTTTTTTTTGGATATGAAAGAAGAGATATTAATGTATGAATACTGTCCAATTTAGATGGAATGAAGGTGATTTAGACCATTTCAGAAATGGGTGTTAAAAAGAGGGGATTTCCGGTATAACTCACCAGGCTAGCATATAATAGGGGTGGGTGCACAACCACTAAACTTCTTTCTAGGGGTACACCGGATTCCGGCCGGATTTTGACTTGAATTCGGCCGGATTTGCCGAATTTGTAGGTAAGCTAGTGCACAACACAACTTAATTTACTACAGGACTTAATAAAATGTCATAAAATGCTAAAGACTGGGATGGGAGTGTGCTACTAACAATATATCTAGCTATAAAGGGTGTTAATTGCAAACTTTCTGATATGATGAAGGACTTAGTCACCCCCCTCCCCCCCCCCCCCTCCATTTAGACGTACGTAACGTTTGTACAGTATAGTTACTCATAAAGCGGGTCCCAGTGATTTGAAATATTTTGTGAAGCATTTATCAATGAATCAACCTACAGCTAATCAAATCGAGATAAATCTCATCTGGTGCTCTTTTCAAGTTGATGTACAGAAGTCAGTTGCTGGATTAATAGTGATTGTGGGAAATATATTAAAAAAAAAAACCATCAGAGAAGATGTCAGATGTCAAATTTTCTTAGCCAAAATGCAATTGGAGTTGATGGAAGCAATCAACAGAACGTACTTGGTGCAATGTTTCAGAGTCTATGAACCCCGAAACTCACCTCTTATTTACATATCTAATTCTCGGCTTGCCTTCAAGGAACCTTCTGGCAAAGTCGTTTGGCACAAGGATAGCGCGACATGGTAGCTCTTCCTCTCTCCTCTTGCCCGTCTTCAAGCTCGGATTTGTCTAGTCTTGGTCAAGACGTTATTACACCTTTCCTACCAGAACTCAAATAGAGGGCGTGCTTTAAATTGCCTGTTTTACAGAGAAGTTACCTTCAGAAATACAGAGCCGAGAATTTCTGAAGCAAATAGAGGGCGTACTCAAAAAAGTAGCAGATGTTGTAGTATAACTAGTATTAGGGTCTTGACCAAGACTAGGATTTGTCCTGAGATCGTGGAGCGATAGCTACTAGGTGTACGAGGTGTGCAAGTACCGAGGAACATGTGAACTACAAAAACTCAACTTGCAAGTTGCATTGAGAGAGGAAGAGCTACCACATTGACCTGCAGTTAAGAGGTGCTATATCCCGGTGCCATATGACTGATGCCAGACGGTGCTTGCAGTCCAGCTGGGTAATTACATAAATAGGAGGTGATGCATGAGGGATGGCATTGACTTACAGGTCGACCAAGAAGGGTTTTATTCAGTAATACCAAATTAAAAAAAAAATATCCACTAGTGTCCAAAGTCAGTCTTGCCAAGGTGATAAGAATCAAGTAATTTTTTTTTTTTTTTTTTTTTTGGGGGGGGGGGCTTTTAGCTGTTTTACTAGCACATCTTCTTATCACATGAATATCCTTACTAATCAACTAACAAAGTACAAGTGATGGTGGCAGTATAAATAGTGACAGTGATTCCTTGACTATTAAAACCAGCTTTGCAATTAACAGATAAAAACTGATAAAATATAATGCCAATGACTGATAGGCCTACAGTACATCGAGAAAATTTCACATTACTTACAGTAGCATAGTCCTACATCCTATAGTCCTTTGACAGTTGGACAACTTCCTGAGGTGATTCCTACCTATGTAATTGTCCATCAACAAATACATGACCCCTACACTGTTACTAGCATGATAACCACCACTTTGCATGTACAGTATAGCATAAGTTTTTTAGTGAAATCGTCCTAAAACATGCATTGAATCACCTTAAGAATTGTAATTGGTTCCTTCTCAAATCACAATTGATTCCTTTTCAATTTGGATATTGACTGCCAATTGTGTTCATACGTTAATCCCTTAATTTGCATGGACAGACATTTATGAATTCATTTTAACACGTTGTATGTCTGGCTTTAAAAGTGTCAGCTAAGTGTTCAAAATACATCATAATTTTATCTCTCAATGAACTGAACCCTTGGGCATCTCATTCAGGGTTGGTATGAAGTAACATTTTGTCAATTAGCCCACCATTCATGAAACATGCCACATCACAAAACCCAAATTAGACATGAACTCAACAGTTTCACTGAGGGAATACCAAAACTCTGCTCACAAATAAAATAGACATAACACAGCTCCTGACGACTGCTACGTTTGCTGATGGTGGCTAAGATAGAGGTCAAAAGACCTGCATCCACTGAGGCTACTAAGACAACCCCACCAGTAGGTTCCTGTTCTTTCATTTGACTAAATCCGGCAAACCCAGTCGGAATTCCAGCCGGATATTTGGTTTAAATCCGGCAAATCCGGTTCCGGCCAGATTTTAAAATTCCAAACCCGGTGCACCCCTACTTCTTTCCCCTGCAGCTCAAAATCGAAAAGGTCATGCGATGGTTAATTTGTGATGCCATGATTGACCAACTCCACATTGGCTTCCATGTACTAAAGTTTAGTAGGGTGCGAACTTTGACAGTGCATGGGATTTAAGGGAAATATTGTACAGGATTAGACTCCTTAGAGTGCTTGACAATACCTTGCTACAAAATCAATTCATATTTTCTTCAATTTAACGCCGAATCCATTGCAAACGAAGTTAAGAAATCAGCTGAATGAACATTTGCAAAAATCATTGAACAGGGACCGCCGAGACAGGGAGCTGAGGGCCCAGGAGAAAATTCTTGTTGAAACTTGTTGAAATTTCAGCAATTAATATCATTAATTACAAGTATGAACAGGCAATGTTGCAATTACCTTTTGGAGTGATGAAAGTCAACAGGCATCAACAGTACTACGTACACCAAAAACTAACAGGTTCCTGTTGGTACCTGTTTAAATCCTGTTGAAACCTGTTCATTTTGTTTCCAATTATACCTGTTGTGCCTGTTAAAACCTGTTCAACAGGTTTCAACTGGAATTTTCTCCAGGGGGGCTTTATAGCTCCTCATCGTGGGCATCATACGGGTCATCTTGCTATTATACAATTGAAAATTGAAATATCTGGTCGCGGCTTTGGTGATTAGCCATACACACACACATACACCGACACACTTCAAACTTCGCCGCTCCGTGGCACCAGTTGAAAGAATTATTGGCGATGTAATGCTATTCAAAGCATCAAAACTGAAATCATAAATGCGTGTTTTCTTTATAGTAAAAAACAGATATTTCGAAAAATTAGAAGTACTGACTCTTTGACGGACACGATCTCAGACTCCGGCTATTGGGACATTTTAGCCAATCTACAAATCAGATCTACTCCCGGCTCCAGACTTCCCGGATGCATCGACAGACATGAAAAGTAGAAAGAATGATCTATAATATCATTGTCATAACCCATCTTGTTTCAGGCGCTGATTCAAGGGGGGGGGGCTTTTACGGCCTCAGCCCCCCCCCCCTTTTCGTCTCATCAACAATAACAAATACACTAAATGTTTATCTACGAGAATATTCAAGGGGCTATTTCAGATTCCTGCCGTCTTGCCTTCGCCCCAACAGGGAGCTGCAACCCTGGCCGCAACAACAAGATTTGAATAATGTGAATAGCTGTCGGCCAATAGGCCTATGTCATGACGTTATGAGCGTTACGGACTGAACTATGTTCACACAGTCGCACGTCAGCCCATGCGTGCAATGTGCCGTGGTGGCTGTGAACTGTCGGAACGTTAGTCTTGTCTCAGTTTCCAACGGTGGTTCATTATGTATAGAGCAGGGGTGTGCAAATTTTGGACCAAATCATGTTGCCGTGGCCATCTGGATGGCCCCAGTGGAGCACTGTACAGGCTATATTAGGTGGCGTCTTACCTTCACCCCTTGCCCACATCATCCCCACCCCCTCCTTAGCCCTTAGATTGACCAATGTTCCAAGACCCACATGCACACCCCTTGTATAGAGGGACCGTGATAAAAAACAGTCATATCGGAGAAACACAAAACACAAACTTTCAAGTATGTTTTAAGTGTTAATTATAATGCAACATGGAAGAATTGAATCCCTGGTGTAGTTGTTGATGCTGATCACGAAGGATTGTGCTATACGTTGATTTTAATTTCTGTTTCAGCTAATCAGGCTGCTAAAACACATGGGATCCTTGTACAGTTCGATGAAACTTGTAAAGGCTAGGTAACCCGTATGTGATGCATTGCCATCCTCCCTTGAAGCTCAGAAGGGATTTTTGCCGGTCAATGAAGTTGCTCGAATGTATACTCATGATCTTATGTCGCACGGTATGGTCAAGTACTAGAATGCCCTTACCAGCTCATTTTCCGACGATTAATTTCTTTACATTACTATCTCATCCAATGGTAGTGGGTCATTTTACGTAGTAATTTTCTTACCATTTTTTTCAACCAGCGCGCCGCAAAATGCAATATAGAATGCATCATTCCTCGCTCATAATTCAGCTTGGTAAACTTTTCCGAGCTCTGTAAATGACAAAATATCAGATATTACCAGATTTGACGCCACATCATCAAGAGACACCGGCAACTATATTGCAGTCAAATACAGTGCGGTTTTCCCAACTTTTCTTTCATAAAATTCCGAATTCTTCCTAATGAAAGCTTCATATTTGTAATTATTAGTTTTCTAAAGGCAAATTTTTCCGCGCACTCCGAGCGCTCTAACCTACAACCCTTTATACAGAAGGTGGTCGATCATTAAGCAGTCAGTGGTAAACTTTTCCGAGCCGCTACAGTGCCGTTTACTTTAAATTTTCTTCAAATAAAGACTTTTAATTTTTAAATATTTTGTCTAAAAAGATAACAAATTTTGGGGAGCTTTTTGAATGTCGCCGAGAAGCCTCATTCTGCACTCCTTAGATAACATTTTGTAACAACAACGATCTTCAGTCGACATGCTATCTCAGATATATGCTAGCAGAAAAATCAGATTCTTCGATGGTCCCCCAAATATTCAAATATATCTTTACAGGAAACCCTGAATCTAAACTATTTCTTGCAATACAACCTCCATAATTTCACAAGTGTGTAAAAGGACCCAAATTTTCGACGTGCGCAGTACAGTAGTGTTCAAACTCATATTTTTTTCAATTTAAAAAAGTTCTTGAAAAAAGGGAAAAATGGAGCATCAAAAATGTACCTTTTGCTCAATGGGGTAGGAAAGGGTACGTGGTCCAAAATTGACCCCCCCCCCCACTTTTATATTGCTTCCTACGCCACTAAGACAGAGAATCACCGTACGTTCCTATTACCGGCTTTTTTCTAAGTTTAGCCCCCCCCCCTCCCCTCCCCTTTTTGAAATGTCTGGATCCGCGCCTGTGTTTGAACGAATCACATATTACGTATTCATACGCTGCAATTGTCATCTTCAAGGAGAACACATGCATGATTAAATAGAAAAGAAAGCTAAAAACGGAATGAATCTGATGCTAACATAATACGCCGAAACGAAACACACTTTCAGGTTCTAAAAATTTCCAGTGTTAAATGATTAAATAAATGAATACTGAACCTGATCCCGTGACAAAGAGAAAGCATCGCCGAAGAAAAAAAAATAAATTGAGAAAGACTGTGAGGGATCAGGAAAGAACGGCAATTACAGGGAATACAATTGCTCTTTAACACAGTTTTAACATATTCTCGGTAGTCTTGGTCAAGACTTTAATACACGTTCAGTTTTTCAGATTTTATAAACTGGGAGCGCTTTTCAATTAGACTGTACCTACTCGATGTTTCGTTCACACTAATAACATAGTTTCGACAGAAAGACAGAAGTCCTTACTCCGTACAAATAATATGTACTGTCAACTACTGCTATGGTCTTGAGTAAGACTACATACGCGGCAAACCATGTATTCGGACGGGGACCCTGGATTTCAATGCATTAAACAGTGGCGCGGGGGGGGGGGGGTTAAGCAATGGTCCGCACCTCACCCCTCATGGAAGCCATTTTTACATCCAAAAAATACGTACTGTAGTAACACAAAATTAAACTTCAAAAGTAGCGTATCAGGCACCACATTGCATGTAAGAACATCCAATATCTCAAAAATTTTCAAAGGGAAAGGATTGTCCCCCAAAACCTAACACCTTCACTGATGCCATTTTTAACTCCTAAAAATACGCACATTTGTCAAATTAAATGTTAGATCTGCACCCTTTACAAATAATTGTCAAAGGCAGGAGGGGATTTAGGGGGCTCCGGGCCTCTTTCCAAAAAAATTGAAGTTTCTTTTACTTCATAAAACAAATTAAAGTAAGCCCCTATTAACTAATATCGGCCTATGTGATGTGTCATGTTTGCTTAACAGAGCTGTAGTCGAATCTGAAGAGTCCAACTCACGAGTCCGGCAAATTTAAACTTTCAAAGACTCGAGTCCTTCTCAATGGGGGAAAATCAAACTCTCTCGCCGATTCCTTCAAAATTTTGAAATCACGAGTTCCGAGTCCGGACTCGACTTCAGCCTCCGGCGGCCTAATGACACCCTCTCCTTATATCCGTTGACTTTCCCTGCCTCAATAACAACTGCAGTTAACTAGGCATCATTTTGAACTTTTAAATTCTTTCTGTTCATTTACTAATTTCATTGCAAAAAGGAAGCTCAAAATAACTACTGCTTGTGTTTAAATCTAATGCAACATAATGCCCAAAATGTCCGATTATTTTAATACTTCCAAATTTTGGCCCCCAAAACAGGAAACGCTATGCTCAAAGATTTGCGATTCATTCGGATTGCTTGTGACAAAAGTTTTTCCCACTCCCCCAGTCCCTCAGCCCCACCCCATCCCCACCCCAGCACCAGTCCCAGCCCCACCCCACCCTTAAGCTTCATACTGTACTAGTCCTGCAAAATCTAAGTTTGCCCGAAATGGTACTGTAAATATACTCGGGACTGAGAAGGTTGAAAAAAGTTCCAGGATGCTTGAAATACCGAATTAATTACAAATTAATTATACTGACAGACGGGAGAGTGTTCAGTTGCAGAGTCTACTCCAGTTTGCTCCCCATACAGCTGAACTTGGGCAATACTAGTGATAACCAGGTCTAAGGTTGTTTGTCAATTGCATAATGATTTAGTGCAAGAACTTGTCTTCCCCAAGTCTTCCTGAAAATTCTTTTAAACCCATTTCATAATGTGACACTTCTTCAAAAGGTGTTATTAATAGAGGTTATTTCATTTATAGTCGGGAATTCGGGCAGTCGCATGTAGACAATTTCATAAATTTAGCCAAGTGTGGAAAGGGGGAAACATTAGCCTGTTTTCAATTCCGTTTTATGATTTTCCCCGAAAAGATAAAAGACAATTTCATCCAATTATCCAATGGTACTTTTTATCTGCTAATTTTCTGATCAAAATAACACTTAGTGTCCGTTCCCGCCGGTTTTTCCCTGCACATGTAACTTTCACAGTTTGGTAAGCTTCGACGGATTTCTTTCGAAAGCTGAAATTACCTATTTTAAAAAATATCATAACACAAATTCCCACTTGGACCATGCATGGTTGCACCACGGACTTTCACCCATCTCAAAAACTTTGAAACCGGATAGCCCCCTCTATTATGTCATTAAAAATTCCTTTCGTCATACTGAATGAGCAAGGCTAATAACCACATTCAGTTATGTGCATGTATGCTACTATACAAGTACCGTATATAAAGCCGCATATAGTTACGTACTTACGGCTCTATATGCGACTACGTACGCTCTCGTCTTAGCAGCCTTCGACAAGCCGGTAGAAATTTTTCTTCATGAAAGGGGCAAGACCTCACGTTACCTAGAAATATCAGGACTGCTTAACGGTTTACGACATGTTTATAAAAGACTGAGTAAAAAAGTAAGCATTTTATTTTGACGTTTTTCCCGCCTGTAACTTTGAACCTGCAAAGGTACCAAAGCATGACTAGCAATACATGCACTCCATGGTTATTTCCAAAAGTTGGGCAATAGCGTTGTGTTGCTATGTGTTTAGCCAGCCTATGCTAGGCTAGGCCTCACCTTAATGGCAGCTCCCAAGGCTACGTACGAACGCACAAGAAGTTAGTGAGTTGGCTATTGACTGTAGCTAGGCTAGTTGTAAAATAAGCTTAACGTTAGGCCCAGCCCTAGCCTGTGCCTTACTTTAGTAGTATTTTTATAGTAGTCTGCCCCAGACAGGCAGTGAATGTGTGCTAGACAGCACTGAACTGTGAACAGGGTGCATAACTTACATGTAGGCTAAAGCCCGTGCGCCATAGGCCTAGCCTACTGGAAAGTAGGCCTAGGCCCTAACCTAGGGCCTTTCATAGAAAGATCTTTGGTGTACGGAAATGTACGCCAACAAATTTGGCGTACGGCGTACCCTACTGCTACAGGGAAAATTACAACAGTTGGCATACAATTGCAACAATTGGTGTGGTGTATAATTCCAAACACCTCCACTTTGGCATAGGCCTATGGCAAATGTACTTTCCCATAGGCTAGCCTACCTCCCAAGTGCAGAGTGACCCGCATTTTGCGGGTTTGACCCGAATTTGGACACCCAAACCCGCTGACCGGCCCAGCCCTCTGAAATCTCAAATCATCTCAAATCTCCGAAGTATTCTTAGAGAACCACAGAAATTAGCAAATAATTCCACTTCCGGTAACTACAAATTCAGTAAATCGTACCTCACATCACATTCAACTGCTCGCACTGCTATACAATGCATAGGCCTAGGTACATGCGGAACTAAGCAACTTCAATATCAGCTAACCTTCGCAGCAGGTATGGAATATTTGATGTCAATGCGTAAATAGTGTAACAAGGTCGAAACGGCTACAGTAGTAGTCTCCATGTTCATTATAACAGGTTTCTTGAGGCAAAATTTTCTACGTGAGATGTACAGGTGCTTGGTGCCACAAATGTCAGAGTGACAGTGTACAGTACCAAGTACAGTAGGCTACTTACTATGCTGACAGGTATTACTACTGTACATATTAGTTTACTTCAACAGAATCTGGTAACAGCTGCATTGCATCCAATCCAGCATCAGGCACACAGACAACAGTAGTTACCCCCTGCACTGTAAATCATAGTGTAATAATTAGGGCTATGCATTTTCGGTTAATTCACTATCCGTTTAACCGATTTTATTAACCGACGGTTAACCGTTTAACCGAAAATGACGTAATGTTCACACAACTACAAAAAGTCAACATTTCCAAAGAGCGCCATCACTTTTGTACAGGAAAGTACAAGTCTAAAAATGGCGCTGTAAGTCACATTCGCCCATGTAAGTATGTGGCAAAAATGTTGGTATTTTGCGCTGAGTTTATATCATCTTTTCACAGTAAAAACCCATCCCGCATTTACTGGGGCTTTCTTCAGACCATGTGTACATTTTAACATTCCACCAACAGTTGTATTCCCGTCTGACCCTATGTTATATTGTCAGTTATTTCATGAAACACTCTCACACTTCTGTTTTGATGCAGCTTGCTTGCGATGCAGTGTTCAATACATGTACAGCGCTCATGTTTGTCATAGTAACGATCCGTATAGTTGCACTGTAAACGGCCCACCAGCCGCAGACAGAACAACCAAGCCCTATTATCCTGCATAAATTAAGGAATTCCCAGCATTCCTACCGTAAAGTTATTTACAGTAGGACTTATGGAATGTTATCATATGACATCGCTACGAACGAAAACAATTACGCACGTGGTCCCATGCATGCAGTAGACTTGCGTGCGTATCCGTTTTCACCACTAAACAAGGGACCATGTTTTGCTCGATGACATCATATGCACACAATCTATTGCAAAATTTGAATTGCCTCTGCATTGTGATTGGTTCAAATACGTTGATTCTGAGCCAGCCAATCACAACTCGCGCCATCGCCTATGGGATTTAGTATGTGAAAATACCAGACCTCCGAACGAATTTCCCCATTGAGTTTGCGTTATGACGATCGCACTTCCCAGGCTTACATGGCTGGCTTGTGCAGCTGGCCAAGCCCCGTGCTAAATTCACCAAGAAACGGCAGCACAAATCTCTGCGTACTTGGATTTTTCGGGGATCTGACTTAAGTGCATTTCATTTGCTGATTATTTTGAAACAAGACGGTAAGGTTTGGACAAGAAGTGGCAAAAATACGGGGATATTTATATCAGAAAGGAACCGTAAGAGAACTTTAATCGAATCCATTTTTTGCTGTCGAAGACCGCTAAAAATTAGATCGTTATTTTTACGTGCATCGTAGGGTTGACTTCACAGTACAGTACATTATCGCAACTACAATCCAGTCAGTTCAACGAACTGCGCATGCTTATTCATAAAGGTCAACATGGAATGCTCCATCTTATATGATATTGGGCAAAGAACAAAATGGCGGGAATTATCTGGTGCTTACGATCGTATTTTACGGGTTAAATTTTTTCCAAAAACTGCTACTTACAATGAAAAATAATGAAATTTACGGAGGTGTAGCATGATAAAATATTATGATTAGCTACAGTGGGAAGACTTATTCAAATATACTTTTGTGCCCCAATCATGGTCTCGCGGAGGTTTTATTGCCATAGAAATACAGGGCTTGGTAACTTTTGTTACAGCTCCTTGCTTGTCTTGTGGCTTTCTTTTCGCTTGGTAATCTCTCAAACATGCCGCTAATTTCTAAAGTTGTGCTTGGGTGTTGCTATTGAAGGGATTAGGTGATGAGCACACGAAGTGCTGCCAACGAAAGTAACAATGGGTGCGGCACTTGTCACTCATCATAATGTACTTAATTCGGGGAGCTGCCGCGGATTTAATCCGTTCAATCGAACGGCCGATTTTAAAACTCTTTTTGCAGTTGTTGTTTGAGCGATAATTTGTGAGAAACTGACACTGTTTGTTGCGCGATGTTTGTGTAATAGTTTACTAACAAAGCCACGCCGCGGCGACTGAGTTATTGGCAATACAAAAACGGTTAATCTGTGAAGAGGAATGAAGCACGAGTAACCGACGAGTTGGTCGGTTAACTGGTTAACCGATTAACCGTCACAGCCCTAGTAATAATGTGGTGTAACGCTGAGTTCAATAGCGAAAATAAATGCCCACTTTGGGGGTTACAGGCGGGGCTTGTCTTAGAGTTTCCTGAATGTTCGCATCTTGCAGACAGTTCTTGACGTTCTTGGCTAGGCCTATGATACATGTTTTCATGGCGAGAATGCCATGCAAGATGTACGCAGATATTGGAAATCACCTGCAGCTTGGTACAACCTCCGCTGACACACTGAGTTGACGTTTGCAAACAGTGTGCCGGTACTGCGCCAAAATTTACCTCAAAAATAACAATTAAATATTGTGATTAGGAGAGGTTTTACTCATTGGACATTTGAGAGTATCTGCATAATATTATTTTGGCAAATTTCTCAATACAATATTTTTCAATGTTAACGCAAAAAAAATCAGGACTGTAACCTTACTGAACTTTTTTGGCGTGACCTAGAGAAATTTTGTTGACTGATTTGCCAATAAAGTGCCACCATTTTGCGTGCAAACACTTCTAAAATTCTAAAATTTTCGAAAAGGAGAGGGGGACACCCCCTCCCCTTATACCACTCCCCCAGGCGAGCAATCCACCAATGGACAGATCAGTAGGACCCGCATCTAGCCTCTCGGAACTTGGGAGTGATGACTTTCCCATGTGGCCCGTGCGCGTGCGGAAGATATGTCAAGGTTTTCGTGATCGTAGGCCAGGATTTTCTGTGCACATAAAATGCTACATAGGCCTAGCAATATGCAGGCCTTCGCACATACCTACAGTATATACATGTACATGATCATCGTCCATTGGCAATTCATGTACTCACACAGTAAGTAGCAATCCGTACGGGACTGTACATACTTATGTAGGCTATACAGTACACATGTATGTAATGCATATAAATAGGGTAAACACTGAGTGTTAACTGTTAAGAAATGTTGATGTAAATTTTTGTGTTTCTTTTTCTTTAGGTTTTTTTAGGTTTTTATATTCCGGCCGAAGGCAAGTTCCCCTTGCCCCCTCCTGCAGACACCCATGTTTCTATCCCGCTCTTTCACCTTCTCGTATGAAGGCGGTCATTATATTTTGGGGTATTGTCAAGTTTCGATTCAAGATTTTAATGTAATAATAGGCTAGTTTGTGAAGATAAAGATTAAACCTGCTAGAGCCAAATAGCAAGCAATCTTACAGGGGGAAAAAGAAATGGAAATTTATCACTGTAAGGTGTACATTTTTGGTACAGTAGCTGGAAATCAAGGTAAGTATGGGAAGAAACATTAATTGACATATTTTACATCATGTGACCACTCTGAAATAGCCATTTATTACATTGCAAGAAAGTAACCTATAACTAGGCTAATTAGATGCAGTTTTTTACCTTTTGAGACCACGAAAGTACAGAAATAAGCATTTTCATGGGATTATCATGCAGTGTCAGAAACAGCCATTTATCATGAGAATGGTCACGTGAAGAAAAGCAAAATGGAAACTGCTCTTTAAAACTCTTAAACCATTATAGTTATATTTTATTTTAACCTGAATGTTCTCTCTACATGATTTTGAAAAATGTTGTGAAAGCTAATTTGGTATTTTTATAAACTCTGTTCATTGTCTATGTTGACAATTATCCTGACAACCAGATCTAGCTATTCGGCTACAATTATTGTTGCGCCTTTTGCAACATCTTTTATTGTCTGGGAGGGTGAATTAAATGTCAGTCTGTGTATTTTGTAAGCTTATAATCATGCTTAGTGTGGAAACAATTAACTTACAGTAGCACAGCGACAACATTCATTAGTGCATATAAAACATGAAGATAGGTTTCAGCAAAACCTGTCCCTATATTACAGAAGGTGACCCTTTTCATCAGAATAAAAGGCAGATAGTACAGTTACTGGTGGCTATTTGAGCATTTTACTATTTGGGCCTAAAAACAATGCTATTAAATTATGTCTTTTGCTAATAATGGTGCAAGAGTATTAAATTTTAAAAAGGGCACCAACAGACGATTATGATCCGCCAGGGGGGGCGATCGCCCCCCTGACCATATGGCAGCTCCGCCAGTGGTTACAACTGTGTCTCTTTAGTTCGGAGGTAATTGTAATGATTGATGTTGTACTGTAGGCTTTCCCCTGTTTCAATTTAAGATTTTCTGGCAATATTCACCCTCAGGGGCCTTTTCGTTCTAAATTGTCGCTACTGTATGTGAGTATAGGCATAGCAAGACTGCTGCCAAGTCACTGGCGAAAATCTACGGTTAGGACATATGTGTTACATGCTCTGTCCATGTATATCCGTGGGTTGAAGGTCTCTGAAAAGGAACTAGAACGAAAGTGCCCCTTAGGAAAAAAATTGCCCCAAAAACTTAAAATATAGGACTGCCGTATGCTTCAGTGTTACATTCTGCATGCAAAAGTTGTTCGAAAACAACATTGTAACTGCTCACTCAAACGCTTTGATTATTCATCACTTTGTTACGTACCCCAGATGTGCTGGCGTGAATATGCAATGTAACTGGGCAAGGCAAGCAGGGATCACACGTCTGTGTCATGGTAGCTTGCGTCTGTGTATGTACAGTGCACTAACAAGTCACACATAGCCTGCTTTCACATAGTCTACTCTACAGCAATCCGTATGTAAATGTTTACGTGCACAAGTACGTGATTCACTAACCATATATTCTGTCTATATAAATGGCTCTCCCCTTGTCAGAAATTAGGACATGCTGATGTTCCTTTTGTGAAAAACACTGCTCCACAGAACAGTGACTTTGGACTTTTATGGTATGAAACATTGAGAACCATGGAATAGCATACTTGTTTTTGTATCCTTATAATTCAGATTGTTCAAGTGTCACATGCTGCTTTGTGAATACTTAACTCGTTTGTACCATAAACCACAAAGTTCTGGGCTGAAAGTTCCCAGAAAACCTATAGGGTTTGGTCTGGTATTGTCAGTGAGGACATATGCTAGTTGTGGTTTAATTTACAGAAAGCCACACTGCCATGTATTTTCTGAGAATGAGATTCATATGATTTAACATTTGAAAGAAACTTTATCAGTATTTTGTAAGCCTTCAAACAAGTTTTACCATTGCATTGTTGAAGAGTGGCCAGGTTTCAGTGCTTCACAAGTTCACACCATCAACTATAAAGTTTATAGTCTTACAATAGCACTCTGCTCTGTTATAATTCCGCTTCCTCTCTCAATTGGCCAACATGTAATAAAAGGATTTTCTATAATAGGTCTCATGTAGTCTTCATCAATAAGCAGATTGAAAGAGAAGTACTGTAGCACTGTAGCAAAAAGCAAAGTCCGCTAGTTAACTGGTCCACCTGAAGGTGCTTCAGTCCGGCGCGCAACCGACTTCGTCGGCTGGGCAACCGATTTTAGTGGCAAGCCTATGCAAAGTGGGAGGAAAGCCGGAGTACCCGGAGAAAAACCCACGCACATCGAGCGGGACTTGAACCCATGCACATGTGATACACATTGGTACACAGCAGCTGGAATAGACCACTCTACCACTCGACGACCCATAGCACTGTAGGCTATGCACCCAGGTTTTATACTATATTACCGTACAGCACTTGGATTTAGCACACTTAACACAAATTTTCTGAAAGGAGAAGACTCAATTCAATCAACAATATTTGGATTAGTTTAGAAGTGTTATCAACTACTGTAGTTTACAAATATTGGCTGCCCTATACTAAAGACACTGCTATGTTCATCGATGGTTGAGTTGTCAGAACATAGGGAGGTTGGCACAAAGCCTGTATTGGAACGTACAGTAATGACTTTCTTGGAATATCAGGGTGTCAGAAATTAGAGGTGTCGGAATGAAGGACAGTAACCTTTACAAATAATTTTCAGCATTGTCTTTTGCTGTAATTAAGGCTTGTAACATTTACTAGACAAGTTCTGATCCATTTTAGTTGAAAAAAAGCATATTTTGAGTTTTGACCAGTTTTATGTGGTCAAAACTGACTGGTTTAAACTGGTTTTAACCAGGTGGTTTAAACTGCCACAGTTAAAACTGACCAACCCTGCTTTGAGCTACTGCTAGGTCCTCACCCTTGCAGGTACAGTAAGTTGCCCAAAGCTTCTGCACTCAGGCAAAAAAGTTACAGTACATGCATACAACCACCAGTTCAGGTTTGCATTCATGAGTTATTTCCAAAAATGAAGATACAAGAGCTACAACAAACCTATGGTATTTTGTTTTGAACACTAACACCAGTTGTATCATTAGGCCTGACATTAGGCCCTAGATTAATGTACTAGGAGTGCAAGGATTTATTTGTGCAGGTGAAATTTTGAAGTTAGAGACCATATATGCACAGATGCAATGCTTTTTTTTTTCTGTTCAAACACTGCTGGACATACTCAGGCCTCAATTGTCAGAAAATGTTTTGATTGTCTGAAACATTTATAGCAATATTTTTGACAGGTACCTTAGTTTTATACAGTTTGAATGTTAAAATTCAGATGAATGTGTACAGTATATGTAAATTTAGTTCCAGAATAAAAGTGTGATATTTGAGAAGCAAAAACAAGACAGAAATGTGATGATTAAAGTTGAAAGAGTAATATTGAATCAGATAAAAGCAAGTTTAATTTTTATCCTGGCTGAAAATAAATGGTTTTTCCTAGGATAAACAACTTTTTAAGGTTTAGGTGGATTTTTTCTTTTTCTGGACAACTAAACAGCTATTGTACAAAAATTGAGCCTGTGATGAAGCATACATGTACACAGTCACCACTATGTTTTTGCAACACACATATACAGTAGTACAGGTAGATGCACTAACAGTAAGCAAAGTGGCAATCCATTGGAGATTGTACAGGGTACACATACTGTATACAGCATGCAAGGGCAGCTCCAGGGGGACATGGCAAAGGACAATCATCCCCTTTAAGCAACCAGAAAAAAAGTAATAAATAAAAGTAAAAATAAGGCATTTTCAGGGCATATGCAAAAGACCTACTGTAGCAGATGAACTACAAACTATGTAGATGACAGTTAAATGCTGAGTAGAACCTCATGATTGAAAGACAGATCGTAACCGCTGTTCCATTTGTGTAGTGGTTAATAGTATTACAGTATGAGTTTTGCTCTTTCAGCATCGTCATCATCACAGAATCATGCAGTTTCTTTTTCTGTTCAAATATTAGCATTTATTAGTATAACATCTGTGTTAATTACGTACAATAATCACACTCTGTAGAATTCCGTCTACATGTAAATTGCTCAATACCTGTAAAGTGTCTAGTTTCATCAGGTGAGAGCACAGTTTATACAGTATCATCACAACAGACTATACACTTGGTTTAAGTTTTTTATTAAAATATTCAGTCCTTAAGGTACTCCTGGGTCTGTACAGAAATACACAGTAGGGTACTGTCAAATCCAGTTGAGAGGCTATGGCAGAGTTGCAAGTTACAGTGATGCAACTAATTAATTCATTCTCTCTAGAATTTTTAGTCTGTGCCTTGGCAAGCTATAGACTTGATTTACAGTGCAGGGGGTAACTACTGTAGGCTGTGTGCCCGCTGCTGGATTGGATGCAATGCAGCTGTTACCAGATGCAGTTGAAGTAAACTAATATGTACAGTAGTAATACCTGTCAGCATACTGTAGTAAGTAGCCTACTGTACTTGGTACTGTACACTGTCACTCTGACGTTTGGGGCACCAAGCACCTGTACATTCTCACGCAGAAAATTTTGCCTCAAGAGACCTGTAATAATGAACATGGAGACTGCTGCTGTAGCCGTTTTGACGTTGTTACGCTATTTACGCATTGACATGAAATATATTCCTTACCTGCTGCGAAGGTTAGCCGATAACTGCGTTGCAACAGCAAACATAGTTCCGTACGTACCTATGTCTAGGCCTTTTCGTTGTATGTACACGAATCCGGACAGCAAGTGATGGTCTGATTTCAGTCAGCCATAACTGGGGTCTGTCACCTTTAAATCCTTCGATTTCCTTGCTTACCCCTGTCATGGATGGTTTTACATTAATTTGTATCTTAACCTCTCCAATTTCACTAAATATGAGGCTTTGAAATTCATGTAAACAATAAATAAAGAGGATTAAAGGCTGATGGACCCCACTAATGGCTGCCTACAGTCACTAAAAACAAGCGCAAATCAGATTTGTCTATAGCAGCGCTAGCAGTTGAATGTGATGTGAGATACGATTTACTGAATTTGTAGTTATCAGTAAGCATAATTATTTGCTAATTTCTGTGGTTCTCTAACTACGGTAAGAATACTTTGGAGATTTAAGATGCATGTTTTTCAGAGGCCTAGGCAGGTCAGCAGGTTTGGGTGTCCAAATGCAGTCAAACCCACAAAATGTGGTTCACTTGGGAGGTATGCAATATATGATTTGCATGGGATGTTTGTGAAAATTTCAACTGCTTTTTTCATGATGTCTCTCACATATGTTTTTTACCGGACAGCGTACAGTAGTCCGATATCTATTAATGGGTGCGAGTTCCCAAAATAATTAGCATAAATTAAATTTTCATAGTCCTGCTGAAAGTACAGTTGCACAGGTTGGCATATTTTTGGCTCTTTCCTACCACAGATTGAGAGGATTTCAACCAAAACCCCCAAAAATCGGATCAAAACCCAAACCAAGTTTGTTGTAGTGTGACCACAACTTAAAATACTGCAGGAAAGTTACTGGCCCTGTTGGCCAGTGGATTTTTCATTGTACAAGTTGAACCATGAACATGCTGTACATTGATGTTGTATGATATCGTTGCAGAACTTTAAGATTTTGTTATTACCTGCTGGAAGTGTGTTCTTTCTCAGCGTTCAGTTATGTGATGTATTAATTAACCAATGAAAGTTAATGTTCCATCCTGCAGTACCTTTTACAGAGTGCTGCAGTTGATATATATTGAATTTAGCAAGTCCCAACAAAACTGTACTGTTTATTTTAATTCTTGTTTGAATTGAAAGGACAGTACAGTATTTTAAGATGACTTTAATACTGTACTACACTTGATCAGCTTGCTTTAAATTGGTTGAACCTAATGTAGTTGTTTACAGTACGTCACTCAGACTGGTTTTGTGTGTACGGTGTATACATCTCTTCAAAAGCACAGATCTGTACAGCACTGGGATGGATTTAATTGATGTATCATGATGGCAAAGAATTTTAATGACATATGTTTATAATCTAATTCATCTGTCATGTTTATGCTGCTATTAAGCTGTTTATCATGTTAAGCATTCTCCATTGTGTCAAATGTGTACAGAAGTCTTCATGAAAAGTTGGACTCACCAGAAAAGAATTTTGTTTTGAAGGGAAATCTGAAGGATAGCCTTGTGGACACTACAGTGTATTACTGTACAGTATGTTGTATAGAGTGGAACAACAAAGCTCTTGAAAGTGTGATAACTGGCACTTACAAATGTGCATCTTATAGTATACTGGAAAACAACTCTCCAACATTCCTGAAGTACAGTACTGTATGTATACTGCTTTAGTGTGCCAATTTTAAATAAATGTATTAAAAAAATAAAAAAAAATAAATGCAAAAAAAAGCAGTTCAATATTTATGCTAAAAAAACAAAAGTTGACTTTCTGGTTTGTTTTTCATGTAAATTATTTACAGTACACACTTTGGTGTAAATGTACTGTACAGCTGCTGTACACGGAAAAGGTAAACTTACAGTAGCTTGCTCCTGTGAAAGTCCTTTATCTGGAAGCCGATAACTGCTGGAGGCCCCTTTTATGAATTAGCAGCATTTAATTGGTTGGTCAAGCTCAAGTGTGAAATCAAAAAGTTACGATGTCATTTTATAGGAAGGTGTAATTTAATAGCCCTGGATGCCCTGGTGAAATACTAAAATCTGACAGAATTTTGTGTGAACAGGCTGTGTGGTTGTGCATCTTAAAGTGAAGGGAGGGAAGGGGTGAAGCTGGTTTTTACAAAAATTTTGATTCAGAAGCCTCACATGTAAAATCCAAAAGTTGAAGCAATCCCTCCTTCTTCAGTACATCCACTACAGTACAGTTCTTGGTCTCTTTCCATAATTTCTGCATATGTGTCATTCTTCAATACTGGGTAATGAAAGTGTGACATGCATACCCAAAATTACAATTCATCAAATAGTTAAGAAAAGTATCTTATCACCTTCCAAATATCATGTTTTAACTGAGTATCAAATAGGAAGATAGTTGAGTAAATAGTTTACTGAGATATTTCAGACAGTAGGTCATTCATCTACATGTGTGACATATGTAACATGGTGTCCACTTGCATGCTTGTAATTGAGTATGATAAAAAAAAATATGAGATATTTGTGTGTTACCATATTTTTCTTGTCTATCTGAGTTACTTAAATGCCCTCCCTAATAAACGCCCCCCAACTTTTTCGTCACATTGCATAAAGTGAAATTGTTAATTCCAAAGACAAAATGGTAAAAGGAAAACGAAATAGTCCTGCCTTGAAGCCACGAAATCTGCTAAAGTCTCATACTGTATCCTGAAGTAAAAGGCATGTTTCTGCAACTAATTTCTGTTGATATCCATCACGCTATCACATACCGCAAACCTGTACTGCTTCGTTTGCAGTTCGAAAGTGGTACTGTACATACCGTAGGTATACAAATATTCGCTAGCCTATCCGAACAGCCTAACATGAAAATCCAAATTCAACACAGGAAAACTGTTTATCTGTGAAATGCTGTGAACATGTATGTACTGCTAATGGTACTACTCACGGTAACTGTTATGCGATTACTGTATGTACGTGCATATAGCCAGCCGGTCAGTATAGTACCGTGAGGCCTGGCTGTATACTGTTCACAGCATGCATGAATGCATATGCCACGGGCACTTAAAAAAGTGTGCAGTGTGCATAGATAATAGCTATGTGCAAGCCCATGTGGATATGAACTACTGGTGCCTAGGTCTTGACAAACACACATCTTGTCAATCCATAATATCTTGCAGTTTTCAGTTCTCAGAGTTGTGTGACGTATGCAATGGGGTGGACACCAAATGTTACATATGTAACACTCTTTTGTATAGCTCATAGGAAATAACTCAGGTAGTTTGTCCCCATGCTATGTCACATTCAATAAAGTGATGTGATCCACTTCATATGACGTACATTATGAGGAGATCTAACCCTTGTTCTACATCTGATAGTCTTTTGAAAAACAGTTGTATTTTTATTTCACGTTTTGGTGTCCACTTTTTGGCCATTTTTCAACTAATATCGGCTCTCAGAAAAATACTAGGGGTGGTATGACAGTAATGTTATCTTATGTATCTCTGTGCTGGGTGAGGTCTATGAAAATACATCAGCTACAGACCTCCACCCTAAAGAGGCTGATTAGGTGCTCTATATATTTGTCCACTGTGAATCTCTCCAGTACTGGAGAATAGCACAGTAACAACACAGGGTTGTTCCAAAGGTGGAAGGTCAGTGTCAGCCTCTGACATACTAAAGTGTACAATGTAGTGTTCTGTACCATACAGTACTTGATGATTCATGGAAATGTTGTGACTTGTTATGTATGCTACGGTATAATAGGCTACTAAGTACTGTATACCCATAAAAATTAAGGCTTGCCTACTTACAGTATGTCTGTAAAAACAGTAGAAGTCATTATAGTAGGTCTTTTTATTCCTTTATGCTTAAATAATGTTGTACGGTAGTATGCATGGGCCTACTGTACTTATTGTTGACCAAACCAAAAGTTGATGTGTCCCGCCCCCCCCCCCCCTCCCCTTTACTTTGTTGACAGAAATCTCTTCCCTGTTAACCAGGGCTGGTCATTTCTGTACTTCTCCAACATACGTGAATCACCTTGAAAGTTTAACTTTTAATACAGGCTCGTGAATCTTCAAAGAATGCACTGTTTCCCATGTCTGGGTGAGTGTACAGCATTATCTCTGTACATGAAGCAGTTCCAGATACGCTGTTCACTGTGCAGTAATACAGGAACTGAGGACTTGAGTCTATCTCACTGCACACTAAATAGAGTGCTCTATGACTAAGACCTTAAACAAGTCACTACAAGCAAGGGAAAAGTTTGTTTACATAAGAACTAAATTTGCCCAGGAGTGAACTAGCTAGCATGCAAATGCTCTGTGACTAAGCACCGAAACAGCACGCTGTTACACAATGACTGCAGCTGTTGATGATGATCTTTCAATTTTACTCTCACTGTACAGTACTTAAGGCTGTGTATGTTATATGGAGTAGATGTACAGTACAGTACTGTATGTGGATCAGTTGCTTAGTCTCTCTATTAATATCAGAGGCAGATGAATACAAGACTTACTTGACTTGGAATTCACTGTAAAAGTAATATGATACATGCAGTACCTGATAA
The DNA here is from genome assembly GCA_037179385.1 of Holothuria scabra. Taxonomy (NCBI): domain Eukaryota; kingdom Metazoa; phylum Echinodermata; class Holothuroidea; order Aspidochirotida; family Holothuriidae; genus Holothuria; species Holothuria scabra. The sequence goes on from CM074179.1 coordinate 8,250,969, forward strand.
TATAAGATGAGTATGAAACACTTGTCAATTTGTTTTAGTGTTTGTCCATGACATAAGTGTACATTATTGAACGTCACGCCGTAACAGGGACAGGCCTGGTAATAATTACTGGAAAGTGATTTTTAATTTTGATTAATGCATGGTGTTGTAAAGATTGGACCATGTATAAAACCTTGGTGAAGTTGTACTTGAGCCTGAGGTAAAGTGTGTACAAGATGATGTATGAGGTGAAATTGGAAATTGGATGTGTACAATAAACTTTGGTGTCATACAGTAGGCTTATAATATAGAACACCTGAAGTGAATGGTGTAAAATCATACTTTAATTAATTTGCGGTTTTGGCGAAGAAGAACACTCATTGCAAGAAGGTGCATTGGAACAGATCATTAACAGATTTTGTACAGTTTGTCTGGATGCTGAAAGGGAATTAATTTAAGCTCAAGTACATATGGCAGAATTATTGTATAGGCTGGCCACAGTTGTGTGGTGAAGGTGAAGGGGGGTGGGGTGGCTAGTAGTAAAATTTAATAAGTATAGGCCTAAATATTAGTATTACAACTCAGTGTAACACTCCTAGAGATGATTGTTAAAATTAGGGAAAGTGTTTAATTGAAAAATGAAGACATTTTGATAATCATATATTTGGAGGAACTGTTTTAATTGAGCATAATGGCTTAAGGTACACTACCATACACAGTGATGGAGGAAAGGAATTCAGTCAGAGGGGGCAAGAAGGTTTAAGGCTTAAGGTACACTACCATACACAGTGATGGAGGAAAGGAATTCAGTCAGAGGGGGCAAGAATGGCCTGTAAGGGCACTTCAAAGTTTGTAGGGCAAGGATATTTGGTGAGAGGGGATGAAAAATAGGCTGTAGAGGGGGCTCTTATAAATCTAGATAGATGTATACCTGGTATGCCTCAATACAGTAAAAAGGGGGCTGACAGGCAATATGAGTCCATCAAGGGGGGGTGAGGGGCACTGCCCTTTCTGACTATATGGTAGCTCCACCATTGACCATACAGTATTTTCTTGAAAAACACTTCACCCCATACAGTGTCAATCCTAACTGACTGCAAATTTGGACACCATTGGGCAGAAAACTGGTTGTTCCTCATGAAATACTGTAACTGTACATGTTACAGTATAGTCCCACTGCATGATTTTTTGGAAGTTGTTTATTTTCAGAAATTTTAAATTAACACTCTAAATTGAGAAAAAATATTATAGGGTGATTACAATTGCAGTTTTCATTTTCAATCAAGGAATAACAAGTTGATTGATTTCATCTGCAGTCTTGAATGCATGGAGATTATATTGTAATTGATACACTCAGAACTTTGGGTCGTCAACAAGACTACTTTATTGTCCTGTTGGTAGTCTGACAGAAATTCTTTTTGTCTTGGATGCCAAGACACATGTCTGTTAAAATTTTACATCTTAAATACGTGTAAAGGCACATGGTTCCCTTGATATTGCTTACAGTGAAGATAGGCATTGGTTTTAATGTAATACTTCAAGTGCACAACACATCTGTGATAGTCATCAGCTACTGCATGCTTGAGTTTCGGAATATAATTGATTGTGCTACAGGCAGAGTAAAATGCAGATTAAAGTGTGCAAGGACTGCATTGATTTCCTTTCAGCAGTGCCCCATTTTATGCTCATCAGTGCTCTTCAGCTCTCAAGAGGACTTAACTGTAGAATTTTCAGTTCATATGAAATCATATACTGTACTTACTGCAGTACAGTATGAATATTTCAGACAACCACTACAATCTCACTTTGACTAGATGTTAGGAGCATGAATTTTTCCATCCTGCTGTGAATTTTTCAAAATTTTGTGTACTGCCCATTTGGGACAGTAAGCTACCCTTCCCCCCCCCCATCCCTTTTAGAGGTCCAATTTCTCTCGCCAAAGAGTTCCAATTCTTCTACAGGTAACATTCTTACTTACAGTAAACCTGTCTGCGGCTGCCGGATCAAGTTGTGACACGTCCTCACAAATCAGACTACCAAATAATGCTTCAATTTTCACTGCCGAACTCAAGGCACTGAAGATGGCATTCGATCTGATTGAGGAACGGAATAGCGACTGGTTCATTGTGTTGACAGACTCACTTTCAAGCCTTTTGGCACTTCAGGGTAATGAGCTCAATCACCTTCTGGAAATAGATCTTCCTGAAGCTTACTCGAACCTGGTTCGGCTGCGGAAATCAGTTGTGCTTGCGTGGGTCCCTAGTCACGTTGGCATACCAGGGAACGAAACAGCCGATACGCTTGCTAAAGAAGCCCTTCAGATGGACGTCACCAACATCTGTTTGCCCCATACCGACTAACGCGCTAAGATCAATGGCTTCGTAAAATCACAGTGGCAAGAACTGTGGGATTCCTTTCCCGAAAACAAATTGTATCGAGTCAAAGCTACGGATGGAACTGGGGGAAATGGAGTCCCCAGAGAACGGAGGGATGATTTAGTCCTGACTAGGGCCCGCATTGGGCACACTTACCTTACCCACGCCTATTTACTTCACGGAGATGAAAGACCATACTGCATACCTTGTGACTGTGCTGTCTCCGTCAGTCACATTCTCGTTGACTGCTATGAATACTCCCACATTTGCCAGAAATACTACACCGTACCCAACCTGAAAACCTTGTTTGAACGAACTGATTCTTCCCTGATTCTTGGCTTTCTCAAGGAAAGTAAACTCTATAGAAATATTTGACATGACTCCCGACTTGCTGCTTTCTTTTTTTGTAGAATTTAGCCCCCCGTTGTTCCTGTTTTTACTTTTCCCTTTTTTTTAGGTAAGTTTTCCTAAACCATGGTAACTGTCCAACTTGGTGACACTATATAACACATTCGTGTTGGTGTGTCGTTAAACCCTATCTAACTAACTAAGTAACCCACAATTGTCTAAAATTCATCTCTTCCAGATCAATCTCAGTTAATTTGCTTCAGGGTAACAATAAAAGAGCAATATACAGTATGCATAAATCAAAGCACTCTCAGTACAAGTCATGATGTGTAAGATACTGTAAGCTTTATACTCTGCATTCTTTGAACAACAGTAACTGTCAATCAAAGAGATGAGCAAATAGAGAGTTTCTGTAGACTACTATAATAATTGTAGTTTGGGGTGAGAGGACAGGCCCTTAAATTTGAAGTGTCTTTTATGTAGCATAACTATGTAGAATAGCGGCCGTAGCATAACTGGTGCTATGGCCGAGTGGATGGGGCGGTGGCATTTCAAGCAGTGAAGCTTAGCAACCGGGAGGTCTGGAGTTCAATTCCTGGCCGGGTCAAAGTTAGGTGGGTTTTTCATCCAAGAGCAATCTATGGTTTTCCCATCTGAACTGGCCTTTCAAAAAAATACCAAATTTGATCCAAATTGTTGAATTGGTTGCCACCTGACGTGAAGTTGTAATTCATAAGCCAATGGCTTCTCCACGTTTGTGGTTGCTTAGCCCTTCAAGGCCTGATTATTATAACTTCAAACAATTTTTGTACGAATGCCATGCAGCACCTGTACAAGATTCAAGGAGTTAGGTGTTATAGTTTGGGGTTTAAGGAAGGGGAAAAGTTTACAGTAGGTTAAAGGGTTAGAATTACTGTAGTGATGGGTTTCATCGTCACATGAAAAACCAAAAGGACCAATTTGGAACTAATGAGACGAGGGACTATATAGACATCCTCTTGTACTGTACTGTATATTTATTGCATTTTAAATGTACTGCACATGAAGAGTCTTTAAATACATTGTAGCTCATTGATATTAATACTCTATGGGGGAAAAAATTATACCACCTAGTATTTTTTAAATAAGACATCAAAGTTTGGTTAGCTACACCCAGTGACACACCAGTTATTAGACCCATGGGTCGTCAGCTGGTTTTAGTCTACTGTAGACGCAAGCTTCTTTACAACACAATTTAAAGGGCAAAAGCAGTCATCACAAATTGAAGTAGTACTATCATGTTTCATGATTGGCTGTTGGGAGTAATGTGACATTTTTTCTCTTTAAATGTGAAATTTACTAGAAGTAACTGCTTGACTTACATTGAATATATGCAATAGTGAAGTTGAAAAATGTTTAAAGAGATTTTAAAGAGAAATAAGACAAAAATGACCAGAGTTATTTAGCTTTTTTTTTTCAAAGCAAGTTTGGGAGCTAGGATTGCTCTTTACCTTTACAGGAACTGGCAGCCTTGCAAGATATGGGACCTGTAATGTCAGTAAAAACACATACAGTATAGTATAGAACCCCTTGTCACATTGTTCCTGCATGTGAGCAGCGCAGTACAGTATAGCATAGAGACTGTCTAATTACTGATTGAGGAATGTACACAAACTCAGCCCTCGCAAATAGCCTTGGCATTTGGCAATGCCCAAGTAAATGCCGAGGCCAAATCAATTTGACATGGGCAAAATTTTTGCCGAGACAATACATTGTGTGACATTGTACGGGAACATACTGTAACAGTGCAAAAGTTGCACAATACATGGCTCGAAATTAGGCCTAAGTTTTGAGTAATGATTTGAAGAGAAGCCGTTTTATGATAAAAATTTTCTCCATGATAGAAATTTGAGCAAATGGTTTCAGTATTATTTCTTTACAAACAATACATAGCTGCAATTTTCAAGTTTTAAGGAAAATTCTTGATCGAAATCATTCACTACGATCTGTATTTATGGAACGTACAGTACATAACTCACCACTGTCAAGACGTGATTAGTCAGAAGTGCTGCATGGGTCGTCAGCTGGTTTTAGTCTACTGTAGACGCAAGCTTCTATACAACACAATTTAAAGGGCAAAAGCAGTCATCACAAATTGAAGTAGTACTATCATGTTTCATGATTGGCTGTTGGGAGTAATGTGACATTTTTTCTCTTTAAATGTGAAATTTACTAGAAGTAACTGCTTGACTTACATTGAATATATGCAATAGTGAAGTTGAAAAATGTTTAAAGAGATTTTAAAGAGAAATAAGACAAAAATGACCAGAGTTATTTAGCTTTTTTTTTTCAAAGCAAGTTTGGGAGCTAGGATTGCTCTTTACCTTTACAGGAACTGGCAGCCTTGCAAGATATGGGACCTGTAATGTCAGTAAAAACACATACAGTATAGTATAGAACCCCTTGTCACATTGTTCCTGCATGTGAGCAGCGCAGTACAGTATAGCATAGAGACTGTCTAATTACTGATTGAGGAATGTACACAAACTCAGCCCTCGCAAATAGCCTTGGCATTTGGCAATGCCCAAGTAAATGCCGAGGCCAAATCAATTTGACATGGGCAAAATTTTTGCCGAGACAATACATTGTGTGACATTGTACGGGAACATACTGTAACAGTGCAAAAGTTGCACAATACATGGCTCGAAATTAGGCCTAAGTTTTGAGTAATGATTTGAAGAGAAGCCGTTTTATGATAAAAATTTTCTCCATGATAGAAATTTGAGCAAATGGTTTCAGTATTATTTCTTTACAAACAATACATAGCTGCAATTTTCAAGTTTTAAGGAAAATTCTTGATCGAAATCATTCACTACGATCTGTATTTATGGAACGTACAGTACATAACTCACCACTGTCAAGACGTGATTAGTCAGAAGTGCTGCACTCGACACATGAATGTGACACGCCAGAAAATTACCTTTAGATTAAAGAACAAGCCATTTAAACCTTTTGATACATAATTATATGGGAAAAATTTCTCAAAGCGGCTGTGTTGGTTTTATCAATGGAATTCCATCTGAATCTTCTGAAACAAATAACATTTATGAACAGTACGGTGCCATACCAAGTGTGTTAACAATTATTGTTAACTTGCCATACACATAAATAATTGCATGAGTTTTACTGTTGTTTGCAATTGATACAGTAAGTTACCTAATAATAATAATGCCGAGCTAAAGTGTATTTTTGCTGAAGTCAGACCTTTTTACTTCAGCAATTTTTTTGCCATAGCCAATATCTTGTTTGCAAGGGCTGCAAACTTGTAATAATACTACAGGTACATTAAGAAGAAATGTTTTAGCATCCCACCTCCAGTCAGAGTGTGAATCCTTAAATGTCAGCTCGCCGCTATAAAATTTGCTTTTGTATATTAATGTAAAAATTTCTGCTTGGCCTCCAATATTTGCACATTTTACAAGTCACTAAACTGATCATTTAACATGACATTCAATATTTAGATTTTATTGCCTTAAAAGTGCACTAGTGAATGATCAGCAAGTACTTGTGGTTTGAGGAGTAACAGGCAGTTATTTCTGCTGCAGTAGATTTCTCAGTCTCTGTAGGCTATGGTTTGAACATTTCAAGCCACTATGTACATAATGTATTTATTTATAATATATGGAAATGTTCATCCCATTGAGAAATGAAAGTTTGTACTAACTGTGACACAGAGTCAGTTCCAATATTAAAAGGGGATATGCAGGTACCCCAACCGGAAGCAGTGTAGTATACTGTCCTGTTTCGTGATTGGTTCTTTAGAGTCATATCCATAGAACAATTTAGATTCTTAAAATGTGAAAGTTACCAGAAGGGAAAGCTTGGTTTACCTTTATATACTGTATGCAATATTGAAGTCCTAAAGTACATTATTATGACATATTCTTTGAAGAGAAATAAGAGTAAAATTACATAAATGTACTAACTGTACAAACTGTACAGCACTAGGAGGGGGGGGGGAGGGGGGCTGTTCGTATCTACTGTACAATACTGCAGGTCTGTTGCTAGCCCATTTTACATCCACCTCCGCAATCAAGTTATTATTGTTCATTATGTGCATGGTTTATTTATTGTCTAGCTCTGCAGTTGTTTGAAATAAAGGTTTATCATGAAATATATGTAGGCTAGTGCTGTACACTGTATTACTGTACCTTTAAATTTGACTGTCCGAGATGCTGTACACTAGAGTATGCTTTGGCCAGGAAGGAAAACTTTGCATGTCCCACCAGGTACTCCCTGTGCTATGGGGATGTAATAATTACAAGTCTTTCATTTCTCTTCACAGTTGTTGCAATAAACCAACACCTTGAATATTGTGTGCAATATAAAGAGGGACAATATGGTAAGTACCTGCTGCATGTGTATTGTGTGTCATACTGTCCAGATGCAATATAAGTGAAGTCTCAACTGGGACAGTAAAGTCAACTGTCCTACACTGTATTTAGGGGGATGCTGAATTTCATTATGACACCATCTGTGCTCTTTGGAGCAGTGAGCCGTTACAGAGTGCTGTGACTTCTGTTACGCTCCCTGGTTACAGTAAGTCCATATATACACAGGGTGTATGTCAGATATTGTTTTAGCTTCATGCATATTCTGCAGATTGATTTTATGGACATTTTTCTGGTTGAAAGATGTATGGAAATTTATGAAAAAATTTGTAATAGAACTAATGCTGTATTTTGGAAACTTCAATGAAAGTTTGTGTATGCTGGTTGTAGGCTCCTCATTTGTCTTGTACATGTAAATTCATAATTTTATAGTACATTCTAAGGTGATGATTCAATCTGTATGCAATGAGTTTAAAGCCTACCTGTAGATAATCATACATCAACTTGTCATACACAAATACAGGCTAATTATTGTTTGTATTATTTATATGTGACAGATTGACCATTTAAACAAATAAATATACTGTAAAACCCCTCATCCACATTTAATGGGAGAATTCCAAGTTTATTTTAAAAAATCTCTTCTACAGTATTTGCATGTATCTGTAATATCTGTTGTATTTGTATGAATTTGCATTTGATTGTATTTATTTGGTTGTTTTTTACAATATTTGGTAGTAATCAATACACTAGACAGAAATGATAGAGGTAGAATGTGTGTACAAGTTATCAAGGTATTGTGTTCAAAGGGAAACACTCCAAAAAACCCAGAGGACGTTTTGAGGATGGTGCTCCCAAGAAAAAGAGAAAGGGAGCTAGAAAGACAGAAATATAGAGACTTTGCAGGTACGTCATGGAACCGCCATGCTGGAGGACATTCATGCCAAATACACCTGGCTTTGTGCCGAACGCACTGCACAGAGTGCATTGTGGTATGCACGGTGTGTACACATTCAACGAGCAAGCGCGCCCAGTGTGGTTTACTACGTAGTTACATGTACTCCAACATGGCCGCCAGAGAGTATTATGACGTCATGTGAAAAGCCTGTATAGATACAAACTGCATGAGTTTAACATTGTAGACAGCCCTTGCTAGAGTGTATCATGCTGTATGTCAAAACTGGAGGAGTGTATTTAAAGTGGAAATGCAGTACTTTAAACTAACTTTAATTACTGCAGTAGACTATCCTGTTTCATGATTGGTTTGTAAGAATGATGTGGTGATAGTTTCTCCCCCAAATTGTTAAATTTACTAGGAGTAGTATTTAATTTACTAGGAGTAGTGTTTAATTATCTTGAATATGAGTAATACTGAGGACCTAATAAAGATATCAAAGATACTGTGAATAAAAAATAAGGCAAAAAATGAGAACTTAGCTTTTGCTTCATAAAAAGTTTTTGGATGACTGCTCGTGCCATTCAAGCCTTCAAGGTTTGCCTGTTTCAATCTAGAGTATTGTACTGTATATATGATTAATGTCCAGTGGTGCTATATTTTAACTGTCATTTCAACATGATGGTTTACTGTACAGTGTGTTCAACTCTTTCTTTGTTCATTTCTCTTTTCAGTCCAGTAAAAAGGCTGAGTCTGTCAAAGTGGTGGTCAGATGTCGCCCTCTAAACAGCAAGGAAATAAAGGATGGACACCAGCGTGTAGTTGAAATGGATAGCAAGAGAGGGCTTGTTGAAATACGTAATCCCAATGCATCTAGCAGGGAACCTCCGAAGTCTTTTACATTTGACTGTGTATATGACTGGAAGTAAGTTGAGATTCAAGCCTGGATTTTGCTGAGGTGCCAGCTCTCTGTATTTTTCAGGGTGGCTCCCTGAAAATTACAGAATTTTTGTCCAAAATGTTCCAACTAGACAACCTCCCTGATTCAAGAAAGTTTTTCCCTCATTAAGTTGCCTGTAATTCTAAAAAAGCTCCCTGATTCCTGTGTGAAACCTCCGCAGGGTTTCTTGATGTAAATGTTGGCATCTCTGGATTTTGGGTTAATTTACATTTGAAAAGTTTGAGCCAATTTGAGATTGCCCACAAAATATTTTGGTTACAAGTACAAATGGAAATGAAAAATGAGAGAAAAACAATGCTATTTGATGCCTCTGCCGTAGAAACTAGTCATGTTCTTTTGTATTTCTTTCATTTCTATCTTCATCAATGATAAATGGTGGTCAATAATACTGTCTCAGTACCACTTCTTAAATAATACTGTCTCAGTACCACTTCTTAAATAATACTGTCTCAGTATCACTTCTTAAATAATACTGTCTCAGTACCACTTCTTAAATAATACTGTCTCAGTACCACTTCTTAAATAATACTGTCTCAGTACCACTTCTTAAATAATACTGTCTCAGTACCACTTCTTAAATAATACTGTCTCAGTACCACTTCTTAAATAATACTGTCTCAGTACCACTTCTTAAATAATACTGTCTCAGTACCACTTCTTAAGTAATACTGTCTCAGTATCACTTCTTAAATAATACTGTCTCAGTATCACTTCTTAAATAATACTGTCTCAGTACCACTTCTTAAATAATACTGTCTCAGTACCACTTCTTAAATAATACTGTCTCAGTACCACTTCTTAAATAATACTGTCTCAGTACCACTTCTTAAATAATACTGTCTCAGTACCACTTCTTAAATAATACTGTCTCAGTACCACTTCTTAAATAATACTGTCTCAGTACCACTTCTTAAATAATACTGTCTCATTACCACTTCTTAAATAATACTGTCTCAGTACCACTTCTTAAATAATACTGTCTCAGTACCACTTCTTAAATAATACTGTCTCAGTACCACTTCTTAAATAATACTGTCTCAGTACCACTTCTTAAGAGCACTTTACCAACATTCTTCCTTGCAGATGTAGAGAGCTAGTCAATGAAAATAATATCTTCCTCTCCATCGGGCAACCTCAAATGTGAATCTCAGACAGTAGGACAAGTAAAAAATTTCAGCCCTAAGATTGGTAAACAAGACACAAATTGAACACAAAATTTATGTCATATCAGACTTTCTATGAGACAGTGAGTTAGCAAAATGACAGCTTTACAGTCTACCATTTTAAAAAAGCTATTGTAAAAGATAATGGGATAACGTTTTGGTTTTTGTCAACACTTAAATACCATTAATAATACTGATGCACACCTAAAACTCTACCCAACAGTTTTTGTTAAATTTGAAATAGGTTTGCTGGTAATACCTTAACAAACAAAGAAGAATTTATGTAAATTGGTTTTACTTTGGATTTAAATTTTTACTTCTTAAAGTTTCTGAAATTTAAGTCCAGTGGTTCTGTCAAGGGGTACAACAGGAGATTCGATGCCCCTTTTCAGAAGGAGGAGGGTAAAATACCCCTCCCCTTTTCATTTCCATAAAAATAAGAAAATGTCAGTATTTTGATGTCTTATTTAAAGGCCCAAATCTCTCACCCTAAACTGTACCAATTCTCCTAGTTGTAGTTATCCTTCTTACTTAAGCCCTTCCCATAATTGTCTGAAATTCATCCTCATCCAGACACAACCTCAATTTATTGCTTCAGGTTGAGTATAAAAAAGCTCAGTGTATCTAATCAAAACACTCTCAGTAAAGCTCCTGCTGAGTAATATAAGCTTTGGTACTCTGTATTGTTTGAATTAGCTGTCAATTAAAGAGCTGAGCCAATTGAAAATTGTAAACCCCTACAAGAATGGTAGTTTGGGGCGATAGGATTGGTCCTTTAAGGGGAGACACATGTTCAAATTTTCATAAATAAATTGTCTGTCAGTCCCTTCAGATTCACCCATTGGGGCCTTGAAGCAAGCTTTTGCCCCTCTGAACCTGTGCATATAATTTTGGCTAAGGGAAGCAATAATTTTGACATACTGTTGGGTTTGGCAGTAAGAAATTTTCCCCCTTCTTTACTTGAGTTTTGAGAATCCCTGTTAGCCTAGATAATTATATCCCTCCATAAAAGGGTTAATTTTTAACCTCAGAGCCTATCATTATTAAAAGTACTGACTTTTGATATGTTTAAATCTATTTTCTTCATCAGCTCAAAGCAGCGAGACCTCTATGATGAAACATTCCGACCTTTAGTGGAGTCAGTACTTGGTGGTTTTAATGGCACAATATTTGCCTATGGACAGACAGGGACTGGAAAAACATACACCATGGAAGGTAACATAATTTAGTTACCTCACCACTCAGGACTGTTATTTTGCAATGAATGTAGAAAGGGATAAATAAGGCTTTGACTGGTTCTTATAGGTTACAATACAATTAATGTCAGTATATTCTGGATTACCAACAATGCTAACCCCAAAGACTGTTTGCTAAATCTATAGATTGGTCTCTAGAGAATAGAGACCTTGTTACTACACCCCTGTACCTGTTCAGTGGTGTTAATAGTTGCCAGCAGTATCCCCACCACTCAGGGCTGATAGTGTTTCTGCCAGACATTTATTGTTTTCACAAACGAAAAACAAAATACTCAAGATTATTATACATGGCACAGTTTCCCCCCTGATAATGTTATGCAGCTCTTATCCTCTCCCTGGAGTGACAAAATCACATTTGAGTCTACAACTCTACACAGTGAGTTAAATCAGACATACAGATGCCATCAATCACATTACCTACATGTATAAGTATATTTTTCACTGTAAGAAACCTCCCCTTGGACAATGGTTCCTGGCTTGAAAGATATTTAAAAGTACGGAAGATGCCATCAAATTTGCTCCAGCATCTTATCTATGTTTAGGTCTTGGCAGTCAGGTACTACAGGTAAAGCGATGTGGAAGAAATAGACTACAAATATCTGGTAGAAAAATGAATATTGCCATGTAGTGTGCCATCTCTTGCTAACAGACAGGCTGCAAATTTCCCTCCAGAGAAAGAGGGGGTGGTTTGCACCCTTTTTAAGCATTTTATGTTTAATACACAAAATATAAAGTTCACATTGTTTTGGTTTAACAATGTGTGACTGTGTGTTTGGTTTAACGGTAGCATCTGCCTCTCATATGGGAGGTCCGGGTTCTATTCCCAGGTCGAGTCATAACAAAGACTCTAAAAATGGAACCTACTGCCACTGTGCATGATGCTCCGCATAAGCAATGGAGTAGGGAAAATAAGCCAGTGAGCCGCAACTGGAAAAAAGGCTGTGGTCGACGCGGCTTGAACCAGTAGGTTGGAAACTGGGCCGTAAAACTCAATCTAACTAACTAATAATGTGTGAAATTGCAGTAAACTGGATTGTGTCACTACATATAAAATTCAGTCAGCACTCTGTACCAAATACACAATATGTTGTTTCTTTTTTCATTGATGTATTTTATATGAGAACTACAGCAGACTTTTAAAAAAGGAACCTACTGCCATTGTGCACTTGGCATATTCAGCATTAGCAATTGAGTATGGTAAACAAGCCAGTGAGCCACAACTGTAAAATGCCTGTGGCTGGCTGGACTTAAACCAATTGGTTGGAAACTAAGCTGTAAAACTCATTAGGGAACTTTCTACACCATTTCCAAGCATTTGTTGTTTAATGCATGTTGTACCAACTAGGGTTGGGCGGTACTGTGAAAATATTGGTACCAGTATTGTTAAACACACAGAACAGGTATTGAGGCAGTACCGGTTCTCAACTCACGGGTAGGGAAGTCAGGTGGGAAGGAACCTGAGTCATGCATGGCCCCCATGTTATCCTGCACATTAATGCATGTGGGTGTTTGATTGGGTTGATTACTGTACCGTGCAGGAACCTCTGCTGTAAATGTGTAAGTAAATATTTTAATCATCCACTCATCCTAACAGTTATGTTTGTCATCGAATGTAATGAGTTCCAGTAATTTTTTTCCAGTACCGGTATTTTCTCAAGAACCGGTATTAGTAACACACCAAATATCTTCGGTATTTTCATTTCCTGTACCTTTAGTGCTGGTATTGTCCTCAGTACCGGTATAATACTGCCCAACCCTAGTGCCCACTACTGTAACTAACTGCAGTAGACTTAGTGTCTGTACATATTGTTTGATTGGCTTGATTCATTATTTAATTTTTTTATAATTTTTGTAATCACCAGGTGTAAGATCTGATGAGAACCAGAGAGGAGTGATACCAAACTCATTTGAACACATCTTCACACACATCTCCCGTACACAGAATCAGCAGTATCTAGTAAGGGCATCGTACCTGGAAATATATCAGGTTTGTAGCTTCGCCATGAAAGCAAAACTTTGAGAAGAAAGGATTTAATGGAACAAATGTCATTCTAAGCTCCAAGAATGTAGCATGGGGTTCATCCTTATACTGTAGAGTTTGAGTTAATGCCAGCACTACTCTGGGAATAAAAATAAGACATGGTTCCTTGAAAAATATTGATTTCAATTTACATCTGTATGATGTCATGCATGTAATCTGCTCAAGAACACTTTTCAATTTAAGATGAGCTTGCTTAGTTTCGAAGTAGAGGTGATAGTTTAATTGAACCCTTTCCTGATATATTGCTGGTTGGATTATAAATTCTGCTGTATATTCTTGGCATACTGTATATGTGACATTGAGAACAAATAGAGGATATAAACAGTGCAGTGAAAGTAGTAGATTTTGAAAAATGTAAAGCTGAGGTCACATAACAGCTATTTTGGATCCGAATACAATCCGATATTTTTGAGACTAAGTGAAAAACTTTCCCCTGTCTGGTCAGAAAGTGCCCAAAATTTGGCAACCTGTATTAATGTATGATTTGCATCACAGTACTAGTAATTTTATATTTATTTAAAATTTTTAACTAACTAGAGTAAGTTTAGAAACTAACTTTAGCTAAACTAAAACTAAAAAAATTGGATTGGACTGCAATCTAGTCCAAAACCTCTGTAATGTAACCTCTGCTTATGTGTCTTCATTTAACGTTTCTTTTTTTTTACCATTTACAGGAAGAAGTCAGAGATTTATTAGCAAAAGATCAGACTAAAAGATTGGAGTTGAAGGAGAGGCCTGACACTGGTGTATATGTTAAGGTGAGGGTTACAAGGCCTATTCTGAATCAAAACAGGTCAAAAGACACAAACTATTTTACTGTAAATACTGGCAATATTGATGACATGCTTCAAAAATTTAGCAATATATATAATTATAACATCAAGATTTTCATGAAAGTAGCTTCTTGCGTTTTGACACATTGCAGTTGCATTCATGAATTATCTTTTTTCTTCTTGGGGACAGGACCTTTCATCTTTTGTCACAAAAAGTGTCAAAGAGATAGAACATGTCATGACTGTCGGTAATACAAATCGTTCTGTAGGGTGAGTACAGCCTTTCGGAATTATCTGAAAAGTGTTTTTTTTTTTTTTGAGGTTCATTTGAATGCATTCATTGAACGTTATTTAGAACAAGTTTTAGCAAATAAAATTTTTTAATGGGAATGACAGGTGTATTTTCTATGGTGTTTCTCTAAATTTCCTGCCTGTGTAAAGCACAAATCCTTCTACACCAGTGTTAAAATGGGTTGGTGTGCATTGCTCAGTAAGGTAGTAGCCAGCTACTTTTAGCTAAGATGCAGAAATTAACTTATGGCATGAAATGGAAGAGAGTAATATAAAATCTGTAGAGGTCATTCACGTGACATCCGTGCCTTTCAATTTGGCGTACTGGATGCCACTGATCATGCACAGTAAATGTGTTACTGATTTGCATGCATGACAGCACCTTGGTAACAATTGTTGTACAATGGACACCTGAATGGCAAGACGGAAAGATGCGAAATGCATGACCTTTATAGAGTGAGTACTTAGCGTAATACTCATGGTAGCATAAAGCTTCATAGGGTAATACCGCAGTGTATGTAGGTGACTATAACAGCCTCAGTAACCCAACATGCTAGGAAGTAGTAATAAAGTGTTTGAAACATAGTGTGTAGTCTTGTATGCATGATAAAGTTAATAGATTTCAAGTGAAAATGTAAATTTTTGACCTGTGGAGTTTGTTTTTCAGGTTTGGCAGCTTTATGGTACAAGGATTTATTTTGTGTTTCCTTTTTTATTTCTACAGGTCTACCAACATGAATGAACACAGTTCTCGGTCTCATGCAATCTTTATCATTACCATAGAGTGTAGTGAAGTAAGTTACACATCTTGAACTCCATGAGTGGGTTGTAGAATAGAATATGTTGTTGTAAGTGTCAACTAAAAGGAAGGATATGCTCTGTGTTTGAACTGTATTTGAAACCTGGTTGAACTTGTACTGTATTGAAAATACAGACTTCCTATACTGTGCATGGACAGAGCATACTGCACAGTACATTGTCGCTACTGTACGTGTGAGAAAAAGTGCACCAAGATGGCTGTCTGGTATGGTTTGGTGTGAAAGTTTGGACTTGCTCAAGTAGATTACCATTTTTTGCAAGAAAGTTGAAATATTTTTGAAATATGGCAAGGCAAGGTCAAAATCACTTCACACATTGCAGGAATATGATATTGTTTCCCATTCAAGTCTAACTTTTGCTTAAAATATTACAGAGTCGCCAGCAAATCAGAAGATTTATAGCTTCAAGGCGACCATCTTGGTGCGCCTTCTTTGGTCCCAGCCGGTGGGGACCATCTACGGATAGGACGTATACGTTACATGCTATGTCCATGTATATAAGTCTGTGATTGAAAATCATATTTGACTTTTACGTTTTTATCTAGTTGACACTATATGACACATTCATGTTGGTGTCATTAAATCTAAGTTATCCAACTAATGAACTTACTTCACATCTTGTATGCAAGCTTTGACAAATTATGAAGGTTTTTCCAGTGATATCATCATGTATCATCATATTGGCATGCTGGCAATCACCATACCCATGACCTTCATACATGTATGTGTGAACCAACAACTGCCTCACTATCAAAATTTCCAACCAAAACAAAATTGCTTAACCACAAATAATTTGTGACAAAATCTCTATAGTCAGTTTAATCACATTCTTGTTAAATTAAAGCCAGTGGGAATGGCATCACCTTCATCCAACATGTCTTATGAATTCTCTGTACAAATATAATACAAAAATCATTTTTGGGCTAATTATTTTATGGCATCACATGGATAAACAGCATTTATCGGTGTGTGTCTGATATATGCTGTCAGTTGATGCAAATCTTCCATATTCAAATCCTACATATTCAAAACTGTGCATATGTCAGGGCACAATAAGCAGTGATACATCTAGTGTGTGTGTTGAGATCTGTACCTTGAGTCCATTACCATAAAAAGAGACGTATTATTACACACACTTTGAGCAAAGCATTTTAGTTGTTTGAATCATGGTCACCATGCTGTACCCCCAAACTCCCCCCATGACATCAACCCCCCTGCCCCATGACACAATCCTGGCTACGTGCCTGCTCCCAGTTTTGATGTTGCCATACAAAAACAACTGCTATAGTTCAAACTTTAGAACGACAAACAGCAGTTATTAAAGTGATTCATCTGCCCAACATAGCATTTGAATAATTAAGTACCACTTTTGTTGAAATATTTCCCTTGTAGTACTGAGCATGCATAGCTAGTGTATGTGAAACACTAGGCTAGGCTATAGCATGACGTTAAAGTATAGGCCTAGCCAGCCTGCCAAATGTGAGGAGTGATGGCTTTTTGAAGGTTTGTTGTAAGACTTCTTAAGCCGTTTAAGAATGTTGGAGGTGAAAATACAACTTTCTGAGTCTCAAAGTACAACTTCGTGATCCTAGAGGTTGGCAGGTCTATTGGTGATGCATTCATGATCTCCCTCTTTCTCTCTCTCATAGCTTGGTCCTGATGGGGAGAACCATATACGTGTTGGTAAATTGAATCTGGTTGATTTAGCTGGTAGTGAGAGGCAGGCAAAGACAGGAGCAGCGGTAATTATCCTGAAATCTCCTCTGATTATAAAATATTTTTTTTCTTCTGTAAAATTCATGATGGTTAATTTGTGATGGAACTCTTTGTGTCCATGTACAGTCCATTGATAAGCAGCCCAGGAGAAAATTCCAGTTGAAAGCTGTTGAACAGGTTTTAACAGGTACAACAGGTAATTGGAAACAAAATCAACAGGTTTTAACAGGATTTTAACAGGTACCAACAGGAACCTGTTTCTGTTAGCTTTTCCAGTGTTACCTGTTGACGTCTGTTGCCTTTCATCACTCCAGCAGATAATTGGAATATTGCCTGTTCATACCTGCTAATACCTGTTGGAATTTCAACAGATCTCAAAGGGAATTTTCTCCAGGGAGTACTTAATCTTGCAAAGAAAACTGAATTTTATGAATGACTACTTCTACACAGATTATGTTTTCTGCAATTTGAGGTTCCTGTTGGTGGGAATTTATGTTAATACAGTCCACTCCATGGTTCCACATAAGTCTTTCTTGTCCCTGAAAGCTAACAGAATGCACAAGAAAACAAAGAGAATACTAGAACAAATTGTTTCATTTCGTTTTGTTTATTTGTTTTTCTACATCATCAAAATGCATGGATACACAAAATAATGAATACATACATAACACTGAAGTAAAACTAAAAAACCCTGAGGGGCATGTGAAATAAGGATGGCTAACTTTTCAGGATAGAAAGTATGTAGCCATAAACTAGAGACATTTATAGGAATAAACAAGCCCCGAAATGTTTTTGGACAGTTTATTTCAGATCCTTTGCAACCCTCCCCAGAGTTCCCTTATTCCCTTACACATTCTTGTTAAGATACATCAGAGACTAAACATTGCATGGTACAGCAAGCACATATCTGAATAAAATATTTGTAAAGAAGACATGGTCACATGATTGAGGACAGTCATACATTTATTAGCCTACTGGGTATATAAATTTTGATTGCCATTTAGTGGGTTTTCTGATTTAAGAATAAAAGCTACTTGGTAATGAGAAAAATATGGGGAGAACTTTGAAAAGAAGAAAGTGAGATGTATCCCACTAATTCTGGTGACTGGTTGTGCCAAACATAATTTGGCCTAAAGAGTTTGAAGAAGCCATCTTCAATAGTAGATTTGTGTGACTTGCCTGTCCTAGTGTAGTTTAGTCTGAGCTTTGTGTTTGAGAGGTTGTGAGTCTGTTTGACCAAGATGTGGTTATTAATTGACTTGACTCTGTTTTACAGGGAGAACGTTTAAAAGAAGCTACAAAGATAAACCTTTCACTGTCAGCATTAGGAAATGTGATTTCAGCATTGGTTGATGGCAAAAGTCACCATATTCCATACAGAGACTCCAAACTTACCCGCCTCCTCCAAGATTCCCTCGGAGGAAATGCAAAAACAGTGATGGTGGCAAATGTTGGACCTGCCAGCTACAATTACGATGAAACAGTGACAACCCTCCGTTACGCAAACAGAGCCAAGAATATCAAGAACAAACCGAAGATTAATGAAGATCCAAAAGATGCCTTGCTTAGAGAATTTCAAGATGAAATTGCAAGACTGAAAAATCAGCTTGCCAGCCGAGGAGGAGGAGGCGGAGGCGGAGGGCAAGGGAAGAAGAAGAAAGGAAGAAGTAGAAGAAGAGGTGAAGGAGGAGGTGAGAAATTTTGAAGTAAAAATTAAAAATGATTTAGATTTTAATTTGAGAGGAAGGTTCTAAAATGTTGAATAGATTTTACAATAATGATTAATCAGTCCATGACTGTGAATATTTTGCAGATGCTTCAAACATGATGGTAATGGTATTTTTCATTTGCTGTAAGAGGCTTCAAAGGGGAAAAAGAATTGAATCTGATTTGAACAATATTTGAAACTTAAAACTTGGAATTTGGAAATGTCTTTGAACTTTTTCATCAAGCTGCCACTATACAGCACTTTTGTGTTGTTGTGCTGTTAAATTGCACCACATCTAACCAACTATCTGAGTGTAGGATAATACTCCCCTTCGTTGTCTGTCTGCTTTAGCAGTATTCTCTGTTCTAACTCTTTTCTGTTTGTCCCCCCCTTCCATTAATAGTTGGTTCAGATGGAGAGATAGAGGAATCTGATGAAGAGAATGAGATGGATGAGGAGGAGATGTACAAGGAAGCTCAACAGAAACTAGAACAGGAGAAAGAAGCTATATTAGCCAATCAGAACATGATAGCGGAGGTAAGCTCATTAATAAACATTGAAAAAAAGCGATGTTAGCCAATCAGAACATGATAGTAAAGGTTAGCTTATAAATAAACATGAAAAAAGAAGCTATGTTAGCCAATCAGAACATGATAGCAGAGATAAACTTATAAATAAACATTTAAAAAGAAGTTGCATAATCCAATCAGAACATGATAACAGAGGTAAGGGTATAAATAAACATTAAATGGAAGCCAATATAAGCAAGAAACTGATTTTAGCCAGACCAAGCTACTGTAGTAGGCCTTGAGTTTTTAGATTTTTCATATGTGCTAAAAATCACACAGACATCACGGTTGCTAACCCCTAGTTGTGAGGTCACAAGTTTCATTGTAGTGTGTTGATTGAATACTTTTTTCACATGTCAAGACTGTTATTTAAGCTTGCAACCATCTTAGCAGTCAACAGAAGTAATTATTTCTTATTCTTTGACGTAAAAGAAATTAAGGGTGATGGAATTTAAACACTAAGGAGGTGAATT
Organism: Holothuria scabra; assembly: GCA_037179385.1. Classification (NCBI taxonomy): domain Eukaryota; kingdom Metazoa; phylum Echinodermata; class Holothuroidea; order Aspidochirotida; family Holothuriidae; genus Holothuria; species Holothuria scabra. The sequence continues at coordinate 8,270,705 of CM074179.1, forward strand.
TCCCCCTTTTCATTTCCATGAAAATAAAAAAAGTCAGTATCTTGGTTTCTTATTTAAAAAGAAGACGCCAGTTGCAGTAATGTTCATACTTACACAAATAAATAGCCTTTAAAACCTTCAGATTGCACTTTACAGGGACCTAGGCTTGAAGCAAGCTGTTTTCCTGTTAACGTTCTTTCAACTATGGTCAAGGACAGCATTGATTTGGACTTACGGTTTGGCAGTAATAAGTCCCCCCCCCCCTTTTTGAGATTCTGGTGGGATCCCTGACCATCCCTTGCCTCCACAATATACAGCATTCCTGGAGTGGACCAATGCACTTGATTATTATCGAGTGATATATTATGGACTCTAAAATGGCCAGAATTGTTCCCCTGATAATTCCCTTCAATGCTCAGCTTTGAATTAATGGTTTTAAAACCTCCATATTTTCAGAGTTCGTACCTTTGTCAGCTCATGAGAACATTCGACAATTTAAACTCGTTTTCTTCTCTTTGGTAATTAATCTGTCATTCTGGAAATATCTGTGCTGCTCACAAGAATGATCACAGAACACAATTCAAAAGAAATCTGAAAGCGTAATAGTTGAAACTTTGCTTACATACTGACATCACTTTCTTCCACGTACTCATCTCATTCCAGGAGAAACAAAAACTGGTCCAGGAGGTCCTGTCTCGTCAAGATCAAATCCGTAAACAGCAAGAGGCAAGAGATGCTCTGCAGTCTAAAATAGAAGCCATGGAAGGTAAACTATTGGTAGGAGGTAAAAGTATCATGGACCATACCAACCAACAGGAAAGGGAGTTAGAACAAAGAAGACTTAAATTAGCTGAAGAAAAGGTAGAACTTTTAAGAGAATTCTTCTTGCTTTAAAAGTTAAATGATGGGTTGTTTTTTAAATGAAGACATTGAGATATGGGTTTTTTGGGGGAGGCTGGGGTCTTATCATGAGGTGTGTTTCATAACTACATGCTGTAGTATTAATAAGAAACAAGTACATCTACTGTCCTCCCAAACCACCTTACTGTCCCCATAAATATACATGTACGGATGAGGATGAAAAGGGTCAATCATAATAATTCTTACTCTCTGACAAGGGTCTTCATCTGTATTCACCCTTGAGTGTATGATTAAGCAAAGTCCTGCAAAGAACATATTTGTCAACAGAGAATTCCCTCATACTGTTTCTCATGACTTTCAAGGCCATATAGTCATGAAAAAATGCTGACATTTCAAACTGCCAGCAAAAGCAAAGCAGAGCAAAGCAAATAAAGTACCTATTGGTATATAGCCTTACATGCTATCTGAAATCCCCCATCTCCACCACCACATCACGAAAAATATTTGTATTTTGAGCACCAGCTTCAATGGGGTCATCAGTGCATAGCCCTTCACGTCATATGAAATCCCTCCTCCACACCCCCACATGAAAAAAAAGGCTGACATTTCAAACTGCTAGCAAAGCAAAGTAGAGGAAAGCAAATGAAATACCAAATGAAAACAATAATCGAATGCCAACAGCCTCAACCTGGGATCGAGTACATTTCTTTCAGCGAGTTACTTAATATACTGTCCTATGCTATGGTTTGCTTTGCTTTGCTATGATGGCAGTGTAAAGGCAAGTATACCATCTGACAAAGGATGTAAATGATAAGATTGATATGGGACTATAGGACCTTTCATCTCATAGTCATATACTAACATTTATTTTCATTTATCTATCACAGAGGATAGAACGTGAGATGCAACAGAAACTGGAAACAAAAGATGAGGGTACCCTTGAACTTAGAGATACATACTCATCATTACAACAAGAAGTTGAAATAAAAACCAAAAAACTCAAAAAGGTAAGTCCAGGTATTTAAGATACTAACATTCAGGAGAAATGCATGAGCTCGAAATGGGTTTTGTGGTGATTTTTTGGCGGTGAGAACAGCAGCATACTGAAGGAATTGTAATGTGATATGAGTGTGGTTTGTGTAAAAGTTACCTGTTTCTTTTGTAACTTTGGGGTAGGGTGCTATCCTGCTGTTACAGGTCTTTTGAATCATGTAAATATGAGAGAAATCTCATATTTACATGATTCTTTAAAGTCTTAATGGTCAACATCAAGGCAAAGTGAAATTGTCAATGCTTAATAGCTTGGGGTTGTAGAATACCTCTAAAATGATGTTATTGGATGTCAGTGGAGAAGGTGTATGTAGTATGTAAAAATGGGTGCATAACAACATGATGTTGGTAGCAGTCTGTCATCTTCTTGCCTGCAAGATGCTCAGCATAAATAATTGAAACAATACACAATGCATATAGAGTGATGCACACTGAGCAAAGAAACTTCAGTCTGATTGTATGGCCTCAAGAACTAAAGGTGAATGTTGGAAATGTAAAGATAAAGTAAACTAGACAACTGTACTTGCATGGCAAGTACCAATCGAAGCCTTGAAAATGTGCACACTTGGGACTTTCTTATAAACAAAATGAAGCATATTGTTGGAACTGGTTCCCCAACAAAAGTGGAGTATTTCCCACATATGCCGGGGAGGGGGGAGGGGAAGGGAGGCATTGTTCCTTGCAACTTGTTTGGGGAGATCTATGTGAGATAAAGCAGTAACATTATATATTCTACTAAACACTGATGTTTAAATGAAAGTATTCACCTGGATGTGGCAATATCGATAAGCTATTATTTTTAATCAGTTGCCCATCCTGGATGTAAAGTTGCCCCAAAATCTTTGTACCTAGTTACACTTTGCCTGAGACTGTGTGATACACTATTGGTGGTGACACAGGCCTAGCACTATGCAAAATTATTGACCCTAGACTTACTTGACTTTCCTAACAAGCAGTAGACTACAATCTTGGACGAAGCTTTTGGGACACTTTACATTTTATTTGTCAATTTTAGTTGAAGTAGGCCAACATAAAACTCCCTTTACCCCTCCGAATGTTGCGTCAAGAAGAACATGACTGTTTGCCCTGAACAGCATAACAGTGGTCAACATTGGAAGGGAGAGCAGGGTGTCCCAACAAGTTATTGTCCAAGATTGTCTGGGTCCCAAGAGGTACATTTTTGAGACCGAATTCAATAAAAACGTTTAATTTTTTGAGTGTTCTAAGGTTGTTTAAGACCTTTTCCAGAAGCCAACTATACTCTTGAGGATTTTTAACAAATTAAGGGCGACCGTAGGATAAATTTCATTACAAACCAAAAGTATGCATTGTTTAGACGCACAAATCAACAATCGCAACGGGTGGAATAATTCTCTTCCTGGATAGAAGAGTCATTCTTTTTCAAACTGATAGTTGGAGACAAGAAATTTATTGAAAAGGGGCCACGATCTACCATAAGATTGTTAAAGTAACTCTGCAAGCCAGACTTTCTTTCATAACTTTGGTAGATTGTTAGGAAATGCGTTGGTTTGGAACACATTTTGCAGCCAATTTTGCATCTCAGGCTGTATTTTTCATGTTGTATTACAACTGGTAACAAATTTGTTATGCCTTCTTTCAACCGAAGCAGTTTCTTAACATTTTTAGTTGAATGTTGCTTTCCAAACCAATGGTAGACTTGGTTTTAACTAAGCCTTCACCCCCAACCTCGTCAAGGTGGCAGGTAGGCCGGGCACAACCATATCTCTGAATTAAAATAGGCAAAGCAAGTGGGACAATATCATTAATGTCCCTTTGCTCAAAAGAAAGGATGTGGCAGAAGAATTGAAGTATTCAGGCCATTTTTGGTGGTATTTGCTTGGGCTTAGTCCCAGGGTCCTCTCATGTAGGTCCCTCCCAACATTTGTGAAAAGGGTCCAAAATAATCTGGGTCCAGGACTCCACAAGCTAAATCCGGTCCAGGAAATACTTCCATGTAATGACCAGCATATCATTTACCTGTCATAAAATAAGCAAATAACCATAAGCAAAGCGTAACTTCTTACTGGTGGCAGCGCACCTATCTGACTTCTCGAAATTCTCGGACAATCTTGGACAGAACCTTTGCCGGTTGGAACACTTCACATGTTATCCGTAAATTTTAGTTGAAGTAGGCTAACATGAAACTGCCTGAAGTAGCCTAACATGGAACCCCCTTTTCCCCTCCCAATGTTGTGTCAAGAAGAATGTTTCTTTGTCGTGAACTGCATAACAGTGGTCAACCAACACTGGAATAGAAGGGGGAGCAGGGTGTCCCAACAAATTATTTTGTCCAAGATTGTATCTGCAGTGTCTAGGCCTATATATGCTGAGGGCACCTTTTGCACTAGGACACGACTAAGTGTTAATGTAAGAGTTGTTTTGTTCTGCAACATTTGGCTTTAGGCCTTCGTAACTGTGTTTGGGTAAGACTACGACAACTTTTGTCCTCAGTGAAGCCTAAAGGACTAGAGTATGTATGGAGAGTCGCGTAATTGCTTCCTATACAAATGTATTGGGAGCAACTACGCGACCGTCGATGCATAACATTAGTCCTTTACTGAGAACTACGACAACCGTGGGTAGACAGTCTTTTTTTTTTGTTTCAAACATTGAAAATAGAATAGAGAAGCCATTAACAACCCATACAGGGTGATGAAATGAACGACAAATTGAATACCTAAAAATTGGTGGATCGTTCCCTGGCCTTGGTTACTGTCGCCATCACGTTAACGACACAGTACGTACACTATATAGCTAGCTGCATGCGTTGTTTATGCATGAACGTAAGTTAGTGGACTTGCTTACATTGAAATGAGTACGGTCGACGAAGTTGCTTGATGAAGCAGTTCCGACAAAACAAAGTGGCATATGTTGGAAAATGCAACCTTTGAAATTTATTTTGAAATCCCTGAACGGTATAAATTGTTTTCAAACTATGTTTACACCTTTTTTCAACCAGAGAGGAAGCCTTCAATGCAGAACAATACCTTTGAATGTGGAACTACTTCTTTATTTGCACATTACCACCTTACTATACAGGAGTTGTTCGAGCAAATCCCCTTATATAGAAATAGTTAAACTTTGTTGAAAATCCCCCTACGGAACAACTTAACATGACTGCGCAGCTGTTCCAATGTACGAACGAACAGCTCGGGATTGCAATGTGAATCCAAACGGAACATGATTTAATATTCATCCGCACCGACCGCTTACGAAGGCACGTAAACACGTGACTGAATGAGCAATTCCTACAATCGAAGCTGTGGCTTCGATTAATGACCTTTGTAAAATATGTCGGAAATTAGCAGAATGTGCACGAGTGTTTTATAATTCAAGATATTTTTGTTGTTCTTCTTATTTTCGGTTGAGTCCTTTACTGCCAGGAGAGGATATCACCAGTACTGTTTCATTGATCCCTTTCTGTATTCCTGACATGTGCTTTTCACATTTTTGTAATTAACGACATTCCTATTTTTTCCATCTCTTCAGTTATTTGCCAAGCTACAGGCTGTAAAAAGTGATATTCAAGACCTGCAGGAGGAACATGTTAGAGAGAGGCAGGAATTAGAACAAACACAAGATGAATTGATGAGGGAACTTAAACTCAAGTGAGTCGTGATGCTACAAAATAATGCAAAACAAAATAAAGTTGCTGATTTGTCAAATTTATCCATGTTGAGGTGTTTGAAATGGTTTCTGCTTTTGTGTTTTCATAATTTCCCATTCGGTACTAATGTCTATTCTCTGTTTGGATGATATTACCACTATCAACATGTGACACATTATTTGGAGAACACTTATTTCCTAAAGACGTCTTTCATTCACAGTCCTAATTTCCCAGTGTTTTTATTTTCTTTTGACTTGCCTTGATTCCTTTAGGATGATGAATCCTTTTGTATGTGAAATTTTTTACAATGAAGGTCTGGTCATTTTTACAACTTTTATTAAAATTTTGGTTTTTGCTGGCCTACAAGGGTTGGTTTCATTTTTTGCATGACACATCTCTTTCCTCTTCTTTAAACCTCTCACCTGATTTTTCGGCATGGCTTCTCCTCACTACCATCTCCCACCTTCTCCCCCCCTCCCCTCCTCCTCCCTGATATTTAGAAACTGACTAATGACAGTTTAATATATGTCTTGAGTGTAATAAACATTCCAATTTTGATTCATTTTGATCCATTACTTCTTATGTAATTTCCATTCCATGTCACCTTTTGTTTCGTCAGAGTGTTGATTATTGATAATTTCATTCCACCGGAGGAGAAGACAAAGATTGCTCAGCGAGCAGAGTTTGATGAGGAAGCAGACCAATGGGTATTGAGACTATTGGCTAAATCAGAGGGGTAAGAAATAGAAAAATAGTTATTTCCTTCTACATTGCAAACTACTATTTTTTGTCTTATTATAATTGTTTCTCCTTGTTCAAGGAGGGGGGGGGGCAGGAATGAGGGACCTGGTATCCACTGGTATCCATGTTTTCTTATTATTAACATTGATCTTAAGTTTGATGCCCAATTTATTGTTGATCAAAATGATAGCTGACAAATAATTGTGTTAGTAGAGACCCTGGTATGCAACCAAAGTTCCTACTAGATAGATTGCATTGCCCGTAGTCTTTGGTTCTTCCTTAGTATTTATACTAAACTATATTAGTAAAATAGGTTTTAGTATGATAATGGTAATAAAAATGTTATTTTCTTTGTGTCTAGGCCCCAGCAGATGGCAAAACGACCAGTATCTGCTGTAGGGAATAGAAGACCAGTTACTGATTATGCAAAAATGGCAGCACAGATGGGTGGCAATCCACGATATAAGGTATATCAACTGAATATTTATGTATTGAACATTCAACATGTTAAACTATTTATACACAACAAAAAGAATATAGAATGTTATGGTATTGAAATTTACCAGTGTGAGTCCTTGTGTGAACTTTTGATATTTTGTACATTAGTTACAAAATTGAAATGTTTGTTTTTCAACTAGATTTATCCATAACATTTCATTATCATGCAGTCATACCTAAATACATTTACTCAATAACTGTCAATGAATGATAGAACATCAAGTGTAGTGAAAACCTGGGATAAGAATATGATCAAATCCTTCGAGGCAAAATGCGGTCACCCCAATTTTAAATATAGACGTTGTACATTGACGACACATTGATGCCATTCTTGGACACAAAACAATGGAACACGTGACCATATCCATAAGAATTCGTCTACACATGAAGCAGACTATGCGCTTATTTTACTGATTGACAAATCAGCTGTCAGCTGCCCCCAAAGGAGGGTGTACCTTCTGTTCTTTGACATGTGCACAAGGTCTATTATCTATTCTGTTTCAAGAATGGCCCTTGAGAACCATGTGACAGTTTTCTTTGTTCTTAAACTGTCAAATTTAGTAGAATATGGATTTAGATGAGTCAAACAGCTCAGTTTCTAATGATGTTGGTTTAAGTCAGACAGGCCAAAGCATCCTTATTTCTGTGTCATGAGGTGCATAAAAAATGAAACCTTTACTGTACAGAAGAGAATACCTTCTTGCCTTTGACAATTTTAATGCTTTTTAGCTACTCTTGTTAACAAATTAAAATATTCATTCCTTCTGCTCAGGCTGAAAATGTACTTCAGGTAGAACTTGACATGCCAAATAGGACCACAAGAGACTATGAAGGGCCGACAGTGGCCCCCAGGGTCCAGGCTGCCCTTGATGCAGCCCTTCAAGATGAAGATGACTTAGATTTAGAAATTCAGTAAGCTTTAAGTTTATTTTAAATGTCTATATCAATGTTGAATTCCTTGCTTCAGAAACCTGTATGTAAATGTTTGGTAGGTGTGTACTTAAAATGTTTCCCACAAATGTTCACAGTTCAAAAATTTTTCCTACCGTGTTCCAAATATTTTAAGTAGGGGGAGTGGTATATGGGGGTAATTTTTATAGATGTAATTTTTCCATGTTTGACACTTGGCCATGGTACATGCTTCACGTTAGTTGTCCAGGGGTATATTTTCCATTAGGTATCTATTCAGGGCACAATTTTCATTTGTCACACCAACAATGGAAAGTGCAACCCCCTGCCAATTGGTGTGATATCACACAATTGGTCTTGTGATATATACTTTTCAGAGTCAGATCATAATATGTATTTGTGGTCACAGAATAGTAGAAGTAATTTGTATTGTCAGTGTTTTGTCACCAATTGAGCATAACTGTAGTCTAGAAGGAATGTGAAAAATCTCAGTGATGTTCATTCTTAGACAACAGGTGAAGAGAGATAGGACTTGATGTCATACAAAGTAAAATATGTGTACTGCAGACAGGACAAAAATTCCACTAGGTCATGCATGTTTTGCTATTCATTTCTGTATACAAGTGCAAACCAGTTTACAGTAGTGTCTACAAGCCCTGATAGTTACCTCCTACTTACATTATGTAACCCTACTTATACCTGCGGTAATCCTTTGGCAACTTTTCAGTCTGATGGGATGGTCATAGGAAAAGCCCGAAGGCTCACATTGGCCATTCCATCCAATGATTTATTTTTTGAACCCTACTAGGCATGTAATGTTGTTTCTCTGTCGATATGCATCACTTTATAAAAAATGAAGTATTTTAATTTTTCCTTCTAATTTCTCTTTTAGGCCATCAGTATTCAGTAATCGGAATAAAGGCAAAGTGAAAAAGGAAAAGAGCAAATCAAGGTGTGACTTTTTTTTTTCAATTTTATCTTCGTTTTCAGAAATTCTTCCTAATTCTGTTTGCTCCTTCCTGTGCCAGTTGTTACTCAATCTGAGTCAATATTTCATTTTAAAAGTGCATAGAAACAGGCATGTAATAAAAAATAGACAATTCAAACCTGCTGGACAAAAACACAAATGCTAACCATCAACCATCCACACACAAAACACAGAACAAAAGGTTTGTCACAAACGGAAACGACACACCAGCCCCACCCCAAGACCTAAACGACCTATCAACCCACCCAGAACTGCCACATGCCAGAAGGCAACAACATGCGCAAAGGCAACAACACTTAAAAAGCACTGGGCAAGTTCAGATATTTATACATTATCATATCCTATCGTACAATTTGCAAAGCTTGTTTTGGTCATGCTAAAGTTCAAAGTATTTTTTAGATCTGTAAACCTTTTCTTCTTCTTCTTTCCAGGCCAAAAGTTAAGAAGACTGGAGGTAACTCAGAGCTGTATCCTTCAGCCAGAGGATTGATAGCAAAATGAAAGCAAGATAGATGAGAAATTTATGAAAGGTGGAAAATTTGGGCCTAAAGTTTTTGACAACTTGGACAATTTTTGTATTCATATTTTAAAACAGTGTGGCATGATTTATTGGTCCTTCTGACCCCCTCACTTATCCCCTCACTTTCAAATAGCATTTAAAAAAGATTCTAGGGCATAGGTTTGGGATTGCTGATTTATGCCAACAACGTTAACATTTCAATATTATTCCTGTTCCCTGTTGATGAGGAGGTGTCCTCTTCTGACTTTTCTTGGATGAATTCCTCTCCCAAGTAACTATAGAATCGACCTCACCATTTGCTCTCCCAGAGTGAATTTACGGGACAACCACTGAATCACATCTTTGTGTGGGTAAACTTTCTCACTGTTTACTTTGTGGTCTCTAGGAGAATGTTTGATAACTTAGGCAGGGAATAATTTAGCATTCGTAGCAGTTTTGAAGATTTTTGAGGTCTTTCACACATTGTTTGTGAAAATGCAAGGGTTTTGCACACCAAAAGTTGCTACACAATTTTTAATTTGTGTTGCAACTTGGCCTTTTTGTGTAGCAAATTGCGATGTGATACTGGATAAATTATTCCCTGTTAGGAAGAAAGTTGGGTAAATTGAATCTCCCCAGCCTAGTCTGTCTTTATCTAGGATGTCAGGTGAAATTGCTTAAAGTGGAAAAAATAGTAATGTTTCAGGTGACCAAATATAACTTATACCATATCCTGAATCCTATAGTCTTTTGTAGTTCATATTTAAAACAACAGCATTTACAAAAGTTCAAGTGACCCCATGGCACTTTTTGGCAGTGTTTAAAGATAGTGGAAATAGCAAATGGGTGTCATTATTGCTCACTTGAATGAAATTGTTGCATTTTGAAAGAAAGTGGTTTGTGTGTATGGATTGATGAGCAGCTGGTTTGGTGTTAAAATTGACCTTTTATTAAAGTAACAGACCAAGGAGGTTTGTGACCAGATACAATAGTAGGTTCTAATCCCTGCAATAGCAACAAGGCTGGGAGGGAGGAGGGTGGGTCAGGGTTTTTATTGGGGGGGAAGGAGGTGGAGAATGGGAATGTACAGAATTTAAAATTAGTTTTTAAGACAGACATAATCCTCCTTCAAAGGAATTAAAGGGCTATTCTTTGATTCCACACAGTTCCAACTGCATGATGTGTCACCCTCCAATAACTTTACAGAGTACCTCCTTGCATAGTCACAAACCTGTTTTATTGTTCAAGGTCATGTCCAGGTGGGCATACATAGCTATTATGTGTAATCCAAACACTCTCTGCATTTTGTGGAATGTATACTCTGCATCTTTTAAATTTTCATTTTTTGATGTCAATCAAAAAGTTCTAACCAGTTGAGAATTTTTATAGCCCTACACTAAAAATGTATTGTTGGGTGATGATAAAATGTCTTTAACTTCGTAAAGCCTGGAATGAAATAATAAAAAATGGAACATTGCTAAGAAGAATGGATTTAAGTTGCAAAAGAAGTGGTTCATCTGATGTTTGTTTCTGTCTCTGGAGTTTATAATAGTTACTATATACACCATATTTTTGGTGAAATTTTATTTTGAATTTTGAAGAAACTGTGTTCACCATTTTTTCTATTGAAAGGTTATTTGGAACATAGAAGGAAAAGATGAAAAGGCATTCCCTTATTCAGTGCCACAGAGTAAAAAGAGGTTGGTCCTGATATAGCATAGAAAGTATTGATTTGAAGTGTTAACAGGGTTTAACTCAAGTTTGCTATGTAATGCAATAATCCTATAGAAATTAAACTTCTTTTTTTATGAGCAGAGACCCTAAGACTTTTGTTACCCTGCAGGAATAGTATACTATTTACACCTTGATTTTGTTCGTTCATTTGCTCTCTATGCAAGTTGCTATTTTTGCTCATTTATTTCTCTTTTTTTTTTCATCCAGTAGACAGACATGTTTGTCAGCTTTATAGATTCTTTGTGGGTGAGAGTGTGTGCTACTTGCATTGTATTCATTTTCATACACACACAAAAAAGGAACATATTTTTAACCAATATGCATTAACACACAGTAATAAGTTATTCAAACTTAGGTGGTTAACAACCTTGCTTTGAGGGAATTAGTTTCTCACAACATAGAAATTCATTTGTTTGATGCTGAAAAATATTTTTTGCATCCAGCCTTTCAAATATTCAAATGATGCAACTGCATTAACCTCCTCTTACACATTTCAAAATGGTTTGACACCAATACTGCCAAAATTTGTTAAAAAAAAAAAACTCATAATAGTATGTGAATTATTATGTTGAAAAGATGTAAAGGCAAGGTTTGTAGAAGATATAGGTATTCAAAAATTATTTTACATATTTCCATGCAAAGAGGTATTCACATATATATTGTATGGTAGGTAAAATGTTGGTCACCTGTCTGTTTAATTATGCTTTGCATAATCACATGGAAGGCACTATAAGGATCAGATATTACATTTGCTGAAGAGGGAGTTTCCAACTCACTTGAAAAGGAATAGAAAGGAAGGTTTGTTGTGTTTAACATTGTAGCCAGAGGTTGGGAAATGGGGTGGGGGACAAGCTCTCCCAGTCCCATTTTCATTATTTTAAAAAAAAAATATATTTTGTAAAGGAATTCAAAGTGGACTGGTTTGAATTATTTTGCAACAAATTGCATCTGAAGCTATGTCAATGTTTGCATCTGAAGCTATGTCAATGTTTAAAACCTTTATTGTAGGGTATCCTCCCCTATGCCAGCATTCATGTCATGCAGTTGATAACCTCCACACAAAATTTGGCTTCGCCAGTGTCCACAGAATGGCTCTGTAGATAGGAATGGTTGGATTGAAATGGTTCAATGATAATTGTAGAGATAAGAAGGTAGCTTTTCTACCCTTTTGCACAAATGGTAATGTGTCTGCTGTGCAAATTTGATTGTTAAATAATTATATAACCCTAATGGAATGAACTGGTTGGTTATCAGTAGGTATTACTCTCAGGTGATGTGCAAAAACAGACTTGATGAAGGAATTTGTAAAATTTAAGAAGTTTTGTTTTTAAGGAGGTACTATTGCTCACTTAGATTTGCATCCTTGCTTTCCATAACATTTTATATTAAAGATATTGTATGTGGTAAGGGTCTACTCTCATTGATAAAATTTGTTTACTTATATTCTGATATCTTTGGAATGCTGTTTTATGTTGATATGCATACTGTAGACTATAAAGTCCATCCATTAAAACAACCAGGTCCTTGAATTTTGAGTGCAATATTTAATATCAGTTATATAACAGTTATATTGTATTCAACAGTTTGTTTAGATGTTTTTATTGAAGCACAAATTTAGACATGAAGAGTATGATTCAGGGGAGGGGGGACATGGCAAGAGAAGGTTAATGCATAAGAGTGTAGGAAGAATTGTTCAGCAGTATGTCTTGTAGGGACTGCTCGCTGTACCAACATCTTTCTATTCTAAAAAGTTTATATGACATCAGAAAATGAATAACAGATTAGGTTAGAACCTATCCCTTGTCTAAACACTTACAGCACTTCAGGCTAGGTAAAAATGGCATGCTTCATGTCACATTTTCAAATTGGAAGGTTAAGGGGAACTTTTTTTTTAAAGTTACACATTTTCTAAGATGACCGTGATAAATTTCTTGCAATCCTCTCTGCATTTATTTTTGAATGTGGGAATGCAACTCTTAGCCAATGCAAAACTTCACTTTGTTTTGTGGTGCAACACAATGTTTTAGCTTTAGCAAGACCTTTGTGAACACTCCTTGAGCTTAACATATACTTTGTCCTGCACTTTACTTCAATAATGGAAAGACATGGAGCACTATGGCCATGATAAATTGATCTATAGTACTATGTATAACTCTGCACAGGTTGGAAAGAAATTATGGGAATGGCCGTGCTGCATAGACCATACGTTTGAGGTTGCAAGTAAAAATTTGAGTAGCTATTAATTTTGTTTTTCCTTCTCATTTTATCAGAAAATAAAATGCAAAAAAAATTTCATCCATTCTCCAAAATGGAAGTGGGTGGATCATGAAACGTGTGTATTTTTTACTGAGCCACTAATATGGACTTGAGGGAATAGAGAGATGTTGCAAAAGGGTGATGTTGGAAAGTACAAGTGTAAACGTTCTTGTTGGGTTTCAGGGTGATTTTAAAGATATATGTTGGACACTAAAGCATCGAAAGACATATTGAGAAATTTGTCTTGAAGGGCAGGATTCTTTTAGATTGGGGGTGTATGCCCCCTATTTTTGAAGAGCTGTGTATTTTTTGTAATGGTTTTTCACTTGCAAGACTGAAATTGAATGGAAATCACTGCAAACCCCTCCCCTGCCCCCCCCCCCCCCCTCGCTTCTACCCATTCTTTCCACAATTCTTGATACAGCCCTGTCTTGTGAGGATAAAGTAGTCATTTCCTTAGTAAAAGTTAAAGGCTGTTTTGGCTTAAAAAATTTTTCCACCCAGGACTTTAAAATCTGTCAGATTTGTCTTCAGCGATTTATTTCTTCCTTGCAGTATTTCTCATCTTTCATCCTCCGATCTTTGTACTATTCTTTCGCTGTCAAGACATAATGGCATTCTATGATGAAAGGCTTATAAATAGATGTAAAATAATTGTACAAGAAAACAAAGTGTGATTAAAAGATAATATTGTATCAAATTTATGTGGTCATTCTGTTTATTTTTTTCTTTAGTTCTTTTAATATCTTCAAAGAAACTTTTATAGGGTGCAAAGAATATTCACAAACATTGCCAATGTTCAAACTGAGTACTACTCAACTTCCATTGGTCCACTTCAGTCAGGTGACTGTGCATTATCCTGTAATAAACCTTACAGTAATATGCATCTCTACTAAGATGATTTTCTTACCCTTTATAGTCTTTTTGATCATCTCTTTAATCAAAATTTGTCGAGTATGAAGGTACATGGTTAAATAACTCTATGAACAAGAACAATGCCCTCTTGGGGTTAATATGCTTTAGTTGGATGTACTCCTGTGGTGTCCAGCTCCTGCATCGCTTGGGTAATAGCCCCCATTATGCATTACCCTGTGCCAATACACAATCCATCCTCACTTGGTAATCTTTCATTAAAAACTCCAGACAAACTGAGAGGTGCAGTACTGTACTAGTATGTGAAAGTGTAGTCTGTTTCCATAGATACACATTCCAACAATTGCAATTGGAATGTGTAACTCTCATATTCTGCCATTAACAGTACAAAGGGAAGGGGAATCAATTCCCTTTTGAATAAACATGTCAAACACATGTATGCTTACAAACCCCCTACAGTCTGGTAGAAATGATTTATATTTGGGTGAATAGAAAAAACCAAAAGAGATTGCACTTAATTATGCCTTGCAATATCCCCAACATTTCATGAGAGCACCTTTCTGTATGATGAGTATCTTCTTTCCAAACATTTGTCCATGTATGTTTACTGGTTTTAAAAGGTCTTCTATGCAACATGTGACACAATGACTATCAAGATACCATTTTAGGGTTTTTCTCCTTACTTCAATGGTTCTTCCAGGATGGCCTGTACATGGATGGCGCTATAACAAAACTATGTGTGTCACATTCTAGACTCTTAGCTTTAGCTTGGAGACAAATGACAAAGCCACATGTTACTCCAAAAGCTGCACTGCTCCTCCCAGTTTCATTATGGGTATGTTATGGTATTTCTCAATATAATACACATTTTACAGGACTTGAACAAGCAATGAGTTGAACAATTACCTTGTATCTTTTATTGTTAAGGAATATTTCCAAGTAAATAAGGGTGAGAATATTGATAAGCAACAGAAAGTCACATATGTGTGAGAGGGCTGGCAACATTTCTATTAAATCAATTTCATATCATTCCCAATACAAAGTGAGAAAGTGAATAAGAAACTACTAACATAAAAATATTTGTTTAAAAATGAGTGACATTTTATGCCAAATAAATACTTTATACAAATCTAAGGATAAATTAAGGACAAATGGGTACAACAGGAAGATGCTTCTTTTTAAAAGATTTCATACCTTTGCTATTGAAAGACCTAATATTACTTAGTACATGAATCTCTCATCAACAATTGTGTACTGAGTTTCACTAATAACAACACTTCAAGGAATGAATCATTAAAACATTACAGAATCTTCAGGATATTTGTCTGCTAAGAAAGGGAAAGTGACAAGTGGGTTCCTTCAAAAATTGTAAATTATTCGTTCATTTTGAAATGAAAAAGTCATTTGAGGGATTAAAAGTGCCATGATTTGGGGGCCATGAATAAAATTGATTCCAACAGGAAAAGCATGAGGCTTATAAAAGAAACTACTGATATTGCTTTCTCCACACTACAAATTTTGTGAATTCTTTCTCCACACTACAAATTTTGTGAATTCTTTCTCCACACTACAAATTTTGTGAATTCTTTCTCCACACTACAAATTTTGTGAATTCTTTCTCCACACTACAAATTTTGTGAATTCTTTCTCCACACTACAAATTTTGTGAATTCTTTCTCCACACTACAAATTTTGTGAATTCTTTCTCCACATCACAAATTTTGTGAATTTTGAGAATGATTTATACATTTGTGCAATCCAACAGGTACTTAGAGACTTTTGAACTTTCAAACAAAAAACAAAAAAAGAAACGAATCATTCTAGAATTTTTTAACTCTTTACATTCAAGTAGCCACGACTTGTAAATAAATATTGCTAGTATTTAACCCTTTACTGTTGTTTGGGTCCTTTTGGACTCATGCAGAGAGCTCGGCTGTCACCCATCTTTACTGTTTCACGCGGAGCTCGAAACTGCGAGTAGCTACTCGAAAATTGGGCCACCACAACGAGAGAGACAATGGTTTAAGGTCATGGGGTCAATGGCCTTTGGAAGCCGATGCGGGGCGGGCTACGTCTGCTTTTCCGCCCACTCCCGAGGCGCGCAAATATGCCCCGATCGGAGCACAACGGGTAAACACTGACAAGATGCCAGTAAAGCAAGGGAGACATTGCCTTAGAACATTGACACATCACACTCTGATGAGGGAAATGCCATGATCACACTCTGATGAGGCAAATGCCGTGATCACACTCTGATCAGACAAATGCCTTGATCACACTCTGATGAGGCAAATGCCATGATCACACTCTGATAAGGTTAATGCCTTGATCACACTCTGATGAGGCAAATGCCATGATCACACTCTGATAAGGTTAATGCCTTGATCACACTCTGATGAGGCAAATGCCATGATCACACTCTGATGGGGCAAATGCCATGATCACACTCTTATGAGGCAAATGCCATGATCACACTCTGATAAGGTTAATGCCTTGATCACACTCTGATGAGGCAAATGCCATGATCACACTCTGATGGGGCAAATGCCATGATCACACTTTGATGAGGCAAATGCCATGATCACACTCTGATTAGGTTAATGCCTTGATCACACTCTGATGAGGCAAATGCCATGATCACACTCTGATGGGGCAAATGCCATGATCACACTCTGATGAGGCAAATGTCATGATCACACTCTGATGAGGCAAATGCCATGATCACACTCTGATAAGGTTAATGCCTTGATCACACTCTGATGAGGCAAATGACATGATCACACTCTGATGAGGCAAATGCCATGATCACACTCTGATGAGGCAAATGCCATGATCACACTCTGATAAGGTTAATGCCTTGATCACACTCTGATGAGGCAAATGCCATGATCACACTCTGATGGGGCAAATGCCATCATCACACTCTGATGAGGCAAATGCCATGATCACACTCTGATGAGGCAAAAGGTTGAGGAAGAGGAGCAGAGGAGGGAGTATATGCAGACCTCCTCTTTTGTTATTTCTTTAAAATCTTGTTCTTTTGTAGGATGAGTGCATTTTCTTCCAAAAAAGTAGTTGTCTTTTTTCAAATATCCAAACCATTTCACAGCCAGTGTCCATTACTGTAACAATACCATTTTCAGCCAAGAGCTTGAAAACTACATAGCGATTTTATGTTATAGTACGTACCTGGCCGTAAACAGAAACTTTTCAAGATACATAATATTACATATGAAGGTGCACAAGGGTTAAGGCAATCATACTGCACCCCTCCCTGTGGTTCATTTGCCACAGTTCTTTCAATATATTTGTTTCATATCCCAGTTTATCTCTAATCTGTCAGCTGCTTCCCTTAACTAGATCTCTCTAAGCGATGATTTCATTTCAGATGACACCAAGCTGTTTCCCAACTTCAATAAATGCATCCACACACTCATCTATATCTGCCTCTGAGTGAATTGCTGACAGCTGGACTCGAATTCTGGCCAGACCTGAGAAAAAAGGAAAGTTCTCCCATATAGCAAACAAAAGGGTTGATCGTGCTAAATTCAGTCACTTTTTTTAAAGACTAGTTGTGCCCTAAGTCTAGACAGAAACATTTTTAAGACTTCTTAGTGATTGGAATCCATGCACATTAGGTGGACTTTTCCCTTAATATACTATTGACTTTTGATATCACATACAGGAGGTATGCATTATGAAAGCCTGTGACACTCCAAAAAAGGTCTGGGCACATCCCTGACTTTGTTTTTTTTTTCTTAGTTTGTCTTTCTTCCACACCATGCTATCATCAGTGGCAGTGCAGTGTAAGTTACTACGATTACGATCATTATAGGTGCATGACAACAGAATCTCCCCTTTTGGCCAATGAATCTCATTAAGGTGTCTCACATCGAGCTACTGTCACATAACACAACAATTTATCAAAGCATAGTAATATTCTCACCTTTTGGAACTACTGGGAAGCTGAAACCAATTACATAGATGTCTCTCTTCAACATCTCATCTGCAAACTTTGATGCCAAGCTTGCATCCTTTAACATTACTGGAGATATGGGATGATCTTTTCCCTAAAAAGAAACAATTATCAATGATTAGAGAGGACACTAAAAGATTATCACTTCTAAACTGCAGATACCATGGACATCTTAAAAAATGATCTTGAAGTTTAAAATTTCAAAAACATACATTACAGAGCATGGAAAATGAATTCTAACGGTCCAATCCTATCTTCACAGGCATTCCTGAGCTAAGATATAAAATATTAAACTTAGGTTATTCACAAAATTCAAAATGGTACATTGCACAATAATTTGTGTTATCATTGCTGTACTACTCCTACTCAAATTACAGTCTTTGTATTTCTTTGTTTTTATGGAAGTTAGTGCACCTTGTAGATTATGTGACAGCACTCCTACTCTTATGAGCGGGATGTAATTAATTATGCCCTCTCTGTGCAACATGCTATGAAAGCAAACAGAAAGTGTTCAAGGTTATAAAAGTATTTTTAATTCTTAAGGGATACAAAGCAGGTAATGTGAGTTGCACAATGAGACAGTAACAAATTATTGTACAAGGAACTACTTTCATGTGGGGGAAAAATTTCAACATTTAATATTCACCCAATGAAACAAGCCATGATGATAGGATTTAGATGAATAAGATTCATTTGACAAACTTAATATATGTATTTTAAAAATCCTTGACTTGAAGTACACTTAAAAGGGGCTCATTGAGTTGATATTGATAACTTAATGAAAGTGTTTAAAGGTACAACCACATGCAAATGCTTATAATTAGCATGTTGAAACATGTTTCATATCCAATAATTATGGAAAAAGTTAAAATTTTGAATTTTGCAGTGTCCTGATTTGCAATAATTTGAATGAGTGTCTGGTCACAAAAAATTGAAAACCAAATTGAGCCATTAAATATTCACTCATAAAACAGTTACTTGAATGTAAAGTATAGGGATTGTCTAAGTTTGATCATTAGTCACTGGTATGTTTAAGAAAACTTAACAGGTTTGAAAAAAATTGTTGAATTACAGTAAATGAAACAACTCAATGAGCAGCTTTAACAATGACTGAATCAGCAACAAGAGATTAGGTAGTTCCCACGTAATATCACAGGAGCATTTCATACAGAATTTCAGCTATTTCTGGAGGCAACCCCAGGCTGGTAGGTGTGCAAAGGCATGCCCTCAGACATGGGGTATGCTAACCCCTACTTATGATGCTAATGAGAACTAGATCTATACATCGTATTTCGTGGAACCTAGAAATCTTTGAACTACAAATTTTCACGAGATGGACAGGTCCTCTAAAGTTTACAAACTTTGATTCAATCTAAATAGTTCCCTACAATCCCCTGCTTTTTCCCATTAGCAATCAGGAAGATTGTTTCTTTCAACAAGTAGAATAATTGATTTCATTGTCATTGCTCATGCTTGGGTGACTTCCAACTGCATTTGGTAATTGATACCATTCCAGGAACCGCATCCAAATGTCTGATTTGCCAGTAGGTATATGGTCAACAGAGTTCTAAAGCAACTATCTTCCTTATGTCAAGCTGTCACCTGTCAAGTATGCACTGCTCACACCTACCACACACAATACAGTTTTCCTAAAGGTCATGTGACTGAGTGCATGTTACACACTAAGTTATTGAAGATGACATTGGACTTACTGTTAAAGTAAACCCAGCTGCTGTCATCTTTTCACGGAATCTTTTCGTATTTGCTGCCAGTTTAGCAATTAGAGAGTTATCTGCCATTATTAAATCAAATACCTGGAAAGAAATGAAACAACATTCAAAATGTCAATAAAAAAATTATCCAGTACAACAGTCATCGATAGACCCTGATTTTACCCATACCTTAAAATTGATACCAAAATTATTTGGAGGTATAATAATTTCAAGAAAACGATGTAGAAATTTCCTTCCTTAATTTTCCTTTCAGCATGTAAATCTGACTTTTCTTCAGCTAAGCTAGGTATTTCTGAAGGATAAAACAACAGTGAATACTTACTTGGGAGGAATTAAATGATGGCAGCATACAACAACTAAATGTTTAAGTTTTGCTTGTCATGTTGTAACAAATTTTGTCCCCACATTTTGATCGCTTCAAATTGGTAGAACCTATAAGACATTTTTAATAATGAACTAACCATACTTTAGTAACTTCCTTTCAAAAATCAGGATGAAAACTCTCAAATCATAAAAATTCAAAGGTTAATCCATTTCCTTCATTTCATCTTACCTTAGATGCAGATGCTACCACAGGAGGGGGAAGAGTGTTTGAGAATAGGTACGGTCTTGATCTCTGTCTTAGTAAATCAATGAGTGGCTTAGGACCAGTGGTATAACCACCTGCAAATATGAAACAAGAAATCAACGTGTTGAGAGGAATTTACTCCTTACCCGTCGATTTTACAAATAAATGCTTAATACCCATTAGTGTTATGGTGACCGTAAACTGAACTGTCTTGCAAACAGTAGGATTTTTCATGGTCTAGTGGTAAGCAATCTGAGTAAGGACCATTTCACATAATGACCAGGTGCAGTTGAAAAAAAAAATATTCCATGTTTTGCACATGGACACATAGTACATATAGTATGTATAGAATTTCCTCCAGCCCCTTCAACCCATCTTCCAGAAAGTTGAACACTTTAAGAGCATGTAGAGAAAGGTAAACTGGCAAACTGATTTGTGGTATTACATATATCAATATTGAATTCCGACACATAAACACTAACCTGCTGCCCCACCCAGGGCTTTTCCCAGGGTAGAGTTGATGATGTCACAGCACCCTGGCACCCCCAGATGTTCTTCAGCGCCTGTACCTCTCTCTCCAAGAAACCCTGTAGCATGACATTCATCAATAAATATGAGAGAGTTGTACTTCTCTGCTAAGTCTGATATTTCCCTTAAGGGAGCGACATCACCATCCATGCTGAAGACACTATCAGTCACAATTAACCTCATCCTGGCACTTTGGGTCTTTTGAAGCAAATCTTCCAGATCTGGAAAAAAACAAAGAAAAATAGAAATCGTAACCAGTTTTAATCACAATGCTGGCAGCTGAATCAGGCTGTGAAATTCTTGTAACATATTGTTTTATTTTATAGTTGATGTCACATGCCACATACAGAGTTGTAGCTGCAGCAAATATTAGGGCTGGTTAGCTTATAGATGATAGCAGACACTAATCACCATTGGGAGGGGGGTGTACAGGAAAGAGTTTTGAGGAAATTTTTTTTTTGTGTGTGTCATGAACAAGTCTCAAGTAAAATTTTGATAGATGCATAAGTGCATGCATTCAACTCATGTCTACACTAAAATAGTATTTTGCAATGTTTCAAACATTAGGAAGAAGGGGGAAAATATGCATTTGGTCAAGAGTAGTGCTAAACTTTAAACAAGATTTTCTCTTTGTTTTGAAAAAGAAGTGGTGGTTGGAAGAAGACCCAACAAGTAAAATCTTGATATTTCACCTAGAGGTTGGGCTTGTTGATTGATATATTGGTAGTCCATTTGATGGTTGTTTCCAAAGATGTTAAAAACATAAATTACAAACTCCTATCCCCACACTGTTAGACATGCAGACTACTCACGGAGGCTCAAACGAAGTGGCAGAAGTATTGATTTGACATGTGCACCATTCCAGTAGGTGATCTGGGCACATAATTAAGGATGCACAACCAAAAAATCCATTGTTGAGGTCAGCATGTGTGCGTTATTAAAATGCATTTCATATGGACGCAATACATTTGGGCACATATGTAGTAGACAAACACTTCTGCATGCTTGGAAAATAAACGCACTCATTGTTTTTCCATTGTAAACACATTGTAAACGCTTGTATAAGTCTGTGGTTATGAAGTTGCCACAGATATTGACCAATCAGTAAGTCCATGTACAACTACTTGTTGTGTATTCTTGTTCAATTGCTTTTAAGTGGAAAGTCTCAAAGCATCGAAGCAAAACAAAACTTTTCCATTAAAGTGAAATGTATTGAAAACTGAAGGTGAAAGATTTGCAATGCTTTGACATCACAGATATTTATGCTACCAGAAGACATACCTTTATGTGGTGGGTTTCAAAATGACTGAACAGTGATTAGGACTTCCTCCAGTCGAGTTAGGCCTCCATGCATATTCATGAGGTAAATTTAGGTTTGAATCAGGGTTGTTGATTTTTTGGATTTTTTTAAAAAATCATGATTTATATCAGTGATTTAAATCAATTTAAATCAGATTTTTCTTTATTAAATCATGATTTTTTCAATTAAAATCATGATTTTAACTGTGATTTTAATCAAGGTGATTTAAATCAAACAACCCTGGTTTGAATCTATGCTTAATATCTTTTAGAAATTTCACATACTGTAATTTTCTTTCTTTTTACCTACCTGAAAGATCCATGTGTTTGTATCGATGTCGCTGGGCCTTACATAGCCGGATACCATCAATGATAGAGGCGTGATTTAATTCATCTGATATAACTGCATCTTCTGGAGTCAACAAAGTTTCAAAGATTCCAGCATTTGCATCAAAACAGCTAGCATAAAGAATGGTATCTTCTCTGCCATGAAACTTGGCAATCTTCGCTTCCAACTCTTTGTGGATATCCTGAAACATAAAATTAAATATTGTCAACATCCCCAACATCCCCAAGCTCATTCCCTGATTCTCAAGCCAGGCTTGGGGCGATTACATCTCAATGTAATCGATTACGATTGCGATTACTTCGTATTTTATGATTGTGATTTTGATTACGATTACAGCTAAAATTGAAAGTAATTGATTACGATTGCGATTACATTGCAATGTAATCATGATTGCAATCGTGATTACATTTTCTTTCCACATAAACAATGTAGTAGGCAAAACAATCCAGTGCCCACAACTGGAAAAAAGGACATGGACATTGCTCTAGATAAGCCCGGACAGAACCAAGTCCTCCCAAAGTAGAGACTATTGAACCCATGCACTTCTCACTCATTTGAAGCTGGAACATCCAAGAAAGAGGGACAATTAAATTTTGTCATTCCAACAGAAAAACCAAGCACTGAAAAGATTGTTTAGTAACTTTACTTCTTTGTTCAATTCAGCTTCAATGTAATCAGAAATGAAACCATGATTGCGATTACTTTGCCATTGTAATCGATTACAATTGCAATAACTTTGTGATTTTCACAAAAGTAATCGATTGGGATTACAACTACTTCAAAATGTGTAATCGATTGCAATTG
This sequence comes from Holothuria scabra, assembly GCA_037179385.1. Taxonomy (NCBI): domain Eukaryota; kingdom Metazoa; phylum Echinodermata; class Holothuroidea; order Aspidochirotida; family Holothuriidae; genus Holothuria; species Holothuria scabra. The sequence continues at coordinate 8,293,978 of CM074179.1, forward strand.
ATTACGATTACTGATTACGATTACCCCAAGCCTGTCTCAAACTCACTATCCCTTATTCAAAAGACATACATCAGTGAATTTTATTGATATGGTCTCAAGTAACTTTAATTGTATATTTTGCACTATTTTTCTATAAAGTTATATGTGACTTGGTATGGCCATATTAAACTTAATATATAAATATGTATCCAAACTAAACATTCATTCATTAATTCAGTTATAATACATGGCTTAATATGGCCATATGGTCATATCAAACATATTATTGGTGTAGTGGTGCAGCATTTTATAAAGATATATCTGGCTTGTTAAACTTTATAGGTATACTTGACATGGTATTTAATCACATCATATCTGCCTTTATATGGTCAAATCAAACTTGATTACCCTGGTATTACCAGGTATAAGTCAAATAAATTTGAGTAAAGGGGTTTTAATTTTTAAATAAACTGTAATACATCTGCAGCAAAATGTTTCATTTCCAATATTTTAAGCTGTAAATGGGAGTACAAAACATGACCCAAAAAATGAAGAGCACTGCATTTTTGTACCAGTAAACATTTGAAAATACCAAACAATTTAATATGTTAAACATCTTAGTGTGTGGTCAAGACACATTTGAACAATTACTTCCTGATCTTTACCTTTGCATAACTTCCAGCTTCATTTGGAAATTGATCCTAATCAAGGGTCTCTGTCCACTTGAGAGATTTGGGGGCATGTAGTAAATAAAGTTTAAAATGAACTATTGTCCTCATGTATACTCTCCCAGAGCACTGAGTAGCTACTACACTGGACTAAAATCTTACCACATGACATGTAATGCAACTCTATCAAAGGTATATTTTCAAACAATGGCAGCAATCCCAGGAGGTGGAGCAGGGGATATGTCTCCCCCTATATTTAAAAGATTGGCCAAGGGCTTTGACTTTTCAGTTATTTTTGAAAAATAAGGTGACAAACAGCAGGGTTTTCCCTGGCTTTTAAATTGAACGTCACAGTATAGACCTGGAGAGACATGCAGGTTCACACATGCTAAAGGAGTATCTGAACATCGCAGCTGTTTTTGTTTGTCAAGGTCTTGTTGTTTTTGAAGTTTGACCCTTGCAGGCCACAACTTTAAAAAGACCCATGGCGAACTCTGAATACAGTACCCCCAACATTGAGAAAAAATTGCTGCCTTTGTTGGCAGTTCTTCTATTCACCACAAGTTTAATTGCAATCAACCAAATTTTTCCATTGGCTCAGCTCTTTAATTGAAATGATTTCAAAAAATGAAGATAAGGTCATTTTACACAACATACAGTATGAGAGTGGGCCTAGCATGCTCACCAGTGCATTCCCTGAAGCAACTAACTATGATTGTTTCTGGATAATGAGTTTCAGAAAACTGTGTCAGGAGGTACTATTGGGCTACTAGGCTCTGTTTGGGTTCAATGAATACCTGCCTTTAAACAAGATACTAACCTGTGTGCCGCAGATAAACCTGACAGAGCTTAGACCAGCACCATACTTGTCTAAAGCTTGTTTAGCAGCCTCAATGACTGCTGGATGACTCTGGAAGTGAAAAACATCTCCAAAAATATTAATCAAATAATTTAATGGTTCTAATCATGAACATACAGTACCAATACAGTATATACAGTGTGGTGTAATTCAGCTGAGCTAAGTGCAATTCTTACATTTTGATTTCCATATTTCGCACCTTCAAATGTCTTCAGCATTTTTCCTTTTAACTGTATGTATTACATGATGAATCGGTCCCATTTTAAAGTGTAATTTGAATTCCTTCTTTGCCCAATAACACAATTTAATGATTGGTTGATGACATTCTCCAATACATTCAATCTAGCTACATGACACCCCATAGCCATGCTGTGCAGCACACGTAGAGGGAGTTTTGTTCACAATCTGGCCCAATCCATAACATAATTTTTGCAAGTAGAATAAAACCTTGATACATCAATGACTGATATTTTTCAGTTCTACGGAAAGGAAGTAGGAAGCAAGTAGAATTTTCCACAACCCTTCCTATGTTTTCATGTTTAGAAAAGAGAAATTTCTCTTCAAATGCCAGAATTTCCCTCCACCTACCCAAATTTCCTGGAAAGGAGACTCTGAGTTCCCCAAATTTTTCCCCCCATGCCTATCAATTAACCCATGAGAAGAACCACAAATTCACCTCGGAACAAACATTAGCCTACTGTTCCAAGAGTGACAAATAGAGTTGTGCAGATGACAGTGTATTGAATGCAAATTTGACTTAATTATGTCTGGCTTTTTTAGCCTGTTCTCTCTAGCAATACAAAATTACTTATTGTAACTACATTTTGTAATACTGTAAGAGAGTAACAAATTTTCAGATGTTTTGGAATTTTTTAGGTTATAGCTCTCTAAAAGCTTTAGGACCCCAATCCAATGGGTTGGGAAACCATGTTCTGGCTCTACAAGACTACAGTACAAGGGTACAAGTCTGCTGAAGTGTAAAATTACAAAATTGTGGTCACTATGCAAGTTTTGAAAAATGGATCCAAATATTTCAAATCCCATCTTTATACAACATTCCTGATAAGATTAAAATATAATTTGTAACAAACTTTCTTCACTCCATGTACTGTACTATACAATAGTGCAAAATGGTAAATTGCAAAATAGTAATGAATAATGTCAAGTTGTCAGTCTTGTGTAGTACAACTCAAGTTTAATATCATCTTAGCATTTTGTCGGGTTTTTTTTTTGAACGAGCTCTTCTCAATATCAACAGGATCATTGTTGACTCTAAAGGGGAAACTTTAAACAAAATGCTCTACAAGAAAACATGAAATCATCAGAGCAATAATTAGCAAATATTTTGATTCCACAGTTTCAAACCCTTTGCAATTAATATAGAACTCACAGATAGACCAAGATAGTTGTTGGCACAGAAATTGAGAATCTTGCGATTGCTACCCTCGACTTCAATCTTGGCAGCTTGCTTGGTTGTAATAACCCTCTCTGATTTATAGGTACCTGCCTCTCTTATAGAATCTAGTGTCTCATTGAGGATACCATTCATAGCTACAGCAGCAGCAGATGATTGGTGGCGCACAATGAGTTGAGGAGTCAATGAACGCAGCATTCTAGCTGTCTTATGGAAGACTTCTGAAAGATAAGTAAAGAAAAGGATTTTATTTTCCACAATCTCTGCGGAACACCTATTTTCCACACATTCTCTGATCCTAATTTCTCTCAAATACAGTATCTACAATTGTAAGTGTTTTAATTTAACTGGTCCAATTTTGATCTTGAAATTTCAGCATGTAATTATAAAAAAGAGTTTGCCTTTGTGTTAAATTCAATAACTACCATCTAGTCACACAAAAGGTTGTGATATGTACTTCAATAAATAATCCATTGTATTTGCATTAAAGAAGAGATCATAGCAAAGAGGAAATGATACTTTAGAGGCAACATGTGTCTAGCAAAGAGTTGTAAATAGCAAGCTTTCCAAACAGAAAGGGTCACTTGATCATCAACAACACTTTTGGCGTGTCAGGACTTTGAATTTCTACTCTACATATTAACACCTGACAAATGTACTCTCAAAGGCCCGATTCTCTCACCCCAAACAGTTCCAATTCTCCTAACCTTCTTACTTAAGCCCTTCCCACATTAGTCTGAAATTCATCCTCATCCAGATGCAATGTCAGTTTATTGCTTTAGGGTGAGTATAGAAAAGTTCCAAATGAATGATCAAAGCACTCTTAGTACAGTTCATGACATGTAATATAAGCTTTGGTACTCTGCATTGTTTGAATTAGCTGTCAATCAAAGAGCTGAGCAAACTGAGAATTTCTGTTAACCCCTATAAGAATTGAATTTTGGGGTTAGAGAATTGGCCCTTTAAGCTCATCCACACATACAGTACTTCAGTCATGATATATTCCTCGCAGTATACAAATCAACAAATCCCACTGTCTGATAATATTTATGGCAGATAAAGTGGAAAGCATTTGCTTTGAAGGGGCAAGGGATAACAGGGAGGTTAAAAAAAGGTAGGAAAAAGTATCTATTATTTTGATTATGAGTGTAGCAATCACAATGGGTTATGCAGACTTTTTCCACATTATTGTACGTTTCTGTTTCTCAAAAACTCTGAAAATCGCGTGGTATCAAATGAAACCATTTCAGCAATTTTGCACTAATTTGCTTTGGTTTTGTTGAAAAGGGACAGATACAGTACAGTATAACAAAAATAACCAATATGGTCTGCTTAGAGTAAGATATATGGCCTATTGCAACAGAGTTTGGTGGACAGGGCTGGAAAAAATGTTTATCTCCCAGGAAGGAGTAAAAGTATTCCCCAAAAAGGGAGTAAATATTTCCCACAATTCTCACAATAAAATTCCTCTAAATTCCAAAATTGTCTGGTGAGGAACCTCTCAGTTTCCCCGACTTTTTCCACCAATCGGCACCTATTGTAACAGAGCATGAGCGTAAAAAAATCACATGAAATGTACATAGCAATGCAAAAACAATGTAAATGTCGTATGTTTGTAAATTTTATGACATTGGAAATAAAAGTATACGATTGAAGGAAGTCATTACCGCAAGGAGGTAGAAAGTGATTTTTTAATTTGTTAAGATAAAAATGGAACAAAGTTTAGGGAAATTCTGAAATTTGTTCTAGGAAAGTAAACACCAAAATGTAACACATTAGAAAATTCATCTGCTTGAAACTGGGTGTCATGACTTGGCTGATACTTTAACGTTAGAAAACTTCAAACAACAAATTGACCTTGAGATTTACAACAGGTGTTCACAACCCAAACAATGACTTGGGGTGTACCTCACTGCTGTTAATGCCAAGGCCAAATGCTTGTTTGTAAAATTTACTAACATGTTTTTCGTTAATTTTGGAACATGAAGAACCTATTTAATTGGCGTTTTTGTCCCAAAGATCAATAATTTCACAGATTTGTTAAGCGGATTTTTTAAATTCACACGTGTATTTTTTAATTTCTTCTGAAGCCAGCTACCCAGTATCTTAAGGTTAACTGCAAAAATATGTTATTTCACTGCTGGATTCGGGAATCAAGGTCAAAGTAAAAATGACCACTGTTCAAGGCCCAGAATTCTGTAATGCATGCTACATCGCTACAAAGTCACATGCTGTGACGTCGCTTCTTGAAAAAGCAACATAGTCACCCCGGTACATCAAAGGTGGTATGGGGTGTAACTAATATCTGAGTTTGTTACATGATCTGTGACCTCAAATGAGCTATGTTTTCATTGTGTTCACACTGCGTGAAAAGCAATTAACACATGCTGACTAAACTGTTAGCTAACCCCAAATGTTACGTAACTTTTTGTGTATTGAAACACATCTTTTACTGTCAATCAATAAATCAGATATGAAACTTGACTTAATCAAGTATGCATGTAGTGGGCTTCTTTTCCTCCCTGAAGCAATAAGAGTTTACTGTAAATCGGGCAGAAATGAAAGATGTAACAACTAGACAGTTGTACTTGCATGGCAAGTACTAATCGAAGCCTTGAAAATGTGCACACTTGGGACTTTCTTATAAACAAAATGAAGCATATTGTTGGAACTGGTTCCCCAACAAAAGTGGAATATTTCCCACATATGCCGGGGAGGGGGGAGAGGAAGGGGAGCATTGTTCCTTGCAACTTGTTTGGGGAGATCTATGTGAGATAAAGCAGTAACATTGTATATTCTACTAAACACTGATGTTTAAATGAAAGTATTCACCTGGATGTAACAATATCGATAAGCTATTATTTTTAATCAGTTGCCCATCGTGGATGTAAAGTTGCCCCAAAATCTTTGTACCTAGTTACACTTTGCTTGAGACTGTGTGATACACTATTGGTGGTGACACAGGCCTAGCGCTATGCAAAAGTATTGACCCTAGACTTACTTGACTTTCCTAACAAGCAGTAGACTACAATCTTGGACAAAACTGTTGGGGCACTTTACATTTTATTTGTCAATTTTAGTTGAAATAGGCCAACATAAAACTGCCTTTACCCCTCCCAATGTTGCGTCAAGAAGAACATGACTCTTTGCCCTGAACAGCATAACAGTGGTCAACATTGGAAGGGAGAGCAGGGTGTCCCAACAAGTTATTGTTGGAATTGTCCAAGATTGTCTGGGTCCCAAGAGATACATTTTTGAGACCAAATTCAATAAAAACGTTTAATTTTTTGAGTGTTCTAAGGTTTTTTAAGACCTTTTCCAGAAGCCAGCTATACTCTTGAGGATTTTTAACGGATTAAGGGCGACCGTAGGATAAATTTCACTACAAACCAAAAGTATGCATTTTTTAGACGCACAAATCAACAATCGCAACGGGTGGAATAATTCTCTTCCTGGATAGATGAGTCATTCTTTTTCAAACTGATAGTTGGAGACAAGAAATTTATTGAAAAGGGGCCACGATCTACCATGAGATTGTTAAAGTAACTCTGCAAGCCAGGCTTTCTTTCATAACTTTGGTAGATTGTTAGGTACGGTTGGTTTGGAACACATTTTGCAGCCAATTTTGCATCTCAGGCTGTATTTTTCATGTTGTATTACAACTGGTAACAAATTTGTTATGCCTTCTTTCAACCGAGCAGTTTCTTAACATTTTTAGTTGAAAGTTGCTTTCCAAACCAATGGTTGACTTGGTTTTAACTAAGCCTACACCACCAACCTCTTCAAGGTGGCAGGTAGGCCGGGCACAACCATATCTCTGAATTAAAATAGGCAAAGCAAGTGAGACAATATCATTAATGTCCCTTTGCTCAAAAGAAAGGATGTGGCAGAAGAATTGAAGTATTCAGGCCATTTTTGGTGGTATTTGCTTGGGCTTAGTCCCAGGGTCCTCTCATGTAGGTCCCTCCCAACATTTGTGAAAAGAGTCCAAAATAATCTGGGTCCAGGACTCCACAAGCTAAATCCGGTCCAGGAAATACTTCCATGTAATGACCAGCATATCATTTACCTGTCATAAAATAACCAAATAACCATAAGCAAAGCGTAACTTCTTACTGGTGGCAGCGCACCTATCTAACTTCTCGGAAAATCTTGGACAGAACCGTTGCCGGTTGGGGCACTTCACATGTAATCCGTAAATTTAGTTGAAGTAGGCTAACATGAAACTGCCTGAAGTAGCCTAACATGCAACCCCCTTTTCCGCTCCCAATGTTGTGTCAAGAAGAATGTTTCTTTGCCGTGAACTGCATAACAGTGGTCAACCAACACTGGAATAGAAGGGGGAGCAGGGTGTCCCAACAAATTATTTTGTCCAAGATTGTATCTGCAGTGTCTAGGCCTATATACGCTGAGCGCACCTTTTGCACTAGGACACGACTAAGTTTAATGTTAGAGTTGTTTTGTTCTGCAACATTTGGCTTTAGGCCTTCGTAACTGTGTTTGGGTAAGACTACGACAACTTTTGTCCTCAGTGAAGCAAAGGACTAGAGTATGTATGGAGAGTCACGTAAATGCTTCCTATACAAATGTATTGGGAGCAACTACGCGACCGTCGATGAATAACGTTAGTCCTTTACTGAGAACTGCGACAACCGTGGGTAGACAGTCTTTTCCTTTGTTTCAAACATTGAAAATACAATAGAGAAGCCATTAACAACCCATACAGGGTGATGAAATGAACGACAAATTGAATACCTTAAAAATTGGTGGATCGTTCCCTGGCCTTGGTTACTGTCGCCATCACGTTAACGACACAGTACGTACACTATATAGCTAGCTGCATGCGTTTATGCATGAACGTAAGTTAGTGGACTTGCTTACATTGAAATGAGTACAGTCGACGAAGTTGCTTGATGAAGCAGTTCCAACAAAACAAAGTGGCAAATGTTGGAAAATGCAACCTTTGAAATTTATTTTGAAATCCCTGAACGGTATAAATTGTTTACAAACTATATTTACACCTTTTTTTCAACCAGAGAGGAAGCCTTCAATGCAGAACAATACCTTTGAATGTGGAACTACTTCTTTATTTGCACATTACCACCTTACTATACAGGAGTTGTTCGAGCAAATCCCCTTACCGTATATTCTGTAATAAACGCCCCCGGGGGCGTTACATTTTTGAAAAGGGGGGCGTTTATTTGAGGGTATATTGTAATAAAAAACTAACTTATCGGCATCGGTAAAACTCTGCCATTCAACCCATCATTACCAGTTACCACCGATTATTTGTAAACTGAAAAAAGGGCACAAATATACTTGAAACTTGCTCTTAATTTCGTTAAAATTCCTGTGTTTACCGTACTCAATCCTTCCCGCCAAAACGGAATGCATTGATAAGCACAAACGTATAAATTATACCCCTGCCATGAGCGCGATCGTTGGTTATTTTCCCCATAACAATGTAGTATAACCTGGAAGTGTATTCCTTGCAGTCTGTAAAAATTGCTGAGTAAGTTGCTGTGCAATTTGTTCTGCATACAAAAGCACAAGTACAGACTATCTGAGCTGCAGTGTTTGGCTGTATTTCCAAGTCCCAAAGCTTACCATGTATATCTGTGCACGTTTTGTACACGTAGCACCTAGAATCTTTGGAAGTTCGGTGGTTATTATCCTGCATAAATTAAGCCATTTCTCGCATTCCTTCCGTAATGTTATTTGCAGTAGGACTTACAAAATGTGAACGTCATGGCCAACGAAAACAGTGATGCACGTGGTCTCATGCAGGCTACTTCTTCGCCCACGCACTTACGTGCGTGTCCGTTTTTACCGCCAAACAAGGCATCATGTTTTGCTCGGTGACATCATATGCATACCATCCATTGCAAAATTTAAATTGCCCCTGCATCGTGATTGGTTCAAATGCGATGATTCTAGCCAGCCAATCACAACTCGCGCCATCGCCTATGTGATTTAGTGTGTGAAAATACTAAGCCTTGAGATGAATTTTTTATTGAGTTTTTATGTGATACGACGATCACATTTCCTATGCTGATATAACCGGCTAGCGCAGCCGGGCGAGTCCCGTGCTAAACTCAACAAGAAACGACCTCACAAATCTCTGCGTACTTGGATTTTTCAGAGAGTTCACTTGCGTGCATTTCAGTTGCAGATTATTTTCAAACAAGACGTAAGTTTTGGACAAGAACTGCTAAAAATTTACGGGGATATTTATATCCGTAAGGAACCATAGGATACGTTAATCGGGTGCAATTGTTTTGCTGCCCCAGAACCGCTAAGATTGTTATGATTGCGTATTTCTACATGGCCTCATTAAAGCGGGATTCTACAGTACATTAACGCAACTACAACCCAGTACAGTAAAATACTGCAAATGTTCCGACATGATTGGGGGATGAAAACTAAACAGAGCATGATGTTTGCCAAGAGCTAAATTATTAAAGGGTATGTGACATCCACTGAAAACAATCCTACTGTACTAACGATTGGTTTATATCTCCACATTTGAAAAGAAAATATTAGGCCTACAAAAATGATATTCCATTCGCAAAACAAACGGAACTATTCCCAATATTTTCCAACTTGAATGATATGCACAAAGCAAGGGGCGCGTACTTTAGAGACAAACACGTGTCTTCCCTCTTTCTAACAATCGGTAATCGGCATCGGGCCGATTGTTTAATTAAATAATGATTATGCATAACCGGTCAAACACTAGCTTTATCTGTGGTTTGGGCCTATAGTGCGGGAGGCCTTGGCCTACGCAGTTGTTAAAAATTTGAGGGGGCGTTTATTAGAGGGGGAGCGTTTATTACAGAATATACGGTATATAGAAATAGTTAAACTTTTGTCGAAAATCCCCCTACGGAACAACTTAACATGACTGCACAGCTGTTCCATTGTACGAACGAACAGCTTGGGATTGCAATATGAATCCAAACGGAACATGATTTAATATTCATCCGCACCGACTGCTTACGAAGGCACGAAAACACGTGACTGAACGAGCAATTCCTACAATTGAAGCTGTGGCTTCGATTAAAAAGTAAGAGGGAACATATTTCATCATGATACTGTAACATCAAGATCTCTTGGGTACTGTGGCCAAGGACTCTACATAGGCCTAGCTAGGGCTGAGTATAACAAAGAGGACATACAGCAGCATAGTGTTCAGTTCTAGGACTGCATAAATTTCTAAAGCTGTGAGGAATCCTGTGTTGTCCCCAGTCCATACTGAGTAGTGATGTTTTAAGCAGTATGGCCTATGAATATGTACAAAACTTAGGGTACTGTAGGTTCTAGTCCAGGTCCTACATAATTATTCATGATTAAGCATAGAACACACAGTAGGGCCAGCCTAGCTTAGCCCTTGAACAGGACCCAGCATTACGTTCCTATGCTATACACTTCATTTCTGGGCCCTTGCCCGGTATACACAAAAACACAGCTCACTTGCCTACTCACGCGTGAGTAGGCATCCCTCACGTCCCCAAAAAGATACCTTTTCTCACCAAACTTTCCACAGATGATCTTTGTCATCACATTCACCTTCCACACATGTCTGTTAACGAAATAAGACCTTTAAAGACCCAGTTCTCTCACCCCAAACAGTACCAATTCTCCTAACCTTCTTACTTAAGCCCCTCCCACAATTGTCTGAAATTCATCTCCATCCAGACACGATCTCAGTTTATTGCTTCAGGGTGAGTTCAGAGAAACTCAATTTATATAATCAAAACACTCTCATTACGGTTCATGCTGTGTAATATAAGCTTTGCCACTCTGCATTGTTTGAATTAGCTGTCAATCAAAGAGCTGAACCAATTGAGAATTTCGGTACCCGGGTGCCAAAATTGTAGTTCGCGGTGAGAGGTTTGGCCCTTTAAGAGGGAAATTTTGGCTGGATAATGCTGCGAGTAACGTTAAGCCTGTGCAGATTAATTTTTCAGTCGAAGAAGTCAGTGTTTGTCATGTGATCTCATATAAAACGGGGAAACCTACACAGTGACTGTACAATTCCGTAATGTACAGAGAGCTTACTATATGAAGTGCAAGTATTGACTTGCCGCGCTTACTAATTGGTCTTCGACAGCTTGTCTAGCGGAAGTCCTTCCCATCATGCAACACAGTAGCAGACGATCAAGATGTCGATGTTACTGCGAAGGATGGCACCACATTTTTCCTGCCTTTTGCTATGAATTTACTGGTATTAAACATTCCAGAAGGTATAAGTGGTATTTAAGAATGCTCAAAATCATTATATTAACTCAAACCTGTTCCATGAACCATACCATCGTAATTAGAGCTCGGTTTGTTGTTTTGGCTTAAAACGTTGTTACCTTTGTACATGTAGGCCAGTGACCGTAGCAAGGAGTGACTACAAGGAGCGGATTATACAGTCACGTTCAGTGACCAGCCTAGCTAGGCCTAACGTTAGTTTCAATTTATATTACACTGGCCTTGGGACTAACTTTAGTATTGGAATTTTTTTTTCTTTCTTACAAGGCCTGCAGACTACAGTAAGCTGTTAATTGTTACATGGCTATCATTAGGCCTACCATGCAGTTAATTTGTTTAATAAAACTAAAAGGTGTGAGAAGGGTGTGAACCCCAAAGCAATACTTGATTGGTCAGTTGCTGATCACAGTTCAAGGGTCGTTGTGACTTAGCCACAATGAACTGCATTAACGTGACGTATTGGCCGTAATGCGACAGGCAGGTAACTACACATCGTTTATTGTGAGCCTAGTTGCACGAATTTTACGAAATTATCACGGCATCGTTCTGCTACTGCAGCATAGCTGTCTTAACAGCGTCACTTTGGTCAGTTATTTATGACCGAGCTGTTTTTTAATGAATTCATACCACTTCAGTTCATCCCAAAACATGGCAACGGTTACTTTTAGGCCTTAATCGACTGATCAGTGCACACGTACGACTTTGGCTTAGCCTAGCAAGTTGCAGATCTTGCAACATCAGCGGAATAGTACAGAGCAGCTATTGCAGCATGCGAGTTGCAAGTTTGAAATGTCGCTAACTATGCTAGTCCTGTATTGTTCTGAAAGACCAGAATCGGCTGAATTATAAAATGTTTCTAATCTATGATAAAAGAAAATATTCCTCGAAAAATTTTCAAAATAACAGCCTGAATTTTCTCACCCATTTCTGCCAGGCAGGAAATTGTCGGTATCAATTGCAACATATAGCTACAGCTAACTACAACAACAACAACCGCCTCATATGCCCGTATGGGAATTTAGCCACACGCACATACTGTACGTACGGTACATGTGCACATACACGTACGTATACGTACGTTGTATGGTGAATGCACCTTGTGACCCGCGGTGACCAGGAACCGCAATACAATTTCCACGTACCAGCATGTTTTTCATTGGCCTCGCCTTATGGACATTCTGATACATTTCGACTGGTATGAGTGAACAGTAGACAACACGACGGCTAGGGCCAATTAAACCTCTCACCCCAAACTACAATTTTGGTACGGGGGTACCAAAATTCTCAATTGGCTCAGCTCTTTGATTGACAGATTGATTATATGTAAACTGAGTTTTTCTTTACTCACCCTGAAGTAATAAACTGAGCCTTGTATCTGGATGAGCATGAATTTCAGACAAATATGGTAAGGGCTTAAAGGGCCAAACCTCTCACCCCAAACCACAATTCTGGAACCCGGGTACCGAAATTCTCGATTGGCTCAGCTCTTTGATTGACAGCTAATTCAAACAATGCAGAGTGCTAAAGCACACAGCATGAACGGTACTGAGAGTGTTTTGATTATATAAATTGGGTTTTTCTATACTCGCCCTGAAGCAATAAACTGAGATTGTGTCTGAATGAGGATGAATTTCAGACAATTGTGGGAGGGACTTCAGTAAGAAGGTTAGGAGAATTGGTACTGTTTGGCGTGAGAGAAGTGGTTATTAAGTAAGAAGGTTAGGAGAACTGGTACTGTTTGGGGTAAGAGAACTAGACACTCATACCCGGGTCCAACCACTTATCATGAATCCGCTAGGCTTTAAACCATATTACAGCAAATTAATTACTGTTCCTGGCACAGTGACGGGAAGGGGAAAGTCCGTTAGTCAAGAGGGGATCAGGGAAGCGAATTGCCCCCCCCCCCGAAATATTCTTCTCCCTAGAATCTTTGAAGTTCAATTTCCTACTGACTTAGTACGTTTGTTAACAATTGGTCTCTGAAAAACTATTGTCTCCCCCTGGAAAAGGTTTGGTCCCCTTCGGTACCTTAAGCTTGGTCTGGTTATGGAAGGTCTGGTTCATGGACAGCGCTAGGGCTGGAAGTGTTTCCGGCAGAGGGGGAAATGGGGGTTTGACCCAAACTTTCCCAAAATTTTCCAAAAGAAGATGGATAAACCACCCCTCCCCCTCCCCCCCCCCCATTTCATTTCCATATCTTGATTTCTTTTTAAAGAGAGAACACTTTTCAACAATTTTTAACTTACACAAATAAGCGCCTTTTAAAAACCTTCAAATTGCTCCTTACAGGCGCCTTGAAGCAATCCTTTTTCCGCCTGAACCCACTTGCAACTTTAAAGGCCCATTTCTCTCACCCCAAACAGTGGCCAATTCTCCTAACCTTCACAATTAAGCCCCTCCCACAATTGTCTGGAATTCATCCTCATCCAGACACAATCTCAGTTTATTGTTTCAGGGTGAGTATAGAAAATGTGTATAATCTAAACACCGACTCTCAGTACAGTTCACGCTGTGTAGTATAAGCTTTGGTAAACTGCATTGTTTGAATTAGCAGGCAATTAGAAAGCTTGGCCAATGGAGAGTTTCTGTAACCCCCTACAAGAAGGGTAGTTTGTGGTGAGAGGACTGGCCCTTTAGTCAAAGACATGATCAATTTGGACTTAGGATTTAGTGGTTAACGATCAGGCCTCCCTTGTGTTTCTGGCGGAATCCTCGGCTGGAGTACTTTGTTCTCTATTGCCTTGACACAATTGTAGCTTGCCCTCCCCAAATGAAATTCAATGGATCGAAGCAAAATTTTAGGAAACGTGTACTTGAGGAAAAAAGTGTATACTGACGCTTTGAAAAAGTGAGGTCTTCAAGCATGCTAGGGCGCCCTAAACAAAGATTTGGGATTTTCAAAAAAAAAGGGTGTGTCCTCTGTGGGTACGTCGGAAAGTCACTACCAAATTTCGTACGAATCGATTCTTCTTTGAATAAGAACTTGAAAAGGCAGCAATTTTCATTTTCTTCAAATGAAAATAACGCCCAAAACACCAGGGTCAGAAATGTCATTTCCGGCTGCCTTATGGGTTTTTTCAACTAGTTTCTGCACGCTCCAGTTTGCGCAAAACAGTGAAGTTTTCTCGCAGCTCAGGTAACCTTTCGGGCAGAATTACACCTTTCCTTGAGGGAATTTCGTCATTTTTGTCTGTCCACCAACTGCGTTCACTATAGGTCAGCTCCTGCTCCCACTTTTCAAAAGGTCAGTCTGATCCGCTCTTGGCAAGAAGTTTTACTAGTTGGTTACCAATAAAATCTTACTAATTATTAATTAATTACTCTAGAAGTAACATTTAGATAGGTGTCAGTTTGTTAAATTTCCAGTCAACTGTCACCCAAAACTACAATTTTATCTGCTTTCCCCATAAAAATTTTGTGTTAGGTAAGTAATTTCAAACTGGATCGCAACCTTTCTCCCACCAACCTTTTTTAATCAGATTCCTTAAAACTAAATAACTTTAACCATTAGCCTCCACCTTCCTTACTAGTCCTTCATAGCAGACAGCTGATATCTAGATATATACTGAGAGCATATACATGTCGGGCACAGGGATCAAAAAATAATACTACAAGTGACATATTCATGTATGCACTGTAGAAATGCCGGCCGAGAGAATAATATAAGCTAGTGACACATAATGTGTTAATACCGATTAATTTATTACACATATTTAACCAATATAGCCTAATTTGTAATTGTAGATACCCTGGTGGAAGGAGACAATTCTAGCAACAAGTAGACCTATGCTTCCAACATGCAATGAGAGCAACTTAATCTTACGCATGCACCGCGGTGGCTTGGTCACTCAGGTTTTTTTTTATGGAGACAGAGAGCCAAATCTACCGACAGACTATTTCTAAACAAAGCACCACCATGGTCAGTTGGCGCGGAACGCACAGGGAATTTTGAAATAGCTACGTAATAATCGAACAAAAACCTACCCAAATATCGATTTTACAGTACTAGTCTGCAGATAAACGAATTTTAGCAAGTGTCCCAGTTTTGTTTTTTGTTTTTTTTTTTTAACTACAAACTTCTGATAACATGGATTTCCGAATACGTCCCGCCGATTTGCCGGCTTCTGGTGACTAGTGCCTTTAAAAGCTAATTACAAGACAGTGACACATTGTTTTTTTCTGCCAAATTTTCGAGCATTGCATAAACTTGTACATCCTCCTGTTTGCCCGTGTATGATAGCAATTTGTAAACATACCAGAACCTTTTGCAATTTTTTCCAAGTAATCGGCCATTTGATTCTAATAAGCTTTTATCAAGACTATGAAGTGAGGCTAACTATAACGAAGAACTATTTTCCATAAGCTGTCCGCGTGTGTAGTAAGTTTTGTGATCTCTTTCATTTTTTACTTTGGTTATTGTGTTTTATGTTTTTGTTTGTTTTTTTTGGTTTTTTTGGTTTTTTGGGGTTTTTTTTTAACAAATAACTTTTGAAATGGATCGAATATTCGGCCCTTCCGGTCAAACTCATACTCAAGACTATGAAAAAGACTGAGAAATATTTTTCTTTATAGCTAGACTACCGGAATATTGTCTTATCAATTTATCATAGATTTTTTACCGTAGCCATTATGATATTTCTTTTCCGACAGTCAAAGTTTTGAAAGAATTCACACTGGCTGAAGTGTTTTCTGTACCATTACAAACATGCAAGACTTTTAAGACTCGAAATGGCTGTCAATTTTGCCAGACACCTGCACGGAGGTTAGGTCTACTGAAATTTGGATGTGTGTCAATCTCCCCCTGCATGCCTTGTAGCTATATAACATATTAAACAATTTTGTTTGCCTTTTTGGGTACGACAATCTACTCTCGTGTTATTCAAACTTGCTTTTGTGTTGAAAATTAGTCAAAACATCTTGCTGTGCACAAGGAATAGGCCTGAGTGTGGTTCAGTTCTATGTGGATATATAGTTGTTCCCTAATTTATGTCGAAGTGAAGTGGGGATTATGACAAACTGTGGAAAAAGATTTAGCTCAGTGGGCACTTTCTACATTCACAGCAGGATCATTTTGAGTAACATTTGAAATAATCTCAATTATGACGGTAAATATTGTGATTACAATCTGTATCTGCAGCAAATGTTGGATAACTTACGTATTTCCAAAAAAAATTATTCTTTCCGAATAGTGATCAAGATATTTATTATTTTAAGAAGAAGTTTCCTTCTATTTACATTCCCATTCCCTTCACTAGCTGGTCACTATAGCCGTTGCTATATTTGTGTTATTAAGAACATATTCAGCATCCACTCAGAGGCGGAGCTGCCATATGGTCAGGGGGGCGGTCGCCCCCCCTGACGGACCAAAATCGTCTGTCGGCGCCCTTTTGGGGTTTTTAACATACTTTACTCTTGCACCATTTTGGGTAAAAATCATAATATAATAGCTTTGTTTTAAGGCCCAGATAACAAAATGCTCAAAAAACCACCAGTTATGTACTATCTGCACTTTACTCTGATGAAAAGGGTCATCTCTGTAATATAGGGATAGGTTTTGCCGAAACGTATGGTCATGCTTTATACGCACTAATGAATGTTATCGCTGTGCTAAGTTTGTTGCTTCCACATCAAGCGTGATTATAATATATAAGCTTGCAAAATACTAACAATAATTGTAGCACAAATAGCCCTCTTAATGTCGGGGATAGTTGTCAACATAGACAATAAAAGAATTTATAAAGATACCAAAATAGCTTCCACAACATTTGTTAAAATCATTTGAAGAGAATATTCAGGTTAAAATCAAATAGAACTGTTATCATAGTGGTAATGGTTTAAGAGTTTTAAAGAGCAGTTTCCATTTTGCTTTTCTTCAAGTGACCATTCTCATGATAAATGGCTATTTCTGACACTGCACGATAATCCCATGAAAATGTTCCATTCTGTACTTTCGTGGTCTCAAAAACCAGAAAATTGCATCAAATAAGCTTTAGTTTAGGCTACTTAAATTTATTATGAATTCGGTATCTAGAGAGCCAAGTAGACCTCTTGTCATGGCTATTTCTTTAAATGTACTTAATTAATGGCTATTTCAGAGTGGTCACATGATGTAAATTATACTTCTTCGTATATATTAATTAGCATTAATACTTCGTAACAGTTCACCCAGTGTTTTCCCTATTTATATGCGGTAAGTGGGCTACAGAAATGTCATTTCCAGCGATCTGAGAGGCATTTTGGGCCGAAATTTTCTTGCGCTCCGCGGCAACTCATGGAGGCTCGGAGCTTTTCCCTCCGGAAAGAGTTTAGTCCCCCTCCCGAATTTTCTTCCGCGGAGGCCCATGGATAGAAAATTTAAACATGTTTTAATGGAGTGAAAACTTGCTGAGGAGAAATGTCAAAGTATATAGCCTCCTACCAGGTGCGGAAAATCAAATGGAAAGTCTGGAAAGCCGTACGTGGCTTCGATCGTGCTGAGGCTCAGGGTATTTACCTTCGAAGCGCCCCTGTAGACCATTTTCGCCCCCTCTGACCGAAATTCCCAGCTCCGCCACTGCATCCACTTCGAAAATCTTCCCGAGAGTCCCGCTTTTTGGAGAAGTATAGATTGCGCTGGTTTTTACAGGGCAAAGTTGTGATAGTGTCAGCTTCTGGTTGCAAGAATAGAAGGAGCTTTAAGCTAAGTATTCCACTCTTTGCGATGTGTCTTAATAATCTCGTCGCAAGGAGTTGCATCGCAGAAAGTCGCATACTGTGGAGCCTGGTAAACACTGCCACGATAACTAACGACACCAAGCGACAAGACGTCGCGTCGGCTGTGGTTCTGGCGGTTTGGCCAGTTTCAGCACTAGAATTCCGTCGTGTCGTATACCGTCGGTCCGATTGAACATGTTCAATCGTAGTTGGACGCAATCGGTGCGTTTTAATTCCGGGTCACACGGCCACGACAACCAAAGATGTGTCTATTGTCCACGACGGAATCTTCGGTAGTCGTTGCGGTGTGTACAGGACTTAAAGCCCGGTTCACACCGCCACGACGACCCAAGACACGACGGCGACCACCCAACGCGTCGGCTGGGGTATGGGCGGTGTGAACACTCCCACGACTACGATTCCGTCTGGTCGTATGCCGTCGGCAAGATTAAACATGTTCAATCGTAGTCGGGTCTAGGCGGTACTCGTTGTGTTGGTGTGAACTCGTCTTCGACGCGACAAACAGGCCTCATGCGGTTTGTCCAATCAGAGCGCAGCATTCACCCATGGTACACAGTTCCAGTTACGGCATGTTTTCATTGCGCAACACCGAGAGCAGGTATTATCAGGATTTTAGTTGATGCAAACTTCTGCGTGCTCGGAAAACGAACGCACTTATAAAAGTGCGTCACTTGAAGATACTTTGCACAGAAAAAGACGGAACAAGTCCGTTAACTTCATTCAAACCAGTCATTGTGCGTTCATGTTCAAGCATTTACGTAGGCCTAAAATACCGAGCCAATTAGAAATTACTTCCTTTTTAAGGGGAATATTTTTCTTTCTACATTTATTTTCAAAATAACAAGTGTTAATACCTTTGTAAGACATTCGTTCGCCTACGAAGGCTGGCAGATAAATCTGCAATAGCCGACTTGTATTCATCCTCTTGCATGTAGGCACAAGCGTGCTGGGTGGAGACGGCGGTCAGAGCAGGGAGGTGTTAGTGGTCCTAACACCTCCCTGGTCAGGGAGTAGCACCGTAGTCATCTTGAGCTTCTTTTTTCGCCTTATGTTTTTTGAAGAATTCTTTTGCCTCATTTTGAGCGGAACTCCAGCTGGTGCGGGGAGGTGCGTCCGCAAGCACCCCCTCCTACAGCCTACGTCCCAGGGAAAACACAGCCCTTAAGAGAAGCAAGCCAATGAGCCACAACTGGAAAAAAGGCCGTGGCCAGCCCGATTTTGACAATTCGGTTAGAAACTGAGCCGTTAAAGCCCATCTAACTGACTAATTCATATACCGAGTTCAATCTTTTAAAGGACACGATACGCAAACTTTGGACAGTGTAAAAGGCCTACTTTAGAGCATGTACACGCCAATAACTTCTTAATTGCGACCCAGAGGCCAAAAAATGAACCATTTCAAATTTATTGTAGGGCCTAAATCTCAAACCTGGAATAGCCTGATTGATGGCCCGCCACGTGCAGCGTCGCTCCATCGATTAGTGTCGGAGCGGTGTGACATGGTATTTTCGTGGGTTTAGGAAGGCGCCAGAATGTCTACGATTTATGCAGATTGTCTACGACAGGTGAAGTCTTGTCGCGTCGTAGGTAGTCGTGGCGGTGTGTACCGGGCTTTAGGGGCTTTAGATAACACGACGGAACCATGGAAGTGCAGCGCGCGTCTTAACCCCACTTCACGTTTTCGAGCTGACGTCCGCGTCCTGAAATTTTTGCGCTTTAGATTTCCACTGCTTGGAATAAAAGCCAAGTCGTAGTATCCGAACTTCATTTGAGTGGCGGACCCGAAAACCGAGCTGTTGATGCGGGCCGTCACCAGCTTTTTTCAAGGGAGGGTGCATTTTAAAATTCGAGCATGTGAGTGAGGAAATTGTTGTGGACGAGACAACGAAGTAGCAGAACGGGGGTTGGCATGGGAGGGTACCCCTCCCATGGTAGGTAGTTTTGCAATTATTCAACTTTAAATGGCGCAAACTGGTGTATACCAAGAGAGGAAATTCAGGCGTATGATTAACACTGTCTGGGAGTGTGATTGATAATTTTAATCATTATATCATTTTCATCATTATATTCTCCTTGAAAACACATATGAATGAATGACTCACAAATAAATTTGACCCCTAACATAATTGCAACTGTATTAAGTACCAAACACTCACAGTTCAAAATTTAGCCGGTTTCTAATTTGGTTCACTCCTCCAGTAACGAGTCTGTCCACGATTATGAACCACTGTCCTGACGGGGACTATAAACCACATAATGCTGTACCTTAAAGTAAAATTTGTATGAAAATTTTACGTAATATTTTATAAACTAAAACAATAATTGGCACCAGAGACCTCGCCCACCCTGGGTATTGTACTCAAACTATATTGTGTATATGAGCCAATTGCTTTGTCGTAAGGGCTTGTCATTGTCATTTCCAAATTAAATGTATAACAAGAAAGTCATACTAGATTGCCTTGTGATAGCTACCCAGCCTCCATGCAGAAGTCGAAATCTTTTCAGTGGGACGATTTGCCACTGTAGGCCATTAAGTGGTGGATCCACGTGTCAGTAATAGGGGCGCCCCAAATATTGACCGTCATTCCTGTGTTAATATGCTTGTGTGAAATGTTGCACCACATTTGGAAGGGGGTTCCCCCCCCCCCCCTAAGTCCCCTCACAATTTCACCAGAACAGCGATCAATCAAACCAGTAGCCTTAGTGCAAAGTCTATTGATCAATAGGACTAGAGGTGTTTAGGTCTACATGTCTATAGGTCTACAATTTCAAAAATGTGAACATAGTGTTATGATTTCTAACCTTCTCCCTCGTATTGACAGGATGACACTACCATAACTTTCTAACCTTCTCCGTCGTATTGACAGGATGACAATACCATATGACGTCACTGGTAGACACAAAACACCCTTTATTCCACAAAATTACATTTAAATCTTGAAATTTTATTGCAGCCATGACTTTCATCATTCATTTCAATGAAAATCAGCAGCATGCTAAGTGATCAGAATATTACCACATGAAATGTTATACCACTATTATATGAATGGTCTTGACACTTTTCGGGGAAACTGTACAACGGAACTGACAAAAGGTTAATGCCTCTCTATTGTGTTTCTTGGCTAAATTCAAGATCCGTTGAGTTGATGAAACTTTCTGTGAGTGACTGCTTGAACTCCCTTCTGTTAATGACTTTATCCCCAACATCTATTGCATGATAAGTGGCAAACTATTGCTCACCGCACATGAACCCTCCGCTTCCATGCCCCGGTCACTTACGTCTATGCCGGCCAGGGAAGAAGTCTAATTAAGGGATGAGTCCTTCCCTTTTACGAATTCTTATGAAAGTAGATGTCCTCAGAGGCAATCGGTACCACCAAAGTGTCACAGGGTCTACCCTTTTTCAAGTAAAATTTGCCCATCTTAAGGAATTGAAAAAATGGCATCACTGAGGGGCCTTGCAGCGACAATTCTTCCCCTTTGAAATTTTTTGAGAAATTGGGTGTCCTTTCATGCAATTTGGTACCACACATGCTACCTTTTGAAGTAAAATCTGTGTTATTAAATTAAATTTTTAGGATGAAAAAAGGAATTCGTGAGGGGCGGGGCATGGACCAATGTTACCCCCCCCCCCTTCGTACGCCACTGATCATCATGGACAGAGTCAGGCTTATTGCTCCTTACATATAGCTCGTTCGCGACGAGTACATTAAATGTCAATGGCATCCTCATAACGTTAATGACCCGCCGCTCGTGCTAGCTAGTGATCAAGACCTGATATGCGTCCTTGGAATCACTTTTGAAGCCCTCTCCTATAACAGGCGGTTTCAAGAAGAAAGTGATTAGAATGCTACGCAGATAGTAACACATGCTGTGGTCACACCTCATGAAATATATACGATTGCGCTGTTGGTGTTTCGAGGATAGGAGCAATAACCGCAGTCAAATATATTGCCGGAAGTGTCTGCGATACATGGCTAGAGTTTTACGACGGATTGGTCGACGCTGGGTGGGGGCAACCAAAATCTTTAAGGAATTCGACAATAAATTGTCAGTATACCTGTGGAACTGTTTGTTTTTTCTCTTCTTTTCTTTTTTTTAATTTTTTTAATTTATTTTAATAAGAAAAAAAATCAAAATTGAAAAAGGGAAAATTGGGAATTTTGAGGGGGTTCCGGACGTTGGCGACCCCCTGGATCCGCCACTGGGTTGATGGACATCGGCCTGCGATCGAACTATAGATTTGGGGTTTCTGTACTAGGAGGCTACTACATTAACGTGATGTATTTATGTCACAAACGTGTACCCTTGGGCGTAACCAGGCAAACAGTCTGGGAGTGGGTTATATGACGACGATCAAGATCGCTTCTCCGCTTTTTGGCTAAGACCATGTTTAGTATCCGTTCTTTTCATCCAGCCTGGAATATGGAGCCATACATGTCAGACCAATAATATAAATGGTCTGAGGGCCGAGAGATTGATCAAATATTGTCCTTCAGTGGATATATAGATTCTTTGGGAAGCAGTTTAAAGTTTAATTTCGCTAAACGGCTCTTTGCCTGAGTCGGGAGGACTGAGTCTGGAGGACTTTAGTAACAGTATAGTAAAGAAACCAACTCTCCGTAGTTCATACCCCGAGGGCGTTAATTATTCATGCGATATGAAGCTTGTAGGGCCAGCCATATAGGCCAGACTGACGTCCTTGTTTTCTTTTTATCTTCTTATGTTCTTATTTTTGCGAGAATCAATGCAGGCATGACCGATTGTGTCACCTGTCTTCTTTAGTAAACATGGAAATGACGACTCAAAACAAGTAAATCCGCATTTTAACATAATTTACAATTGTTTATTCACTCTTTCTTTAAAAAAAAGTATTCGTTCATTGCGGCCCATGTTTACTTCAATATCCGTCAAATATTAAATCTTCTTTGAAGGCTATAAAGATAAAATGCAAACTTGTTTGAAGCTCCTGTCAAATTGATCAAAATATCTGTAATAAATATATTGTATGACAACATACAAGAATAAATATGAAGCTAGAGCGGTACAGAAAATAAGGATTATACGTACAAGAAATATACTGTGAAGAAAATAATAAAAATAGGCCTATAAGGGAGTTTCGTGAAACAGGCCCTTACATGATGACACTAATATCATGGAGGTATCACGTAACACCCCATGGTCAGTTGGATGAAAGAATTCTAGCCCTTTCCACACTGACCGACCCTAATGAAAAGTTGAAAGATGCGAGACGAGAAACGACATGGAAAAGAGAAGACTAAGTGAATTTTTGGCTATCAAAAAATCGTGACGTTCTGTACCGTACTTTGTTTTTTCGTTCGCACCTGTGGCCAAACATGCTAAAACACATGAATATGTTGTAAACGCATAACGAAACTCACTCCGATCCATGTGAAAACCGTTAATTCTGAGTTAAACGCTGATGAATGAGTATCTTGCAATATTTGTCGGGGAAAAGTCCTTACAGTTGCAAGTCTAGTCAGCATCATCCATACCGTGACAAATCACAACGTCAGACCATGACAGCATGATAGCTGACTGTTTTTGTTAGTTTCAACTCAAGAGAAAACTTGTAGAAACAATCTGTGACTGTCCCTTTAAGGTTTCGAGGTTTGGTGCAAATTAATTAAATAAAAGATATACAAGTGAACTAGAAACTCGAAGAAAATAGTTTTGTGAAGAAAGACTTTCGAAGATATAAGTTGATGAAGGACTGCCGGGATAAGTTGATGAAGGACTGCCGGTATTCACATCTGCAAACCTAAGATCGAGTCTATGCGTGGCAATGGTTACCGCAACACACGGTGACGTTCACAAGCACAGCCAACGGATACTTCAATCGTTGTTACGTCATATCTGTGTGGAAAGAGAAAAAGAACGTTAAAATGGAAACATATTTACTTAATTACAGTACAGAGTCGGGGTATATTCGGCTGGGGTAAAGGGAGAGGGTGTTATGCTCCCATTTACTGGGGGTGCTGTATCAAAAATTGAGAAAAGATTTGGGTCCCACCGGCTAAATGCATTGGTATGTATTCTTCTTAACACAACAGGTAACGTCACATGTGGTGATCATTATGACGCGTGAGGAATAATTAACCCCTTTCCATCTTTTTCCATTTCCAAATTTTGTTAAAGAAAAGATTAGTCTTTACGCAAGCCGCGTAGGAAGCAATATGAAAATGTAAGGACGGGGAGAGGAACAATTTTGGACCATGTACCTCACCCTAACCTCAAAAGGTACATTATTGATGAGAAATTGTTTGCTCTTTTCTGCGAGAAAGACCCTTTTTTTAATAAAAATTACGATTTTTTTTCTTAAGTGTGAACACTACAGTATTAGGAACGTAATTTGCGTCGCACTGAGTGAGCCTCAAATTCGGGTCCTGTACACGCTTGTAAATATGGAGCTTGTATTGCAAGAAATAGTTAAGATTCATGGCTTTCTGTAACTAATAACTAAAAATATGGAGCTTTTATCAGGAAGAATTGGAGATTTCACGGAGAGAAAGTTGAGAAAAACGCACTGTATGTGACTGGTATCTCAAATGGCAAATTTCCGAATATTTCACTTTTTCGAGCCACGGGGCAATCGCCTCCTGCCACCTGTAGCTACCTCACTGCTCTGCAACATTGAACATTGATAACATTTTGACACTTCAGTAATTGAGGATCCATCTACTCAGAATACTCAACTGACATGGTTGAAGGTTATCTGATGAAAAGGTGTATTTGAGTACGGTAGGCCAACTTATATTTGCCTACCGTTCTCAAATGTTCACACATACATCTTAATGGTTCCCTGACTGGAATATGAAGTCTTGCTCCAAAGGCTATCTTCAGTTGGCGCGGAACCTACAGAAAATTTGAATACAGCAACCCTCAGACAGCCGGAAATGGCTTGTCTCGAGCTTGTTATCAGTAGCTAGGTTTTTCGATTTTCTTTCATGTGCAAACAGCACTGTATTAGGGATGTTTTCAAAGTTGATTGAACGAACTGTTGTTGACCAGATGATTGAGCACAGTAATAAATATTAACTTCTACCAACATGCCAGTCAGGCGATCCGCCCCTTCCACAGTACGGAAACTGCCATCTCGAAAATTCATTCTGATGTGTACTGCAATTGGATAACAGAAAGTGTGTCGTGCTTGTGCTTCTAGATCTAAGTGCGGCTTTTGGCACAATAGATCACAACCCCCTTCTTGATTCTCTTACCCGACATTTTGGGGTTGAAGGCACAGTGCTCGACTGGTTCAAATCTTATTTACTACATCGTCAACAGTATGTCATGAAAAACAAAGTGCGGTCGAAACCATTCCCAGTAAGTTTTGATGTGCCACAAGGATCTTGCTGTGGAACTCAATTGTTCACATGGTATGCAAGTTCTCTGATGTTGTTGCTGCTCATTCAACGAGTATACATGATATGCAGATGATCTTAGCATATATACCTTAGTATGTACGCAAGTGACCCCACTGACGTAAGTGATTCGATCGCAAAGCTTGAAATGTGTCTGAAAGATGTCAAAAACTGGATGACGTTCAATAAACTAAGAATGAATGACAGTAAAACGGAAGTAAGTATATTTGGTTCCAACCAGCAGTTGTCCAAACTTAACATTGAAAATATTATTGTTGGTAACACCCCTGTCGTCTGTGAAGTACTTGGGGGCTTGGTTGGATCAGGGTCTTTCTATGTCTGATCATGTCAATAGTAAGTGTAAAACTTCTTTTTACCTTATATATAACATTAGACAGTGTGCTAAATTCCTAAGCAAGACCGCTATCATAATATTGCTCTTGTGAATGCATGCACTGGTTCATAGCTGTATCGACTATTGCAATATTTTGCTAACTGGTATTCCGAAATGTATGCTGTAAAAGACACGGCGTGTGCAAAATTACGCTGCCAGACTAGTTGCTAACAAGAACAGGTTATTCCCATCCTTAGCCTTGCTGAAGGAGTTGCATTGGCTCCCAGTGTTTTACAGGAATCGATTCAAGACCTCGCTTCTTGTTTATAAATCCCTACACAATATGGCACCACTCTACCTTTCCAACATGTTCTCCTTTAAGAAAACAAAATATGAACTCAGATCTGAGACCACTCTCAATCTGGTTGTTCCTAGATATAAATCCATATTTGGTGAGCGTGCACTAGCTGTCCAAGGCCCTCAGTTACGGAATGATCTGCCCCCTTCATTTAAGACAGCACGCTCTGTGGAACATTTTCCGTCCTTATTAAACCCACCTATTTAGCTGTACCTTTGATGGTATCTGATAGTCCTACTTTGTCTTTTGTTTTCCACTGTGTCTTGTAAGACGCATTAGAATAATTATTTTAAATAATGCGCCATATAAATTTCTTGAACTTGAACTTGTTTTGCGGCGCGCAAAGCATGCCGAAATTTTTGCCGGTTTTGAACAAATATATGTAGGCCTAGATATGGAGCTTGTATTGCAGAAAGCTTTAGATTCTGGGTTTCCTGTAAGGAAATTTAAAGAATTAGGGGTTTACTGAAGAATTTGCACTTCCGTCATATATATTGGTGGCAAATCTGAGAATGACTGCACGGCGACTGAATAGGCTCCCATGACATTTCGAAAGTTTTCCGAACTTTGTTGTTCCTTTTAGACAAAATATTTCAAAATCAGGGGCTTTCATCGAAGAAAATTTGGAATTCTATGACTCCCAGTTTAAAAAAGTAGCAATATAGCTGCCGGTGTCTCTTGATGATGTAGTGTCGCACATGGTAAGTATCCGATATTGTCACTTCCCGAGCTCAGAAAAGTTTACCCAAGTGATTTAAGAGCGAGAATTGTAATGCACTTTACATTGCACTTTGCGGCGCGCAAAGCCCGCTAGAAATTTTGCTTTATTTTGAGATTTGGAAAAATGAAAAGAGGGGTTTTCTGACCCTGGAAGTGGGGCGGAAGCATGTTTCCATTCCCCCTCATCCCCAAGCCCCCGCTTCCTAGTCCTATGCTTTATGCACAACATGATTATAATTCAAAATGAATGTTGGTACTGTTGGTACATGGTTACAAGCACGTGCCCTGTGTAAATTACCTTAGGAATTGCAAAGCTTCTGGCCTCGAATCAAGTCAGCTTCACCGTACCCCCCCCCCCCCTCCCTGTTTATTGTAAACTTCGATGTCACGTCAATAGTGACAACATATTGTTGACCATGGCTTTGGGAGAGTAGGGCGTGCCTAGTCTGAATTTAAACCTCTCTAAAGGAATTATCTTGAAAACTTCAAAACAGTGGAATGGAAAATAAATGAAAACATAGCATTGGTTAAGGATGGGAGTCCACTTCATTACACCTGCTTGCTACAAGTTCCTTTTTGCAAAAAGTGCGTCACACTTCATTGGTATTATCTTAAGAACCAACTAAGCATTGGAAATTCATGGAAATTTCACAAAATGCCTATTATTCATCTTCAACATATCAAACAATGTTTTAGTCCCGTACATTTTTTTAACTCTTCAATTTTCTACCACACTGCTGAGGCAAAATATCTTCCCGAGTTAGTCAGATTTTTTTTTAAGTGTGAGAAGGGACGTCCCAACTTTTTGGACCTTACGTCCATGTCACTTGCTTTGCCCCAGCTGCAGGTAACTACTTCTTATTATTTATCTTCCTGGTAAATGGTAATTAGTACGTGATACTTTACAAAGATACGAATTCAACTTCAAACTCTTCACTTACTGGCAACTCTGAATTGATTTGGTTTTCTTGCGCCTTTTGGTGCAATTTCTTTTGAATACAACCATCCGAGGCTTCCAAATTTCTTTACACATGTTCTCGTTGTTGCAGCCACATTTTCTACACAAGCAAACAGCGAAGTTTATCTGTTTAGGGATCCTGCGGCAATAGACGAAAATATATACAAATTAGGAACGTTAAGTTGGAAATTTTCATTGATGAACAGTGATTCCTGTAGTAACAAAACCAGGGAAGATCTGTAAATGTTTTGAATATTATGTAGAGAGAGTAGACCCTTGGGTATTAAGTAAAATAACGCACTATTTCTACGGTGTATCTTTTTACACGGATGGATTACGTGTGGCGTGGGAGAACAAAGTGGCCTAATGCAGAGTCCCGTATTCCCCTGGGATCGTGCATGCACGACTATGGTGCTGATGGCACAACGTAACTATCATGGCCAGTCATGGATTTCCCACCATAAATTCAAACAGATCATCTTGAAGAATATTGTAGGCCTATGAACAGGATGAAATCTACTCGGCTCATCAAATTCCTAAATGTTGTGCTCCTCCATAACCACACTTGCTTCCCTATGCAAACGAACAATCGACATAATCATAAAAACCGACGAATAATGTGGGCATATTTGATAAGCAAACGAAAAAAAGTACATCAATGAGACTGAAAGCGCGCAAAAATTTGGAGGATTTGCAAAGTAAACATGTGGAATTACAGAAAATCGATCAGTCTTAATCGGTAGAAGTCAACCTTCATGATCTGCATTTAGTAGTCTTTGTGGAATTACCTAACTTTAAAGTGTCATGTCACAAAAAAGTGGGGGACTTTTACGTTAGTTCCCCTCCACTCAAAAAAAATGAGGGACATGTCCCCCTGTCCCCACAAATCGACGCCCATGGAAACAGTATATGACGTGTGAAAGAATTGGGACCTAGGGGAGGGAAAAGTTAACACTGATATGGAAGGATTAAGCATGCAGTTAAAGGGAAATTAAACATGGCGGAAGCATACAATAACACAGATATGATGGCCTTCCTTTACTGCAAGAATATTTGGCTGGGTGACCCCGTATCCCCGCGGTGTTGCACTGAGCACGGGTTTTGTAGAAGCTTACATAAAAAAAAGTCTTTTCATTTTTGGATTTCATTTTACCATTTACGAACGGAGCCAACTTACGTTCAATATCTTACCTGTTTATATCTGTGTGATGGTGGTACTCCCAAGGACATAGAGACCTTTTATTCAAAGTATTTTCATTTCCCGTTCTCTCAGCCACATGTTCCGTACACAGTTCCGGGTTTCCCTTTGTCCTATTATCAACAATACCAACAATTGGTCCAGTTATGACGTTTATATTTTGTAACTTTGCCAGAAACCTCCTTTCCAGTTTACTCTTCCTCTTTCTCCTACATTTATTAATTTTTCTCCGATATTTCTGTTTTTGAGATTTTGTTAAACTTCTATTGGCATTGATACCATCAAAGTTTTCCTCATTTGAAATCTCACTTCCCATATCTTCCATCGTTTCCAAATCTGATGATGGGAGTTGTCGTTTTGATTTTTTTCGTCCCTGGACCAAAATTGTGGTGAGGTCCGAGTTGTTGATGCCACTTACATTTTCGAGCTGAAGATTCGTTTTGGTATTTCCGCCATCCGTAAGATACGACGACGATGAAACAACAACCAAAGCGAAAATATTCAATACCTATGATAAAGGAAAATTAGCCATAGGCTAAAATGACAAAATAACATGCATATGTGTGAAAAGAATGATTCAAATTTTGTTTCATGTTGCCGGCTATTTTACAGGATTAGCAATTCCGGGACGGTTATCACCAGAACCTTCCCGGAGAGGGCCTTCCTCACGGGCTGAGTTGTCTCCCCTATACGCTATCCTACACATCTTTCGGGAGAAAATGGTTTTTCACCCGATCGGGGGAAAATACGGCCATGTGTGGCCCCATTTTTAAAATTTTTCCCTGGATGCTTTGCAATCCTACCCCGCAAATTAAACGGAGACAACTTCAAAACACCTGGAAAATTTCAAAGATCTTAGGGAAGAGAAATTTTGGAATACTTAGAAACTTTGTTGCTAGGGGAACAAAAGAGCCGGTTCATGTTTAGAAGTTCACCGCGCAAATTTTGAGATATCGAGCAATTTTGACACGTTCCGTATCCTAAGCTTAAATTATAGACACGATACAGCCGCAAGATTTATGCATTTTTTTCTACAGAAAGTTGTGTAAGTTACTCGTGATTGCAGTTGTTCTCATTAAAACGTTCTTGAAAATTTCTTGTGATTTCGGTCTGTGGTGGTGAAAAATTACCTTGTATTTGAAAATATCCACGTTTATAAAACAAAGCGACCACTGTGAAGAAGTACACACTAAGTTCATGAATATTCATGTTGCAAATTTTCCCCCGATCGGGTGAATTCTCATTTTCACCCGAAAACGGTTTCCTCCCGACGCTGTACGGGGAATGAATTATCTCGATAATACGATTGGGCACGATCAATGTTGGCAGATAGCTCCAACACGTCACGTGACCGCGACACACAAA
Source organism: Holothuria scabra (assembly GCA_037179385.1). Classification (NCBI taxonomy): domain Eukaryota; kingdom Metazoa; phylum Echinodermata; class Holothuroidea; order Aspidochirotida; family Holothuriidae; genus Holothuria; species Holothuria scabra. Next base: position 8,324,186 of record CM074179.1, read on the forward strand.
CTATACTCATCAACTATTACTAACTATCGTGACGCAGACTACAAACAAAGACAAGTTCTATATGTAATTTATTTCTCTCTCTCTCTCTCTCTCTCTTTTCAAATTTGTAACTTATATGTATGTTAATACCAATATTTTAAAAACCTCGGGTATTGTTAATTGACAGGGGCAAAAACTTACCAAAGCTTTGGAATACATTTCTTTCGGACGGTGTTGATATTATTATGAAAGTGAACGTATTCTCCTTGGTGATGGATTGATTGCACTCAGATAAAAGTTTTTTGTTAAGTGGTGAATTTTTATTGTCAGGTCTGGTCGAAATTATGATATCTTTTAATATTTCGATTGTCAGACATGATCTTTTAAGTGACTGAGTTTCTCTGAAACAGTTCCTGCAAAGGCTAAAAATAGTTTGACGGGAATGCTCCCCTTTGTGAAGATCTTGATTACAATAACATAGCATTGCGGATAAACATTGACGGGAGGCGACTGGAAGTGAAAGTAATTTGTGTTAACTAGAGACTGATTGTATAAACTTTCATTACTTGTCCTTAGATATATCGGCATATGAGTATATTCCTTGCGTTCCCCATGTAGGAAACTTTTGTACGATTGCAATTAGTAATGAAATCTCGTGATCCAAACGCTCTACGAGTTAACGATTTCCCACGATTATGTTTTGTATGGAGGCAAAGGCATTTTAAAGAAATGTTTATCAAAGAAACAGTGATTATGTAATTGTAAAGACATACTCCGTTTCTACATCCTTTTTACCAACGAAAAGGGGGTTTCTCTAAGTTCTGTTTAGGCGATAAGCCTTAAATTAAAGGAAAGGGACTAGCCCAGAGGTTTGATATTTCAAGAGCCAGACTGCTGGTCACTTAATTTAGGGACAACTACACAGATTTGTTATCAACCTAAATATCTACGAAATTTAAATACATTGGAGAATGCTGACGGCTAACCTCTTACTAGGTTAGCTGAGGAATTTGGAACTTTCGGTTAGTAGGTTACATAGGTCAAACGTGCCTGTACGCTGCTTACTCGTGTTAACAGATACATCAGCTTACCTACTAACATTCATCGCCCTAAACTGTATTCAGTAAAAGTCCGCTGAAATCAAAGCTTACGTACAGAAAGACTGAAGGCGTGCGCAATTCCCATATTCCCCAATGGTCTGTTAGGAATGGCAACCACAGAGTGCGTGTGCAAGAACACGGGGAGAAATACGATTCTGTAAATGACCTTACAGCGAAGTGAATTTGCTCAAAAAGACATTTCACCAGGTAGAACCCACGGAAATGGACAGAGCTTGTGACGTGTACGTCCTATCCGTAGATTGTTACCACCCACTGGGACAAAAAAGGCGCACCTAGATGACCGCCGTGAAGCTATAATTTGTATGATTTAACGACGAATCTGTAATATTTTTAACAACTGTTAAACTTGAGTGTCTAACAATATCATATTCATGCAATACGGGGATAGTAATTTTGACCTTACATTACGTTCGAAAATATTTCAATTTTCTTGAAAAAATCTGTTGATTTTCTTGAGTAAGCCCAAAATTTCACACAAAACCTTAGCAGACAACCATCTTGGTGCGTTTTTTTCTCACACGAACGGTTGCGTGCAGAGTGCTCTGTCCATGCATAGGAAGGCCGCGGTAAAACCACAAAATACCTAAACGTTACTTGTCGTTCAATTTCATCATTAAAACCAATATAAAACGCTGTATATAAGAAAACGATCAGGTCCAAGCCGCTCTACAACTTTTGATAAAGACAAGAAAAAATTGTAATTTATGCCCTTAAAAGTCTGTCAAGAAATTACACACATTTTTTAGCCTCCTTTGAAAATATTTTCCAATGCTAAACAGAAATATTTATATTCCAATGGTTATGTGTACAATTCATAAACCTCGTTAAAATGTAATGTGTGGAAGGAAAAGTGCTTAGAGAAGTGTTAATTTCATAAACACTATTTTACAGTTTAGTCGTGGATGTAACTCGAAACTATTTCTTAGGTTTTATGAACTACAAACCCCTATAGATACATTTTATATTGAAGTCCTTGACCGGAAACGTCAGAAGTTACCAGTATTGGAAAACGTCGGCCTACATACCCAATTTACACGACGTTTATTCAAAGACATAAAATTATGCTGGCATCGGCTTGGCCAGAGGGGCATGGGCCCATTGCCCCCAGATAAGGTAATTCATTTGGATACCCCATTAACGCTAAAGAGTGTAGGGTGTAGCGTACCCATTAGGTGCCCCGAATTTTAATGGAGTCATAAAATTTGCCGGAAACGCACTTTGAAACTTTCAACACAATCTATGCAAAGTTAACCGCTTTTGAAGAGGTCAATGGAAGTATGTCATTTAACGCCGATATGCACTGAATTAAAGGCAGTCATTCGTCACCCCAAAATACAGTTTCAGTATACATATATCAAAACTCTCAATTGGTACAGCTCTTTGATTGGCATCACATTCAAACAATGCATCATAGCTAAATTACACAGCATGGGCACTGAGAGTGTCTTGAATACACATTATGGATTTGTATGGCCACTGGGACAAGCCATGAAGCAATAAACTAGGATTGTGTCTGGATAAAGATGAGTTTTAGATAAATGAGGGAGGGGCTAGAAGTAAGTAGGTTGGGAGAATTGGAACTGTTTGGGATGATGAAAATGTGCCTTTAAGCGTAGTTCAATTTACTAGAGAAGACCGTGACTGTCCTCATGACTTTTAATTCTCATACATTCGTCTCACGCATTATGTCATTCGATGAAACATCAGTTTATCATGCAATGTCACTGCCTTTACCTGGTATTAAACACCCAATAAAATGCTTGAACATCATTGCAATACCGATCTGAAATACTTACATGCAATATTTAATAATTTACGCAATAAAATTCCCCACTGCTGCCAACTGAGAGTTTAAAGAAAGTGTCACATAGTCTCTCTTTAATTGAGTCACTTTAAACGTTATGTTAGGCTCGAACATTACTTTAGCTAATTGACACACTACTCGCCTGGATGGAATTTTGCAGTTAAACAGCAGCATAGGGTACATAGTCCCAGGGACGATCGAATTATTTCCTCATCTACATTTCTATTGGTTTTCATTTCACAGTCCATTAGCAGGGAAACCCGTCCACTTAGAACACAAAAGTTTCAATTTAAGAGGGTTAGCAATGATGCATGCCGGTAGACATCGGGATGTCTTTTTTCTGAAAGTTACGTGAGCAAGAAGCATCTGGAAATGGCAATTTTTGGCATGCACTAACTTTTCAGGCACGGCACTAATGTCATTTCTAGCAATCTATTGTCAATTATTAGCAAAAAATCTCCCTGTGGGAATGATCGCAACGGACCCAATGGTCGCGCTCCGTGTCATCATTTCCCAGCGAATCTCACTCTTGAAAGCAGAGTCTGTTTTTCAAGTTGCCGTAATTTATAATACGACCTCACATACAAGTTTACCTTCTACACTCTTAAAACGAAAGGGTGAACGTAGGCACTCTCTAATAGAATGATATGTGTGGATTCTCTCCTTTAGTGACTTAAATTTATTCCAAGAAAAGAGAAGTTCACTCCAAGAAGAGTTAAAACTCACTCTTTAACGACGGTCATTACAGAATCAACTCCCTTGAAACTTGGACAGACTTATCCTGTCCTTGAAGTCCTTACTTATTACATAACTGACAAAAAGCAACGCTGTTGAAGATTTCATGGTCCAGTGACCACCCATTGATGTCTGTGGGGGTTTTTTGTCGAACAATCAGCCAAGTCGTTCCGCTATCGGCCAAGTCATGACGTCCACCCTCAAGGGGCAAAATTCTGTAACGTGTCTGCGGGGATTTGTTCAAGGGGTGGTCCCACGTAGGCACGTGCACTCCATCAAAAGAATGGTAACTTTTTAACTCTCTTTTAAAGTGAATTTCACTCTTCTTGGAGTGAATGTAAGCTCCTTTGAGAGGGTTTACAGCTTTCACTCTTCTAACGAGTGAAATTTTACTCACACACTATTTATTGTTTATCTTGCTTTACGGTACTCTTTCACAATTCTTCCCACTGTCCAATAGAACAGTTTTGGTAGAACTATTTTTTTGATCATTCATAAAATTTTACGTGTGGTTTTTAATTATTGAGGTGAAAAATTATTGCAAACGAAAACTCAAAATAACGAAATGCTTCAATTCCACTTACAAGTCTGCAAATGCTAAGGCGGCTCGCCAAGTGTTTGTGACGCTACACTCAGGCACACTCTAAAACAAGTGAACTAAATTACTCTCTAAGATAAAGTGAAACATGTGAATTAACTCTGAGAAAGTATTACTTCGTCCCGAAAAGAGGGAAATTCACTTAAGTTTGAGAAAAATGAAATTCTCTTCAATTAGAGTGCCTCAAGGGATCCGTTAGAGTCACGGTGGTCCAAGAGTAAAACTTCCCTCCTCTTTGAGTCACTTTGAGCCACTTTGAGTTTCACTCTTCTTAGAGCATTTCCGCTCCTTTGGAGTGAACGTTTCCATTTTCACTCTTCTATAGAATGAAATTTCACTCTTTTTTCAGAGTGTGGCGATTTGGGCAACTAACATTTTCCGTACCCCACCCCCCCCCTCAAAAATTTATTTTTGCACACCGTCCCTGCCAGATACGCCAGTTCAAGGAAGCAAAAAGATGCAATACCCCTTTAAACTTCTTATCTAGGACGGTAAAAAAGGAAAGAGGATCTCGAACAGTGAGCATTGAAAATCGTTCCACTCCGGAGAAATGTCTACGTTACGTGCATTTTATTATACAAATAAATCATCGTGTTGCAGTAATACCGGCGTAGCTACGGGGGGGGGGGGGGGTATGTTCGTCCCCTGACTCTGCAAATGACAAATTCGGAAATTTGGTTATTGGTGATGCTCTGCCAGCAATGATGATTGATGTCAGATCCATGATCAAGTGATACCAGCAACAACAGTGTTAGGCCTACATAAATTGTCTTTCATATCCCAAACTACTTCTCCAACATCAGCTTTTGACTTTTAAAATTTCGTCGGAGAGCCTCAGGCCAATAGATAGCATGATGTAGCAACAAAGATTTCCAATAGGAATTGCAGATTATTCCGTAATCCCCCACTTTTCAAATTCCCCCACAATAAACCCAGAGGCCCAAAATTTCCCGCAATATTATAAGTTCCATATTTGCAATCATTTGCGGGCTAAAAAGAGCCAAAATTTCGACGCGACGCAAAATACATCCGTAATGCAACGGTGGTCGAAAAAAATAAGAAATTGTGGGAGCTCCCCCCTCCTGGAAAAAATGTCTAGCTACGCCACTGAGCACTTGGTTCATTTTTAAGCAAGCTAAAGCTAATGGACGACTGCTTAAGATTCATCTTAATAAAAGCCCGTGGAATGATGCCATTTTCTGCTTATCTCAGGGGTCGTGAGCCTCCGTGTCAACCAATGCTGTGCTCAGTTGTTCGGACAGGGAATCTCCTTTCTCACAAACTGAATTGCTCGTCCCCATGCGCTCAGTAGCTACGTCACTGCTTCTTGTGACCCTAGACTTTCCTCTGGGATCGGTTAACATTCGGTCTTAGGAAATTGTGTCGACGATCGCAATCACCCATATTATTGAGTTACAAATTGGATTACAGTAGCCAAAACTCCTGTAAAATTCAAAATTTAAGCTTTAAACTGGAAATTCTTTTCATTAAAAGTGTCGTATGAATGGCAATTCAAATTTTCCGTATTTTATGTCGCCGTTGCAGTGCAGCTTTTTGTTCGCTGTTACTGTGTGCCACCTTCAACACGGGATATGCAAACCTGGAAAATGGCGCTCTCCGGAGTGAACCGCGAGGTTACCTTTATCAAAGGGGAGAACTGCAACTGGAAAGATTTGACGATTAATACGGGTAAATCTGACGGATCGGTTTTGCTCAGTAATTGAGGAATTGTAGAAATAACGATCGGTCGGATGCCGAATGCCTCCTTTTTACAGGACATGTGCCCTAATGCTAACATTAGACTCACTCAATTAACATTAACGTTAGGCCTGACGCTAACGAACGGTTAGCCTAAGCCTAAACCAAACAGCCAAACGATAGCTTGCCATTGTGTAACGTGAAGTCTAAGTCTATGTACCAGTCTACCGTTTGACCTTTTACAAATACAAGCTACATGTAGTATTGGCTATGGCCCAGACCAGACCATTGTATAGACCAGGCTTGGGGTAATTGTTATCAGCAATCTTAATCGATTGCAATCAATTACACATTTTGAAGTAACGGTTAGTTGTAATCGCAATTGATTACTTTTGTGAGAATCGCAAAGTACTTGCAATCGTAATCGATAACAATGGCAAAGTAATCGCAATTGTGGTTTCATTTCTGATTACATTAAAGTTGAACATATAAGTAAAGTTACTTTGTCTAATGTTAGTTACATCATTCTCTAGGCCTAGAGGTAACATTATACCTTTTGCAAAGAGAATGTTAGAAACAAAATGTAGTTAATTAGATAGGGCGTTATGCCTCAACCTGTACCCTTCTGGGCTTATCTAGTGCAATGTCCATGGCCTTTTTTCCTGTTGTGGGCACTGGATTGTTTTCCCTACTACATTGTTTAGGCTGTGTGGAAACAAAATGTAATCACGATTGCAATCATGATTACATTACGATGTATTACATGGTAGCAAAAAAGGGTGGACATTTTGGTTTGGGGACGTTTCGACTGGATACCCCTGAGCCTAGGGCTTATGCTGGATATGGGTTGAGTTACCAATTTGAACCCTTTAATGCAGTCACCCCTCTCTAATGATTGAAGTAGGGTTGTCTGATGTGAATGGAATGTTTCTCCAAAATCATTGCAGAACCACTCACATTCAAACACACAGTTGCTAAAACAGCTTTTCTACAAACTGAATTTACATCCCTCAAATTTGCCACAATAGCAATTCACCAAATCAGCTTTTAAACAAAAAGGAGAAAAAACTTGGTGAGAATTTCTAATGATCACTTCAAAACATCATTATGAGGTTGTGCTTGAAAAAATTTGTTGGTCACATGAAAGATACCACCTACTTTGCAGGGTTTCCCCTGAGTTTAAGAGAGTGTGAGGTAGTATGAATCTATGGGGGTACTATGGTACCCTTTTGGCACCATCATTGAGTGAAAACCATCAATACTTCTATAGCTACTGTAGTACAGTACAAGTGGTTGCTATGTAACAAATTTCTGTGAGGTGATGCCTGAAAGATGTGAGGTGGCCGCCTCACAAAGAATACCAGAGGAAACAGAAACCCTGCTTTGACTGGTTCCTGCACTGGGGCTGAACCTGTGACCCCTACAACCTATAAAGTTTGTATTATTATATTATATAGTTTAGCTCATTTATATCTCAAAATCTCAATAAAGATTGTTCCTTTCATGTTCTGTGGGAGATGGTCTTAATACCATCAGGATGTTGACATGTTTGTTGATTTTGACAGCTAATTTATGTTTGATACTAATTTGCATGTTCAGAAATCAAAAAAATATTGGGGTTCCAATGTGGAAAAGGGACTGCTTTTCAGTCATATTTTATTGTTTCAAAAATTTTTGTGTACTGTACATCAGGGAATAATTTATCCAGTATCGCATCACAATTTGCTACACAAACAGGCCAAGTTTCTACACAAATGAAAAATTGTGTAGCAATTTTTGTGTGCATAACCCTTACATTTTCACAAACAACGTGTTAAAGACCTCAAAAGTCTCTAAAACTGCTACGCGAAATTGGAGTGCAATTATTCCCTGCAGTACATACGAGTTGTCATTGACCATCCAAAGGGGAGTTTATTGGTCTCAGATCATCAATGCACAATTTGTGTTTTGGTTGAAGGTAGTGTGACATGTCATGAAAATGCCGTGGTTTTACTTGGCAGTTAAGGAGTAAGCTTTCCTCAGTTAAATTCATTCAGAATTATGTCAGTAGACCTATCTTTCATGGTTGTCAAAATATACATACCCTCTTCAAAGTTTAAATGTTTCGAAAGCAACTAAATGATGAAATAGTGATGTTGAATATTGCACAGTGTTAAAATTTCTTTTAAACCAATATTAACTATGACTTGATTACTCATCAGATAGTTCATGGTTTTGAATTGTGCTGATAATTTTCCAGGGCATAATTTAAAACCTTCAAAATAAAACCGTCAGGGCATACTAACGTTACAACTGTCCATGAAATGAAGATAGCTCAGCAAAAACAAAGGATACCCTGAGCCATTTGCTATCTCCCTTTCTATACATCACAAAATTTGCATACATTGAGTTCACATTGTTTACAAATGATCATGTGCAAATCAGCCTTTACCATAAAGATGTTCAATTTTTACAGTGAAGGATTTTGATGGGCTTTAATTTTCTTGCAGGTATTAAGCCTTTCACATCAATTACCCAACTTTGTCATTTGAATGTCACATTACCTTTAACACGTTGTTGTTGCAGTTTTCAGTATATGTGTATGATATCTTGTATAAATTGTTGCTTCAAAGAATAAAATACCTATTTTTAATTCAGGTGCCTCTCAACCTGTGCTGCAAGATGTCAACTACCCAGACTGCAGTGGTGGTTTCTGCTTCAGACAGCCATCTAGATCAAACAGTACCCACACATATCAAAGGACTATATTCTGGTGAGGGATTTATTCAATGAAAGTTTTGACTGATCGATTGATTGATTGATGTAGTTTACCTAAATCAGTGTTCTCCCCTGATTTAAAGTAATTCTTGTCGCTGTCAAGGTTGAAGGCCCAAAAGAGACTGCAGACCTGTGTGTAGAAGACACTGGGTGTTCTCTAACACCTTGACAAACATTTGCTAAAAGAGAAGATTAATTTAATTGTGCATGGCCTTCTTTTATGGCCAAGTACATTGCTGATAATCATTACCAGATATTCATACAAATAATCACTCTCTGTTTGGTTTAAGGTTTTGTAATCTTCATCTACAGTATATTACACAACCCTCTGGTTTGGTTGTACATTTTGTTGTCAAGCTGCCAGCATCCTCTGTTAATTTTTTCTATTGTACAGTAGGTGCATCACCCTAACTATATACAGTACATCAAGTGGAGAACTTGCTAAATTAGAAGGAACCCCAAATTCTGTCAGAGATTGTTATCTCCTTACTTGTGTTGGGAATTTTTCACATCATCATCACTATGTGTATTGTGATAGGGCATGCAGTCACGGTTTATGTTTTATAGTCAATAATAAAGTGTGTTCATTTATTGCCCTCAAGTATAATAAAAGGAACAATCAAAGTTTTACTTCGAATGTTAACTTTTTGTTCTAGCACCTCATTTTTTCATTCTGAAGAGATTGTCTGCCACAATATAGAAACATTGAAGAGGTTTTTGAGATCAGAAGGATTGTTAATTTTGTGTCAATTGCTGCTGTTACACATTTCTGAATTTGTCTTTAACAAAATTCCACACTATGCAAGATAACAGTCTCCAAAAAATGTAAACAAACACAACATTAGGCCATGATCTTGAATCATTTTTTGGTTAGTTTTAAGTCAATGTGCAAGTGTAGTGCAGAACTAAATTTGTGAAAAAGTTGTAAAACATAATCTGGTTGCAGCTTCAACGTTTAGACATGGGGTTGTTGATGTAGTTCACTTTTTGTTGAAAAGTTTTAAAGGCAATCATTCATGAACTCAAACTACAATTTACAGTACCTGGAGTCTACTAAAAGTCTTGGTTGGCACAGCTGTTTGATTGGCATCAAATTAAAAAAATGCAGAGTACTGTATCTCATATTACACAGCATGGACTGGGTGTTTTGTAATTGCAAATTACACTGTAGCAAATTGTGTGCTGATCACTGATGGTGTATGCATAAGGATTAATTTCAGACAGCTTATGTGGGGGGGGGGGGGGGCTAGAAGCACTGTAAGTACAGTAGTTTTGGAGAATTCGGTGATGAATGGAGTCTTGCATCCTGTGGAATCGTATTTTGTGTCTGACATACAGTAGCTCTCCATGGAAGAGGAGGGGGAAATTCCCCCATCCCATTAGGACATCCTTGCTTGTTTATATTTAGTTTCACTTGAACATTATATTCTGTTTTCTTTTTGTTTGTTTGTAATGTGAGCTACTCTGCTTTTTTTGTTTTATTAAGAGCTCTGCAATTTGAGAACTTTGGTCGAATCTGGGTGAAACTGTACAGTACTTTGGCGTCGGGAATGATCGCCTTTAGGGTTTTTTCCCATTACTGCTATTATGTCACATTAAACAGAATGTATACAATGTTAACGATCATGTTTGAATTTTACAGTAAATGGTATAGGAACCGTTAGCTACTGCAAAATATTTTCTTTTTACGCATACTACCAAATCTGCTTCCATTACCAGGCGAACCTCTCATACCACCTTAGAACTCCTGGAGATATCTGCCTCTCATAACCTTATGGGCAATGCACTGAGACTTAACTTCCAGGACACACCAATTGTTCCAAGAGTGTGTATTCAGGAGACATATTCAGAGGTTGTTGTCATGGTTACCACCATCAATGGTGTGTATCGTCTGCTGTTTCCTCATCCCAGTAAAATACAGAAAACTGTAAGTGACTGTGTACTTTTTAAATTGGAGATAAATTGGTGTTTCTGTTTAGAGGATGGTTTTGGGACAGGGTTTTTACGAAATGATTAAAAAGATTTATGGTAAAAAATGTTTTTATGTAATCTGAGTTTATCCGTTAAAGGTAAAATAGTGTTACTTCTGGTTATAGTTGAAGTCTTTGAAGAAAAAATTGTGCTGTTTTGTTCAATTGACAGTTTCAAAGTTTTTTCAAAGAGGTAAAAAATATACAGCTCTTTTCACCTTTCATCACATTTCAAGTGTCTAGCATACTTCAAAGTGTGCTGTATCTAACTAGGACAGACATGGAAATTCTTTGCTTCAGAATAGACCTAGTACATCCTTATAAATATAGTTTTGGGTGTGCGTCAATTTTAACGACAGTAAAATGCCATTGACAAAAATGACAAACACCAAAACTCTATCCCACAATCCTTTGTAATTCCTATTTGGAAATAGGTCTATGCTTTAAAAAGGAAAATACCCCCTGTATTCACTAGAACTATGGAACTGTTCCCTGAGATCTCTGTGGATAGCTACAGATGCTTCATGTAATGGAACCTTCCTCTAAAGACAAATAGTAATAATTGTACCATTTTAATCCTCTTTTAATGGTAGCTTCAAGATCTATGTCATGTATTCATTGATAGCTCTGTACAACTTTCTAATTGTTTCAAGTACCTTTGCAAATTTGTATGGTTACTAATGATCTTGGTAACTCTGTTGTTTTTTATATGAACACTTTATATATGAATATTTGTGAATTGTTTTGCAATGACCCCATTTGACCTTCTCTTTCTTTGACCAGGATATCCAACAGTCACCAGTGCCCATTCCATCCATCTTTGCCAATGCTTCAGTGACTCAATTCAGAGATGCTTCAAATTTCCACGAGTTTAATCAGGGAGGATCAGCTGCCTTTGACCTCCAGAGTAGTTCAGCATGGCTTACTACAGAAGGGAAAGCTTGGTTTGCTCTTGGAACTAAGGGAGGTAGCCTGCTCTTGGTGTGTCTATCTCCCATTGGACTCAAAGGTACGTTATTCGTTTGCTTGATCAGGAACTGGAGAGTTAAAATGCTGTCTAAAGCAGACTGCTGCCTTTATTCCTGCATGCAAAATTTTGTGTGCTTTGGCAATATTCTTTTTAGGACTCTTATAGTAATTAATTGCAGCAGAACCATTTCATGTAGTATTAGTTTTATGATTAATAGAATGCTCCTTGTAATTAATTGCAACAAATGTCCTTGGCAAGCCCCTCTTCCTTCTTTCAAGCTGAAACATGTTCCCCACTACTGTATTCTTCTGCGATAATGTAGTATTCAACTCAGATTTCATTGGCCCATTCAATCACTTGTTTTGAAACAGTTGTCATAGTTACATGCTTATTGTTCTCAATGACACTACGAGTGTGGAGCATCAAGATCTGTTCCATGCAATGAGTCATACAGGTTAGGTGGGTGCTGTAGGCAAGTAAGAAAGTCTCAGTAATATTGAGAGGTAGTTTTGCAAACGTGGGAAATGCGATTAATCACTAAAGGATGGGGAACTTGGCAATTTAAGTTTTTTCTACACGATCAAGTGCTACTGCTCTGTCTCCATTGCCCCTTCCCACTAGGGATGTGAATTAACTCATTGCCATAACATGGTACTTGGTAACTTCATATTTAGTACTGTTTGTAGCTGCAGCTGTGGGCAAGGTTGTGGAAGGATAAAGGGGGGGGGGGTTGCCAAGTTGGATACAGTCACACTCTATGTCAAATGTACTGCCCTGCCAGGCACAGATTTCCCACACAAACTATTCTGAAATCTGGCCAAAACAGTCTTTTTTGATCGTACACCGATTTTACAATGTGGAAAATGGAAATGCTAAGGAAAAGGAGGAGTTTATGCCATACATGGAATCACTTTCCAATAATTGAATCTTCCTTCCATTTGCAGGAGTTTCATTCCAAGAGGAAGTGAGAGAAGCATCTATTATGCAAAGACTCTGGTCTGGTATTGTTCCTGGTGCTATGAGGTGAGATGCAGAATTTTTGGTGTAATGGTGTGTGGGGATGATTGGGTACTTGAGGTGAAATACGGGGCGGGTGAGGGGTTTGGCAGAGTTGTAAAGATTAAAAGATGAAGTCTCTCATATAGTGAAGACCTGATATAATGACTACACTAATCTGCTGCACTGAGGGGGTGGTCTTGTGATAGAGCATCTCATTTGGGAGTCTTGGTTCAATTCCCATATTGGGGCATACCAAAGTATTTAAATAAAAAAAATGTAACCTAGAATGGAACCTACTGCCTATGTGCACAGTGATTTGCATATTTATTGGAGTAGGGATGTGTGCACTTATTGATTTTACCTGGATACTACTCATGGAGCATAAAACTCCCAACCAGAAATGAAATGGTTAACTTTTATTCCTAGCTAAAGCCCTGTGGAGGGGACTTCACCTCAATAAGATTCCTTCTCAGGATGTCAGTCCAGAATGTCACATTGAAGAACTGACCTGACTTAGTCACTATCACATTAACATACCCATCATAGACACCCTGATTGTAAGTTAGTTGAGAACTAATGACACAAGAGTGTTATACAGATGAGACAGTGAGATTCAAAAATGGTTTTTAAAAAGTGTTCAAGTTATAAGTTCAGTTTCAAATAGGCTTCACATATGGATCAACCCCCCCCCTTTTAATGGCCTTTAATGACAAGCAGGGATTTTTATGAGCGTGTTCTACAACCCCCAGCCACTGGGGACCTATGATTGTAAGATACTCATTGATAGTTGTATACTGCAAAAATAGCCTTTATTGATTTGTCTTTCTTTCATATCAGACGTGGTCAGGAAGCACCAGACACTGCCCATTCTGTTGTTGTACATCCCTTTGAACAATACACTGTTGCTTTCACCATTTGTCGAGATCACAGACTGAGGGCTTGGTCCTGCTCAGTAAGTGTTTGTTTGGAGTTTAAGGGACAATATAGTCACAGTAATCTGAATTAGTATAGTAGACTACCCTGTTTCATGAATGGCTCATTGAAATCATTTGACATCACTTTTCCTCCTCATGTGAAATTGCCAAGCAGCACAGTAGGTTGGAAGTGCAATATTTAATGCGAACTTTGATAGTCTATGAAAGTTCCATTAAACAGCACACCTAGTCCACTTCTAAACTTCCTGAGATGTGTTATTTACAGCACACCTGGAAATATAACTTCCAGGTCTACAGTCAACTAGGACTGTAATTTGTCACATGAAATCACTAAACAATTAAATCAGGGAGCAATTTGTTCGGGTTCCCATCACAATTTGCGATGCAAAAACGAGGAAAAATTGATAATTGCGATACATCATTCGATCTTGAATAGCAGACTTGCAATGCAAAATTTCAGCAGGTATTGTGTCATTTTGAATGTTCACAGAATGAAATAATGTTAGGAGAAAATAAAACCAGAAATTGTAAGTCATGAAAACTGATCATGCAAAACAAAAAAATGGCCCCGTTCTTGCTCCGCAAACTACGTTTGTTTCCAAATAAAATCACTGTAATTTTCCGCTTTCAAGAGTTTTAACCCATAAACTCGCTCAGCAGGAGATGCATTGTTTACTACTACGTACATCGGCATCGAAGGCAAAATCCGCAAAAAGCAACTGGTTTAGCTCATATACCTGTAAGATTAGATGTAAATTTTTTCAGAACTTGCTAAGCCTTAAGCACCTATCTCAATGAATTTTTATACAGGTTTAAATTTCATGTTAATGTCGAGAAACAAATTTCTAAACTATTTAATGAAGTGAAAGTCATCTAGATAATTTTGTATGCCTATCAGCTTTTACGTTTTGGGCTGGCTACCCTTAGAAGGGAACTTGCACAGTAGGCTGTACTAGTGTACTGTCTTTAAGTCAGATTTTAAGGGACACTGAGGAGATCATGGGTTCACGTTTTCGACAACTTATGAAAAGATTTAAGAAGCCTCAAAACTTGCTCAGATTATCATAAGTTTTAAAAGCTACTAAATTCATTAAAGGCCCAATTCTCTCACCCCAAAATGTACAATTCTCCTAACCTTCTTGTTAAGCCCCTCCCACAATGGTCTGAAATTCATCCTCATCCAGACACAATCTCAGTTTATTGCTTCAGGGTGAGTTTAAAAATGCTCAATGTGTTAATCAAAACACTCTTAGCACAGTTCATGCTGTGTAATATAAGCTTTGGTACCCTGCATTGTTTGAATTAGCAGTCAATCAAAGAGCTGAGCCAATTGAGAGTTTCTGTTACCCTACACAAGAAGTGTAGTTTGGGGTGAGAGGATTGGCCTTTTAAGCTGATGACCTCTTTTTACATCTGTATTAGGGTGGTGAAGTGGGTGAAATGTTTTGGACATTTTGGGGTGAATCTCTGTCCTATAGAATGAGCTTGATTCTTCACACGGGCAGTTACTCTGCTTAGTTGTACAATGTAGGAGATGGAGCTTTGATTCATAAAATATAATGGGTGTGGGTAGACTAATTGGTAGTCAGTATGTTGTTACAAGTAAGTGGTGGCCCAATTTTAGGTAAGGGAAATCAGTGAAAAAGGAAGAACCCCCTAGTGACAATTTGGACAGTGATGATGAAGAGGATTAAGGATGGTTGCATCTGATGAATGTCAATAAAAGATGGTCATACCACTGTTCTCTATGAATGGGATAAAGAGGATGATTGGTTGGGTACAAACCAATCCAATGAGGGAATTTTCTATTAATGAAGTGTCATAAACAATTTATTTTCATGGCTTTATTTTGGTCTTTATTGAGCATTTAGCCGGTATTAAGTGACTTATGGCAAGGTAACGCATGACGTTTCATTTGTAATATCATACCTACCCTTCAGTCTTGGATTCTGTAGTTTTACAAGCTGCTGTAAAAACATACTGCTAGGAAATGTCAATATAAAAAGTTATAATCATTTTGGGGGATTGCTAATCAATTGAATTCAACAAAGATTCTTCATAAATTCAAAAACGTTATAGTATGTTTTCAATTCCGTTGCATAGTTTTCCGACAAAAAGAGACCAGACCATCACATCTAGTTGTAGCGGTAGCTTTTGTCTGGTACTTTTCTTATCATTTAGCAAGTTGGGTTTTTTCTACTGAAGTGAAACTTTCATTTTAAAGAAAAGCTCAAAATAACAACTACTCATTTCTAGTTACAAGTCTGGGAAATGCCAACCCGGCTATCTGAGGGGCTAGAGTTTGAAGAGGCATTTAGGGAGTGTCCAATGTTATTTGGTTGATCTTTATTGTCTTTATTGAGCATTTAGCCGGTATTAAGTGACTTATGGCAAGGTAACATTTTATTTGTAATATTTGCTACAGCACCCAACATTACAGCGCAGATAGTTATGGAAGTGTGTAATTTACAAAAAAAATAAACGTCCATCTTTTTGGTCTTCCCATGAAACAGCTGTGATGTAGAAACTAAAAGAAAACAAAGATGGTGGTTGGTACACACAGATTATTTCGAAAGGTATAATGATAGGAAATGAACTATAAATGTGGGATATGTACCACATACTGTAGCAGAAAACGGTGGGGGTACAGGGATCTAATGCAGTGCTGTTTGAAAGCAGGTGTCAGACAGCATGTGACAACTGGTTTATTACCCATGGATCATGCCACAGCTCGGTACCCTTGATGGTAATTTTAACCTCTGCCATTCCATTGCTTGACATTGTGTCCTTGACAGTATTTCAGTGTAGGCCATGTAATCTATCACTTCTATATCTTGTCTTTACAGAACAATCAATGTATTATATCTATGGATCTCATGGAACTCATATCAAGAGGGTCAGAGGTCACTGAGGAACCCCCTCTTCTTCACCATGAAATCCGTGTTGCCCATGGTGGTCCTTTTCACAACCCCATCCTAGGTGTCTTCTTAAGTTTGTCCAAATCAAATGTGGTAGGTATATGGCAGTCATTGTTTTGTGTTGTAGTCTCAGAGTGTCAGCAATATATCACACTTTACTATTATGCATTAGAAGAAGTAAGAAAGTTTCTTCATTTGAATTTTTGACCTTCAAGATGAACAAATAAGAGTATAGTAACAAGTGACGGAAATCCCGGGAGAATTTATTTCTTGAAATGTAGGCTACTATGGGGTATGGTATTTTTTATACTATAGACTTCGAGACAAGCAGTCAAAATGCTTCAAAACAACTTTTTGACTCACCTCAGAGATGGGGGCTTGGATTGAAAATTTCACATGATGTAGAATATAAAGTGTCACAGTAAAAGAATTGAAGCAATCTTTTGTCTAACTATTACACAATGATGAGAACAGATGTGTTAATTAACACTTATAGAGAACACAAAGTGCAAAATTTTGCTGATGGGAAAATTTTGCGAGTAGGGAAAATTTTGAGGAGAGGTGGAAACTTTGCATGAATTTAGTTTTCAGACTGAGGAGCTTCATATGACTTAAAAGCTCTGGTCAGTGCAGATATAGTCAGTGTTGAGAGTGTTGAACATCACCTCTCTAGTCATATGAAAGGATGGCATTGCACTGATGGTAGTGCTTTCATTCTCATAATTAACTGTGATGTGTTATAATTCTAGGGGTGAGTGGCTGAGAAAGTTTTTCAAGTGAGAAAGTTTCTCGTAAAATTTGAGAAGCACTTATATGAAACATATATGTTTCCCTGTGAAGCAGATGCACTAGTTTCTTTTATGTACACAGTGCTGACCCCTGACTAACTTTTAATGGCTTTGCTTTTTTACAGTTCCTCATTTTACAACCATTTATTGAAGCTGGTATGCACCAAATTAAGCACCTAGCAACAATTTATGGGGTGAAAGGTCACACATTGATTGACTTTACCTTGAATGAATCTGATCTTGTAGCAGTCTGGAGCCTACCAACTGGTGATTCACTCACTCAACAGTTTACATTCAAAAGGTGGGAATTTATTTGAATATTGTATTATATATGCAGCCCTTGCAAATAAGATATTGGCTACAGCAAAAAAAGCTGAAGTAAAAAGGACTGACTTCAGCAAAAATACACTTTTCATCAGCATTATGATTATTAGGTAACTTATCAATGCAAGTGACAGTAAAAGTCATGCAATGTGTATGGCAAGTTAACGATAATTTTTTACACACTTGGTATGGCACTGTACTCTATGTAAATGTTTTGTTTTAGAAGTTCTGGAATTCCATCGATAAAACCAACAGCCACTTTGAGAATTTTTCCCTATATAATTACATATCAAAGTGTTAAAACTCATGTGTGTGTAGCACGCAGCACCACTGAGTGCAGTGATCACTTCATGGTGAGTTACGTACATTCTTTAAATATGGATCGTATTGAACTTTTTCAATCAAAAATTGCCATTAAAACTTGAATATTTTAAAAAATAATAGTAAATACATTTACTCAGATTTCGGTCATGGAGGAAATTTTTATCATAAAACGACTTCTAATCATTACTTGAAGTTAAGTAATTTGGAGCCATGTATTGTGCAACTTTTTTGCTGTTACATCCCTGTGCAATGTCACACAATCTATTGCCTCTGCAAAATTTTTGCCAATGTTGAATTGATTTGCCTCGGCATTTACTTCAGCATTGCGGAATGCCGAGGCTATTTGTGAGGGTTGTATATGGTGTTTAGGATTTTGTGAGATTTTTCTACTCACCAACATAAGTGTGTATGTATAGTGTCAGCTAAATAAATAGGTGAAGATCAAATATGGTTCAAGTTTTGTTTCAAATAGGGTTAAGTGCCTGCCCCCATTGACAACCTCTTACTGCAGGCAGGGAATATGCTGTGGGTATATTCTACACCCCCCGAACCCTCAGGAGAAATGTTGTTAACAAGATAAAGTAATTAAAGTGTTAAGTGTAGAGAACTTCTGAAGAGTTGTTATTAAATGGATTTACCAGTCTATATTTAGGAACTTAAAAAATTGTGCAAAATTGTTCTGTTTTAGGAGATGAAATACCATTTCAAAAGCTGACCGTTTGTCTGGCGGTGGAAGGGGGGGGGATTAACCTTGAATGTCCAATTTGGTTGTGTTCATTGCTTCAAATGTTATGCATGTATATACTTTTTTATCCCTCAGTTTTTGAGACTTTGTTAAAATGGCTTATGGAGTTGGTTCTTTTGTCAGGCCTATTGAGTTTGACTCTCATTTTGTTAGTAAATGGTCAGACTAAATCATTTCCCAAATCTAACCTACAATGTAAGGGGGATAGGGTAATTTAAAGGTTGTAACAGACTTGGCTTTCTCAAGGAAAGTCAACTTCATAAGAAGTTTTGACATTACTTAGGCAGTTTTTGGTTTCGATGAAAAGAGAAACCTATGCATTCATGATGGCGTGTGTGTGTATGTATGTGTGTATGTGCGTGTGTGTGTGTGTATGTGTGTGTGTTTGTGACACTTTGCTTGTTTACACGATATCTTGAGAAGGGAAGATCTGACAGTTCTCAAACTTGGTACACAGATACCCCATACTGAGAGGAAGAACCCTATTTATTTTGGTTGAGGTCAAAGGTCATCTGGGGTCACAGGGGGTCAAAAACCAAAATCCTTGTTTACACAATATCTCAAGACAGGAAACTTGAATTAATTTCAAACTTTATATGTTGATGCGTTATGATGTAAGGAAGAACCCTATTGATTTTGGTGAAGGTCAAAGGTCATTTGGGGTCACGTGGGGTCAAACCCCCAAATCCTTGTTTACACGATATCTCATGGTAGAAAACTTGGATTAATTTCAAACTTGATATGTTGATGCGTTAGGATGTCAGGAAGAACCCTATTGATTTTGGTGGAGGTCAAAGGTCATTTGGGGTCACATGGGGTCAAACCCTGAAATCCTTGTTTACACGATATCTCATGGTAGGAAACTTGGATCAATTTCATACTTGATATGTGGATGCGTTATGATGTTAGGAAGAACCCTATTGATTTTGGTGGAGGTCAAAGGTCATGTGGGGTCACATGGGGTCAAACCCGCAAATCCTTGTTTACACGATATCTCATGGTAGAAAACTTGGATTAATGTCAAACTTGATATGTTGATGCGTTAGGATGTCAGGAGGAACCCTATTGATTTTGGTAGAGGTCAAAGGTCATTTGGGGTCACATGGGGTCAAACCCCCAAATCCTTGTTTACACGATATCTCATGGTAGAAAACTTGGATTAATTTCAAACTTGATATGTTGATGCATTAGCATGGGAGGAAGAACCCTATTGATTTTGGTGGAGGTCAAAGGTCATTTAGGGTCACATGGGGTCAAACCCTGAAATCCTTGTTTACACGATATCTCATGGTAGGAAACTTGGATCAATTTCATACGTGATATGTTGATGCGTTATGATGTAAGGAAGAACCCTATTGATTTTGGTGGAGGTCAAAGGTCATTTGGGGTCACGTGGGGTCAAACCCCGAAATCCTTGTTTACATGATATCTCATGGTAGAAAACTTGGATTAATTTCAAACTTGATATGTTGATGCGCTATGATGTAAGGAAGAACCCTATTGATTTTGGTGGAGGTCAAAGGTCATTTGGGGTCACATGGGGTCAAACCCTGAAATCCTTGTTTACATGATATCTAATGGTAGAAAACTTGAATCAATTTCATACCTGATATGTTGATGCGTTATGATGTAAGATAGAACCCGATGTATTTTCGTGGAGGTCAAAGGTGATTTGGGGTCACATGGGGTCAAAACCTGAAATCCTTGTTTACATGATACATTATGGTAGGAAACTTGGATTCATTTCAATCTTGATAGGCTGATGCGTTATGATGTAAGAAAGAATCCGATTTATTTTCGTGGAGGTCAAAGGTCATTTGGGGTCACACCCCGAAATCCTGGTTTACACTATATCTCAAGGTAGGAAACTTTGATTCATTTCAAACTTGATATGTTGATGCATTATGATGTAAGAAATAACCCAATAAATTTTGGTGGAGGTCAAAGGTCATTTGGGGTCACATGGGGTCAAACTCCGAACTTCTTGTTTACACTATATCTCAAGGTAGGAAGCTTGGATTGATTTCAAACTTGATATGTTGATGCGTTATGATGGGAGGAAGAACCCTATTGATTTTGGTAGAGGTCAAAGGTCATTTGGGGTCATAGGGGTCAAACTCAGAAAACCTTGTTTAGGATAGCTCAAGGTATGAAAGGTGGATGGATTTCAAAATTAGTATATAAATGAATTATGGTGAGAAGATGGTCTGTATAAGGTTATTTTTTTGTGGAGGTGAAAGGACATCTGGGGTCATGATCGGTCAAACTTTGAAAAACTTGTCAAAATGGGATATCTCAAGGTAGGAAACTTGGATGGATTTCCCAATTAGTATGTGGATGTGTTATGGTAAGTTGAAAGTACTGTACCTGTTGTTTTTGGTGGAGGTCAATGGTCATCTGGTATCACCTGGCATCAAACTCTGAAAACCTTGTTTGCAGAATATCTTAAGGCACAGTATGAAAGAAAAACCAGTCACTTACAGGTGGAGACAAAGGCTATTTTGGGTCACCAGTTGTTACAAGAAATGTAGCATTTTATTGAAAAGAGCATGTATGTATCATCGAAACCTCAATGCTTTTTTGCATTCTGGTTTTGTCTAGACATGTAATGTTACCAATCTTTTACCTTTTCAGTTGGTTTGGAACATGATACTATGTAAGTTATTGCTGTTGGTGTGTAGTTGAAGCCCATCTTACCCCACCAGCTCTACCAGACATTTTCTTTTTTTCAGTCAGTGCATCTCTTAAAGATGGAAGTATTAGGTTTTTGCCAGTAGATGTAGAGCCTACATTTCTTGGCACAAGAAATTAATTCCCTGTTACAGTTTAATGTTTATGCAACAAAATTTGGATTGTGTTTTCTTTTGACAGCTCAAAGAGGAGAGGCTGGATAACTGTAGAAGGGGAATCCCCACCCCCAGCTGAAGTAGAGGTGCCACAGACAATGGAGCCTAGAGTGAGTAACTGTGTCCTAGCAATATAATAATTAGGTGTTAGAGCTGCAATCTTGTAGTGAAATAATGTTGTAGTGAAATAAAGTTGAATCACAAAAACCTGCCATCGTTTACAAGGTAATCGCATTATTCATATCCATGAAACTAGGAAATTTACATTTACTAAATGTACAATCACAGGTGCAGTCATTTAGCAATAAATTGCTACACAAACACAGTCCTACCTTACCTTTGTAATTGCTTTTGTGCTCAGACATAGAGAGAAAGTAGGGCTCTGAAACTGTAACAATTTCATTTGATATTTGTAGGAAAAATTGAGATTTTTTTAAAGGGGGGGGGACCAGTTGTGACTTCAAAAAGAAATAAAAAAAAATAAAACAGTGGTAAATTACTGACTGAAGCAATTGTATAAGAAAGTTGAAACTCACCTTAAACTATGCTTTTATAGCACGTTTGGAGATGTACACCATTGTTTGGCATAAACACTTGAAAACAATGACACAAGTTAGCCTATTTCATTACATTTGTAAGCCTGATTTGAAATTGGGTATTGATTCCTGATTGTTTTAAATTAATAAACATTAATTTCCACAAGGAAGTAGCATTAGCATTGTTCTGCAACTTGCACAGTAGGAATGGAATTTCTTTATTGTGTCAGCTTTAAGGGAGATTAGTTCTCACCTGAAGTCTTTTTGACAGTGTTTTTTTCAAATAGCATCATTCATAATCAGACTGACTTTCCTCAACTTTTCATTGAATATTAAATGATTTGTGTTTCATGTGATCAAATATACATTCAGTGTTAATCACAAACAGCTTTTACTGAGCTTGATGAAGAATTGTCCTGAAAGTTCTCAATATTATTACAAATACAGCTGATAACATGTGGTTATGGTCCTGGCAACCATAACCATTATTTTCATCATCACTGATTACCTTTGTAACATCAAGATTTGCAAGAAAATAACAGCATTGACAGAAAATAGGGAAACATACATATGGGATATTTGTCAGGTATCCTGTAGACTTAAGTTTTGTGTTCAATTTCAAGGGACCCTTTTAAGAGCTCCTATTATTCCCATTTACAATATTTCTTGGAATGATCTGGTACTGTGATCATCATATTGGAGTAACCGGGGGAGGGGTCAAGGAGCAATTTGAGCAGGATAACCCAACATCTTGTGTGGCTTCAGCAGAGGTGAAGAAGTGACTTTTCCAAGAATAACCAAGATTAGCATGGAATCACTAAGCCTTTTGACTTCCTATTTGTTTACCTAACACTATTTTCAAATGGAAAGGCTAGCCAAAGAAAGATTTTGTAATCTTCATACTCATTTTATGTCATTATGTTCTGATGTCAGGTTTTCAGTTCTGTACATATTGTATGTTTTTGTTTTTATTTTTTTTTCCAGGAAGCTTACATGGATGCTATATTCTATCCTGGTCGATTCTCTACCTGTTGTATTGCCAAAGCTTTACATGTAAGTATCTAAATAAAAAGTTGATGACTTGAATGACTGTCAAATTTCTTCTGTGAGTTTAAAGCCATGACTTTCAGTTGGTTTTTCGTTCCTTTTTTTCTCCTTTCCAGTTAAAGTTTCACTGCTGCTAATGTAGTATCTAATGCCAGAAGTTCATACGCTCCTCATAACCCCACAGATTGCAAGAGTATAGCCGAAATTTTAAACCACATTGTGATATTAAAATTAAGAGCTCTTTGGACTCTTAAATGTGCTATGTTAACTTCATTCTTACATTCAGCACATATTTGTTAGGCAACAAAACTGAATATGTTGGTTGTAAATTAAGTTGTTTTCACTAAATACTGCCCCTTGGAGGCCAAAAAGTAAAGACAGTTCTTCTAACAAGATTTATCATGTACAAGTAGTGGTCTTCAAAACTTTTTGTGGAGCTGGGGCCCGTTCCACAAAGAGTTACACACAATCTTAAGTATGATTTACTGTTAACTTAAGTATGGGGAATCAAATTTATAATTGTGCGTAAGTCTTTGTGGAATGGGCCCCTGAAGTTGAATTTGGGTGAAGTTGGGTGGAATAGATGAAGTGACACTGTTGTAGAGGCAATGGGTGGATGGTGGATTGGGGGGAGGGGGGGAGGGGGTTGAGTGAGCAGATCAGAGGAAGAGAAAGGGATGAAATATTTAAAAAATTCCCAGTGTACATGGTTTGAAGTTGTGACATACTGTGTAAGTTTTTGTGGGAAGCAGTGTTTGCATTAAGCTGTGGACTTGCAGGATTTCGCCACATGCTCTCAACAAATCCTTCTGACATAAAATGAGTAGAAAGCATACAAATCTGTTTACCAAGTGGTTCTGAGATTTGTGTGCCATTTTGTTGTCCATCTTCTTGTTTATTTCATCAAACTGTATAGCGAATACTGTAGTAGAATTTAAACCAATATCTGAATTTAATTTGTTTATTGTGGGGTTGTTTGCAGCCGTCTGTGTTATTGGTAATTAAAAAAGATTGCCAAACCTAGGGCTGATGGACCCCAGCTAATTTTCTCCATTACTTGCAGTCCTTATTCATCTGTGCATAGAATTATTAGAAAATCCACCTTCATATTGCAAATTCCCTGCAAAAAGAAAAGACTCAGGGGGAAATTCCCCTTTTGATTCAGATTTCTGGGTTCAAACACTGGCTAGAAGTTTCTGAACTTCTTTGAAAAACACTGTTTATGGCAATCTGTTCAATACATTCTTTATCAGACTTACAGTCGAGCTGTTGGTTCTGCACCCATCACCAGTACAATATACAGTGATGTAGATGCCCTGAGAGAAGAAATTTCTGGAGTCATTGAGAATGAAATACAACAGAAGGTTGGAGGGGGAGTGGTGACCCAGGAAGATTACAGACAATTGTTAGAGCAGAGTCTGGCTAGATTTTATGCCTGTTGCTTGGAATATCAGAGGGTATGTATATGTGGCTAGATTTTATGCCTGTTGTTTGGAGTATTAGAGGGTGTGTATATTTGACTAAATTTTATGCTTGTTGCTTGAAGTATCAGAGGGTATATGATATGTATGTTTGGCTAGATTTATGCCTGTTGCTTGGCGTATTGGAGGGTAAGTTTGCTTGGTTAGATTTAATTCCTATTGATTGGAATACAACAGGGTTAATATATTTGGCTAGATATAATGCCTGTTGCTTGGAATACCATAGCAAACAGGTACATTTGGCTCTATGACAGATGGTATCTAGCTGGTCAAGCCATATATACATATATTCTCAGAAGGAAGCAGTGTGAAGTTTAAGGGAGACAGGTGCTTAGAGAATTGCTATTGCATTTTGCACTCACTCATCAGAACTGACTGAAAACTGAACCAATTGATGTTTTGTTTTGACAATTTTATTTTTCTATGTACGTCGGAATGTATGTGGAATTTCATGGCATTAGAGTTAAACTCAATTCCATGGTTTAAGCATTGAAAAAACCTGCACTGTTGGTACTGTACTTACCATTTTTTTTAGCTTTTACCAACAGTCTGAGGCATATCCATATCTTAGTAATTAAACTACGTTGTGACCTATTTCCTAAAATACAGACAAGTTTATGAATTGCAACCTTACATTGATGCATCTTATTCCTATGTACCAGTTTATAAAAAGAGGGTAACACTGCTCGTAAACCCGTACATGTTTTACCTGACTACAACTGTAAACCCGTAAACCCATATATGTTTTACCTGACTACGACTGTAAACCCGTTCATGTTTTACCTGACTAAGACTGTAAACCTGTATATGCTTTACCTGACTACGACTGTAAACCCGTAAACCCATATATGTTTTACCTGACTACAACTGTAAACCCGTTCATGTTTTCCCTGACTACAACTGTAAACCTGTAAACCTGTATATGCTTTACCTGACTATGACAATAAACCCATATATGTTTTACCTGACTACGACTGTAAACCCGTAAACCCATATATGTTTTACCTGACTACGACTGTAAACCCGTTCATGTTTTACCTGACTACCACTGTAAACCTGTAAACCTGTATATGCTTTACCTGACTACGACTGTAAACCTGTAAACCCATATATGTTTTACCTGACTACGACTGTAAACCTGTAAACCCATATATGTTTTACCTGACTACGACTGTAAACCCGTAAACCCATATATGTTTTACCTGACTACGACTGTAAACCCGTTGATGTTTTACCTGACTACAACTGTAAACCTGTATATGCTTAACCTGACTACGACTGTAAACCTGTAAACCCATATATGTTTTACCTGACTACGACTGTAAACCCGTTCATGTTTTACCTGACTACCACTGTAAACCTGTAAACCTGTATATGCTTTACCTGACTACGACTGTAAACCTGTAAACCCATATATGTTTTACCTGACTACGACTGTAAACCCGTAAACCCATATATGTTTTACCTGACTACGACTGTAAACCCGTTGATGTTTTACCTGACTACAACTGTAAACCTGTAAACCTGTATATGCTTTACCTGACTACGACTGTAAACCTGTAAACCCATATATGTTTTACCTGACTATGACTTTAAACCTGCTTTTGCAGCTTCACAGAATCAGATACTTGCATGACACTGTTCCATTTTGTGAGCTTGAAAACTCCTCAAAATTGTTTTTTTATTTTGATTGTGTATGAACCCTGGCAGCAGTAATCCAGGGCTCGATTTTCATGGTTGTCTGATTGTCCGGGACTACTAAAATTTCATTTGGACAACCAAAAGTTTAAGGTTGGTTGTCCAATGGACAACCATTTTTCTCTCAGATTGAAGAATTATAAAGCTGACTGATAAACTCTTTCAACTTTTTTCATCTACCATGTTTCACACTTGAAGTGTTTCTGTCTCTCAAACATCCTAGCTTTTTCTTCAACACAAATGATACATGAACACAATTACTGTTTTGTAATTGTGTGCAAAGTGTTTTGGACAACCAAATTTCGTTGTGGACAACCAAAACTAGTGAAATGGTTGCCTGAAGGACAACCATAAATTTTCCTGAAAATCGAGGCCTGTAATCTATGTCCCTTTACCATTTTGGTGGAGGTGGGGCAATGTTATTTGGTTTATTGGTATTTGTGCTTACTCATGTAGGAATCCCACCACGCTACACAGGTCATGGGTCTGTAGTAGCAACAGTGAATAATTATCTTCTACTTAATACAATCGAAAACATTCCAAAATTTCACCTAGTATTGCTAAGGTACTGAATTCAAAAAAGGGAAATATTATTCCAAGGGAAATTCATTTTCATTTCACTAGGTTGCTGATAAACCAGGCGGACTGGTGAGGGATGTTTCAACGGGAGCAATTTTTATTGTGAAAAAGGTAAGTTTATTTGCATCTCTTTTATATCTGCCCCTGCAAACAGTTCTTCAGTGTAAGAAAATATTTCAAAATCTGGTATGTGAAACAGTTGATCCAAAGTTACCTTAGCATTCAACAATCCTAATCATATGCAGTCAAAAGGTGAACTTCTCCACATTGGCCTTAGTCTAGTATTTGTCTCCCAAACCCCCCCCCCTCCTTCTAAAGCTATGTTGGAATTCATTTGAGCAACTTAAAGAAATGCTCTCTTGTATGAATGTGTAACATTTATTTTTCTCTATCCTTACTATTTAAAATTTTTAAACAGACGTCCTTTTACTGTTTTCTTCAAAGGACACAGTCTCTGTTTTAGTATCATCAGATCATGTGATACAGCCATCAGATCAAGTCAAACCAAAAGATTTGTGTAGAACCAGTTGGCTCCAGGAAGATGGTGAGTTGACAGTTGTTATGGTTAGGGTTGGTTTTGTTCAAGTTGTATACCTCAGCTTGTAACCTTTCTGGTTTGGCCTTGAAAATATTTGTAGACTGGGGTAAAAATTGTAGTTTTTGATGACTTATTACTGCTTGAACCCTATCCAATGCATCATATTATTAAGAAGCTTATGTTGCAGGCACTCATCTTCAAAGTCAGTTCCATCCTCAACTGTTATTGCTTGTCCATCTAACGAATATGACCATGTCTGAAAATAAATTAGATGGGATTGAGTGAAGACAAAGGTAGCAATGTGAGTTTCATAGCTACAAGTAACATAACAAAACATAGTTTTCACCCTGACAATGCATACACTATTTTAGTGACAGCTTTTACTAAAACCAAGAATACCACATATTGCGTGAGCTCTATTTTGAGAGGCAAAGCTATTGAAGTAATCTGGGATGGTAAACATTATGTGCTCATTTGGATTGGTTTGTCAAAATTTCACAGGTTTTCCTAGCCCAGTGCTAGGACTCTCTAAATTGTTAAGATCCACCTCCCCACTTAGAAAATATTCTCCACCTTTTACTGTTAGCACTCTGAAACATCACCATTGCAGGAATGCACAATAATTGGAGATGAGCATTATCATCGGTAACCACCCATTCCTGCATCGGGAGAACTGATATTCAGAATATCTCTTTGAACAAACTACATTCTCTCCTACTATTCTGTCTCAACTAAAGCTCTGAAATTTCTACTCTGAATCTGAAAACTTAATTCATGCAAATTTCGCCAATTTACAAATTTTCCCATTTATTTTCAGTAGACATCCCTCTTGTGTAGCTGCTCAATTTACTCATCCTGAAAAAAATTAGACGAAAATGTGAACAATATTTTTATTCTGTTACGGCTTGGTCGCAATTCAAACCAATAACAGCGAAAGACCACAGAAGAGCGAGATTAAAATCAACAACTTAACTATTATTCACCTCTTACTTCCTTAAATTTACAACAATTAATCTTAAATCTACTTACAATCTTTTACAGCTTAAGGTATCACTCTTTGTCCAAGGGGTAGTGTTGTTAGCGTCGATTGTACAGCAGCGCAGCGTAGGACTCGGTTCCGCGAAGGCAGGATGAAGACTATAGACTTAGTAAATGGCGACACAATTACAACGTTGAGCGGCGAAGCAGGCGTCTGGTCTCTGTATTATCTGTGTATCTTCTGTTCTCTTCTCTCCTGTCACACTGCTTGCATGACCTTTTATATATCTGGTAGTTCTTCCAGAAAAGTCTGGAACTCACTCTAATGGAAACGTCTCGTTTGATCTCGTACAAAACAAACAGCGAAAGTTCTGGGCTCAGTAACCCATAATCACAAGTTGGCTATTATTAGGCCATTACATCATACAGTAGTTTCCAGTAACTGTGCAAATGTTCTCTAGGGTTACCCGTTGAATATGCTCGAGACTCAGACAACACCGATGCTAGCACTTTCTAGAACTCTCCACTTGCTCGTCCGTGGATTCAATCTGGTTGATGTCGTCTCGTAACACTCCCCCCCTTGAAAGAGTTTTGGACGTCTAGGACAAAACTTTGGTTACAATATCTTCTATATTACCTTATAGTAATAACTATAGTATTACAGTATGCATTCCAATATCAAGTGGAAGGTGCTATCATAACATACAAGTTGTCTTACAATCTGATAATACATGAGTAGTAACATCATTAACACACACTGTGCTGCAGGCAACATCAAAATTTCAAAATTACAGTACGACTTTTAATCTACTCCATCAGATTAAGTTCTTGACAAAGCATCAGGCACAACATTGTCTTTCCCTTTAATGTGCCTAATATCTACATTATATGATTGTAGAAATAAACTCCATCTCATCAATCTCTGATTCTTGTTCTTCATCTTAGACAGAAATGTCAGAGGATTATGATCAGTATATACAATAACAGGGAAACTAGTAGTCCCCAAATAAACATCAAAGTGCTGAAGACCAAGTATCAAAGCTAATGTTTCTTTCTCAATTGTAGAATAATTTTTCTGATGTCTGTCGAATTTCTTTGAATAATAACACACAGGGTGATCAACACCATGCTCATCAGCTTGAAGCAAAACTGCTCCTATACCATTGTCACTGGCATCAACTGCCAGCTTAAACTGTTTTTCAAAATCTGGAGCAATCAACACTGGCGAACTCATTAGAGCTCTTTTCAATGATTCAAATGCTGCCTGACAATTTTCTGTCCAAACAAACTTTTCATTTTTCCTTAATAATCTTGTCAATGGTTCAGCAATGTCAGAAAAATTTGGACAAAAACGTCTGTAGTAACCAGCCATGCCTAGGAAGCGCATGAGCTGCTTTTTGTCAGCTGGGGCAGGGAATTTGTCGATGCCCTCAACCTTAGCCTTAATTGGTTTAACTCTACCCTGACCAACTACATGCCCTAAGAATATTACATGGGCACAAGCAATCTCACTCTTGACTAAATTGACAGTTAAATTAGCTTTGGCAAGTTTGTCAAATAATGCCTTAATATGTTGCACATGTTCATTCCATGAGTTACAGTACACAAGAAGGTCATCAACATACACTTCACAATTCTCTAAATCTGACGTGAGGTCATTTACTAAACGTTGAAAGGTCATCGGTGAATTTTTCATACCAAACGGCATAACTTTATACTGAAATAAGCCATCTGGCGTCACGAATGCCGAGATTTTTCAAGCCCTCTCAGTGAGTGGTATCTCCCAGTACCCCTTTAACAAGTCAAATTTTGATACGTAAGTAGCATTCCCAATCCTATCAATACAATCATCGATACGGGGTATGGGATAGGAATCCGTTCTTGTTACCGCATTCACCTTCCGGTAATCAGTACAAAATCTGTACCCACCGTCTGGCTTTGGGACCAATATACATGGGGAAGACCATTCACTATTACTAGGTTCTATAATATCATGGTCTAACATGTAACGAACCTCATCCCTGAGATGTTGTCGTTTTCGAGGGTTAACTCGATAAGGATGCTGCTTGATTGGTGCAGCCTCTCCCACATCAACATCATGTTCAATCAAATCTGTCCTAGTAGGATCATCTGAGAACAAGCATACATATTCATTGATTAATGATTTCATTTGTGATCTTTCTTTGTCATCTAGATGACTTAACTTCTGATCAAGATTACTCAATACATCAGAGTTTTTTAACTTAATACACATGTCAGGAACATCATCAGCATTGATCTCATCATTATCATTGAATGCTTGATCAACACTGATGATACACACTTGGTCACATGCATCATTAACTTTGACATTCACATCATGTTCACTTTCATCCTTAGATATGTCACAATCGTCTCTTTCGTAATATTTTTTCATCATATTAATGTGACAAACTCTCTTCGATTTACGCTTGTCAGGTGTCAAGATGACATAATCTGTGTCATTGACCTTTCTTTCAATGACATAAGGTCCTTGAAAGCGAGCTTGAAGTGGCTGACCAGACACAGGCAAAAACACTAACACCTTCTCACCAGGCTTAAACTCTCTTTCCACAGTGGTCTTATCAAACCACGCCTTCATTTTCTTCTGAGAACTCCTCAGATTTTCTTGAGCCAGTTCACATGCTCTGTGAAAACGCTCTTTAAAACGGGATACATAATCAAGCAGATGTATGTTTTCACCTGGATCTGATAACCACTTCTCCTTTAATAATTTCAATGGTCCACGAACTGTGTGTCCGAAGACGAGTTCAAATGGACTGAACCCAAGTGACTCCTGTACAGACTCCCTGACAGCAAACATAACAAATGGAATGCCTTCATCCCAATCTTTCTCATTGCCATGACAATATGTCTTTAACATATTTTTCAATGTCTGGTGAAACCTTTCTAAAGCTCCTTGGCTTTCGGGATGATAAGCCGAAGACTTAATTTGGTCTATGCCTAATTCATACAACATCTGTTGGAATACTGTAGACATGAAATTAGACCCTTGATCTGATTGGATCTCCTTAGGTAACCCAAACAATGTGAAAAATTTAAGTAAAGCTTGTAAGACTGTCCGAGCCTTAATATTTCTTAGAGGTATTGCCTCTGGAAACCTTGTCGAAGCACACATTATGGTTAATATATACTGATGTCCTGCCCTACTCTTAGGTAGAGGACCTACACAATCAATAATGACTCTACTAAATGGCTCTTCAAAAGCAGGAATTGGCTTCAAGGGTGCAGCCGGAATATTCTGATTCGGCTTCCCAACCATTTGACATGAATGACAAGTCTTACAAAATTTGGCCACATCACTCTTAAGCTTAGGCCAATAAAAGTGATTTAGAATTTTGTGGTAAGTCTTATTGACCCCTAGGTGCCCTGCAAATGGCATGTCATGAGCAATACTCAGTATTTCCTTTCGGTACACCCTGGGTACCACAATTTGATGGTAAATGCGCCACTCTTCATCTAAGGGTGCATCAGGTGGTCGCCATTTACGCATCAAAACACCGTTCTTAAGGTAAAAACACACTGGGACGTCTTTCGACTCGTCCTCAGTGAGGGCGCCAGCAATTAGTGGCTGAAGCTCTTCATCATGTTGTTGTTGGACTGACAACTGGTCTTTATGGAGTGTGTCAGACATGTTTCTTTCCTGTTCTATCCCCTCACCATGTGTGGGGACAGGAGACTCACAATCCTGAAGATTGGCCATAAAAGTTTGGCTGAGATCAAACCAGGAATCTTCACTTTCATCAATATTCTTTTTAGAGTCCTCTTTGGACTCTGACTCCACTTTTGGGAGTGTTGTTCCATTTTTAGGAACTAATTCCTCAATTTTAGAGGGCGGAGGCTTAAATTTACCATCCTTCTTTTCAGAAATCATACCCTCACTTTTAGAGAGTGGATGTTCAAGATTATCATCCTTACATGATTCCCTACTTGTTTCACTTTTGGAAACTGGATCCTCACTTTTGGAGGCTGGATGTTTAAGATTATCATCCATAGCAAGCTTTTGTGACATAGCTCTCGTGACAGCACAGGCTGGGAATAAATCTGGAAATTCCTTTTCTAATTGCTCTGTGTTGTTATAGTCACATGGTTTATCTGTCAAAATTGCATTGGCGACTACCTTTCCACCAGCTAGGTCATTGCCTAGCAACAGAGATACCCCCTTTACAGGTAGAGTAGGTCTGACCCCTACTATGACCGACCCAGAAACTAAATCTGACTTCAAATTAATTTTGTGAAGAGGGACAGAAATAAATCCACACTCAACCCCCTGAGTTAGTACATTTGCCCCTGTGGAAGTAGAGTCCGTTAATGGCAAAACTCCATCAAGAAGCAACGACTGAGTTGCGCCTGTGTCACGCAAAATTTTAATTTTGACGGGTGGATGAGCTGAATCCCCATCTAGGGAAATAAAACCCTCAGACACGAATGGAAGGTATTCTTCCTTAATTTGGTCATTAGAATTAGGCCGTAAAGTCACAACTACCTCTGGAGAATTTTCTGCATTGGCTAAGGCATTTGGAGCTGTTTCAGTCTCCTTTAACTTTGCCAATTGAAAGCAATTTGCCATTATGTGGCCCTTTTTGTGACAGAAACCACAAACTATGTCTTTAAAGGCAGCTTTATTTGAGCTGACCTGGTCGTTCTTTTGACGACTAGAATCTGGTTGTTTTTTACCAGAATTTGTTGGAGAGAGGGAACCAGACTGAGATCCACTAATTTTCCCTGCTGTGTCACCACTAGTGCCATTGCCATATTTTTTATTTGGCCTATTAAACTGACTCTTGTTTTGAGTCTGACCTACTTTACCAAACTTATGGGTAAGTGCATACTGATCAGCCAAATTTGCCACTTCTTTCAATTTGTCTGCCTTTTGTTCTTCAAGGTGAGTCTTTATGTCATCACTCACACACCGTTTAAATTCCTCGACCAGCATCAGTTGTCGTAAGGCTTCAAATGTGGAGACCTTTTTAGAATCACACCACCTATCGAAATGCCTTTCCTTTTGATAGGCAAACTCTACATATGTTTGTGTATCCGCCTTACGATATTTTCTAAATTTTTGGCGATAAGCCTTGGGTACTAACTCATAGGCTTGTAATATGGCCTTTTTGACTTGATCGTAATCCATGCTGTCCTCTATTGACAGAGCGGAATACACTTCCTGGGCCTTGCCAGTAAAATTACTCTGAATGAGTATTGACCATTTATCTCTGGGCCACTTTAATTGTTCACCCAGTTTTTCAAAGTGGTTGAAAAATTTCTCCACATTATCCTCCTGAAATTTGGGCACAAATTTTACGTGCTTAGAGACATCAAATCCCCCAGTAGGCCTATCCGTGCCTATTTGAGGTTCTGGGCCTTTTATGACCCCTAACTCCAGTTGTTTCAACCTAAATTCATGCTCTCTAGCCTCTTTCTCTCTTTGCATTTCTCTTTCTTCTTTTTCCTTTTGCATCTCTCTTTCTTCTCTTTCCCTTTGCATTTCCAATTCTTTCAATCTAACTTCCTTACTCATTTCTAATTCAAGCTTTTTCAATTCAAATGCATTGTCAGTTGGCACGGTCATGGTTGTCTCAAGCACTGTAATTGGCAGAATACTTTCATCTACCAGATACTCTACAATGTATCTCTTAATCTCGTCCTTCCGCATTAATGGCTGAAATTCAATGCCATAATGTTTTGCGACTTTTACAATCTCAGACTTTTTTAGTGAGTTAAGCTCCTCAATTGAGGGGCTAGCCACGAATTTATCTAAATCGAATGACATTTTGAGGTTGTGTCAAGCACTCACAAACAACTAAGAAGTCTGGACAATACAGTTGCAAATTACAACGAAATTTCTTGAATTTTCTACCTGGTAGTTTAATTCTTTCCCGGATAGGCCCCCAATTCTGTTACGGCTTGGTCGCAATTCAAACCAATAACAGCGAAAGACCACAGAAGAGCGAGATTAAAATCAACAACTTAACTATTATTCACCTCTTACTTCCTTAAATTTACAACAATTAGTCTTAAATCTACTTACAATCTTTTACAGCTTAAGGTATCACTCTTTGTCCAAGGGGTAGTGTTGTTAGCGTCGATTGTACAGCAGCACAGCGTAGGACTCGGTTCCGCGAAGGCAGGATGAAGACTATATTGATCGGTAAATGGCGACACAATTACTGTGTTAAGCGGCGAGGCAGGCGTCTGGTCTCAGTATTATCTGTGTATCTTCTGTTCTCTTCTCTTGTCACACTGCTTGCATGACCTTTTATATATCTGGTAGTTCTTCCAGAAAAGTCTGGAACTCACTCTAATGGAAACGTCTCGTTTGATCTCGTACAAAACAAACAGCGAAAGTTCTGGGCTCAGTAACCCATAATCACAAGTTGGCTATTATTAGGCCATTACATCATACAGTAGTTTCCAGTAACTGTGCAAATGTTCTCTAGGGTTACCCGTTGAATATGCTCGAGACTCAGACAACACCGATGCTAGCACTTTCTAGAACTCTCCACTTGCTCGTCCGTGGATTCAATCTGGTTGATGTCGTCTCGTAACATAAACCTTATGGTTATTCTGTTGATAGTTTTATCCCCAAGACCTCATCCTACAACAAAATACTTCACAAATGTGACCATAACTTGAGATGTCATGAATTCTATCCTGTTGACTGTTTTCTTGCTTCAACAGATCTCAGCCTGGCTCAAGATATCTGGCAAATCTTCAGCTCTGTGAGAATCCTGCAAGAATTGGCACCCCAGGATCACTACGAGATTCTTGTTGATTCTAAAGATAAGGCACAGATTACTGCTAAGACCATTGCGTTTAAACTGTTTAGCAGGTGTGATCATTTTAGACAAAAGATAAATGTTATCTCCCCTTTTGGATGTTTTAAATTTAGTAAGCTTTATTGTACGTTGCCCTGTGAGTTACAGCAGTATGTAATAAGCTGGTTGCATTTTACTTTTGATTCCTTGACACAAACTGACTGCATAGTCAAGTGGTTGGAGCATCTCTGACTAGCAGTCTGGAGCATACCTGCCAACTCTTAGGGTTTCATCATGAGTCTCACAGTTTTAGGCATCATCTTACAGTCAGATTTTCAAATCTCATGGTAAAATAGTACTTATTGTTTTATCAATCCAAAATCCATAAATTTCTGTTTCAGACATTTTCAAATTCCTACATTTTCTTCTTTTCAGGTTTAGTTTTGGGTTGTTCTGTTTTTGTTCAGTGTCCTTTTCCATGCATTTGAAAAGCCTGAAATGACCTGTAAGTGGTGCAGCTACAGGGCACTTCAGGCAGGAGGCAATCCCCCTTGGCTATGAAAAATTAAAGGCATGCTGCTATTACAGTGTTATTTTCATAAATTTTGCATAAATTTGCTTTTTCCAAATTTTCTCCAATATAAGCTCTTGACTTTTAAAAAATGTTTTCCGAGGGCCTCAATTCGTAGGCTTTAGATGACATTATGTAGCAATAACAATCTGTGGACCCTGTGCAATCTCACATTTGCCAATTTGGAAGTGCAGATTCTTTAGTAATCCCCTTCCTTTTCCAATTTCATTACAAGAAACCCAAGTTCCAAAGTGTTCTGCAATACAAGCTCTATATCTTCAAGCATTAGTCTAAAAAGGGCAAAATATTGGCAAGCTGTGCAAATTACGTCTATAGAACAGTCTGGTATTCACACTTAAAATAAATTCATAAATTTGAGTGCTTCCTCCCCCCCCTCCCCCACCCCCAGAAAAAAAGTCTAGCTACACCACTGTAGCCTGTGCTTGTGTGTCTTATGCCTTAGTACAATCTGACGGTACTAGCAATTAAGTTGTGCTGATTTTTGTTCAGTTGCTTCCTCTTGATCCGTTGGATTCTTCACCTATGAAATTTTCAATTCCAATTTTGTAAGGAGCAAAGACGAAACTTTAATTAGAACAGTCAGTAGACAATCTTTTTTATCGTAAGAAAGCCAGATTCTTCAATAAAAGGTTCAAATTTTACAATTT
Organism: Holothuria scabra; assembly: GCA_037179385.1. Classification (NCBI taxonomy): domain Eukaryota; kingdom Metazoa; phylum Echinodermata; class Holothuroidea; order Aspidochirotida; family Holothuriidae; genus Holothuria; species Holothuria scabra. The sequence continues at coordinate 8,360,587 of CM074179.1, forward strand.
TCTTACAAAATGTCCCATTTCTTCAAAATAAGTTCAAGATCTTCAAATTATTTAATTTTTTCAAAATTTTCCACAAATTCTACTTTACAAAGAACCAATTTTCTTTCATAAAATTCAAGAAATTCAAAGTTTCTGCAATGTAGTCTTCTGATTTCTTCCTTGTAAATCTTTGTCTGAAGGGCATTGAGATCCTGCTGGGAAGCGTAGAACACCTGTTGAGAAAACCTTGATCCCATCCCAGCATTTTGGTAAGACTGGTATGTGCATGAAACATATTGGGTAGCAACAAGCGGTTGACAAAAATGTTTTAAAAGATCTCCAGGTTCAGGGTACCAATCTCCAGGTTTCTTCATGTTAATCTCATCATTCTCTAGTTTAGAGGTTGACAGGTCTGGGGTAGGGTCTAGAGTTGGTCTGGGGTAGGGTCTAGAGTTGGTCTGGGGTAGGGTCTAGAGTTAAGACTCCTGGCAAAAGACTTAAAAATTAGAACCTACTACCATTTTGCTTGATGCTCAGAATAAGCACTGGAGTAGGGAAAACAAGCCAGTGAGCTAACTGGAAAAAGGCCAAGGCCGACCTGACTTAAACCAATCTGAACTATGAAATCTCACTTGGCTAGTTTGATGCAGTCAGAGGAATCAATGTGATGGTAAAGTTGTGTGTGTGTGTGTGCACTTGTATGTATGTGGTATGTGCATATATGATAATTGCTTGTAAATACTCTCTCTCAGAAGGGTAACCTTGAGGGATCTGAAATTTGGCATGTGGTTTACTCATATTGAGTAGATGATCACTATTGCTTGTGGCTGAGGTCAAAGGTCATTTGCTTCCCACTTTAGGTCAAATGGTAAATATTTTGGAAATTATTTGTAAACACTCCATCTCAAGAAGGCTAAATGTGAGGCATTTTATCCCCCCTTTTTCTTTTATTTTGTCGGAATTATCCTCATTTTTGGTGAGGGTCAAAGGTCATCTGAGGTAAAATGTCAAAACTTAGTGAATACAATACTGAACATGATAACTTTGGTGTGTTCCATATTGTGTGTTCCACATGAGATAACTTACATGAAGTGAATTATCCCTGTTGTTTTGTGGTATAGGGAAAAAGTCATTGTGTCATTGAAAGTCTGTAGGTTATGAAGATGGTATTATGATGATTAATCTACATAATTATACTTATGAATCCTAGACATTCTCTGCCTTCCTTGTAAAAACAGTAAATTTTTTAAACTTATTCAATTTTAAAAAGGAAAACAAACATGCATTTCATGGGCAGGGAATCTCAAAGCCTTTTGACTTTCTGGTTCATAATATGAAGTCTCCAATAACATGCATGACTTCACTAATATAGGTTGGTTGGTTGGTGGGGGGTGTGAGGGAAGCTGGCTGTGAAGGAACTAAAGGGGTTTATTTGTTAAAATGAGGAAGATACACAGAAAAATTAGGGGACATTTGTTTTACATGTAGTATTCTCGTAGCTGTGCTACTTAATTTTAAGTGGTCTTTTTCTCATTTTCTGTCATTTGAAAGTCCTGACATCAGTGAGCTGACACAATCCCTGGAGAATCTTTACCAACCCAGCTCTGCTCTTAAACTCCTGATAGAGATGTTGGATCTTGCTGATGGTAAACCTGAAGGTCTTTTGCCACCAGATGGTGAGTAAGATTTAAAAAAAAAAAACACACACAAGAGAGAGACTTGAAGAAAACAGTGAACTGAAGTTTCCACAGAGGTCTCAGGGTATTCTGACTCAATCCAGTGTTTTAATGGGAGTAAACTGGGGGAAACGTAGTACAACCACTGACTGATTTTAAAATTTTGTAGAGATATCTGTATACAGGGGTATAATTTGGAAAGGTTGATGGTTAAAATGTATGATACAGCTAAAGTCTCAATGAAAGGACTGATGGTGTCGCTTATGGGCCAGATTTTATTTGTGGAGGGGCTTGTGACATGTAACTTGCCCTATGTCATGTCTTTGGAACAACTAAATTCATAACAGGATATTATTTGTAAACAGATCGGCTGAGTAGAGATTGTTTGTGGGGTTTTGTAATAATTTCAGAATTATGTGGCTGAAGGATGAAGTGGGGTTTTAGGAGAGGCTGTTTGTGGTTAACTTAAAGCCTAAGTCAAGTCGTTGGCATGATATTTGAGAGTGTTATGTTTATGCCAACAATCTTTGAACCAAAACTGATGGAAGCTTGTCAAAAGTTTTTTGTTGACATTGATATGCATGTTTGGTGTTGTTATTGGCAATCGTTCTTAGAGGGTGTAGATGGGTGCAGGTTGTCCTGTTACAGTTGTCTTTGTCAGGGAATGGTCCCTGTGGAATAATTCATAGTGTAGTGTATATTGCTGAAATTGTCCAAGGTATTGTGTGCTGAGACAAGGCTAAACCCTGACTAATAGTCAACACATGGTGTAGGAACAATGTAGCCTCTTTGCTGCAAAAGGTTTGGTCAGGGCTTGTATCTGTCCCTGACATAAATACAAGGTATTAAGTGTACCATATTGTGTTATAAAAGAAAAGGTTTTTTTTTAATTTTGAACAAAGTCGGGTGCACCACTTTTAAGTGGACAGTTATTTCTTATTAAAAAGGAGGTCCAAAACTGCATTCCCATTTTCAGTATTCTAGCCTTATTAAAAACACAATTAGAAAATAATCTGGTTTAATCTTTACAGCATAGGAAAAGTTGCATTAGTGAAGTTACCAAAATTGATTAATCTATGTTTTAATGCTCTGTGCTTGACTTATTCAAATGTTCATCATATTGTTTTGTATATTTTGTCCCATAGATTTCATTTACTCTGCCATTCCTGATGTAAGACTCTTTGGCGCCACCAGTTCAAGAATGTTAGCTGTCAGTTTTACCAGGATGGCTGCATCAAGATTCAAATTCACCCTTGACCTACTTCTCTTGGAAAGTGTCCTACAAATCATGGGTTTGTTGGTAAGTACCAGAACAACATGTTGTTTTAAAGACCGTAGCCTCTCACCCTTGACTGCAATTTTGGTAGTAGTCTATAGAAATTCTCAATTGGTACAATTCTTTGATTGACAGCAAGTTAAAAACTGCAGAGTACTGTAGCTCTTATTGCATGGCATGTACTATAGTGAGAGTGTTGTGATTACACATTAGGGTCTTGTATACTCACCCTGAGGCAATAAACTGAAATTGTGTCTGGGTGAGGACGAATTTTCGTAATTTGTGGGAGGGGTTTAAGTAAGTAGGGTGGGAGGGTTAGGCTTCTAATCTCAAAATGTCACAAAATCTGAAAATCTGTTATGTCGAGACTGGAGTAGGTTACCTAGCAAAATCTCTTTGTTACTTTTACCTTGAAGTAAAAATGGTAAAGAGAGTTTGCTGTAACAATTTTTTCTCAACTTTTACCATAATTTGTACCACATTTGCCCACTGGTTTAACCTAAACAAATAATAATCCATGACCATGTATAATATTGTGATTGGTTTCTGTGTAGTTAAGGCTGTCCCCTCTTGCATCTGTGTGGAATTTTGTTACCTGCACTTTAATATTCAGAAATTTTCATTCTACAGTAATCAGCACAAAATTTACATTTCTTCCAAGTTTCTGAGAGACCTCTTCAAACTTTCAGTATTCTGGTAAACAATCAGTTCAGAAGGGAAAATGAAGTACTGGAACAAAAGGTTAATACTCTCTGTCAAACTAATTATTCCCTTTCACCGAATGAATTTTTGGAAAATTGGGGATTTTTTTTTAATTTGAGGGAAAGTGTTGAACACTACAGGAGCTGGAGAATAGATAGATAGAATATTGACATGGACATTGCTGTACTGATTGTGGTTATGTTTATCAAAGAAGCTAGTCTTGTGTGAATTTTAAATATGTGACTCTTTTCTTCCTGTTAGCCAAGAAGTGATACTAAACTACAATGGGAGTTACAAGATAACCTTATACCAGGTACAGCAGTGCTTATGCAGGCATACCTCAGCCTGTATCGTGCTAGTCAGTGGACATCAACCTCTGTGATGACAGGTTCGGTGTAAGTGTATACTACAATTTGAATTGTTGACACATATGTTACGTCACAGTGTACTGGTAGAGATGCCATGGTGTACTGAAAGTGATGTGATATCTCAATGTTCTGATATAAATGTAAAGTCAGTGGACATCAACCTCTGGCATGACAGGATCAGCATGAGTGTATATGTTGGCAGATGTGTCATGCCAGAGTGCACTGTTAGTGATGTCATAGTGTACTGATATTGATGTGATATCTCAATGTTCTGATATTACTATAATGTCAGTGGACATAAACCTCTATGATGACTGGATCAGTGTGAGTGTATGTATCAGTTCGGTTTTTTGGCAGATGTGTCATACCTCAATTTACTTAAAGTGATATGATGTCACAGCGTGTGCCACAGAGTTCTTGCCAGTCTTTTCCTGAAACCAGGTGGAGATTGTCTGATGTCAATGCTGACATGGGTCCATGGGGGAATGTCCCATTTAGCTTTACGATTTGGTCATTTCTAGGAGCCACATTACATATCACTTAAAATATGAGTGTTTTTGGTGCACTCTGTCAAAATTGATGTCATGATAATAATGCTTTTGTGACACACTTCTAGTACTGTACATTCACAGCGCTCACTTTAAAATAAGTTTTAAATTGAGTCAGTTGCAGTGTTCATTTGCCTGCATGTTTTAGCTGCATTTGTAAGGGATGTTTTTCATTGCAATTTTGAAAACACACCCACAACTTTCAAACTTGGTAAAAAACTGTAATAGGGTGCTAATAAGCAGCCCAGGTGGTGCACCTGGTTACGATGGACTGAGGAAAACCCTGGTGCAGTGATTGAAGGATCAGTGTCGGTATATATAACTGTGATAGATAGATAGTGGGCCTATCAGATTCTTTGCATAAGCTTTTGGTGATGTGGTGAATAGCTCACTTAGTAACAATGGGACTGTTTCTAGATGTTTCATTTTGACATTCTAAGATATTTGAGTTTCTTATCATTTTTTTGCCTACCATCAGCCCTTTTGTGCACACCCCCCCCCCCCCACAAGAAAAAATAAAATAAAATAAAAAAATGAGTTGCAAAGGTGCATTTTCAAATAACCCTTAAAGGTCCTAAACAGGCATGATTTCAGAAATTAGGTAGAGGACTGTTGTTTTCCAATTCCCAATTTCTTTTCTACAAGAGGAAATGGTTTTCTTCATTCTTTAACTTAGTTTTTACTTTCTTTTTCTTGTTTTTGTTTTTTTGCCTTAGTGAAGCAAATATTCAACAAATGGCAGCACTGGAAATATCAGACACCAACATCAGTGGTCCAAGCTCATCCTCTATCAGTGATCTTCATGGTCCAACCCACCCAACATTGGTGGAACTCTTTATTTCTGGAATTGGAGGCATTCACATGAGGGCAATCCTTGGTCAGGGAGGAAGTCAATTAAAGAGTTGGAATTCACTGACATACCATGCTGTATTGACCCTGGGGAAACTTTTGTATCCTTTGCAAGACTAAATAATTTTCTGAAATCAGGGTTTGCATAGGTTATGGAAAGTCAGGAAAAATGGAAAGTTGAATTTTCAGGCCTGGAAAGTCAGGGGAGATGAACAACTTTCCAAATAGTTCTGGAAAAGTCAGAGAATTTGAGGGAAGAGGACTAGTTGCTCCATTTTCTCAATGTTCGGATACATTTTTGGAACAAGATGGAAATATTGTAGCTGATTGCTTTAAAGAGTCCTGGAAATATCAATCAAGGTTCCTTGGAGTTCATGGAAATATCACATAATTTTGTCATTTTGAAACCTAATGATAATATATGATAATAGTAAATAAAGATATATATATATAGATGTAAATATATTTGACAAAGTTGCTTCAATAGATGCATAGCCTCCATTGCAGGCTTCTTAGTAATATTATGATAATGCCAATGAACAAACATAATGTCTGGCATGGTGGCTTTGTTGAAGTCCTGAAGAAAAACAATTGTAAATGCATTAATTGACCTGTTTTTGTTCAAAAGTTAATGGCTGCAGGAGGTTTTCCTGTTTCAACTTCCATTCCCTTAATAACAAGCTTTTCAGGTGGCCTATAAGTGCCAGTTTTATCTTTCCAGAGTTCTTGATGAGCAAATGCCAATATACTAATGTTGAGGTGAGTATTATCCCCAACCTGCCATGCACTCAAAATAAGTCATGAAATTGCCGGTATTAGAGCAGGTTGCATGGGGATAAGAATAGTAAACAGTTTTGTGAAAATGGTCTCAGGTTCTAGTACTGCTGGTTGCATATATGGTGAAGTATTGGAAATTTACCATATTTAAATTTAAAATTGTTGAATTCTGAGAAGTAGTCATATGGTTGTGACAAATCCATGCTTCAAATCATTAACTTGTAGCATATCTTGAGTCTGATCACACTGCATAGGCAATAGAGTAGGGACAACAGGCCAGTGAGCCACTGCTGGAAAAAGATAATGGCTGGCTCGGCTTTAACCAATAGGTTGGAAACTGGGCTGTAAAACTCTAACTAACTAATTAACTAACTTGATCACACCTTTAAGAAAGTTTGGCTTTAAAGTGTGAATCACACTTGCAGCACTCTTCAAATGGCAATGGTTTCAAATATTATCATACAACCACAGGGGTCTAAATTAGCAGTTACTCACTTGTCACAGACCAGTGATTTTTTGCCTGAGAGAGCAAATATGTAATCCCAATAATTACACTTGAACCTGTCAACACACTTCATGTCAGCCTGGTTACTATTAAAAAAGCATATTGCTTGGAAGCCTGAACCTTATGCTAGGTCAATATTATGTTATGGTGGAACATCCTGAAATTTAGGGGAAGAATCAAAACAAAGATATTAAACCACTAGATTCTTTACTTTTCAGTACTTAATATTCCTATTTTAGTTTAAAAAAGTCTGCAAGAGAGTCTTTGTATTTCATTATTTCAATAGTGTTGGAATCCATGCTTACCATAGAATTAGGTTACCTTTTACTAGGGACAAACCTGTTAAGACCCTTGATGGGAGTACAGCTCACCTGCCTCATTCAGTCCTTCAGGAGGTGTTGCCCCCTTTCTGATGAAACTTTCAGGCACTTATATTTTGACATTTACAGAAATATGTACGCCTTTTAGATGGTTGGTGTGAGTGGAATTGTGCCTCCAGACGATTTATATTAGGTCACAGCTACCTCAACTTAGGATCACCAGAGAAAGCAGTAGTTTGCTTCACACAAGCAGCTCACATGGCAACAAGAGAAGACTTCTTGCTGCGAAAAATATTACCAACGGATGAGCTGGAAGGAAAAAGAGTTGACACTGTGTACCATATTAAGGTATATAGTTTTATTCAGTTGTACAAGGAATTATTCATTTTACAAAGTTTTGCAATTAAAAAAAAGCAAAGTTGTTTTGGTCAGCAATTTAAAACTTTTTTTTCACTTTGAGGACCACATTGATTCTTGGAATTTTTCAGAGGCCCACCTAACAAAATTTTTATGAGAAAGATATAACTGCTAATCATGACACAGATACAAACAGGAAGGAAGGCATTCACCCATTGGCCAACTATCCGATGTAGAACTTCTACTTACCTATAGATAGTTCTCACATGACATCATAGACGCTTTCCACATGGAGTTTTCCAGCCATGTTTAAGGGCATGCCCTTGCACAGACTTGCCCTTGAACATGGTGGTTGCTAACGCATATTTGTGATGTCGAGAACTATCTATAGGGTAAGAATTCTATCCTTAAAAGAAAACTTTGAAAAAAGATGATCATGAAATATCTGTCTTGCAATTTGAAAACTTACTGAAGGGAGAGACAGGGAATAATTTGTTTTGTAAAATCCAAGAACATCAGTATTTTGTCCTCATTCCATTCTTTGTGGTCATATTGAGTGGCAAGTTTTGTTTATCTTTTGCATACATACTTTTTCCAAATGACTCTGTCATTTGGAAAAAGAGAATTTTTCCCAAGGATGGGATAAGGGAACAAAGAATACCTTGCTAGGTAAGGGAAGGGATAGCTAAGTGACAAATACCAAAACATGTTTGTATCAGATAATGTCAAGTACTGAGTTAAAGCCTTCTTCCCAAATACTAATGCCATATATGTAGGGAGGAAGCACTCAACAATTAGACATCCTGATGGAACACAGGACTCTTAAAACAGCAGTTGCATATGAATATTGACAGTTTCAATAATGTAGTCTAGAAATTTCTTTGAAATCAATGTGTTGAATCAGGGTTTATATAGATGCTAACATAAGTACCAAATGTGATTCATGTTATATCACTTCTACAGGACACATAAGTAGTGAGGTGTGTTGTCCATGAATTAGGAAAAGTTGGATAACAGCCACAACCATAGTAGGGATTTTGGAGATGGGGAGAGTGGCAAGTCAAGATCATTTAAAGTTTGACTCCAATATAGAAGATGAGCGTGTTCGTGGTTGTGTATTAGGATAAAAATTGACTTCAAATGACCCTTTCTAATTTACTACAGCACTTTTTATTTCCTAACAGGTTATTCGTCTCCTGGAGCAGTTTTCTGTTCCAAATCTGGTGATAGAATACTCTCAGTCGGCTCTCAGCTTTGCAATGGCTGGTGACGCAAACATTGTAAGTGTTAGAGTTGAACTGAAGTTGAATATTAAAAACTTATGTGGAAAATGATTCCCATTAAATGCAACTCATTTCTCTATAATCTTTCATATTTGCAGGAAAATAAAACTGAGACAATTTTTAATTTAAAAGTAAAAATGTGATGATGCAATAAGTTGTGATGTCCTTCTTGCACAACTCATATGAGTAGCACCTGCTTATCAACCATTTTGTCATTTCATTTCATTTATTTTTTTTTATCATAACAGTAAATAAACATGATGATCATGTGTACAATTAATAAAGGTTGTAAAACAAATGTTGTGAATGAAAATACTCTAAAAACCCTTCTGGGCTTGAGAAACAAAAGCACTCCTAGAGAGAGTATACAAGAAAGTAAAACTTGAACAAAGACTGAATGATGCAAGAGCATTTTGGCCATTACACTTCTAACGAAAGATGTAAAGGGAGGTAGCTGGTATAGTCCTTGTTCTGTAGTGATACGACCTTGATCACATTTCAGCACAACATGTGTGTCTTTCGAGAAAAACATAAACCAAGACAAACAAAATCTTTTATTTGAGTACTTGCATCCCAAATTTTTGTGCAATTGACCATTTCTGTTTGATTGAATTTTTTTATACACATCTGCATACAAATAGAAGCTAGAACATAAGTTTGTTTTCAAACTGTGACTATTTTATTTTTGTATCATTTTTGACATAAGTGTCAAGTTCTGTAGATCTTATAAATGATGGAGGAAAAAGCAACTGTTAAATGTTATACTGTCATAAAAAATATTGTCACACAAAATAGGTCAGGTATTTTGTTACTCGGTAGTATAGGTTGCACTCCAGACCCGAATCCAAGGGGAGAGGGCAAGAGGTGAAGTTCTTGAAATTTTTTTGGCGCCCTAGTGTGAGGAATCTACTACTTAGCATGTGCATTGCCCATACTATGTAAATGAGTTCCATTGTTTTTGGTGGTGTGTTGAAGGACATCTGGGGTCACCAGTGGTCAGAATTGTTAAACTTTGTAAACACAGCATTTCAGGAAGTGTTACAGTGAGATATATTATAGCATGTGCTTTGGCAATACTGAGAAGATAAAAACTCTTGCATTTGAAAAACAGTCAATTTTGAAAAAAGAAAGACTTAATTTCAAGGAATCACTAAGTCTTGGCTTTCTGGTTCTAAAAGTAAGAAAGGTACCCCACTGTAAAATAGACAGATTGTTCTTTTAGAAATGAAATGATTTGATAGAAAATTGTCATCATCAATAGTTTTACTCACCTGTTGTAGGGTTGCTCAAGGCTGCACATTTAGGCTGTCCAAGTCATGTGGTGCAAGTGGAAATTTTCACATGATGACCAGCCTGCTCAATTAGATGTATGACCTTTGTATTTAAAGATCCCAGAAAGCAGTGATATCATCACAAGGAAATAAAATTGAAATAGAAGAGAAATTAATGTTGCCAGTATACTGCACATGTCTGTGGTAGTATCTCCCTTTTCTGTCATATCATAGCAAGTAAAAAGGTTTAACAAAAGGAGAATATTTTAAGCTACATTATCTCTTCTGTGAATTAAATTTTAAGTTGGCCCACGCCCCGAATCGATATGCAGATGCCAGACAAATCCTCCAAATCCCCCTTATTGTCTGTCCTATTTTTGTAAGCATGCTACAGGACTTGTTTGCTGTACTGTACACTCTGAGACTGCATTATGCATGTTTTTGTCTTCTATTCACTCACAGCCTACTTTGTGGACAAAGATATTTAAACACCAACTAGAATTGGGTCACCAGGATGAGGCTTATTCAGCCATCACTGCAAATCCAGACCCTGAAATGTAAGAACTTACTTAATTCTTAAAAATATTACGTAGAAACACAAAGGGAAATATAGAAAACTCTCATCTATGTCTTCCTTGTTTTAATCTTCTCATGTCAAAGGAGAGATAGGCAAGCTGCTTTTCAAATTAAATATTTAATACCAGCCTTCATCTAATACAAAAGAAAGCATTCCCATCATGTTTTTGGCCTCAACTCTAGAAACTGGTTATGCCTTGATTAATAGGATAGGTCGTATCTGGTAATTAGGAGTTCCTGTTGGTGTATCTGTAGAGCTCAAATGCTTCTAAAATGAAGCCTGCCCCCCAAAAAAGTGTCAGTATGATAAAAGTTAATTATTTCTAATTCCAGTCCTTGAATAGCTGCTTGACCATTGACAGGAATTTAAAGAGGTTGTTCTGCTGTAGGAAGACGTGTGCTGTACATGGTTCAAGAACTTAATATGTGTTTAAGGTCATGGGGTCAATGGCCTACGGAAGCTGATGCGGGGCCTGCTACGTCCGCTTTTCCTCCCACTCCCGAAGCGCGCAAATATGCCCCGATCGAAGCACAACGGTAAAGGGTTAAAGGCGAGAGCAATTGCCAGACACTTATGTTGAAACAACGGCTAGATCTCACTTAAGTTATGTTGGATTAATGTAAATAGTTCATTCATAGTTTTGTTTTGTCAGGTCCGGTCCTGTGGGGTGATTCTGTTCTAAAGTGTCTGTTTCTATGCACTTAAAAAGCACCACTAGATTTCAAAATTTGCTTCTAATTTCTCTTCAAAATTTCTTTCATAATATTTTAGAACTTCATTATTGGATGTTCAGTAAGGTAAACAAAGCAGTGGCTCCTTGTAAATTTCATATCTGAGGAGAAAAAAATGCTGTCACATGACCCTGAAGAGCCAGTCATAAAACAGGACAATATACTAAACTACTTCAAGTTGGGGGAGATTGCTCTTGCCGTTTAAAGTGAGCAGTGACTGACTTAAACCCAAGTTAGGTCTCAAAGAACTGTTGTCCTGAACATTCTGCATTAGTCATGGAGTACAATTGAAAAAATGTTAATAGTTATAAGATAATTGATAAATATATTCAAGTATAGTGTAAAAGTGTCATGAAATTTTCAATGAATATACTCTAAAGCTGTTAAATAGTCATGAAATATTTATTGGATGTGCTCTATGAAAATAAAATAGTCAACAGTAAATCACTGAATGTAGTATAATTTGAATTAGTTTGAGTAAGTCAAGATGTTATGTGGTACTGTAGTACTTTGTGATGGTGAAGGCCTCATTGTGTTGCATAGAAAAACAAAGGTATGTGCTTAGATCAATACAGGCTTAAATGAAATGTAAATCACAGAATTTTACCATAAGATTATTTTTCTACATCATACATATTTTTTATTCTCCAGTATTTCTCTCATGGTGATGTTTGTGTTATGCACAGTGTGATTGGCAGAGATTAAATTGTAACACTGTCTCTATGCTTTCTTTAGTCGTCGTGATTGCCTTCGTCAGTTTGTGGTGGTGCTCTGTGATAGAGGGCAGTCTAAGGATCTGGTACAGTTTCCGTACATTGACTTACATGATGAGGTGGGTCTTCAGTCTAGTAAATATTGTAATTTGAATAGCAGTGTATTGGTAAAATTTGGAAAAGATAAATTTGCTGATTAGATTAATGAGGATACTTTCATATCACATGGTGGTTTTAAATGTACTTGCAAAATTTTATTGTAAAAAGAGATTTCTGACAAAAGGTTTTGTTTCACTGTCAAATTGAAATGAACAATTGCCCATGAAACCTCAATTCATTCAAATTTATTTTTCATAGGAATTTGCAAAAAATAACAAGTTGAAAATGAGCATGTATGAAAGTAAAGACATATGAAGGAGACCAGAAAACAAGTGAGAATTTTTGTGCCTGTTTTGGTTTCCCTATAGATGGTTGCAATCTTAGAGGAGCGTGCCCGGTGTGTCGACTTGGAAACAAACAACTATTATGATCTGCTGTACTCCTTCCATATACATAGAGGCAACTATCGCAAAGGTAACCACCACATCTTCTATCTTTCGTTACAGTTTTATGACATTGCAGTACTGTGTAACATTTGGGGGTGTTACATGGATAGGTTCATCAAGACCCTGTACCAGTGTGACCTCTCTGTATCTGACTGATGCTTAAAGGTCAATGAGAAAGGTTGGGAGTCCGTGGCATAGCTACGGGGAGGGTTTTGGGGGTTAGAACCCCCCCATGACCCAAGAGTGCAATGCAAAAAACACCTAAAATACGGTTTTCTCTCTATTCTTAGACTTTTCCCTCATATCGTGACCCAACCCCCCCTCTCATGACACCAAAACCCTTCCCATGACACAAACCTGGCTATGTGCCTGTTGGGAGTAGTACTAATAGCTCCCAATCTGGCTCTGGGGACTGCCTTTTTAAACCCTTTTGCTATGGAAGGGGGTCCATCATTATACTGAGCTATACATCATATTATGTATGTAGAGTATATATATTCTACTAAGTCATTTTATGGAAGCTGCCATATTTGTATTAACTTCAGTCAGGGAGGGTTAACATATGTGTAAGCATCTCCTCTTCAAGGCTATTACTTGTTTACAACATGCTTACACACCTTGCTTTTGTAAGGAGACATCCCAGGGCAGCAGTGTCATGGTTTTGAAGGGAAACCATATGTAAATAGCAATGCTAAATTATCATTTTGCAGCAAAGTAGAGTGGAGCAAATGGTTTAATATCCCGATCTGACGGGATGTCACCCTTAGTCTTTAGTTACTTAACTTGTTGAACCTGCTAGAAAGGTGGGAAGTTCCTTCATCTATAGCAGTGATCAGCAACTGAATTGAGTAAAATGGTCCTGAATTGCACAACTTCCTGAACAAATTAGAGTACTGATGCTAAGTTATCAATGATTTCACTTAAAATACCATGTTTGACATCATGTGGTGTTGGAAGAATGTCCCATCCCCTCCGAGTATGTGAAACATTCCTAAATCCATAATTAATTGGTATTTATAAAGAGAACAGGTTATATTGACAGAAGGTTCAGTAATGCTTTGTCTTTGTGGTTTGCAGAAACCAATATGAATTAGTCCTTACCCTCAAAACCCTCATACAGGTAAACACTGTGTCAGAATTTGGACTTTTCAGAAAGTTTTTCTTGCAATATTTTGCCATGTTTTGCATCAGGTGACCTGTGTGTCTGCCCTAGCTATACTGCAATACTACAAATTTCCATGAATTTTCAGATATTATCCATGGGGTTTTCATTTCTATTTGTGTTAGTTGATAGTGTGTTGGTTTGCTCACATTGCTGTCCAGGAAGTATCAGTGCCAGCTACAGCATTTCTTTAAATCCCCTGCCCCTGCCCCCCCCCCTACCCCATTCCCTCTGCCTATTCTGAAATATTCATTGTCACAGATATTAAATGTTTCAGTGATACATTTCTTCAATCTCTTCGTACAGCTGCTAGTGCTATGTATGAACATGCATCCAGACTTGCTGTAGAGCTTCCAGGTGTGGAAAGTTTAGAGAGGCAATGTACCTGTTATTTAGCAACTCTTAACACCTTGAGAATAGTTGACCCAAAATACCAGTGGATTGTCAAACCAGTAGCAGTCTTGGTTGAACCAGTGAGTATCAGTTATAAAAACATCATGAAGAGATGTTGAATCTTGAATTATTCTGTACAAAGTAGAAAATGTGAAGTTCATAGTATGTTGTATCCTGGCATGCATGCCGTAGGCTAACCTCAAACATTCTAAATTTAGGAAAGCACCACCCCTCAGTAAAGTGTACCTTTAAGGAGAATTTTTTGATTCCTTGTGACATTCCATGTGAAAAAGTACTTGAACACAACAGCTGATTCAAAAATCATGCGCTTGATTATTGGTTAGTTTCTGTGTGTATATTCAAGTAAGGCACTTGGATTTGTCCATTTAATTTCCTACACTCTCAAAGTAGACAAGCATCTTTGGTGTTTGTTTATCAAATGAGCAGAAGAATGCATAAAATATTTCAGGTGATGCAATCACATTTTTTTTTTTTGATTTGAGTTGGTTGCGATTTCGCAGGAGATTAAGTCTAAGAGGAGGATTAAGTTCAAGCTTTTTTTTCTCTGTCTGCAGAAATTGGAAGACCTTATTGGTGCTTCACCTAAACGGGACTATGACGGTGATCCAAGGGACAAGCCAGGTAAATTTATTTGTGATTTTTTACCCATGATGTTGCAGATTGGTAGATAGGATGCAAAAAGTTATTGTGTTGCTTTGTACTTTTAGGAAATTGTGGTCTGATGGTGGAGAAAGTGTTTCACAACATTGATATTTTAGTATGTTGGTTCTTACCCATATATGCTGGTCTTGTGATATAGGTACTTAGTAATTAAAAGGAATAGCTCAGAAAAACACTGTTTTGCATTGTTATGTATGTGTGATCCAACACAAAAGTAGATAACATTTAAGAAGGTTTCAGAATTATTGTAAAATAATTACAATTTGCTGTCATAGTGTGCTAACTATGAGTTAAGGTGTTGATCCAATTTTTATTTTGTTATTAGTGACAAAGAGGGAAGTTAAGGTGGTGGAAATGGCTGAGATTGAGGAAGAATATCTCTTATTATCAGCTAGGAAGAAACTGGTCATGTTTGATACTGAATACAGTTTAATAGCGGGTAAGTGAACCTGTTACACCTTTTCTTACCTTGCCCAGCACCTACTTACCTCATCTGGTACCTACTGAAATCACCCAGATCCTATTTACCTCACCTAGCTCCTACTTACATTGCCTAGCTCCTACCTAACCTAGCTTACAATGTAATGAAAGGGTCGATTCACTTGCTAAAGAGGCTCTCCTTGCCTTACACTGATTACCGACCAAAGATCGATGGCTTTGTTAAATCAAAATGGCAAGAAGTGTGGGATTCCTTTCCTGAAAACAAATTACACCGGGTGAAACCAACGGTTGGAACTGGGGGAAATGGAACCCACAGTAAACGTAGAGATGATTTAGTCATGACAAGGGCTCACATTGGTCATACTTACCTTACCCATGCCTATTTACTTCACGGGGACAAAAGACCATATTGTATCTCCTGTGACTGTGCTGTCACCGTCTGTCACGTTCTTGTTGACTGTCATGAATACTCCCATATTCGCCGAAAATACTACGACGTGCCCGACCTTAAAACTCTATTTGAACAGACGGATTCCTCCCTTATCCTGGGATTTCTCAGGGAAAGTGGACTCTTTAGGAGTTTTTGACTTGACTCCCGCTTTACCCTTAACATTTTAGAGAAAATTGTCCCCATTTTTTACTGTCTTTAGGTATCTTTATTCAAACTTTTAATTTTTTATCTAGCTGACACTATATAACACAGTCGTGTTGGTGTGTCGTTAAACCCCATCTAACTAACTTACTTAGTTCTTACTTACCTCACCTAGCTCCTGCTTACCTCACCTAGCTCCTACTTACCTCACCTAGTTCCTACTTACCTCACCTAGCTCCTACTTACCTCACCTAGTTCTTACTTACCTCACCTAGCTCCTACTTACCTCACCTAGCTGCTCCTACTTACCTCACCTAGCTTCTACTTACCTCACCTAGCTCCTACTCACCTCACCTAGCTCCTACTCACCTCACCTAGCTCCTACTTACCTCACCTAGCTCCTACTTACCTCACCTAGCTCCTACTTAAATCACCTAGCTCCTTCCTACCTCACCTAGCTCCTACTTACCTCCCCTGCAACTTCTATTGGGCAGTTCCATCTACTGAGGATTGATACCCAAGATGAAACACAACCAAGGTTTCTTTGGTTTATTTTGTGCAAGTATACTGTCTTTGTCATTCCCTGTTTAGTCCAGTGGTAAAGCATTCACTACTGACATGGGAGGCCCAGGTAAGATTCCCAGGTGAAGCTATCCCAAAGACTTTGAAAATGGAACCCGCTGTCATTGTGTGTGCTGTGTATATCATGAGGTTTACCACATTTCGCTAAACCTCAAGGAAATCCAGCTACAAACTGACAACAACTTATCTCTTGGGTCAGCATCTTGTCTTTTGTGTCCGCAAACCAAGGCAACAGGTTAAATGCAGAAAGAAATTAAGTGATTTATGACTCAAGAATAATTAGTTCACTCAAACTTTTAAAAATTCAAAAGATGCAAATACTGTAACTGTTCAAAGGCACAAAACAAAACATGGTTTGTAGATCAAACTATTGTTTTTGTTCATTGGTGGAACAGAGTGGTTTTGTTACAATCAATTCTACTTTCATTGAATACCTTGCATTTACCTTGTGAATTTACATTTTCAAAATTAGCTAGCCAATCCCAGCTCTGCTTACTTTCACATATTATATCCTCTTTCAGCTTCTCCATTGTCCGTTGATGAGACTGTCTCTAGTTTAGTCAGAGCTGGTCTATTTGATTGTGCCATTGAGGTTTGCCAATGCTTTAAAACAGCTCTGAATCCAGTATTTGAAAGCTTAGCTTCAAAGTAAGATGATATATTCATTTTTTCATTTTATTGCCCCTCCTCTTTTTATGTCAACACTGCTTCATAAAAGGTTATTTTGGAAAACAATGTTCATATCTGTCTATATATAATGGTTTACTGTATTTTGAAGTACAGTATTTCTGGTTTATGTAGGCCATTGATTCCCAACATTTTTTTTTCATATTTTCTGATTCCATGATTTAACCCATTTCAGTGACTCAACCAAGGGGGTGTGCAAAAATTTGTGATGGGAAGGGTGCACCATTTGATGAAATGTAGTTATCGCTGTCCTAGAGGATGGTGCCAAAATCTAGGACAAAAAAAAAAAACACAACAAAAAAACCAGCGGTAGATTGTATGGTGCACCCTACTTCAGAGATCGCAGTTACAAGTGTGTGCCTTCTTCTTTAGTCTGTAGCTTATTTTCAAAGTCCAAAATAATTATTTTAATATTCCTGTCATCATTTTTGTCCAGGATTGTAGACCTTTGAAAAGGGAGTATGATTGAATGGAAAATGGTGCAATGCTTAGCTGTTTGCTCTGCAACAGCAGTTTGAGTACAAGTTTGGACAGCAACCCAGTAGGAGGATGTTCCCTTTATTGTTTTGATAATGACCCATTCAGTGTGATTCTGCAACCAGTATTGTTTCCAAAATTAGGAAGTTTCTTCCTTATGTTGGGAACAAATTGCCCCCTTGAGTCTTAGAAATAACTGGAAAACCCAATAACTTTTATTCTCATTTTTATTTTTGCAAATGTATTGTATTTGTCAGGGATTTGAACTCTTCATCTTAGTACCCATAAGTTAGATATAACTTTAGAAAGTGGAAGTTATGGAAGAAAAGATAATGCATGATCAGGAGTTAAGCCAAGTTATACATGAGGGTACAGTGTGAACTCATCTAGTGAAAGCATTAATCTTTAGAGTGCATTGGTCTTTTGATAATGCACTTGCCCAAAGTTATTAAACCTATAAACAAAACAATATTTTGCTTTAAAAGATAAAAGGAACAAAATAAACATGTTAAACTGGTACCAGACGTAAGAAATTTGATAGTACTGGAACTTTTTTTATATATTAATAGATACATAACATAGACTAGATATCATAAAGATTAAATGAAATAATTTTGAAATATCCTCATTCTATCAAGAAAATTTTTCTTCTTTAAAATATGCAATTCAACGTCCAAACGAAAGTGAAATTTATAGTAAAAGGTAAATGCATCGGGGATTGTACTATCAGATTTACAGGAGAAGATACAATGTTTAGCATAAAGAATGAGGAAATTAATAGGATGATAAATATTGGCAAAATGACCAAAGCAAATATCTGCAGCAGAAAAATTATAACCATCTCTAATACAATTACTTGATACTTCTTCCCAAAATTTTGTAACATAATTGCACTCGTAAAATAAATGTAAGAGGGTTTCCTCTTCAGTGACGCAGAAGGAACATAAAGGATCAGATAACTTCATTTTGTTAAACAAATAGTTAATGACGCAGAAGGAACATAAAGGATCAGATAACTTCATTTTGTTAAACAAATAGTTAACTCAGAGAATTTTGTGAAGAAATCTCACTTGCAAATAAATAACTTTCATGATAGTACTGGAACTGCCAGGGACTGATGACATTGCAATTCACATAGCTGACATTTTACAATATATTCTGCAATATAAACATCTTGTATAGCAGTCTACATTTTGAACCACATAGTTTCTTGTACGTTTCTAAAACAATTTTTGGTTTATTCATCTTCTTACAGATGTGTCAGGATAAGTCGTTCAGGTGCTGATAACAAGACTTGGCAATGGCTGTCAGCTAACTCTCTTTCTAAACTTCATTGCTCCAAGGAATCAGGGTACTTTCAGTTTTTATAATTTGTTTTCAGTATAAAAGATATCAATGGGATACTTAAAAGAATTACAAGTTTTGTTATGTGGGGGAGGGGGGAGAAGGGGGTACTTATTTTGAGCATTCTGCTTAAACTTCTCCCTCCCTTGTCCTACTCCCTAACACTACAAATACAAAGTTAATCTACAAATAGCACCACAAAAAAAATGAATAAATAAAATACATGCAAAGGACTGACCTAATCAGAAGAAGTAGAAGTAGTTATGAGGTCTAGATAATGGTTATGGTGATAGGCTAGGCATAAAATGTTCATTGGGGGTTGGACAAAGCAATATTAAGGTAGATTATATTGAACAGTTGAAAGAGATAGAGAGTTTTTACAGTCAGCTTATGTGACTTGAAACTTTTTAAATTTTACTTCAGCCCAGCAGATTTAGCATGGCAGCTTCTGAAAGTATATCTTGAGAGACATCATTCTCCAGGTGACAGCACACATTATAAAGTAGTTGCCTCTAAACTATTGTCATTGGGATTTATTCTTCCTCAGTGGCTAATCAGGAGCTTGAAGGTAGGAACAAAGATTCATTTCATTTCATTCATTTATTTATTCATTTCTAGTATAAATATAAGAATTTATAAACAGAACATAAAAAATGTGAAAATTGAAGAACTTGGATTGTTAAAATTTTATTTTAAAAAATATGAAAATATAAAGACAACATACAAATGCATCTAAATTATCCAATTCGACTATTTTGTAAATAAAGAACACTGTGATAAAGCTATTGTATACAAGTTGAATCTGAATTTTGTGTTTTTGTTTTATTTGATATGTAATACCTTTAACTTTCTCAGATTAGAGAGATGAGTCGGGGACAGGAAAGTTATCCCTACTCCTTTGCTTATATTCATGCACAGTTGCAGTAGGTCCCACAAATCTTTGATATTACCTTGGCTGGGAATTGAACCAGGACCTTCTAAATGAGAGCCTGATGCTCTACCACCTACACCAAACACTGTATCTAACCTCAGTGTAATGTGTCCTTCCAATGGCATCCGTTACAAATGTGACAAATCAAGACAGTTGTACAATTTTGCATGAAAAGGAGAGGGTAAACTCATTGTTATGTTTCTTTTTTTCATCATTAGCTGGTAGATTGTCCTGCTCTCCTTCGTCTCTATATATCATATGACAAGTTAGAGGATGCTGCCCTGCTTGCCGTGGAGCTGATTGATGCAGTCACTGGCGAACTAGGAGATGGTTATAAAGACTTTGGCATGAAAGTAAGGAATAATTCAGGGTATGAATGAGTCCTGAAAATATGGAAGTCATGAAAATCTGAAAATTGAATTTAGAGGCCTGGAAAGTCAGGGAAAATGAGCAACTTTTTAAAAGGTCCTGGAAAATGTAGGGAATTTTAGAAAATGGGCTTAATGTTCAGATGTTCTCAATGTTCAGATGATTTTGTAAAAAAGGTGGGAATATGGAATCCTGACTGTCTTGAAAAGTTCTTGGAAATATCAGTCCTTGAAAATCATGGAAAAGTCATGAACTTTCGTCATTTTGAATGTTAGTTAGTTCGTTAGTTAGATAAGATTTAACGACCCACCAACACGGATGTGTTATGTAGTGTCAGTCAGCTCCATGAAAAGTTTAAGGTTTAAATTTATATTCAAGTATGGTTCAAGTGCAAGTTTGGGTTGTTCTTTAATCCCTGTTACAGCAAACAGGAAATATGTGCACCCTGTCAGTTGGGGGTACACTGCTTGCTATTAGACTTGGGTTTTTGGTTGTGTGCATTATCCTCTAGATAACCAAGGGATTGAATCCATTGGAACTCTTGGTAACATGGAGCTAGTGTTTATGTAGTAATGTCTCTATGTTTTTCATGGTTGTAGTGGCCAAAAATATCAATCGATAGTCAGTGAAGATCAAAATAAGCAATGGGTAAAAGATAAATGAAATGGATTAAAGATAAATGAAACAAGCAATGGATTAAAGATAAATGAAATAAGCAATATGCTGACTAGCTGCCCTTGCTATAATCTGCAGGTGGTAACAAGTAGACCACTCACGATAGTCCATTTCGTAGAACAAATATGAAAATTACAAAGTTTGAAATGTCTAGTTTTGTTTTTTGGATTATACAAGTGAATAAAAATGATGATACATTTAATCCTCTCTTTCTACTTGGCTTTTAAGTACATTTAAAGTCTTCTCTGTTTCATCTTTAGCTATTTTAAACAAAGGTTATGAAGATTGGTGGTGTAAACCTAGAGATTAGAGTAAAGTTTTCTAGTCTACAGGTATCTGCTTGGAGCCAGCTAACAAAGAGTATCACTATGTGGTGGTGCTCACACATGGGCTTCCTGTGAGAAGCAAAGCTCAATGTCCTTTTTCTCGGCCACTGTCCTTTACGCTTAGCAGACCATCCCCAGCCTTCTCCCCACTGCCTCGGAAAATCAGGGATACCTGCCTGTGTCAGATTTTGAAATAACGTATCAACCTAATGCTGTTGGTGATGAATTAATTTGCCAAGATATTCTGCCATTCTTTATTTCTAATCTTTTTGACAGTATGACATAACTGTTGTAACATTTTTTCTCTCACTCCTGTCATAGGAGCCACTCCGGTCTACTGCTCCTAGTGTATGGCTTCCTTACAGCTCTCTGGATCACATTCTTCTTGCCTTAAAGAAGTCTAAGGATCCATCTTTACATGAGGTAGGTAGAGTAAGCTAGATATCAACTTGACTGATTAGTTTAGTTCTGTAAGATTGGATTTTATTTTATTAATTTTTTTTTCGGTTGGGGGTTTGGGGGTATCACACATAGAAATTAGTTGCAGGGTTGTAGCTTAACAGAATATAGTGGTGGGTTGTTTTGAAAGATTGATACTAGTTTGTAAATGCTAGCCTGCAGTGTGAGCCTTTGATTGCAGCAGGCTACTCCTTGACACCTTTAAACATTTATTTGTAACATTCATGTACTTTCGTTGTTGTATGGTTTCTCATTGACTTTCTAATAAAAAAATTTACCATTTGTAAAATTTCTTTAACTGCCAGTTGTATTTATTATCCTCTGCAAAGTTCTTTATTTAGAGATTTTGTGAAAAAATAAAGCTCACTACACTGATTGTTTTATATGTTTTTCTTGAAAACTCTCACAGAAATAAGATTTGCATTAGTGTTGTAGCTGTGCTATTTTTCTGTATTTATGTCCCTTTAGAGTGGTGGTCAGCTAAGGTGGGTACTGGCTTTAGTGGTCAGCTGAGGTGGGTACTAGCTAGAGGTAATCTACACAACAGCAGTAGTCTTGACCTGTAGTTGATGTTTTTTTGACACAGAGAGTAACATGGTGTTTCTTTCCTTTATGTAGCTATACCAGAATCTAAATGGGAAGCTGATACAGTACCAGGATCAGGCAAGTAGGGTATCCCAGGAAATGGTTCAGATTGCTATCACAAGACAGCAGGTTATGGTGGGATGAAAGTGTCTGAAGAAGGAAAAGAAGCAAAACTGCCTATGTGATCAGGGAGGAACATGTCATTGAATTTCACTTGAAGATGTTGTTGTGGAAATCATGGAAAAAATTGTAGAATTTTGCCATGAATTGGAAGGAAAGACATCCTATCACCCAGCCTTCTAGAAATATGTAAGCCTAGTAGACCAGGGCTACTCAAGTGTTTCTTGAGTCTATGCATCAGGTAGCAACAAATGAGCTCTTTGGACAAAATAGCGAACAGTGGAACTGAATGCTTATTCTCTATCCACTGAATTTGGACACTAGTGCACACATATTAATGACAGGATGAAATTAGTTGGCCCTTTCTTTATTGCTTTCATTAATTCTGCCTCTTATGCAATATTGCACATCCTGAAAGTTTTCCATTCACACCCACATTTAAACTATTACAAATCGCCTCAAAGGTTTTTACCTCTTGCCTGAAAAAAGTGATGTTACAGTATTGGACAGTGCTGGAAAAGGAAACAGTTAAGTCATCAGATGATAATTGCTACATTTCCTGTTAATCTTATCTGAAAGTCATGCCAAAGCTTGCAGCTTCTTTAAGGGTATTAACCACTGATTCTCTGGGTCAACATTAAATCGTTTTGTTAGCATCCAACTATTCTGAAATACATCCTTAGTGTGAAACAAACAGTAGTTCATGGCATACATTGTAAAGCAGTTAGATGTGTGTAAACCATGCAAGGGGTAAATCTGAAATAGGACATCAGGTTTAGAATATAATTATTGCCCTCTCCCTGGTATATGGTGTTCCTAGGTTATTACAAGGATATCTTTCATCTCTGCAGCATGGTCCTGCAAAAGGATTAAGATAGTTTTGAAAAGGTTGTATATTGTTGTTGCAGTGGTTTTATACAGGGATCCTGTAGGTGGTACTGCTGTAATTAATGGGCATCAGCATTTCTCAAATGTGGGTGAGGGACATGGACACTACCATCAAAATATTGACTCTGTGTTCAGTCAACGGGTGTATTTCCAAAAAGTGAAGAACCAGTAGACTGCCATGATAGGGTTATCAGGATATTCCTGAACATGTCCTCATCTTTGTTCCCTCCCCATCCTCTCTCATACCTGGGATACCTGTCATCCATTGCAGAAAATAAATATGGTAACCCTATATTGTGACCTATTTAATTTAACTGATAGCATTCCTCACCTTTAGCCATTTCCCTCACTCCACTGTGGGCAAGGGAAGATAAAACAACAGCTATTGAGTAGTGCATCTGTCTGAAGAGGCAACTTTTATACAATGACCTTATCATAATGTTGTATTAATTTATATTATACCTAGACGAGATAATGTGCAGTCTCCTTCAAATCTTAAATATTGATTCATGCTTGTTTTGCAAGAGTGACGTACGTGAAGGTTATTCAGGCCATGCTGGAATCTTAACAGGGGGCATGTAAAGCACTTATTAATTTCTGTTCAAGAAGGATTTCATTTAGACTATATTGTAAATATCTTTTCTCGTTATTTGAGATGATACAGTCTGCTTTGTAAAACGAAGAAAAACATCAAATAAAAGTGAATGCTGATGTAAAATATTTGTTGAGTTTTAATTTTGAAATTCTCATAAACAGTTCAAGAGATTCTGAAGCATTGTTCCGTGCATAGAATTGTATCAAACTAACCTGTTTTAGGAGATACCATCTTGTTGGTAGCAGGACTATTTTGGATTATTAGAAGGCTCCAATCGTTTTGAAAGGAATATTTATTCTGTGCACTCTGAAAGGATGGAAACAGTCTGCCAAACCTGTTTTTAAATGACCAGCTTAATCTTAGAATTTTATCTAACTTTTTAATTATCTTCCAAGAATCTTTCATAATATTTCGAGACTTAAATATCACATATTCAAGTGAAACCAAGCAGATAGTCTTGGTAAATTTTACAATTGAGGGGCATGCATAACCATCACTGAAATAGTATAAACTACTACACAAATTCAATTTGCTGTAAAGGAGCAAGTTGTCACATTTTCAACAAGGAGTGAACTTAAAGCACGCACATATGACATCGTACCCTTACATTAATGAACCGTGTTTTTTTTTTAATCTCAATACATAACATGTATTGAGATATTGCCCCACCAGCCAGTGGATGAAATTTCTTTAGGGCAAGGTAATGTTACTAGTCAGGGAGCCAGCCCCCTAATTATTTACACTATCGGTAACAAAAGGTTTGAAGGTCCCATTGTATTGAGGATACCCTGACAAAGAAAGAAACCCATTTCTTAAGTTAAGCATTTGGACCCATAAGAACAGGTAGGACCCTAAAAGGCCCCCAAAATGACAATCACACTTTTGAGAACATCAATGAAAAAATAAAACACTGCAAGTACCAAAACCAGTTCACAGAAATATAAAACTTAAGAAAACGAAATCTGGGGCATTCACCATTTAAGAAGGGGCTCAAAGTAGGGCCCAAGTAGAGTCTCAATTACACTTTTGAGAACAAAGTTGAAACTGATACCGTTTAGTCTCCACCCACCACTGATAATAAAAATATAACTTATGAAAATATTTTCCAGGGCATTATTGTTTAAGAAGGGCCCAAATGTGCCCATTTTAACCTGTCAGAACAAGGTCAATATTACTAAAAATCGATCCAATTACATTGCATGTTTCCAAAAATGATACTTCGGATCGAAATTATTGGGAAGGTGGTCCTACAACTGGGTCCCAACCAGGGGCCCCAAAAGGGTCTCCATTACACTTTAGAGAACAAAGCTGAAACTGATATCGTTTAGTCTCCACTCATCACTGGTCACAAAAATGTAATGTTAAATACGATTTTCTAGGGCATTTCCGCTTAAGAAGGGCCCAAATGGACCCATTTTAACTTGTCCCAACAAAATCAATATTAATTACTGTAGAATCGATCCACTTACATCGAAGGTGTCCAAAAACGATACTTAAGATCGAAATAACTGGGGAGATGGTCCTATATGGAGGGCCCAACTGCGTCTCAATTACACTTTTGAGAACAAAACCGAAATTGATTTTTGGTTTAGATGAAAAGAGAAACCTATGCATTCATGATGGCGTGTGTGTGTGTTTGTGACACTTTGCTTGTTTACACGATATCTTGAGAAGGGAAGATCTGACAGTTCTCAAACTTGGTACACAGAAACCCCATACTGAGAGGAAGAGCCCTATATATTTTGGTTGAGGTCAAAGGTCATCTGGGGTTACAGGGGGTCAAAAACCAAAATCCTTGTTTACACAATATCTCAAGACAGGAAACTTGGATTAATTTCAAACTGGATATATTGATGCGTTATGATGTCAGGAAGAACCCTATTGATTTTGGTGGAGGTCAAAGGTCATTTGGGGTCACATGGGGTCAAACCCTGAAATCCTTGTTTACATGATATCTCATAGAAGGAAACTTGGATCAAATTCATACTTGATATGTTGATGCGTAATGATGTAAGGAAGAACCCTATTGAT
Organism: Holothuria scabra; assembly: GCA_037179385.1. Taxonomy (NCBI): domain Eukaryota; kingdom Metazoa; phylum Echinodermata; class Holothuroidea; order Aspidochirotida; family Holothuriidae; genus Holothuria; species Holothuria scabra. The sequence continues at coordinate 8,386,402 of CM074179.1, forward strand.
TTTGGTGGAGGTCAAAGATCATTTGGGGTCACGTGGGGTCATACCCCGAAATCCTTGTTTACACGATATCTCATGGAAGAAAACTTGGATTAATTTTAAACTTGATATGTTGATGCGTTATGATGTAAGGAAGAACCCTATTGATTTTAGTAAAGGTCAAAGGTCATTTGGGGTCACATGGGGTCAAACCCTGAAATCCTTGTTTACATGATATCTCATGGTAGGAAACTTGAATCAATTTCATACTTGATATGTTGATGCGTTATGATGTAAGAAAGAACCCGATGTATTTTGGTGGAGGTCAAAGGTCATTTGGGGTCACATGGGGTCAAAACCTGAAATCCTTGTTTACGTGATAAATTATGGTAGTGTAACGTAGCTGTGGGTGGCTTCGGTTCCTGAGAGGTGGCGCCCTGTCAGTTTAAACAGCAGAGTAGTTCTCCCGCGCTTCCGCGAGCCACGTGACATCCGGCCTGCGAGAAACACATGTGGACATGCTGTGCGCGGCAGATACGGTCTTAGTTGTTGTACCTTAAAGAAGGAAGGCGAGGAGCAGTGGGAGATCCGTAGTGAGAAATAACGGCCTTGAGACGTTTCCTTTCGGGAAGAACGTTGGGTGAGGAGTTTGCTACATTATTATTAGAAGTTAAGGATACCTAGTCAGGAGATTTTAAGGGTAAAGCTGTAAAAGTTGTTAATAACCGACTAATACTTAGGGTCCCGCCTACGCTGGCTACAATAGCGTAGGTAACGTGAAGCTTAGGCTATAAGCCTAGGCCTACGAGCATAGATACAAGGTAACAACTACTGAAGTTAATGAAACCTCCCAATTACTGCTTTTGTCTTTGAGGGCTAATGTATGCTACTCGAGAACCTTACCCTGACTAAAATGGTGTAATTGTGGACTAGGATAAGCTTCTAGGACTGAGTGTTGGACTACATCGTTGAACAACAGCACAAGAGAAGATATTAGGCCGAGATCTAAGGCCATAAGATTCTGGTAAACCCCCAGGACAAATGTTAAGGAATTCCCAACAATAAATGGGACGTCAACCGCTGATTCCTGCCCCCTGTACCCAGAGATAGTCCCGGGACACCTGCCTAGGTTGTGAGTATACTGACGATTAGCCGGTGAGCACGCTCAGGTCGAGTCAGCTGGGTTTGTGAGCATACTGAAGATCGGCAAGTGAGCACGCCCTGGTTGAGCCAGCTTTGGTGGTCAGCGTACTGAAGATTGGCGGAGGAGCACGCACAGGTTGAGCCAGCTTAGATGGTCAGCGTACAGAACATTGGCAGTTGGGCCCGCTGTGGTTGAGCCGGCTGTGTTAGACACAGTAGGGAGCTGCACTGAAGACTGGGGGATGAGCACGCTCGGGGCGAGGCAGCGGAGTTTATCAGCATACTGAGGGACTGGTGATCAGCGCGCTGTGGGGGGATTCGTTGTGTACTGAAGTATGTTTCCAGGTTAAGGCCTGCAGTGTGATAGCTGAGCTGACTTGGAGGTCCAAGTACCATTTCTACATAATTCGTTTAATCATATCGCCATAATCAATTGTATATTTGTAATTCTGACATGTAATTTCAATAAGAAGGAAACAGATTACTTTTGAACCTTAAATTGGCTGGCTTTGTCTCCTGTTTTCGCATTGTGTCCTCTAATCTCTTCTCACAGTTCTCTATAGTGTTTCGTTAACAGAATAAGCCTATCCCTTGGAACTCGACGCGGGGCCCGCGTTACAGTAGGAAACTTGGATTCATTTCAATCTTGATAGGCTGATGCGTTATGATGTAAGAAAGAATCCACTTTATTTTCGTGAAGGTCAAAGGTCATTTGGGGTCACATGAGGTCAAAACCTGAAATCCTTGTTTACATGATACATTTTGGTAGGAAACTTGGATTCATTTCAGTCTTGATAGGCTGATGCGTTATGATGTAAGAAAGGACCCGATTATTTTCGTGGAGGTCAAAGTTCATTTTGGGTCACATTGTGTCACACCCCGAAATCATGGTTTACACTGTATCTCAAGGTAGGAAACTTTGTTTCATTTCAAATTTGATATGTTGATACGTTATGATGTAAGAAATAACCCAATAAATTTTGGTGGAGGTCAAAGGTCATTTGGGGTCACATGGGGTCAAACTCCGAACTTCATGTTTACACTATATCTCAAGGTAGGAAGCCTGAATTGATTTCAAACTTGAAATGTTGATGCGTTATGATGGGAGGAAGAACCCTATTGGTTTCGGCAGAGGTCAAAGGTCATTTGGGGTCATAGGGGTCAAACTCAAAATTAGTATGTAAATGAATTATGGTGAGAAAATGGTCTGTATAAGGTTTGTTTGTGGAGGTGAAAGGACACCTGGGGTCATGATCGGTCAAACGTTGAAAAACTTGTCAAAATGGGATATCTCAAGGTAGGAAACTTGGATGGATTTGCTAATTAGTATGTGGATGTGTTATGGTGAGTTGAAAGTACTGTACCTGTTGTATTTGGTGAAGGTCAATGGTCATCTGGCATCACCTGGCATCAAACTCTGAAAACCTTGTTTGCAGAATATCTTAAGGCACAGTATGAAATTTGGCTTTTGAATAGAGAAATGTTTTGGTTAAAAGATAAACCAGTCACTTACAGGTGGAGACAAAGGTTATTTTGGGTCACGAGTTGTTACAAGAAATGTACCATTTTATTGAAAAGAGCATGTATGTATCATCGAAACCTCAATGCATTTTTGCATTCTGGTTTATTATCCGCACACATCACTTGATAGAAAAACATTACTTAAGGAGGGATGGTCCTAAGCATTCTAGCTTAAGACGCACTCAAGTTGACCATATTGCACTACGCAGTACGCGATTACGCTTGCCAGGAAAACGTAGATATTTAACGCACTTCACACACATCTCAAGTTTCAAAAGAACTTTATCAAAAGGTCCTGTTGGTAGGCATTCGGGTCACACTCAGCTATGAACTGCATCAAGTACTGTGTACAATAAGGACTGGGCATAGCTATAATGGGTTTGTCATACATCCAATGTCATACCAAATAGGGTTTTATCATTCGGTTCAGTACCAAAAAGAGCAAGCGAAGCCAACCGACTCTTCGTGCAATGAACTCCGTTTTCCAAGCACTGCAACTGCCCAAGCCTATGAATATTTGTACAAATATAGTAAGGTATCCATCGTCATTATAGGTCCATGAAACTTGCAACCTAAGTTGTATTTGCTGCTCTGATGGCAATGTACAGTACATCAAAGTTACACTCTTTCAACAGTTTGACATCGAAAATTAAGTCTCTTGTAAGAGCAACATGACCAGGAAAAGTTTCCAAGCTAAAGGCATCTCTGATGAAAATACACCGCCTCTTTAGATTTGTGAAATTACAAAGTGCCTAAACAACAGCGGGAGCTGTGTCTTTACAAGAATGTGCCAAAGAATGAAAAGAAGTCAGACAATTTCTTTTGTAACTAAGTGTATCGTAAAACGGCTGTGATACGGAACGGATCTTAAATGTTTAGGACATTTTGCAAACCCAATATGAGGAAATAAATCATTTCAGATTACAGTTTTTTTCAACAGAAAACGATATCTTTATCGTATGACGTATTTTTATTTAATATTGAGTGCATCTTGCAAACACCACGAGCGGAAAAATATTCCAGATTACAGTTTTTTCTTCAAACAAACAGAAAGCAGTATTTTGGCTCATCGTGTAATGTATTCTTGAAATGTTTGGTGCGTCATGAAACGCAATGAGCGGAAATACATTATTTCTCATTACGGTGTATTTTCAAATAAACAGAGGATGAAATCATTACTATCGTACAAAGCAATTTCACTTACACGTAAAATAAAATAGTACCGTATTCTTGCAATGAATCGGTTAGAGGTTATGTAGAACCGATACTGATTATTTTAGGCTCTGATACAATCAGTGGCGTAGCTAGGCATTTCTCCGGGGAAAACACCCAAATTTTCTCAATTTTTCTTTCAATGTGAAAACCATTTCTCTGGGGACATAATTCACGGCGCCCGGGGGTAGCTGAAATTTTTGCCCTTTTAACAAATATTTGAAAATGTGGAGCTTATAGTGGACAAGCATGTTGGATTCCGGGTTCCTACGTGTGGAAATATGAAAAGTTTAGGAATTAGCGAAGAATCTGTATTTCTCACTGTCAAGTCTGTGACTACACGGCCACCAAAGACGGTTGTTGCTACACAATGTTATCTAAGTCCTACAAATTTAGGTTCTCCAATGACATTTTAAAAGCCAAGAGCTTGCATTGAAGAAAATTTAGAATTTTATGAAAGAAAATTTTATGAAATTTGCACCGTAAGTACCAATGTAACTTGATGATCTGGTGATTTTGTCATTTCCGAAGTTCGGAAAAGCTCAACCAACTGATTTATGAGAAATCACGACTGTATTAGGAACTGCAAGTTTTACGTCTACTTATGAGAAAAGACGTGATTAAGCGGGAACGATCAATGGCGATCTGTGAAAAGTAGGAGACCATCCTTTCTGAAGTGATAATTTGCGTACAAGTAAAGTGCTGGAAGGTATATTTCAGCTTTTTCCTCAAAAACGTATTGCTCCTGTTCGTATAGGACATGTCTTGAGGGCTCATCCACCTACTTCTTAAAATGAACTTTCAGTTTTGAAAATTGAGTCGTTAAAATGATGTTTTCCTGGTCCACTTGAGCCCATCTTAAGCTAGAATGCCAAGGACCATCCCTCCTTAAGTAATGTTTTTGAATCAAGTGATGTGTGCGGATAATAAAAAATCGATTTCGGTTTTGTTCGCTATTTGGGCCCCTAGTTGGGCCCTCCTCATAGGACCATCCCCCTGTCATATCGATCTTAAGTATCATTTTTGGAAACCTTCGATGTAAGTGGATCTATTCTACTGTAATTAATATTGAATTAGTTGGGACAAGTTAAAATGGGTCCATTTGGGCCCTTCTTAAGCGAAAATGCCCCGGAAAATCGTTTCTTACATTACACTTTTATGACCAGTGATGAGTGGAGACTAAACGGTATCAGTTTCAGCTTTGTTCTCAAAAGTGTAATTGAGACCCTTTTGGGGCCCCTTGTTGGGGCCTTGTTATAGGACCACCTTCCCAATAATTTCGATCCTTAGTATCATTTTTGGAAACATGCAATGTAATTGGATCAATTTTTAGTAATATTGACCTTGTTCTGACAAGTTAAAATGGGCACATTTGGGCCCTTTGTGGTCCATTTGGGCCCTTCTTAAAAGATAATGCCCTGGAAAATCTTTTCTTAAGTTATATTTTTATTGTTAGTGGTGGGTGGAGACTAAACGGTATCAGTTTCAACTTTGGTCTCAAAAGTGTAATTGAGACCCTACTTGGGCCCTACTTTAAGCCCTTCTTAAGTGGTGAATGCCCCGGATTTCGTTTTCTTAAGTTTTATATTTCAGTGAACTGGTTTGGTACTTGCAGTGTTTTATTTTTTCATTGATGTTCTCAAAAGTGTGATTGATTGTCACTTTGGGGCCTTTTAGCTAGGTCCTACCTGTTCTTGTGGGCCCAAATGCGAAACTTAAGAAATGGGTTTCTTTCTTTGTCACGGTATCTTCAATACAATGGGACCTTCAAACCTTTCGTTCCCGATAGTGTAAATGATAAGGGGGCTAGCTCCCTAACTATATACCTGATCAGTGATCAATGTCTTTGTGAATTTGAGAGTATGCTCTTTGGTTTGGAGTCAGGAGACATTGCATTTTTCACATCAAAAAAGTGAAGGTTGCTAAGTTATTTTGGCAAATTTTGTGGTTAAAATGCTTCAGTTGTCATGGAAACTACATTCTTTGCACACATCACTCTTGTTGTTAGGCACAGGTACAGAGGATATTAAAAATAGATGGACAATCGTTTAATGCAAAGCACCAAGGAGGACTGTCTTTACATCAAATTTCATCTGCAACAATATGGAAACTTTGTCTCCTTGAATGGAAGCAATTGTGCCGCCTTCTAGACAGCACAGAAAATTCAATATAATTATTCCAAGCAATGTGGCATCATTAAAGACCAATTTTATCAGAAGTCAAACGAAGTATGGGTTTTTCCGAGGCAGCTTGTAGTTTCATGGTCTACCGGAAGTAACTTATCTTGGTTTGTACATAAGCAGTCAGAAATAACGAGTATTTTTTTTATTTGAGGATGGAACAAAAGGAAGTCATTAAAGCAAAAGCATCTATGAAGTTTTTTAAGCTTCGTAAAGGGTAATTAGTATAAATGCAGCTGTATGTCTAATTGGTAACCACTTTTGTGAAATCTGATCTGGTGCAGGTTTTACGTCATCAATCAGCTGATCCATGGTCGTGTTTCTTCGACAATGGCGATACTCATGTCTTGAAGAGCGGGAGATTTGAAACTTTTTTTCGGTATGAGTTTTTTACGGAAAAACAAGAACACAGTAGTGTTAATATCTAATGTATATATATGTACTACACATATGTGGGGAGTCAAATGGCCACTATTTCTCCCAGTGGGGTAGCTACTGGGGGGGGGGGCAGGGCGGCATGTTGCCCCTCCTGGAAAAATTTTTGGGGAAATTTGATGCATATTCTTATTATTACAAAAATTTCTCAAAATTTTTGTTAGAATAAGAAATTGTGAGACATTTCTCATACATAATTCGTATTTTCATGCCTCAAATTAAATCAGATTTCGTCAGTGTCGCATGAACCGGCCCAATTCGCGTTCCACAGAAATGTCATCGCCGCGTAGCAGATTGAATGTTCTGTTGTGCTTGTATACGTACCGGGGTTATGATTAGTGTATTTCAGTGCACAGGAAGCTGTTATTCAGGTTAAACTCGGGGAATTCAGTAAAAGGATGTGAAAACTGACAAGTCACTACCACAGACCCCCGAGGTTGTTATGTTCTTCTACAAGCTAGCAGTAGCTGTACGATTTTACTCTGTGTACATAACGATGGATGGGGCTGGAACAATCCATGGCCAACGATAAACTTAAAATTAATCTAGAAATTAGAATTAACGGGATCCGTTGGCACACTTAGATTTTGTTACTTAGCCTAATCCTTGGAGGCTTACAAGCTAGTTCGGAAAATAGCTTTCTGCTCACTTTGAGTGTAACAATAAATGGACAATAAGTACCTTGTAGCCTTCTTCACTTAACAGACTACTTTTCTAACAGGATATCCTGTGTGATCGAGCCACTATTAGGCCTCCTTAGTGGCGTGCAAAGAGGAGACCACTGGGCCATGCCCCCCTCACAGATGCCATTATTTCTTTGTTCTTAAAAATACGTAGTCTAACTTTATTAACACAGATTTTACTTCAAAAGATAGCATATGTGGCACCAGATTGCTTATAAGGACGCCCATTTTTTCAAAAATTTTCAAAGGGGAAGGATTGTCCGGGCTGCAAGGTCTTTCAGTGATGCCATTTTTTTTTTTTTTTTTTTTAATTCCTACAAATAGACCTAAGCAAATTCTGTCAAATTCTAATTTTTACTTAAGGTAGACTTTGTTTCCCACTGGTGGCATCGATAAAAAAGACTTCATGTTTAGATTCTCTTTACAAGCATAAATACCCTATTTTGACCGTCTGAGGGGTCTGATTTTTCGAAATTTTCTTTACGCTCCGCGCCAACCAATGGTGGCGCTTCGCTCGGTCTTTTGGGCAAAATTACATATTTGGGGTAAAATTAGCTCTTAACTCTCTGATCACTTTGCAGTTTGCGAACATATTTTGAAGTGAGCATTTTATTGCAAAGGACAAAAGAAGAAAGCGACTGGCTAGATTCTTCGTATTAGCCTGGAAAATGCTATTTCCGGCCATATAAGGGGTCTGATTTTTCCAAATTTTCTCTACGCTCCGCGCCAACCAATGGTGGCGCTCCGCTTAGATAATCTTTGTGACAAAATAACTATTTGTGGCCAAAAAACCCCCACAAAAAACGATCAATGCTCTTTTATTTTGACTCCTAAAAGTGTGCAAATTTAATGACAAGTTTTACTTCGTAAGGTAGCATAAATGGCATAAAAAATGCATGTCAAGACACAAAAGTTTCAGTTTTATCCTCATGAACCACCACGATTCAACTTTTAACACTGTTCTTCTCAAAGTCAAAAATCTTGCACCATTTTGCATCTAGGCTCCTTGAAAACGTCAAAAATTTTCCGGACACCCCTCCCCTTAGACTATACTGCATGCCACTCCCCCTTCAGAGAAATCTTGCGTACGCCACTGCATTGGTACATACAAATAAACAAGATATTGTTTACCAAAATAATATACTTTGTTATTTCCGATTGCTCTGTTTTACTTTAAGATTAAAATGCAGCTAATATTACGAAAGGACATGGTAATGTTGTAATAATTGTAAAAGTTTGCATATTTTATATGAAATACAGACACATTGACCGGGAAAAGTTTTGGGGAAATTTCATATCTTTGCCCCCTGGAAAAAATCCTAGCTACGCCACTGATTGCTCCCCTTTAACATCCCCAAAGTATTGAGATTCTGCAACATCGCTGCTCCACTTCTTTAAACTGAACAGCCTATTTCTCCTCAACAACCTCATATTATCAGGATGGGATTGTGTTAAGTGGCATGAGATCTTCACAAACCTCGCATTCCCCTCAAGGAGGTCCTGTTCCTATTAACTTCAAAACCAACACAAAAATGTGAAAAAGAAAGGGAAACAAAACATTCCTTTTCAGCAGGAGGGAGACATAAACCCCTGCTTCCCTCAAAATCACCTTGAGACACAAATCTAGTAACACTATTTATTGATAGTGTAACACTATTTATTGATAAAAAAAAAAACAAAATGGCCGCCAGATAGCAGCACGTGTCGGGAATGAGGCTCCGTCGAAATTGACTTTTTTTGGTATGTCATAAACATTAATTCGTCTCTGCCACTTTATTAACCCTTTACCGTTGTGCTCCGATCGGGGCATGTTTGCGCGCCTCGGGAGGGGGCGGAAAAGCGGACGTAGCACGCCCCGCATCAGCTTCCGTAGGCCATTGACCCCGTGACCTTAAACTATTGTCTCTCTCGTTGTTGTGGCCGAATTTTCGGGTAGCTACTCGCAGTTTCGAGCTCCGCGTGAAACAGTAAAGATGGGTGACAGCCGAGCTCTCCACATGGGTCCAAAAGGACCCAAACAACGGTAAAGGGTTAAAAGATTCTGTTATCATCAGAGAGCATCTTGAGTACATTCACGTTCATTATGAGTGGCCCTCAGAGCAGCAAATCCAAGCCAAACATTCAGCCTACTCTAGATCAACTGAGTCAGCGAGTAACGAGGTCTGCTACACGTAAGGATAATTACATAACCGAGGAGAACACCTCTGATTCAGAGAGTGAACTGGGAGATGCACATGCACCTTTGCAATCTCTACAATTGTCAATGGAAAAATCGTTGAGAAAAAAAGGCAGAGACGTGGATTCATTTCAATCTTGATAGGCTGATGCGTTATGATGTAAGAAAGAATCCACTTTATTTTCGTGAAGGTCAAAGGTCATTTGGGGTCACATGAGGTCAAAACCTGAAATCCTTGTTTACATGATACATTTTGGTAGGAAACTTGGATTCATTTCAGTCTTGATAGGCTGATGCGTTATGATGTAAGAAAGGACCCGATTATTTTCGTGGAGGTCAAAGTTCATTTTGGGTCACATTGTGTCACACCCCGAAATCATGGTTTACACTGTATCTCAAGGTAGGAAACTTTGTTTCATTTCAAATTTGATATGTTGATACGTTATGATGTAAGAAATAACCCAATAAATTTTGGTGGAGGTCAAAGGTCATTTGGGGTCACATGGGGTCAAACTCCGAACTTCATGTTTACACTATATCTCAAGGTAGGAAGCCTGAATTGATTTCAAACTTGAAATGTTGATGCGTTATGATGGGAGGAAGAACCCTATTGGTTTCGGCAGAGGTCAAAGGTCATTTGGGGTCATAGGGGTCAAACTCAAAATTAGTATGTAAATGAATTATGGTGAGAAAATGGTCTGTATAAGGTTTGTTTGTGGAGGTGAAAGGACACCTGGGGTCATGATCGGTCAAACGTTGAAAAACTTGTCAAAATGGGATATCTCAAGGTAGGAAACTTGGATGGATTTGCTAATTAGTATGTGGATGTGTTATGGTGAGTTGAAAGTACTGTACCTGTTGTATTTGGTGAAGGTCAATGGTCATCTGGCATCACCTGGCATCAAACTCTGAAAACCTTGTTTGCAGAATATCTTAAGGCACAGTATGAAATTTGGCTTTTTGAATAGAGAAATGTTTTGGTTAAAAGATAAACCAGTCACTTACAGGTGGAGACAAAGGTTATTTTGGGTCACGAGTTGTTACAAGAAATGTACCATTTTATTGAAAAGAGCATGTATGTATCATCGAAACCTCAATGCATTTTTGCATTCTGGTTTATTATCCGCACACATCACTTGATAGAAAAACATTACTTAAGGAGGGATGGTCCTAAGCATTCTAGCTTAAGACGCACTCAAGTTGACCATATTGCACTACGCAGTACGCGATTACGCTTGCCAGGAAAACGTAGATATTTAACGCACTTCACACACATCTCAAGTTTCAAAAGAACTTTATCAAAAGGTCCTGTTGGTAGGCATTCGGGTCACACTCAGCTATGAACTGCATCAAGTACTGTGTACAATAAGGACTGGGCATAGCTATAATGGGTTTGTCATACATCCAATGTCATACCAAATAGGGTTTTATCATTCGGTTCAGTACCAAAAAGAGCAAGCGAAGCCAACCGACTCTTCGTGCAATGAACTCCGTTTTCCAAGCACTGCAACTGCCCAAGCCTATGAATATTTGTACAAATATAGTAAGGTATCCATCGTCATTATAGGTCCATGAAACTTGCAACCTAAGTTGTATTTGCTGCTCTGATGGCAATGTACAGTACATCAAAGTTACACTCTTTCAACAGTTTGACATCGAAAATTAAGTCTCTTGTAAGAGCAACATGACCAGGAAAAGTTTCCAAGCTAAAGGCATCTCTGATGAAAATACACCGCCTCTTTAGATTTGTGAAATTACAAAGTGCCTAAACAACAGCGGGAGCTGTGTCTTTACAAGAATGTGCCAAAGAATGAAAAGAAGTCAGACAATTTCTTTTGTAACTAAGTGTATCGTAAAACGGCTGTGATACGGAACGGATCTTAAATGTTTAGGACATTTTGCAAACCCAATATGAGGAAATAAATCATTTCAGATTACAGTTTTTTTCAACAGAAAACGATATCTTTATCGTATGACGTATTTTTATTTAATATTGAGTGCATCTTGCAAACACCACGAGCGGAAAAATATTCCAGATTACAGTTTTTTCTTCAAACAAACAGAAAGCAGTATTTTGGCTCATCGTGTAATGTATTCTTGAAATGTTTGGTGCGTCATGAAACGCAATGAGCGGAAATACATTATTTCTCATTACGGTGTATTTTCAAATAAACAGAGGATGAAATCATTACTATCGTACAAAGCAATTTCACTTACACGTAAAATAAAATAGTACCGTATTCTTGCAATGAATCGGTTAGAGGTTATGTAGAACCGATACTGATTATTTTAGGCTCTGATACAATCAGTGGCGTAGCTAGGCATTTCTCCGGGGAAAACACCCAAATTTTCTCAATTTTTCTTTCAATGTGAAAACCATTTCTCTGGGGACATAATTCACGGCGCCCGGGGTAGCTGAAATTTTTGCCCTTTTAACAAATATTTGAAAATGTGGAGCTTATAGTGGACAAGCATGTTGGATTCCGGGTTCCTACGTGTGGAAATATGAAAAGTTTAGGAATTAGCGAAGAATCTGTATTTCTCACTGTCAAGTCTGTGACTACACGGCCACCAAAGACGGTTGTTGCTACACAATGTTATCTAAGTCCTACAAATTTAGGTTCTCCAATGACATTTTAAAAGCCAAGAGCTTGCATTGAAGAAAATTTAGAATTTTATGAAAGAAAATTTTATGAAATTTGCACCGTAAGTACCAATGTAACTTGATGATCTGGTGATTTTGTCATTTCCGAAGTTCGGAAAAGCTCAACCAACTGATTTATGAGAAATCACGACTGTATTAGGAACTGCAAGTTTTACGTCTACTTATGAGAAAAGACGTGATTAAGCGGGAACGATCAATGGCGATCTGTGAAAAGTAGGAGACCATCCTTTCTGAAGTGATAATTTGCGTACAAGTAAAGTGCTGGAAGGTATATTTCAGCTTTTTCCTCAAAAACGTATTGCTCCTGTTCGTATAGGACATGTCTTGAGGGCTCATCCACCTACTTCTTAAAATGAACTTTCAGTTTTGAAAATTGAGTCGTTAAAATGATGTTTTCCTGGTCCACTTGAGCCCATCTTAAGCTAGAATGCCAAGGACCATCCCTCCTTAAGTAATGTTTTTGAATCAAGTGATGTGTGCGGATAATAAAAAATCGATTTCGGTTTTGTTCGCTATTTGGGCCCCTAGTTGGGCCCTCCTCATAGGACCATCCCCCTGTCATATCGATCTTAAGTATCATTTTTGGAAACCTTCGATGTAAGTGGATCTATTCTACTGTAATTAATATTGAATTAGTTGGGACAAGTTAAAATGGGTCCATTTGGGCCCTTCTTAAGCGAAAATGCCCCGGAAAATCGTTTCTTACATTACACTTTTATGACCAGTGATGAGTGGAGACTAAACGGTATCAGTTTCAGCTTTGTTCTCAAAAGTGTAATTGAGACCCTTTTGGGGCCCCTTGTTGGGGCCTTGTTATAGGACCACCTTCCCAATAATTTCGATCCTTAGTATCATTTTTGGAAACATGCAATGTAATTGGATCAATTTTTAGTAATATTGACCTTGTTCTGACAAGTTAAAATGGGCACATTTGGGCCCTTTGTGGTCCATTTGGGCCCTTCTTAAAAGATAATGCCCTGGAAAATCTTTTCTTAAGTTATATTTTTATTGTTAGTGGTGGGTGGAGACTAAACGGTATCAGTTTCAACTTTGGTCTCAAAAGTGTAATTGAGACCCTACTTGGGCCCTACTTTAAGCCCTTCTTAAGTGGTGAATGCCCCGGATTTCGTTTTCTTAAGTTTTATATTTCAGTGAACTGGTTTGGTACTTGCAGTGTTTTATTTTTTCATTGATGTTCTCAAAAGTGTGATTGATTGTCACTTTGGGGCCTTTTAGCTAGGTCCTACCTGTTCTTGTGGGCCCAAATGCGAAACTTAAGAAATGGGTTTCTTTCTTTGTCACGGTATCTTCAATACAATGGGACCTTCAAACCTTTCGTTCCCGATAGTGTAAATGATAAGGGGGCTAGCTCCCTAACTATATACCTGATCAGTGATCAATGTCTTTGTGAATTTGAGAGTATGCTCTTTGGTTTGGAGTCAGGAGACATTGCATTTTTCACATCAAAAAAGTGAAGGTTGCTAAGTTATTTTGGCAAATTTTGTGGTTAAAATGCTTCAGTTGTCATGGAAACTACATTCTTTGCACACATCACTCTTGTTGTTAGGCACAGGTACAGAGGATATTAAAAATAGATGGACAATCTTTTAATGCAAAGCACCAAGGAGGACTGTCTTTACATCAAATTTCATCTGCAACAATATGGAAACTTTGTCTCCTCGAAGGGAAGCAATTGTGCCGTCATCTAGACAGCACAGCCTGGAAAATTCAATATAATTATTCCAAGCAATGTGGCATCATTAAAGACCAATTTTATCCGAAGTCAAACGAAGTATGGGTTTTTCAGAGGCAGCTTGTAGTTTCATGGTCTACCGGAAGTAGCTTATCTTGGTTTGTACATAAGCAGTCAGAAATAACGAGTATTTCTTATTTGAGGGTGAAACAAAACAATAACAAAAAAGTATTGGGTTATCAAAAATTTTCATCATTAAAGCAAAAGCATCTATGAAGTTTTTTAAGCTTCGTAAAGGGTAATTAGTATAAATTCAGCTGTATGTCTAGTTGGTAACCACTTTTGTGAAATTTGATCAGGTGCAGGTTTTACGTCATCAGTCAGCTGATCCATGGTCGTGTTTCTTCGACAATGGCGATACTCATGTCTTGAAGAGCGGAAGATTTGAAACTTTTTTTCGGTATGAGTTTTTTTTACGGAAAAACAACAACACAGTAGTGTTAATATCTAATGTGTATATATGTACTACACATATGTGGGGAGTCAAATGGCCACTATTTCTCCCAGTGGGGTAGCTACTGGGGGGGGGGCAGGGCGGCATGTTGCCCCTCCTGGAAAAATTTTTGGGGAAATTTGATGCATATTCTTATTATTACAAAAATTTCTCAAAATTTTTGTTAGAATAAGAAATTGTGAGACATTTCTCATACATAATTCGTATTTTCATGCCTCAAATTAAATCAGATTTCGTCAGTGTCGCATGAACCGGCCCAATTCGCGTTCCACAGAAATGTCATCGCCGCGTAGCAGATTGAATGTTCTGTTGTGCTTGTATACGTACCGGGGTTATGATTAGTGTATTTCAGTGCACAGGAAGCTGTTATTCAGGTTAAACTCGGGGAATTCAGTAAAAGGATGTGAAAACTGACAAGTCACTACCACAGACCCCCGAGGTTGTTATGTTCTTCTACAAGCTAGCAGTAGCTGTACGATTTTACTCTGTGTACATAACGATGGATGGGGCTGGAACAATCCATGGCCAACGATAAACTTAAAATTAATCTAGAAATTAGAATTAACGGGATCCGTTGGCACACTTAGATTTTGTTACTTAGCCTAATCCTTGGAGGCTTACAAGCTAGTTCGGAAAATAGCTTTCTGCTCACTTTGAGTGTAACAATAAATGGACAATAAGTACCTTGTAGCCTTCTTCACTTAACAGACTACTTTTCTAACAGGATATCCTGTGTGATCGAGCCACTATTAGGCCTCCTTAGTGGCGTGCAAAGAGGAGACCACTGGGCCATGCCCCCCTCACAGATGCCATTATTTCTTTGTTCTTAAAAATACGTAGTCTAACTTTATTAACACAGATTTTACTTCAAAAGATAGCATATGTGGCACCAGATTGCTTATAAGGACGCCCATTTTTTCAAAAATTTTCAAAGGGGAAGGATTGTCCGGGCTGCAAGGTCTTTCAGTGATGCCATTTTTTTTTTTTTTAATTCCTACAAATAGACCTAAGCAAATTCTGTCAAATTCTAATTTTTACTTAAGGTAGACTTTGTTTCCCACTGGTGGCATCGATAAAAAGACTTCATGTTTAGATTCTCTTTACAAGCATAAATACCCTATTTTGACCGTCTGAGGGTCTGATTTTTCGAAATTTTCTTTACGCTCCGCGCCAACCAATGGTGGCGCTTCGCTCGGTCTTTTGGGCAAAATTACATATTTGGGGTAAAATTAGCTCTTAACTCTCTGATCACTTTGCAGTTTGCGAACATATTTTGAAGTGAGCATTTTATTGCAAAGGACAAAAGAAGAAAGCGACTGGCTAGATTCTTCGTATTAGCCTGGAAAATGCTATTTCCGGCCATATAAGGGGTCTGATTTTTCCAAATTTTCTCTACGCTCCGCGCCAACCAATGGTGGCGCTCCGCTTAGATAATCTTTGTGACAAAATAACTATTTGTGGCCAAAAAACCCCCACAAAAAACGATCAATGCTCTTTTATTTTGACTCCTAAAAGTGTGCAAATTTAATGACAAGTTTTACTTCGTAAGGTAGCATAAATGGCATAAAAAATGCATGTCAAGACACAAAAGTTTCAGTTTTATCCTCATGAACCACCACGATTCAACTTTTAACACTGTTCTTCTCAAAGTCAAAAATCTTGCACCATTTTGCATCTAGGCTCCTTGAAAACGTCAAAAATTTTCCGGACACCCCTCCCCTTAGACTATACTGCATGCCACTCCCTCTTCAGAGAAATCTTGCGTACGCCACTGCATTGGTACATACAAATAAACAAGATATTGTTTACCAAAATAATATACTTTGTTATTTCCGATTGCTCTGTTTTACTTTAAGATTAAAATGCAGCTAATATTACGAAAGGACATGGTAATGTTGTAATAATTGTAAAAGTTTGCATATTTTATATGAAATACAGACACATTGACCGGGAAAAGTTTTGGGGAAATTTCATACCTTTGCCCCCTGGAAAAAATCCTAGCTACGCCACTGATTGCTCCCCTTTAACATCCCCAAAGTATTGAGATTCTGCAGCATCGCTGCTCTACTTCTTTAAACTGAACAGCTTATTTCTCCTCAACAACCTCATATTATCAGGATGGGATTGTGTTAAGTGGCATGAGATTTTCACAAACCTCGCATTCCCCTCAAGGAGGTCTTGCAAAACCAACACAAAAATGTGAAAAACAAAGGGAAACGAAACATTCCTTTTCAGTAGGAGGGAGACATAAACCCCTGCTTCCCTCAAAATCACCTTGAGACACAAATCTAGTAACACTATTTATTGATAGTGTAACACTATTTATGGATGAATAAAACAAAATGGCCGCATGATAGCAGCACGTGTCGGGAATGAGGCTCCGTCGAAATTGACTTTTTTGGTATGTCATAAACATTAATTTGTCTCTGCCACTTTATTAACCCTTTACCGTTGTGCTCCGATCGGGGCATGTTTGCGCGCCTCGGGAGGGGGCGGAAAAGCGGACGTAGCACGCCCCGCATCAGCTTCCGTAGGCCATTGACCCCGTGACCTTAAACTATTGTCTCTCTCGTTGTTGTGGCCGAATTTTCGGGTAGCTACTCGCAGTTTCGAGCTCCGCGTGAAACAGTAAAGATGGGTGACAGCCGAGCTCTCCACATGGGTCCAAAAGGACCCAAACAACGGTAAAGGGTTAAAAGATTCTGTTATCATCAGAGAGCATCTTGAGTACATTCACGTTCATTATGAGTGGCCCTCAGAGCAGCAAATCCAAGCCAAACATTCAGCCTACTCTAGATCAACTGAGTCAGCGAGTAACGAGGTCTGCTACACGTAAGGATAATTACATAACCGAGGAGAACACCTCTGATTCAGAGAGTGAACTGGGAGATGCACATGCACCTTTGCAATCTCTACAATTGTCAATGGAAAAATCGTTGAGAAAAAAAGGCAGAGACGTGAGACGTATCAGTGATGAGCTGGGCCGAATTGAGAAGGATTCTGAGAGAGCTGTGGAGTTTTTAACTAAGCGAGTGGATCAGCTTGAAAAGAAGGACAAGGCTCATAGGGAACGTATTGAGTTACTTGTAAAGAAAGTTGAAGAACTTGAACGTGTGAACCATGAACAGGCTGATCTAATCAATGTACAAGAAAGGTTTTCCAGAAGGAGTAATCTAAGAATTGTTGGGTATCCTGCCGTAGAAGGAGAGAACTGCATTGAAATCGCCAAATCTGTACCTGAAGAAGTAGGTGTTGCCAACCCCAAATTGAAAGAGCGCACAGAGATGGCCGAACCCACCCCACTAGTGTTGTGTATTGCGTGGTACGGGAACGAGTTCCAGGCCGAAAAAGGATGAGAGACTTGAGTTGGTTTTGAAATATTTATTTGATGATTTTATTTCCACAAAAGATGATTAAGTTGAATTAATTTATAATTATTCTGTCAGCCTAATACGATTCCTATTATGTGTATCCCTCTGCGTCTACGGCACGAGTGTCCAGCTCGCAGGCTCGGTCTTGTGAATCGTGCGAGCTCTGAACACATGCAGTCCCCTGATTGGTCAAAAGTTATGACGCACCCATATGAATAATTATTATGATATAAATGACCAATGAGGAGGCTGCAAAGGGGGAAATTGGCCACACCTCGAAAATATGGGTTACAGCGTGCACGTGGAGCTACGGCAATGTGAAATGTCACGACCACTGGTAACACGTGACGGGAAACAGGAAGGGCCCTGGGAATCTAGAACAAAGGTTAGGGAGCGTTGCTCGCAAACAACAAGATGGCGTCTGGTAAAGGTCATGCAGAGTGCACCATACTACATGACACTAGATCCCGCCATTTACTGGTAAAACTGTCTTTCTATCAGGACAAAATAACGGCACTGAAGTTTTAAAGGGAGAAGCTCAACGGCAAACATTATTTCCTGACCGATGACCTTACTAAGATCGATTTATTGGAGAAGCCAAAGTGGAGTAGGCAAGTTTCGCAGCTTTTTCAAGAAGGTACACGATTACGCTTTTCTGCTGGGAAATGGCGTGACCGCATTGGAAAGCCATACTCTTTCACTAGCCCTTCTGTTTAATACTACGTCATCAAGGATTTATACTCTTAGGATTCGACGGTCTTCTTTCCGAAAACCTGTTCTGTTTACGCCCATTTAAGTGAACCCACACAGGCTGTTGCTTTTGTTGTTGCAAGATGGCCACTAAGAATCATGGCCTTACGTCAACTTCCACTTTGGGAATGTTGTTTGGATTTGGTTTTCTTTTTCTTTTTTGTTTTTTCTTCTATGCATCTCGTACTTGTCCATATTATCTTATTCGAACACTGATGTATACCAGTATGGTGAGTACCAAACATTTTGTTATTTGCCCCAAAAATGGTTACACTGAAGCTGTGTTCCTTTAACACAAGGGATTTGCGTGACAACAGGAAGCGAAGAAAACTTTTCCTTTATTTACATAGAAATAATTATGATGTAATATTTCTACAAGAAACCCATCCCACCGAACGTGATTTTAAATTTTGCAGAAATGAGTGGGGTGGAAACTTAATCCTATCACATGGTACAAACCAAAGTAGGGGTACCGCCATTTTATTTAACACTCATTTCTCTCAGTCCCTGAGTCTCGAGTTACTAGATGGAGAAGGGCGTTTTGTTATTGTCACTTTGAATGTTGAGGGCACAGAAATGTGCTTTATCAATGTGTACGGCCCAAATTTAGACATTTGTAGTACGCATTGCAAAATTAAGGAACAACTGCAAAATATTTATTTTGACTTTATATCTGGGTGGTTATTTTAACTTCGTATGGAAGTTAGACCTTGATAAAACGGGTGGCCTACCCCGTACAAATTTTAATGTTCGTCGAGAGGTTAGTAAACTTGTCCAAACTTATGACCTAGTAGATATATGGCGGGAGCGTAACCCCAAGACTAGAAAGTTCACCTGGCATTCCAGTGTGGATGATCAAATTAACTGTAGACTTGATTTCTTTCTCATATCCTCTGATCTTAAAAATTGTATCCAAGATACTGATATATCGCCGGTTTTTGGCTCTGACCATGATCATATTACTTTAACAGTTCTTTTGGGAAATGTAAGAGGACCAGGTGTGTGGAAGTTTAACGTATCTTTGTTAAACGATAAGATGTATAAAGAGTTGATTATTAAAACAGTTGCAGGTACAATTTCTTCCAACTCTAATTGTAATCCTTGTCTGTTGTGGGAAATTTGCAAACTAAATATAAGGACAGTTTCTATCACCTTTTCGAAGCATCGGGCAAGAATGCGTAAACTCCACGAAAGGAAAATCCTTGAACAAATTGCTATTTATGAAAAATCAACTCTTTTAATCCTACCGATGAGATTAAAAGTTTATTATGCAATGCCAGACCAAAATTAGAAGAGCTGTACGACTTTAAATTGAACGGTATCATTGTACGCTCCAGGGCTCGCTGGGCAGAGAAGGGGGAAAAATATTAACAATTTTCTAGGTCTTGAAAAACGAAACAAGATGTCCAATACTATCAGTAAGGTAATATATGACAATAATCGTTTTTTACGAAACCCAATTGACATTTTGCGGGAAGCTGGGAATTTTTATTCAAATCTCTATAAGAAGGACAACAGTCTTTCCCCCTTTAACTTCAAGCAGGTTTGGAATTTTCAGCATTCTTCTCTTTCTAATGAACAAAGGGCTAATTGTGAAGGCTTCTTAACATTGCTTGAGTGCAGTCAGGTGCTCCGTTCTTTAGCAAAAAACAAATCCCCGGGTTCTGATGGACTCCCTGCCGAATTTTATCTTACCTTTTGGAACGATATTGGACAGCTTGTGGTTGATTCATTTAACTGTGCTTTCGACAAAGGTTATTTATCAGACGAACAGGGCAGAGCTATAATTTCATTGATTCCTAAACCGGGAAAAGACACAAGATATCTTAAGAATTGGCACCCTGTTGCATTGTTAAACACTGATTATAAAATTGCAGCTAAATGTATAGCTTCCCGTGTGAAAAAGTTTTACATTCAATCATAGGTAATGAACCAACAAGTTTTTTAAAAGGAAGGTTCATAGGTGAAAATATAAGATTAATACAAGACCTTATTACATATTGTAAGAAAAATCTGTACCAGGAGGGTTGTTACTTTTAGATTTCGAAAAAGCTTTTGATCGTTTGGACTGGGGCTTTATTCAACATACTCTATTAATTTTTAATTTTGGATAGCATTTTAAGAAATGGATTAAGGTATTTTATAGCAATGTTACTTCATGTGTTTCAAATAATGGTTATCTGTCTGATTACTTTAGAATATCACGTGGTGTTCGACAGGGTTGCCCATTGGGCCCTTATCTTTTCATTATTTGTACCGAAATACTCTCCTCTTGGATTAATTCCAATCAGTTAATCCAAGGCATCATAATTTCCTGAATATCACTTAAGATATCTCAGTATGCTGATGATACTGTTTCTATTACTGACGGGTCTGAAATGTCATTTTTTGAGGTGAATAAGGTTTTACAAAGGTTTTGTGATAATTCTGGTTTAAAGACTAATTTCGATAAATCACATTTATTCTTACATGGGCCGCTTTCCAAGTGTCATCCTAATTATTTGCACCGCTTTAACTTGGAATTAAATACCACCGTTATAAAGTATCTGGGAATTTCTTTTTCACATCACAGAGATGATTTCTTTCGTTTAAATTATTTACCCAAGCTTTCTCGGTTAAAAGTACTCTTCGACTTTGGTCAGTTAGAGATATTACTCCTATTGGGAAGGTACTTTTAATTAAAAGTTTTGCTCTCTCTCAGCTGGTTTTCTTATTTATGGTTCTTCCTAATCCACCTGATAATTATTTTGATGAACTGAATAAGTTATTTTTTAATTGCATTTGGAATTATAAGCCTGATAAGGTGAAGAGAACAGTGCTCTGTAATACAAAAGAAAATGGAGGTCTAAATATGATAGATGTTCGCATTTTTGCTAATAGTTTAAAACAAAATGGGTTAAAATGTACGTTGATGATACGTTAATAGACCTTAGAAATTATTTTTCACTTATACCTTACGTAATTATGGAGGTGATTTTCTTTTCATTTGCGATTTTAAGAGAGGTGATGTATTTTTATCAAATAACTTTATCCGTGATGTGTGTGATGCTTGGGCAAGTTTTAGCTTTTCTACTCCTCAAAATGATTTTGTAAGCCAACTGGTATTAAACAATAATTTTATCAAAATTAACAATCGGGTTGTTTATTTCCATGTATTAAAACAGAATAAGGTTAACATAGTAGGGGACTTTTTTACAAGAGAGGGTGGTGTCGTATTGTATCAAAACTTTGTTGATAAGTATGGCATTAGAAACTTCCCATTTACCCATTACTATGGAATAATTGCAGCCATCCCGTCTCATTGGAATCATATTTAGGTCATGACAGTGGTTTCAACTTGAATTATTGCCAACTAGTAAAACTTTCTTTGAAGCAACGTGCTACCAACCTTGTATATAGATCCGTTCTTTCGAATAATATCTCTTCTCCAAGAGCCATAAGTAAATGGGAAGCATTGTTCCCGGATTATGTTTTTGACTGGAAATTTGTATTTATGTTACCTCATACTGCTGTTAGGGAGGCAAATATCCAGTACTTACAGTTTAGATACCTCCACAGGATTGTCGAAACTAATGATTTTTTATATAGGGTGAAAATTAAAGAGTCCCAATTATGTACTTTTTGCAATGCAGACATTGGAACAATTGAACATCTCTTCTGGAATTGTCCCATCACAAAAGCGTTCTGGGAAGAAATTTGTTTCAGTTGCCTGAGGGATGAAATAGAATTAGATGAGTTAACTGTTGATTTTGGGTATTTAGAAAATAACGAAAGCATAATTAACTTTTTTCTTCTCTATGCAAAGTATTTATATATTCCTGTAAGCAAAAATGTTCCAGACCAAATGCCATTACATTCTACCATAAGTTTAAATTTAGCACAGAGGTTGAATTATATATTTTAATGACACAAAATCAGTTTGACGTTGCCAACAAGTACCGATCGGCCGTCACCTTCCTTTAAATGTTGTTTCGCACCATATTAATACTTAATATTATAGCATACATAGCACATGATGTACCACGATTTTTATTGCTGGATTAGAATTTGTTTTTAATTTTTCCTGTTGAAAAGTATCGACATAACCTCAAAGATATTCTGCATTAAAATCCGATGTAAATACTGTAACCGAAATAGTAAGGTAAACATGTTGTTCATACCACTGTTGTGCATATAATATTAACGTGAATAAAGAGATGCAAAAAAAAAAAAAAAAAAACGCTATTTAAATAACGAAAGCATAATTAACTTTTTTCTTTTCTGTGCAAAGTATTTATATATTCCTATAAGCAAAAATGTTCCAGACCAAATGCCATTACATTCTACCATAAGTTTAAATTTAGCACCGAGGTTGAATTATATATTTTAATGAAACAAAATCAGTTTGACGTTGCCAACAAGTACCGATCGGCCGTCACCTTCCTTTAAATGTTGTTTCGCACCATATTAATACTTTATATTATAGCATACATAGCACATGATGTACCACGGTTTTTATTGCTGGATTAGAATTTGTTTTTAATTTTTCCTGTTGGAAAGTATCGACATAACCTCAAAGATATTCTGCATTAAGATCCGATGTAAATACTGTAACCGAAATAGTAAGGTAAACATGCTGTTCATACTACTGTTGTGCATATAATATTAACGTGAATAAAGAGATGCAAAAAAAAAAAAACACTATTTATTGATATCTCGAGGAATACATGTCCGATTTGAATGGAAATTTCACCACACTGTGTAGATTTGGTTACTTTTTCACATATGAAAAATTAATTTTTTTGCCCTTATTTCTCCTTCAAAATATTCTGCATAATTAAGAACGTTCTTTCATGGCATGATCTGTTTGGCAGCAAACTGACTAAGTATATATTTTTCTTACTTCAGCCGACTATCGAGGCAATAGTTACCGTGACATTACTATACAAAGCAATACAGATGTGATAATTATTGTCACGTAGGCAGCATACTAAGTCATACTCATAAAGCAGGAGGAAGGAAGAGGAATGGACTTCAGTCTTTATTCTAATTTTGGGGGGCCGTAATTATTGCAAATGACAATTATTGTAAATTAAAATATTTTGAGAAGCAGGGATGTGATTTGGTGCAGTACTATTTTCGGCAAATATTTACAGAAATATTTGAAAATAAAAATAGTAATGAAGAAATGAAAATATTTTGCACTATTTTACTTGACCTTGAAAATGTTCAATCGTGTAGAGCTTTTTGAAAAGTATGTGCTGTAAGCCTCCCTTCAAATATAAACGAAAGGAAACGCTTTGTAGAGAAGGTTGGTGTCCCTTGAGTGGTCGATCCCTTCCGTCCATTTTATTCAGTCCACTTCAATTTCTCTCCATCGTATTAACCCTCCTCTCGTCTCTTCAAGCACTATGCGTATATTGCGAGAATACGACCTGCTTGGAGAATATCTTTAAAGCGCTAATTACAAGTATTTAATATATAATGGACCTCTTCTTCGTTTTTTCTATTTGAAATGTTTGAATTTAGATCAGCCGAAACCTTTCTGATAGAGTTTGGAATATTCACGAAATTCTTTCACTTTTTCGGCGATTTGCAATCCGCTCAAAGACTTTTAAGCCAAGGGCGCCAGATATTAAAGAGTATTACTTATCTTGAAAGCTTCTAAGCGAAGGACACCATATTTGAAAAAAGTGTTAATAATTAACCAGGAAAATATTTAGTTACAGTTTAAAGGGATCAAACAGAGTTTGACAGGGTTTTGTTCCAGAACCTCATCTTACCTTTTGAACTGATTGTTAACAAGAGTATAGACCAATCCGGAAAGATTGTGATGGTCTGATTTTGGTCGGCCATTACGTGGGTCCATCACCTTTAATCTTTACATTTCCTTCCTGAACTGTTCCATGGATGGTCGTACACTGATGTGTATCTTTATTTTCTCAATTTCACTGAATATGAGGATATGAAATTCACGTAGACAATAAAAGTAGACTATAATTAAGGCTGATGGACCTCACGAATAGTTGCCTACAGTCACTAAAGACAGTCGCTAATCGGATTTGTCTACAGAAACTTTGAAGGGGTCTTTCAAGTCAGAAAAAAATATAATATCGTGTTGCTTACTGTTGGATGAAAGTTTCTGAAAACTTATCGGAATAACAAAAATCCACACAGATGCAAGACTTCACTGTCACCATTCACGACGGTTAGGCCGTGACCACAACAATTTTCGTCGGTTTAAAGTCACTGCATAAATGAGATGCAAAATTAATGTTGTTAAGAAATAAATAAAGTGATCGATTTTCTTATGGGGGCTTTGTTTGACACAAGGTGGATGGATTGCATAATTGTCTCACTAGTGAGGTACGATACTGAAATTCCTTTTTCCCACGTTAGGGTTTGTTCAACAAACGTGTACTACTTAAAGGGAAATAATGTGTTAAAATGCTTTAAAGAACAGAACAAAGAAAGTGGCCAGACACTATCCAACAATTCAGTCTTAGTCATATGGCAGAACAGATTTTATCCACACTATCACTCTTAAAAAGTTGGTTAAAAAAATTCACCAACACTGGTCACGTATGTCAAATACCTGAAATTGGGTAAATTTTACTCAATAATTGTTGATTAATGGGTAACCCAAGAGGTTTTTTACCACTTAATTGGGTAACCAGCCTGTGGGGTAACCAAATAAACAACACAATTGGGGAAAACTTACCCAATTTCAGGTATTCGACATATACGTGACCAGTGTTGGTGAATTTTTTTAACCAACTTTTTAAGAGTGTACCACGTACTTAACCTTTCCATAATATTTCCGGCCTAAAAGCATCCTTTGATTCCACTTCTTTCACCCTTACAGGTGCATCTTTCCCCTAGAACCAATCTCAGACAGAAAGTAACAAGTTCTGTCATCATTTCTTCATAGACCTTTTTTATGTAACCCTTTCCTTGTAAGGAACAGAAAACTTCGAAGTACTGTACTTTTGACTAAGAGGATTGAATTGTGTTTGCTTTGGTCACTCAGTCCAACGTCTCTGTGGTCCAATGACTGCATTATATTTTTGTTACCAGTTTCTATGGAAGCTTGTGCCCACTCAATGTTTACATCTCTATAGACTTATATGTAGGAAGGAGTTAAAGAATGTCATATCACAGAATTGTTAAGTAACTTTCATGAATTCATGTTAATCACTTCCTGTGCTCTTGTAATTCCTTGGTATCTTATCTTAGTAAATACTCTAAGATTTATGGTACAAAATTCAGTTTGGTGATAGACTTTGAGACACACACTGTTAAGTCAGTTCTGCTTGAAACATTAAGCTGTAACCACGATTGTAAATATACCCTTCTCCAAACTCACCTTTATTTTTGTCCGACTTCATTTCGTTTTGGTCACCGTTGTGACAGTCATAGACACCAGCAATAGCTACATCTCTTCAAAATACTATGCGCATGGGAAGCCATGGACGTTCCATCATTTGTAATGTTGAAAGTATGGGTAAACAAACAGTGGCGTAGCTAGGATTTTTTCCAGGGGGGGCAAAGGTATGAAATTTCCCCAAAACTTTTCCCGGTCAATGTGTAAGTATTTCATATAAAATATGCAAACTTACAAGTATAACAACATTACCATGTCATTTTGTTATATTACTTGCATTTTAATCTTAAAGTATAACATAGAGCAATCGGAAATAACAAAGTATATTAATTTGGTAAGTAATATTTGGTTAATTTGTATGTACTAACGCAGTGGCGTACGCAGGATTTCTCTGAAGGGGAAGGGGCATGCAGTATGGTCTAAGGGGAGGGGTGTCCGGAAATTTTTTGACGTTTTCAAGAAGCCTACATGCAAAATGGTGCAAAATTTTCGACTTTGACAGGAACAGTGTTAAAAGTTGAATCGTGGTGGTTCATGAGGATAAAACTGGAACTTTTGTGTCTTGACATGCATTTCTTTATGCCATTTATGCTACCTTACGAAGAAAAAATTGTCATTAAATTTGCACACTATTAGGAGTCAAAATAAAAGAGCACTGATCGGTATTTGTGGTTTTTCTTGGCCACAAAAAGTTATTTTGTCTTAAAGATTATCTAAGCGGAGCGCCACCGTTGGTTGGCGCGGAGCGTAGAGAAAATTTGGAAAAATTAGACCCCTTAGATGGCCGGAAATAGCATTTTCTAGGCTAATACGAAGAATCTAGCCAGTCGCTTTCTTCTTTTGTCGTTTGCAATAAAATGCTCACTTCAAAATATGTTTGCAAACTGCAAAGTGATCAGACAGTTAAGAGCTAATTTTAGCCCAAATATATAATTTTGCCTAAAAGACCGAGCGAAGCGCCACCATTGATTGGCGCGGAGCGTAAGGAACATTTCGAAAAATCAGACCCCTCAGATGGTCAAAATAGCGTATTTATGCTTGTAAAGAGAATCTAAACATGTACTCTTTTTTATCGATGCCACCAGTGGGAAACAGATTCTACCTTTTCATTTAAAAATTGGAATTTGACAGAATTTGCCTAGGTCTATTTGTAGGAATTAAAAAAAAAATTGGCATCACTGAAAGACCTTGCAGGGACAATCCTTCCCCTTTGAAAATTTTTGAAAAATTGGGTGTCCTTATAAGCAATCTGGTGCCACATATGCTATCTTTTGAAGTAAAATCTGTGTTAATAAAGTTAGACTGCGTATTTTTAAGAACAAAGAAAAAATGGCATCTGTAAGGGGGGCATGACCCAATGGTCTTCTCTTCGCACGCCACTAAGGAGGCCTAATAGTGACTCGATCACACAGGATATCCTGTGAGAAAAGCAGTCTGTTAAGTGTAGAAGGCTACAAGGTACTCATTGTCCATTTATTGTTACACTGAAAATCAGCAGAAAGCTATTTTCCCGAACTAGCTTGTAAGCATCGTTATGTACACAGAGTAAAACCGTAGAGCTCTGCTAGCTTGTAGAAGAACATAACAACCTCGGGGGTCTACGCTAGTGACTTGTCAGTTTTCACGTCCTTTTACTGAATTCCCAAAGTATCACCTGAATAACAGCTTCCTGTACACTGAAATGCACTGATCATAACCCCCGTGCGTATACAAGCACAAGGCCAGGGAACATTCAATCTGCTACGCGGCGAGGACAATTCTGTGGAACGCGAATTGGGCCGGTTCATGCGACACTGACGAAATCTGAGTTAATTTGTTGCATGAAAATACGAATTATGTATGAGAAATGTCTCACAATTTCTTATTCTAACAAAAATTTTGAGAAATTTTCGTGAAATTTTTGTAATAATAAGATTCATCAAATTTCCCCAAAAATTTTTCCAGGGGGGGCAACTTGCCCCCCCTGCCCCCCCCCCCCAGTAGCTACGCCACTGTAAACAAATATTCTTGAGCAACAAACAACTGAGTTTCTATCTGTGGGAAACTTATTTTTTGAAAAGAAGACTATCATACTGCATTATTTTTGATAATCTATCAACCTGTGTCGATATTAGTTTTAAAAGGATAATTTTTTCTTACAAAACAAACGGAATCTTTTCCATTAATAATATTTTAAATACAGTAAAGTTGCAGTACAATTGATCTTCAAGCTGTAATCCCGGCAACTGCAAATGGTCAGGGCAAGTACTTAGGCTAAAGAAAATCATCGACTGGCCCGTACGCAAAGATATTTCGAGGTGGTGTTCACGTTTTACTAATCTCAATCCTGTCCGAAAGATTACCTGAGCGGAACGGTGCCATTGAATGGCACGGAGTGTATGGAAAAGTTTAAAAAATGGTGCTCATTACATAGCCGGAAACAGGCGTCCTCGACAGATGGATAAGACAGACTGCCTTCCCGCAATTTTGCGCAAGATAAAAATTCGGAGAGAGAACTATGTAAAATTCGAGCAGCTACTTGAGTTTTAAAAATTGGCATGGTTTGAATTTTACAGAAACCTCCTAAACTAAAAAAGATGTGCTCGAGAAAGGGAAACTCATCATAGCCGTTACACATCCGAACAGCTCAAAAAAGGTATATTTCGTGAGCTTAATTTACTGCATAGTATTGCGCTCCGCCATTCCCGAAATGGCCGCATACCGGAACTCTTTTACTCATTTCTCTAATGAAGTGACGGTGTCATAATCTTTACATATCCTCAAAAAAACCCTTGAAGATCGCCTAACATTCAGGAAGCCTATGCATGGCTTAAAGTACACAATCATTCATCAGAATGTTTTCAGTTCTGCGTAACAAGAGTGGCCGATTATGTGAATTCTTTCAAACGTTTGCCGCCAAAACCAGACCAGACCTTCAAGTAATTAAATTAAAACAGGCAAATTAAAATGATAACAAAGATTTCCAACACATTCACGCGGCTTATTGAAAAAAAAAATCTGCTAAACTTATGACCTACTGGACCGGGAGTCGGGGACTGCAGCCGCCCCTCACCCATCTAACCTTGCTGAATTCGGTAGATTTTGGGGACCGTCTCAGTCGGGCAGAGATCATAGGCGTATGACGTACGAGGCGGAAAAAGAAAATTTGGGGGAAACAGCACTGTAGCGGCTCGGAAATGTTACCACTTACTGCCTTTTGAGCGACCACTTTCTGCATAAAAGGTTGTAGGTCAGGGCGCGCAGAAAAAAATTCCCCTTTTAAAACTAATAATTACAAATATGAAGCTTTTATTGGGAAGAATTTTATGGAAGAAAAGTTAGGAAAATTGCACTGTATTTGACTGGTGTCTCAAATGGCAAATGGCATTTTTCTCTTTTTTTTTTACAGGGGCAATCGCCCCTGCATCCAGAAGCTACGTCCCTGCTCTGCAACATTAATCATAAATTACATTTTGACACTTCCATAACTAAAGAATCCGTCTACACAGGCTCCTTAACTGACCGGATGAAGCGACCACAGTATCAGGGAAACAATGTATGTAGATATGGAGCTTGTACTGCAGAAAGGTTTGGATTCTGGGTTTCCTGTGAGGAAGTTTAAAGAGTTTGGGGATAATTGAAGAATCTGCATTTCCTTCATATATTGGTGGCAAATCTGAGAATGATTGCACGACGACTGAATCATTGTTGCTACAAAATGTTATCTAATAAGGACTACGAACTGACACCCTCAGAAGACATTTCAAGTTTTCCAAACTTTGTTGTCCCTTTTAGACAAAATATTTCAAAATCAAGAGCTTTCATTGAAGAAAATTTGGAATTCTATGAAAGAAAGTTTACAAAATTAGCAATATAGCTGCCGCTGTCTCTTGATGATGTGGTGTCACATATGGTTTTATCTGATTTTGTCATTAACAGAGCTCATACAAGTTAATCAATCTGGATTATGATGGAGGAATAATGTGTTCTATAGTGCATTTTGCGACGCGCGAAGGGCGTCGGAAACTTTGCTTTTTTGAGATTTGGGAAATGAAAAAGAGGTTTCATGACCCGGAAAGTTGGGGACGGAAGCTTGCTTTCACCCCCTCAGTTTCTGCTGGGGGTGTCGCCCACAGCCTTTAGCTTCTTAGGTCTATGAAATATCTAACTCAGACCGAGAGACCAAGCGGAGCGTCACCATTTGTTGGACCGGGACGTACAGAAAATTTTGAAAGAATCACCTCAGATCACTCAGACAGCCACCGAAAACGGCTTGTCCCACCGACTTGTAAGTATAATCTAAGCAATTGTTATTTTGAGCTTTCGTTTGCAATAAAATTTTTATTTCAATAAAAACCGGAAGCCAAAAGGCTTAATTATTCCTTATTATTGAAGTTGAAGCCCTTTTTTTCAAATTGACAGTGCTCTGTAATGTACCCACAAAATATACATGCAAGGCAGCGAAGCCTTCTACAAGAACTAGGGTTCTGCTCATGATATCACATCCACATGCTATGTGTGAAATTTTGCACTATCTTAGACTCCAACCATGGGAAATTTGTGTAAATGTGATAGTGAGACTAAGTTGACCCCTTGTGAACCAAAGTGAGATTTGACATCCACCAAAAACTATTGGGATCATTTATTCAACATGCATCATCTACGTGTCAAGTATGAAGAGTGAAGACCCTACAAGTTACCTTTCTTGTTCAGTAATACTATGCAAGCAAGTGTGTCAGACTTTGACACTACTAACCCCTAAAAGTCCTTTGACCTTCACGAAAATCAACTGGGATCACCATGTCAATACAGCCAGCCCACACACTAAACATGAGCTTAGTCACGTGCATTTTTCTTGAGATACCGTGTTCACCAGGTTTTGACCTCTCATGACCCCAAATAACCTTTGACCTCCACGGAAATCGATAGGGATCATCTACTCGATATGAACAACCCACACACCAAATATGAGCATAGCCACCTGTACCGTTCTTGAGTTTACAAGTTTTTGACCATTTGACCTCTCGTGACCTCAGATGACCTTTGGCCTCCACCAAAAACAATACGGATCATCTACTCAATATGGCCAACCCACACACCAATTATGACATTAGTCACGCTTACCCTTCTTGAGACTATCGTGTTTACAAGCCAAAGGGTCACATACACACACAAACACACGACACCACCATCGCATAGATTCCTTGTCTGCCTTTGGCAAGGAATAAAAAATGAGTAAGTTATAAAATGGTCACAAATTACTAGATAAAATGAACAACTGCCATTGGAGGAAATGGTTATGTAAAGAAATTAAGCTTTGGAAAATGAGCTCAGGTAAGGGCATTTTACAAACTATTTGACTATACCTTGCGATATAAGATTATGATGAATACAAATTCGAGCAACTTCATTGACCGACGAAAATCCCTTCTGAACTTCAAGGGAGGATGGCAATGCATCACATACCGGCTACCTAGCCATTACTCAAATTTCGTCGAACCTTACAAGGATCCCATGTGTTTGACCAGCCTGAATAGCTGAAACAGAATGAAAATCATCATATAGCCTAATTCTCGGTGGTCAGCATCAACAATTCAATTCTTACATGTCGCATTATTATTAACGCTGGAAACATACTTGAAAGTTTGTGTTTTGTGTTTCTCCGATATGACTTTTTTTTTTTATATCGTTGGCCCCTCTGTACAAGGGGTGTGCTTGTGGGTCTTGGAACATTAGTCAATCCAACGGAGGAAGGATGTGGGCAAATGGTGACCTCTAAGACGCCACCTTATATAACTTATACTTCCACTGGGGCCACCCAGATGGCCACAGCATCATGATTTGGTTCAAAAATTTGCACACCCCTGCTCTTTACCATAATGACCACCGCTGGAAACTGAGACAAGACTAACGTGGCGACAGTTCACAACCACAACGTACATTGCATGCATGGGCTGACGTGCGACTGTGTGAACATAGTTCATTCGGCAATGCTCAAAACGTCATGACATAGGCCTATTGGCCGACAGCTATTCACATTAATCAAATCTTGTTGTTGTGGCCAGGGAGTTGCAGTTCCCTGTTATAACAAGGTTAAGGCGGCAGGAAAGTATTAGCCTATTCTCCCGGGATTAATATCATATGAGGTTCGTGTATTTGGATATGATATGTGTTGCGATCGAAATGATGAGCCTGAAATAGCCCCCTTGAATATTGTCGTAGACAAACATTTAGTGTATTTGTTACTGTTGATGAGACGGAAAGGGGGAGGGGCTGAGGCCGTAACCCCCCCCCCCGGATCAGCGCCTGATACGTGTCACCAGATTGCATGCAAAGACACCAAAAATTTTTAAAGAATATCAATATCATCCTCATTAACCACCTCCGTTTATATTTCGAGACAACTTATTTCAACGTTGAAAATCTTGCACCATTTTGCATGTAGGCTTCTTCAGAAGGCAGAAATAAATTAAAAGAAAAAGGGGGACGCGCACTCTTAGACTAAACTCCCAGACCAGCGATCACGCAAAAGACCCCTTGAGAGAAACCCTTTCTACGGCAATGTTTGCAACTATAATGTTCAATTATCTGTTATCATCTGGGGAATATAGGAAACAGGCTGGATTCCGATGGTAAACATTGGTCACCTGGGAATCTGGAGAGCGTTTATGATTTTCAAGAATAGATGAATTTGAAAAAGTCTTGTGTGTCCTTTGAAAAAGAGTCTAATTTGTACATAACTCCATAAATAAAAAGAAATTAAACAGCCGTAATCCGAAATATCAGGTGTGAGTTTAAGGCTTCCATTTTTAACTTGGGCGTTAGGCCTATAAGTTTTGGGTATGGTGTAGAAGCGTGGGTCTTAAACTCGTTTGCAATCAGTTATAAATCCGTTTTTATACAGACTTTAGTTCATTCTCGCTCAATTTTATATCAGTATCTTTTGACGTCTCTTCCTGCGGCTCCTGTCGTTTTATCTGGTAGTTTATTTTTTATGGTGGAACTTTGTAGTATTATATGAATCCGGTTTAGCCTTGTTAATATAATCTGACTTGTTTAAAAAAAAAAAAACAACAGCTGTCACTTGTCCTTCGGTTAGGTAACGATATCATCAATTGTTCAAATAAAAATGACCAGGGTAATGAATAGCTTTAGGAGACTACATCTTAGGAAGTGAAGTTTTCTGTTTTATTTGAGTCCATTATGTTAATTGTTCACGTCAATTACTTAAAACGTTTTCTTTAAAAACCGTTCTATCAATATTGTATATGTTTTTAAAGTTTAAGTGCTCTATAAGCAGCTTAATATCTTTGGAGATCCTTAGGTTCTTAAAAGGGTTTTTTTTCAGTTCTACGAGTTTCCACGAGAATAACCTAGATTCACGGGTCATTAATTTTTTTTTTCTTAATTTCACTCCACATTCTGAAGGACTTTTTTATCAAAAAAAAAAAAAACAAACAAAAAAAAAAAACAAAACAAAACAAATGTCATATACTGTTTTGAAAAAGATTATTCAGTATCTGGACTCGGCCAGTTAGGTGAAATAAAGAAAATGATGCATTAGTGATTAAAGTGGCTACTTTCATTGGTTTCATTTTAACCAATGAAACCTGATAACTTAAAAGGCATTGACTCAATTCTGTTTCTAAAGTTAGCTTAGAGGCTGCAAATTTACGGCCCAGTTTCTAACCAATTAGTTTGAATCATGATTGGTTTCTGCGAGATTACTTTGTTTGTTGGCAGTGGAAAGCGCAACGTAACCATATTTTACAGAGACTATATATACTACGTGCTCCTGCCGAGAAAGCCAAAAAAGAATAGTTCCAAATACAATTGTCACGTTGGTGGTTCTTCACAAGTTTTATAGTCCGTGTTCGCATAGTAGTGACATTTTCATTGGTCGCATAATTCGACACATAATTTAAATCCTTTAGCTCATCTAGAGAGTTTTTAGTCGGTTTTCAAAACCATAACGATGTCTTCAATGAAGAAATTAGTTTGTACAGTATTGGTCATGACTTTGGTTCATGATGTCAATACAGCTGCGAGCTTCTGCAGTATGCCGTACAGACTTTACAATAACTGTAAGGATCCTTTCCCATCCGGATGTTGCCCTTTGTCGCACCTGCTATCATGTGATCATATTCAGGTAAACAATTCGGATGATTTTGCCTCAGAACTTACTGCTAATGTACATAACCTCATAATCGCTAATACTAACTCCACTTTCATCGCTCAGGGAAACTGGCAGTTTCTGCATCATCTTCGACAGTTGGAAGATTTGGCGTTTATAAACAGTGTAGAGACCTTAGACCTGCTGAAACCGGAGTATCTTGAAAACTTGCAGGAACTCAAAATACTCACCATTTCCGGAGACCGTTTAAATGACTTTCCGCATTACAGATTACCTACATTAAGGTCTTTGACTACGTTGCAATTGCGTTGCACAAATTTAAACCATCTTGGAAATGAAATGTGGCACCTGCAGGCTCTGGATGTTTTACGCATTGTTCACAGTAAAATCAGAGTTGTAGGAAAATACCATTTTAGGGGATTGGTTAATCTTACAAGCTTGTCCTTATCGGGCAACATGATAGCAGAGTTTTCGTTTCAAATTCTTGAAAACCTACCGAAACTTGTACAATTAAAACTCTCAGATAACAGACTCGTACTCCTCAGAGATTCAGATGTATGGCATGTTACAATATGTAAAATTAATTTGGAAAGAAATTTGCTTCAAAATACCTCACATTCGTACTTTACAAACTTCCGTGCACTTGGAACTCTTTTAATTGGATCTAATGGCATAACTGTTCTTCCCGTGTCATGGATCGTTGGATCGTCAAGCTCTCTCCATAGAGTATCCTTCAGAAATAATTCCATCGAGTATTTGTCGCATTCCTTCTTGAACCAAATGCCGAACTTGACCACACTCTCATTGGAAAAAAACAATATTTGCCATTTGACTGAATATATTTTCCAAAGTACGCCTAATATCGTGGAGATAAACCTGAGCTGGAACAAAATTAAATTTCTTTCTGGACAAATTTTCAAAAATCTTTCCAAACTTACGATACTAGAGTTAACTGGCAACAGAATAATGGTATTTACCTCTGACTTTTTACTAAGTCTAAACAACAAGGCACTTTTGTTATCTGCAAAAATCCTGTAACCTGTGATTGCACAGCAATCCCGTTATTGACATGGCTACGTAGGTCAAAACAAAGCTATTACCCCAGATGTCATTCTCCAGATTTTACAAAGGGTAAGTTAATAAGTCGGATTCATCTGGAGAATTTGTGTGCCCCGATACCAGTAAACTCTGCTATGAATATCACAACAACTACAGTTGCGTCACTAGTAAGTCCACTCCACCCAATGGTCGACAACGTCTATTCACAGGGGTTTAGCCTCATATTCGGAGTATTTGCATTTGTCTGTACTCTGTGCGGACTTCTTTGCTTTGTTGTGAAGCTGCGTACATGATGGTGGAGGGCACAGCTTTGGTTTGAATTGAAATAACACCAAGATATTCTTGAACTATACAGTACCTCATGTCAACAGTCACATTCTTATCCTCTTTTGATTCTTAGTTGTCTTCTTTTTATCGAAAGCGCATTTGTTCCTGAGAGGAAAAAAAATTTTGGTATTTTTGTTATGTGTTTTTGATATTTGGTTGTGATGCAGATATCATTCCGTATCTGATTTAAAAGGGAACCGCTTAAAGCCATTAAGAGGTATTATAGAAAATCGAACACAGTGCTTTGTAACTGTTGAATTATGAATTATAACTAGATACTTGAAACCTAAGAATGCATATCAAGGAATGAAATTAACAGGAAGGTGGGTCTGCTGGAAAATGATCGTAAACTCCAAATTGAGTGAAATGATCGGTTCTCGAGATATTCGCAACTGAATATGGCAAATTTTTAACATAGAATGAACTTGGGGCAAGCAGGCATGATGTCATGGATTCACCTATGTTTTGTTCTCTTTTTCTAATTTACCACGAATTTTATGCAACTAAACCTAAATATTTTGTTACCATAGGTTCATCCTTAGCAATGGAATTTTATAACCAATATACATGCCTTAGGGGCGAAATAGCATGCCTAAACAATTCACGGTCAAACAAAATAGGATGAAAAATAGGGAAAAACAAAACACTGGCCAAGAACGTGAATCCATGACATCACACATGTTTGCTTGAAGTTCACATTCTCCGGAAAATGTGCCAACTTTAGCTGCTAATATCTCGAGAACCGAACATGGGAAATGAATGCAAGGTTGCAGTGGCGTAGCTAGGATTTTTTCCAGGGGGGGCAAAGGTATGAAATTTCCCCAAAACTTTTCCCGGTCAATGTGTATGTATTTCATATAAAAAAAGCAAATTTACAAGTATAACAACATTACCATGTCATTTTTGTAATATTACCTGCATTTTAATCTTAAAGTATAACATAGAGCAATCGGAAATAACACAGTATATTATTTTGGTAAACAATATCTGGTTTATTTGTATGTAGTAACGCAGTGGCGTACGCAGAATTTCTCTGAAGGGGGGGGGGGGGCATGCAGTATGGTCTAAGGGGAGGGGATGTCCGGAAATTTTTTGACGTTTTCAAGGAGCCTAGATGCAAAATGGTACAAGATTTTCGACTTTGACAGGAACAGGGTTAAAAGTTAATCGTGGTGGTTCATGAGGATAAAACTGAAACTTTTGTGTCTTTACATGCATTCTTATGCCATTTATGCTACCTTACGAAGTAAAACTTGTCATTAAATTTGCACACTTTTAGGAGTCAAAATAAAAGAGCTTTGATCGGTACAGGATTGTGGGTTTTCTTGGCCACCAAACGTTATTTTATCATAAAGATTATCTAAGCGGAGCGCCACCATTAGTTGGCGCGGAGCGTAGAGAAAATTTCGAAAATCAGACCCCTCAGATGGCCGGAAATAGCATTTTCCTGACTTATACGAAGAATCTAACGAGTCGCTTTCTTTTCTTGTCTTTTGCAATAAAACGCTCACTTCAAAATATGTTCGCAAACTGCAAAGTGATCAGAGAGTTAAGAGCTAATTTTACCCTACAAATGTAATTTTGCCCAAAAGACTGAACGAAGCGCCACCGTTGGTTGGCGTGGAGTGTAAAGAAAATTTCGAAAAATTAGACCCCTCAGATGGCCAAAAATAGCTTATTCATGTTTTTAAAGAGAATCTAAACATGTTGTCTTTTTTATCGATGCCACCAGTGGGAAACAGAGTCTACCATTTTAGGTAAAAATTGGAATTTGACAGAATTTGCCTAGGTCTATTTATAGGAATTAAAAAAAAAATGGCATCACTGAAGGACCTTGCAGAGACAATCCTTCCCCTTTGAAAATTCTTGAAAAATTGGGTCTCCTTATAAGCAATCTGGTGCCACATATGCTATCTTTTGAATAAAATCTGTGTTACTAAAGTTAGACTACGTATTTTTAAGAACAAAGAAAAAATGGCATCTGTGAGGGGGCATGGCCCAATTGTCTCCACTTCGCACGCCACTAAGGAGGCCTAAGAGTGGCTCGATCACAGAGGATATCCTGTTAGAACAGCAGTCTGTTAAGTGTAGAAGGCTACAAGGTACTCATTGACCCGTTTATTGTTACACCCCAAGTGAGCAGAAAGCTATTTTCCCGAACTAGACTGTAAGCCTCCAAGGATTAGGCTAAGTAACAAAATCTAAGTATGCCAATGGATCCCTTTCATTCTAATTTCTAGACTAACTTTAAGTTTATCGTTGGCCATGGATTGTTTCAGCCCCATCCATCGTTACGAACACAGAGTAAAATCGGCATAGCTACTAGTAGCTTGTAGAACAACATAATAACCCCGGGGGTCTATGGTAGTGACTTGTCAGTAGTCACATCCTTTTACTGAATTCCCAAAGTGCACAACACAGAGACTGTGTACAAGGGGATAAGTTCGGGAGCCTTTCGGTGTTAGTTGCACATTATCAGCTGTTGTTAAATACCTGAATGTGTGCACTGAAATGCACTGATCATAACCCTAGTGCGTATACAAGAGAACATTCAATCTGCTACGCGGCGAGGACATTTCTGTGGAACACGAGTAGGGCCGGTTCATGCGACACTGACGATATCTGAGTTAATTTGTTGCATGAAAATACGAATTATGTATGAAAAATATCTCACAATTTCTTATTCTACCAAAGATTTTGAGAAATTTTTGTAAGAATAAGAAAATTCATCAAATTTCCCCATTTTCATCAAATTTCCCCAAAAATTTTTCCAGGGGGGGGCAATTTGCCCCCCCTTCCCCCCTTCCCCCCCCCCCCCAGTAGCTACGCCACTGCAACGTTGACCAGAATGCTTAGAATACGTTTCAGCAAGCTGTATACGCACTGAAGAGAGTGTTTTCGTGATTACACTGTTATGTATTCGTAAATAATTTGTTGGATTTTATGAGCTAGGGAGAGGAAAATGTATCACATGCATTGGCATTGGAAATTGATTGAGTCCGGGATTCAAGCTTTTATTTGCTGGGGTAAAGGTTCATGTCTTGTACAGTGTACTTAAGAGCCTAGGAGGGGTAGTAGTGTTGTTAAAGTAGGCTCTGCCACTCTAACGTAGGTATTATTGAGTTCCGTTGTCATGTTATGTCATGCATACAGAGCTAGAGACTGGTTATGGGATTACGAGTGAAAACATTGATTCCTTTCGTTAAGGTGTGACAAGGCAGTGTAATGTGTATGGTATCCCAAGTAATTGTATGCTAATGGTTTCCATCTCATTTTGTGAAATTATATGTGCACTGAATTGCTTCACTGTTAAGAGGTTAAGAGTGAGTAAATGTTAGGCCTGACTTGAAATGACATCGCATAGGCCCATCGCTACGTAAGATTTTATGTGAAGGGAGGTGCAGTTATTCGATAATAGGGGGCGCTCTTTGGGTTTGTGCATTGTTCTGGGAAGTTGTCATGAAGTGTAGAAAATGAGGGCGCTAATGCAAATTTGGGTCTTGCAATGGTGTAGCCGCTTATTGAGTTGTTTTTATTATTATTATTCTCATGTATTCTCGTAAAAATGCTGGTTGTTAGAGTTGACTGTTATTGGGTGAACCAGGTGAGTTCAGGGGATCAGCCAGTATTGAGGCCTGTGTAGAGCACTGTTTATCCAAGCTTTTTATTATGTGCTGCCATGTTGTACCCCTAGGTCCGTCCTGGCCGCATGGCTCAAGGTCCACGGACAGACGTGGAATGTTCTGGTGATTGACATTGCCTCAGAGTAGTGGTCCGGTGAGTCAATGTGATGTAATTGTTGTGAATACGAGTTCAGGGCTGGGGTGGGTAGATATTTTAGGGGTCTTTCTGAAGTTGCATTGTCCTTTCCTCCGGTTGCCATGGTTACTGAGGTGTCAGACTCCTGGTTCGAAGTTGAAGTGGTGGCTGTGATTGTAATTGTTGTCGTAATGATATTAAATTAGCCATGTATGTAATCATTATGCTCCCTGTTTCTGTGTGTGACAGCTCTCTGGTTGAGTCCACCTTGGTGATTCCCTGATCTGTCCCCAGTTACTTGGATGTTTTTCTCACATGTATGTTAACTTGTTCTTTGTATTATGCAATCAGCTCTAGGTATAATGACCATGTGTCATTGATGAGCTGCAATGTGTTACTGGCATTTGATGGTTTGATTAATTCTCATGTCACGGGTTGTTAGAATTGTGAAATGTTGCTCTGCAGAGTAGGTGGGAGGTATACCAGGGCATTACTGGGGTTGATGTTCGCTATGGGGAGTGGGTAAGGCATCAAAGGAAGCTCCGGGGTGTAATTGGGGAGGAAATTAAATGTTTCATAGGAACTAAAGCAATGCTTGTTTGTTTCTCCCCAGAGGCTGTTTTCTAGAGCTTTCTACACTAGCTACAGTAGCTGCTTTCTAGAGCTTTCTGGCTGTTTTCTTGTGCTTCCTGCTGAGTTTACCTCTATGCTTGCCACATATATCTTACTAACTGGGACGAAATAAAGTTGGTAGAACTGAAGAACCGTTTGGTGTCTGTCGTCTTTCAATGGGCGTGTATCCCATCCGAAGGTTGCCCCTTCTAAAATAGGCCACTATACAACAATTATATCATCCTAAGAGGTCGAACAACAGTTAGCTAATTTTATACGTGATTATTGTCCTTTGAGTTTTCGTGCGATTTTCTGTAAACATGTTACTTGTGACGACTACATGTCCAATGATTTATCTTGTACGTTTCTTTTATTTGTAATCGTTTTTCCCTACTTTAACTTTATTGGGCTACATATGCATTTAGTGCTTTGACTACTTAATCTACTGATTTCAAAAAGTTTCACTTTATTTTGTTTGAAACAACTTGAATGTCATTAGTTAAAATCAGACAAATTCAATGTAAATGGTTTATGTTTAAAAACCTTTCTAAGTTTAAATGATCATACTGCAAATATTGTAAATATTTTATCTATTTTCTTCTTTTCTTCTGTATGTTTATATGTTCAGCTTGTAAATAAAGTTGTCCTCTATGGCAAAAAGTAATAATAACAATAATAAAAAACTAACTGACTGACCAATTAACTAACTAACTGACCAATCCAGGATGCTTTCGTACAGCTCTCTGCTCTGATGCAAGCTCTTAAAGGCATATTCTGGTGACCTTTAGCTATATGGTCTTATATGAAAGACAAAAATATTCTAGACCATGTCCTACAAGTCCTGTACCAATGTTTTCTACCTATCTCTAGGTATCGCAGTTTAAAGATTGCTTATTTTTTTTAAAAAAATCCTCCAATTCTGAAAGGATGACAGCATGTTATGTAATGTGGGCACATTGCCTGAAATATCTTTTGTATTTTTTAAGACTGAATGTCCTGCTTGTCCTTAAAATTTGAAAATGTTGAAATGTTTGGACTTTTTCTCTGTAGATTCGGCATACTCCTACAATACATGTAATGTTCAACAAACAATATTGCAAAATATTTCAAGCAGAATTGTCAACATCGTAGAGAGACTGAATGCAATATCTAATCAATGTGCCGCAATGACATCACAGATTTACCTTTATAGAATACACTTTATAGATTTCCCACAATGCAACAAATTTCCCACAATGCACTTGATGAAGAAAAAATTACGGGCTTTTGAAAATTAGTAACTTTGAATGCTACATGCTATTGAGATGTAGTTTTCACCTCCTGCAGAGAACATTTTTCTGAACATTTCGAAGCTTATGCAGTTTGTCTCCAGAAATATGCCTTTCTTGGCTTACATGAAACACTCTATCTGTAAAAAAAATTTGAGTGAAGCATCATTGTGACCTGATGTATTTTCTTTGGTTCACTCGAAAGCGATGCCAACTTCCTTCATTTTTTATCTCTCACATTTTTTAAAGGTTTCGACCGTGTTTGACAACGTTGAGGATAGTTGTTGCTTGACAAGTTAAATTAATGCTCATTTCCAAGTAAACCATGGCAGTAAAAAACCAAAATCATATTTGAACAGAAATTTCGCACGATGCACCGGCGGCCGAAGCGGAGAGGGGGGGGGGGAGGGGGACACGCCCCCCTAAATTTCTTAGCGAGGGGACGTCCCCCCCCCCTAAAATTCTAAGCGAGGGGACGTCCCCCCCCCCCTAAAATACTAAGCGAGGGGACGTCCGCCCAAA
Organism: Holothuria scabra; assembly: GCA_037179385.1. Classification (NCBI taxonomy): domain Eukaryota; kingdom Metazoa; phylum Echinodermata; class Holothuroidea; order Aspidochirotida; family Holothuriidae; genus Holothuria; species Holothuria scabra. The sequence continues at coordinate 8,427,744 of CM074179.1, forward strand.
TAATCAGAGAGGAAGTAAAAGAAACTTGGGAGCCTTGAACCAATTCAAAGTTGAGACTATAGTTAGCCCACCACCGAACAGAGCAGCCGAAAGTGACTTATTCTTAGCCTATGTTCTGCCATTGTTTGGCTGATTTTTGTTACGGTCCCCTGCGACCATGCTCTATGCCTGTGACCTGTGTTTCTTAAGTGTGAGCACAACTGTATTAGGAACGTAATTTGCGGCGCGCCGAAAAAATTAAGTCCCTTTACACGTTTTTAGATATGGGGCTTGTATTGCAGAAAATAGTTTAGATTCAGGATTTCCTGTCAGGGAATTTGGATATTTGGGGGACTATCAAAGAATCTGCGTTTCCTATTAGCATATATCTGAGATAGCATGTCGGCTATAGAGATCGGAGGGGTGCGGATTGAGGCTTCTTGGCGACATTCAAAAAGCTCCCGAAACTTTGTTGTTGCTTTTTTAGACAAAATATTTGAAAACTAAAAGTCTGAAGATATTAAATAAAATTTAGTAGGGAAACGGTACTGTAGCGGCTCGGAAAAGTTTACCACTGACTGCTTTGTGACCGGGCACATAATGCTTTAAGGTCTGCAATTTAGGGCGCGGGGAGCGCGCGGAAAATTGTGCCTTTTCAAAACTAAAAATATCAGATATGGAACTTTTATTAGGAAGAATTCGGAATTCTATGAAGGAAAAGTTGGGAAAACCGCACTCTATTCGACTGGTGTCTCAAATGGCGAATTTCCGAATTTTTCACTTTTCGAGCAAGCGGACAATCGCCTCCCTGCCCCCTGTAGCCATGTCACTGCTCAGAAACATTGAACATTGGTAACATTTTGACACTTCAATCACTAAAGAATCAATCTACACAGACTACTCAACTGAGAGTTCTCTGTCTGAAGTCTTGCTCGAAAGACTATCTTCAGTTGGCGCGGAGCGTACAGAAAATTGCGTCCCATCAGACAGCCGGAAATGGCATCTCTCGGGCTCGTAAGTGGTAGCTAAGGTTTCCGATTTTTCTTTCAAGTGTGAACACCACTGTATCAGAGACGTATTGCGGCGCGCGATGCACGCCGAATTTTTTGCCCCCTTCACACAAATGCACATATGGAGCTTGTATTGCAGAAATTTTTGGATCCTGGGTTTCCTGTAAGCAAATTGAAAGAGTTGGAGGATTACTGAAGAATCTGCACCTCCTTCAATTTTGAGAATAACTAATTTTTCGAAAGTCGTTCTGACTCTCTGGCAAAGAGCCATTCGGCGGAACCAAACTATAAACTGCTTCCCGAAGAAGCTAGATTGCAAGACGACTGAATCGTTGTTGCTACATTATGTTTTCTAAGACCTACGAACTGGCACTCTGCGATGACGTTTCAAAAGTGTCCCAAACTTTGTTGTCTTTTTAGACAAAACATTTTAAGGTTAATACCTTTCATTGAAGGAATTTTGGAATTCTGTTAAAGACAGTTTACAAAAGTAGCAACATAGCTGCTGGTGTCTCTTCAAAATGTGGTGTCACATATGGTAATTATCCGATGCTATCATTCTGAGAGCTCGGTAAAGTTAACTAATACTGATTTATGGGTGAGAACTAATGCCTTTCATATTGTATTTCGGCGCGCGACGCACACCGGAAATTTCCTTGTTTGAAATTTGGAAAATTAAAAAAAAGTTTTTTTACCCGGTAAGTGGGGTGAAGGAAACATGCTTCCTCCCCCTTATTTTCTCCCCCCCCCCCCCGCTTCCCTACGCCTATGACAGACATGTATATTATGCCTGGTGTGTCAACGTTTCGTTAATCATTAAGGTTCAAGATATGAGGTTCGGTAAAATCAGATAGTCTTGAAAGTTGTTTTTCACATGATATACTATGAGGAACGAATTGCCCATAGAGTAGAATACAGCCACACACTGACTGTCGAATGTCAAGGGAACAGACTGAGGAAAACAATGAAACAAGGTTATAAACCTTCTATTCAGCAAGATCCGTCCTTATGAGACTACGCTCACCTACACGTAGGTTATTCTGTCGACCTCCTTGCCACCTTATCTTTATACCACAAACTGTGTTGGTAACACCGCAGGGATGGAGTACAACACTGGGGGCCGTTTCTCCCCACGGTAGACAGACCCTTAGTAACATTTTATTTACTCTACGTCTCGAGGAACGACCGCGTGTGTTTCATTCACTAATTAGTGTCGCCAGAACTGTTTCTTACGACTGAAATATTTTTAAGTGTTGGCTACTGCTCTATTCTTTTCAACAGTTAATTCTTTCATTGTGGTTAATACTGAATCATGTCCAGCGAGTAAATACAATAAAGGGGGAGTAAAAAACAAAGCAAACCAAACACACATAAAAATAAAACAAACAAAACCCATTTTCTGTTCAAACTTATCCAGCCATCTAGAAAATCTTTATTTGGCTCAGACAGCCCGCACAATACGACAGCCCTCGTGTATATTGCTACCTATTGTTGGTACGTTTTTGAAGTCACAGTGAGGCAACATCCACTTTAGAGTCTACACTGTAAAACTGTCATCATACAGTGCGTCTACTTCCTACGGCTTATACAGAGAAGGGAGTAAAGTCTCGTGACATTTTTGGTGCACCACTTTTTTATACCCAGAGCATTTTGAAATTTAGCGGGCCCTCTGACGTCCCCGCTCGCGATTCATTTTCCCCTCTGGTGAAGGTCATGCCGTCTTTAGTTTTTAGAACGTTTCTGTAGACCAGACGTTAAATATTAAATGCAGTTTAACGGCCCAGTTTCCAATCTATTGGTTCAGTTCGAGCAGACCACGGCCCTTTTACTAGTTGTGGCTAACCATTGGATTTGGATTTTATGCACAGGTATTATTTTGAGTATGGGAGTGGTTGAGTGGGGGGATACTCCCCAAACCTCCGCACTGTTCCTCAAAACTAATGGATCGCATACCTCACTGGATAAATAATTTGCACAAGGACCGCAGTCGTTATCAACGGAAAGAACACTACAAACGTGATCATTTGCCTTGCTGCGTTTTTTGAATTTTTAAAGATCAGCATTTTATAAGTACTTTTCACCTTTTTCTCTCTGTTATGAACGCCATCCCATGGGCGTTACACAACTGACCTCCCCTTTATAATTCGCTTTATTATTCTCTATATCACCAAAAATCACATTAATTCCTTCGTAGTCATAATTCCCGACTTCAGCGTCCGACCTGTTTTAATTGTGCAATACCCGCATTGCGCAAAATCAGTTTTGCGCAATACTCTTTGGCGGGATTCTGGAAGGCGGACTTCAAAAGGGGGCTACCAGACGGTACAGGTCTTACTCCCTTATAATACTGACATAAATTTTTTGTGTGGTCACTCTGTAATGTTTCCTAGTTGATACATTTTAGGAATCATCAGACCAACTTGAGCAGCAAATAATACCCGATTTGTTGAACAACCTTGCCTCAAAGACGGAAGATGTTCAGGATGATCGAGTCATCCAGGCCAAAACAGAGTGTATCAAGCACCCCATCACTGTTGTCTCCAATGACTTTCACGACAACAAAGTGTCAACTCGCACATTAACTTGTTATGTGGAATCCGAGAAACGAGGACCTACTCCCATTGGACACGTTGTTGAGAGGTATTTTGCTGCAATGAAGAGAGAATTAAATAATTTAAGAGCCGTAGAGCAGGGGAAATGTTTAAACCAATGAAGAAAAAAAAAAGGGAGTGGGAGTGCAAAAATACATGAACATTCCATTTGTCACCATGTACCTTTACTACGCACTCAAATGTTGTACTAGCATGTTCAAAAAATAATTTTGTTATCCCAGATGACCCTTGACCTCCACCAGAAAATAGTGGCCATCTTCTCACCATAATGTGCATCCACATACCACATGTGAAATCTATTTAAGTTTACCACCTTGAGATCTGTTAGCACTAATCAAGGTCTCATTCACATTTTGACCTCCAGTGACCCCAGATGACCTTTGAACTTGACAGATTTGACCTCCAGGTACTCCTGACGAACTACCTTTGAGCTGAATGAATAGATGGATGGATAAATGGATGCATAGACCCCAGACAACCTTTGATCTCCACTAAAAGCAATAGGTACCATCTTCTGACATAACACTTCCACATACCGAATATGAAACCTACCCAAGTTTCCTATGTTGAGATATGGTGTTAACGAGATTTTCCTACTTTGACACCAGGTGACCCTAGATGACCTTTGACCTCCACCAAAATATCAGGGTCAGTCAGTCAGTCAGTCAGTCAGTCAGTCAGTCAGTCAGTCAGTTAGATGCGGTTTAACGACACACCAAAACGAATGTGTTGAATAGTGTCAACAAGTTAAGCAAAGTTACACGGTGGAGGAAAACTACCTAAAAACGTGAGAAGGTAAAAAAGGAAAACAAGAGAGGAATCTTTACACCAAGTTTGAAAACTATCAGACATTCCCTTACAAAAAAAACCCATGAGATTGCCTTGGGAAGTGCAGCACTCCCCATGGGAATCCCATGGGAATTCAAGATTCCCCATGGGAATTGTACGGAAAGAAAAAACATTCCCTCATGGGAAAATCACCATGGGAAATTCATCACTTCCTGCATACTGCACTGTTAAAAAATTTCTCTGTAAATTTACATAATTTTTATGGCAAATTTTTTTCCAACCAAATAATGTTTTTTTTTACAGCCAGACTGTAATCATGAAAAAACATTAAGGGTTTGTTTTTTCTTTACAGTTTTTGCATGTAATTAGTTTACAAAAGTCTACTGTAAAATCGAATTACAGAATTGTTATGTTGTTAACCCTAATTTTATGTGAATTTACAGCCTACTGTTTTCATTCCCGACGTTTTAATATTTACTATAATATCGCTTTTTTACCTTTCATATGTTATTACGTAACATACACTTCATCATTACGTTGATCAGGTATTTGCTTATCAACGTAATGTGTCGTTACGAAGTTGTTTTCAATCAAAACACATTGAGGATGCTTTGTTGTCATATTGTTGTCAAGTACACTGCTATCTCTAGGAACTTTGTAATTGGAAAGTCACATTTTTTGTACAATATAATAATTGTTTTTAAAATAAATATGACAAAGAATGCAAATACATTGATTGCAAACATTTCCAGACAAGGTAAACAATAAGTTTATCACTTCCTGATTAAAAAACGCCAAAGAAGATATTATTCAAAGCAACAGCAATCCTTTTGTTAGGAAAATGCCTACAAAATAAGCTCCACCCATTTATGCAAAATGAGATTTACGTCATAAAGTGGTAAATTTACAGACTCTTTCAAGTAAATTTGTTAAACGTTTTAATTTGCTCCGATCAAGTGCATGAGCGCCTGTGGCGATGAGTTGACATCAGTATACCAATTGTCAGTGCTCTGAAATTAGGGCCTTACAATTTCTTTCTACTTAAAAATGTGTGACAAAACACCAGTTGTATGAAATTTATAACTAAGAACGTAATAACTAGGTATGCTTCTATAATAAATGTAAGTTAATTTTCAAATAGGGCCATAAATTTGCCAAAAATGTTTTTTTTTTTAACTGAAACTTCGCAGAACGATGCATGTTATATATTGAAAATTTTCTGGCTGTTTCTTATTTGTTTGTTTGGGCTTATTTTTGTTTCTTTTTCAGCTTAAAAACAAAATGAATGTTTGTTAAATGACAGTATTTTTATGTGAAATCAGAAAAATACAAAATACTGTTAAAATTTCTGTAAATTTAATGAAAAAGTTTTACAAAGAAGTAAAATTTGGTTAAAAAAGCAGTCAGAAATGGTTTTTCAAATAAACAGAAAATACATGTTAAACAACCTCTTTTTATTGTAGCAATACAAAGTGTCTGTAAAGATACAGAAAATCTCTATTAAAAGTAAAATACAAAAAGTTTAAGTTAAAAAAAGTCTGTAAATTTACAGAAATTTTTAACAGTGTGCCCATGATATGGCCCATGGAAAATTCCCTATGGGAAGCTACAAATCCCCATGAGATTTCATTTACATCACATGGGAAGCTGCAAGCTGACACGGGAAATAGTATGCATCTCATGGGGAATTCCCCATGGAGCATTTTGATTTCTCACGGGGAAGCCATAATTCCCCACGGGATTTGACAATTCTCATTGGAAAGTAACAAGTCCACATGGGAATTTTTATTTTTCTTGGGGAATATCATGCAATTACCCATATGGCGTGCAGTGCATATTTGTGATTTCACAATCAATACCATAGGCTACTGAAGAGGAACATTTTTTAAGCTAAATTTTGGGGAAAAAATATGATTATACAGTAAACAGAAGGCGAGTCAAAATTAATTTTTCTCTAGCAATCATGAGGTGCAATAACTTAAATTTTTAGTTGACTGTTTTAATATGCCTTAAGAATATAGATGGCATATTTGGCATATGTCTGCAATATTAATGTCACCTATACGTCCCCCACCCTGACAAAATACTTGCATTAGTTTACTACAATTTTTTTTTATTCTATTTTATTTGTTTTATTATTTTTTTTTGTAAGGCTGGAGGGAACCTGATACATGGCAATGCTAGGGCCATGCGTGCAGTTTGTACGGAATTGTATTAGCAGCTAGATCCAGCTCCATATGATTCCTTTTATGGGACCACAGATTATGGCTTATCACTCCTTTAATGGGACCACAGATCATGGCTTTATCACTCCTATAATGGGATCACAGATTATGGCTTTATCACTCTTTTAATGGGACCACAGATTATGGCTTTATCACCCCTCTAATGGGATCACAGATTATGGCTTTATCACTTCTTTAATGGGAACACAGATTATGGCTATATCACTCCTTTAAGCCCTTATTGGCCATACTGCTGCCACTTTTTGAGGACCTCGGAGATGGGGTTGGGGGATGATAAAGAGGCTTTAGCGTGTCCAGTATCTTTTTCATCGACAACGTTCCCCTAAAATTATTAGTAGGCCTATACTGTGCATTAGACTGATGAAGAATATGTTCAACACCCACTTAAATATTCTCCCCGCCGGCCGTCGCCGGTCACCACTTCTTGAAGCGCACTTTACACATACTTGGGGGGGGGGGGGGCTAAACATGCCTTTAGCCCCTCCACTTTTTTCACTGGGGGGCTAATCCCCCAAATCCCCCCCCCCCCCCGGTTCCGCCGCCACTGGTGAAAGTCGCCTGAAAAAAGACTATATAAGAAACCAGAGTATGTTTGTGCTTCAGTAAGAATGTCTTTGGGGTCACCGTTATTCAGCTAAGGTTAAAAGTGGCCCATCCTTTCTCTAATTTTCATTCAGTTTCATTACTGAGATGCCTTAAACGTTAACGTTTTCGGCGCGCTTCGCGCGCCCCATCATAGTCAAGGGCTGAATTTACATCACATGAAAAGCCCCATTCCTATCTAAAAAGAAGATCTGGGGCACCAAGGAGGAGAACCTGAAGAACCTCAATTTTAGGTAATCCATTCTTCCTCCTCGCACCCTCTACATTATCGATTCCGGTCGTCTTTAATCATAGGGAGTAAGGACATAATTGAAGAAAGTCAAATTGTGATATTTGTGTTCCGTTAAGTGCCCATATCATGCTATTTAAAGTTGAAGATAAAATGCATCATTTTAATGCCTACAATTGCGTAAATACCCAGGAGCTTCCGGGGGCTTCGCCAACTGGATCCCCACCGGGGTTTTGCCCCTGGACCCCACGCCGTTAGGGGGGCGCTTGGCGCTCCCGCGGCGCCTTCGGCACCGTATCACTGTTTGGTAGTCTGCCCGAATTTGCCCACCCCCCCCCCCCACTTTCAGAGATCAAATCCCGCCCCTGCTTGAAGCTCCGTTTTCTCATGGCCAGGTGTGTTTTTGCGCTGTCGATAGTGAGATGCCGTTTGCCTACTTTGTCCGCTATTGGGGGATTACCATTGCGTAGGTTATTTCCTTCCCTGGTACGTAACAGTACCAGTGAACCCCACAGCTGGAGACCAACGGGTGCGTACAGTCAAATGAGGGACACTTTCTCTCCGCATTATGTTAACCGCGGGGGACGTCTCGCAGTCCAGTGCGAGGGACCTATACCGGGCTGTTTTGATGAATTGGTTGGCCAGGTCCAATCCAACGACTTCGCTTCAGGGCCGGAAGCGTGGCGTGTAGTCCACAGTCGGTCATTAGATTACCGCCGGCGAGACCTGCTGTGGCGAATTGCACATGACGCCGTCGTAACTAATCTCAAGCGCCTTCGGTGGCGTCTTAATGGCATTTTCCCCCGAAATGCCTCGCACTGGATGCACCAAGTGGGAGAGTGTGCCTCATGTGTTTTGGCAGTGTGGATTTGTGGCTCTCCTCTGGGAGTGGTTTGAAGTCCTGGCTGATCGTCTAACGTTTTGCAGCACATGGACTGCGCCTTGTATGGCCTATCACCCCCATCATGCAACACAAGTCAAGTGTTCGTGACATACTCACCTTTATTTCGGCCTCCATTAAACTGGCCTTGTGGAAAGACCGATGTAATAGTGTTTTCAGGGGAGTGGGGAGGCCTGCCGTTCTGGCGTCGGTGAGGACAGATATTAAAGGCAGTCATTCGTCACCCTTAACTACAGTTTCAGTATACATATATCAAAACTCTCAATTGGCTCAGCTTTTTGTTTGGCATCACATTCAAACAATGCATCATTGCTAAATTACACAGCATAGGCATTGAGAGTGTCTTGATTACACATTATGGACTTGTATGGCCACTGGGACAAGCCATGAAGCAATAAACAAGGACAGTGTCTGGATAAAGATGAGTTTTAGGTAAATGTGGGAGGGGCTACAAGTAAGTAGGTTGGGAGAATTGGAACTGTTTGGGATGATGAAAATATGCCTTTAAAAAGAGGGTGGACGCCGACTTAATTCTTCTGCCGAGGTTGACGTTCGGCAGTCGGTGGGGACAATTGTTTCGGTGCGGGCGGAGCGGGTAAAAGTTGTTATGTAATTAGCTCGGGTATGGGGTGTTTTTGTTCATAGTTGGGTAGGGCCGGGTGTTTTATAATTGGTTTGACACAAATATTGTTTGCAAGTACATGTATCCTGTAGTTAGTTTGCCGTTGCGTTTTTGTGCGGTTCGGAGTCTTGTTTTCACAGTGCCTGTTTCAACGTACTTAAAAAGGCGCAGTTAATCTGTAATTTTGTAAATATGGAAATATGATTTTGTAAATAGCCCTGGGTACTGGGTTGGGTTCTGGGCGGTTTTGTATATGATTGACACACAAATTTGGTTTACTTCCGTAATGTTTAGAATTCTGTAAATAGTTCAGTTATGTTTTCATCCCGTCCGGTCTGACTTCTCCTCTTGGCTTTTCGTGCCCGTTTCAATGTACGTAAAAGCATATTGCAAAACAGACCTGCTTGGTGAACATCCTTAAAGGGCCAAACCTCTCACCCCAAGCTACAATTTTGGTACCCGGGTACCAAAATTCTCAATTGGCTCAGCTGTTTGATTGACAACTAATTCAAACAATGCAAAGTGTCAGGACCTATGTTACACAGCATGAACGGTACTGAGAGTGTTTTGATTATATAAATTGAGTTTTCCTTTGCTCACCCAAAAGCAGTAAACTGATTGTGTCTGGATGAGGATGAAATTCAGACAATTGTGGGAGGGGCTTCACTAAGGAGGTTAGGAGAAATGGTACTGTTTGGGGTGAGAGAACTGGGCCTTTAAAGCGCTAATTATAAGTATTTAACATATAATGAACCTCTTCTTCATTTTTTTTCCTTCTTTTTTTATTAGAAATGTTCGAATTCAGATCAAACACTAACAGCCGAAACCTTTCTGACAGAGTTTGGAATATTTATGAAATTTTTTCACTCCCTTCGGTCGGCTCAAAGGCTTTTAATTGCCAAGGGCGACAGATGTTGAAGACTATCATCTTGAAAGCTTTTAAGCGAAGGACACCATTTTTGAAAAAGTATTAAAAATTAACCTGACCAGAAAAATATTAAGTTACAGTTTAAAGGGAACAAAAAGAGTTTGACAGGGAATTTTGAAGAAGCCTTTCAAGTTAGAAAAAAATATAATACTGTTCAATGAAAGTTTCTGAACATTTATGAGTAACAAAAATCCACACAGATGTAAGACTACACTGTCACCAATCACGACGTTAGGCGGTGACCACAATAACTTTGGTCGGTTTCAAGTCACTGCATAAATGTGATGCACAATTAATGCTGTGGAGAAATTAAAAAAAAAAGTGATCAATTTTCGAATTGCGGCGTTGTTTGGCGCAAGGTTGATCGACTGTATAATTTTCACACTAGGGGGGTGTGCAATTCTTTCTTCACACATCAGTGTTTGTTCAACTGACGTATACTACTTAAAGGGAAATATTGTGGTTAAAATGCTACAAAGAAGAGTACAAAGAAAATGGCTCAGACCCTATCCAACAATTCAGTCTTAGTGATAAACCCCAGCAATAGCTACATCTCTTCAACATACTATGCGCATGAAAAGCCATGAACGTTGCATCATTTGAAATGCTGAAAGATTGGGTGAACAAATTATTCTTGAGCAACAAACAATTGAATTTCTATCTATTGGAAACTTTTTTCTTGAAAAGAAGGCTAACATACTGCCCTATTTTTGGTAATCGTGACCCTGTGTCTATAAATATTAGTTTTAAAAGGATTAATTTTTCTTGCAAAACAAACTCAATATTTTTCTTCAATAATATTGCAGTACTGCAGTACATTTGATCTTCAAGCTTTAATCCCGGCAACTGCAAATGGGCAGCACAATTGTAGGCCAAAGAAGAGCATCGACAGCCCTGTACGCAAAGATTTTGCGAGGGGTGTTCACGTGTTTGTAATCTAAATCCTAGGGAAATCCTGTGCGAAAGACTACCTGAGCGGAGCGGAACGATGCCATTGGTTGGCCAGGAGTGTACGGAAAAGTTTTAAAAAATGGTACCCCTTAGATAGCCGGAAACAAGGGTACGTGACAGGTGGATAAGGTAGACTGCCCTCCCTCAATTTTCCACAAGATTAAAATTCGGACAGGAAACTATCTAAAATTTGGAGAGCAGCCTGGAGGTATTCGAGCAGCTATTTGGGTTTTAAAATTTGGCACAGTTTGAATTTCACAGAAAACCCCTAAAATCAAAAAGATGTATCCGACAAAAGGAAATACATGTTAGCCGTTATTCATTCAGACAGCTCGAAAAAAGCCATACCCATGGCCTTACGTGACGGGAAGCCGGAGGGGGGTTGCCTAATTATGAAAAATCAAAGAAATTAAAAATGGCGACCCATGTGGGAAGGCTATTACTTAAAAGAAGCAATTATTCTGCAGCTTTTTCTGAATACCGGTATTGAGCGACCTAATGCCTCAAATGGGCGATTTTCTTAATACTTTCAAATCTTTGGCCACAAAACAGAAAACGATATATGTGCAAAGGAAAAATTTTCATAGGAAATTAAAATGATTAGAAAGATTTAGGTCACCTTCCGGTAATCTTGAAAAAAAAAGGTTTTCCTTATTAGCCCTACTCCATACTGTAGTCTTGCAAAACCTTTGCCCGAAATGGAAACATATTCGGGCGAAGGTTGAATATGCTGGGACAGACGGGAGAGTGTTCGGGTGTAGTGCCCAATAGAATGTCATCTATCATTCCCCTGGAGCCGAATGTGATAAAGTGTTAAGAAAATCGGGTAAATTGTTTTTCCAATGCCATAATATGGGAATGTCTTCCCCTACGTTTGCCTGAAAATTAATATAAACCCACCTTGTACAGCGTGACATTCTTTTTTCAAAAGGTGCTACAAATAGAAGTAAAATCCTTATATTCTGAAGTCATGGGCGTCCACAGAAAAAAGTCGGGGGGGAGGGCAAAATTTCTAGGGGGGGGGGACAGAACCTCCGAGTCACCATGAATTGACACGAAGTGTGCGAAAATTTCAGTCCAAAGTGCCTCCCAGATCGCTGGAAATGGCATTTCTAAAGCCTATTTTTCGCATACAAACTTGGAAATCACGTTTTGTTCAAGTTTTTGCTTACGTTTACGTTTTTTCAAAGTCTTGATTTTCCGGGGGGGGGGGGCAACCCCTTGCCCATACCTGTGGACGCCCATGTCTGAAGTTTGGCAGTCACATAGACAATTTCATGTATTTTATATATATTGAATTTTGCCAAGAGTCGCAATAAGTTTAAAACAGTAGCATGTTTTCACCCTGTTTGTATATAGGTCCCCCCTCCCCGAAAAGATGTATACAAGATTACTTCATCCAATGGTAGTGCTACATTTTATTTGATAAATTTCTGACTGGTTATTTTCCAAACACCCAGCAAGTTGGTGATTTTTTCTATTATTGCAAACGAAAACTCCAAATAGCGACTGCTTGGATCCTCCTTAGAAGTCTGGGGAATGTCATTCCCGGCTGCCTGAGGCGTCGATTTTTAAAGCATATTCAAACTCCCGCGACGGCCAATGGTGGCGCTTCGCTTAGATGGTCTTTCTGGCTGGAATTTAGTTTAGAGTGAACGTTTTCCTGCAAGTGAAGCTCAAAGTAGCGACTACTTAGATCCTCCCTGTAAGCCTGGGAAAGGCCATTAACGGCTGTCTGAGGGGTACAATTTTTCAAAATATTCTGTTCGCTCCGCGTCAACCTATGGGTGACGCGCTCCGCTTGGATATTCTTTCGGGAATCATTATAATTTTAATTTCTGCCTCACAAACTGAAATGCTCTCATATGCTAATAGCAGAGATCATAGCCTGGTTGGGGAAGTGGGGCAAATTTCGTCATCGCCCCCCCCCCCCCCACCCTGATAGATAGAGTCCCGTATGGCCATAGGCAGACTTCATCCTGTATTCTTCGTAAAACTGCCCGTAACGGTTAAATATTCCATCAAGTGTAATGTTTAATGTTGATTTGTTTCTAATTTTGCAGAGGAGAGCCAAAAGCAATGACTGTTTAGATTCTATTATGCAGAATGCATGGAAAATGCCAGTTCCGACCATCCATAGGGTGGATATTTTTTAAAAATTTCTTTAGGCCCCTGGCGAATAATGGTGGCTATCCGCTTAGATAATGTAGACAGTTTTTGGGGTACAATTAAATTTTTCGGCTCATAGTATTTTTAATAACTTTCTGATCCCTTTGCAGTTTGTAAGTTTATTTTGAAATGAGCATTTATTGCAACCGATAAATTCAAAGTAGCGATTGCTCCCCTTATGACCTCGTATTTGCTGTAACGGTAGAGCATCCGTCTCTCACTCGGAAGGCCCGGGTTCGATTCCCAGGTCAAGTCATACCAAAGACTCTTAAAATGGAGCCTACTGCCGTTGTTCGTGATGCTCCGCATAAGCAATAGAGTAGGGAAAACAAGCCAGTGAGCCACAACTGGAAAAAAGGCCGTGGCCGGATCGACTTGAACCATTAGGTTGGAAACTGTCCCGTAAAACTCCCTCTAACTTACTAACCCTACTTATGAGCCTGAGCAATTTTACTTCGGGCATTCTGAGGGTATCGATTTTTGAAGATGCCCTGCAAGTTCCACTCCAACAGTTGGTGGCGCTCCGTACACCTATGCCGGCCGCCGATACTGATTCCTTAAAATACGCAAATTTAAAAACACAAAATTTACTTGAAAGGTAGCAAAGAGTTGCTGTCTAGTCGTAGATCGACCAGTAGATTGCCGGGACCGCAAACTCAAACTGATACGCCTAGCATGAATGGGACAGCTCGAGTGGGTAATGAAAAAAGTCCTCTTTTGAGGAATTTGGAGTAAGAATTTAAATTTTGATAGATAAAGTTTTGGCTTTATACTGGGAAAATTTTCAGATATAATTCAGAAACCATCCCGTACAGGTCTCATGCTATACAATTATCTGTGAGCAAAATGGCATTTAAACGTAGCATTACGATACATACTCTGAAGCTGGATACCTGTGATGATGTCATTCTTGGTTCAATGCAATTATGCATTTTCCAGCCATTGTGCTGAAAGAGGTACCATTCACTTGAGCATTTCTCTTTCGTGGGAAGGGATTTTTAAAATAAATGATTTTTTTGTAAAAAAATAGTGTCAGAGAATGACCCCAAATCGTTGACATTAAGTCTTTTCATGGTTTTCTTTTTAAAGTTACCAGGGGTAATCAACACCTCAAGGAGACAACATCTTTGCAAATGACCTTTTCTCATTTATTTGAGTCCATTTCGTTAATTGTTTACGTCAACTACATTTTACGTTTTTCTTTAAAAACCGTCCTATAAATATTGTATATTTTTTAAAAGCTTTCAATCGCTATATAAGAGGCTTAATCTTTTTGGAGATTCTAAGATTTCTAAAAGGGATTTTGTCGGTTCTACGCGTTACTCTGAGGATAACCTTGGTTCACCGGTCATGAATAATTTATTTCTCAATTTCACTTTACCCTCTAAAGGACTTTAGGTCGAGACTGGTTCATACGAGATTATATCTAACTTTGTTTGCTGGCAGTGGAAATCGCAATGTAGCCATATTCTACAGAGACTATAAGTACTTGGTGTTGCTGGCGAGAGAGCCGAATAAAGAATAGTTCAAATTGCAATTGTGACGTTGGTGGTTCTTCACAAAATTTTATAGTTGTGTTCGCAAAGTAGTGACATTTTCATTGATCGCATAATTCGACACATAATTGAAATCTAAGTTTCTCCTCATCGAGAGACACGAGTTTTAGGCGGTTTTCAAAAACAAACGATGCCTTCAATGAAAAAAATATTTTGTACAGTATTAGTCATGACTTTGGTTCATGATATCAATTCAGCTTCGAGCTTCTGCAGTATGCCATACAGACTTTACAACAACTGTAAATTTCCTCTCCCATCCGGATGTTGTCCTTTGTCACATTTGCTATCATGTGATCACATTCAGGTAAACAATTCGGATGACTTTACCTCAGAAGTTACTACTAATGTACATAGCATCACCATCGCCAATACTAACTCCACTTTCATCGCTCAGGGAAACTGGCAGTTTCTGCATCATCTTCGACAGTTAGAAGATTTGGCTTTTATAAACAGTGTAGAAACCCTAGACATGCTGAAACCGGAGTATCTTGAAAACTTGCAGGAACTCAAAATAGTCACCATTTCCGGAGACCGTTTGAATGACTTTCCGCATTACAAATTACCTGCTTTAAAGTCTTTGACGACTTTGCAATTGATTTGCACAAATTTAAACCATCTTGGAAAAGAAAGGTGGAACCTGGAGGCTCTCGATGTTTTACGCATTGTTCACAGTAAAATCAGAGTTGTAGAAAAGTACCATTTTAGGGGATTGGTCAGTCTTACAAGGTTGTTCTTATCGGGCAACATGATAGCAGAGTTTTCGTTTCAAATTCTAAAAAACCTACCGAAACTTGTACAATTAGATCTCTCAGATAACAGACTCGTGCTACTCAGAGCTTCGGATGTGATGCATGATGCAATATATAGTATTAATTTGAAAAGAAACTTACTTCAAAATACCTCACATTCGTACTTTACGAACTTCCGTGGACTTGGAACTCTTTTAATTGGATCTAACGGCATAACTGCCCTTCCAGTGTCATGGATCGTTGGATCGTCAAGTTCTCTCCGTAGAGTATCCTTCAGAAATAATTCCATCGAGTATTTGACACATTCCTTCTTAGAGCAAATGCCAAACTTGACCACACTCTCATTGGAAAAAAATAATATTTGCTATTTGGCTGAATATATTTTCGAAAGTACGCCAAATGTCGTGGGGATAAACCTGAGCTGGAACAAAATTGAATTTCTCTCTGGACAAATTTTCAAAAATCTTTCCAAACTTATGATACTAGACTTAACTGGCAACAAAATTATGCAATTTACCTCTGACTTTTTACTAAGTCTTCACAAGAAGGCACTTTTGTTATCTACAGAAAATCCTGTAATCTGTGATTGCACAGCGATCCCGTTATTGACATGGCTACGTCGGTCAAAACAAAGGTATTACCCCAGATGTCATTCTCCAGATTTTACAAAGGGTAAGTTAATCAGTCGGATTAATTTGGAGAATCCGTGTGCTCCGATGGCAGTAAACTCTGCTATGGATATTACAACAACCACAGTTGCGTCACTAGTAAGTCCACTCCGGCCAATGGTTGACGTCTATTCACAGGGGTTTAGCCTCACATTTGGAGTGTTTGCATTTGTCTGTACTCTTTGCGGACTTCTTTGTTTCGTTGCGAAGCTGCGTACATGATGGTGGACTGCACGCTTTGGGTTGAATGGAAATAACACCCATTCTGAAAATAAACTGTTGAACTATATTATATACCAACAATCGCATTCTAATACCTTTTGATTCTTAGTTGTCCGCTATTTCTCGAAAGTGCAGTTGTCCCTGAGAGTAAAAACTTGCTTGAGAAACGTAATAAAGCAAATACACACCCTTTTTTGTTATGTGTTTTTGTTATTTTGATTATGATACCGATATCACTTCGTACGTGATGTAAGAGGGAACCACTTACTGCCATTCAGAGGAGTAAGAAAATCGAACATATGCTTTGTACCTGTTGAATTATGATTCATGTCTTAAATCTATGAATGCATATCCTGGAATGATATTTACAGGATGGTGTGTCTGCTGGAAAATGAGCCTACATCTAAAGTTGGGTGAAAAACACCTAAACCATTAGACCAAAGCAAAGACGGGAGTCATGTCGGAACTTCACGTAAAGGTCATTCCACTTTAACACTTCATATCACTTTTCCTGTAAGCAGCTTTGCGAGTCTTACAGGCATACAGTGTTGAGAGATCACTGGCATGGGAAAGGGGTTGCAAATTTTATGAGGTGGCTAAATTAAGATAACGCACTCTAAAAACTGTTCGGTAAAAAGCGTTGAGGAAAATACAAAATGCCCAACATGGGCAAATTATTTTGAAATGGGTGAACAACTGTACCCATATTGTTGGGCAAATGAAGGTTGGGTAAAATCCAGGTGTTGGTAAAATGTGTTGGGCGAGTTTTAAAGTACGCAACAGTCGGGTAAACAGATAATTATTGTAATTTAGTGGTTCACTATAAGATCTCATGGTTGAATAAGGTTGTATTTGGTAAATAAAAAGTTAACCGTAGAATAGCAGTAAAAATCTGGATGACAGTACTTAAAGAGCAATGGTTGCATAGAGAAAAAAAAATTCCATTTCACGTGATCAATGGGAGAAGAAATACAAAGTTCACGATTGAGTTTGCTACTTTAAACTACACACTCCACTGTTTACTTACCAAGTGCATCGTCGCTGGTGCCACCAACTAGTCTTGGAGGACAAACGGTGTATGTGTTAGGGTACTTTGTTAAATCTCCGAAATTAAAATGATTAGAAAGATTTGCGACACCTTCCGGTATTTTTAGAAAAAAAAAGTTTTTCCTTATTAACCCCACTCCATACTGTAGTCTTGCAAACCCTTTGCCCGAAATGGAAACATATTCGGGCGAAGGTTGAATATGCTGGGACGGACGGGAGAGTGTTCGGGTGCAGTTCCCAATAGTATGTCATCTATCATTCCCCTGGAGCCGAATGTGATAAAGTGTTAAGAAAATCGGGTATATTGTTTTTCCAATGCCATAATATGGGAATGTCTTCCCCTACGTTTGCCTGAAAATAAATATAAACCCACCTTGTACAGCGTGACATTCTTTTTTTAAAAGGTGCTACAAATAGAAGTAAAATCCTTTATATTATGAAGTCATGGGCGTCCGCAGAAAAAAAAAAAGTCGGGGAGGGGGACAAAATTTCTAGGGGGGGGGGGCAAAACCTCCGAGTCACCATGAATTGACACGAAGTGTGCGAAAATTTCAGTCCAATATGCCTCCCAGATCGCTGGAAATGGCGTTTCTGTACAAACTTGGAAAAAACGTTTTGTTCAAGTTTTTGCTTTGATTTTTATACGTTTTTTCAAAAGTGCCCCCTCCTCCTTGCCCATACCTGCGGACGCCCATGTCTGAAGTTTGGGCAGGCACATAGACAATTTCATGTATTTTATATATATTGAATTTCGCCAAGAGTCGCAATAAGTTTAAAACAGTAGCATGTTTTCACTCTGTTTGTATATAGGTCCCCCCTCCCCGAAAAGATGTGTACAAGATTACTTCATGGAATGGTAGTGCTACATTTTATGTGAAAAACTTCTGACTGGTAATTTTCCAAACACAGAGCAAGTTGCTGATTTTTTCTATTATTGTTAAATCTCCGTCTTATCCAAATCATATAATTTATATATCAGGTTATACTGAAATCCAAACAAGCACCCAACATACTGGGTAGTTGCATTGCCCAACACCACTTGCACAACAGTTTGCCCAATACTTGGGAGGACACATATATACCCAGTGTTGGTTGAAAGTTGGTGATTCAGTAGTGCCCGCATACTGGGCAGTTTCATTGCCCAACAAGATTTGCCCAACAATTTGCCTAATTGTTGGGAGGACACATGTATACCAAGTGTTGATAAAAAGTTGGGCAAATATTTGCCCAATGTTTTTTAGAGTGTGCTGTTTCACTGCAGAAATGTCACTGTGTAAATGTGTGGCAGAGTTCATGTTGCAGAGAAATTTTAAAAAATGATCAACTTTCGAATTGGAGCGTTGCTTGCAGTGGCGGAGCTGCCATTTGGTCAGGGGGGAGGGCGGGGGCGGTCGCCCCCCTGACGGACCAAAATCGTTTGTCGGCGCCCTTTTTAGGTTTTTTAACATACTTTACTCTTGCACCATTTTTTGCAAAATGCTCAAACAGCCACCAGTAACTGTATTATCTGCACTTTATTCTGACTGATGAAAAGGGCCATCTTCTGTAATATATAGGCCTATAGGTATAAGTTTTGCCGAAATGTATCTCCATGTTTTTACGCACTAATGAATGTTGTCGCTGTGCGTGGTTCATTGCTTCCACACCAAGCGTGATTATTAACTTACAGTATACACAGACTGACATCAAACCTCCCGGCATATAAAAGGTGTTGCAAAGGGCGCAACAATAATTGTAGCGCAAATAGCCCTCTTGTTGTCGGGGATAATTGTCAACATAGACAATAAAAAGAGTTTATAAAGATACCAAAATAGATTCCACTACATTTCTCAAAATCATTTGAAGAGAACATTCAGGTTTAAATAAAATAAAACTGTTATCATAGTGGAATGGTTTAGGAGTTTTAATGAGCAGTTTTCAGTTTGCTTTTCTTCAAGTGACCGTTCTTGTGATAAATGGCTATTTCTGCCACTGCACGATAATCCCATGAAAATGTTTACTTCCCTACTTCCGTGGTCTCAAAAGCCAGAAAATTGCATCAAATAAGCTTAAGTTTAGGCTACTTTTATTTATTATGAATCCGGTACCTAGAGAGCCAAGCACACCTCTTGTCTTGGCTATTACTTTAAATGTACTTAATAATGTTTATTTCAGAGTGGTCACATGATGTAAATTACGTCAATTAATGTTTCTTCGTGTACTTATCTTGATTTCCACATGCCAAAAATGTACACCTAACGGTGATTTATTTTCATAACTTTTTCCCTCTGTAAGACTGCAGGTTTAATTTTTATCTTCAAAGTAGCCCATTATTATATTAAAATCTTAAATCGAGACCTGACAAAAACACACAAACTATAATAAACTGCCTTCATACTAGCATGTGAAAGAGAGGGATAGAAACATGCGCGCCCGCAGGTAAGGGCAAGGGGGAAACTTGCCCTTCCCTGAAAAATAAAAAAACCTGAAAAACGAAGAAAACATAAAAAAAAGACGAAGAAAAGTTGACATCAATATTCCTAAACATGTCACTCGGTGTTTTCCCTATCTATATGCGGTAAATAGGCTTTAAAAATGTCTTTTCCAGCGATCTGAGAGGCATTTTTGGCCACAGTTGTCTTGCGCTCCGCGCCAACTCATGGTGGCGCGGAGCTTTTCCCCCTGAAAGAATTCAGTCCCCCCACCCGAATTTTCTTCCGCGGAGGCCCATGGATAAAAAATTTAAACATATTTTAATAGAAAAACTTGCTGAGGAAAAGTGCTAAAGTAGTCTTCAACCAGGTGCGGAAAATCAAATGGAAAGTCTGAAAAGCAGTGGCTTCGATCGTGCTAAGGCTCAGGGTATTTACTTTTTCGAAGCGCCCCTGCAGACCGTTTTGGTCCCCTCTGACCGAAATCCCTAGCTCCGCCACTGGTTGTTTGGCCCAAAGTTGATGAGCTACGTAATTGTCACACTAGGGAGGTGTTCAATTCTTTTTTCACACCTCAGTATTTGTTCAACTGACTTAGTCTACTTAATATTATTTTAATACAGTATTGCAGTACAATTGATCCTCAAGCTGCAATCCCGGGAACTGCAAATGGGCAGCGCAGGTGTAGGCCAAAGAAAATCATCGGCAGGCCAGTACGCAAACATGTTCCAATGGAGTGTTCACGTTTTACTAATCTAAATCCTAGACATGGGCGTCCGCAAGGGGGGGGGGCAAGGGGGGGCACTTGCCCCCCCCCCCTGGAAAATCAAACTTTTGAAAAAAATAATTAAAAATTAAAATAAAAAAAATTAAAAATAAATCATCAAAATACCTTCACTCACAGCGTCAGTTTTTACTCGTGAAATATGCGGACATTTGACCAGGAATAGCAAAAGAGAAGATGGTGCAGTATGCTGAATAGTAAAATCGTAATTTGGGGACCATCATTCGTGATATCTACTGGAAATTTGTAATTGTAAAAACTATGTACCAGCCTAGTTGTCAGGAATGTGGTGTGCATATGGCATCCGACCATTGATGAATGCGTTGGTCTTGGTTTGGTCCCGTGCTGATCTCAAGTGGTGACGCGCGGGTGTAAATTGGATATACAAGGTGAATACGGGGGTGGGGGAGGGGGTGTATGCATGGTTCATAATTAGATAACAGCCTATATAGGCTGTTTGACAGTTGTAAGTTTTATCGTGCATAGGCGTGCGAGGTCGTTACCGAGAGGCAGATTTCCCTTCAACAATTTTTTGCATTGAAAATCCTAAAAATTTAAAAATTACAGACATGAAATTCCTGTTTCAGGGCTGGGTACATGCAGCTTATAACACTCGCCAAGTGTCGTTTCCGGCCATCTGGAGGGTTAGTAAGGCCCAAAATTTTCTTCTACGCTCCACGCCAACTGATGATGGTGCTCCGCTTAGATAGTGTACACAATTCAATCATCCATGATTTTCCCTCCAACAATTTTTTACATTGAAAATTCTAATTATCTAAAAATTACAGACATCAAATTCCTGTTTCAGGGCTGGGTACATGCAGCTTAGAACACTCGCCAAGTGTCATTTCCGGCCGTCTGGAGAGTTTGTAAGGCCCAAAATTTTCTTGTACGCTCCGCGCCAACTCATGGTGGCGCTCCGCTTAGATAGTGTACACAATTCAATCATCCATTAATGATTTTGCCCCCCCCTTATAAAAATTTCTGCGGACGCCCATGATCCTAGATAAATTCTGTCCGAAAGACTACCTGGGATGAACGATGCCATTGGTTGGCACGGAGTGTGCGGAAAAGTTTGAAAAAAAATCTAACCTGTAGATAGCCGGATACATCCGTAAGCGACAGGTGGATAATGCCCTCCCCTTTCCCACAAGATTAAAATTTAGACAAGGAACAATTCAAAATTCGGGCAGCCAATCTGGAGAAATTTGATCAGCTATTTGAGTTAAAATATGGGCAAAGTTTGAATTTCACAGAAAACCCCTAAACTCAAAAGGATGTGCCCAAGAAAGGAAAAAATCATAGCCGTTACACATTCGAACAGCTCAAAAAAAGCCAAACCCATGACCGTACGGGAAGCCGGAGTCTGCAGTCGTCCTCCCTCTCCAACTGGCCCAAACCTTGCTGACTTGGACAGACTTCGGTAACTCAGTTGGGCAGAGATCAGAAGCGTACGAGGCGTAAATTTCAGCAAAATCTAAAATTGGGCAGAAATTTGGAAAAATTCGGGAAGGATTTTGGAAAACATCAGACAATCACTTTGGTGTAAAAAATGGCATAGTTATTAGGGAATTCTTAAGCGTGCCCGAATCTAGATATCGTGCATGCTATAAACGCCGGAATGTAAAAACGTTCCAAAAATTCGCCACGCATTTGGGCAGCGCAACTAGCTATTATTCGATTATTCGTAGGCTTTGCTACATAGTCTTCAACAACACAATGCCCGAAATGGTCGGATATCAAAATTATTTAAAGAATTTGCCGGAAAAATGGAAAAGTTCCATAGTAAGGGTAACGTTATTATGAGACCAATGCCCAAGAAGGCCGATTATTTCAAAACTTTCAAATCTTTGCCCCCAAAACAGAAAACCATGTATATTCAAAGGAAATTTTCCATAGGAAATGAAAATGATTTAAAAGATTTACGACCAATTCCGGTAATTTTTGAAAAAAAAAGCTTTTCCTTATTTGCCCCACTTCATACTGTAGTTTTGCAAAACCTTTGCCCAAAATGAAAAAAAAAATATCCGGTCGAAGGTTGAATATGCTGGGACGGTTTCAATTGCTAAATTAATTACACGGACAGACGGGAGAGTGTTCGAGTGCAGTTTCCAGTAGAATATCATCTATCTAGCCTGTATAGCTTAATTTGATGAAGAGTTATGACAATCAGGTCACTTGTTTTTCCAATACCATAATGTGGGAATGTCTTCCATACTTTTGCCTGAAAACTTAAACCCACCCCATAAAGCGCGACAAATAGAAGTTTGGGCAGCGACATCATAGACAATATCATGTATTTAATATAAACTTAATTTAGAGTCGCAATAAGCTAAAAACATTAGCATGTTTTCAATTTGGTTATATAATTTTACCGAAAAGATATAAACAAGATTACTTCATCCAATGATAATGCTGCACGTGCTACATTTTATTTGATAAATGTCCAACTGGTAATTTTCTAAACACTCAGGAGGTTGCTGATTTTTTTCAATCATTGCAAACGAAAACTCGAAATAGCGACTGCTTGGATCCTCCTTATAAGCCTGGGGAATGTCATTCCCGGCTGTCTGACTTAGTTACTTAGATAAGATTTAACGACACACCAAAACGAATGTGTTATATATTGTCATACTGTTCAAGTACTTTTAAAGTCCTCCCATTTAGTCCACTCTTATGACAGGTAGGGAATACCGGATGGTTGGTTTTTTTAAAACGCCCGCGCCAACCAATGGTAGCGCTTCGCTTAGATTGTCTTTCTGGCTGGAATTTAGTTTGGAGTGAACGTTTCCCAGCAAACGAAAACTCAAAGAAGCGACTACTAAGATCCTCCCTGTAAGCATGAAAAATGCCTTTTACGGCTGTCTGAGGGTTACAATTTTTCAAAATATTCTGTTCACCTGTGGGTGGCGCTCCGCTTAGATAGTCTTTCGGGCAGCATTAAAATTTTCGGGCAGAAAATCTTCTGCCTCCTAAACTGAAATGCGCACGTTTGCCTATTGCAGAGATTATAGCCGGGTTGGGGATCTGAAGTGGGGCAAAAAGCTCCCCCCACCCTGAGAGAAAGAGTCCCGTACGGCAAAATGCAAACTTCACCCTGTATTCTCCTTGAAACTGCCAGTACCGGTTTAATATTCCATCAAAGGTAAATTGTTGATTATTTCTGTTTTTGCAAAGGAAAGCCAAAAATTACGAAATTTTGAAATCTATTAACTAGACTGCCTAGAAAATGCCATTTCCGACCATCAATGAGGTGGATATTTTTCAATTTTTTTTACGCTCCCGTAGACAGTTTTTGGCGAACAATTACATTTTTCGGCCATAGTATTTTACATAACCTTCTAATCACTTTGCAGTTTGCTAGTTTATTTTGAAATGAGAAAAACTTGGTTGAGGAAAACGTTTCCAAAGTTCAAGAGAAGACAAAGACATTACCATCCACATCTGGTATCGACAAACAGTTGAATAGCAAACCGGATGACGAAAATGAAGATACAACTCGAACAAGTACCACCCCTAAATGCTATCGTTAACAAGTGAACCGGATATTTTAAGAGCACGTCAACAAGCTTACAAAAACTTGGGTCAGGTGATTCAATGGTGCCTTAATAAAAAAAAAAAAGCCACAAATAGGAGACATATTTGGTACAGATAGGCCCCTTACATAAGCTTTGGTAGGAGTATCCTTAATTAACCCTTGTAGATGTAATAATATATCTGCGTCTTTTATTAC
This sequence comes from Holothuria scabra, assembly GCA_037179385.1. NCBI lineage: Eukaryota > Metazoa > Echinodermata > Holothuroidea > Aspidochirotida > Holothuriidae > Holothuria > Holothuria scabra. The sequence continues at coordinate 8,451,953 of CM074179.1, forward strand.
CTGGTAGAAGTTGTTTACAGACGGTAATTCCACATGGAATGATCCCTGAGACTCTCCACTTAATCTATGGTAATGGCTATTCTGGTCACCTAGGATATGAGAAGACTTTAGACAAAGTACGCACATGCTGCTACTGGCCTTTCAAACAAAAATACGGAGAATATTGTCTGCGCTGTGCGACGTGTACCGTAACCTCCGGAAACAAACAACCCCAAGAACCAAGGCACCGCTACCGAATATCGTCGTCAGTGGACTGATGCAAATAGTTCGTGCTGATATCACAGAATTACCAGTGACACCAAGAGGAAACAGATACGTCCTCGTGGTCATGTATCATTTCTTAAAATATGTAAATCTTTATCCGATGACTGATCAAAAAGCAACGACAGTGGCAAAGTATTTGTTCGAGAAATACATCAAACAACATGATATCCGAAACAAATTCATACAGACCAAAGCCGTCAATTTGAAGCAGATTTTGTACAATTGTTATCCAAATCCTTAGATGTCACAAAAACCTGAACAACAATCCACAATCCTACGGACTATTTGAAAGATTCAACAGAACTTTAAAAGACCAAATGCAAAGTTCATGGCAGAAAAAGATGGACCCTGGGATGAGTACCTGGGACAAGTAAAATTTGCTTACAGCACTGCACAACAGTCGATTACATGAAATAGTGATTTTTCATCATACATGACAGGCACCCAAGATACCAGTGTCCCTCTTTTTTCAGCTCCACCACCCCACAGAACCACAACTCCAGGTACTCCTGCAGAATACAGTGCAAATTTGCAGGATAGGTTTCGTAGTGCTTTTAATCAAGTAATAGAAGACAGTACTACATCTCAAGCTACGCAGAACTGAATACAGGAGAGACATCCTGACCTATGAAATACAACATGTTTACGACACACGCAAGTCATTGGTCGTCCATCACAACCGACTAAAGAAGTGCCCTCCCGGTATTTTGAACCAATCAATACCGTCATTCCCCTCACCACTAAGTGAGAAAAACCCCAGTCCTTTGTCCCGTAGTTCTTTGTCCAGTAAAGGAGTACACACAGATTTCCCCATAAATGATAGCATGAAAATTGATACAAATGGTACTCAAGTAAGGTCAAGATCGAGACGTATGGTGAAAAGCTTTGAACGTTATGGTCAATGGGATAATCATTGATTGCTTTCCGTACAATTTCTTAAATGCATCCATGTCAAAAATATCACTGTAGAGAAAGATTGAAGAGGGAAATTGTGGAAAGAACCATTATCAATCTACAATCATCTTGCCAGTTCATTTACTTAAAATACTAATCATCATGTGGATAAGCTATTGCATTCATATACATTTGCAAAGAACGAATGTTATACATTACTGAAATTAAAAAAAAATAAAAAAACCTGTTAAGATGTATGATTCCGTACCATTAAAAATGTCTTAAAGGGAACAATTTGAAATGAAACAAGTACAACTTTTTGTACAAGTTGTTAAAAAGTTTTTGGGGCAGTTCCCGAGTGTCTATACGTATGGTTTTATGTTATGTTTATGTGCTTACATATTTTTTTTTGATAAAAATTGGTTAATTTGGATGTATTTGTGTATGTTTTTAGTGGTTGGTTTCGGTTTTAATGTAAAAAAAAAAAAAAAAAAAAAAAAATTGAGAACAATTTTAATAGAAATGAGGGAGGCATGTAAGAATAACTCTTGTCATTTAAATGTGCACCTCTTTATTTGCATAGCATATTTATTGTGAACATTATTCCAAGCACAGAAGTGGAATAGATTGAGTTTGCACTCCGACTGAGACGCACCTAATCACGGTCTCTTTTTCTCTCTCTTCTTTTATTTCGCCTGTATTTTCTAAGTTTCGCCGGCTCGAGCCTTTTACAATTGCAACCGAAAAATTCATAATAGCGATTGCTTAAATTCTAATTATGTGCATGTTAAATTTTATTTCCGGCAATCTCAGGGTACCAATTTTTCCTCATTCCATTTTTCAACTTTCCATGCTCGTTCCACTCCAACTGATGGTGGCGCTCCGTACAGCTATGCCGGCCGAAGATCACTGATGCTCATTTACGTTGATTCCTACTATAAGCTATTTTAAAAACACAAAATTTACTTGAAAGGTAGAATACGGCAGACGCAGATCCAATGGGGGGGGGGGGGGCTTTCACGGGCCTCAGCCCTCCCTTTTTGCCACATCAACAGTAAAACATATGGGAAATTAGCATTGTAACTCCCTCACACCCTGCTTTCTCTTAAGTCAGCTCCCACCCCCTTTGGAATATCAGGATCCGTGCCAGAATTAAGTGTCACCAGATTGAATGCAAAGACACCAAAAGTTTAAAAGAAAATCAGTAGTATCCCATTAACCAAAACCGTTTCTATTTCGAGACGACTATTTTCAAAGTCGAAAATCTTGCACCATTTTGAATCTAGGCCCCTTCAAAAGGCAAAAAAAAAAAAAAAAAAAAAAATCAAAGGAGAAGGGTACGCGCCCTTCTCTAAGACTATACCCCTAGACCGGCGATCAAGCAAAAACCCTGCCTGAAACCCTGCCTGAGCATGTTTGCAAGTATAATCTTTAATTATCTGTTATCATTTGGGGAATATAGGATACAGAGTGACTTGATTACGATGGTAAACACTGGTCACTTGGGATTCTGGAGGGCGTTTATTTATTATAGGAATTGATGGATTTCAAAAAGTCTTTAGTGTCCTTAATAAAAGAGTCTAATTTGTACATTACTCCAAATCATCAAACAGCCGTTACCCGAAATATCAGGTCAGAGTTATGGGCTTTCATTTTCATTTGGGCGTTATGTGTTTTGTGAAAGGAGTAGAAGAGTGAGTTTTATCGCCGGTTGCAATCAGTCACATTTCCATTTTTCATATAGACTTTATCTCATTCTCACTCCATTTAATAACTATAATTTTGACGACTCTGCCTGCGGCTTCTGACGTTTTATCTGGTAGTTAATTTTTAAGTTGGAATGCAACATTATTCAACCCGGTTTAGCCTTGTTAATAATCTGACTTGTTTTGAAAACAAAATCTGTCCTTTGTCCTTCGGTTAAGTAACGATAACATCAATTGTTCTAAGATTTGTGTGATCCACCCATACCTCTATACTTAAATTGACCTTAACGTATTAAGGTGTATTATTCCCCGCCCAGTCAAATTATCCAGTTGGGCTCCAAATAGGCTGCTGTGCTTCAGCTGGTAAAGCTAGTCCAGTTGAGCCCCGTAATGGAACACCTCACAAACACGAATGGGCATCAGCTGAGACCCAGCAAGAAGGGCAGCAGGAACCAATTTGTTGCCTAAGTGGACATGTTGGCTGTGTTTGTACCACTTTAAGAATGTATTTACAGAAATATCCTGATCAGCTTGCGTTGACCACATACTTTTATTCCTGAAACGGAGGCCCTCTATATCAGCTTTTCTGCTTTCATGCATGTCGACAAAGTCGAAATCAAAATCTCCTTTTAGTATTATCCAGGTCATTTTGTAAAGGAGCCGAGGGGGATTTTAGCCTTATCTTCCTTTGGATGACAGTTTCGTGTTGAGGTCCCTTCAGCCTTGTCAAAGTTCACAGCTATCTCTAGACACCCATCACTCGATAGCTGAAAAGTTTGCCCATCATGGCACTACAAAATGTTCACACAATTACCGTTTAGATTTTGAGCTAGAAGGACGTTTTAGGTACACCCACCCTAGCGTCTTCACAAAAACGGAAAATCTCCGCCATTTGATAACAATTTTTTTAATAGTTTAAATCACCGTCTTTTTGTGCAGAATGAACTATACAATTCATCGCGATGAAGAGAGCAATACACAACAATAGCTTAAACTGTTACCAGTCGGTCCCAATTTTCAAGTAAGCGCCGAGGGTTGGTCAACAACATTAATATACGTAAGATAATTAAGGGGAAAATCCCTTGGTAAAGGAAGCTCAAAGTCGTATATTGCAGAGATGAGAAAGTGAGTCTAAAAGTGAATTACCAGTAGCTTACTCAACTGATGTTTTTTCTGTGAACACACCCGTTTATGAGTTGATTTCTTTTATCAAACAAGATATTTGAAATCGATGAATTGTCATGATTACTTCTTTAAAATTACAACAACATTTGCGTGACACTGTAGTTTAAGCTTTGCCTTAATGAAGATTTTCCACTGATTATTGTCCGTTTTGTCGCCTATGAATTAATTTTACTAGTTTGCTTTTCTTACTTTTGTATTCATAACTTTCAAGTTTGCTACTGTAATCATCACATACAACGGTGATTTTTGAAATGGCCACTTTCAAACGAAAACAAACCAAACACGAATTAATTATTTATGCTGCCGTACAAACCTTTACAAAGAAAATCCGTAATCATCCGTAGCACAATTAGGCTTAGATGCAAAAATACAAGTTGAATAGAAAGCATACTCAGTCTGAAAAGCAGATATATAGTGAGGCTTGGAGAGAAACGTTTTTAGGTGCTCTATAAGAAGCTTAATCGTTTTGGAGATTCTTAGATTCCTAAAAGGTATTTTTTTGTTCTAAGACTTTCTCTGAGAATAACCTTCATTCACCGGTTATTAATAATAAATTTAATTTCAATACCTCCTTTAAAGTACTTCTTTATTACAAACAGAGATTATACACTGTTTTGAAAAAGATTATTCAGTATCTGGAGTATAGTTAGGTGAAATAAAGAAAGTGATGTATAAGTGAGTAAAGTGGCCACTTACCGTAGTTTTTTATTAACCAATGAAAGCTGACAACTTAAAGGCATTGGCTCAACTCTGCTTCTACGGTTAGGTTAGCTGCTGTTTTTACAGCCCAGTTTCTTACCAATTGGTTTGAGTCGAGATTGGTTTCTGCGAGATTACATCTAACTTTGTTTGCTGGCAGTGGAAAGCGCAACGTAACCATATTTTACAGAGACTATATATACTACGTGCTCCTGCCGAGAAAGCCGAATAAAGAAAAAATCCAGTTACAATTGTTTCGCTGCTAGTTCTTCACAAAATTTTGAGCCGTGTTCGCATAGTTGTGACATTTTCATTGGTCGCATTATTCGATACAAAATTCAATTTTTTTTGCTCATCAAGTCGGTTTTGAAAACCATAACGATGTCTTCAATGAAGAAACTAGTTTGTACAGTATTGGTCATGACTTTGGTTCATGATGTCAATACAGCTTCGAGCTTCTGCAGCATACCATACAGACTCTACAACAACTGTAAGGATCCTCTCCCATCCGGATGTTGTCCTTTGTCACATTTGCTATCATGTGATCACATTCAGGTAAACAATTCGGATGATTTTGCCTCAGAAGTTACTACTAATGTACATAGCATCATCATCGCTAATACTAACTCCACTTTCATCGCTCAAGGAAACTGGCAGTTTCTGCATCATCTTCAACAGTTAGAAGATTTGGCTTTTATAAACAGTGTAGAGACCTTAGACCTGCTGAAACCAGAGTATCTGGAAAACCTGCAAGAACTCAAAATACTCACAGTTTCCGGAGAACGTTTAAATGACTTTCCGCATTACAAATTACCTACATTAAGGTCTTTGACGACTTTGCAATTGACTTGCACAAATTTAAAATATCTTGGAAAAGAAAGGTGGAACCTGGAGGCTCTGGATATTTTACGCATTGTTGACAGTAAAATCAGAGTTGTAGAAAAAGACAATTTTAAGGGATTGTTGAATCTTACACGGTTGTACTTATCGGAAAACATGATAACCGAGTTTTCGTTTCAAATTCTCAAAAACCTACCGAAACTTGTACAATTAGATCTCTCAGATAACAGACTCGTGCTCCTCAGAGATTCAGATGTATGGCATGATACAATATATAGTATTTATTTGAACAGAAACTTGCTTCAAAATACCTTACATTCGTACTTTACGAACTTCCGTGCACTTGGTAGTCTTCTAATGGGATCTAACGGCATAACTGTCCTTCCAGTGTCACGGATCGTTGGATCGTCAAGCTCTCTCCGTAAAGTATCCTTCATAAATAATTCTATCGAGTATTTGTCACATTCCTTCTTGCAACAAATGCCGAATTTGACCACAATCTCATTGCAAAGAAACAATATTTGCTATTTGACTGAATATATTTTCCAAAGTACGCCTAATATCGTGGGAATAATCCTGAGCTGGAACAAAATTGACTTTCTTTCTGGACAAATTTTCAAAAATCTTTCCAAACTTATGGTACTAGATTTAACTGGTAACAATATTATGCAATTTACCTCTGACTTTTTACTAAGTCTTCCCAACAAGGCACTTTTGTTATCTACAGAAAATCCTGTTATCTGTGATTGCACAGCAATCCCGTTATTGACATGGCTACGTAGGTTAGAATACAGGTACTACCCGAGATGTCATTCTCCAGATTTTACAAAGGGTAAGTTAATCAGTCGGATTAATTTGGAGAATCTGTGTTCTGCGATGCCAGTTAACTCTGCTATGAATATCACAACAACCACAGTTGCGTCACTAGTAAGTCCACTCCACCCAATGGTCGACAACGTCTTTTCACAGGGGTTTAGCCTCATATTCGGAGTGTTTGCATTTGTCTGTACTATGTGCGGACTTCTTTGCTTCGTTGCGAAGCTGCGTACATGATGGTGGACGGCACGCTTTGGTTTGAATGGAAATAACACTAATTCTGAAAAGAAATTGTTGAACTATATTATATGCCAACAATCGCATTCTTATATCTTTTGATTCTTAGTTGTCCGCTATTTGTCGAAAGTGCATTTGTTCCTGAGAGAAAAAAACTTGCTTGAGACACATAATAAACAAATACACACACTTTTTTTTGTTATGTTGTTGTTATGTGTTTTTGCTAGTTTGGTTGTGATACAGATATCACTTCGTATCTGATGTAAGAGGAAACCACTTACTGCCATTAAGAGTAGTTGGAAAATAGAACAGAATGCTTCGTACGTGTTGAATTTTGATTTATGTTTATAAAGATAACTGAAATCTAAGAAGGCATATCCTGGAATGAAATTAACAGGATGGTGGGGTTGCTGGAAAACGAACTTAGAACCTAAAGTTGGTTGAAAACCACCAAAATTGTTAGACGAGAAAGCAAAGGCGGGAATAATGTCGGAACTTCACGTAAAGGTCATTTCCATATAACATTTCATATCATTTTTCCTGTAAGCAGCTTTGCGAGTCCTACAGGTATACAGTGTTGAGTGATCGTCGGCATTGTGGAGTTGTTGAAAAGTTTTAGGATAATACTGTTTTTTTAAGTTTCGTGTCTTCACTTAGCACTCCAGATGGGGCGGCGGAAGATTTTACCCGAGAAATGTAATTTTGCCAGTTAGGCAATCTTAGCGGAGCGATACCATCGGTTTGTGCAAAGCTTAAAAAAAAAAGGAAAAAAGGAACGACCTTTCAGATTGTCGGAAATGACACATTCCAGGATTTTCAGTAAAGGTCGCATTTTTGAATTTTTGTTGGCAAAAATTAATGTTCACTTTAAAATAAATTAACAACCTACGAAACGAACACAGTTGTAAAATTCTTTGGCTCGAAGATATGTATCACTGCCTCAGTCTGCCTGAAATACTTTCTAAGCGGGACGAAACCATTAGTGGAAGGGGATGGGAGGTTATTTTTAGCTTTCGTTTGCACTAATTCAAAAGCACCAAATTGCTAATAGATCTGAAAACTACCAGATGAAATGTATCACTACCAATTGTTGAAAGGGTCTTGAATATTTTAATGGGTTTGAACTATAAAACGGAATTTAAAATATGCTCGTGTTTCTGTATTGTCTCTCTGGATTAATTCTGGATCCGCTGAATTGATGAAATTGTCTTAGTGACTGTACGTGCTCACCCGATTGTAACATGTAACATCTTTTGAGTGATATATGGCATTCCGTAATATTGGGCACCGCACCTGAACACACCCTCCCCCGTCTGTCCCGTGTAATTTGACAACTGAAAACCGGCCCAGCACTTTATTCAACTCTGGCTTTCATATTGAAATATTTTGGGCTGAGAATTTGCAAGACTACAGTATGAAAGTGGGTCTAGGAGAAATCCTTTTCCACAAGCTGTCCGAATGTGCAGCAAATATTTGTCACCTTTTTCATTTATCACAAAAATGTTGCTTCGAATTCAGACCTATTTTCTGTTTTTCGGGTACTGTTTTGCAGTAGTCAAGCAATCGGCAATTCTTGCGTTTTGTGTAAGTTTTAAAAACAGACTGAAAAATGCTGAAAAATTGTAAAAACCAAATGGGATACCCCAATGTTTTCCAAATTCCTGCGCAAACTTAAGATCTCCCCGATATTTTCGGGCACTCTGACTTCCCTGTCCCTTCTCGTACTCCTAGGCCGGCGTTGTCTATGGAGAGGATACTTTGATTTTTTTGAAAAAAAAAAAAAATGGTGTCTTTTAAGATGCAACTTGGTGCCATACCTTTTGAAGTTTCAAAATTTGCCTATTTTAAGGAGAAAAAGAAGAAGCCTTGATAAGAGGGCATGAGGAAACAGTTGCAGTTAGCATGATACCAAGATGGATTTGACGACAGACTGAACACCCCCACTCCATTAAGGGGAGATTTTTTCAATTATTTGTTCATATTATTGTTTTCCATTTTGGAGGCTTCGCAATGGAAAGTGCAAATGATTGTTCTGAATTGAATCATTTATGCGGTTTACAGCTCTATATTAAGCATAGTAAGATTAAATTATATTGTCATACCACACACCAACATGAGTCGTGTTATAAAGTTTCACTTATAGAAAAGAAAATGGTTCAGTGCTAGGTTTTAAAAAGTCGACGATTGCGTGAGGTCCACTAAAGTAAGGGAGAGCCATGTCAAAAATCCTCAAGTTATTTCCTAGAGAAAGTCAAGCGTAAGAAAAAAATCTGTCCGCTCAAATAAAGTTTTAAGGTCGGCACAGGGTACTATTTCTTATGAATTTAAAAAGCTCATTTCACAATATGTACATAAACCTTTCATGTTGATTCAACTACATAAGTGAAAGAGATGTAGCCTTGACTCATGAGGGATCCCATCTCCTGGTTATATAATTCTGACTAGTGTAAAATGATGTGTAGTTTAAAGTGTACCTAAAGTCAAAATCATAAATATGAATTGAAGACCATGAAAAATCAATTCTAACAGTCCAACTTCCATCTTCACAGAACATCCCTGAGCTGAGAAATTAAATGATGAAGTTTATCCATTAAAATTAAAATGTTACATTGCGCAATAATTTGTGATGTCATTCTTGTACTACTCAAATTTCAATCTTTGTATTTTTTTGTTTTTCGGAATGTTACTGCACCTTGTACCAAGGTGTGATAGCACTCTTACCCATATGAGATGATGTAATTATTTAAGCCCTCCTTGTGCAACATGTTATGTAAGCAAACAGGAAGTGTTCAAGGTCAAAAAAACATTTTTAATTTAAAAGGAAAACAAAGCATTTTATGTGAGTTGTACAACAAGAAAGTCACAAATTATTGCGCAATAGACCAATTTGTTTTAAGTGAATAAACTTCAACATTTTATTTCTCAGCTCAGCTATAAAGATGAGAGTTAAACCGTTAGAATTCATTTTTCATGCTCTAAAATATATATTTTTTTAATTTTTTGACTTGAGGTACACTTTAAAGGATAGTCCAAAGCCAAATTTATTTTTGATACGTTTAACAGGTGACATGGATTCACTTTTTAGCCAATGTTTTGTTTTCCTTCATATTTTACCACGAATTTTATGCAGCTAAACCTGAATAAATTGTTACCATAGGTGCATCCTGAGAAATAGAATTTTAAAAACAATTCACGGTCAAACAAATATGATGAAAAATAGGGAAAAACACAACACTGGCCAAGAATGTGAATCCATGACATCACACCTGTTTTCTTCAAGTTCACGGTCTCCGGAAAATGGGCCAACTTCAATTGCTAATATCTCGAGAACATGGGAAATGAATGCCACTTTCACCAGAATGCTTAGAATATGTACCAATTCAACATATCAAAAATAAATTTGACTACGGGACTATTGTTTTAAATCTCATCTAACTAACTGTCTCGTTCGATTCCCAGGTCGAGTCATTCCAAACAGTCATAAATGGAACCCTAAGCTCCGCATAAACAATGGAGTAGGGAAAAAAGCCAGTTAGCTACTACTAGAAAAAATGCAGTGGCCGGCTAGACTTAAACCAGTGGGTAAGTTGGAAACTGGGCCGTAAAACGCCATCTATCTAACTGGCATGACACTAAAATTGCTTAAAATGTTTTAGATCGTCTCTGGTTTGCAATAGTTGTGACAAAGTATTTCATCTTGAAATCTATAGGTCTATATTCGCATAAATTCCAGTCCATTTTACAGCCATCTAACTTGATTATTACTTCAGTTATTAAATGTATTGAAAATAGCGTTAAGTTTACAGAGAGGGTTGCAGTAGTGAACGTTTCCAGAAAGTATGACTGTCGAAATTCCTATGTAACTTTAATGATTAGTGGAAATTCTGCATTTAAATTATATCATCCTAAGAGGTCGAACAACAATTAGCTGATTATATATGTGATGATTGTCCTTTGAGTTTTCGTGCGATTTTCTGTAAACCTGTTACTTGTGACGAATACATGCCCAAGGATTTATCTTATACGTTTCTTTAATTTGTGAATCAAAAACTAGAACCGAAACCGGACCGGGCCATTCTGTGTACCTTAAAAGAAAACGTTTCTTTAATTTGTAATCGCCATTCCCGACTTTAAGTTTATCGGGCTATATAAATATATATGTTGTTTTTTGACTATTTAATCAATTGATTTCAAAAAGTTTCACTTTAGTTTGAAAAAACTTGAATGTCACAAGTTAAAATCAGATAAATTCAAGGTTAATGGGTAATGTTTAAAACGCTTTGTAAGTTTAATTATTCATACTGTAAATATTGTAAATATTATATTTATATCTACTTTTCATCTTTTCTTCTATGTTCAGCTTGTAAATGAAATTGTTCGTCTATGGCAAAAAAAAAAAAATAAATAAAATAAAATAAAATAAAATAAAAACTACCTGACTGACTGACTGACCAATTAACTAACTGACCAATCCACGATGCTTTCATACAGCTCTCTGCTCTGATACAAGCTCTTGAAGGCATATTCTGGTGACCTTTAGCTAAATGGTCTTATATGAAAGACAAAAATATTCCGGAACATGTCCTTTCATCCCTGTAGCAATGTTTTGTACTTAACTCAAGATATCTCAGTTAAAAGATTGCTTTTTTTGGAAAACAAAAAAAAACCTCCACTTCTCAAAAGATTACAGGATGTTATGTAATGTGGGCACAGCGCCTCACAATCCTTTTGTATTCCTTTAAGATTGAATGTTCTGCTTGTCCTTGAAATTTTAAACCGTTGAAATATTTGGACTTTTTCTCTGTAGATCCAACATACTCCTATACAATACATATCGTGTTCAACAAACAATTTTGCAAAATATTTCAAGCAGAAGCGGCAACATCGTAGAGAAACTGAATGCAATATCAAATCAATGTGTCGCAATGACATCACAGATTTACCACAATGCACAGATTTCCCACAATGCACTTGATGAAGAAAAAATACGGTTTTTTGAAAATTAGTAACTGTGAATGCTTTATGCTATTGAAATGTAGTTTTCACCTCCTGCAGAGAACATTTTTCTGAATATTTCGAAGCTTATGCAGTTTGTCCCCAGAAATATGCCTTTCTTGGCTTACATGAAACACTCTATCTGTAAGAAAATTTTGAATGAAACATCTTTAGCACCAGTGGTATTTTCTTTGGTTCACTCGAAAGCGACGCCAACTTCCTTAATGTTTCATCTCTCACTGTTTCACGGTTTTATTTTAAGGTTCTCACGTTTTTTGTAAGGTTTCGGCCGTGTTTGACAATGTTGAGGATAGTTATTGCTTGATAAGTAGATTCATGCTCAATTCCAAGCAAACCGTGGCAGTATCTGCGTGCTTTTCGCTCGCGGTACAGAATGCAGGATAAAACCAAAATCATATTTCAACATAAACTTCGCACGATGAGAAAAAAAGTGTTCCGATGGAAGATTTTGAACGATTTTGCATTCAAGTGCTGCATATTGCCATGTAGGCCTATTATTCAAGGACGCCATTTTATTGTTAGCGAGTAGATATTGTCCTAGATTTCTAGGGGTCTCCCCGTCACGTGTTACCAGTGTAGATAACAACATCTCCTGTCCTACGCAGAAGCTGTACCCTATATTTCCGGGGTGACCTGGCCAATTTCAATCACTACACCCTCCTTATTCAGGCCCGTAGCCAGTGAGAGGGGAGGGGGGGGGGGGTTTCAGAGGATGTGCACAATCCCCCACCTACTTGTTTTCTCTTTTTTATGTGCATCGAGTTTTGGCCTTTTTTCAACTGAGCAACTCATATAATCACTTTTGAACGACGACAATAGGTGCAAACACCAAATCACTACGTTTGTTTTGTGAGGTGTCACATTTGTGGCCCGAGACACAGTGGCAGAGGAAAAAAAGGGGGGGGGGGGAGGGGCGGAACTATTTTGGACCATGCACATTACCGTTCTTTTTATGATAACTTTTTTATTACTCTTACGACCACGAACAACTTTGTAAATAAAAACTTAGGGGGAAAAATATGGAAACGGTACTCTAGAAGCTCGGAAAAGTTTACCACTGACTGCTTTATGACCGGCCTCTTACTGCTCTTAGGTCTGTAACTTAGGGCGCGCAAATACGGAGCTTTTATTTGGATGAATTCGGAATTCTATGAAGTTAAATTTGGGAAAACCGCACGCTACTTGACTGGTGTCTCATATGCCAAATTTCCGAATTTTCATTTTCGAACCAGCGGATAATCCCCTCCCTGACTCCTGTAGCTATGTCACTGCTGCGCAACATTGAACATTGATAACATTTTGACACTTCAATAGCTAAAGAATCCATCCCCACGCTACTCAACTGACAGGGTTGAAAGGTACCTGATGATAGGTGTGAATGAGAGCATTTGAGTACGGTAGGCCAATAGCTCTCTGTCTGGAATATCAAGTCTTGCTCCAAAGACTATCTTCAGCTGGAGGGGAGCGTTCACAAAATTTTGAAAATCGCGACCCATCAGACAGCCAGAAATGGCATGCCTTGCGCTCGAAAGTTATGTTATCTAAGGCCTACGAGCTGGCACTCTCCGATGACGTTTCAAAAGTTTCTCAAACTTTGTCGTCTTTTTAGACAAAACATTTAAAAGTTCAGACCTTTCACTGAACAAATTTTGGAATTCTATGATAGACAGTTTACAAAAATAACAATATAGCTGCCGGTGTCTTTTGATGATGTGGTGTCACATATGGTAAATATCCGATTTTGTCATTTACAGAGCTCGGAAGGGTTTACCAAACTGATTTATGAGTGAGAACTAATTCATTTCATATAGAATTTCTGCGCGAAGCGCTCCGGAAATTTTCTTGTTTTTTGAAATTTGGGAAAATGGAAAAAAGGCCTAAGGGCACTATGGTTCCTTGCATTAAAGATGATATTGTATTAAGAAAGTAAGGCATAATTTGCACCTTTGCACCCTTAACACAAAAACATAGAGGCACATTAAATTTCAAAATCATACAAGCACTAGCAGTTTGAGAGAAATCGGACATTTTACTTTTCAAATAATCACACTACACACTGCCAACTTTCAATTTCTTTACTTGAGTTTGGGGAAGTATAGGACAGTATTTAATTGCCTTTTTGGTCAATCTCAACAATCAAAATCCAGACCTTACAACGAAGTTGCAAAGATCAAATACAGTCAAAGTAGGTCAAAACTGAATTTAAATAAACATAAAGTCCCTTTTGCACCGAAGAAATTTAACAGTCATCTGGTCACTCCTGACCACCAAAATTTAAGATGGATGACTAGAAATAATGTCATGGTTTTCCTTTAGACTAGCTAATGTGTTTGCCTCAAAAACAAAAATAAGGACAAGCCCACAAATCTGCTAATAAAGGCGGCCTGAGAGTGATTTATTACCACCAATTTCTACTTCACAATTTGGCAAGAAGACCAAGAAACAAACATAGCTCTGTAAAATCTAATAAATGACTTTCAATGTGACCTTTAAACCTAAAGAGGGCGTTAGAATCGCCATTGCAGTCGCTAGGGTAAAAACAGAGGTAAAGAAAAAAAACTGCTTTCACATTTTACTATTGTGATATGTGTACACAGTATCATAAAAACTGGAGCCATACTTGCATTGCAAATAACTTTATTAAATACTATATATGAGGAGAAGGTTTTCTAATGAAAATTGCATTATTGTCCTAATTGTTAACTAAACTGCTTTTAGACTGAGAGGGGGTTATAATTCTTCTTTTCTTTTATAATTGCATTTGTCTAAATGCATTAAACTTCAGGTAGACTTTTAAACCACATAATCAAAGACCTACCACAACTTTCTATTATGCCATCCCCTATGCTACTTGGTTATTGAGTTACTGCACCGCATACCTGGCATTGCAATACATATCACCCACACTAACTAGCCTGTCACTTAACTCTCAGTAACTCAAGTTAGGAACAAAGTAGGAGGGTAGTGTAATAGCCCCTTTCGTTCGTCTGATCAAGACAAATCAAGACGTCACAAAAAAGTCACTAAGATCAAATGAGGTCAAGTGAGGTCATCACCTGCATTTCACATAGACGAACACAAATCTCCATTACACCATCCTTCCGTGGCAAGATATCAATAAAACATTACTTTTTGACCTTTTCCAATTATTTTGATTGATGTACCAACATTTTCACCTCCTGCCAATCTAACTTATCCTAAAATTATGCCACTGTTTGAACAACGGATCATAGTTACAGCTACTAAAAGAAATTGACTTTTTGACATCTGGTTATCATCAATGACCTGTGACCTCCACCAGAAACGACAGGGCTCATGTACTCCACAACATATATATACATACCAAGTTTGAAAAAAGTTGATTAGTCGGTTTTTGAGTTATCGCACCACATACCTCACATTCCAATCCGCCACATGCACACACACACACACACATACATACGCCAAGGTGACTGCATAGATTCCTTTGTTACACAAGGAACCAAAAAGAAGCTTCTTTCTGCACTGTAAAAAAATAGGAAACGTTACCCCTATATACCAGGGAATCCATGCTTCCCGGTCTGGGTTTATTTAACGTTTCCTCCGTAAGTAGGGTAGCTGAAACCTGGAATAATTACCCCAAAGTGGGGAAACCTTGTCATCCAATGGGAGTGAATTTCCTAAATAATATACAATGAGATCATCACAACGAAATCTTAGCAGCCAATGAGAGAGTCGGGTCAAGTCGCTCCATAACGTGAAAAAACAATATATACGTCCTTTTGACGATGCGCACCGACATAGGAAGAACGTTTCTGTTGAGAATCTGTTAGAAATCCACGAATATTTAGCACCTATATCAGCAATCGAAGGCTACCTTGGGATTATTTTGTTTTAAAACTGCACCACTTATGTACTGAGCATGGAATTTACTTGAAATATTAAAATAAAATGAAGTAGCGAACCAAATTGTTATCGTCAAAATGAGCAAGGCCAGTGCCTATGACTGCTATTTAGGCCTGGCTAACGTTACACTGGCCTACAGCACTTAGGCTAGTAACGTTCGGCTGGCTTGCAAGAAGCCCTAACGTTATTATTCATCATCATTACTGTTACACAAAATTCGTCAAACAAATACCATGTCAACAAAAAAATATTACAAAAATGGTTTGCGATAAGACTAGGCTGTTGTCTTAAGAATTAAAAAAAAAAAATGTTCAACGTTTCTAGCCTAGTGTCCCGGCCTAGCCTTACTTAGGCCTAACGTTAGGCTAGGGCTTACGTTTGGCCAAAGCCTAGGCATATACATTAAGAAGCCTTGAGAGTGTGAGTGTGACGTATTTTTAACTTACGTTGGGTTGGTCAAAAGTTGAATAAAACAAAAGTTTACAAATTGCGGCAACAAGCCTAGCCTACTCTAGGCTAGACATAGGCTAGACTAAGGTCTAACATTTAGGGTTACGACATCCGCTGGGTAGGTCAAAATTTTTGAGTAGGCCTAAAGCACTTTTCCTCTTTTTGAATGCAAAAAGTAGTTTACAAATTGCTAGAAACCAACCAAGCCTAGGCTAGGCATCGGCTAGGCTAAGGTCTAACGTGCTGCCTAAGTTAAATCTTTGAGGTTGGCTAAAGACCTAGGCTACGCCTAGCTACCGTTGGCCCTAGGTTTACACACACCTTGCTAGCCTAGCCCACACATGTTAAATTAAATTTGCGTCGGAATTTGAACAGCCTATGTAGAAAATCTTGCAGAACGATACCAAATAATTAATGTCCTTAACCCATTGATTTGAAATGAATAATTTAGAATTTATAATCAAGAGTGTAATTATTAACTGTGATTTTGGCCTTCTTCGCAGGTACTAACAAAGCCACTGGATAGTCATCCTTAATGCATTGTTTTTTTCTTTTGTGGCTACTTTGAAAGTGAGAAATTATGCAAGCTTTCATCTCACATTTCCCCAAATCACAGCTTGGACTATCACTTTTTTATCACTTGTGGACTTGATAGCTGTCCACAAATTTTAGAAACTTTGCATCTTTCAAATCTCATCTTTATCGGAAACACAGAGAATTCTAAAGACAATTCGCAGCATTTTCAATGTTCCACCTGCAGATGTCAATTAAATTCCCCTAAACAAGTTGTTCAGCACCTTAGAGTACATGTTGCAGAAGAAAATGTTGTGCAATGCCCTTACAAAAACTGTAATTCTATCCGGAAATTGCATAGTTCTCTTCGTACTCATGTATGTAGATGTCATCAAAATAAGAATGAACTGAAAGCTACTTGGATTCAAGATACAAATGAAAACCATGTTAATGATATAGATGATCAGGAAATTGACAGTGATGTTTCAGTGGAAGGTTACAAGGAAAAGTACACCAAATCATTAGCTCTTTCATTACTCAAGTTGAAAGTAGTGGACCTTGTTCCATCATCTACAATTCAAAATATTCTAAATGTTCTGGGAGATCTGTTTGAACTTTCCAATAACTTTATAGGTGATTCAGTAAAGAACTTATTACAGAGTGCTGAGCTAGAAACAGAAATTACTGAAAAATTGTGTCAAGCAGCAAGTGAAGGGAGTGTATTTTTAGAGGCATTACAAGAGTTGAAGACTGATTATAAACGCAAGGAGTACTACAAAAACAAGTTTTAATTTGTTGAACCAGTATCATATAATTTTGGTCAAAATTCTGACCATGTGCAAGACAGTTTTTATTACATTCCTTTATTGAAAACCATCAAGAATAAGAATGTCTTGCAAGTGGATGATAATTTGGCTTAAGTTCTCAATCGCGAGAACAATTACCCATCGCACATACTGACGGGGTACACTGATAGTGAACACTATCAACGTTTACAGGTAGCTGAGCCATGGATTAGGTTAATACGTATTTCGATGAATTTGAAGTTGTTAACCCATTGGGTGCCCACAAAGGAAAACATAAAATTGCTGCAGTATATTTTTGCACTGAAAATTTGGGTTTACAAGAAAACGGAAATATTGACTCAATTTTTCTTTTACTCCTTTGCTGCTCAAAATTTTTTACACATGAAACCCTGCCACAAATACCAGAGCCAATTCAAGAAGATTTGATTGTGTTGCAGAATGATGGCATATTTGTCAGTAACCAAAAACTACACGGGTCTGTAATTTTCATTTCAGCACATAATTTAGGATCACACTTTCTCGGTGGGTTTTATGAAAGTTTTGGTCCACAAATTCAACGGCCATGTAGATTTTGTCTGTGTAGAAGTGGTATCATGCAAGAGCAATTTGATCATTCAAAGTTTACAAGAAGAACAAAAGAAAATTACACAAGGCAAATTGAGTTAATTGCAAGGGACCCTACTTTGTAAAGTCAGTAGGGATTGAAAAAAGATTCCCCTCTTAATGCACTACCTTCATTCCATGTTACATCAAGATATCCTGCTGATTGTATGCATGATATCCTAGAGGGTGTTATACCTTATGAAATGAGCCTTTGCCTAACAGCTCTTTGTCAGGAAGGGTTTATCACAGCAGAATATGTTAACCGAAGAATTTCTACTTTCCCATATGGCTGTTTGGATCAAAGAAATAAACCAGTAGACCTTCATGTTTCAGGCAGAGGTATAAATGTGAAGCAGAATGCATTTAGAAATTGGTGCTTAATTCGCCTCCTTCCTTTAATGATTGGTCACCTAATTCCAGAAAACAATTCTTGATCAGTCTTAAACAATGTGTTGAACTAAATTTTGCCCCTATCGTAGCACACAACGTTGTTGTAGGTCTGTCACATTTAGTTGAAGAAAATTTGCAAATGTTTAAACAGTTATTTCCTGAAAGCAGGATAAAGCCAAAACAACACTTCATGCTTCATTACCCTGAACAAATTTTGAGCTTTGGACCCTTAAGGTCGGCATGGACAATGAGGTTTGAGGCAAAACATCTGTACATGAAGAGAGTTTTGCAGTCAGCAAAAAATTTTAAAAACCCATGTAAAACACTTGCTGTGAAACATGAGCTAAGAATGGCTTGCATGGCAGAAGGAAATTCATTAAACCCATGCGGATTTGATATTCCAA
The DNA here is from genome assembly GCA_037179385.1 of Holothuria scabra. Classification (NCBI taxonomy): domain Eukaryota; kingdom Metazoa; phylum Echinodermata; class Holothuroidea; order Aspidochirotida; family Holothuriidae; genus Holothuria; species Holothuria scabra. The sequence goes on from CM074179.1 coordinate 8,470,661, forward strand.
AGTGTAACCCTGTTGAAATAACAAGCTTCCCCGAGGCTGTTGTTACGCAATTGAACATACTCGGGATGACATCTCGAACCTTACATAGTTGCAGCAATGTTTCAATTAACAGTGTTTTGTTTACAGTTGACATGTTTATAATATTTGATTTTGCTGATGAAGAACCCCTTTTTGGGTGTATATGTGAAATAATTACACACCAAAACTGCATAGTTTTTATAACCAAGAAACAGAAGTCTAGTGTATCAGAGCATCTTTCTGCTTATTTAGTTGAAACAACCGAAACATACATGGTTAAGAAGCACGAAGAACTTGCATCATTTTATCCATTAACAGGACACAAAGTTTTCGGAAATACATATGTAGTTCTAAAGAACCACGTATCAGATTTGACAGAGCAATGACAGGATGTACAGAAGGGTATGAAGACACCGAAAACTCTTTTTTTCTTTCACAGAAACCAAGCAATTTTAGCTGTTAATCACTTTAAAGGACCTAAAGAAGGAAAAAAAATGGAGAAAGAACTTTTGGTAAAATTTAATGGAAGCCAAAAAATTGTCACTCTGCATGAATCAGATGACGACATTTTAGAAGTGATCCGTGAAAAGTTTGACATTCCACAAACTCTTATTATCCTACAAAATTATGATAAGGAATGGGATGATTGGCTAGACGTGTCATCATTTGGGGAAATTCCTAACCGTGCAGTTGGAGGTTAATAAGCCTCAACTACATACCCTTAGTGAATCATATGATGCTGATACAAGTGATACAGAGATCATAGAGCTTCAAAGTGACTCCTCTGCGAGTTCGGAGGAGAGCCCTACAAACTTTAAAGCAAAGTGGCCAGAAAACTTTCTAACTGATGACAAAAAAATTTTCTCTGAGTTTAAAAGAGGCATTGAAAAATAAGACTTCATGCCTCCTTTGGGACCAAAAACGAGAATTGCTCGTGGTCATCTCCCTTGAAATTCAAAAATTCACAGATAGTCCAAGCAAGAATCAGAGAAAACAAGTTGCTCTGCAACTTATTTCAAAATATCCCCACCTAAGGGAAGTATTGGGTAGTGGCACAGATGGATGGGAGGAGAGAATTGGAGACAAGATGAAGAATGTAAGAAGAACCAAGAGGGCAAAGGAGAGTCCATCTGGCAGTGCAAGAAAGAGAGAGTCCACTTCTGTGTCTGCTGCAGGGAACAAAAGGGTAAGTTTGCATAGTTTGAAGTCCTCAGAAAATCCATTTTTTGTTATTTTACAAATGACAATTATTTTTTGGTAATGAAAGGCTGTGAATTGCTTAAATAACATGTTGGGTATGGTAGAAGCATGGAACTGTCCTTGGCATAGGTTTAACCATTTGAAAGGGAGACAAGCAGGGTAATATGTTCAAAAAATGTTAATATTTCAGTCCTGGCAATGACCATTAGATGTGTAACAGTAAAACAATCATTTTTGCATTCCAAACGTTGGCATATTCTTTCATTTATTTTTTGGCTCCATTCAAACATTTTTCATTAAAAGGTGTAAGCTGTATGTTTGCCAGGTTGCCTGGCAGGTTGCATTTCTCAATGAATTTATGTGGATATTTCTCATATTAATTGTTTTGATTTTAGGAAAAGTATAAAAGAACCCTACTGTTGGCATGGTGGCAAAAGGTTATGAGGAGTTAGGGTCAACCTCTGAATAACTTGAAACTCCAATGTTCTTACTTTCATTTTAGTGTAGTTCCCTGTCATTTAGTCATGTGAATGTGTCTGTGTGGGACTACATGATTGTTTCGATATCTTTTGTTTTTGTTTGTCATACTGATGTTGAACATTTGTTTCTAATCAGGAGATGCACCACATTATTTTATGTATTGTTTTAAATTAGTTCATTAATTGTCACAGACAACTGTGTGGTTTTTGAAATATTTTATACCTATTAAAGATTTCTCTTGAAAGTTGTTCCATGAATTACATTTATAATTTGCTAATTGAAAAAAAATGTCATGTTTTAATTCCTAAATTATCTGCAATCAAAGTAGAAGAGATTTTCCTGAGAGACAAGGTTCAAAAGGTTAAAAAAATAATGTGTTTTAGAGGAAGTGAAGTCAGACTAAGCAGGGTGAGTGAAAAGGCACGTTGCTGCACCTGAAGATGATGTTTGTTCATAGCCTCTAAAAAAAGCTTCATATCTGTTACATAATTTTAATGAAAGATAATAATTGTATATTTGTCCTTGCTTTTTGTTCTCCTCAGGCCAAAAGAGGAGAAGTTAATTGGTCTCTTTCATTCCTGACGGGGAGGATGAAACTTCTTTAAAGGTGCATTTGGACTTAATGACAAAAGAGTGGAAAAAACCAACCCAAATATGGATCTTATCAAGCAACGTATGGAATTAACGTTTGCACAGCGGAGAGAGCTGATTAATTCAAACCCACTTTTGTTTGATTTGAAAGAAAAATACCCAGCCATGTTTTCAGCTAGTAAAACCGGATATGAGTTTAAAAGGCTAACAGACACAGAACTCCATGAAACTTTTAAGAACTCTGTGAGCAAAATAGCTTTCAGGATACTAGCACAAATTAGGGGCAAATCTAATATCCACCCCTCGACCAAGAAGCACTTAAAAATTGAGGACAGCACAGTATCCGCGCTTCTGGTTTTGCCTGCTTCCTTCAACAATGAAAGTTTCATAAAAGTATTTGAGGTGAGCTTGAAATGTTTGCATAAATTCCCTCCTCCCAAATACCAAAAAGATCTAAAGACTTCATTTCTATGTTTATATTATGTAGGCAACTGAAATATGTAATTTATGCCAAATTGACAACCTTCATCTTCCAGGCCAGTCATTGGCTGGAAGACTCATGAAGATACTTTACTCCAGTTTTTTGTTACGTAACTCCTGTTTCACCCCATAGGAATATTGCATAAGGCATTCTTCAAGTAGAAGCAACTTCTTCAACACTGACTTCTTGATGTTTTTGATATTGTAAAAGTAAACTGTATATAGTGTCCCAGTGTCATTTTAACATTTCAAAAACTAATGAAAAGGAATAAACACAGAAGGCCGATGAAGCTTTAGTCTCTGTCGAGCCTTTCTGGCGGAAGTTTCTTTCACCTCCCTCTGGCTGTTACCTCTACTGTCATACTCCCCCTGTATACGCTACGCCCGAAAGCCTCTGGACAAAGATAATTTTATTCATCAACCGTTTAACTATAACTTTTGAAATCTACTACCAAATCGGTAGTAAATAAGCGGAACCAATCAGAGAACCTCGTCTTCAGAAATATATGAATATTTAGTTTTTGTTTATGTATATGCAGTACCATCCTTGCACGCGCACACGTGCCGTACCTCCATGAACAAACATGGCGTCCAGGCAACGTGAAAAGCTTGTGGCAGTTGTAGAAAATGCTGCATTACAGTTAGGTGTACCGGTCAAATCATTAAAGAATAAGCAAGTTGAGGCAATCATTTCAATATTGGAATGAAGAGACACCTTTGTTAACCTTCCCACTGGATTTGGCAAGAGCTTGATTTATCAAGTGCTGCCGTTGTGTTCTAGCGGTATTAACGTAAGTGACGTAGGTGAATGCGCTTACCCGAGGTCTACAACGGGGACTACTTCTGCGAATTTACAACACAGAGTCCTAGTCCCACAACATGGGCTTGTTATTGTAGTGTCGCCATTGACGTCTCTCATCAATGAACAGGTATCATTTCTGAAGGATCGTGGCGTACCAGCAATAAATTTAGCAACACTCACCCCTGACGCTAAGAGACTAGTGGACTCAGGATTTTCTGGCGTCGTGTTTTCTTGCCCGGAACATTTGCTAGGAAGTGGGCCCAAGTTTGTGTCTCAACCTGAAGTTCAGAGAAACCTCATCGCAATTTGCGTGGATGAAAGTCACTGTGTAAGGAAATGGTAGGTAGCCAGATGTTTAGCCTTATTTTACGGTAGGTAGGTCTAAGGGTACAACTATAGAATACCCCTCCACAACACTCAACAGTATTCACTTCTCCTCTGGAGTGGTGAGCTGAGCTTTCTGCGTGCACTGCAGACAAAGATCATATAGATACGTTCACCGTTTCACTTTGACTACGACTACAACTCCACTAACAACTGGAATATCCATGCAGTCTATAGCAAAGCGCGAGCGGTGGTTACGTCAAACTATGCCAGTCAATCTTTGCATAAATGTATTTGCATAAACTACAAGAAACTCACTGCGCCTACGACTCCAACTCCACTTCCAACTGGATACCAGTGTAGGCCTAGAAAGTGGGACCCGTGACTTACCGCCCTTAAGAACGGTACGAACCGCCACTACAGTTCGCCACTGCATTTCGTATTAAACTTGGAAGTGCATGACACATTAGTGGGGTCCATTAGTTTCCGGACCCGTTAGTTCCCCCCCCCCCCCCCCGCCTGCAAAAAGTTAGTTTCCTCCCCCTAAAAACGTTAGTTTCCTCCCCTGTGGAAATTATATTTCAAGTTAAGAAATTTGTGTCATAACTGTTGTAAACTTGTACAGAAAGGTAATGGTTTTCATTGCAAAACAGACATTTTGGATATTTTGTATATAACTTTAAGAAGGACCACAGGCGTACAAGGCGGGGGGGGGGGGGTCTGGGGGGGCTGCAGCCCTACCAGAGCAGGGAAAATGCTTATTTCAGGGCACTGACACCTGCATTTTCAGGGCAAGAAGCAGTGCAGTGTGGCAGTGCGCCGTGCAAAATTTTCAGGGCAAAAATACCTCCGCCCCTCCTGTGACATGTCTTCCCGTATGCCTATGAGGAGGACTTGTGAAGTTGTGAAGGAGTGCCTCAAATTCTCAATAAAGCCTAGCCTAGGCTAGGTGGCTAAACCCTGGCTCATGGTTGCATATGCTTGGCCTCTAAATAAAATTAAAATTGTTGGCTACATTGACAAACTTTCTACAAAGCTTTAAAAATTAATAATTAAAAATTAATAAATAATTAATTTAACCGCCCCTCATAATTGGGACGGTTCGAACCGTTTTTAGTGGCGGTTGGTAATGTCAGTTGGTACCAGGGGCGGTAGTACCGAGACGCTATTAAAGTATGTGCGAGCAGTAGTGATTTTCTAACTGCGACTACTGTAGGACTACAACTCCACCCCCAACTGGATACCCATGCAGTCTAGCAAAGGGCAAGCAAGTAATGACATCAGACAATTAGTGACACCAGTCAATCTTTGCATAATTGTATTGGCATAAATTAAAAATCTCTCACTGTGACTACGACTACAACTCCACTTCCAACTCGAGTACCAGTCTAGCAAAGTACGTGTGAGCGGTAGTGATGTCAGTAATGACGTCTGACTATCGTTCTCACTTCGACTATGACTACAACTCCACTTCCAACTGGACACCGACTGGATACCCACAGGCGGTTCTAGGGCTGTTTAGTGCATGTACGTATGTCTATAAGTCTTTTTCGATATATGTACATGCACTAAACAGCGCTAGAACTGCCTGTGTGGATACCAAGGTACGGTATAAATGTGGACTTGGATTATTTCCCTGAGGAGAAAACAACAAATGTTGAGTCGTTCTCAATATAGTACATGTAAGCCTCTAAAAAGCCACTTTGACTATACATTCTGGTTTTCAAAAGTGTTTCTCGGCTGTGGCGGGGTATTCTATAGTTACTCCGGTCTAAGTAACTAATTTACTCAAGATTTGCACATTTTCATCTTTGATCTAGCCTAGGCATAACAAAGCCTACGATTGGTTAGCTATGTCATGTGATAATTTCACACAGGCTCATAACATAACAAACTCGCCTCCTGATAAAGTCGCCCCCTCTGCCAACAAAGTCACCCCTCAACAAACTCGCCCTTTACAAACTTGCCTCCTGACAAAATCGCCCCTCATTTAACAGATTCACGTACATTTGCAAATAGGTTTACTAAATTACTGTGCGTGTGCTGCATCAAAAATTGATGAACTAGATTGTGACAGCAGTTTTTACGCGCCTTGTTTGCTACATTGATGCACGAAATTCGAAAGCGGCCTGGTTAGGTCACGTCACTGTAGATCCAAATAAAACCCAAACAAACCTTATAGCTTTCAAAACCCATTAAGGCTTGAAAGCAATTGACATCAAGTGGATTTAACAACCTACTCAGGCAGACTATTCCACTCATTGTCCCAGGTGCAGTTCTACAGGGGGCAAGGGAGAACTTTAGCCCCCCATATTTTTCCTAGCCCGCCCACCCACCCACCCCCTAAAAGAAAATTGTGCAGTTTTATATAGACTGGTAGAAGTGAAGACAAAGATATGCCCAGGATCAATGGCAACTTAGCCCCCCCCCCCCAAAAATGTGTCTCTAAAACCATGCATTGTGAAAACTCTCCAGCATGAGAGAGGCTGAAATTTGTAATGACTAGAAAAACATTAAGTCAGCAGCTTCTTTCTGTGGTTTCAAACATGGAAATCTCCCCCAAAATGTAAGTAGGGTATGCTTACCACAATTAGACCGTATTTACTCTAATAAACACCCTGGGGGCGTGAAATTTTCGTGAAGGGGGCGTCTATTAGAGTCAAATTTACCAGGAAGAAAGCTACCACTCCAAGCACGTCAGTTAAGAGGTGAATAACAGGGGTATGTTTCAGGTTGATTGACATTGACAAAAAAATTGCAGAAACATTTTTTGCAACATTATATGGGACTTGATGTGATTTTGTGGCGTTAAGGTAGGATTATTCCATTTACACTTTTCTCAGGAATTCACAATTTCACCACATTTAATGTGACGAAAAAAGCCAGGAGGAGTTTATTAAAGAGGGGGCGTTTAATAGAGTAAATACGGTAAGTGATGAGTTTGAAAACATTCAGCATACTGCATCTTCCCTTATAGACTTTCTTAACTCAAGAGAAGTAAGTGTCAGACATTTTCAATGGCCTATCATGAAAAAGAAGATTCATACATTGGGAATAAGCAGAGTGGCTCTTCTCCTAACCTGCTATTAAGGAAACATCCTTTTTATAAAAGGGACTCCAAGACTGCACCGCATGATCAAGATGTGGCCTAATCAACAGCAATTATACAGATTCAGCACTATTACTAAAATAACCAGTACTGAAAATCTTCGATCAGTCCAAGCACCCTGTCGCCCTACTGCTTACGTAAAAGACTAGTTAGTTATATAGAATTTAACAATATACCAACACAAATGTGTTATATAGTGTCAAGCAAAGCAAGCAAAGTTCAAAAACTTTGCAATTCCTCCCCTTTAGACACCTCTTACGACAGGCAGGAAGCACAGTACCGTGGACATATTTACCCCCCCCCCCCAGCCCACATTCACTAGTACTGTAATGACAGCCCTAGGTCATTTGTGAAGTCACATTTCTCAAAATACTACCAGCCATAGTACTGTATAATTATAAGTAAATTTTTTTATTCAAAATGAAGATCTTTACATTGTACACTATAAAGACTTTATACAGCTACAGCAGTGTTCCATTACTCAGAAGGGTGTAATTGGTTTCAAAAGGTCAACCTCCTGTTATCAATGTACATAGGCCCAAGGTTCTAAAATTTCCCCATTTCCTTCGCCTGTCATCCGTGGGCCCTGTTTCATAAAAGGTTAAGGTTAATCGTAACCCTTTATGAAACAGGGCCCTGTTGGTTACATTTTCTTACACTTTCTCAAAATTCCACATTTTTTCCCGTCTCATTCAATGACCACCATCTCACCTCCCATTCCCATGCTCCTATATTATTAAATTCCAATTTTTTAATGATATAGTAGGCTAACCCATTTTTTTTTTCATCCTTTTCAGGGGTCAAAATTCAAAGCAGTTTGCGGCCTACCGTGAAAGCTATGGGAGAATTGCAGAATTAAGATCGATTATACCAAGAAAGGTGCCCCTACTTGCTCTTACAGCCACTGCTTCAATACAAGCAGTACGAGAAATAGTAGTATCTCTTGGACTTTGTTCACCAGTGATCATAAGAGAGTCACCAGAAAAGGTCAACATTCGGTATTCTCACGTAGCAATGTCTTTTCGAGAGGATAATCCAGTTTTTAAGTGTTTAGCTGATGAGCTGCAAGTTAAAGGTCAAAGAACCCCAAGGACAATTGTATTTTGTAGAACCCATCGTCAGGTCCGTAAATTTTACTCATATTTCAAAGAGGTCTTGCCCTTAGATTTGATGGATATGGTTGCTATGTTTCATAGCACAACTGAAGAATCAAGGAAGGATTTTATCACAGAGTCATTCCAGTCGCCAGATGGAGTTATCAGGGTACTTTTCTGCACTTTTGCATTTGGCATGGGTGTTGACGTCAAGGATGTTACTAGAGTTGTGCATTTTGGGCCACCCGAAAGTGTGGATGATTATGTTCAAGAAAGTGGGAGGGCAGGGCGAGGTGGTGAACAAAGCTTCGCCATATTACTTACCTATCGAGGTTGCAGTCGCCACAAACTGTCAGCCCAAATGAGGGAGTATTTCCAAGATACAGAGAAATGCAAGAGAGAGTTACTGCTTCAACCATTTGGAAGTGAAGTCAAGGGACCCCCTATTCTTCATTACTGTTGTGAAGTATGTGCAAACAAATGCAAATGCAGTAATGATGGTTTGCACTGTATTGATGAGCAAAAAGGTGCATCTTGGGTAGAGAGTCAACTTACTACTGCAGCTGAGAATGTTTTATTGGCCAAGGAGGTCGTCCGTGATGTTCAACCAGAAGAGTTAAGCCAGCTTTAGGAACTGCTGACAGACTACCGTTCGAAATTGGTACCAGCAACACCAGAAAATGAAAAGGTATTGTGCGGGGATGTTACAGTGGGGTTCCCAAGGACTGTCATTGATTGGATCCTAAGAGATGTAAGGTTTATTGATAATCCTGAATATCTGAGTCAAAATTACCCTTTATTTAGTTCTAAGTATTCTGATGAGGTTTGGAATATTCTCTGTAGAACTGTAGGACCACCATCACAACAGAGGAGCTCGTGCCAGGTGAATGAACTTACAAATGTTGATAGTGATGTTGATTCTGGTGAAGATTCTCTAGAAGAATTGGCTGTTAATAAAAGGCATAAAGGAGTTCTTTTGTACTCCACATCAGATTCTGATTAGTGTTACTCAGTACATATTTGGCCATGTGTCTTGAGCTCGCCACCCAAAAAAGTTGGTGATGTTACGTTTTTCCAAGTTTACTTTATTTAGTCAATAATATCTCTGTCAAACCAGAAGTCATAAACATTTTTTTGGTATCATTTTAAAGCTAAAGAAATGTTCTTTCAATCCTGTTAAAAGGAACTCTTCAGTATCTGTAATGTTGATAATGTGCTCCATAGAATTCATAATGTGTAGGGTGGCGGAGGGAAGGGGGGGGGGGGTTCGGTACACACAAACTCTATGGGAATAATATTTTTTTAGTGTATAATCTGCATTACCATGCGTTTTCAATCGATAAAAACTACATTTGGGTTTTATTTGCTGTATTATCAAAATGACGCCCCTTTAGTCTATGTAATAAATTATTAATTATTAAGTCTGCTATGTGAAGTATTTTTTCTAGCAGGGCTAAAGTATGGCATTTTAGGTATTACTTCAAGGAAGTTTAGGTGTGCATCAATAATGACACTAACTTTTGTGAGATATGAATTTCTAATATATCCCATGCCACATAAAACAGTTTGAACTGTACCAAACCTACAGTACATGGTTACTGGAGTATGAAAATTTGGTGATTAACTTTGCTATGTACAGTATACATCCTCGTTGTACTGTACAGTACGTATGTCATTTTATACTGCAGTTCAACTTTCTATTCAAAAATATATGAACTGTATACCGTTGGTGTACAAAGCTTTGGATACTGGGTGGGGGTGGGGGGTGGGGGGCTGAACCTTGTTTCAGATGATTGTCCTGGAGGAGAGATTTAAGGGTGTCCCCCTCCCCCTTCAGAATGTCAGGTGCATTGGTTGCCATCCTGGGGGGTACGAGAGGGGGGAAGTCCACTTTCTGCAAGTAAGACACTTCGTACCTTTTGTCTTGAATGAAGAGAGATTTCAAATGTTAGGGGGTGGGGGGTGATGGGGGAGAGGTATCTGCTTTCTGCAACTAAGGCACATTGTAACTTTTGTCTTAAATGAAGAGAGATTTCAAATGCTGCATGGAAATATATTTTCAAGAAGGATTCACCTTTTTTTATAACTAATGCTAAGTGAAATTTTACTTGTCACATGGGGTTGCCCAATGCTGCTTGTCAAGGGCACATCTTTTGCATAGATGTATTTGGAGTCTTAGAGGTGATACATTTCATGAGGTGGGAATTACACAATAATGTACATCATTCCGACCAAAAAAGTATCACTGCTAAGTTGTGACAAATATCGATTTTAATATTATATATGACTCAACATCTCCAAAATTAATTTTTTCAGTGTTGCTTTAATGTACATGCATCATATTTACAAGTTACTTTTTAACCACTTAAATTTGTGCCTTGTTAAAATTGCTTCCAACTAAAATGGAAATGGAAAACAAGTATATATACAGTAGTAAAATGATAATTACTGTTCCTGTTTATCTTCTTGTACGGTATCTTTTACACGTAATGAGAAGTGAAAATATGTCACAAAAATAGCCAGTATTTCTTCTCTGCAAAATTCTCTCTGTTGCTGCGTGGCCAGTGGCAAATTATTTGAATGGTATGAAATTTCCAAAATAATCACAGGTAAAATTACCGCATTCCATCCTTATTAACTGTGCTGTTTAATACTGTATCAATCTGTGGCACTGCTACTGAATCTAGAAACACTGTGGTATGTAGAACTCTACTGGGAAATTAGAATTTTAGACATCACTCACGAAAAAAAGGAAAAGAGAAAATCCAAAATTTGTTGATCCTATGGTGTTCAACTTTTTGCCTCTCCGTTACATACAGTGAATTGAAGGAAGTGGGTAGGGTGAGTTAGCTGGTTGAAATTTTGCCTCCGCCCTTCCTCTTTCAGCAAAAGGACTTGTCCCCACAATATGAAGATTAGGCTTCACCACTGGTGCCTCAAATACTGTACCTCTAGCAAAGGCACAGAACAGTTAAAAAGATTACTGTATGTTTCCTTTGCTTAATATGGCTAGGTTGACTACACATAACTTTGAACAACAACTATAACCATATGTGTCTACCTAATTTACGGTACTCTGCAGCCAATTTCTTTTCCGGTGTGGAGTAAATTTGGGGGTTCCACCATTCTTACAAACACTTTTCTCATAATGAGTACAATGGAATTTTACTGTGTACAAACATGAATCTACCCTTCTCAATGGCTAGAATATTTGAAAAAAAAGAAGAAATAGATTAAATACATTTTATACGAAGACCAGCCTTAACCACATTGTTCTCTTAGTTATGTTTAAATAAAAACTGGAAATTCCCAAATGAATGTTAACCTCAAAAAGTTACTCTTCATTAAAAAGTGAAAATTTCTCTGCCTCAACAGTTGAAAAATCAATCTCAAAAACCATTTTGTCTTGAGATGCTGTACCAGTCAGGGTTTCAGCCAGGTTAGTGAGTTCAGGGAGTCCAAATTTGGTACTCATGGAGTCCATATAGATGATACTATTGAAAACTCTTGCATGGAAATTTGCTATAGTACAAGAGTGAGGCAATCCAAGATTCTCAGGATCCTTACAGGGACTGAACTGCTCATCTCTGGCTAAAGCCATGCTGTACTTTACATATCACTGTAGGAAATAAATGTTCTCAGGATTTAATTTCTTCAGCAAATGAGATGTCAGGATGTATTTCAAGCAGCTTATTTCTGTACAATTACTGTACATAGCTTGTCAGACTACTTCTACTTTTGACTCCAATAAACGCCCCCTTTGATGAAAATTTTACACCCCGGGGTGTTTATTAGAGAAAATATGGTATATATGTATTTATATATAATAATTTATAATATATGTACTACTAGCTAGCATATGAGGAAAACCATTTACATACTCTTCAAGATATTTGTGATAATAATATTGCACAAGATGAACTACCTTACACATCTCTTAGCAACATTTCTTTAACCTTATCCCTGAGCCATTCCTGAAAGTCCATTAAATTTAAATTTTGCAGAGGATTAATTGTAAATGTGGGAAACGCGAAGTGGTGCCGAGGTGGTTTACTTTTAAAAACTTCACTGCTGTGTAGTTGGGCACCCAATTTTAAAATATCTGCACTGACATCTTTCTCTACATGATTACTTCGATGGCTCATTACCTGGGAGGCCTTGTCACAGTTTTTCAAAATAGCATCCAAAGGCTGGGCGGCATGGCTTACTCTGTCAATTGATGCAGTGGTTACCTTCCCACGAAAATGTCTGCATTCTTCTTTGAAGAGACGATTTTGGTGCTCCATTTCCCTGTCCTGCTCTATATTTGTGTCTTCTCTACCTTGCTCATTGACAAACCTGTTCCAAATAACCTCATGAGCCAGTTTCGGTGGTAAGAGAAATTTAACCTGTATAAGGTGTCTGAGAATGTGGAAGCTATATTTGTTCTTTCCAGCCGTCTTGAAATATAGAAGAAAAAATTTCAACATCATAATCAGCCTTTCACCATCTCCATGCCTTCTAGCTCCAACAAAGTTTCTTAATACCAGACACAGGCTGAGTGCCCCACAGCTATAGTTAAAGATGCCATCCGTGTCAGAGTCTTCACTTTGATGAGCCAAAGTTCCTTTATGTTTCTCTCTGATGTGTTTTCGTAGTGTTGCCACTCTTCGGTATTCTTTGCCACAGACGTCACACTTTACTTGAACAGGTTTCCCCAACTCTGGACCATCATGGAGGGCAAACCTTTTTACAAGAGTCTTCACTGTGTCACTAACATACACATAGGGATCCATATTCATCATATCAAAGGTATGTTCTTTTGGTTGATCCTCGATGGTGTTCATCCCTAAAAACTCTTAAGTGGCTGCAATAATCAGTGCATCTGTATAGTTAATGGGGTTATAACAATAGTAGCCAGCTATTAGGTAGGATGTCGTTTATATGTGGGCATACTTCAGTTTCAGTTATCTCAGCACTGTCACAATATTGTGAACATGGGTTATACCACATACTGCACATGCTTCTGACAGTGGAAGTATGATCTGTATCTGCCTGTTTTTGGCAAGCTTTTGCCTCAGAAAATGTGACAAAATATGCTCTCTGTGAAAACATTCGAACAAAACCATGTTTTCTGTGCATGTAAAATTCTTCCACATTAACAACACAGTGTTCTCCACAGATTTCCAAGAAAGGGGGGGGGGGCCTTCCCATCATCTCTAGAAATATCGATAACTGAGATGCTAAATATATTTTTTCAGGGGGTGGTCACTAGTTTCAGGAACAGCCTGACCCCCTTAAACCTCTTGTGGAGAACACTGCAACTGTGTATGTGCATGTATCAACAAGACAAAAACTATTGGCTTGCAGAAACCTGGATAGGAGATAAAGAGAGATGAGTCGAGGACACATTCCACGTGCACTAATCTTCTAGACTCAGCATATTGCAGTTTTGAATGTTAGTGTATATAACATACAAAACGTTGCACCCTTCATGGAAAATTTGCATTGTCTAAGCTTCATATTGGGGAAGGGATTATCTTTATTTCCCAATGTTATCATTTCTAGCTTTGTTACTCCCCATCAACTTATTTTAAATCTACAAAGTTAAGTGAAACAAAACCTTGGAGTTTTAGGAGACCTTTTGTTATGTAGTCATCGGTCAAAAAAGCAGCTGAATACCAGGAGCTACTTTCTGCCAAACTTAACTCCTGATCCACATGGGTTCAGGATGAATCATGAGCTACTTTTGGAGACCAATCTGTATTTTAACATTCTGTACAATTTTCATATTAATTGTTACTATGTCTGTTTTGTACACATGGATATACAGTAAACGCCAAAAGGGAGACAACTTTAAGTTGTAATCCCACTATTCTATTTTACAACTTTCCACATTCAGAATAACGTCATCTTCATCATCTGTGTTGACCAGCGTTCGAAATAAGCATCACTGACCGGGACTTCTTTAGCAAAGAAGTGACCCCTGGTATGCAGGATTTGCTTTAGACCAGTGACCATTCGAAGGTACACTGTATGAGCTATTTTCCAATTTTGCTGAAGCTAAACGCCAGTTTGAATAAAGCTGGGCAGTTATCTCTACGAGAAAACAAGGTGTTGGCATATTTTTCTCAGGGGAATACTGTCCAGACATTACTCTGGGCGCTCTTTAATTGTAAAAACACTGCCCGGAGAATTTTACCCTGCAGGAGCTACTTTCAGCAGAAAATAGTGGAGGTATAGCTGGAGGTATATCTCCCGGCACTATTTCTGATTTCCAGGTGCTCAAAATGCTTATGTGCCCGCTTATTCTGAAGCTTGCATGTAGTGTATGTCTGCTAAAATGCAGTTAAACTTATTTGATAATACCTAATCATGATCCATTTTCATAATCTATAGATTGTACTTGTCCAGGCGACATGACGTATGAGTGGTACCTATCTCATCTAAGGTAGGACCTTTTCAAGGCCCTTTGTAGGGCGTCTCGCGGGCCCTTGACAACGGATAAAAGTTCTGTCATTTATGCAGTTTTATAGTGTAAACTAGAAAGTACAAAGAGGTTAGGATTTGAAGTGGTACCTCCTCCATCTATCCCAGACCCATTTTGGGGCCCCTTTTGAAGGCCACTGGGCCCAGTAGCAACGGACGGACACCGGCAGACTTCCATTTCTAAACAACCCGAGTAACCCTTGTAACACACATACACATCACATTGGTACCTCGTTCATCTACCCCCAATGCGCTGGGGTGCCGGTCTAAAAAGCACAATCTTCCTAACACAACAGTAAATAATTTATTGAAAGACTTACATTCTGTAGTAGCTTTAGTGCAATCACAGCAAAATGAACAAATGAAATGTGCACTCCAAAACCAAGGAATTGACCGAGAAAGAATTGGTCAAATATCAGAGATGTTAGAGAGGAATTCACCCCTTACTGTATTGGACTATTTCAGCTCGGAGACAAATCAAATGAATTTTGTTTCAATGAACACTCACTATGCAGCACCGGTGGAGTACATTTTTGGTGAATGTGACAATGGCACGTCTACATACAAACATGTATGTTCCAATTCTAGAGAGCCTAAAATCACTCCTAAAATATGATGACGTTTAACTGAAATATTAAATACTCACCAGTATTGTCAAAATGGTGTTCTTCAAAATTTTTGTGATGGGACATTGTTTCAAAACAATGCAATATTTGAAATACATTCATCATTGCAAATCCAACTCTTCTTTGACGATTTTGAAGTTTGTAACCCCATTGGGAGTTACAATAAGAAACAAAAATTAAATGCTATGTACTTTACCATTGGTCATCTAGCAGCTAAATTTAAAAGTAAACTAAGTTCAATACAACTTGTCTGGTTGTGCAAAACAAACTTGTTGAAGAAGTTTGGTTTGAAGGTCCTTGCAAAACATTTGGTGCACGATTTGAAAGTTTTAGAAACAGAGAGCATTTTAATTAACTCAAATGGAGAATACTACAGATTCAGAACAACAAGTTCATTTGTTGTAGCAGACAATTTAGGGAGCCATGGGTTAGGAGGATTTATGGAAGGGTTTACTGCAAAAAGCATCTGTCGCACATGCATGTGTACCTATGCAAGTTTGAAGGAACCACGTCTGTCAGCAAACTTTAGGGAGAGGACTGCTGATGGTCAAGAACATCAGCTTCAGATAAAAAGGCAGCACCCTAATTTATCAGCTGTTTATGGAGTAAAAGCTTCTTCTCCTCTGAATGCACTTAGTTTCTTCAATGTTATAAATGGACTTCCATTTGATCCCATGCGCGATTTATTAGAGTGGGTTTGCCAACATGTTTGGCGTAAAGTGGAATCAAATTATTTGAGCATCACTCAAATCCACAGCACAATGCAAAAGTTTGACTAGTCTGGATCAGATAAGACATCAAAACCCTCCCAGCTCAGTTGGTCATCAGGCAAAGCAGTGATGTGGCAAAATGCCTCACAAATGCGGTGTTTTTGCAGATGAGCTCCATTAATGTTTGGTAACAGTGTTCCAACTGATTGTGATGTCTGGGAATCGATTCTTCAGTTGAATGGTGTCTTAAATATTGTCAATGATCGCCTATTTGCGTGGTCTTATTGAAGACTTTCTAAAGCTTTATTTGCAGTTGTTCCCAAAAGATGGTCTCATACCAAAAATGCATTATTTGACCCATTATAGTAGGCAAATGCAGCAGTATGAGCCACTAATTAACTGTACAACAATAACATATGAAGCCATAGCTGTGTCAAAGATCTGTCTCAAAAGACAAAGAATAGGAAAAACTTACCGAAAACACTTGCAATGCGCCATCAAAGTCTTATGAGCCTGTATTACACTTCAAACAATGTGTTAAGAACAGACAACATCATATCCACTGGTTTGACGAAAGTGGATGCAGATACATTCTGTCCAAAAGTACGAAATTTCAAGTTGCTTCATCTGTTACTATCCAGGGAACTCTTTACAAGTGTAATTTTGTAGTGGCATCTCACATCAAGGGAGATATTCTGTACTTTAAAAAAAATTGTTTTGCACAATTCACAAATATATTTTTGATTCATTGTTACAAAGATAGTAATTTTTACGTCAAATATCACTGCTACATTGCATCTGAAGTGTTTTCAGAACCATTTGTACTGAGATTCTCAGATCTCTTAGATTTTCATCCTCTCTCGCTCGGCCATAATGATGGCAGGTCATGTATAGTGCAAAAGTATAGGTATCTGGGGGAATTTTTGTAATAGGTTTAATTAGAAACGAAGCTGTTTTTGGAAGCTTGTTATTTTATGTTTTTATTTCTTTCCATTAACAGGGATGGCAGTTTGTTCAGATTTATCATTTGTCATTAGTTTTTTGAAGCCAGAAGAGTTCACATAAACGTTTGACATTTGAGGGTCATTATTATTAGATGTAACAGAAACGGTGATAGGTGACTATCGGTCAATCGTATTTTTCAAAATAACAGCGTTCCTGTACATAATCAATGTTTGCTTCAAAGAGCACAATGATGTGAGAGTTCACTTTCTGAACAATAATTATTGCTAAGTTGACATAGGCCACTGTATCGAGGATGGCACAATCAATGTGTTGGTTACCTTTTGTTCTGAAAATAGAGTGATGACTTTTTCACAAGGAAAAATGAGGATGTGATCACCAAAATACATACTTTTTTCAAAATCCCAAAACAATATGTTTTCGGATTATGACATAAAACTGAGGAGTTTTAGCAATGATTGACAAGAGTGGCTGAATATAGAACCATCAGAAATTGAGAACAGGGACATAATTCGAGTCGAAACATGCATGCAGTTGTTAGATGGAGCTTGCAAACTGTTTTGTGAATATTAATATATTTTTTGAGTGAAATATTTGACTTTAGGTACACTCTTAGGGAATGAACCAGCTATGTAGAGATTTATCCCTGATATAGACCAACTGCTAAGTGAACAATGTTAACATGCTGGTCTGCCCACCTGGAGTTGTCCGAGTATGTGTTAAGTGTACACAATAAATTTATTCAAGATAAATTAAGAAAAAAAAACCCACTGATGACAAAAGAAGGGTTGAGCTCTGCTACTCTGGTTTTACCTACGGATTTCATTGAGGGGGGGGGGGGCGGGGGAGGGCAAGGCATTTTACGGGGGGGGGGCTCACACCCCCTGCCCCCCGCTGGTAACGCCACTGTTCGAGATCGTTACCACCAACAGAAACCACTACTTCACCCACATCAACAACCAACGAAACAAATTCGAACCAGCACATACCCGTAGGCAAAAAAACAAACCGTGCTTTTTAGTACATAGACACAAATACACCCAAAGGAAAAAATCGCCCAATGGCAACAAGCACGTCCGAAAGCCACAAACACAACCGAAGGCAACCACAACATAAGGGGGCATGGAGGCGGGGCACTATCATTAAAATCACCATTTCCTGTTTATCCCCATTATGTACAACTATTAACAAGTAACGAACACAAAACCTCCCAAAGCGATCGAAGGAGCTAGTCAAGTGACTAATATTGTCTAGTCATGTGACTTTCATTTTCTAGTAATGCCACGGTGTCTCTATCGACGAACCTCTAAGTCAAATGTCTTAAATCATTTGTCATGGAATTCAGGAATTAAAATTAGGTCAGATGACTAGTTCTCCAAAGCACATTATTTCCCATATCAAATAAGCTTTTCGTCTGCTCCTGATCCCATGCACTCCAGTCCCACATTCCCTTGCAGTATTCCAGGCATGGGCTAGGTCTATTATCTCCTATTAGTTCTCCGTGCCCGTTTCTATGTACGTAAAAAGGAGACCATCGCTCTTTTGGACACTCCCGCGGTTAAGCCACCCAACAGGATAAAATGCAGTGCTGATGCTCTGGCATTCTAGAATGGGAATAAGGGGTTTCTAAAGAACGGAAACATTGGCATGGCTAAGATCATGTGTAGTCCTGGGCATGACGTTAAACTGCATCCAGGTTGTGGCTTCTGTTCTGTTCAGCCAGTCTAGAGCAGGACCACTCAGTGTTTGCCCTTGGGAGGGCGTACTTGACCATTTGGGACGTTAAGCTCCTTGAGGGAGCAGAACTCCTCCGGGAGTAATCGTTTGGTTTTCGCCCCTTGGCTCTTCGCCAGAGAGTCGTGGGGACTTTTAGAAAAAAGGGGTGCTAGGAAACACATAAAAAGGAAGCTTAATTAGTCAATATCAACACAAAAAGACCAAACCAAAAGCTTTCACATCATTACACAGTTCTGGAACAAATATATATACACCAGTGTAGTTCTAATGTGAGAGATAAAATGAAATCAACATGGAGCTCGAGAGAGCAACTAAAATGAAACAAAACAATCATGTGTGTTTGCCATTCTGTAAGACACTTTGTAAACTTCGGACAACGTCCGACGTTTTATTAAACAGTCCACCTTCTATCTTCATAGGACACCCCGGAGCTGAAATATAAAATGTTACAGTTAATTCCCTTAAAAGGCCAGACCTTTTACACCAAACTGCAATTTTGGTACGGAGGGGGGGGGGGGGGGGCAAAATTTTCAATTAGTTCAGCTCTTTGTTTGACAACTATTTTAAACAATGCAGAGTACCAAAGCGTATATTACACGCTGGTACTGAGAGTGTTTTGATTATATAAATTGAGTTTTTCTTCACTCGCCTTGAAGCAAGAAACTGAGATTGTATCTGGATGACCATGAATTTCAGACAATTGTGGGGGGGGGGGGGGGGGGGGCTTTTCGCGGGCTCTCGTCCATCGCTTGCGCTGCGTTGTTGTGCTAGTTTGCTTAGACTTTGTGCTGTCATATTGTGCTATTGTCCCGTGGTGTGGTATCATAACATCGGGGTGTTGCTTTGTTATCGAGTTTTTCAAACTTTTCCTCCTGGTGCTGTGTGTGTGGCTTCGCTGTGTGGAGTCGCGGGCCTATCGCTGCTGTGCCCGTGTGTGGGGATGGCGGCGTTGTTGGGTTGCAGTTTGGGTCCGGGGTGGGTGTTTCACCCCAGCAAGTTTTTGTGTTGTTGGGGAGCGAAGGAGTTGAGGTTGGGGAGTTCGGGATGTTGGGGGGGGGGGTTCGGGTCGTATGCAGCCCCCCAGTGGTGGTGACAGTTTTGTACCTGAACTTTGAGGTTGATCAGGGCCTGGTTGGAAGGGTTCTCGGGCAGTACGGAACTGTCTCAGATATGTGGTGGTGGAAATATGGAAAAGCAGGATATCCTTAACGGCAGGAGACAGTTCCGTATGGTCTTGAAAAAAGACATACCATTCTTCCTCTTCATAAGGGGAGGGGGGGGGGGGGTCGAAGGCTCACATTGGGTATTTGTGGCAACCCCGTACCTGTTTTAAATGTGGAGTGGAGGAGCACGAAGCCAACTCGTGTCCCAATAGACGCTGCGGAAGATGACTGGAGTTGGGGCACGTGCGTGCTTTTTAAGTGCATTGAAACGGCACATGCAAAACAAAAACAAAAACTGAAACCGGATCGGGCAAAAACATAAACGCAAACTATCTACAGATTGCTTAAGTCAAACAGAAAATTGTGTTCATTACAGTAATAAGGTATATGTACAAATATTTACAAACTATGTACAGAAAATGTTCATTACAGTAATAAACCTATACAAACAGATATTTACAACTATTTACAAGCACCTTACAGACCCACCCTATTACAAGTTGACCACCACACGGTTCCCCCTCACCCAAACGAGTGGACCCCATCGCCTACCGAACGCCGACCTTGGCAAACGAACGAAGTCGGACTCAGCCCTCAGTCTCACCTCCGCCTTCACCGACGCCAGGACGACGTCCGCAGGCTTCCCCATCCCCCTAAAAACAACGTTACATCGGTCTCTCCATAAGGCCAGCTTTATGGAGGCCGAAGCAAAGGTAAGTATGCCCTGAATACTTGTATTGCATGGCGGGGGTGAAAGACCATACAAAGCATAGTCCCGGCCGACCGCCCATGTGTTGCCCATCGTCAAGCGATCAGTCAGGACCTGGAACCATTCCCAAAGGAGGGCCACAAATTCACACTGCCAAAACACATGTGACACACTCTCCCACTTTGTGCATCCATTGCGTGGGCAAATTCCATCTCCAAGACGCCACCGAAGACGCTTGAGATTAGTCACAATCGCATCATGTGCGATTCGCCACAACAAGTCTCGCCTGCGGTAATCTAATGATCTGCTGTGGACCACACGCCACACTTCCGACCCTGAAGCATAGTGATTGGATTGGACCTGGCCAACCAATTCTTCAAAAACAGCCTGGTATAGGTCTCTTGCACTTAACTGCGAAACGTCCCCAACTCTAGATATCATTAGGAGCGTTTCTCTCATTTGACTGTATGCCTCCGAGGGCCTCCAGCTGTGGGGTTCACTGTTACTAAACAGGGAGGGAAAGAACCGACGAAATGATAATCCCCCCAATAACGGACAAAATAGGCAAAAGGCATTCTGCTGTCTACAGCACTATAAACACACTTGGTCAGGAGAACACGGAGTTTGGAAGGAAAATGCACAAGACCCAACCCACCACGCCTAACATCCTGATATACCATCCCTCTTCTTACGAGCTCCGTCTTCCCTGACCATAAAAACCTAAACACAGCCCTCTCGAGACGCAACAGGACACCCTTTGGAGCAGCCAGAACGGTGCCTGGATACCACAAAAGGGGATAAATAAAACGGTTGATAACTGTCACCTTTCCGAACAGGCTAATGTGGCGCTCGCCGAAGTCCTTCAACCTAGCTTCCACCAGGTCCACTTTCTCATTCCAGGTAAGTAACTCGGTTTGCCCATAACCAAACCATATGCCGTTTATCCTTATGGCGTCGTCTACCCATGATGCAGCGAAGGGCAGTCTTCTTGACCGCCACTTACCTAGGCGAAGTCCTTTGGTCTTATTGGGATTCAGTCTGGCACCTGTGGCTCTTTGAAACTTAGACAACGTGCCACTAAGGGCCTTGAAGGAAGCTAGGTCGGAGACTACGCATGTGACGTCATCAGCATACTGAAGGCACTTAACTTCAACACCTGCGGGAATGTGAAATGGTTGAAACAAAGGCTCTACTTGAAAGGCCCTTGCTATTGATTCACTAAACAATACGTAGAGTAAAGGTGATAGGGGGCACCCCTGCCGTACGCCACGTTGGACACTGAAGGGGTCTGACGGTAGGCCATTAACGATAACCCGACTATTTACACTATTGTACAATAAGGAGGTCCATTTAACAAAAACTGGATGCAAACAAAACTTCTTCAAAATTTTAAAGAGGAATCCATGATCAACCATGTCAAAGGCCTTCTCCTGATCGAGGGAGACCAGGGCACATGGAAGATCACGGTCCATCACGTTTTCAACTAAGTCCCGCACCACCCAGAGGTTCTGCTGAATACTGTGTCCCCGCACCGCACAAGTCTGAAAGGACCCTACAAGATCTGGCATAACTGTGCCTAGCCTGTTGCAAAGGGCTTTCGCCAGAATCTTGTAATCTACATTTAACAAGGTGATTGGCCGTTTGTTTTTCGGTTCGAGGGGGTCTCCCGACTTAGGCAGCAAAGTAATTGTGCCTGTGCGCTGCGAGTGGCTCAATGAGCCAGCAAGGAAGCCAGAGACGAATACGTCACGGAGATCATGTGCTACGGTACCCCAGAAGCGTTTATAGAATTCTACTGGAATACCGTCGGACCCAGGTGCCTTTCCGCCTTTCATCTTCGCCACTGCCTTCCAGAGCTCGTCAATAGTCAAAGGGGAGCCAAGTTCATCATTCTGATCTTTAGAGGGGGTCTCGTCAATGTTATCTAATAGGGACTTTTGAAGGTCTTCATCGACATCTGCCTGGGTATACAGCTGCTCATAAAAGTTTTTATACACTTCTACAATGTCGAGAGGGTCCTTATGTACCACACCGTGGGCGTCACGGACAGCTTTTATACTTCGATCGATGGCATTCTTTGTGACGTCCCGGTAGAACTTAATGGTTGGTTTCTCCTCCGCCTCCACACAATGCACACGAGCACGAACCCGGGCCCCGTGTAATTTTCCATCAAGGTACTGTTGGATTGCATAAAGTGCGGAGTGGTCCCCGTTCCTCTCCCTAGAGCAAAGTGAAAGGAACTCCTCCCTTCTTCGACGAGCTCTTGCTACACAATATGCGGGTCTTTACATCATCCCACCACTCTAAATCTGTTGAAAAGGCCGGCCTCAAAGTTCGCCACCCTTCGTATCTGGCCTTAAAATCTTTGCTATATTCAGCCTCCGTTAGAATATCTGTGTTCATTTTCCAGAACCCCCTCCCTACTGGCCATGACTCTGGGGGTTTAAATGAGACTGTAACTGCATCATGGTCCGAAATTGGACATGCCACAACTTCGCAATCACTTGGTGACAGAGCCGTTGGAGCGTACACCCTGTCCAACCTTGAGGCGTCCGTGCCATCAGGGCGGTGCCAAGTGAACACGGACAAGCCAGGATGCTGCACTCTCCAAACGTCAACCATATCGTGATTCTTTGTGAACATGTCCAACTCCACCATACCGACACTACAGCTTGAAGATGTGAAGGTGGACATTCGATCAAACCGTGTGTCAGGGACACAGTTGAAGTCTCCAGATAGGATACAAGGGGCACAGCCAGGAACGAAGGATGGCAGGGTAGCAAAAAAATTCCTTCTGTCTGTAGGTTGGTTGGGGGCATAAACGTTACATAAGAAGAAGTTCCCGCAAGGATGTTTGATGGTGATGCATACCAACCGGCCCTCATGATCATGATCAACCTTTCCGACCAGGGAAGTCCCATCTTGGAGAAACTAAAATGACAGATCCACAGGAAGATGCGGAACCAAAGGAAGCGTACAAACCCCCACCCCATTCGTAGGACCAGGTGTAGACATCGTCCTCATTAACAATGTGAGTCTCTTGGAGGAAAACGAAGTCCACACCTAATGATTTACAAAATTGGAATATTCTGGACCGCTTCCGACTGTCCCTCATGCCGTTTACATTCAGGGTCATGAGGGACAGGGGACCATTCATGAAATGTGGAGTGTGAAATTACAAAACTGTCTCTGACCTGGCCTTTTTGTTACATGGATCTGGTGCTGGTGGCACAGAAGGACTAACTCCCCTCCCCGGTCGGACACCTCCCCTGAGGCCGACCTTTTCAACTTGGGCTCAAGTTCAACGGCCTCACACAAATCAAACCAGCCCTCCCCAGATGGTGGGTCCTTTGGTGGAGGCTCTGAGGCAGGTCCTCCCACATCTGACATGGCACTGTCAGACTCCGAATCCGATGACAGTTGAAGGTCATTCTCTACTGTCAGTATTCCAGCCTCCCCAGGAACTGGTGCGGATTGTGCCTCAGGTACTGATGTGGAGGGTTGGGAAGGGCCTACCTCAGGGTTCCCACAGACCACCTCACGTCTCTTAGAAGCTAGGAACTCTTGTTCCACCTGATGTGCCACCTCATCAGGCGTAGGGGACCTGGGTTCCTCC
This sequence comes from Holothuria scabra, assembly GCA_037179385.1. Classification (NCBI taxonomy): domain Eukaryota; kingdom Metazoa; phylum Echinodermata; class Holothuroidea; order Aspidochirotida; family Holothuriidae; genus Holothuria; species Holothuria scabra. Next base: position 8,494,751 of record CM074179.1, read on the forward strand.
ACCATTGGTTCAGGGTCTGATAACGAGGGTTCACTTGCCGGCTCCACATCTGCGCTTGCACGCGCAGAGTACGACGTGGGGCAGGCACCAGAGACATGTCCCTCCTCCCCACACAGGTTACACCGCACCTCATTGGGACATGTTGCCCTGTCATGCCCCAATTGCAAGCATCTGCCACAGCGTTTGTTTGGGCATGACTTGGCCTCATGCCCCTCCTCTCTACACTGGAAACATGTGCGGGGCGGAGGGGATGTCTCGTTTCAGCTCCATATGGAACTGTCTCTTTCCGTTGAGAATACCGGCTAATTCACCCTCACTGTATTTCACCCAACGCCAGTCTGAGACAGTTCCGTACTGTCCTAGAACCCTCGCTACCAGGCTCTGATCTACCTCAAAATTGAGGTACAACACTGTCACCACCACAGAGCGGTCATATGGGGTGACAGTCAGACCCTCCACTCCCTTCAGGGAGGAAACCCCCTTTAATCGAGCAGCATCAGTCCGGAACTTCAAATCATACGTATTTCGCGATGCAAGGGCCTGCAGCATCTCTATATCCTTAACCTCTACCACATTGTTCTTCAACACAGAAAAAACATGCTGGGGTGTAACATTCCCCCTCGACTCAAACTGTAACTTAACGATACTGCTATCCCGACCTCCGGGCATAGCAGCAAAGGTTTGCGGCACAAGGCCACGCAGCAACTAGAGGGAAAACTTCAGCACAGCACAGCAGTTCAAACCCAGTCAGGGAAAATAGAAAGGGAACCCAACCCAACACTAAACTATAGACCGGGCGTGCTTTAAAACAAGCACGTCACCAAGCGAGAGACCACACCCAATATCCAACAGTAAAACGACAGTAGTATATGTTAATATGTTAATATAACAAGCAGCACAGTACAGCACAATGCCAAAATTCAGCACGATCAGCGAGAGCTCCGAGAGAACACGTCCGCTCTCGACGAAGACCAGAACTGAAAGGCTGAGTGTCCCAACGGGGTGCGGTGTAACCTTTGTGGGGAGGAGGGACACGTTTAACGGGTAGTATTCCTCTAAATTCTAGCCTTCCGCTTTTTGCATCTCCTCGGAGATCCAGCCTTTAATTCTGCAGCAACGTTGTTTTCCAATTCCTCCGTCATATATACATACATATATAAGTCGAGACATTACCAATTGTATCGACTTATATAATATATTTATAATATATATATCTCGATGGGTGTCACGGCATTGTATACCAATATTCCACATGAGGAGGGGCGTCCTCGCATGCAAAAAACTTGTTTTTGACCACACTTCAGATAGGACTCTCTCATGCGATCTTTCTCAAGTTTATTCTAAAGCCCAATTATTTGGCTTTCCATGGTAACATCTTCCATCAGACGAAAGGCACCGCCATGGGCACAATAATGGCCCTGAGTTATGCTAATATTTTCATGCATAAACTCGAAGAAAGATTGCTGTCTAGCTTCCCCTTTCAACCTCATTACTTTCGCTACATCGACGATATTTTTCCATTTGGAATCATGGCAGGGATGGCCTTGAACTTGGTTTCAAACAAACAAATAGCTTTCCTTGACGTTCTAGTAAAATTAGACACCGGAAACATATCTACTTCCCTATACTGCAAACCCACAGACAAACATCTCTTGCTCCATTTCGATAGTGTCCACCCCAAAAAACTAAAGAAGTCAATAGTTTGCAGCCTATGTCTTCGCACCAAACGTATTTGCTCTGGCCCCGCTGACTACAATCGCTCGGTTTCTGCCCTCACCGGTTACTTCCTAACAAACGGATACCCCATCCACATTATCAAACAAGGTTTTCTAAAAGCTGCCTCAATCAACCGCCCATACCTTTTATCCTACAAATCCAAAATCCCTCCACGCGTATTCCCATGAAGTTCAATTATCACCCCCTTATTCACAATCTTGCAAGCACGATTAAACATAGCTTTGTCTCCCTTAAAGACGGTCCATCTTTCGGGTATTTTTTATGAGTTTCCCCCCTTCTCGCATTGCGCCAGCCCCCAAACCTCAGAAGACTTCTTACCTCCTCCACATCAATTACCCGGACTCTAAGGGCAACACTCCTAGCAATAAAAGGCACTGCAAAATCTGCAAGCACATCACTACTAAAGAACATATCAATATCCTTGACATTAATTTTCCCCCAACCTCAACTGTGATTCTTGTAATGTTGTATACATTCTATTTTGAAATATTTGTAGAAATAAGTTGTACGTCGGTACTTCCTTTCGTCTAAGGTTCAACAACCATAAACAGTCTACCCGTGACAACACTCTTGGGTTCCCAGTAGCGGAGCACTTTAATCTTCCGCACCATTCTATCGAGAATCTTAAAATAATCCTTATTGCAAATAACTTTATTGGCGCTAAACAACGAAAGCGCACCGAACTTATTTGGATAATGAGGCTTAAGTAACAAATTACCGGACATAACCTTGAACAAACAATTTAATCCCCCCTGACAATGCAGTTAACTGTAAATTAACGTTTTTTTTTCAATTTATGTACTCATTTTTAATTTTTGTGTTCATTTTGTCTTTAATACTCGCTGAGGAAAGTCCCAGGAGACCAAAAATCAACTAGCTATGCTCTTTATTATATATTTATATAGCTGGAAAATCTGGCTGAGGTTAAAAAAAGGATGTTGACTCCACCGGGATTCGAACTCGGGACCTCCCGCTTTCTAGTGCGGACGCTCTAACCACTGAGCCAAATATACTCAATCTGCAGACAGTACTGTTTTGACCTTGTTAGGTCTCTTCAGTGCAGCTCAGAGTAGATTTCAAGACGGAATGACAAGACTGACACAGGCATAACCTGCGTCAGTCCAGCCATTCACGGTACATTGCTTGCGAATACCAAAGTGCACAAGCTCAAAGAGCGTGCTATGCATAAAGCGAATAGCATTACGCCCTGGCTAAAATGCCAAGACTACACAAGCAATATACCGTCTCGAAATGTGTATATATGTATGTATGTATATGTACATATATGTATGTATTTATACATATATATTATACACATATATATATATATATATAGTACGCGTACTTCAACATTATATGTATCTACAAATGTAGAGTTGCTCCGACAAGACCCCTCAACCCGTGATGTTTACCCGGAACCCCCCATCACTGCTTTTAGAGTTGAGAAAAATTGATCCAACCTTTTAGTTCGGGCTTCCCCACAAACTTCTTTCGACGCCACGGCTGGTACCTTTCAATGTAACCGTCCGAGGTGTAATACATGTCCAGTTGTTGGCAAACACGACCTCAACATTTCAGGCCCCAACGGCAATGGCTTTATTGTCAAACAAAGATTCTCTTGCATTTCCCCTAATGTAGCTTATATTTTAGCTTGTGGGAGATGTAACTCGTATGTGGGAGAGACCAAGCGCCGCCTCGCAGATCGAGTCACCGAGCACCTTAGGCCCATCAAACAGAATCTCCATGGAAACCCGGTGGCTGCACATTTTAATCCCCCTTCACCTTGTTCTATACAGCATTTAACTGTTACGGCAGCTGTAATGCGCCGGTCTCCGATCGTGACCGCCTTAGTGCTGAAAACCGACTGATCATGAGGCTAGGTACTCTCCCTCCACACGGCCTTAACGTTATACTATACTGTAACCTATTGCCTTTGAAAATGTGTGTCAAAACGTTAAGTTCAGGGGAAACAGTTGTTTCACCCTATCGGTAATCTCACCCAATGGGTCGTTCTTCCAGACGATTTTTCGCCCTAATCCGCTTCGCGAAAACAAATTGTGCAGATTTATACCTTCAGTAAAAATGCGGGAAACGGAAGTCTCCTACAAACGAAGGGATGATTCAGTCCTGACTAGGCCCGCATCGGTCAGAGCGTACCCATGCCTATTTACCTCACGGAAGATGAAAGACCATACTGTATACCATGTGATCGTGCTGTTAATGTCAGTCACGTTCTCGTTTACTTTTATGAATACCCATATTCGCCAGAAAAACAACACCGTGCCGACCTAAAAACTGAAATGACTCCCGCTTTGCCATCTTTCAAGTAGAACTCCTTCCCTCCTGTTTTATTTTTTATACCTTTTTTTCTGGTAGTTTTCCCCTCTAATCTGTACACTCTAAAAACGCCGTGGTGAAAAATGCGTGGTTAACGCTAGTTCTGTGAAGTACAATGGCCCGCAACCCGTTTGTGAGTTGTTAGCTCTGCTCCAACGCAACCTTTAGTTTACCATCCCAAGGTTTGATAGCCTGTAACTAATTTCCGTGGTAACAAGAACCATAGGCCCCTCCTACTCATTTTTAACTGGCCAATTTTTGGCGCGCAGTATACAATGCTCGCTCTGTTATCGATCTCGCTCCCGCGATCCCGCCAGCATGCATGCAGCGCGCTATTGCATGCACTGTACTAGCTCACACAACAGCAGTGCATCGTCGAAAATTTTGATTGACATCAGCCGATTAGCAAGAATTAACTTGGTCCACAATCTCTTATTATGGATACGTTTGTCGCAGACAAATTGGAAGAATGGAACTTGGGGATGTTGAAAGATCTTTTCGGTAAGTTTATCCCGATTTGCAGTGCGTTTGAGATGTTGAGCCTATTATTCCTTGAGCTGAACAGAAACCACAGCAACTGCTTTACTAACAGGTTCTCCGCAGTCGCTGTATACTACTATGCAACGTAACACTGTGCAGCCTAGGCTGTATTTACTGTTATAAACGCCACACGGTGTGAACAAAGGCCAGCCTAGGCCTAACGTTAAACTAGTAGTATCATCCGCAATAGGCCTAGGCCTATACACAAAAGGCCTAGGCTAGTCCCTAACGTTAGGCCACCGCCTAGCCTACCGATGATTAGGCCTGTATACGTTGTATAACAGGCAGCCTCACTACTGACTGCTGAGAATTTTGAAAAAAGCCTAAATATACAGTAGGCCTAGGCTAGGTCTGAAAATACTAGCCTAACTACCTTAGGCTAGCCTAACGAGTAGCGACTGCATCCTGAAATTTAGGGCCTTTCACAGAAAGATCTTTGGCGTACAGAGATGTGTGGAGTAGCTTTAGGCCTAACGTTATTGCTAAAGTGAATTTACAATTTCTGTGCATCTAGACCTAGGCTACTTGTTTGTAAACCTAGTTTACAGTAGGCTAGGCCTAAAAGCAGTCTTTTTTCTTTTTTCTTTCTTTTTTTTTAATTTAGACTAGGCTAGGCTACCCTTTTGCCTTCGGGAGTTTTCAGCGTAACGTTAGGAAGGCTACCACTGCCAGTACCACAGGCGCTTGGAAGGCCTACCCGTATAGGCAGGCCAACAGTATGGACCTAGCCTAGGGGTCTAGGCCTACATAGCTAAAAAATGGAAAAGTAGGAAACGTCTCCATAACTTGTTGGCCTATTTGGGCTTGGCCTAGCCTACCACTACCAGAAAAAAGTTTGCAATGTAACCCTAATAATGTAACTGATAATGTTGTACAGTAGGCTTTCACCTGCTGTATTTTAAGATTTTCAGGGCACTTTCATAGCTCTTTTCAATTTGCAGTTCAAAATACAAACGTTGCTTCCACACAGGCAAGTATATGACGTTGAAAAGTATCATTTTGTCATGCACATCATCTATTCCAATTAATATTAGGCGTGTACCGGTCCAGCGGTCTACCCAGCCGAATAATGAAAAATTTTCTCGTTCCGTTTCCCAGCCGGACTTTTTAAAAAATGCGGCCAGAAGCGGACTTTCCTTTATTACATTTGAAAAATTAGTAAAAGAATCTATGCCACAAGAAAAGCATGATTAAAGCAGACAGTAATTAAAATCAGTGTTGAAGCAAGGGAGGGGAAGGAGGGTGGATTTAAGTGAATATCTTTCAGTAATGAGTGTATCTGTCAAGGAAAGGAGGGGTATTCCATTCACAAAAAGTTGTACTTTCACTGTGACTGGATCTTATGTGAGACCAATTTTTTCATTAAGGGTCTTCCCACAGTCTTAAAACGTAATACCGACTCTTGTTAGTGGTCAATGATTCTCGTTCCCATGGGTCTCATGGGTGGAAAAACAGTATATTGGGGAGTTCATTGCAGGGGAATGGACAATTGGTGTAGAAACTTGGCTTGGTCAGTGCAAAACATTACATAAAAAGTGTAGGAAATAAATATTGTTCCCCAGCCCTGGTAGTCCTTTGGAAGTTGGCTTGCAAATGAAGCAATTTTTGTGTGAAAGATACTGTATAGTTTTGATTTGATCCCACTTAATGTCTAAGATCACAAAGTTTAAACTTCGTTGGACTTTCCCTCCAAAATGTGAAGTATATGAATAAGGTTTTTTTTAATTGCTTGGTAATGGGAATGAATGGAACAAAATCGTCACCAAAGGCTGAAACAGGCAGAAGGAAATGACTACTGTACATGGCTCAATCCATAAACTAGGGGTCCAATGGGGTTTTTACTGACTTTGCCAATATAATGCTATATTTCAAAAACAGGGAATACATCAAACCAGTGCCTCAGGTATTTTATTTTCCTTTACCAACTTGGCTATCTTACGATATATAAACTGAATATCCAAAAAGTTTTTTAGAAAATAGACTTCTTTGCTTTGGTGTCCCCCCTCATTTTTGCGTAATGGCTGTGACATACAAATATACAAATTTGAATAATCAGAAAAACATACTTATCACAGACTGAATTACTTTGCTCATGTGTCATGGTAAGGGTATCACCAAAAGTCATAATTTCTAAAAATATGAGCATAAGCGCTCCACCCAATTTTCCAAATGATACTATTGAAAACAACCTGGCGGACTTAACTTAATGGTGTCCCCTAGTTATGTTGGTTTTTTTTATTGTATATTCCATCATTTCAACAAATATGATCATTCTCAGGTGGCCATAGTTTTCTTGATACAAAAAAATAGGTCAAACTCTTTTAGATAGTAGCTCATTTGGAAAGGAAAAATCAAAACAAAAGATTTTCTAGGTAAAATTCGATATGGACAGAATTTTGGTGTCCCCCTTAGTGAGTTGATAAACTTTGATGTTTCACCAATCGCACAAACTAATTAATTTTTGGGTGAACAAAGGTACATGAATAGAAGGTCCCAGAATATTACCATGGTTTGAGAATCTTGTATTCTTTCCTAATGCACATTTGATTGGTGTCCCCCTTCCTGTCAGAGTTATGTCCGCCATAAGCAAACGAAAAATTTAAGGAAATGGATCTTATTATTCTATCTTACAGTATACTGTAACCGCAAACAGTGGTTTTTGTTGTATTTGAAAGTTACCAGCTCAACTTAACATTTAAAAATCAAACTGGCACTTGGAATGTTAGGTGTTATGGGGACACCAAATCTTGGTGTCCCTGTTACACGCGACATATAATGGAGTGTAATATCTTGCTAATATTACGTATGTCCATGAAGGGACAATAAATAAGATTTCAAAGAGGATAATTTGAATACTTAAACATCATTAGTTGTACAAAAATATGTAAATATGTAGACATTTTGGCAACTGAAAATTTTTGAGAAAAATGAAACTGACTTTTCTAATTTCTGGAGTATTTTTTCAAACTTGTACCATGTTCTTGTCACAATGGGAGCTAAAACACATTCAATTAGGAATTTTCAACCATTTCAGATTTTCATCATTCATGTGGGAGAAGGTTAAAGGCTGCTTTGGTGTCCCCGTTATGTTGGTCAAATTACTGACCAAGTTAATGTTTGAATGAGTCTCCTCATTCATACTTAATGCTCAATGCAAAAATATTATTTTGTATTCTTTATAACTGCTATTGATACTCTATCATGAGTGTAAATTTCAATGAGATAAATGATTTTTAAATTTTGACCTCATGTCACACTATTGGACCCCTAGTTTATGGATTGAGCCACATAAATTTCATTTGAAGAACAGCTTTCAGACAAAAATGAAATACATTTCAGTGTTACAAAGCATAGAGTGATGTCACTTCAACTCCATTGAAATATTTATCACAGTTTTCAACTTATCTTGGTGTCAGCTGAGGGTAGCTATTTATCAAAATTGTTGCCGTATTAGGCACCACTAATTTCAAGTTGGCAGGCTTCAAACTTTAAAATTTCCCAATAGTGGCATGTAAACTGGGAGGCCATGGCACCCCATCTCTGAGAGTAGTCGAGGTGAAATCACGTAGTTAAGAGGAGGTCATCAAATTATGTTGATTCTTGGAACACTATGGCATTTGTTGCTGTTCTGTATGTGAACAATTTTTTTTTTCCCAAAAGTTTTATTTTTGAGTAACTCTTTGGTGGAACTATCATCAACAAATTAGATGCAGTTATATTTCCTTTTATTTTTTTTATGAACAATTGTTTAGGGTTCCTAACCCTTTTTGGGGGCATATTTTGTGACGTAAAATAACTACTGCAAAACAGCTCCACACTAGTGCAATTAAAAATAATGAAAATCACCCTCCCAAATTATAACCAAAAGTTTTAAGTAGAACTTTAAAATTACCTAGTAATTTCCATGATATATTGATGCATCAAGTTTTCTCCTCACCAAGTTATCACTATCTAAACTCATTTGAAAGTGTTTCATGTTTGAATTAACAGAATGCATCGCAGCAATCCGTTAATAATGTTCACTACTGTACTTCAGTAGCTATCAATACACCAAAGCAAGTGAGTTGATTCCATGTGAATGTGTGCCAATGTTGTTGTACTATGAAAACTGGAAGAATTTTACCATACGGTAGAAGTATTTTCTTTACTTCAGTACTACACTGAACCTGTAGGCAGGGTTGTCACCACGCTGGGTGGCACCGGGCGGTGCTATCTGCTCTCAAAATCTCCACCTACAATATACTTGCCATCAATACCAGCATGACTGCCCAGCACAAATTTCTTACCCTAACTGAATAAAAATTCTTACATTTCTTTAGAATTGAGTGATAATTTCCTGTATTTTTGTAAGCACTCTCCCATCTGCAAAATTTTTCAAAGGAGAGATGGGACAGTGTCTCCCTTTAGATCACTCCCTCAGGATGGTGATCACAAATTTTACTTGGCTGCCTGTAGGTACTGTACTAGGTAGAATGTGCAACGAGTTCACAAACTAAGTTACTCTTAAGATTTACACTAAAAATACAATTTAGACACAATCCACTGCACAAAACTACACGTGACTTGACATCCCACCTTACGTTATGGATGGATAAGAAAAGGAAGAAATGTTCAATGCAAGGATTTGCGCATGCGCATAGCCACCTAAGCAAATTATGGGCACTGGTAGAGCTTATTTGAAGTTCTACCCGAGTCACTTGTTCCGTCCATCAAAATATAATCAACAGTTGAAGCTATAAAGTTTTGTATACCTGATTTGAAAAGTATGTTCTTTTCCTTATAGGAAGCCTGGTTTTCACCAGGAAAAGGAAAGCACACAGCAACAGGATGGATAGAAGAGAGACTTAAAAACTTGCCCCGCAGTTATGCAAGTTCTAAAAGCTTATCTCCTGCTGCTCCCACTCAACCATGTGGAAAGTCTCTTATCACTGCTAGGTTGCCAGGTAAGCATTATTTTGCTGATTGTTGACAGCCTAAAAAATCCAAACCATATATCATGAGTTTAAAAGAAAATGTGACAAATCTTTAATACTTTTGATTTCCTTGGTCAGTCTACAAGCATTTGCAGTCATCTTCAGTGTAATTCTTTCCTGCATACAAATTACTTTGTCCAATTTGATGTGTGCCTTTCGGTTCTCCATGTTGAGTACAGAAATCCTATTTTTATGCAAAAATTCATGGGATTTTTGTTGAAACAATTTTCCATGCAGATTCTCCGGTCTGCTCATTTAATCTTTCTTGGCATGCTTTCGACATGATGGCTACATGAACCCTGCTTTCTTTGAGTTCTGAAAGGTTATGCACCAAATCAATTGCCAAGACTTTTGGCCCTATGATTCAAAGTGGTTTTAAAATAATGATTTATAAACACTAGAACTGAATTCCTGCATTCTGATTGGTTGAAAACCGAAATAAACTCCGTTGTGCTGAAATAATCACAGAGACAGCAGGCCTTGGCTATCACCTCAGTCCACTCCGCGTGCTTTTTACGTACATAGAAACGGGCACGGAGAACCAATAAGAAAACTCAGACCAGACGGGACAAAAACATAACGTGAACTATGTACAGACTTTATACCGTTACGGACGCAAACCAAGATTTTGTGACCATATTTTACAAAACTCTAACCCAGTACCCAGGGCTATTTACAAACTCACCTATTTACACAAATCAAACAGAAACATGTACATAGAAACGGCCACAGAGAAGCAAACACAGGACTATTTACAAATTAACTATCACCCGCCCCTCCCGCACTGAAACAATTGGCCCCCAACGTCTGCCGAATGTGGACCTCGGCAAACGAACAAAGTCGGCCTCGACCCTCAGTTTAATTTCCGTCTTAACCGACTCCGCGTCATCATTGGACATATTTAAGGCTGCGACACCCACCATAGTATTACTATGATGATATTCCAGTAAATATGTCAAATCTCCCTGCTTGGGCAATGAGATGGTGCGTTTTTGGAAGATGATCTCCCATAAGTTTTAAATAGCCTGGTTAACATTTGTAGCTTCATATCAAACTTGAGTTATTTTTTTGGTTTGACAGAGCCCACTGCTTCTTCTGAGGATGCTGACAGAATGAAAGAGTGGCTTAAACATAATGTTGAGCCACTTTCGCAAGTCACATCATATATGGAAAAGACGGTAGTTCAGAGAGCCCAGTGGATCAGGTCCAATCCAGGAACTTCCTTTAATGACATTATGAAGGAGTACCCACGTCTTTTTGATATTCCTGGAATGGTAAGACTATATTGCAGGCATCACAACAAGGTTGAAAAGGGCATGGCCCAAATGCTATGGAGGAGAGTGGCATCCGCCACTTGTTTGGTATTGGGCATTTAAGAATTTTTTTTGCAATTTTAGGACCAGTAGTTGTTCCATATACACCATTGTAGCTTTTGAGATCAAAGGTCAATTTAAATTATCTTGTAATCTCTGTCAGCCTAGGGTTTCACAGATGACATTGTCCCTCAAATGCTGTGAGCCACAACTGGAAAAAAGGCCTTGGCCCACACGACTTGAACCAATAGGTTGGAAACTAACTAACTAACCCTCAAAATGCTTATAATTCTTACACCAATAGTTCCACAAACCCTGGGAACCATGTTGTGATGTGTGGCAAACATTTGATAGGATATCGTGTAACAGTCTTACAGTGCAGATATTTATGAGGGTGACCATCACCTTTTTATTGCCTTATCTATGAATTTTAAGGGGAGTGTTTAATAGGACTTTTTATTGGTGCCATTATGATATGTTCAGTAAGCTTTAATAACCTCTTTTTTGTGTCATAACTGAAAAGAAAATCTTAAAGATAAATCAGAGCTTGTTAATGGGGGCTTCTACCAGCCTTATCGTGATCCCTGTACCTGTGAAACTATTTAGACTAGTTCTAACATACATAGGAGTTTTATACATTTCTTTCTTATGTTCCAGGTGGAAGTGGATTTCCGAGCAATGTATTCAGATGTTGCAGACTCTCTCTGTTTGCAGTGGACTCCTACATACGTGTAGAATGTCACTGATTATGCCAACCGGCAGAGCAGATGGTATTCTTACTTGAATGTAGATGCCACAAAATTGGACTCTTGTAAGTAGTATTCAATTTGGTAATTCACAATTTGTAGCTTTGTGAGACTGGTTCTAGTTTTATGAAGTTAATCCCCAATCAAGCAACTTTTAATGGCTCTTTCATACAGTGAATATGAGATAAAAATCTATCAAAGAGTTAGCACAATGCACACTGTGTCAGGTTTTCCATTGGACTTCTACCACACCAAACCATGTGCAGTGACAAGTTTGACAAGTTTGACAAGTTTGGGTGCAGATATGCAATTTACAAACTTTGGTGCATTGTTCCAAATAGTATTCAGAGAACAAATCATATAATTTCAGCTATTTTACATCTTCATCTGAAAGACATTTAATGCTTCGAAAAAAACATGGTATTCTTCTCATAAGCACATTTAGACGACTAGATCTGCTTTTCACTGCCTGAAAAACTGCCAGAGCACTCTCCAAAGTTGGTACTTAAACCCAAATGATTTTCAGCATATCATTATAGCTGTATGTTCTCTAACAAGCTGTTGGATTTCAAAAATCATGAGAACCTACTTGTGGGTTCTGTCACTTTTCACCATGGGAATCCACTTTTGGGTTCTGCTACAAAATGCATGGGTGGTTACTGATTGGTGGTAACCAGTTTTTGGGTTCCGTGATTTAATCACAGGGGACCATGGAATCTGACAGCTTGCTCTAACAACTTTTGTTTTTCACATTTCAGATACCGATGAGATGATGGCTAACATTGCTTTAGCAGTGCTGCCATGTATCTTGCCTTCAGGTAGAAAGGGGAAGAAACGGTCAAGTATTGATGAGGCTGTGAGCTCCTTCATTGATATCAAACCCGTAAGATTTTACTTATTTCTTTATTAAAAACCTTTGCCCATAGCCAAGAACTTATACGCTTGAATGATTGTGTATAGCCTACAAATTGGGAACACAAGAGGGGTGGTACCAGGTACTAAACTGGTATTCGTCTCTGTAGAATTTTCAAATGTTACCCCTTCTTGTTTGGTGCACTTTGTTCTGTCTTTAATGATATTGTTCTGCTGTCCTGCCTCCAGTTTGCTTGGAGATTGAGCATGGAGGTGCTGGTCAGTTGTTTTGTCCTGAGGGTTTGATACACTGTATTTTTATCCTGGGTTGAATTTGGTTTCGTGTTGTGTCCTTTGTGAGGAGACTACTAGGAAGGAACTAGTCAGTGCTTCTCAAGACATCTAAAAGAGGGCAAAGTCTGACCCACTGCAACACATGCCTCAAAATTGGACATTAAAGGTGTAGTAATATCACAAAACGGGACCCTTTTTTATCTCCTCCAAGAAAGAACAAATGAGAGTTCAACTTAGTTATTAACCTACAACTGTGACTGTTTACTGTAAGGTGCAGAGGAGTCGTTATCATTAGGGCGATATAAATGCTACAATTTTAAATTTAAGGGATTGAATGTCCTTGACTCAGGGAACCTGGAACGACAATTGGCACTTTTGGTTAACGATTCCTTACACTGTACATGTACCTTCAAATGTTTTTCATATTTTGTGGGTATGTTCCAGATACTTAGAGGATACAAAATAACTACTTCCCTGTTCAACAAACATTGCTGATGTGCTCGTTTTATGTGGACAAAATGTAGCAGTATGATTTACCAATATTTTCACCATATTTGGAAAAGAAATTTAATTCAATTTTTTTTTTTTTATGAGAACTGCCATGTCAGCCTGGGTGAATATGGACATGCATCATCTTTGAAATGTTATGCTTTTCATGACCTGTGGTCGTGAGTTCTACTGAGTTGTTGGCCATGTTTTTCGCACTATCGTGATATCGTAAGAACCAGTCAAGCAATATTGATTTGAAAGTTAGTAGAGTCGCTATGCATTCAGTTGTTTATGCTTCTCTTATGCTTCTCATAACCTCTTTTTTTCATAACCTTTTTTTGTTTGTTTCTAGAAAGTGTTTCTTATCAATTTTATCTTAGTATCTCTTTTCTATGTTTCTTCTACTCTTAGATTGGTACAAACATGCCAAAATATTTGGAAGAAGTGGTTAACACCCAGCCGTATGTTCTAGTCCTTGGGACTTTATTTGAGCCTCATAGATTGGTACAAACATGTCAAAATATTTGGAAGAAGTGGTTAACACCCAGCCGTATGTTCTAGTCCTTGGGACTTTATTTGAGCCTCATAGATTGGTACAAACATGTCAAAATATTTGGAAGAAGTGGTTAACACCCAGCCGTATGTTCTAGTCCTTGGGACTTTATTTGAGCCTCATAGATTGGTACAAACATGTCAAAATATTTGGAAGAAGTGGTTAACACCCAGCCGTATGTTCTAGTCCTTGGGACTTTATTTGAGCCTCATAGATTGGTACAAACATGTCAAAATATTTGGAAGAAGTGGTTAACACCCAGCCGTATGTTCTAGTCCTTGGGACTTTATTTGAGCCTCATAGATTGGTACAAACATGTCAAAATATTTGGAAGAAGTGGTTAACACGCAGCCGTATGTTCTAGTCCTTGGGACTTTATTTGAGCCTCATAGATTGGTACAAACATGTCAAAATATTTGGAAGAAGTGGTTAACACGCAGCCGTATGTTCTAGTCCTTGGGACTTTATTTGAGCCTCATAGATTGGTACAAACATGCCAAAATATTTGGAAGAAGTGGTTAACACCCAGCCGTATGTTCTAGTCCTTGGGACTTTATTTGAGCCTCATAGATTGGTACAAACATGCCAAAATATTTGGAAGAAGTGGTTAACACCCAGCCGTATGTTCTAGTCCTTGGGACTTTATTTGAGCCTCATAGATTGGTACAAACATGCCAAAATATTTGGAAGAAGTGGTTAACACCCAGCCGTATGTTCTAGTCCTTGGGACTTTATTTGAGCCTCATAGATTGGTACAAACATGTCAAAATATTTGGAAGAAGTGGTTAACACCCAGCCGTATGTTCTAGTCCTTGGGACTTTATTTGAGCCTCATAGATTGGTACAAACATGTCAAAATATTTGGAAGAAGTGGTTAACACCCAGCCGTATGTTCTAGTCCTTGGGACTTTATTTGAGCCTCATAGATTGGTACAAACATGTCAAAATATTTGGAAGAAGTGGGTTAACACCCAGCCGTATGTTCTAGTCCTTGGGACTTTATTTGAGCCTCATAGATTGGTACAAACATGCCAAAATATTTGGAAGAAGTGGTTAACACCCAGCCGTATGTTCTAGTCCTTGGGACTTTATTTGAGCCTCATAGATTGGTACAAACATGCCAAAATATTTGGAAGAAGTGGTTTACACCCAGCCGTATGTTCTAGTCCTTGGGACTTTATTTGAGCCTCATAGATTGGTACAAACATGCCAAAATATTTGGAAGAAGTGGTTAACACCCAGCCGTATGTTCTAGTCCTTGGGACTTTATTTGAGCCTCAACAATCGTTTTCCATCATTGAAAGGAAGGCAATTCATCACTCATCAGTACTGAAGTGTGTTGACGTATGCTTCAAATTGTTTTATGTTTTAGATCTGGATTATCCCTGGCAATGTGCCACTACGTGGGAATTCATCCAGAAAGCCATTTTTGGTCTGGATGATGTTAAAGGTTCTAAGAGAACATCCCCTGCCGTCATTGGCATGCGAACAGCTCTAATACATAAAACAGATTGAAGGCATTACCAACATCCTTCATTGTGCTAAAACAAGAAGCTGGGGTTGTACATTGAATTTTTATTTTTCAGATCATTATGTTTCAATTTGTTTACTGAGATGGGGTGGGGGGGGGGGGGGGGTGGGGCGGGGATGGAAAGGTACATCACAGTTGCCACCACCAGCATTTGGCACATCAGTACATCTAGCTTTCAGTCGTCACAAAATTCCCATTCAACAGTATTAACTAATGCATAATTGCCATTTCTTCTCACTTGATCGGAAAGACCTCTTTAAAGTCTATTTATTCTGATAAATTATCAGCTTAAAAGGGGAAAATTGAACTTAATATTCGCTGTCAGTCTGCCATTTTTAAGATATTTTTTTTTTTTTGGGGGGGGGGGGGTGGATGAGAATACTAGCCTTGCACCTGTGTGAATGTTTGTAACCCTAACAAAAAAAAAAAAAAAAATACAAAATTCCCATTCAACACTATTAACTAATGCATAATTGCCATTTCTTCTCACTCGATTGGAAAGACCTCTTTAATGTCTATTTATTCTGATAAATTATCAGCTTAAAAGGGGAAAATTGAAGTGCAAGAACAAAAGTTTAATATTCGCTGTCAGTCTGCCATTTTTAAGATATTTTTTATTGGGGGGGGGGGGGGGTGGATGAGGATACTTGCCTTTGCACCTGTGTGAAAGTTTGAAACCCTAACAAAAAAAAAAAAATACAAAATTCCCGTTCAACAGTATTAACTAATGCATAATTGCCATTTCTTCTCACTCGATCGAAAAGACCTCTTTAATGTCTATTTATTCTGATAAATAGACAAGTGCAAGAACAAAAGTTTAATATTCGCTGTCAGTCTGCCATTTTTAAGAAATTTTTTTGGGGGGTGGGGGTGGTTGGTGGTGGTATTGCAATTTAAACTAATCATTATTACAATTTTACTGTGATTAAAGTAGTTCAGTCAAGAAATCATGTAGGTATATGATAAATTCTATTTAAAATTTGAACACTTGTATTTGATGTTCAGGGACTTCCTGAATGCTGAAGTTCAGATTGCCCTCAGTCTGGTTTTGATATTCAAAAAACTGGTTGAAATGTTTTTTGCTGCACAGCATTTCATGTCCCCAGTTTTGAATTTGGGCATGGGTTTTGTCTTTTGGGCTTACTACATAGCCTCACATATTTTTGCATTTATTAATTTTATTAACTTTTGTTGTGATCTAGTGTATTATTAAATGGGAAATATTGCATTTGTTCTACAAGAAAAGTTCATCCTTTTAAAACTAATATTTATTCACGCAGTTTTATAGATTATCAAAAATAAGGCATTATGGGTGGCCTTCTTTTCAAGAAAATAAGTTTCCCACACATAAAAATTCAGTCGTTTGTTGCGCAAGAATAATTTGTTTACCCAAACCTTTAACATTTCAAATGATGCAACATCCATGACCCTTCTTGCACTTAGTATTTTGAAGAGATGTGGTTATTGCTGGGGTTTATGATTAAGACTGAATTGTTGGATAGTCTCTGAGCCATTTTCTTTGTACTCCTTTGTTTGCATGCATCATCATTCTTGTTTTTGAAATATTTAAAAAACATCACCATTGCTATACATTTAAGTGTGTGTGTGTGTGTGTTTTTTCAAGTGAATGAATGAATTTGGTAGCTGTTATCAATTATGTAACTAGATTGTTTTTCTTGTACCTTGTTTATGGTTATGTGAGAATTACATGGATGAAAGACAGGAAAAAATCTGTATTTTGTCATTATTTGGATTGTTATGGTCTGCATTCCTGTAATGTTCTTTGAAATTTATGAGCTGCTTTGCAACATCGTGGCTGTGTGTTTACTGTTTATACAGCTTATGCTTCGAAATGTAACAAAGAAGCAGCGGCCTCTCCGCAAGCAGTGTCTGAAGTTGTGATATCAGGGTCCAAATTATCGAGAGTTCCAGTGAAAAGAATGTAATCATGTAAGAACCACAAACCTTTCAGCCACTATATCATCCCTCATGTCCCTGGCATAAACAATGTTCCTGGACCATTCACCAATTTTGGGGGGAAGTTCCCTAATAATACCCAGTGATTTTAACTATTATTCATGGTTAATTTGGGATTTCTGGGTTAAATTTGCTCACCAAATTACGTGGTGATTTCAACCACACTTGGTGGTTAATTAAACCCTTTTCCTAGTATAATGAGCCCTTGAAGTTCACCAATATACGTGGTGGTGTTTACTAAAATGCATGGTTAATATAACCCTTTGTGTGGTGAAATTCACCAGTTAACTAGGTCAACGGGGTTATTTCAACCCCGGTTGTGTTAATGACAATTTCACCACGTTGTCGTGGTGAAAATCATGTTTGTGTAGGTTGGAAGGGAACACCGAGCGGGGTGAAAAATTAACCCTGTCGTGGTGTTTTAAGAGTGTAATTGTAACTTTGTCAAGCTTGGTGACACTATATAACATATTCGTGTTAGTGTGTCGTTAAACTCCATCTTACCAATAAATCTTTGGTTCAGCGGTTAGTTAGATTGGGCCTAGCGACACACCAGCACGAATTTGTTAGTGTCATCAAGTTAGAAAAAGTGACAATGTTGTGGTAAAAAATAGGGTACAACGGAAAAAAAATTGACATTAACTGTACAGGGGTCTGCGACTCATTTTGCTGTAGGCTGGACTAATTCACTTTCATGCGTCGATCACTGACTGACTGCAATTTGATGACTGGGCCCCTGGGCATCCCCAGTCATCCTTCCTTCCATTATTCCCATTAAATGAAGCAGGTCGTGAACCAGACAAATTTAATGGGCTCAAACGGACACGGCCAGAGAGGCGAAAGGATCACTTTATATGGCCAGCAACCCAACATCAACAAAACATGACCACCAACACTGCCCAGAACACCAGATTGAATCCCTCGACCAGCGAGGCCATTCCAGCTGACGTACGGCTTAAACTCAAACCAGCACACACACCCGTCGGCAAAAAAAAAAAAAAAAAAAAGGTAGGGGGACAAGGGAGAGGGGCACTTCTTTCATGACAATCTCTATTTACAGTTCATCCACAGTATGTGCAACTACTCACAAATAACGAACAACCCCCCCCCCCCAAAGAGATCGAGCGAGCCCGGTGAGGGATGGGGAACGTCCACTCTCTTCGGGAACTCAACGGAATTGAACTGGGTCAATAAACAGGCGCACCTTGCCCACGGGTGTCCCGGTGGCAGCTGTTGCAAACGGTAATCTCATTATCCCCGCGAAGATCCTTACAATGGAAACATTTTTTGGTAGGCTGTCATGGACGTTTGGGGTCCAACTTCCGTTTCTTTGCTGTTTATTTCTAAATAGCTACAAAAAACAACGAAAATAGCAAAATTATGTCATTTGCTTTAAATGTTGAATTCCTAAAACAGAGTCCCCAACTCTTACTACATTTTTTTTCTGGAGTACGCGTCTCAAAAACACACAGAGAAAGCACCCAGCCCGTCAGAGGCAAGTTTTGTTTTTTTTCTTGTAATAAAATATATCAAAAATAGACCGAAAATGCCCAAATTCACCAAAAATTAAACGTAACCGTAAAGTAGTATATTTTCGCAACGGGAAGTCCGAATTTTGTCATCGAAACATCAAAATAACCTGTACAACATTCGCTACACATATCTGGCAGAGCGCAACCATTTTCTGCGCTGGTATGTGCCGAATTCGGGATGTCTGAATTGCACGACATTTCGTAGTCGCGTAACGTTGCTACACATCATTGCGAATAAACGACCGTATTCCACGAATAGGCCCACGATTTGTATTTTGGGATATTCTTTAGAGGTAAAATGGCCCCGAGTTTAGTGAAGATGATCTGGAAAATACATTTGGGGAAAGATCTGGGTAAATCCTGGGATGTAAGTACTAAGGTAATGTGTGCGAACGGTAACGTCAGTATAAAGGCTTGCCTAACGATAACATTATTAGTGCTTACCATTACGGCTTATGTTAGGCTGGACCTTTACCAAAATCGATGTAGCTTTGTCAGTTTACTTTAATTTTTTGGAAATCTGGAATAAAACAAAAGTTTGCTCAACATACTACTGCGCCATAAATCAACAGAAACTTGCATGTGCAGGGATGCCAACATTTATATCCAGAAATCAGGGGGGGGTTCCACACAGGAATCAGGGAGATTTTTCAAAATTACATATAACTCAATGGGGAAAAGCTTGCTTGAATCAGGGAGACTGTCATATTTGATAGTTGGAATGAACAAAAATCCTTGAATAATCAGGGAGAGTTGGCACCTCTGCATGTGGTACCATAGAAACAAAGAACTGGTACCTGGGTTTTCTTACGTAATGAGATAATTTTGTCAAATTAACATGTTCGCTAAAATCCCAAAACTCTCATCTTTACAATGATATAAAGTTGCCTGTAAAAAAAGTTTATCATAAATAACACCTCAATCACTTGCTCCCCGAATTCAGGTTGAAAGAATATCTTTGCAAGATCCACAACCGGTAGTGAACGATTTGGATTTACGACACATCAACACGAATGTGTTATATACTGTCACCGTGGTAGACTGTGTTACACTTGGGGTAAAACACTTAAAAGGGAAAAGACAGGAAAAAATTAAAACGGGTCAATTTGAACAACCGGAATGCAAATATGCACTGAGGTTCCGTTTCTTCTCATTCAAATGTTTTACTAGCATGCTCAAAATATAATTTTGTCATTCCTTCATAAATGGCATACATAGATCATATTAAAAAGGTTTCCGGGCTTTGACCCCTGGGGACCCAAGATGATCTTTCATATCTGCAAAAAACAATGGTGACCATCCTCTGACCATAATACATCCACATACCCCCTATCCAAGCTTCCTTCCTTGAGATATCGTGTTAACGAGGTTTTCAGACTGTGACTCCAGATGACCTTTGACCTCCGACAAGAACAATAGGGACCTTCTCCTGATCATAACACATCCACAAACTAAGTATAAAATCTATCCAAGCTTCCTACCTTGAGATACTGCGTTAACAAGATTTTCAGACTTTGCCCCCCCCCCGACCCCAAATGACCTTTGACCTCGGCGAAAAAATAGCGATCGTCTACTGACTATAACACATTCACTTACTAAATTTGGAATTCATACAGGTTTCCTACCTTGAAATATCGTGTTAACAAGATTTTCAGACTTTGACCCCTGGTGACCTCAGATGACCTTTGACCTCTGCCAAAAACAACAGGGACCATCTACTGACTTTAACACATTTTAACAAGGTTCTCAGACTTTGACCCCAGATGACCTTTGACCGCCGCCAAAACAACAGGGACCATCTACTTACTGACTATGACACATCCACCTACCAAATATGAAATCTTTACAAGTTTCCTACCTTAGAGATATTGTGTTAAAGAGATTTTCATACCTTGGCCCCCAGACCTCCGCCAAAAACAATAGGGACCACCTTCTGACTATACTGCATCCACATACCAAATATGAAATCTATCCAAGCTTGAGATATTGTGTTTACGAGATTTTCAGGCTTTGACCCCTGGTGAACCCAAATGACCTTTGACCTCCACCGAAAACAATAAGGTTCTTTCTCTCAATATGGCTCATCTATGTACCAAGTTTGGAAACTGTCAGATATTCCTAACTTGAGATATCGTGTTAAACAGCAAAGTGTCACAAACACACATACACACCATCATGAATGCATAGGTTTCTTTTATCATCGAAACCAAAAACGATAGCAAGGCGGGAGTCGAATGTCAGAAATTTCTATGAAGTTTACTTTCCATGAGAAAGCCAAGCATAAGGTAAGGATCGGTTCGTTCAAAAAAGACCGGGCACGGTGTAATATTTCGGGCACAGTCATAGGGTATACAATATGGTCTCTCATCCCCGTGAAGTAAATAGGCATGGGTAAGGTAGGTGTGACTGATGCGTCAGGACCAAATTATCCCTCCGTTTACTGGGGACTCCGTTTCCCCTGTTCCTACCGCAGGTTTTACTCGGTACAATTTATCTTCCGGAAAGGAATTCCACAGTTCTTGCCAGGATTGTAAGGCTCCCACCCACCTGTATTAGAATTGTCTTAACTCAAGGTATTGTTTGTCTGAATAGAATAGGCTTGGAATGGAAGGTCCAGCAACGAAGGCGTATGATTAGATTTGGGGTCAAGAATGCTTTAGCCCTAAACTGAATGCCTTTTAGGCAGAATTTTCCACAGATTCTGCCCAAATGCTGGCATGATGCCTAAGCCCCCATTGCATACGCCTAAGTCCTGTAGCTGTTCTCAGACTTGGGGCTATAGTCCACTCAAAGAAGATTTGTGGAGATTGTTCAAGATACAAACCACGCGGACGTTATTTGTCATCTCAAAAATAGGAAATAACTAAAGTGTGGTTTTTAATGCACTCTGATTGCCGAAGTATTGGAGTCCTGGACTCTCTAGGGGGTCCATTAATGGAATTTATCCCCCCAAAAATGTTGATGAACTTGGATGGAAAGAAGCTAAGCCAGAAAATTCAGAGCCTAAAAACATAATGATGGTGCAGGATAGAAACAAAAACTATTTAATTATGCTTTGAGTTGTATTACTAAGAGAATGCTCTTATTGTTACCCCCAAAATATCTCTCTCACAGGTCAGCCTACAACTTTTGTTACCTACCAGAAACTTCGCTATTTCATACTTAAAATTGCAAGATTGGACACTATGTGCAATTCAACTTGAAAAACATTCGCTTTGTAAGTTATGTCTTTATTCCATATACTAGTAAGAAACCAAGATTAGTCTTTCAGGAACATTTGTAGTTGGTTGATATAAACATTGTTAGCAGTTTAGGCTTTCGTTGTTAATTTATAAGAAGATACAATAGAGTACAATAAAATCGACCAGCCAGTTGGAATCCTCGTGGAATTTAATTTGCAAAGGGCTCCAAATACAGTACTTTTTCACTTGATGCATTTATTCCGAGAATGCCTAAGGAGATGAACACGTCATACAGATTATGAAATACAATATTAAAATAGATGGACAAACACAAGCTATGTCTAACAATTCACAACATGGAAAAAAGCTTGTAATGTAAACAGAATAAACATTACAACTCCCCTACTTCTAGATGTAGCGTAAAAAATCAGGCACGTTGCAACAAACAGACAGCTCGAATCGACCGGACAAAAACAACCAGAATGCAAAAATGCATTGAGGTTTCGATGATACATAAATGTTTTAAAGAGTACCATCATGCACCATTACCTTCTCATTCAAACTACTAACTAACAAACTACTACATACTAGCATGTTCAAAAAATAATTTTGTCATTCCAGATAACCTTTTGACCTCAATAAAAGCCATACATAGCTAGACAGGCAAACAACAGACAGACAGATGGACAAACAACTATCTTGAAAGATCGTAGGCTACTTAAAAAGGTTCCTTGACTTTGACCCCTGGAGACCCCAGATGACCTTTCGTTTCTGCCAAAAACAATGGGGATGAATCGAGCATGGAAAATCGCAATTATTCCGCCTAAATTGAGATACTTGGCATCTCTTCCTTTGCCCTCCGCCAAAAACAACACAGACCATTTCCTGACCATAACCCCCATCCACATACCATTACCAAATACGAATTCTATTCAAGTTTCCTACCTTGAGATATCGCATTTAAATGTCAAACTTTGACCCCCGGTGACCTCAGATGACCTTTAACCTCTGCCACAAACAAAAGGAACCACTTCCTGACCATAACGCATCCACATACCAAACAATGAAATTTATCCAAGCTTCCTATCTTGAGATATATCATGTTAACGAGATTTTCAGACTTTGACCCCATGTGCCCAAAGGAGACTTTCGACCTCCACCAAAAACAATACAGACCATCTCCTGACCCATCAATCAATTCTTAGAGAATTGCTTCCATTGAAGGTTGATATATATCGTTACACCACACACCAGTAGCTAGATGAAGTTTCAGTATTTCAAAGCAACGATCGTTCACAAAGTATAGGCTAGGCCATAATCCAGTATCCACGGCGAAAGTAGCCGACGAGCCCTATGCAGACAGCTGCAGGTCCCACGTATATATTTAATTTTGACACTTGCCCAATCTACCCCATTTGTTTCATTTCTAATTTCCTCCCAAAAGTAGTGTGGCTTGAGGCCACAACAAAAACTAGGCCTAGGGCCTAGCCACCTACGTTTACAGAACAAAATCTAACATTAGAGCTAACAATAATAGGCTACGATCAAATCTAGACATCGTAGTTTTGACCGGTCATTTTATGTTTAAGTTACCGCCTGAGCTGTACTGTGTAAATAGTCGTACGTACGTTCGCAGCACATAAAAAAGACCTAGCTGCTAGCTACATGCAGAGTGTAATATACATGCCTTCAGCTGGCTGATCGGCTCCCTCGGCGTGTATCGTTGAAAGCGCTAAGAGAATGGGTGTACTTCAATTGGCAATAACATGACACCCTCCCTCAATAATTACGTTCGACGCGGGGAATCCCCAAACTTTTAAAGAAGCCGCTTCATTCATGAAACGCAAGCAGCCAATCAGTGAGTACGATTCTTCGCAACAGAAGTTCGTTCGATGTATAGCACGAAGCAGCGGCATATAAACGATTTTCAGCCGGCTGCTAACGTGTGCAACTGCTGCTATGTACGCTGTTGGTCTTGATAAACAGCGATGGAAACATTTTTGAAACTTTTTTCAGTTCATGACTTACAAACACTCCTACGTGATACAAGGACAGGAATAATATGGTTAGAAAGCTGAACTTGTAACTTTTTGAAATTTAGTAGCGAATTGACAAGTGTGCTTTTTAAGTGCATTGAAACGGCACATACAAAACAAAAACAAAAAACTGAAACCGGATCGGGCAAAAACATAAAGCAAAACTATTTACAGACTGCTAAATCAAACAGAAAATTATGTTCATTACAGTAATAAGCTATATATACAGATATTTACAAAACTATGTACAGAAAATTATACACACAGATATTTACATACCCACCCTATTACAAACTGACCACCACACGGCCCCCCCTCACCGAAACGAGTGGACCCCATCGCCTACCGAACGCCGACCTTGGCAAACGAACGAAGTCGGACTCAACCCTCAGCCTCACCTCCGCCTTCACCGATGCCAGGACGACGTCCGCAGGCTTCCCCATCCCCCTAAAAACAACGTTACATCGGTCTCTCCATAAGGCCAGCTTTATGGAGGCCGAAGCAAAGGTAAGTATGCCCTGAATACTTGTATTGCATGGCGGGGGTGAAAGACCATACAAAGCATAGTCCCGGCCGACCGCCCATGTGTTGCCCATCGTCAAGCGATCAGTCAGGACTTGGAACCATTCCCAAAGGAGGGCCACAAATTCACACTGCCAAAACACATGTGACACACTTTCCCACTTTGTGCATCCAGTGCGTGGGCAAATTCCATCTCCAAGACGCCACCCAAGACGCTTGAGATTAGTAACAATCGCATCATGTGCGATTCGCCACAACAGGTCTCGCCTGCGGTAATCTAATGATCTGCTGTGGACCACACGCCACACTTCCGACCCTGAAGCATAGTGATTGGATTGGACCTGGCCAACCAATTCTTCAAAACAGCCTGGTATAGGTCTCTTGCATTTTAACTGCGAAACGACCCCAACACTAGATATAATAAGGAGCGTTTCTCTCATTTGACTGTATGCTTCCGAGGGCCTCCAGCTGTGGGGTTCACTGTTACTAAACAGGGGAGGGAAAGAACCGACGGAATGATAATCCCCCCAATAACGGACAAAATAGGCAAAAGGCATTCTGCTGTCTACAGCACTATAAACACACTTGGTCAGGAGAAAACGGAGTTTGAGAGGAAAATGCACAAGGCCCAACCCACCACGCCTAACATCCTGATATACCATCCCTCTTTTTACGAGCTCCGTCTTCCCTGACCATAAAAACCTAAACACAGCCCTCTCGAGACGCAACAGGACACCCTTTGGAGCAGCCAGAACGGTGCCTGGATACCACAAAAGGGGATAAATAAAACGACTGATAACTGTCACCTTTCCGAACAGGCTAATGTGGCGCTCGCCGAAGTCCTTCAACCTAGCTTCCACCAGGTCCACTTTCTCATTCCAGGTAAGTAACTCGGTTTGTCCATAACCAAACCATATGCCGTTTATCCTTATGGCGTCGTCTACCCATGATGCAGCGAAGGGCAGTCTTCTTGACCGCCACTTACCTAGGCGAAGTCCTTTGGTCTTATTGGGATTCAGTCTGGCACCTGTGGCTCTTTGAAACTTAGACAACGTGCCACTAAGGGCCTTGAAGGAAGCTAGGTCGGAGACTACGCATGTGACGTCATCGGCATACTGAAGGCACTTAACTTCAACACCACCGGGAATGTGAAATGGTTGAAACAAAGGCTCTACTTGAAAGGCTCTTGCTATTGATTCACTAAACAATACGTAGAGCAAAGGTGATAGGGGGCACCCCTGCCGTACGCCACGTTGGACACTGAAGGGGTCTGACGGTAGGCCATTAACGATAACCCGACTATTTACACTATTGTACAATAAGGAGGTCCATTTAACAAAAACTGGATTCAAACAAAACTTCTTTAAAATTTTAAAGAGGAATCCATGATCAACCATGTCGAAGGCCTTCTCCTGATCGAGGGAGACATGGAAGGGCACATGGAAGATCACGGTCCATCACGTATTCAACTAAGTCCCGCACCACCCAGAGGTTCTGCTGAATACTGTGTCCCCGCACCGCACAAGTCTGAAAGGACCCTACAAGATCTGGCATAACTGTGCCTAGCCTGTTGCAAAGGGCTTTCGCCAGAATCTTGTAATCTACATTTAACAAGGTGATTGGCCGTTTGTTTTTCGGTTCGAGGGGGTCTCCTGACTTAGGCAGCAAAGTTATTATGCCTGTGCGCTGCGAGTGGCTCAATGAGCCAGCAAGGAAGCTAGAGACGAATACGTCACGGAGATCATGTGCTACGGTACCCCAGAAGCGTTTATAGAATTCTACTGGAATACCGTCGGACCCAGGTGCCTTTCCGCCTTTCATCTTCGCCACTGCCTCCCAGAGCTCGTCAACAGTCAAAGGGGAGCCAAGTTCATCATTCTGATCTTTAGAGGGGTTTTGTCAATATTATCTAATAGGGACTTTTGAAGGTCTTCATCGACATCTGCCTGCATACAGCTGCTCATAAAAGTTTTTATACACTTCTACAATGTCGAGAGGGTCCTTATGTACCACACCGTGGGCGTCACGGACAGCTTTTATACTGCGATCGATGGCATTCTTTGTGACGTCCCGGTAGAACTTAATGGTTGGTTTCTCCTCCGCCTCCACACAATGCACACGAGCACGAACCCGGGCCCCGTGTAGTTTTCCATCGAGGTACTGTTGGATTGCATGAAGTGCGGAGTGGTCCCCGTTCCTCTCCCTAGAGCAAAGTGAAAGGAACTCCTCCTTCTTCGACGAGCTCTTGCTACACAATATTCCACTGTAAACTGTTTGATGCGGGTCTTTACATCATCCCACCACTCTATATCTGTTGAAAAGGCCGGCCTCAAAGTTCGCCACCCTTCGTATCTGGCCTTAAAATCTTTGCTATATTCGGCCTCCGTTAGAATATCTGTGTTCATTTTCCAGAACCCCCTCCCTACTGGCCATGACTCTGGGGGTGTGAATGAGACAGTAACTGCATCATGGTCCGAAACTGGACATGCCACAACTTCGCAATCACTTGGTGACAGAGCCGTTGGAGCGTACACCCTGTCCAACCTTGAGGCGTCCGTGCCATCAGGGCGGTGTCAAGTGAACACGGACAAGCCAGGATGCTGCACTCTCCAAACGTCAACCATATCGTGATTCTTTGTGAACATGTCCAACTCCACCATACCAACACTACAGCTTGAAGATGTGAAGGTGGCCATTCGATCAAACCGTGTGTCAGGGACACAGTTGAAGTCTCCAGATAGGATACAAGGGGCACAGCCAGGAACGAAGGATGGCAGGGTAGCCAAAAAATTCCTTCTGTCTGTAGGTTGGTTGGGGGCACAAACGTTACATAAGAAGAAGTTCCCGCAAGGATGTTTGATGGTAATGCATACCAACCGGCCCTTATGATCATGACCAGGGAAGTCCATCTTGGAGAAACTAAAATGACAGATCCACAGGAAGATGCGGAACCAAAGGAAGCGTACAAACCCCCACCCCATTCGTAGGACCAGGTGTAGACATCGTCCTCATTAACAATGTGAGTCTCTTGGAGGAAAACGAAGTCCACACCCAATGACTTACAAAATTGGAATATTCTGGACCGCTTCCGACTGTCCCTCATGCCGTTTACATTCAGGGTCATGAGGGACAGGGGACCATTCATGAAATGTGGAGTGTGAAATTACAAAACTGTCTCTGACCTGGCCTTTTTGTTACATGGATCTGGTGCTGGTGGCACAGAAGGACTAACTCCCCCTCCCCGGTCGGAGACCTCCCCTGAGGCCGACCTTTTCAACTTGGGCTCAAGTTCAACGGCCTCACACAAATCAAACCAGCCCTCCCCAGATGGTGGGTCCTTTGGTGGAGGCTCTGAGGCAGGTCCTCCCACATCTGACATGGCAGAGTCAGATTCCGAGTCCGAGGACATTGTAAGGTCGTGCTCCACTGTTTGTATTCCAGCCTCCCCGGGAGCTGGTGGAGAGTGTGACTCAGGTACCGATGTGGAGGGTTGGGAAGGGCCTGCCTCAGGGTTCCCACAGACCACTTCACATCCCTTAGAAGCTAAGTGCCACCTCATCAGGCGTAGGGGACCTGGGTTCCTCCACCATTGGTTCAGGGCCTGAAGACAAGGGTTCACTTGCCGGCTCCACACCTGCACTTGCACGCGCAGAGTACGATGTGGGGCAGGCACCAGAGACATGTCCCTCCTCCCCACACAGGTTACACCGCACCTGATTGGGACATGTTGCCCTCTCATGCCCCAACTGCAGGCATCTGCCACAACGTTTGTTTGGGCATGACTTGGCCTCATGCCCCTCCTCCCTACACTGGAAACAGGTGCGGGGCTGGCCAAAATACCTGATGTGGGCCTTAGAACCCCCTATGAACAAGACGGAGGGGATGTCTCGTTTTAGCTCCATACGGAACTGTCTCTTTCCGTTGAGAATACCGGCCAGTTCACCTTCATTATACTTTACCCAACGCCAGTCAGAGACAGTTCCGTATTGTCCTAGAACCCTCGCCACCAGGCCCTGATCTACCTCAAAATTGAGGTACAACACCGTCACCACCACAGAGCGATCATATGGGGTGACAGTGAGACCCTCCACACCCTTAAGGGAGGGAACCCCTTCAATCGGGCAGCATCAGTCCGGAACTTCAAATCATACGTATTTCGGGATGCAAGGGCCTGCAGCATCTCTATATCCTTAACATCTACCTTATTGTTCTTCAACACAGAAAAAACATGCTGGGGTGTAACATTCCCCCTCGACTCAAACTGTAACTTAACGATACTGCTATCCCGACCTCCGGGCATAGCAGCAAAGGTTTGTGGCACAAGGCCACGCAGCAACTAGAGAGAAAACTTCAGCACAGCAGATCAAACCCAGGCAGGAAAAAATAAAGGGAACCCAACAAACTATACACCAGGCGTGCTTTAAAACGAGCACGGCCAAACCACGACCCCAAGCGAGAGACCACACCCAATATCCAACACTTCGGTAAAACGACAATAGTAGTATATGATAGTATAACAAGCAGCACAGTACAGCACAATGCCAAAATTCAGCACGATCAGCGAGAGCTCCGCGAAACACGTCCGCTCTCGACGAAGACCAGAACTGAACTGTCAAGTGGCTGTTGAAATCGAACTATTACGGTGAGGTGCACAATGGCGCACAGGGCACTTAAAAGACACTGTGGTGTATGCATACGTTTAGTGCTTTCAAATTTCATTGTAAATTATGTTCATTACAAATGTATTGGTGGTGTTGAAGTAAAGCCTGTCACAACAGGTTCCATGTTTGGGGTTCACGGATTAAAACGTCCCCCATGACACTGCACACAATCACATGTAAACTGCAGGGGGTTGGGTGGATAAAAGGTGAATGTCATAGCTCTGCGCAATTTTTGAGCTTGTTGTCCATACTGTAGACATCGATTGCTTTGTCAAGGCAGCTAAACTTGTGAAGAAGGACTATACCTTGTTTACCTAACGCAAGTCAGAGTCCAAGGGCATGACATGCGATTAATCGCATGTACCATTTTACTAAACGATTACTTGGCTGGCGATTAATGGCTAATCGCTGACAGCCCTAATACCAAATATGAAATCTATCCAAGAGATATCGTGTGAACAAGATTTTCAGACTTTGACCCCCGGTGACCCCGGATGACCTTTGACCTCCGCTAAAAAACAACAGGGACCATCTACTGACTATAACGCATCCACATACCAAATATGAAATCTATCCAAGCTTCCAACCTTGAGATATTGCTTTAACATCTTTGACCTCCACCAAAAACAATAGGGTTCTACCTCTTAATATGGCGC
Organism: Holothuria scabra; assembly: GCA_037179385.1. Lineage (NCBI taxonomy): Eukaryota > Metazoa > Echinodermata > Holothuroidea > Aspidochirotida > Holothuriidae > Holothuria > Holothuria scabra. Next base: position 8,524,682 of record CM074179.1, read on the forward strand.
ATCTATGTACCAAGTTTGAAAACTGTCAGACATTCCTATCTTGAGATATCGTGTTAACAAGCAAAGTGTCACAAACACACACACGCCATCATGATTGCATTGGTGCAAAAAGGTGCTCCAACCCCACCCTAACAGCCCGCCTACTCTCTCACAACCACTCTCTCACAACCACTCTCCCACAACCGCCTTCGACGTCAAACCCCACACCAACCCCCAAGGCACCAAAACCCAATAACGTCCCACACCACCCTTCAAGGCCACCCCACCCCCGGAGGCAACAACTACCCCAAAGACAACACCACGCCCGGAGGCTACAGCACTTCAAAAGAACAGGGCAAATAAACAGGTACACCTTGCCCAAGGGTGTCCGGATGCAGTTGTGGCAAACCACCCGCACAACCTTCACGAAATTTGTTTCTCTCGATGCCCAGGATAATCAGTTGAAGTGGAATTGATGAGATCCTTTCTTGGTCCCAAATGAACCCATTACCAGACCCACGGAGAAGCTTGGTACTCACAAGATGGGTTATGTGCCACATACAAAACAGGACAGGTAAGGTGTCTGAGAGGTCTAAACAAAACACAAATCGCATGAATGAAAATATCTCATAATAACTGACCTTTAAAGTTGTCTGTTAACAAATAGACAACTCAAACCGGCCGGACAAAAACAAAAACGCTAACCACCAACTTTCCACACAACACGGGACAAAAAGGTTTGTCACAAACGGAAACGACACACCAACCCCACCCCAACAGCCCTCAACACCGCCCCACACCAAACCACGAACATCCACACCACGCTAGAAGGCAGCAACACGCAAAAAATACCGGCACATACAAAACAAAAACTGAAACCGGATCGGGCAAAAACATAAACGCAAAACTATTTACAGACTGCTAAATCAAACAGAAAATTATGTTCATTGCAGTAATAAGCTATATATACAGATATTTACAAAACTATGTACAGAAAATTATACACACAGATATTTACATAGTATTTACAAGCCCCTTTTACATACCCACCCTTTTACAAGTTGACCACCACACGGTCCCCCCTCACCGAAACGAGTGGACCCCATCGCCTACCGAACGCCGACCTTGGCAAACGAACGAAGTCAAATATACTGGTCAAATACAAGTACACCTTGCCCTGTGTCAGAGGCAGTTGTGGCAAAGGGTAACCTCATTATTCCCTCGTTCAAACAAACTCCACAATCGGATGCAGTTTAAAGTCCTACCGAGGACGGGTTAAAGTTGTTTGTTACATACGTGTGTGTTTCTACGTACGTTTTAAAAAGAACTAAAGTTCAAATATATGAAGAAGAAAGTCATAACAGTTCATTTTAAAAGGGAAATGTGTCAAAGACTGGGTTATCATTTTGTTGCAACGTGCCTGTTTCAATGTACGTGTAAAAGAAAAATGTATCAAGGACTGGTATAATGGTTTTCCTCATAAAACAGTACAATCACTAGAGTCACCGAGTCGAGCGTACATGTTCTTCCATTATAGACTATTAGCTGTTACAAATGATTTTACTGTACCTCAACTCCTGCTGACAATCCTGGATTGCTTTAGGAGAGATGATTGGCAGTAGAGTTGTACTTGCGGGTGATGGAAGGATGGATTCCCCGGGCCATTCAGGGCAATTGCTTTCTAAGTACATCAAAACGGGCACTGGGAAACAAAGGGAGAGGAACTCGAACCAGACCGGACAAAAACACAAAGGCAAAGAGTATTTACAGCACCTTAACATGCACCAAGAAACAAAATTTGTGTAACTACATAATTCCTGTTTTGTTCTCAAGAAAGGTGATGCAAAATCATGTTCATAACAATAATGAAAAATAATAGACCCCTTTTATTTACATACCCGTTTACATGGGCTGGGAAACAAAACTTCTGCGGCAAACATCTACAACACCCACAATATTATGTACAGGTAGGTTATTATTTACAGGTTAACTATCACCCGGCCACCCCGCACTGAGACAAGCGGACCCCACCGCCAGCCTCCACCCGCACCTTAACCTCCGCCTTTATCGATGCCAGGACGACGTCCGCAGGCCTTTCCTCTCCCCTAAATACAACATTGCAGCGGTCTCTCCACAAGACAGTTTTATGGAGGCCGAAACAAAGGTAAGTATACCGCAAACACTGGTATTGTATGGCGGAGGTGAAAGACCATACAAAGCGTAGTCCTGACTGACCACCCAGCTGTTGGAAAACGTGAGGCGATCAGCCAGTACTTGAAACCATTCAAAGAGAAGGGCCACAAAACTACACTACCAAAACGCATGAGGCACACTCTCCCACTTTGTGCATCCAGTGCGAGGGCAAATGCCATCTCCAAGACGCCACCGAAGGCGCTTCAGGTTAGTAACAATGGCGTCGTGTGCGATTCGCCACAGCAAGTCTCGCCGGCGTTAAGTGACTTACTGTAGACTACACGCCACACTTCCGGCTCCGACGCATAGTTGTTGGGTCGGACCTGTCCGACCATGTCATTAAAAATGGCCCTGTGCAGGTCCCCCGCACTGGACTGCAAAACGTTCCCTTCTGTTGACATAATGCGAAGAGTGTCCCTCATATTGCAATATGCCACAGTTGGTCTCCAGCTGTGGGGTACACTGTTGCTTAAAAGGGAGGGGGAAGTACCAACGAAAGGATAACGCCCCCCAATAACGAACGAAGTATGTGAACGGCGACTGACTCTCGACGGCGCTAAAAACACATCTGGTCAGGAGGAAACGGAGCTTCGAGGGAAGGTGCACAAGACCCAGCGCAATTTTGCTTTTTTAAGTACATCAAAACGGGCACTGGGAAACAAAGGGAGAGGAACTCAAACCAGACCGGACAAAAACACAAAGGCAAAGACTATTTACAGGACCTTAACATACACCAAGGAACAAAATTTGTGTAACTACATAATTCCTGTTTTGTTCTCAAGAAAGGTGATGCAAAATTATGTTCATAACAATAATGAAAAATAATAGACCCCTTTTATTTACATACCCGTTTACATGGGCTGGGAAACAAACCTTCTGCAGCACACATGTACAACACCCACCCCACACTCGAGCTATTTACACAATATTATGTACAGGTAGGTTACTATTTACAGGTTAACTATCACCCTGCCACCCCGCACTGAGACAAGCGGACCCCACCGCCTGCCGAACGTCGACCTTGGCAACCGAGCGAAGTGAGCCTCCACCCGCACCTTAACCTCCGCCTTTATCGATGCCAGGACGACGTCCGCGGGCCTTCCCTCTCCCCTAAATACAACATTGCACCGGTCTCTCCACAAGGCAAGCTTTATGGAGGCCGAAACAAAGGTAAGTATACCGCAAACACTGGTATTGCATGGCGGTGGTGAAAGACCATACAAAGCGTAGTCCTGACTGACCGCCCAGCTGTTGGAAAACGTGAGGCGATCAGCCAGGACTTGAAACCAATCCCAGAGAAGGGCCACAAAACTACACTACCAAAACGCATGAGGCACACTCTCCCACTTTGTGCATCCAGTGCGAGGGCAAATGCCATCTCCAAGACGCCACCGAAGGCGCTTCAGGTTAGTAACAATGGCGTCGTGTGCGATTCGCCACAGCAAGTCTCGCCGGCGGTAAGTGACTTACTGTAGACTACACGCCACACTTTCGGCTCCGACGCATAGTTGTTGGGTCGGACCTGTCCGACCATGTCATTAAAAATGGCCCTGTGCAGGTCCCCCGCACTGGACTGCAAAACGTTCCCCACTGTTGACATAATGCGAAGAGTGTCCCTCATATTGCAATATGCCACAGTTGGCCTCCAGCTGTGGGGTACACTGTTGCTTAAAAGGGAGGGGGAAGTACCAACGAAAGGATAACGCCCCCCAATAACGAACGAAGTATGTGAACGGCGACTGACTCTCGACGGCGCTAAAAACACATCTGGTCAGGAGAAAACGGAGCTTCGAGGGGAGGTGCACAAGACCCAAACCCCCGTGCTTACATTCCTGGTACACCATTTTTCTTTTGACTAGCTCCGTTTTTCCTGACCACAGAAATCCAAATATGGCCCTCTCAAGTCGTATCAGGACTCTCTCTGGAGCAGCCAGAACAGTGCCCGGGTACCACAAGAGAGGGTAAAAACGGTTGATTACTGTCACCTTTCCCAAAAGAGTTACCTATCGAAAGATAGGTAACTCTAAGAAAGATACCTATCGCCAAAGGACGTCAACCTAGCCTCCACTAGGTCCGCTTTTTCATTCCAGGTAAGTAACTCTGGAGAACCATAACCAAACCATAGGCCATTAATTTTAATGTCGTCGTCAACCCACGATGCTGAGAAAGGGAGGGACTTCCACCGCCACTTGCCTAGACGGAGTCCCTTGGTTTTAGTGGGGTTCAGTCTGGCACCTGTCGCCCTCTGAAAGGTGGACAGCGTGTCAGAAAGGGCCCAGAATGAAGGTAGGTCGGAGACCACACAAGTGACATCATCAGCATACTGGAGGCATTTGACTTTGGCTCCACCAGGTATGTGAAAGCGTTTGAACGAAGACTCAACTTGTAAGGCTCTAGTTAGACATTCACTGAATAACACATAGAGTAGGGGTGACAGTGGGCACCCCTGATGTACCCCACGTCGGACCCTGAAGGGGTCCGATGGTAGGCCATTAACCACAACCCGACTATATACACTATCATACAATAGGGTTACCCATTTAACAAAGGTTGGGCTTAACCTTAAGGAATCCATGATCCACCATGTCGAAGGCCTTCTCCTGATCGAGGGAGACAAGCGCACATGGCAGATCACGGTCCTTCACATACTCAACTAGGCCCCCGCACAAACCAGAGGTTCTACTGAATACTGTGTCCACGCACCGCACATGTCTGGTAAGGCCCTACAAGATCCGGCATAACAGTGCCCAGCCTGTTACAAAGGGCTTTCGCCAGGATCTTGTAATCCACATTCAACAGGGTGATGGGCCGCTTATTTTTTGGCTCGAGTGAATCTCCAGACTTGGGTAGCAGGGTTATTACGCCGGTGCGCTGCGAGGTGCTCAATGAGCCCGAAGGAAGGCAGAGACGTATACATCGCGGAGATCATGTCCAACGGTACCCCAGAAGCGTTTGTAAAACTCCACTGGTATACCGTCGGATCCGGGTGCCTTTCCTCCTTTCATATTTGCTACTGCCTTCCAGAGCTCGACGGCAGTCAATGGGGGCGCCAAGTTCATCATTCTGCTTTTCCGTGGAGGACTTGTCAATATTGTCTAACAGGGTTAATTGAAGTCCCTCATCGACATCTGCCTGGGTGTAAAGCTTTTAAATACTTGCCAAGAGGGTCCTTCTGTACTGTACCATGGGCGTCTCGCACCGCCTTTATGCGGCGGTCAATGACGTACTGCGAGGCATCCCTGTAGAACTCAATTGTAGGCTTTTCCTCCGCCTCCACGCAATGCACGCGGGCACGAATACGGGCCCCATGCAGTTTTTTCTATCAAGATGTTGCTGGATTGCGTGAAGAGCGGAGGAGTCCCCCTTCCTCTCCCTGGAGCAGAGCGAGAGGAACTCCTCCCTTCTTCGACGAGCTCTTGCTACACAGTACTCAATAGTGAACTGCTTGATGCGGGATTTAACGTCATCCCACCAATCTAAACCCGTTGGGAAGGCTGGCTTCAATGTCCGCCACCCTTCGTAGCTGGCCTTTAACTGTTCATTATATTCTGTCTCTGCTAAAATATCAATATTCATTTTCCAGAAGCCCCTCCCTGTTGGCCATGACTCAGGGGGTTGAAAGGAGACAGTAACTGCATCATGGTCCGAAATTGGACATGGCACAACATCACAACTGGTTGGTGACAGAGCCAGTGGAGAGTAAACCCGGTCTAGCCTTGAGGCCTCCGTGCCATCTAGTCGGTGCCAAGTGAACACGGACAAACCCGGGTGTTGTGCTCTCCAAACGTCAACCATGTCATGGTTCTTTGTGAACATGTCCAATTCCACTATTCCAACACCACCGCTGGAAGGCGTACACGTGGACAGTCTGTCCAGCCGAGTGTCGGGGACGCAGTTAAAGTCTCCTGCCAGGATACATGGGGCACCGCCAGGGACAAAGGATGGTAGGATGGTGAAAAAGTTCTTCCTGTCGGAGGGCCGATTTGGCGCGTACACATTACAAAGCAAGAAGCTACCACTGGGGTGCTTTATGGTAACGCATACCAAACGGCCCTCGTGATCAGAATCAACTTTTCCAACCAGGGAGGTCCACCTTGATGAAATTAAAATAACTGTTCCACAAGAAGATGCCGAACCAAAGGAAGCATGCAATCCTCCACACATCGTCCTCATTCACTATATGCGTCTCTTGGAGTAAAGCCCACACCCAGTGACCTACAAAACTGAAATATTCCGGCCCGCTTCCTGCTGTCCCTCATACCGTTGACGTTCAGGGTCAAGAGGGACAGGGGGACAGCCATGGAGGAGTGGGTATTTAAACATTGGTCTGGAGCCTACTGACCTTATTACGAGGGGGTTGGTATGGGGGCCTCAGAGACTTGAACATCCAGGTCCGACATTTCACCTGAGGCAGACCTCTTTAATGACCTCTTCAAACCAGCTCTACCCCAGTGGTAGCTCCCTTATTGGGTGATCTGGTGCAGACTCCCTAACATCTGACATGACACTGCTAGACTCCGAGCTGGAGGTCCTCCTCTACTGTTTTCACTCCAGCCTCCTCAGGTGCCAGGGGTGGAGAGTCTGCCTCAGGGATCCCTGTCCCCTTCCCACACTTCTTTGAGGCGAGGAACTCCTGCTCTACCTCCCGAGCCACCCTCTCCAGTTCTTCAGGTGCATCTGACACCTCAAGCATGGCTTCTGGCTCTGGCTGCGTGGGGTCAGGTGTCGATCCCACATCCCCACTGACACGGGCAGAGTAAGACGTGGGGCAGGCACCAGAGATGTGACCATCCTCCCCACAAAGGTTGCACCTCACGTCATTGGGACACTCAGCCTTGTCATGTCCCAACTGCCTGCACCTCCCACAACGTCTGTTGGGGCACGCCCTGGCCTCGTGCCCCTCCTCTCCACACTTAAAACAGGTGCGGGGCTGCCCAAAGTAGCGAATGTGGGCTTTGGCACCACCTATGAAGAGGAAGGATGGAATATCCCTCTTCAATACCATACGGAACTGCCTCTTGCCGTTCAGTGTGCCCATCAACTCACCATCACCGTAGGTGCACCACGTACTGCTTGAGACAGTTCCGTACTGCCCAAGAACCCTCGCAACCAGACCCTGTCCTACCTCAAAAGGCAGGTACAGCACCGTCACCGCCACAGAGCGATCATATGGGGTGACGGTGAGCCCTTGCACCCCCTTCAAGCGTGCTTTTTAAGTGCATTGAAACGGCACATACAAAACAAAAACAAAAAACTGAAACCGGATCGGGCAAAAACATAAACGCAAAACTATTTACAGACTGCTAAATCAAACAGAAAATTATGTTAAAATAACATCCAACCTGGCTGCATCTGACCTGAACTTCAGGTCATACGTGTTGCGGGCTTGGAGCGCCTGCAACATCTCAATTTGTTTCACCTCAATACCCCTTTTCTTCAACACACCTAACACTTGAGGAGGTGACACATTTGCCTCCGACTCAACTTAACGATGCTACTATCCCTACACGCGGGCATAGTAGCAGAGTGTTTGTGGCACGAGGCCACAGAGCAACAGGAGAAAAAAAACTTAGCACCGTTAGTTAAAGTTAAGAGAAAGTAGAAGGTAACCCAACACAAAAACACAACTGTCGAACAGGCGTGCTTCAAAACAAGCACGACCACACCTGTATCCTCAAAAAGAGACCGCTCCTATAGCTGTAATAATGACAGCAGTATAGTTTAGTTTAGTATACTATAGTACACCAAGTAAGCAGTGTAGAGCGCAGCAATACAATGCTAAAATTCAGCACGAGCAATCGACGAGAGCTCCGTAAAACACGTCCGCTCTCGACGAAGACCTGAACTGAACTGAGCGCAATTTTGTATCTACTCGTTGATGGATCATGAGAGGAAATGTGTGTCGACCCTTCAGTGTATCGATATACGTCAGGCCAAACTCAGTTATACAAAGGCGATGGAAGACAATGCAATTGGGAGTCAACATCGCAGAAGTTGTGACTGATGCGCATACACGAATTAAGAGCATAATGAGTATGTACCCAAATTTTTGTGAAGTAACACACATTGCTTTTATGCACTAAAAGCTAGTGAATGCATGCTAAACATTCCCATTTTGGCAAAAAGTTTCTGGTTTCTCCATCATTATTCACATAACTGAAGTCTCTCACCAAATTTTTCCAAAGATTTGTGTTAGTTTGAAAAGTAGTGTATTCCGATCCCCCCCTCTAAAACAATGCATTTAGGCAAAGTGGGGTGGTTGGGGCTTCTCATTGGCAAGTATTATTGGTTAAGAGAGCAGTGCTGTAGGAAAGTTTATCAGATTGACAGTAATTTCTTTCTATATGGTATTTTGACATTTTCTCACACAATTTTGCACCTGATGTTGCAAAAGTCACAAAAATGCTGGTGCAACTTCTGATGAAATAAATGTACAGAGTTTTCAATGACTGAGATTTCCAGGTGTGTATCTGATTTATTCATACAGAGTATAAAACATTGACTGCAGTGCGGTTTCCTTTCATTACCATTTTAGAATACTATCACAACGTTTAAGAGAATATAATTTGGTTCAAATACTTTCTTTCGAACAGGGACTAACGATGTTTTCAGTCGAATGGTTCATCAAGTTGATATTTGACATGCGAGCAAATCACTCTTAAAGAGGTTATCTGCTGTGAGTAACTGTCAATCATTTCTACTTGGTACTAACTTAAAGGAAGCAACTATGCAGTATATGAAGGCAAGGAGCAAAATAGTGTTAGTGAATCGATTAACAGAAAATCCTTAAATGAGTTACCAAGTGGTAGCTGTTTGGTAGCAAATTGTTGTGCAAACACAACTATTTTGTCCCTTGTGAAAGTAAACTTTTGCTTGTATTGACTTTTCATGCTGGTTCATGTATGCAATCAATCAAACGTGGAATTAAAAATTATTTGGTTATGTGATAATTTCTTTCAATGTTGAGTAAGACATATGCAGATGCAATATCATTTCGAGTTTGTATGCATTCATGTATGTTTTTGACACCAAAAGTGTGTATCAGGAAAGTAGTCCATGGCAGTTTTCAGACTTGGTATGCAGATGTCCCATAATGATGGCAGGAACATGTGTGTTGTTTTTTGTCGAGTTTAATGTGATATTTTATCAGAGGTGGGGACCAAAACCTTCATAACATGATTTCCTGGATTGTAAAGCTATGATGTATTTAAAATGAGTAAGCGAATCAGGCTGAAGTGGTATGAGGTTATGTGGAGTAATATGCAAAATGGAATCACCACCATGACAAGTATTGTGACATTTACTTAATCTCTTTTTTAAATACAGGCAGGAAAAAAGAAATGTGAAGCGGTATTTAAGTATATGGCATCAGTCAGGAACCATTTTTGGTATGCCAGTCGTACGTGTGAAGGCGAAACCACCAAGCTGAAAGTAAATTTTTGAAACCCCACTAAAAAGAGATCAGTCCCCCCCCCCCCCAAAAAAAAAAATAAAGAAAAAGGCATGTTTAAACCATCATCATCATTTTAAGTTGCTCCCAAATACTGGGATGTTTCATGTCATATTTTAAGCCCCTTTTTCATTCTATACAGGGCAAACACTTTGTTCCACATTTATGTTCTGCAAATTTGTGTGAGAGGTTCTGTATGAAAATACTGTTCACATGTATGCAATATTGTTCAACTTTCACAGGAGACATGGAGTAAAAATGCATTGCATGTTGTAAACAAGCACACATGGCTTGACGTGGAGCGGTAAACAGATGGAGGGTGTAGCCATGGTCCCCTGCCAGAAGAACACAGCAAGCCGTGGATCAACCCAATTCTGAAGCTACTTGACATCATATTTGACAAGAAGTTCATGAAGGACATGCCATACTATCGAAATTACAGGTTGGTAAAGTATCATCTGGCTAATATAGTCTATTTAGAAGATGTTTTGGTTTAGAAGAATGTTTTGAAAAATGAAATTGGATAGTGGTGCATTTATGATGAAGAGATAGATGAATTTTACGGCCCAGTTTCCAACCTACTGGTTCAAGTCAAGCCGGTCAGGGCTTTCCAATTGTGGCTCACTGGCTTGTTTTCCCTACTCCAATGCGTATGCGAAGCATCATGTACAACGGCAGTAGGTTCCATTTTTAGAGTCTTTGGTATAAAGAGATATATGTCTAATTTAAGTTTAAGCTTGCAATAGCTTAGAAGTAGCTTTCAGTGGAGACCACAGGGAAATAATATGGAAATGGTCAGAGACTGTCAGTATATGAGCAAAAACTTGTTTATTTAGCCAAATTCAGTACTGAGGACATTGGAATTTTTTTTAATTATTTGATGAAGGCATGTAAGAGGACTTGAATTTGAGATGAAGGATGTTAGCTGTTTTTGTGGAGGTTAAATGCAATCTTAATTTAAAATGGATAAATATGGAATGGTCAAAAATTTAAAATCTTAGGGACACATGGTACAGATATATAGCATACATATTTCGCCAAAAAATTATGGCTCTCCATTTGATTTTCCTTCATTTCAACTGGTCTCTGCATAGTTGTACACAGAGGGAGCTAGGTGCCATGTGTGTCTGCATTGATAACTTGAAAACATTATGATCTTTAATTGATTGAGTATGCTTTGGTAACTTAAATGAAATGTACGAGTCTTAGAATGAACTCTTAGTTTGCCCTCGGAATTTTTACTTTCAATTTTTGTTCAAATAATTTTTATTTTATTTTCTTTATTGCACAGACGCACAAGTTACCTCGAGAGTGTCCAAAATCATGTCCTCATGTATGAATCAAAACGATTTTCATTTGGGTATCTTTTTTTTTTTTTGCCTTCACGATAAAGATAGTGTGGTTAAAGTCATGTTAATGCCGATTGCAATTCTGATGTATTCATGATATCCAAAGTTTGCCACATATCTGTTGCTGAGTTACCACATCATACAAATTGCATTCATATGCCTTTAACATGCACAAACTCGCACTACTAATGATTCACGTAAAAGACAATAACTGAGGTTACAATAGAAAACATCGTGGGAGAGCAGTGAATTTTTCATTTTTGTTCATCTCAACAAGCCCAGTCCCGGCATCTGAAGAAAGGCAGAAAGTTCAACTGAGGTCAAGTGAAGTTAATGTTTGTCACACACAAAACAAACTTAGACCAACACAAACTGATGTTTTTGGTGAAGTTAATAGTTACTAGGTACATGCTGTAGGGAATGATGGTAAACCCAAGGCTCTTGATTTAAAATGCTACTGGCTTATGCACGTTGATGTTTACAGACATTCAAGGACTTGAAATTGGGTATATATGGAATATTTCTAAAATCATTTGTGTGCTCTTAGGAGCAGCTTCCAAATTTTTTTTGTCACTTGAGAAGTTTTCATTGAAACAAGAAACTCAGTGTTTATTAATAACGAATAGTCTCAATTGCTGAGTTTGATATAATCAAGTTAAGATATAGTATGAAACTTTTGCATTAACAGTGCTGCAATTTTTAGAGGCTAATGATTGCATTATTTCAATGATCACTACCGCAGGTATGATGGTACCGCACAAGGAACTGTCTTGCTGCCATCGATTTCAACCACCACAGAAACAGGGCAGATATGAAGAATGATGATGGAAACATGAAGTGAGTTACTGTTAGCTTTTGAAAATTCATGTGTATTTACCGCCCAACAGTTTTCATGAACACTCTTATTAAATGCTGTATGGAAAATGAATCCATGAGGTGGTTGTTACATTGTAACTTCGCCTTTGAACACATTATCCTACGAAGAGGGTTGATCTTATATTTAAGAAAATGATTACCTCCTTTTTAGTTAAGTTAGGGGTGAATGTGATGTGTATGATGATTTTTGTGTGGGTTCTTTTTATTGGGTCATGTGTTTTGAGGGATAGAGTATGCAAGATGTAGAGATAGTTCATACACAGCCAATGTTTTGGTTCAAATCCCAAAAATGTTTAAGTACTTATCTCTTATAGAAAGAGGAATCCACATTAAGGGCCGTCACTAGGGTTCCGTCTTGGAGGGGGGTGTCATGTTTCCAAATTCAGATTGATTGGATGATTTATCAACTAAATGGACGGGTCATCCAACTTGTGTCGGAGAGTATGAATACTTAAAGCATGAATGCCTGCTGGAGTTGATAACTCTTTTAATTGAAGTGTCACCATTGGTCTGTGTTGGTAGCGGAAACAGCATTTTTGAGGCTGGTAAAAACAACGCCTGCTTAGGCATTTGTCAGCATAGGGGAGCTTTGAGAAAAATCGCAAAAACAACGATCACTGAGATTAATGGGAACGGCCTCTCCCACGCTTGAGAAGGCAACATCTTTTGGCTGGCCCTGGGGTTTAGTTAGTTAGTTAGATGGGGGTTTAACGACACACCAACACGAATGTGTTACATAGTGTCACCAAGTTGTGCAGTTACACTGCTGTGGTAAAACCAACCCCCAAAAAAGGAAAAGTAAAAGGGTAAAAACGGGGGGCTCAAATTCAACTAAAAAAGAAACCAGCAAGACGGAAGTCATGTCAGAAATTTCTATAAAGAAATTGTCATGTCAGAAATTTCTTCCCTTATCCTTGAGAAAACCAAGGATAAGGGAAGAATCAGTTTTTTCAAACAAGGTTTTCAGATCGGGTACGGTGTAGTATTTATAAGAGGAGTGGGTTCAACCTTCCCTTTTGATTTTTTTTGTGTGTCTTTGTATGTTGAAATAACTAGAAAAAGGGGACAAGGTTGGGTCATGTATTCCACACACCTGACCCAGCACCGTCATGTGTATACAAGAAGTTTCAACAGAGAGACTCAATAATTGACAGATCGTTGTCATGAGGAGAGGTTACCCTTCACACAAACGGCTGGTTTAAGAATCTTCATGGACATGTGGATTCCATAACGAAACCTATTTCCAAAACACTTGGTGGAGTGATTGAACAATTTGCAAAAATGTGGCTAAATGGTGCTAATTTTAGTGAGAAAAGTCTGGCAGCACTCAATTGATCTACTTGGAAAAGTCCTTATGAGCAGCTGGAGCAAGGATGAGAAGGTTCCTCTTGGAATTTCAGGTTTTCCAACTATTGATGCTCTGATGAATTTTGGGGGTATAGTAAGGCACCCTCCCACCTGCTCCTTCACCTACCCATCTTTTCACTCACGAAGGCTATGACATTTGTATGCAACACCCAATCTGTAGATATGCAAAGTATGCTAGTGACTGAAGCCCAAAATATGTTGGAATAATAAGGACATTGTGTGCATAACATTCTCTGGTCTGGACTTGCATGGTCATAAATTGTGTCACAGCAATAAGTTCTATCACAGTATATTTAATGTTTGTCATTGCAGACTGCAGGCAACGTACTCAAAGGCATCAAAAGAATGGCATCCTGTACCTCGAAAGGAGCCAAAAAATTAGTTACGTCCCGGACCTGATGGAGAGAATCAGCTCGTGTATCCAACCCTCTCCACCTGAGCAGTAAGATCCCTGTCAGAGAGGACAACCCAAGAAACATTAGACCTCACGTGACATTGGTTCCAAAGCCGTCAATGGAAGAGCTTAAGGATAGGTACCAGAGTAGGTTTACAGGGATACCTGAGTAGAAAATCAGTTGGCGTTATTCATTGCCTAATTTGAACTGAAACAATTCTATTGGTACTTCAATTGAAAAGACTTGTCTGTTGTACTGGTATCAAGATGCTAATGTATTGAGGATTTAACTTTTCCATGAAAGTAATTTTTCTATTAACTGGAAACTCTCACGCCAAACTGACATCATTGATGTAATTTGTGATTTCGGATTTAAAACAGGTACAAAATAGCCTTTCACATAGTTACCTTTCCAAATGTTTTGCAAAACGTAAGACATTCGACCGTGAAGTATGTTTTTTTTTTTACAATAAACGCTCTCATGGTAATTTCGTTTTCTCATCATTACATCTCTATAAATCAAATCCTTACAGTGTTCATAACTGCTGCCGTAGGCTACATATATCAGGCTGGGGAGGCAAACTATTACGGCGAGGGGTAAATTTTTTTTGGATGGCCAAGTGCTTGAGGCAAAATTGTTAACAGCAAACTAAAAATCTCCCTTGTGGTGCGGGTGGGTGGGGAAGAAATGGTGCTTTTTAAGTGCACTGAAACGGCACATACAAACTGCTAAATCAAACAGAAAGTTAAAAGTTATGTTCATTGCAGTAAAAAGGAAAAGATGGGCTGAGGGACCCGAGACCTGACGTGCTCGTACTGGTGTACGTTACCATGACATTGACATTGAATAGCGTAGCAAAAAGCTGTTCTACTGCAATGCACAGTAGCTAGCTAGCTGCACGCTAACTTCGTCGCTTGTTGTACGTATGTACAATGACTCATACAGTCAAACGCTTACTTTTGTGCCGTCTATATGACTAATTAGTTATATTTTAGAAATATTGAACGAGGTCATATTTGAAATGTTTTTCTCTTGGATTTGGGATTATAGTCGTGAGTAGTTCCCCTAAAATTATATACTAGCCCGAGGACCTTTGATTTGGTCGATATTGATTACTGAGACGTTTGACTTTGACACACTAACGTCCTGCTGCTAAATCTCAGGGCAAGACGCCACCAGCCGATTGGTTGAACCAGTCCTGGGTAGGACGTTAAACTGCATCCGGTTGTGGAGTTTGTGTAAACGTGGGGTAATGAGGTTACACTTTGCCACAACTGTCCGAGGGGCATCCTTGGACAAGGTGTTCCTATAAATTTGCCCATGCTTTTTACGTGTTGTTGCCTTCGGGCGTGTTGTTGCCTTCGTGTGGTGTTGCCTTCGAGGGGAGGTGTTGCCTCCTGCTGTGGGGTGGCCTTGAAGGTGAGATGTTCTTGGTTTTTTTTGTTGTCTTGGAGGTTGGTGTTGAGGGCGGTTGTGCGTGACTTGGAGGGTTGTGGGCGTGTGCCTTTTACGTACAAACTATTTACAACCTACTAAATCGAACAGAAAATTATGTTCATAACGGTAATAAAGCTAGGTTCAGAATGAAAGTCAGTGCTTAGGGTCAAAGCCCTATATGAGAGGGAACAGGTACCCCTGCCCCATAGCAAATCTGTTTTACATAACAGTATGTACCGTATGGTACTGAAATTGTGTACATGTTACCTCAACATGATTTCCAGGGTAGGGGCCTGGGCTGGCTTATGAGGGATGTCCCCACCAAGTATTTCTCCCCTTCCCCTTATGAAAATTGAAACTTTAACACCTGTAATTAGAAAGCTTTATGCCCCCACCACAGTTCTCACTTAATAACAACACTTCCACACCTAAAAATGGAAAGCTGGCTATGGGCCCAACTGGGGTAAAATCTCTAGGCCTAAGACAGTTATCCCACTCTCTACATTAAGTGCTACTGTCACTTAGCTAGTGGCATATGTACGATATGTGAATCACAAGGGTGATGCCCTAGGCCCTCAACCCCCCCCCCCCCCAAGCTATGACCATGATTTTAGTCTGGGTATAACAAAGAACAGAGCTAGGGAGGGGTTTGATACTTAACATGCAGCCCCATCTCATTTGATAAACTCCTATAACTGTAAGGGTCTATTGGTTTTGCAGCCCTGATGTCCCAGTACCATGCAGCTCCCAAACAAGGATTATTTTTGCCAGCCCTAATTAAAGGCACAAAACCCAAGGGGTGGAAAATTTGACCCATTAAAACTTTTGGACTCTACCGCTAGTGTATTATTTCAAAGGCCCAAAACTTAATTTCAAATCTAAATTGTTTAAACCCCCTGGGGCCCCCCTCACTACCTGACACACCCTTTCAAAACTTTGGCTATAGACTTGGCCAAATGCTAATTTAAGGTACATTTTGGCCTTATCGATTCGTCACCTTGCTTTACAGACAGTGCCTTTGTAAATGTTTGCCAGATGGGAATAGGAACTGAGGGCAGATTACACAATAACACATAAAGGCAAATAGGGGCAAAGTTACTGGGAAAGAAATATTATCCTACCAGTATGCTAGCTTATATAAGTGCAGAATAAGAAAGTCACATGACTGATTAAACTGTGATGTCTAAATTGCATGGCAGCCACCTGATAGACAAGTAATTGACGAGAAGAAACCTACTTCCTCTCACAAGAACTGTTTTACTGAATGATAAGAGGGTTAAAACCCTTCCAAAGGAGACCAATTTTAGCTTGGAAGATGAGCTACAGGCTGAATGTGAAATCACAGAAAAACATTACTTATTCACATTTTCTAACCTCATGACCATTTATTGGAAATTCAGTGTGAAACAATATACAAAAATAAAAATGTGAAATACAATTAGCCAGCACATAGGGGCAATGAAAAATGGTGGGGGTATAAAACAAGAATGGAAAATGCAATATTTCAACTTAAAAAGAATAAAGAAGGAGCTAGTATTAATAAGTGTAGACCCCCCAAAAAATTACACAGAAGTTTGTTCTAAACATGTTTGTCTTATTTTTCAGGAAACAGCACTAAGTTATTCTTACATTATTTCAAAATTGACTGGAAAAGCATCAATTGAAAAGGAAAAAACCATCAATTTACCTTTTTTTTACAGCTGGCTCAATGAACTTACAAGGTCATGTTAAAAAGCTGCAGCACCTCTGCAGGATCTGTGGAGAAAGGGTGCAATCATGCTACGACCGTGACAAGGGATATTCCCCTAAAAATTGTGTGACGTATGCTGGGAAAATATTTGCAACATTTTCCATAGACATATCCACTGATGATGACACTATTCATCCACAACATCTGTGCCATACGTGTTACTGCAAACTTTTCCAAACAACAAAATATGCCATCCCAGTTTCCTGGAACCCCCACCCAAGAATCGGTCAATGTCTAGTTTGTGAAACGTGGCAAAAACAGTGTAAAGGAGGAAGGCCTAAGAAACGGAGTTACAACACTGGTAAGAAAAAGGAAAAAGACACAAAAAGTTCACCACGAATTCCACTAGAGAGCCTGAAGGGGACTGTAGGGGCCTGTAGGGGAAGGGAAGAACAAAGAACAGTCGCACCACTTCCCGTTGCACAGGAAGGTGCAAACTTAAATGACATTTTAGCAAGACCGCTGGACGCACCATTGACACCTATATTGGAACGCATATCATTAAAAGCAAACTGCAGCAGTCCCACAATGGCATGGCAACTTTCAAGACTAGGGGGCAGGTAAGTTTCCTGGGTGTGGGGTCAATGTATCAGAAAACTAGAAAAATGCCATGTATTGTGGTAATGGCCATTTCTGTAACAGCTGACATAGCTCAGAGTTGCATAGTGTTAAATTTTTGTTGCATCGCATGCTCTCTTGGAGTATGTATGCGCAGTAATGTCCTCAATACTGAGGACACTTATTCATACTTATAAGAATGATTCATATTCCAGGATAGAACTGTGAAGCTATGAAAGGTAAGAACACTGTATAACTCTAAGCTATGTAAATGACATGAAACAGAAAAAATTACAACTCAGTACATGATGTCAAGGCTTACTAAGTAAAAAATGAGGTATGTATAAGTGAACAGGCCAGCACCATCAGTGAGGAAATAAATTCGCCTGTATTTTGCTTAAACAATTTTACTTTAGAAATTTTTTATTAACTACACTACACTTACAGTACTATAATATATATATATATAAGTCAATCTGCAGACAGTACTGTTTCGATCTTGTTAGATCTCGTCAGCTCAGAGTAGGTTCCAAGACTGAATAACTATGTATATGTTTTTTGTTTTTTTTTGTTTCGTCAGCCTCTACATTCCATTCACCTCCCTAAACCACGGAAGGGTACAGATGACTCTGAAAACCAAACGAAGAGAAAGCGCTGCAATCTGCTTTCCCAAGCAAGAGAGTATGTCAGTAAAGGCCAAGCAAGCAAACAACTAAGCGAGGAACTGAAAAACGTTACGCTGGACCAACTTCACATGTCTCAGGTTACCATCCCGAAAGGGGAATTTTTGGGCTTGAAGGCAGATACATGCTCATCCTGGAAGAAGGCAAGAGAGTTAAAAAGGTATTCATGGTAGTCATCATGATTATTCTAGCCATATAACTATACACATGATTAGCAATAGTGTTTAAGTGAGTGCTGTATAGATTACAACTCATTTGAATAATTTAATTTACAGATGGTTAAAGCAATATGGAATCCGGACAGAAGGAGAAACTGCCATGAGGAGTCAGCAAAGCAAACTAATGAACGACAACATTAAGGCAGAATGGCTTCCTCTTTTCCATAAAAATGCTGATGAGGCTACAATACTAAAGAAGACACCCTGGGTTGGTGTGAAATCTCTCAGTGCAAAAGTTCAGCAGCAACTTGATGGACTTTACAGGTATTCTTACTTTTTTCAAAAAGTGTCTGTTGAATTAAATTTTCCTGCATGACTTCCACACTACCATTTTCATTGGCTTACTTTTCTAACACTACCCCCTTGGTATAGGAAAATATTTGACCTTGATAAGTACTGAAAATTATTGAAGACTTTTTATCTTACAGCCTAGGCCTCCTCCACTGGAACAATATTCCAAAAGATGAGGTATGGATCAAAGTTGGAGGAGATAAAGGCGGGGGTACATTCAAGCAGGTATTTCAAATTGGCAATGTATCAACACCAAATGCTCCTCGAAACACTGTGGTAGTAGCGGCGTTTCCTGCTGACGATGTCACCGGGAACTTGAAGATAGCATTGAAAGGTCACTGTTTTCAAGTTTCAAGTCTGCAAACCTCCCAATGGAAGTAAGTCGGGAAAGTTATTATTATTTGTATACTTCAAACTGTTAGGCTATGTGTAATTAGTTACAGTTTCAGGATCTAATGCCTCAAATTACTGTACTGTCTGCTTTTGGTATTACAGGAATCACCACTAACGAGTTTTGCTGTCCGGTGACTACGAATACCTGTGCAGAGTCTACGGTATCACAGGAGCAAGTGGTGAGTTTCTTTCTTTTTCATTCTTAAAATTGAATCCTTGGAATTGTGCAGAATCTCAGGATACTCTCCTTCATTTTTCTACAGGTCGCCACTGCTGCTTATGGTGTACTGTAACCAAAGATGGCATGAAGCTACCCCCAGATCATCGAAATTGTACAAAGAGGAGCCTTGAAATGATGCACGAAGACCATGACAAATTCCTGAAAGATGGCGCTAGGCCATCAAATGTCAAGCTGTACAATAACATGATCAACAACAAGCCTCTATCTGAAATTCCCCTTGAACAGGTAGTGTATCTTTCCCTCTCCATAAAGCTTGCTGCCAATTCTTCACATAAAATATCTAGTTAGAGTTATTTGGCAGTGTACAGTAGATTCAGGGCTCGATTTTCGTGGTTGTCCGATTGCCCGGGACAACTAAAAAACCGTACGGTCAACCATAAGTTGGAGGTTGGTTGTCCAATGGACACCCATTTTTCTCTCACAGTGGATAATTTTCAAGCAACTTCCTTTTTTTGATGATTAAAGAAGTATATATATTGCTGGCTAATCAACTCTTTCAGCTTTTCTCATCATACAATTTGAGACTGCAATTTTTTTTTTTTTGCAAAAATCATCTTTTTTCTTTGAGACCAATAATACGTAAATTTGTGCGCAAAAATGTTTCGGACAACCAAATTTTGTTTCGGACAGCTAAAAATAAATTTTATGAAAATCGAGGCCTGTTAGATTACAAACAAAATGTCCATCCTGAGGAAAATAATTACATTGTTCATTCCATCCTTTCTCAGGTCTGCCCACCAGGGCTTCATATTAGCCTCGGTCTATACTTGAAGCATTTCAACTCTTTTGAGAAACAATGTCACTTGCTAGATCAGGCGATTGCAAAAAATTTGAAGGAACAAAATAAAGACTACGATCTCTCCATGTCATTCAAGACTGTTGTGGAACAACACTTTACCGCAACAAGACTGGAAGAGGAAGCAGCTGGTCTAGATGACAGTGCAGAAATCCTTTTGGAGCACCTGGCAACAATCCAAGATGAGGAACAGGCCTCCATCTACCAGAACAGTGTCACACAACACCTAGAAGAAAAAAGAAAACTTGTAAGTTTGGATTAGTGATGTGAAGGGAAAGTTAACTGTCAATTTTTGTAGGTACAGTATCAGAACAATACATAGATTTTGATGTAATAAGAAATAAGTATCATGATCAGTCATGGTTCTTGTCAAAATTTTTCAACAAAGACTGCTCTCTGCAAAATTTAACACAGTATTTAAAATATTTTGAAAATGATCATACTCAGTACTGACTTTTGTTAATGAAGGGGCTGAAAATATATTTTGTTATGCATACAGAACATAACATTTTATTCTACGGCTGGTGAATGAAAACAGATATACTTGTTATACCATGTGTACTGTAGCTGTTATTTTGCATACGTAAACTATATTTACTGCTCTTTTGCAATTCAGCTAAAAGAAGCGGAAGCCATGAGGAAATCTGCCTATTTTGAAGTTGGTGAGGGGTACCTTGCAAAGGAACTTGATGTCACCCTTCAGAAGTTCCGTGTATGCAGACAGGCATACCATGGCAAGAGTTTTGTGGGAAACCATGTTCATCGATGCTGCAAAGTAAGTGAATGTATAACTTCCTGCCCATGAAAAGCTGCTTTTGACAGAAGTGTTTCTTTACACATAATACAAACAAAAGTCCCTTACTTTAAACTTACCATAATTACTGTATCTTCCATCCATTCCAGAAAGAGAACATAGACATGCTCACAAACTCTGTTGTGGACAAGACAAGGCAGCTGTGTCCCAATCTTGTGGGTGAGGCTGAAGTGATGGCACAGAAGTACAATATGCTTTTTTGCTTGTTTGGAATATGCCACAGGCAGTATAATACTGCAGAAACTGTTACAGAAGATCAGGTCAAAGCACTTGGTGAG
The DNA here is from genome assembly GCA_037179385.1 of Holothuria scabra. Classification (NCBI taxonomy): domain Eukaryota; kingdom Metazoa; phylum Echinodermata; class Holothuroidea; order Aspidochirotida; family Holothuriidae; genus Holothuria; species Holothuria scabra. The sequence continues at coordinate 8,545,751 of CM074179.1, forward strand.
TTTTCTCTTTTCAAGTCACATATTGAGGAGGAATTAAAAGTATATTTATATGATTATTTGAATTATTCCTTGCTTTGATCTTTCTCCAGAAGAAACAATAAAAGCCTACGTCAGCTTCTTCCGTGAGAAATTCCCCTCGGAGACATTCCCCCCGAAGATGCACATTTTGGAAGAACATGTCGTTCCTTTTATCGGAAGTTGGACTAGGTTACCTCGGAGAACAAGGGGTGGAGCCTGTTCATGCAAAGCTAAATGAGATCAAGCAAAATATCAGAGGTCTTTCAGATGCGCTGAAAATTCTGCAGTCGATGATAACAACCCACTGGGTTCAAACTAGACCTGGGGCACAATAAATGAGAAAATGAATTGATAATAACAAAGTTATACAGTAAACACACAGTCAGTTTGTGGGTGAAGAAATGCGTGCAAAGGTACAACTAGTGTGTAAAAGCATGTTAATGTGGAAGTGAGTGGACACTGAGTGAGATTGTATACATGTTTCAGATGGGTTGTGGGTGACTGTGAGGGTAGTGTCCATGTAGGTCTGGGAATGAAAAAGAGGGAGCAATATGTATGTAAACTGAATACTATCAATCAATTTTTTTAATTTCATTTGAAGGATGGTGTTACAAACTTACAACTCTTCAAGCCAACAACTGAATGAAAATGAAACAAAAACTATAATTTCATAGCTTCTCACTGTTGTTTTTGATGAACTAGTGCTTTGCTAGTGTGAAATAAAAGGATACAGACTTTGACTTAAGCAAAATACATCTTTTGTTTAGAGCTACATTACAGTAAAACAACCCCATACCACCTTTAAATCTACTGTAAGGGGGTGTTACAGTCTTAATCTGAGAAAAGAAATTTACATTAGCAAAACTTGTGGCCCTTACAAATGACTTTTTATTAAATCAAATTGAAAATGGATGAAACACCAGTGCCATTCTCAAGATTAACCTAACAATTAAACTGTGAAAGTGACCCAGTTTTTGCTTGCCCTTGCACTGACCATGACCATAAAATTATCTTGAAATATCAGGTGCACTAGTGCCAATTTTCATCAGGGAGGGGGAAAATTTGGGGGTGGGGCATTAATGCCACAAAATTTCTCCTGTGGCTACGTGCCCGCTTTAAGGTACCAGCAGCAATCATGGGCCTCAAAACTCCAAGCCTACAATAGTCCTAGGCATATCATTTCTGGAAAAGGCACCCACAGGATAATCTCTTAATATGTAGGCCTAGCTAGACCCTTGTCGTGTATAGATCACTTTTCTGGGGAAATAATCTAAAAGGGCTGGGCAAATGTCTCCCATTTGACCAAGACCTAAGTGGTAGGTTCACTGGGCCAAAGCACCAGCTTGTAAGTTAGTACACTACCCAGTCATAACAATAAGGCACGTGGAAGTTTCTGGTCAAACTTCAAAGTTTTGATGAAAGCGAGGTTAAATTGGGTAAGTTTAGAACTAAAAAGATCATACCAGAAGAGTTAATCTTCAATCTCGTGATAGTGAACTTAAAGCATGTTAAATCTTGGCTACGTTACACCTTGGTGAAACCTAGCCTCGTTCATCCTGACACATCTACAGTAAGCAGGATGCCTAAACCTTAAGTCCGGTCTCTTTAAAAGAGAAGCAAAAAGTCTGTTCAAATGGCTGCATAAGGTAGCCACTGTCACACATACAGCAGTAGGGCCCTCTTCTTTTCTCTTCCTCAATTAAAACTAAAGACAACCCTTGTCAAACCATTTCAAGGAAAACTAAGTAGGCCTAGCCTATACGTGTTTAGAATGCCAGAATAATTCATGTGAAGTTGCTTTACAGTAGAAGCTGAAGGGCCAGCCTTCTCGTCACATTTAGCCTCAAGCTAATGTAGTCTTAACATAATACACCATGCACATGATTTACCGTTGATGAAAATGGTATGAACAGGTATTAACAGGTAATTAACAGGTATTAACAGGTTTCCAACCAGTATGAACAGGGATTCAAAACAGGTACCTGTTAATATGTAACAGGTACTTACAGGTATCCAACTGGTATGAACAGGGATACAACAGGTACCTGTTAATGTCAACAGGGAATTAACAGGTAATTCAATTGGTCATGTGAATCTTCTGTAATAGGTTCCAGAAGCGACGGTGCTATTTGAACAGGTTATTTCCATACAAAATTGTCTTCGACCACTTGCCGCAGATCAACGTGCATGTACCATATGGGGTCGGAAACAGTGGGGTACAATTACAATCCCCTCCCCGAATACTAGTAGCTCACACAAGTTCCAAGATATTTATTGTTGCACAGAAAAGTATATCCCCTTCTCTCCTGTCATTGCCACAACCCCCCCCCCCCCCCACCCACCCTACTCCTGTTATACGCAGGACTCCTAGCTGCATGCATGCCTCCAACATCTTGTTTTTGACACAGATTCCCCGGTATATAGGCAAATACTAAACTCCCAATAGAACTTGCCTCCAAATTTTTTTTTATCTTCTCTTCTTCTCATACCACATGGTAGCAAAACAGTCTAAATACCTTTGCTGCTCTCTAAGTATACAAGCTTCTTATCTCTTGTGAAGCAATGCACATAACAAAGCAATAGTTTGCTTGAACAAAGGATTACCTTCACGCCCCCTTTGCAGTGACACAGTTCTCTGCACACACAGTGTTGAGTGAGGTTGCTAGCTAGATAACAACCTGCCTGTGTATATTGTGCACATACTGCATGTACTATTACTACTACTATTGCATGCATACACTGTACAGTACAGAGCCAGAGCTGAGTTGTCTGAGCATGCGTCACATTCACAAATTCAAAAAGGTGCAATGAAAGTGAAGGCAGCAGAGGAAGATTTCTTTACAAAAAATACTCTGGAGCAGAGTAAGTCATTTATGTTTTATGATCCATTTGTTGGTCCAGTTTTACACCAAAATGCAGTGCAATTTGGGGGTCATGGTGGTTGGGCAAATAGTATTTAATTGTCACTGTTCTGTTTGGCTTAACCAGTCTAGGCTAACGTTGGGTCTAACGTTTCTTGTGTTGTAACGTTACTATTGCAGTATACATTACAGTTCAGTATACAGCCTATGCCTAAACTGTAAATATATCCAAGTTTCAAGTATAATTTCCTCCATATGCTGCATGGGAAGATCAGTCTAATTTGGGCAATGAAAGCTGGGGATTCATGTGGATATAAAGGTGTTTTCATACCATAAGCATAACTTAAGCCTATAGGCCCAGCCATAACCTTGAATGGTGCTGTGAGCACGACTAAACCACGTCCCTAAGCGAGAGACTACACCCAACACTTCAGTAAAATGACAGTAGTATAAGTTAGTATAACAAGCAGCACAGTACAGCACAATGCCAAAATTCAGCACGTCCGGTCTCGACGAAGACCAGAACTGAACAGGCGTACTTGTCCATTTGGGACGCTAAGCTCCTTATGGGAGCAGAACTCCTCCAGGAGTAATCGTTTGGTTTTCGCCCCTAGGCTCTTCGCCAGAGAGTCGTGGGGACTTTTAGAAAAAAGACCAGAACTGAACACTATAGTATAACAAGTACGCCAACACAGCGCAGCAGCACAATGCCAAAACTCAGCACGAGCAATCGACGAGAGCTCCGCGAAACCGCGTCCGTTCTCGACGAATCCCTGAACTGTGTTGTTGTAGTGCTTTTTACGTACATAGAAACGGGCACTGAGAACCAATAACACAACTCAGACCAGACGGGACAAAACATAACTTGAACTATGTACAAAATTCATACCATTACGGACGCAAAGAAAGATGAATTTGTGGCCCTTCTCTGGGAATGGTTCCAAGCCCACGCACTGGATGCACAAAGTGGGAGAGTGCGCCACATGTGTTTTGGCAGTGTGAATTTGTGGCCCTCTTTTGGGAATGGTTCCAGATCCTGACTGATCGCTTGACGTTGGGCAACACATGGGCGGTCGGCCAGGACTATGCCTTGTATGGTCTTTCATCCCCGCCTTGCAATACAAGTATTCAGGGCATACTAACCTTTGCTTCGGCCTCCATACAGCTGGCCTTATGGAGAGACCGATGTAACGTTGTTTTTAGGGGGATGGGGAAGCCTGCGGACGTCGTCCTGGCGTCGGTGAAGGCGGAGGTGAGGCTGAGGGTTGAGTCCGCTCGCCCACTCGTTTCGGTGAGGGGGGACCGCGTGGTAGTCAACTAGTAATAGGGTGGGTCTGTAAGGTGCTTGTAAACAGTTGTAAATATCTGTATGTATAACTTTATTTCTGTTTGATTTAGCAGTCTGTAAATAGTTTGCGTTTTTGTTTTGAATGTGCCGTCAGTTCAGTTCTGGTCTTCGTCGAGAGCGGACGTGTTTCGCGGAGCTCTCGCTGATCGTGCTAAATTTTTACATTGTACTGCTGCTGGCTTGATTGTTATACTATACTGTACTACTGCCATATTGTAAGAGTGTTGGGTGCAGCCTCTCTCTTGGGGACGTGGTTTGGTCGTGCTCGTTTTAAAGCACGTCTGTTGTATTGTTGTTCTGTGTTGGGTTCTCCTTTATTTACCTTGCTTTTGGTTTGGCCTACGGTGCTGAAGTTCTCTCTGTTGTTGCTTCGTGGCCTTGTGCCACAAACCCTTTGCTGCTATGCCCGGAGGTCGGGATAGCACAATTGTTAAGTTGGAGTTTTCGTCGGGGGTGAGCGTACCTCCCCCACAGGCGTTTACTGTGTTAAAGAAGGATGGGGTCGGTGTTAAAGATATAGAGATGTTGCTAAAGTTCAGGTCTGATGCTGCCCGAGTAAAAGGTGTGTCATGCCTGAAGGGGGTGGAGGGGCTCACTGTCACACCATACGATCGCTCTGTGGCTGTGACGGTGCTTTACCTGAACTGCGAGGTCGATCAGCGCTTGGTTGCGAGGGTTCTGAGCCAATACGGAACTGTCTCTGACATGCGGTGGTGCAAGTACGGTGAGGGTGAGTTGAAGGGCATTCTTAATGGGAAGAGACAGTTCCGTATGGAACTGAACAGGGTCATTCCGTCCTTCCTGTTCATAGGGGGTTCGAAGGCCCACATAAGGTACTTCGGGCAGCCACGCACCTCCTTTAAGTGTGGTGAAGAGGGACATGAAGCCAGCTGTGTCCCAACAGGCGTTGTGGCAGGTGCCTTCAGGTGGGGCATGACAAGGTAGAGTGTCCAAACAAGGTGCGGTGCAACCTTTGTGGGGAGGAGGGACATGTTTCTGGTTCGTGCCCCACATCCTACTCTGCCCATGCCAGTGCGGATGTGGAGAAGTCACCCGAACCCTCGCAACCAGACCAAGAATATTCCACTCAGGAATTGGAGGAGGCAGCTCACGAAGTGGAACACGATTTTCTTGCCTCGAAACACATTCAGGAGGCAGACTCCTTACCATCCCCCCACTGGCTCCCGTGGAGGCTGATGTCATGGCAGTGGAGGAGGACTTGCAGCCTTCGTCTGACTCCGAGTCCGCCTCTATGTCACATGATGGGGAGTCTGCCTCGGAGCCTCCCTTCTGGGGAGGGCTGGTTTGATTTATGCCAGGGGGAGGAGACTTCCTTAAAGAGGTCAGCCCCAGGCGAGGTGTTAGACCCGGGGGTCCATTATTCTGGGGTACCTTTACCCAGCCCACAGGTTAAAAAGGCCAAGTCTCAGTTGGACACGTAGCCACTCATTTCACTATGGCTGAACCCCTGTTCCTGCTGACTCTGAACGTGAATGGCATGAGGGACAGCCAGAAGCGAAACAGAATTTTCCAATTTTGCAAGTCACTGGGTGTGGACTTCGTTTTCCTCCAGGAGACACACATTGTGAATGAGGAAGATGTCCACACTTGGTCCTTTGAGTGGGGTGGGGGTTTCTATGCTTCTTTCGGGTCAACATCATCTTGTGGTTCAGTTATATTAATTTCGCCAAGGTGGGCTCCCCTGGTCGGTAAGGTTGATTCTGATCACGGGGGTCGGTTGGTGTGCGTAACAATAAAGCACCCATCTGGGAAATTCTTCCTGTGTAACGTTTACGCACCCAATCGGTCTTCGGACAGAAGAAACTTCTTCATGACCCTGTCATCCTTCGTTCCTGGCAGTGCCCCTTGTATCCTGGCTGGAGATTTTAATTGTGTCCCCGACGTACAGCTTGACCGAATGTCCTCTTGTACCTCTCCGAGCTGTGGCGTCGGTATGGCAGAATTGGACATGTTTACAAAGAATCACGACATGGTTGACGTTTGGAGAGTGCAACATCCCGGTTTGTCCGTGTTCACTTGGCATCGCCCTGATGGCACGGACGCCTCGAGGCTGGACCGGGTGTACTCTCCCCTGGCTTTGTCTCCGAGTGATTGTGAAGTTGTGGCATGTCCAGTTTCGGATCATGATGCAGTTACTGTCTCCTTCCAACCCCCTGAGTCATGACCTTCAGGGAGGGGGTTCTGGAAAATGAATACAGATATTCTAACGGAGGCTGACTATAATGAACAATTGAAAGTCAGGTACGAAGGGTGGCGAACTTTGAGGCCGGCCTTCCTAACGGGTTTAAAGTGGTGGGATGATGTAAAGTCTCGCATCAAGCAGTTTACAGTTGAGTATTGTGTAGCAAGAGCTCGTCGAAGAAGGGAAGAGTTCCTCTTGCTCTGCTCTAGAGATAGGAACGGGGACTCCTCCGCGCTCCATGCCATTCAGCAGCACCTTGACCAGAAATTGCACGGGGCCCGTGTTCGTGCTCGCGTGCAATGTGCGGAGGCGGAGGAAAAACCAACCATTAAATTTTACCAGGACGTCACAAAGTATGCGATTGATCGCCGCATAAGAGCAGTCCGCGACGTCCACGGTACTGTACAGAAGGACCCCCTCAACATTGACGAAGTATGTCAGAACTTCTGTGGGCAGCTTTACACCCAGGCAGATGTTGATGAGATCCTTCAAAAGTCCCTTTCAGATAATATTAATAAGTTCCCCTCTACAGAGCAGAACGATCAACTTGGTTCCCCCTTGACTGTCGACGAGCTCTGGAAGGCGGTGTCGAAAATGAAGGGAGGAAAGTAGCCTGGGTCGGACGGTATCCCGGTAGAAGTCTACAAACGCCTTTGGGGTACCGCTGGACACGATCTTCGGGATGTTTTTACCTCCGCCTTCCTTGCTGGTTCGTTGAGCCCCTCGCAGCGCACAGGTGTAATAACTTACCCAAGTCTGGAGGCCCCCTTGAACCGAAAAACAAGCGACCAATAACGCTGTTAAATGTGGACTACAAGATCCTGGCGAAAGCCCTTTGCAACAGGCTGGGTACTGTCATGCCTGATCTTGTAGGGCCTTTTCAGACGTGTGCGGTGCGGGGACACAGTATTCAGCAGAACCTCTGGTTGGTGCGCGACTTAGTAGAGTATGTAATGGACCGTGATCTTCCATGTGCCCTCGTCTCCTTGGATCAGGAGAAGGCCTTTGACATGGTTGATCACGGATTCCTTTTTAAAGTCTTAAAGAAGTTTTGTCTGAACTCTCTCTTTGTTAAATGGATTGCCTTATTGGCATACCTTCGGACCCCTTCAGAGTCCAACGTGGGGTACGGCAGGGATGCCCCCTGTCACCTTTACTCTATGTATTATTTAGTGAGTCCCTTGCGAGAGCCCTCCATGAAGAGCCTTTGTTCCGACATTTTCCTATTCCTGGTGGAGCCACAGTCAAGTGCCTCCAGTATGCTGATGATGTTACGTGTGTAGTCTCTGACTACAAGTGGCGGTGGAAACATCTGCCCATGATGGTTTGGTTACGGCTCACCTGAGTCACTTACCTGGAACGAGAAGGTGGACCTGGCGGAAGCTAGGATGACAGACTATGGGGAGCGCTACATTAGTCTAATGGGGAAAGTAACAGTTATTAATCGTTTCGTTTACCCTTTCTTGTTGTACCCGGGCACTGTTCTTACTGCTCCAGAGGGTGCCCTTGTGCGACTTGAGAGGGCCGTATTTAAGTTCCTATGGTCAGGGAAAACAGAACTGGTGAAAAGAAAGGTTGTGTACCAGGAACTTTCACATGGGGGCCTGGGCCTTGTGCATTTTCCCTCAAAGCTCCGTTTTCTCCTGGCCAGGTGTGTGTTTAGTGCTGTTGACAGTGAGATGCCCTTTGCGTACTTTGTCCGTTATTGGGGGGGATTGTCATTCCGTGGGTTCTTTCCGTCCCTGTTTAGTAACAGTATGCCCCACAGCGGGAGGCCCTCGAAGACATATGGTCACATGAGGGATACTCTCCGCATGATGTCAACTGTAGGGGAGGTTTCGCAGTCCAGTGCGGGAGACCGCTACCGGGCCATTTTTGATGACTTGGCTGGCCGGGTCCATCCAAGCGACTATGTCTTACAGCCAGAAGTGTGGACTGTAGTGCACAGCAAGTTACTAGACTACCGCCGGAGAGACCTGCATTGTAACAAATCTCAAGCGCCTTCGGTGGCGTCTTGGAGATGGCATATGCCCCCGCGCTGGATGTATAAAGTGGGAGAGTGTGCCCCATGTGTTCTGGCATTGTGGTTTTGTGGCCCTCCTCTGGGAGTGGTTTCAAGTCCTGGCTGACCGGCTAACGTTTCGCAACACTTGGGCGGTCAGCCAGGACATTGCATTGTATGATCTATCGTCCCCACTAAGCAATACTCGTGGCATACTCACCTTTGTGTCGGCCTCCATTAAGCTGGCTGTTCGAAGAGACCGATGTAGTATTGTTTTTAGGGGTGAAGGGAGGCCTGCCGACGTCGTGTTGGCGTCAATAAAGACGGAAATTACACTGAGGGTCGAGGCCGACTTTGTTCGTTTGCCGAGGTCCACGTTCGGCAGACGTGATTGATTTGTGTAAATAGGTGAGTTTGTAAACAGCCGTGGGTTGGGGTTTTGTAAATTATTGTCACAAATCTTGGTTTGCGTCCATAATGGTATGACTTCTGTACATAGTCACGTTTTGTTTTGTCCCTTGTGGTCTAAGTTTTCTTATTGGTTCTCCGTGCCGTTTCTATGTACGCCCAGGGAAAAATTCCTGTTGAACAGGTATCAACAGGTACCTGTTGAACAGGTAATTGGAACAGGCACAACAGGTATGAACAGGTCTCAACAGGTGTGAACAGGTCTCAACAGGGAGTGAACAGGTCTAAACTAGTTAGGCAATATGGTGAGCCAATACAAGCGAATTGTGCACTTTTGGGGAAAAGCATGAAACTTGGCATAAGGGTAGCTTTTTACATGCTTATTATGCTATTAACTTGTGGGTAAGGGCCACTTCGATTTTTGACCGTAAATCCAATATGGCCGCCAAATTCAGAATGGCCGCCATTATTACACCAATTTCCTTAATGGTAAGAGCATATAAGCCACAATGTGCTTGAAATGGACTGAATATAAACCTTCAAGTATACAGGATATTCTATAATCCAATATGGCCGCCAAATTCAAAATGGCGGCCAATACTAGAGTAATTTAGTTAATCGTTAGAGCATATAAGCCACAATGTGCTTGAAATGGACCGAATGTAAACCTTAACAGAGTACCTGAAATATCTTGTCAAATTCAAGTATACATGCAGGATATTGCAAAATCCAAGATGGCCACCAAATTCAAAATGGCGGCGATAAATATAATTATCACAGTAATTCTGTAAATTGTAAGGGCACATTAGCTACGATGTTGTTGAAATTAAAAAATAAAATAAATACCTGAACGCATGTTGTGTCATATTTGATCTAATTTAAGTAAATATGGGATTCAAAAATTAAACATGGCGGCCACATTCAAAATGGCTACCGGTGTCTTACCTTCTGTACTTTAAGCCCTAACAGGTGCCTTCACAGTCCCCATGGCATTTACAATAGGTTGTACATGCAACCCCTGCCTTGACACATTTGCATCGTCCACGACATCCTTTATCTACATTGCAGCCACATTTGATTAGTTCCTGGCAGGATTTGCAAGCCTCAGGTAGAGTTGTCCAAAGAGGCTCCCATTGGCCGGAAGTAGCTTTTGTCCATCCCCAATCTGATGGGTCTGGCAACTCTGGGTCCCGTATCAAGGCTTGGCCCCATACATATGCGCTGAAAAAGTGCTGCTGATGTTGGTGGGGTTAGCTCAATTACTCTTCCTTTATGGGTAAAAAGTTCTTGGCGGGCATCATCCACACTTTCACAAGAACTTGTCTTGTCATACAGAAGGACAACAAACCTCTCAATTGTTGGCATATGATGACGCAACTCTTCAACTGATGGTGGAAATCTACTAAGAACTGCAAAGCATTCTTCAATTTCCTTGAATGCCATGCTCGTTTGCCAGGCACTTTTCTTTCCTCGATTAAGAAAGAAGGAAGTCTGATCGCAGCCTGTGAAGGCGTGGAACATTAGAAGGGATATTGACTTCTGTGGGCCGAATGTCTTAGAAATAGTGTGAGCTGGAATAAGTCTGCAATTCTTACCAGTGCCAAATAACACCCAAAGTTCAGTCACATTGATTTGGGTGAACAATGCAATAGATAATACAACTACGTTTTGTTTACATCCAGAGCATGAGGCATCAGCTGCATGTAGTAGAAGCCTCGTATCAGCTTCTTCTTGTGTACAAGGAGAGAGGCGACTTGTGTCTTCCGTCTGAGAATTTAATTTGGTCAGTTTTCCCAAGGTGGAGACAACTTTGCCACAACTTTGCCATCAGTGTGGATTTGCATGCACTGTTGAGCTAGAAAGGCGGAAAGCTCCATCTTGTTCTCATCAATACGTAGAAATGCTTTCCAGTTTCCGGGGATCTTGTTTTCTGGCTGTACTCGCCTCCTAGTACCTTTGCCTCTCTTCTCTCTGGTCATTGACTTGAGACTATTCGGGATGTATTCATCCCATACTATGTCAACTCTGTTAGCTTTCCTAAGCTGTGACTGTACATAAGGCAAAAAAACAATTTCAGAGTACTCTTTAAATGTTGTTGCTGCAGCAGGAGGTAACATATTAATGACAGCTGCACCGTCAAGAAGAATGGCATCTATAGGAGGGACATCTTCAGGCGGAGCTGGATATGTGTTTTAGAAACAATTGAGAAGGTCTGCCTTTGCTCCAGAACGTAGACTTCCAAATTTGGATAAAGAGGGGGGATAACTTTGATTCTCATGGCGAAAAAATTCTTCCATATTCCCATCTCGCACTTGACCAAGATACACACAATTTAGAGAAAAGTTCACAATTCTTCTTCAATGATGTGATCTGTTGCTTATCATCACACTTTGATGGTGCTTGAGGGCAACTGAAGAGTGGCAGCTTGTTCCTCTTGATTGGATTGAACAATGACTCTGTTCTGTCAGTAATGCTTGATTCAACAAAACTGGTATATTCTTCTTTTCCAATCATCTGTATGTTCCGCACTGTGTGGATGACTTCTTCCCCTACTACGTCCTTTGTATCAAGTACTAACAGGTCGGCAGTGTCTTCTTCAAAGGGGTTGCCCATCTCCTCCATAGTCTCGCACAGGGATTTCACTTGTTTGGCAAAGGTGACCTGCACAGACTTGACCTGTTCATAATGTTTGACATCAGGACCCTTACTCTGCTTCCTTTTAATGTTTTCTGCAGAGTCTTCGAATTCCCCTATGACTCTTGCCATTTCTGGACCTGCTACCATCCAGCGTGTTAATTTGGAAGAATCATCCATCAAGCCGATTGCACCTCCATCACCTTTTACAACAGAGTTGTTTTGCTCGTGGGCATGATCAATAGCTATTGATAAAAATGAGCGATGAGATTTCTTTCAGTAGACTTCTCATGTCACGTAGGTGAACTGACAACCAGCGGCTATAATGTGGATGGTCAAGGGCAAAAAACTATGGCATCAAACTATCAAGTGCTTCAACGTATAATTGGAAGTTGGCATCTCGAAGTGACCTCACAAAACTTAGAATAATTAACTCCAATTCCAAAGTTATAGACCAATACTGGAATTGTGGACTCTCTTGGATGCGTCTTTTGCACCAGGTGTCAAATGCTTCAGGTATTTCATTTGCAGGTAATCTCTGTGTATATTTGTCATATGATTTGTTCATGAGAATGCTCAGACTGCAAGCTGTTACCTGATGAGCATGCCTTGTTCGGGTTAAATGGGAAGCTTTAAGAAATGAATCTGCTGTTCCAGGCGATGAAATGTCTGCTTCCACCAATGCATTTGCCCAACCACTTTCCTCTAACCAACCACCAATACACCTAAATGCTGCCATCTCTATGTGTAAGCCACCAAACATTATAACCATCTTATCCTCTCCGTATAGGTCTGGCCAATTCCACTGGATTTGCTTTGCAAGGGCAAACAAGGGCTGGTCAAATGCAATTACTGGGACCTGTTCTGGATTAAGGAACCTTACATTTTGTTTAATGATGTTCATAGAATGGCGTATCATTGCGGGTGAAGTTGCTTTTTCTGCAAAGAGAGGCAGGAGTGTGCTTTTGTCTGTTGGTTTTTCAGGATCATGTTCAGTCTTGCTGGCATTGAATGCTGCCCAGGATAGCTATGTAAAGCTCATTACAGCATTATATAATGTAATATTGATAACCTCGAGTACAAATGGTGTTTTGTCAAACCTGTAAATGGTTCTCAATCAATCAATTTTTAACATGTGACAATATAGCAAGAGGAATTTCATGATATACATCTTCAAGGCTGCTTGTGATGAGATTTTCCTCACCTTTCATCATCTTGCATTGCTGCTGATCTTGCATCATGTGGAATTGGTGGCAGAAAAGTAATCTTAGGTATCTCAGGTTCTTTGTTGTAAAGAACTGCAGGAAGTATGTTGGTATACTCTTCAGGTAGTTTTGCCAGTTTGGTCTGTTTAGGACGATTGTGAGGAATTTCAGGAATCTCACGTTCTTGTCCAATAGCGTTTTTGCTTGGATGCTGAAAAATGGATATTCCAGTACCATGAAAGGACCCTTGGGCTGTTGCAGATGAAGGGTTGTGGTCTATGTTATCGACAGCACTTGTAGTAAACAGCCCATGGCGAAGGTTGGTCGGACATACTACATGTTCCACTTCATATCTTGCACATACACTGTTACCTAAATCGTTTGAAATAGATAGGACCCCATTGTATGATATGGAGAGGCCTAGTTCACACATCTTGTCTATCAGAACACGTTTCCGGGTTTTGGCATGAATAAGAAGCCCTACGTAAATTGGTAGGGGTGGCTCACGTTCCACACTGTGGTACTGAGATGATGAACCCACCCTGCGCCGAATAATAAGATTATGGATTATAAGTTGGGATAGAGTGAGCATTGCTTGAGTGTCAGTAGCGTTGCTTGATTGCTGTTCAATATTGGGACCTGTCATTATCATGCTTACTAGGCTCATTAAAGACTGTGGAACAGATTGCTGTTGACAATTTGTTGTAAATTTACCACCAAGTTCAGACTTGTCATGCTTCATTATATCTCGGCGAACAATTTCTGCTGCCTTTGCCAAAACTATAGCCTCTTCATCAAAGTTGCGATCAAGTGCTTTTTTCAAAGCCAAACCTACATCATCCGTAAAGACAAGGTAAACATCTCTATCTTGTTTATAGGCTTGTATATGCAAGTTTGAACATTGGCGCGTGATTACTCTCCAAACTCTCAGAACGACAGTCTTCAATGTATGTCAGCAGTTCCGCTAGGGCAATGCAAGTGTTGTCAGTACTCTTGGGTTGGTTAGCCTTCTCCGCTTTTTTGTACAGAGCTTTTAAGCATTTACTATGGTACATTGCATCTTGCGAGACCATATCGCCTACGCTTAGTTTACCAATCAAGATATAGTCTTTGACTATTTCTGCGCATCGCCTTACATGAGCATCCAACTTAGCTGTAGAAGCTTTATGCAATTCACCTGCATCACCACAAAAGAAAGATGTGTCTTGTGATATTCTTCCAGCACCGCTACTACTGAAGCGAGTCTTCTTCGGTGAAACTCTTCAGTTTCTTTTGGTTTCCGTTTAACTGCACGTTTCATCTTAGTTGTGTTGTAATTATCTTTGCATTTTTTTGTGCCATTTTGCTGCATTAGATTTCAAGGTTGCTTTAATTCCTGTCCCATTATCAAGTTCATCATGAAGTTCTCCAAGTTCTTTAAAATTAATCAAATTACTGGCAATATTAGCATAAACAGTTGAGATATCAGAGTCAGACTTCTTTAAATTTGCTGGACATAGTGTCTCTTTTGTATCTCCTTGACACAAAATGCATTTGTTCCAGTCTATGGATCTTGGTTCTGATAACTCAGATGTTGAGGTCACATCTGCATGTTGCCTCTTGCCTACAAGTTTGAAAGATTTAGCCATTGTTAGTAATCAACCGCCATTTAGCATGAAATGACTTATTGTTGGTTACAATCTGTCTACAAGCTTGAAGGGTAGCATGCATTAATGTTGCGGCAAGATCTAAAAAATGGATGAAGCAGAAATGCATGAGTTGGAAAGTGACAAGTAATGAAAACAGATTTGGGAAATTACAGTTAGAAGAGTATTAAAAGAATCACATGGAGAAAACATGGGTCTAATATAATTAGAGGGATATAAGTGGTGACTGATAAAACAAAAACTCACAGCGATGAGCCAGCCCACACACTTGCGCGCTTCATGCGCTACGCCAGTCCGGCCAAGGGGCGAGGGGCCCGCTTAATGGTGTAGTAGGGTCCAGGGGCAAAAGCCCCGGAAGCTCTGGCAACCTGACACTTTGTACACCTATGTACTCCAATTTTAGGTTACATATTTCTTGTGAAAGATTAAATAAAGTCAAGCCCTTTACATAGCCTATAATAAACAATGTAATGTAGCTAATCTGACAGACGTATTCAATCCTGTCTTTCTCCTCAAATTACTTCCAATTGCACATAGGCTATTAGCGACTGATGGGGCATTTCTTTTCACATTCGCTTCTAGTGTGACTTCAACGATATTAACCATCCAATCCAAGTGTAAATTCGAAGCTCGATCAGGCCTAGGCTGCACCACAACACACAATACAGGCACTGTGTAGAGCCTAACCTGCCTAGGCTAGGCCTAATGAATAACGTAACACGTGAGTAATGTGCAATGGAGATGAAATTAAACTTAACGCCAACACTAACGTTACTTTTCGCTATAATCCAGCAAAACAATATTGTCCAAAATATTAGTTTCGGATAGAAAATGGTTATAAAAGAAGATAAACTCACTTGAATCAATAATGCTAACGAAATAAAGAAGCCTCTTCTCAGTTATTCGGAAAGTGACAAGATCTTTTGCGCGAAAGTAAAGCTAACGAACGTACGTACGAACAGTCGGCCAACGCGGGTGCCAAGGTAAGTTTATGCCGTATCGCCCGCCAGCAGCAGGTAGAACGGCCTTCGTGTATAAACCAATTAGAAGTTAGCGAACTAGATACTTGATGAGAAACGAAAAATGAACTGCGCGGAAAAAACAAAAGAGTTACAATACGTATCGTGCCTTTTCCGCAAGTTGCACGATGGCATCATGCAAACATACTTTACACTTTAAAAAAATCATAATGTAATGGAACACCCTACAGATTTCATTTTACCACCAAAAAATAGCCCAGACAATTTGCTATTGAATTCTATAGTTTTTTTGGGTAGGGTTATAGGGTGATATTTTTCACAAAATGCCGTTAAAAAGGACAGATAGAAAAAGCTTCTAAAAACAATTTTAGGTGTCAAAAATTGGGTAGAGTAAGTCATTTTAGAGAAATTGAGCAAGTTTTTTACAAAAATCGGTCAAAACGGGCAAAAAATGTCGTTTTCGGGCCAAAAAACATAGTTCCAGGAAAAAATCATAATCCGAAAACCCTTGGTCCAATTTGATCCAAATAAACGCCAAAGTGTTTGTCTTTAGCATCCTTAATAAAATCCAGAAAACCATAATTTTAGAGCAGGGGTATGAATTATTAAAAATTTTTAAAGTTGTAGGCCCAAGTGGTTTTCAAAATTCTTCATTTTGCGGCCAACAACGCCCCCAATTCAGCCCCCCTAAAAAGTTTCAACGCCAATATAACGCCAGATCCATCCCCTAGTTATGGCACCTAAGAGTTACCTTCCCAAAACAAGCTGAGTCATAGCATGTCACAGACAGAAATGAGTAAAAGGTCACGTCGCGTTTCTGTTCCCTTGGCAATGCACGTACGTGTGTCGTAAACGTGCGTGTGCAGTCACGGCCTCTGAGCGGTCGATTGAAAAGCTGTTTGCTGTACATTGGAGAGGAAAGTGTCTAGAATAATGCTGTGCACGAAAAGAAACCATAAACGTAAAAACCGATGGTGTTTTGGGGTAAAAATGAAAAAAAAAAAAACCTCAATTTTTTACCTAATTTGCATATTTGCATACATAATGAGCTAAAAAATTCAAAAAAAAAAAAAAAAAAAATCAAATCTCCCATCTGTGTTCTTGGTAATGATGTATAACACTCCCTGAGATCATTCTTCTTAGTCTAGAAATAAAATATTAAAGATATTCACGCTAATAAGTGGCGGGCATTTTGAAAATGGCGGCCATTTTGGAAAATATTGGGAAATCCGGTTGGCCCTTACCCTACGATTGATTGGTATGGTCGAAAGTATGTCTGTGCCAATTTTCATGCTTTTCCCCAAAATTGCACAATTTTTTCACCATATTGCCTAGCTAAAACAGGGAGTGAACAGGTATGAACAGGTACAACTGGTCTTCAAGAGGAAATACTATATAGTGATGAATTTTTGCAACAGGGAGGTTGGGGGTTCAATTCTGGCAAGGTCAGAGCAAGATTTGTGAATGGTTTGTTGTGTAAAACACAGAGATCTAATTTACCTGTACAAGTACAAAAAAAATTTGCACAAGACAAAATTTATTTGGCTATGATATACATACTGCATGTTTAGTCAAACCCTAGTAGCATTCCATTGTAGCAAAGTGATGATAGATAGCACACATCATGTAGAAAATAAGCCAGTTAAATGCTAAAAATTGAAAAATTCATTAATCCACAGGTTTGATAAATATCACTGACCCATATGAAAGAGAAGAAATTAAATATAGCAATACTGTATTTCATTTGAGACTTTGAAATACACAATCGGGGTTCTAGCCAGACCATTCAAACTGGGTGCTGCACCCAGTTTGAATTTACTTTTTTTAAGTCAGCACACAGTTTGAAATTTCACCACCCAGTTTGAATTTCATCATATGTGTACTCTAAACATACTGTAGGCTACACTGCACAGTATCAGACACATAAACATTTAATTGATTGAATGATTGTGCTGATATTGGAAATAACCAAAAAATCAGGCAACTGACCACAGACAAATGTCATTTAGATCTTGAGATATGGCCAACATCATGTGAGAATGATGCAATGTTGATTAACTCCCATGATCCAGTTTGACATTTTTTCCTGGCTAGAATCCTGCATATTCCAAGTTTTGACCGCATAATGCTTTTCTATAACAGCTACATGGAAAGGTACGAGATTAGCAGGCTTGCTAGCCAGGTTGTGTGACACTTGTGGCTAAGGAAGAAAAGGCCCAAAAACATACTAAAGAGTGAAAATGGAATTTTTCCAATTTAAATCGAAGTTTGATCAAAGTAAAAACTGTAGTTACAGTACTGTACTTCAAACATGGTTAAAAGAATTGAAAGAAAAAGTCATATGAATCAGTCTTTTCACATATTTGCTAAATTAAAAAAACAAAGATTTGTCCATGATAAAACATTTTCTTAAGTTTTGTCCAAGGCAAAAAATATGGAGGGCCTTCAACCGTAAGGGGCTAAAGGGATAGTCCTTCAGCTATTACAAGTTCCATGAACAATTACATCAAAGTGTAAAATGTTGCATTGCATTCTTCTGTCATCAAATGGGTCCACAAAAGATATGAAATGATCACATTTACCGAATGTTTCAAATTTCTCAATTAGCCATCCTCCTACAGTATTGGCCAGGTACTCATCTCAGTGTATCATACAGTAACCAATGACGAACTTTCAAGTATAAGCAGGAGTGTTCAAATTTTCAGACACTGTAATTTTTGCAAATAGTCCTTCGTGTATATAGCCATACGTAGCTAACATACTGAAATGCACTAGTGAGTTGTAATTCATTTGGACGGTTTTCTGCTAGTAACTGCTTCACATTAGTTACATTATCCATTTTCTCTAAAGTACAGCAGAGTACAGTACAGTACTGTAGGTCTCCAATCTATAAACTCATTCACTCCACAGGAAACATTTGAAAGGTACTGTAGAACTTGCTAACATCTGTCCTGGATATGATTCAAGAATTCGATGGCCAACACAGCTCAAAAAGTAAAAAGATATTGATGGCAGGCTCAGAAGATATTCCCAGGCAGACCATTTTTTACTGGAAGTACGAATACATATTTTGATCAGTTCGAAGAAGACAGTGCATTGCTAAATAACATTTTACAGTTTCACAGAAAAGGCGTATTAACTCCGCCAGTTAAGGCTCTTTTAATGTCAATTGTACCGTGATTCCAATCCACTACTGGCGGATTTCGCTAAATGACAGAACTTCTGAACATAGCTGTAAACGGGTTAGCTATTGAAGATACAACGGCAAATACTGTAGCTCCCTCATCTGTGTAGTGTTTCACCATCAAACTCACGCTGTTAATGGAATAAAAAATAAATAAATTTTAAGCACAATGCAAATCAATGCAGATCGAAGAAAAAGAGTGATTACACTTTCATACTAAATATGAACAGTACTGGAGAGTCCCCTTCCCCCACAACACCAACCCACTAGGACCTTTAAGTACAGATCGAATAACCTTTTTTCCATACAACTGGCAGTGTTTGTTTGTGACTTTATATACAGTTCCTAACTTGGAGTCAAATTTTTTGAGATGCTATGATACTACTTAAGTACAAGCATTACAATATGCATAGGCCTACAGTAACCCTAGGTCTTAATTAAGCTCATGATCTAGACTTTAAGCAACTGACAATACTGAAATGGACAGAGGTTATGCAGTGAGAAATTTAGTATTGAGTATTAAGAATCATGAGTAACATTGTTCAGCATTGATTAAATCCAAGTCTTCATAAAAATAATCACTTTGACTTACAGTAATCTCCCATCCCCTAACCTTAAAGGGAAATTTTGCGGTTGATATGTCAAATGTTCCAACATAACATTCATAGAAAATAGCTGAAGGCATAGTCAAACTGTTCATTGTCAAACATAGTGTACATCCCAGCAATAGCTTCATCTCAAAACATTATGTATGGAGAAGGGCGCTGAAAGTTGCACAATCTGATTTGAAAGTTTAGGTACCCTAAACAAATTTTTCTAGAGCAAAAAATGTCAAGCTTAGGGAAACCTATCTTCAACATAAGACCACCATACTGCATTAATTTAATCATTTATCCACCAGGGGCCAGTGCCAATAAAATTGGTTTAAAAAGGATGAAATTTTCTGTTAAGCAAATGCAATATTTCCCTTTAACCCAACCCTCAATTTAACCATGATTTTCTTTTTAAAACGTACATAGAAACAGGCACGTATGAACAAATAGACCTAACTTAACCCAGCCGGACGAAAACACAAAAGCTAACCATCCACACACAAAACACGGGACAAAAGGTCTGTCACAAACGGAAACGACACACCAACCCCACCCGAACAACCCGTCAACTCAACCGAAACACTATATACAGGTTTGTACACAAAATAAGGCACGGAGAAACAAAAACTAGAACCAAAACAGAACTGGACCAAAACAAAATTGCGAACCATTCCCAAAACACCAATGAAAAAGTACAAATACAACTAAGTCAGACCAACACAGAGCAAAACTAATTACGAACCCAATTACATTAAAGTGTTTCAGGATATAACTATGTACACTGCCCATTGCTACCCATCGGTCTGGGACTTCACCTTTTTAATACGTGGGCTCGGTACAGGCGTCCCAGACCGATGGGCCATCCGGTCTGACTAGACTCTGGCCCCTCCCCTTCACACAAATCAAACCACCCCTCCCTTGAAGGTGGCTTCTTTGCAGGAGGCTCTGAGGCAGGCCCCCCGCCATCCGACATTGCTGAAACTGAAGAAGACTCAGAGTCCGAGGAGAGCTGAATGTCCTCTACTTTCATCATTTCAACCTCCCTGGGTGCCCTTGGTAAGGATGGCGAAGTGTCTGCCTCAGGATCCCCAGAACCCCCCTCACACTGCTTGGAGGCAAGGAAGTCCCGTTCCACCTCATTTGCTGCCTCCTCCAATTCCTGAGAAGAATATTCTGGGCCTGCTTGCGAGGGTTCAGGTGCAGACTCCACATCAGCACTGGTACGAACAGAGTACGATGTAGGGCAGTCATTAAACATATGTCCCTCCTCCCCGCAGAGATTGCACCGTACCTCGTTGGGACACTCTGTCTTGCCGTGCCCCAACTGCAGACATCTGCCACAGCGCCTATTGGGACACGATTTGGCTTCGTGTCCCTCCTTCCCACACTTAAAACAAGTACGAGGCTGTCCCAGATAACGAATGTGGGCTTTGGACCCCCCTATGAACAGAAAGACGGTATATCTTTTTTCAGTACGATACGGAACCCACATAGCAAGCTGCTGGCGGGCCGCCGTCGGCTAAGCAGCGGCACGGCGGCAGCGGCAAGCCGCTGGTTTACCGCCAGTGGCCCGACGACGGCGAAAAGGTGGCATGCCGCCGGCGGGCTAATGGTGGCATGCCGCCGACGGTCCAACAGCGGTGAAAAGGCGGCATGCCGCCGGCGGTCAGACGTCGGTGAAAGTTCGGTATACCGCCGGTGGGATTGTGGCGGCAAGCCGCCGGCGGTCCAACGCCGGTGAAGAGTCGGCAAGTAGTCACCGGCGGGTGCATGGCCGCATACCACCAGCGGTCCAACGGCGGCTGTTAGTTGGCAAGTATTGAGACAATGTGTGCTTCCTGTAGATGGACCTCCTAACATCTTTTAGTGTCTTTACTTGGGGGGTTGTAACTCCGATGTAACTTAGCTAGATTGGGTGGGGGGGGGGGGGGGGCCCACATTAAACTGGTGCTCCTCTCTAAAAAACATTCTCTCCCCTGATTGCTTTTAAACAAAGGACAAAGGCAGCCACCTCGAACTTAGTTCAATCATTAGCTATCCAACAACCCTAGTAGTATATCCTTCACGCTATTAATTAATAATTAAAAATTGCATATATCAAGAAGCTAAATTTCAAATACAAAAAATAATGTCAAATGATTCACAAGAGCCATTAATGAGACAGGATAGTCTACTACAAAAATTCAAGTAGGGGGTGACTGCAATTTTTCCGAAAAATATTTACTTCTTCCCACTTCGATCCGTTCCTCTTCTTATAGCTGTGTGCAGGAAGGAGGGTGGGCCATTGGGCCATGTTCATTCCCCTCACAAACGCCAATTTTTTTAGATCTTAATTATACGTAATTTAGTACAAATTTTACTTCAAAAGGTAGGTAGCATATGTGGCACCAGCTGGCATATGTTAGAACATCTTATTTCTCAAAAAACATTCAAAGAGGATGGAGTGTCTCGCTATACCCCCCCCCCCAACTGATGTCAATTGTATTTTCAGTCCCTAAAATATGCAAATTTTGTTACACTCCCAATTTTACTTCAAAAAGGTATCAGGCTAATGTGGCACTCGATTGCATCTAAGGACAACTAATTTTAAAAAAAAAAAATTTGTAAAAAACTTAGCACCAGATGGCATGTAAAGACACCCCAAAAATTTCCAAAGAAGAGGGAACCCCTCCCCTTAAATCCTTCCCCCCACGCCGGCGATCACTCAGCATACCGCATGTTAACCCCCCCCCCCCCATTCATAGAATTACAGCTCTATTGTCACTAAAGTATGGCTATGTATTTTTAGGAAAAATTGTTGGCACTGGTGAAGGGGGTGGCCCAATGCCCCCCCCCCCCTTGTACGCCACTGGCTGAAAAGGAGGCATTGTGAAGAAAAAGTCGCCCGCACTTCTCCATTAAAGATATTAGAGCGAAAAACCTGGAAGAATTGTCTGAAATGAGCGGTATAACAGGTAAAAAATACATGAATATGTATCCTACTTTATGTTCCAATTTATTTCTGAGTCGTTTGTAGGATGTGAACATGTAGGCAACGTCAACCACCACCTGACATTCTGGATTTTTCCAGAATTTTGTTAACGTATTTTGTTTTTGTTTTTGTTTTTGTTTTTTTGTTAATCTTTCCTGTCTCCGTTAAGTCCACTCGACGGCATAGTGAAAGCGGGAGGAGGAGGGGGCCATGTGGTTCATTACTTCTTGAGATAGTGCCAGGGTGTATTCGTTTGTATTCGCTCGCGGTGTGAATGCACCGGCGAGCGTTCAAACGCCCGAGCATTGAACACTCGAGTCGCCATCCCTCGAAATGCTTTTTGTGTGGAAGCGCCTTTATAATTCTCTAACTTATTTTAATTTTATTCCCGATTTTTGAGAAACCAGGCAAAACTAATTGTCTCTTCAGCACTACGGCCTCGTATCAAGTTTTAAAAAAGACATATTTTTTACATTAAACACTACATCATACATGACAGTTGACGCACTAACAGACTTTACTGATAAAACTACCCTGGATATGCAAGGCTGCTAGATTTGGCTAAATGCCAACACCGTGCAGCAGGTCTGGGCGCGCAGGCTGGGCTACCTCAATTTAACGTATACGTACTGTCTATGCGTGAGCAGACGACCGTTTTTCACTATAAAGATTGTATTGGGATAGACGCTACACCTTTGCGCACATAACTAGCGCAGTGTGCCAGTGTACGTACGTACGATGCAAGCGCACCTACGTACGTACCTACAACGTGCGTGCGTATCTGCGCTGCACTATAAACGTAAACATACAACATATCCTGTATATAGTATAGTACGTGTATCTAGCTGCTATAGTACGCTGAATAACGTGACATCGACTCGAGACAGGCCTGTTGACATTTTGGTGTCGTAAATTATTTGGATAATACTTGTCTCGATTCATCTTAGTCTGAGTACACGGCAGCCGAAAGCTTTCTGCAAGGTAATCTACGTTTTGTTTTCAAAAGGGTGTTAAAAAATTATACTTATTGTGCCTAACTTTTTACAGTTTATTCCAGTGAAGTGATGACTTTGTTTACTCAGTATACAAGCCGTCAGCCCGAACCATCACTGAGCAGAGCCTAACATAATAAGGCAAGGCTAACGTGAAGGCCTACGTTACGTAGAGCCTAACGTTATTGGCTCAGTCAGTGCTGTTGTTCGTGCTCATGAATCATGTACAGCCTAGCCTAGGCCTAGGCCTAGCATGGAACCTAACTTAGGCCCTAATTATTTAACGTTACTAAGTACGGCTTGCTTAGGATGACTTGAGCTAGGCTGTGAAGAAATGATTAAAGTTAGGCTTAACGTTATTTCAACAGCAATCTGCGCAGTTTGTAAAACTGCAGCATGCATAACGTTAGGCCTAACGTTAGGCCCTTTGATGTAGCCCACTATAAATATTGACACAAATGAAGTCCTACTCCTTGACTGTAGGCTATGTAGCTTAGAGTTAGACCTAGCCTTGTCCCAGGCCTATGTTCATATGAGTAGGCTAGCCTAGGCCGAGGCCAAGCTGCAGAACAATTTAGTTATATGCTTTGCTTTGGATAATGAGGATTTTAGGACATTTTATTGGACTACCTTAGCCTTTGCTGTTCAAGTTAGCAGCAAAGTTAGGACTTGCAACTGCCTACAGCATAACTTGAAAAGTGTAAGAAGTCAGGCAAAGGGTAGTTTTTGAAGTGTTATGCTTCCTTGGAGTTTTAAGACAAGGGTGCTGCATTATTCGGGCCTAACGTAGCCTATTCCTAAGGAGTTTGACCAAACTTTTCTTCAAGTTTGTAATGTAATGGTTGTGACATTCCTTTTGTATTAACAGAGAAACTGTAATTTAATTTCAGGGATGTAAATGCATGGAATCAGCTTACCTGCCTGAACACAATGGAATATTAAAACCCGTTCAGCCTTATCAAAATGTCATACTACAGAGCAAACTGAATTAAAGTCCATCTGGGCTTCAGGACTAATGTGACTGACAGCTGCAGCTTTGCAACT
This sequence comes from Holothuria scabra, assembly GCA_037179385.1. NCBI lineage: Eukaryota > Metazoa > Echinodermata > Holothuroidea > Aspidochirotida > Holothuriidae > Holothuria > Holothuria scabra. The sequence continues at coordinate 8,569,840 of CM074179.1, forward strand.
CTTCGAAGTGCAATTCAAAGTTTACAGAGTTCTGCGACTGTAAGTACCATAGTTTAATAGCGTATTGAATAAAATACTTTGACTTAATGATGACTTTTCTTGCCTGTTGTTTGACATTGGACATAACTTATTGCCCTCAAATTTAATTACTGTAAAATTAATAAATTATGTACGCAGCTGGTATGGTCATAATGATTGCTTATGGATGGACCTTTGTGCAAACATCCAGCAGATTTTTTCAAGTGCAATTGAAAACACCATTATTCATGAATACTTTACTGTTGCTTTTGAAGTGGTTAGGATCATGGTTTATCCACAATCTCTCCCAATTACTTTTTGAAAATATGCACAGATCATAGGCATCACAGTCTTTAGGGTGTTTCAATTTACAGTCACTGTCAATGTGATTGTGGAATGGGTTCATATTGTTTGAGAGAACTTTGCAGCATCTGACTGTATTGTAAGTAGCTGATCTCACTATGTCAATGAATTTTCTCTCGACCTCAAAATCATACAAAGCGCACAATGTATTGCTAACACCATTATAGTTCAGCCTCAATCATCGTTTTTTCAACAACCCACGCCCCATTTTTGCCCTTCCTTCCCCATTGCACTTGCCTATACGGTAGTGCGGTATTTTTGTGTACAGTATGTCAAATTTACAAGCAAAAACTCCAGCTGAATTTTATTTGACTTGATTTGCTCCCAGCCTAATCTGGCAGTTCACTTGGAATGGCAACCATTGCAGCTGGTGCATCCCTACCTTTATATATTGTTAAATTAAAAGGGGCCTAGTAAAACAGAATGTCAATTGTTTTATTTACAAGAGTTTCCTTTATGACGTATCATATGATACATAATATATGCAAACTGAAATTTGGCTGCAGCTCCACAAAACAAAGTATTTTAAACTTTACTTTTTATGTTACAACAGGAAACATGATTGCATCACATATGGTGTTTTAGTTGTTCACCTTAACTTTCACCTGTGGCACTGTATAATTAACCCTTTTTTCATCTTTGTCACCATTTTCGTTTCAGCGTCAGCCTCACTCAACCGGTAAAATCAGAAAGGAAAACTCTAGGACAACTTAGTAAAGTTGATGAATAATTTCAAAGGTTAAATGCACGGTGCAAGGTTTAATGCACTGGTTACTTGTCTGCAATAATAAAACACAGATTCCAGAAGGATATAACAGCATCAGGTATCTCAACTTAACTGGATTTCATGGAGATTTCTTTTATTTTATCACGCTAGGCAAAGAAAATTTGTTGTACCGCAATCTGAAGTTAAAGGACAAGTTTTGAAATTTGAAAACAATAACTGAGCAGTGTCCATTCTTGCTTCTCTTGGTGAAATTTTAGTCAGATCAGAATTGATTTATGGAAGTTGTAAGAAATGGTGACTATTGGGATACTGCACTGAAATCGCCACCTTATCATGGATAATTGTGCCAGGGTATAGTTCTATGTCCACCATGTTTTGTTTTACATATTGTGTTGAAGAAAATGACAAATGGAAGGTGCTTTGCTTTGTACCCCTTTTTCCTCAATCATATGAGACATGGTAAGGAGGAGCTTTTGTGTGTGTGTTTGTTGTTTCAATATTTTGTTTTATTTTGCTATGTGCTGCTATTTTTTTTTTAATTTCATTAAGATTATAAATGTGACTCATATTGCAAGGCTTTGTAGAGATATGCATGTTTGCTGGCTAAAATGAAAACTTTCATATAATGACTAATTCCATATGCCAGGGCTATAAATAAGACAAAGTTACAAGGAAAAATTACTGCTAGTTAATCTTTAAGGGCACATTTCTTCTTATTTAAAGGGGCCCATGACAAAGAGAAGATTTTTTGTTATGAGGTCTAAAATGCTGGTATTTTTTGGAATGACACAACGACCACTGGACTTATAGATTATATCATTTTGAAGGGTATGAAGCTTAAGTTGTTGCTAAAAATAAAACGTTCATAGCCTTTTGGCCACCAGTTCACTTCAGCCTTATGATAGCATGTAAAATCCAACCTTGAACATGTGACTTCCTTTTCCTTAAAGGGCCAAACCTCTCACCCCAAACTACAATTTTGGTACCGGGGTACCTAAATTCTCAATTGGCACAGCTCTTTGATTGACAGCTAATTCAAACAATGCAGAGTGCCAAAGCTTATATTACACAGCATGAACGGTACTGAGAGTGTTTTGATTATATAAATTGAGTTTTTCTATACTCACCCTGAAGCAATAAACTGAGATTGTGTCTGGATGAGGATGAATTTCAGACAATTGTGGGAGGGGCTTCAGTAAGAAGGTTAGGAGAATTGGTACTGTTTGGGGTGAGAGAACTGGGCCTATAATTGCAGAGGTTTCTGCGAAGATTAAAATGAGTTTGTTACAGTTGTCGCTCATTATTTAAATATTGATATTCTTGTAAAGTAAACAATTTGTATTGACTTGCAAGGGGGCACTAAGCACTTTTCTGATTTGTTTGTTAATTTTTTGAAATAAATTATTATTCTCTACAACAACATAGGTTTCCACTGTCTTCGGCCCGGGCTTTCGTGCCACACTAAGTGGGGAATGAAAGAAGTGGGCATTTCTCAAAACAGGGAGAGATACATGTAGTGTATCCATAAAATTCCTTTCCCCCCCCCCCCCCCCCATTCAATGTCCTTCTCATATTTTATGCAAACGGAGAGTGGTAAGTTTGAATGGAAGTTAGGTGTTGATTGATCGTGTGACAGAAAATGGTGGGCTTCAATCAAAGTTTGAAAATGGATGTCACATATTTTGCAAAGTATGATTTCTGTATCGAACTTGTTGTATGAAATTTGAATATTAATGGCTAACAAAGTAGTTTTGATGCGTGAAATCAACAATTTGTAACAAAAGATATTCAAGTTCAACAAATTCTAAAGGGTTATTTCCAAATCAGAATGTTAAAAACAAAATCGTGTTTTTGACAGTTGCTAGCATTTCCGCTTTAAAACTGCTGGAGGACACTTTTACCGAGCTATCAAAAGAAGAATATTATACCCAACATAATCAGCCTAGAGTTTTTATAAGCCTTTGTTGATATTTGATACAGGCTTTAAATGTGCTAAGTCAAGTTAACTTACGGAAAACATTAACATAGCTTCATTTCTTCATGTTTATATCTGTCATGGGAGGCAAGGGGTAGAAACACTGGCAAGGAGAATCAGACAAAATTTACGAAATAATTGTTGCTGATTTCCTAATTTAATCTTATCTGTCTGTAAGGCGTTTGGAAATGGGGTAAACTCAAATAAAGTTTCCTCTGTATGTTTGAAATATGAAGTCATATTTCGTTCTTGTTTTTTAATGCTTCAAGTTGTGTTGTTGGCTAGAAATTTTTAACATATAGTTTGCATTGTAAGTCTTTAAAGATTCTACCTTTTTAAACAAAGCAAAGAACAAAGTATCTCAAAGGAAGTCAGGTCGCTTTATATTTAGGAATCCTTTCCCATCCTCACGTCTTTCAATTCATAGAAGAGGTAATGAAAACATTTCTAAAAGACCCGCCAGAAATGTAATTTTAATTACCAAAACCGATACCCGAGGTACGCGTATAATACCTCATATAGCCGCCGTTTGCCGCGGGTGGGCCGCCGTTTAACCGGCTGTAACGCCGTGGTTGGCCCACCGTCGGTCCGACTGCGGTAGATAGATGGCAACCGACGTCGGGCCGCTGTTTTACCGACCCTGTTTCCCGCGGTTGGCCCTCTGCCGGGCCGCCGGTGGCCAACAGGCGGTAACCGCCGGCGGGCCGCCGTCGGACCGATGGACAAATCTACGTCGGCCCACCGGCGGTTGCCGCCGTTGGCCCGCCGACGGTGCCACCGTCGGCCCGCCATCGGTCCGCCATCGGCTTGCTATCAGGGAACTGCCTCTTTCCATTAAGTATGCCCTTCATCTCACCTTCACCATAGACACACCACCGCATATCAGAAACAGTCCCGTATTGTGCAAGAACCCTCGCAACCAGACCCTGTTCAACCTCAAAGTTCAGGTACAGCACCGTCACCACCACAGAGCGATCATATGGTGTGACGGTGAGCCCTTCTACTCCCTTTAAGGCAGACACTCCCTCCAGAAGGGCTTTAAAGGACCTGAACTTTAGGTCGTACGTGTTGCGGGCTTCAAGTGCCTGCAACATCTCTATTTCTTCCACCTTTACCCCATTTTTCTTTAACAAACTGAACACTTGCGGAGGTGTGACATTCACACCTACCGTAAACTCTACGTTCAATCACAAACAGAAAAACAAAACTTCCAGTTTCTTAACACGTACTCCAAAACGGGCACGACGAATCTATACAGCAGTGTAGTAGAGTAAACAAGCAAGCTGCCACAGAGCAGACCACAATACCAAAATCCAGCACGATCAACGAGAGCTCCGTGAAAACACGTCCGCTCTCGACGAAGACCAGAACTGAACTGAACCATGATTAAGGCAAGGTACAGTAGCCTGTAGAACAGCCCTTGGACTGGGCTGTGCATTATGTTCAAAGGCCTTATACTGTATGGCAAATTCCACACCATTGTGTTGCCTAATGGAACGAGCCTACAGTAATTACATAAGCCATCATGTGACGGAACATAGATGGTTAGTTCAAAGTTCAAATATGTTCTAAATTTGAACACCTCATTAAGATCATTCTTTTCTTCAATTAATTTAAATATCATTAAGAATTAATTCTGGCTTCGTACTGTGTGGTAAAACTGACAATTTTGCATCGATCAGTGAATAAATAAGCATGTAAATGAGGTGTTCGAATTTAGAACCTGTTTAAACTTTGAACCAACCACTGCACATACATACATGATACACTACAGCACCATTCAAGGTTATGGCTGGGCCTATAGGCTTAAGTTATGCTTATGGTATGAAAACACCTTTATATCCACTTGAATCCCCGGCTTTCATTGCCCAAATTTGACTGATTTTCCCATGCAGCATATGGAGGAAATTATACTTGAAACTTGGATGTGTGCACTATATTTACAGTTTAGGCATAGGCTGTATACTGTCACTGTAATGTATACGGGATATGGCTAATTTGTTAAATGACTATTTTGTATCTGTTTTTACTGAGGAATCATCTTTGTTGGGGACATGTAATAGTTCTGATGTCTCTTCTTCAATCAGTTATGTCAAGAAGTGTCTGGATTCGAGTTTTGTTCCTACTGACTGGCGGGTAGCAAATGTTACTCCAATTTTTAAGGGGGATCGAAGTAATCCTTGCAATTACAGGCCTGTTAGTCTAACCAGTGTTGTGTGCAAAGTTATGGAATCTTTGATTAAGGATAGTTTACTTAAGTATCTTTTAGATAATGAGTTACTTTATCTGTCACAGCATGGTTTCCTGCCAAGCAGATCTTGTGTTACTAACTTACTGAGCTTTCTTGAAGATGTCTCTTCATCTCTTGATTCCGGGTATGGCGTTGATGTCATTTACCTTGACTTTTCAAAGGCTTTTGATAAAGTTCCATTAGGTAGGTTAGGGGTTCAGGGCAATTGTGCTGATTGGATAAATTCGTGGCTTCATGGTAGATCTCAGAGAGTTGCTGTCAATGGTAACTTCTCCTGTCCTTGGCCCACTTCTTTTCTTAATTTTCATCAATGATATTGATAGTTCTCTTACATCTCGTATAAGTAAGTTTGCAGATGATACTAAGCTTTATAGGAAAATTAGCATTTTGGATGATGCCTTACTGCTGCAGAAAGATCTAGATAGGTTATTTTCTTGGTCTCAGACCTGGCAAATGTCTTTTAATGCAGATAAGTGTAAGGTCCTTCATTTTGGTCCCAAAAGTTTTAGCTATGATTATAACATGAATGGTTGTGTTTTAAGTAATGTCACCTCTGAGAAAGATCTGGGTGTTGCAATTACTGGGGACTTGCAGCCACTGCTGTAAAGGCTAATAGAGTGCTTGGATTGATTTTGGGCATCTTCTTGTAGGAAATCAAATTTCCTGTAAGAAATGCTTCCCACATAGGAAATTGCTTTCCTACATAGGATATCACTTCCCACATGGGTCATTCCATTTATATTGTGGGGTGTCTTTTGCATCTTTGTTCATAAATAAACATTTGAGGCTATGAGCATCATGCATGGTGATGGGGACTTGTGCACAGGCGATAGTGCCATGGCTGTAGTTGCATGCATTTTCCAATTACTGAAACACGTCACCAATCCTCCACAGAAATATGAGAGGATGATAAATGAATATCCAGAACTCCATGATTAATTGCTGCGCTCAATGCCTTTGCTCCGGTTAAAAGTAACATAGCTAAATAATCTCCAAAACTTTGAAATAGAAGGAAAAAAAGAACATGTTCCCTGTGTTTGTTATGGCCTTTTCAGGCGGAGCAATGCAGTTTAAAATAAGCTACAACCAGGTTATTCACGTGTTGATATGTCCAGATAACTGCAGTTATCCCAGCTTCTTATCCAAGAGAAATGTTCAATATCAAGAATCAGAATATGCCATGACCTGAACTAGTGCATGGATATATCTGTTCTGCACAGTCCTAAGCAAATATATTTCTCAGATTATCCATGAGTGTCCACCATGTAAGCAACAGTAATATTCTGATCATTGCTAGAACCACTTAACATTATTTGCTGCTTGAAGCCCTGAAGCCTGTTACTGCACTGAAGCAATACACTGTGCTGCTATACTACAACATATGGTCCATAGCTTTACACAGCCCAAAACACATACAAAGGACAGATTTGAAAAGCTCTTTGTTGTGACTCAGTAGGCTTTACTGACCAATGACAATGGACTTCCTTTCATGTGCCAATGAATGCAATGGTCAGTGTATTAGGAATAGACTCTCCAATTCCTACGTAGGAAAGTTGAAATTCCTGTAAGAATTCAACAATTCCTACAGGAAATGGTCTTTCCTATGTAGGAAATAGCAAATTCCTACATAGGAAAATTGAAATTCCTGTAGGGATCTTAAAATTCCTACTGGAAATGGCTTACTTCCAATAGGAAATGTGTTTTTCCTACAGGAAATGTACTGGGAATTTTTGTAAGGGCCCCGACTGATGTCAATTGTATTTTCAGTCCCTAAAATATGCAAATTTTGTTACACTCCCAATCTTTCTTCAAAAAGGTATCAGGCTAATGTGGCACTCGATTGCATCTAAGGACAACTAATTTTAAAAAAGAATGTTCAAAGGGGAAGGGGATGGGCAATCAAATTCCTTTTTGTTTTAGTTCCTAAAATAGGCCTTTGCAAATTTTGTAAAAAACTTAGCACCAGATGGCATGTAAAGACACCCCAAAAATTTTCAAAGAAGAGGGAACCCCTCCCCTTAAATCCTTCCCCCCACGCCGGCGATCACTCAGCATACCGCATGTTAACCCCCCCCCCCCCATTCATAGAATTACAGCTCTATTGTTACTAAAGTATGGCTATGTATTTTTAGGAAAAATTGTTGGCACTGGTGAAGAGGGTGGCCCAATGCCCCCCCCCCCCTTGTACGCCACTGGCTGAAAAGGAGGCATTGTGAAGAAAAAGTCGCCCACACTTCTCCATTAAAGATATTAGAGCGAAAAACCTGGAAGAATTGTCTGAAATGAGCGGTATAACAGGTAAAAAATACATGAATATGTATCCTACTTTATGTTCCAATTTATCGTCAACCACCACCTGACATTCTGGATTTTTCCAGAATTTTGTTACCGTATTTTTTTTTTTTTTTTTTGTTAATCTTTCCTGTCTCCGTTAAGTCCACTCGACGGCATAGTGAAAGCGGGAGGAGGAGGGGTCATGTGGTTCATTACTTCTTGAGATAGTGCCAGGGTGTATTCGTTTGTATTCGCTCGCGGTGTGAATGCACCGGCGAGCGTTCAAACGCCCGAGCATTGAACACTCGAGTCGCCATCCCTCGAAATGCTTTTTGGGTGGAAGGGCCTTTATAATTCTCTAACTTATTTTAATTTTATTCCCGATTTATGAGAAACCAGGCAAAATTAATTGTCTCTTCAGCACTACGGCCTCGTATCAAGTTTTAATAAAGACATATGCAAGGCTGCTAGATTTGGCTAAATGCCAACACCGTGCAGCAGGTCTGGGCGCCCAGGCTGGGCTACCTCAATTTAACGTATACGTACAGTCTATGCGTGAGCAGACGACCGTTTTTCACTATAAAGATTGTATTGGGATAGACGCTACACCTTTGCGCACATAACTAGCGCAGTGTGCTAGTGTACGTACGTACGATGCAAACGCACCCACGTACGTACCTACAACGTGCGTGCGTATATCTGCGCTGCACTATAAACGTAAACATACAACATATCCTGTATATAGTACGTGTATCTAGTACGCTGAATAACATGACATCGACTCGACACAGGCTTGTTGACATTTTGGTGTCGTAAATTATTTGGATAATACTTGTCTCGATTCATCTTAGTCTGAGTACACAACAGCCGCCGCTTTCTGCAAGGTAATCTACGTTTTGTTTTCAAAAGGGTGTTAAAAAATTATACTTATTGTGCCTAATTTTTTACAGTTTATTCCAGTGAAGTGATGACTTTGTTTACTCAGTATACAAGCCGTCAGCCCGAACCATCACTGAGCAGAGCCTAACATAATAAAGCTAGGCCAACGTGAAGGCCTACGTTACGTAGCGCCTAACGTTCTGGGCTCAGTCAGTGCTGTTGTTCGTGTTCATGAATCATATACAGCCTAGCCTAGGCCTAGCATGGAAAGAGTTATCCTTTCGTTAGACCTAACTTAGGCCCAAATTATTAAACATTACTGAGTACGGCTTGCTTAGGATGACTTGAGCTAGGCTGTGAAGAAATCATTAAAGTTAGGCTTAACGTTATTTCAACAGCAATCTGCGCAGTTTGTAAAACTGCAGCATGCATAACGTTAGGCCTAGGCCCTTTGATGTAGCCCACTATAAATATTGACACAAATGAAGTCCTACTCCTTGACTGTAGGCTATATGTAGCTTAGAGTTAGACCTAGCCTAGTCTCAGGTCTAGCCTAGGCCGAGGCCAAGCTGCAGAACAATTTAGTTATATGCTTTGCTGTGGATAATGAGGATTTTAGGACATTTTATTGGACTACCTTAGCTTTTGCTGTTCAAGTTAGCAGCAAAGTTAGGACTTGCAACTTGCAAAGGCCTACAGCATAACTTGAAAAGTGTAAGAAGTCAGGCAAAGGCCTACAGCATAACTTGAAAAGTGTAAGAAGTCAGGCAAAGGGTAGTTTTTGAAGTGTTATGCTTCCTTGGAGTTTTAAGACAAGGGTGCTGCATTATTCGGGCCTAACGTAGCCTATGCCTAAGGAGTTTGACCAAACTTTTCCTTCAAGTTTGTAATGTAATGGTTGTGACATTCCTTTTGTATTAACAGAGAAACTGTAATTTAATTTCAGGGATGTAAATGCATGGAATCAGCTTACCTGCCTCAACACAATGGAATATTAAAACCCGTTCAGCCTTATCAAAATGTCATACTACAGAGCAAACTGAATTGAAGGCCATCTGGGCTTCAGGACTAATGTGACTGACAGTACCATAATTTAATAGCGTATTGAATAAAATACTTTGACTTAATGATGACGTACGCAGCTGGTATGGTCATAATGATTGCTTATGGATGGACCTTTCTGCAAACATCCAGCAGATTTTTTCAAGTGCAATTGAAAACACCATTGTTCATGAATACTTAACGGTTGCTTTTGAAGTGGTTAGCATCATAGTTTATCCACAATCTCTCCCAATTACTTTTTGAAAATATGCACAGATCATCGGCATCACAGTCTTTAGGGTGTTTCAATTTACAGTCACTGTCAATGTGATTGTGGAATGGGTTCATATTGTTTGAGAGAACTTTGCAGCATCTGACTGTATTGTAGGTAGCTGATCTCACTATGTCAATGAATTTTCTCTCGATCTGTAAAAAACCTCAAAATCATACAAAGCGCACAATGTATTGCTAACACCATTATAGTTTCAGCCTCAATCATCTTTTTTTCAACAACCACCGCCCTATTTTTGCCCTTCCTTCCCCATTGCACTTGCCTATACGGTAGTGCGGTATTTTTGTGTACAGTATGTCAAATTTACAAGCAAAAACTCCAGCTGAATTTTATTTGACTTGATTTGCTCCCAGCCTAATCTGGCAGTTCACTTGGAATGGCAACCATTGCAGCTGGTGCATCCCTACCTTTTTATATTGTTAAATTAAAAGGGGCCTAGTAAAACAGATTGTCAATTGTTTTATTTACAAGACTTTCCTTTATGACGTATCATATGATACATAATATATGCAAACTGAAATTTGGTTGCAGCTCCACAAAACAAAGTATTTTAAACTTTACTTTTTATGTTACAACAGGAAACATGATTGCATCACATATGGTGTTTTAGTTGTTCACCTTAACTTTCACCTGTGGCACTGTATAATTAACCCTCTTTTCATCTTTGTCACCATTTTCGTTTCAGCGTCAGCCTCACTCAACCGGTAAAATCAGAAAGGAAAACTCTAGGACAACTTAGTAAAGTTGATGAATAATTTCAAAGGTTAAATGCACGATGCAAGGGTTAATGCACTGGTTACTTGTCTGCAATAATAAAACACAGATTCCAGAAGGATATAACAGCATCAGGTATCTCAACTTAACTGGATTTCATGGAGATTTCTTTTATTTTATCACGCTAGGCAAAGAAAATTTGTTGTACCGCAATCTGAAGTTAAAGGACAAGTTTTGAAATTTGAAAACAATAACTGAGCAGTGTCCATTCTTGCTTCTCTTGGTGAAATTTTAGTCAGATCAGAATTGATTTATGGAAGTTGTAAGAAATGGTGACTATTGGGATACTGCACTGAAATCGCCACCTTATCATGGATAATTGTGCCAGGGTATAGTTCTATGTCCACCATGTTTTGTTTTACATATTGTGTTGAAGAAAATGACAAATGGAAGGTGCTTTGCTTTGTACCCTTTTTTCCTCAATCATATGAGACATGGTAAGGAGGAGCTTTTGTGTGTGTGTTTGTTGTTTCAATATTTTGTTTTATTTTGCTATGTGCTGCAGGGTTGTCACTAGCCCAATTTGAGTCCCGGCTAAACATCTGACTCAATATTTGTACCTCACCCTTACCCCCATGGAATCCACCTCATTTTTGACCCATTGAATTTTTCAGCTAAAGGCTAATATCAATTTCATTATTTTTCGGTATAAAAGATCATTTTTGTGCCGGTCGGAAGCCTTGCCTTTTAAGTGTTGTACCGGTCGGCAATGTCCAGTGCCGGTTAGTCCCGACCGGCGCCGACCAGCGTGGTGACAACCCTGATGTGCTGCTATTTTTTTTTTTTTTTAATTTCATTAAGATTGTAAATGTGACTCATATTGCAAGGCTTTGTAGAGATATGCATGTTTGCTGACTAAAATGAAAACTTTCATATAATGACTAATTCCATATGCCAGGGCTATAAATAAGACAAAATTACAAGGAAAAATGACTGCTAGTTAATCTTTAAGGGCACATTTCTTCTTATTTGAAGGGGCCCATGACAAAGAGAAGATTTTTTGTTATGAGGTCCAATATGTTGGTATTTTTTGGAATGACACAACGACCACTAGACTTATAAATTATATCATTTTGAAGGGTATGAAGCTTAAGTTGTTGCTAAAAATAAAACGTTCATAGCCTTTTGGCCACCAGTTTACTTCAGCCTTCTGATAGCATGAAAAATCCAACCTTGAACATGTGACTTCCTTTTCCTTAAAGGGCCAAACCCCTCACCCCAAACTACAATTTTGGTACCAGGGTACCTAAATTCTCAATTGGCACAGCTCTTTGATTGACAGCTAATTCAAACAATGCAGAGTGCCAATGCTTATATTACACAGCATGAACGGTACTGAGAGTGTTTTGATTATATAAAATGAGTTTTTCTGTACTCATCCTGAAGCAATAAACTGAGATTGTGTCTGGATGAGGATGAATTTCAGACAATTGTGGGAGGGGCTTCAGTAAGAAGGTTAGGAGAATTGGTACTGTTTGGGGTGAGAGAACTGGGCCTATAATTGCAGAGGTTTCTGCGAAGATTAAAATGAGTTTGTTACAGTTGTCGCTCATTATTTAAATATTGATATTCTTGTAAAGTAAACAATTTGTATTGAATTGCAATGGGGCACTAAGCACTTTTCTGATTTGTTTGTTAATTTTTTGAAATAAATTATTATTCTCAACAACAACATAGGTTTCCACTGTCTTGGGCCCGGGCTTTCGTGCCACACTGAGTGGGAAATTAAAGAAGTGGGCATTTCTCAAAACAGGGAGAGATACATGTGGTGTATCCATAACATTCCTTTCACCCCCATTCAATGTTCTTCTCATATTTTATGCAAACGGAGAGTGGTAAGTTTGAATGGAAGTTAGGTGTTGATTGATCGTGTGACAGAAAATGGTGGGCCTTCTCAAGAAAGGATCAAGTAGTTAGCTCAATCAAAGTTTGAAAATGGATGTCACATATTTTGCAAAGTATGATTTCTGTATCGAACTTGTTGTATGAAATTTGAATATTACTAGCTAACAAAGTAGTTTTGATGCGTGAAATCAACAATTTGTAACAAAAGATATGCAAGGTCAACAAATTCTAAAGGGTTATTTCCCAATCAGAATGTTAAAAACAAAATCATGTTTTTTGACAGTTGCTAGCATTTCCGCTTTAAAACTGCTGGAGGACACTTTTATCGAGCTATCAAAAGAAGAATATTATACCCACCATAATCAGCCTAGAGTTTATAAGCCTTTGTTGATATTTGATACAGGCTTTAATGTGCTAAGTCAAGTTAACTTACGGAAAACATTAACATAGCTTCATTTCTTCATATTTATATCTGTCATGGGAGGCAAGGGGTAGAAACACTGGCAAGGAGAATCAGACAAAATTTACGAAATAATTGTTGCTGGTTTCCTAATTTAATCTTATCTTTCTGTAAGGCGTTTGGAAATGGGGTGAACTCAAATAAAGTTTCCTCTGTATGTTTGAAATATAAAGTCATATTTCGTTCTTGTTTTTTAATGCTTCAAGTTGTGTTGTTGGCTAGAAATTTTTAACATATAGTTCTATACAATCATTGTAAGTCTAAAATGACAATCTTCTAAAACTAAGTTTTCCATCCCCAAACATTAACCTTTGCACTCGAACAGAAACTCTGTGAAGGTGTAAATACTTCTGTTTTCATCTATTGGATTTCCATCTAAACATTTAAAGATTCTACCTTTTTAAACAAAGCAAAGAACAAAGTATCTCAAAGAAAGTCAGTCGCTTTATATTTAGGAATCCTTTCCCATCCTCACGTCTTTCAATTCATAGAAGAGGTAATGAAAACATTTCTAAAAGACCCGCCAGAAATGTAATTTAAATTACCAAAAACGATACCCGAGGTACGCGTATAATACCTCATATAGCCGCCGTTTGCCGCGGGTGTTCCGCCGTTTAACCGGCTGTAACGCCGTGGTTGGACCACCGTCGGTCCGACTGCGGTAGATTGATGGCAACCGACGTCGGGCCGCTGTTTTACCGACCCTGTTTCCCGCGGTTGGCCCTCTGCCGGGCCGCCGTCGGACCGATGGACAAATCTACGTCGGCCCACCGGCGGTTGCCGCCGTTGGCCCGCCGACGGTGCCACCGTCGGCCCGCCATCGGCTTGCTATCAGGGTACTTGATACCGAAGGCTAACCATGCGCAATACAAAATCCTTACGTGTTGAAAAACGGACACGACCAGACGGCGAAAGGATCACATATAGTCGAAAACCCGAAAATATCCAACACCAACGAAACTAAAATAGCTCACGAAGTCCCTGCAACAGTCTGGTACAACTATAGCAGATCCTGTAAATAGTCTTTGCCTTTGTGTTTTTGTCCGGTCTGGTTTGAGTTCCTCTCCCCTTGTTTCCCAGTGCCCGTTTTGATGTACTTAAAAAGCACTATAGCAGATCATTAGATTACCGATTATAACTAATCTCAAGCGTCTTCGGTGGCGTCTTGGAGATGGCATTTGCCCACGCACTGGATGCACAAAGTGGGAGAGTGTGCCACATGTGTTTAAGCACCTGACAGACCCAACCTATTACTAGCTGGCCACCAACACGGTCCCCCCTCACCGAAACGAGTGGACACCATCGCCTACCGAACGTCAACCTTGGCAAAAGAACGAAGTCGGACTCAACCCTCAGCCTCACCGACGCCAGGACGACGTCCGCAGGCTTCCCCATCCCCCTAAAAACAACGTTACATCGGTCTCTCCATAAGGCCAGCTTTATGGAGGCGGAAGCAAAGGTTAGTGTGCCCTGAATACTTGTATTGCATGGCGGGGGTGAAAGACCATATAAGGCATAGTCCTGGCCGACCGCCCATGTGTTGCCCAACGTCAAGCGATCAGTCAGGACTTGGAACCATTCCCAAAAGAGGGCCACAAATTCACACTGCCAAAACACATGTGACACGCTCTACCACTTTGTGCATCCAGTGCGTGGGCTTGGGAACCATTCCCAGAGAAGGGCCACAAATTCATCTTTCTTTGCGTCCGTAATGGTATGAATTCTGTACATAGTTCAAGTAATGTTTTGTCCCGTCTGGTCTGAGTTGTGTTATTGGTTCTCCGTGCCCGTTTCTATGTACGTAAAAAAGCACTACAACAACACAGTTCAGGGATTCGTCGAGAATGGGCGCGGTTTCGCGGAGCTCTCGTCGATTGCTGAGTTTTGGTATTGTGCTGCTGCGCTGTGTTGGCGTACTTGTTATACTATACTGTTCAGTTCTGGTCTTTTTTGTAAAAGTCCCCACGACTCTCTGGCGAAGAGCCAAACGATTACTCCCGGAGGAGTTCTACTTAGCGTCCCAAATGGACAATGGGAAGCCTGCGGACGTCGTCCTGGCGTCGGTGAAGGCGGAGGTGAGGCTGAGGGTTGAGTCCGACTTCGTTCGTTTGCCAAGGTCGGCGTTCGGTAGGCGATGGGGTCCACTCGTTTCGATGAGGGGGGATCGTGTGGTGGTCAATTTGTAATAGGGTGGGTCTGTAAGGTGCTTGTAAATAGTTGTAAATAGTATGTAAATATCTGTGTGTATAGCTTTGTTACTGTAGTGGACATAATTTTCTGTCCATAGTTTTGTAAATATCTGTATATATAGCTTATTACTGTAATGAACATAATTTTCTGTTTGATTTAGCAGTCTGTAAATAGTTTTGCGTTTATGTTTTTGCCCGATCCGGTTTCAGTTTTTGTTTTGTATGTGCCGTTTCAATGCACTTAAAAAGCACGCCAAATGGACAAGTTCAGGTCTGGTCTTCGTCGAGGGCGGACGTGTTTTGCGGAGCTCTCGCTGATCGTGCTGAATTTTGGCATTGTGCTGTACTGTGCTGCTTGTTATACTAACATATACTACTACTGTCATTTTACTGAAGTGTCGGATATTGGGTGTAGTCTCTCGCTTGGGGACGTGGTTGCTCGTTTTATAGCACGCCTGGTTTATAGTTTATTGTTGGGTTCCCTTTATTTTTTCCCTGCCTGGGCATGTTTTTTCTGGATATAGAGATGCTGCAGGCCCTTGCATCCCAAAATACGTATGATTTGAAGTTTCCGGACTGATGCTGCCCGATTAAAGAGGGTTTCCTCCCTTAAGGGTGTGGAGGGTCTCACTGTCACCCCATATGATCGCTCTGTGGTGGTGACGGTGTTGTACCTCAATTTTGAGGTAGATCAGGGCCTGGTGGCGAGGGTTCTAGGACAATACGGAACTGTCTCTGACAGGCGTTGGGTTAAGTATAATCCCCTCCGTCCTGTTCATAGGGGTTTCTAAGGCCCACATCAGGTATTTTGGGCAGCCCCGCACCTGTTTCCAGGGTAGGGAGGAGGGGCATGAGGCCAAGTCATGCCCAAACAAACGTTGTGGCAGATGCCTGCAGTTGGGGCATGAGAGGGCAACACGTCCCAATCAGGTGCGGTGTAACCTGTGTGGGGAGGAGGGACATGTCTCTGGTGCCTGCCCCACATCGTACTCTGCGCGTGCAAGTGCAGATGTGAGGTGGTCTGTGGGAACCCTGAGGTTAGGCCCTTCCCAACCCTCCACATCAGTACCTGAGGCACAATCCGCACCAGCTCCTGTGGAGGCTGGAATACTGACAGTGGAGAATGACCTTCAACTGTCATCGGATTCGGAGTCTTCTGTGCCACCAGCACCAGATCCATGTAATAAAAAGGCCAGGTCAGAGACAGTTTTGTAGTTTCACACTCCACATTTCATGAATGGTCCCCTGTCCCTCATGACCCTGAATGTTAACGGCATGAGGGACAGTCGGAAGCGGTCCAGAATATTCCAATTTTGTAAATCATTAGGTGTGGACTTCGTTTTCCTCCAAGAGACTCACATTGTTAATGAAGACGATGTCTACACCTGGTCCTACGAATGGGGTGGGGGTTTGTTCGCTTCCTTTGGTTCCGCATCTTCCTGTGGATCTGTCATTTTAGTTTCTAAGGATGGACTTCCCTGGTCGGAAAGGTTGATCATGATCATGAGGGCCGGTTGGTATGCATCACCATCAAACATCCTTGCGGGAACTTCTTATGTAACGTTTATGCTCCTAATCAACCTACAGACAGAAAAAATTTCTCTGCTACCCTGCCATCCTTCGTTCCTGGCTGTGCCCCTTGTATCCTATCTGGAGACTTCAACTGTGTCCCTGACACCGGTTGGATCGAATGTCCACCTTCAAATCTTCAAGCTGTAGTGTCGGTATGGTGGAGTTGGACATGTTCACAAAGAATCACGATATGGTTGACGTTTTGGAGAGTGCAGCATCCTGGCTTGTCCGTGTTCACTTGGCACCGCCCTGATGGCACGGACGCCTCAAGGTTGGACCGGGTGTACGCTCCAACGGCTCTGTCACCAAAGTTGTGGCATGTCCAATTTCGGACCATGATGCAGTTACTCATTCCAACCCCCAGAGTCATGGCCAGTAGGGAGGGGTTCTGGAAAATGAACACAGATATTCTAACGGAGGCTGAATAAAGCAAAGATTTTAAGGCCAGGTACGAAGGGTGGCGAACTTTGAGGCCGGCCTTTTCACCAGATTTAGAGTGGTGGGAAGATGTAAAGACCCGCACCAAACGTTAGCAAGAGCTCGTCGAAGAAGGGAGGAGTTCCTGCTCCCCGTGGAAACCCAACCCAACTTTCCATTGCCGGATAAAAGGTATTATGTGGTATTCCAGCATGTGCATCTTGGGTGGGATGGTTTCATCTGGAAACTCCTGCCGAAAATATGCCATGTATCCTTTAATGGTGAGCTCTGGAATGAAAAGAGAAAATGAAATGGAAACTTACACATCTCAGCTCAAGTGCAATATTTTATAGATGTTTATGACAGAACGTTTGTCATCAGAGCTCCCTACCTAATGATTGGATGTCTTCATCACTCAGAACTGAAAACACGTTAATTTGCTTATGGCAGACAGAGAAGAGGCGGAAGAGAGTCCGGTATTTCGTGGCAATTGAGTTTGCTTCAGGGAGGAGTTGTGGACATAAAGATCCCACGACATCAGGGGCTACAGACATCAGTTTGTCAATGTTTCCCTTCTGAAAGAGAAAATGAGGTTAAAATGTAACAATGTTTGAGAATTTGCCATTAGTTGCATAAGATTGCTGTCATGAGTCAGATCACATTGAGTACTGTACTTTTGTAAGACAGCTCTCTCTTAAGCTAACATCCATGTTTTGGTGGAACGCCATTCTTAAAACGTGCAACTATACAGTGAATGGATCCAGAAATGCTGCTTGAATACTGTGGACAGCTACAGCACTGTCAGTTTGTTGTGGCAAGGTATCCTGTGAGAAATTGAGTTCTCGAAGAAAGTAAGGTGTACAGTACCTGACAGCACCTGTGAACATGGTTACCAACAAAGCTTCTCCCATGATAAGCTTGGCGATGGACCTTTATCAGTTGAAGTTTTTCTTCTAGTTTTCTGACAATTGGGCCATCATCTCGTTTCAGTTTTGGAATTTGTTGCTTGGCTACCTGGGATTCTTTGAGCTAAAAAAGATAAAGGAAAACTGAACATGAGAAAACCTTTTAATCAGCAATATTATACTATAAGGCTGAGCTGTTCTTAAAGAGGAATTTCTCTTGCCCCAAGTTTTACAAAGGGAATAGCAAAACTCACAATTAGTGACTGCTCTTTGATTGACATCTATGTTACAAATTAAAAAAAAAAATGCAGAGTTGCTCATATTAAACAGTATGTATTGAGGGTGTTTTGATACACATTAGGGTCTTGTATGCTCACCAGGATGTGACCTTCATCAACTATGATTATGACAACAGTATACACAAAGAGAATCCACACACAGATATGGGTGGAGCTAGGACTTTCTCTTTCAAGTGATCTGTTATCATAGCTGAATAAATGGTAGTGTTTGGGTCATCCTCAGAGAGTCCGATTAGATGTTCTCGGAGAAGCATTGCAGCCTCGTTTAAATCTTCTGCCTGTTGTTCCAGAGCCCTTGCTTGAGTAAGTGTTTTGCAGGTGTCTTCAAACAACATCCTCTAAGTTCATAGTTGAAGCCAGTTTGATATCTAACTCATGCAATTTGTCTTCATACGAGTTGAAGTGCTTTAAGAAAAGCCCAAGGCTAATATGGAGGCCTGGAATGCACACCTGTAAAACAATGACATGCCAAATGGTGCAGCATGAATGTATTTATATTGCTGTATTTTATACACTGGATGATGTTTCATGTATAAAGGAGTACATATTTAAAATGAATTTGTTTTCATGTACAGTATAATCTTCACTATGGTGGAAGTGTTCATCATTGTTGCACTGTATCCCTTAAGTTTAAAATTACCTGTTCTAGTGGGATGTCGAAAAGTGGTTCCTCAATGACAGTCTGAGAAGTTGGGGGTTGTCTCATTTGGATTTTGGTTCTGTTACACCACAGACAGCAGTGCCTCCCTAAAAAAAAACACAAATGCAGAATATATTCATGGCGAACTATTTAGGATATTAATACTGTATTGTAAAATGTGCTATAAAATATGTGCTATTATGAAGGATATTTTATGTTTGGTTGTATTACTGTACACCACAGACATCAGTACCAGTGACCCCCTCCCCCTATTACAGTGTCTGAACAGTCATAGCTTCAATGATGTTTCTCTGAGAAGTTGTTCCCCCTACAGTATTTTTACATCTGAACAGTCCTTGCTTCAATGATGTTACTCTGAGAAGTAACCACACCCCCTCCAGCTTCAGTTTTTGAACAGTCCTAGCTTTAATGTTATTACTCTGAGAAGGTAGGGGCTGTCTCAGCAAATAACATGGGACTGCCCAGAGTATCTTACCACTGGCTCCTGCTAGACCATACATTTTGCACAGGTATTCGTAGTCACCAAAGGCAAATATTCTAAACTTCTTGTCTCTGAAAGATAAGAAAATATGATATTCTTACACAAATGGTTGTTTAGTGTAAAAATTTTGGAGTGGGCATTAATCAGTAAGGGGAGAAGCTATTTTCTTGCATTCTACCCCTTTTGCTTTTTTGTATGTACTTACTGTACAGTAACCACCATTTCCAGTGATAATATTTGTCACAAATACAGTAGCAAATGGAACGCAGCTGAATTACTGCATAATACTTCCATTTGCTACTGTATTTGTGACAAATATTATCACTGGGAATGGTGGTTACTGTAAGTACATACAAAAGGGGTTACTATGTTGGGTTCCTTGCCAGGATGTCTTGTGTATTATTGATACTCCAAAAGCACAGGGAAGAGGAGGCCATCCACTATTCACTATCATCAGCAACTATAGATCAGATAACATCTCTAGTACAAAATCTGGGCTAAATTGACTTTGGTGAGAGTGCACTGCAGGCAGCATCAAATAACATACACATGTAATGATTAACTTTATTGTAGTTGTATTCCTTTTGACATGTGAGTGAAAATTGCGAGCAATGGAAGAAATGAAAACAAAATCAAAGAACTGTTACTTCTGTAGTCATGCTATGAACATGTGTAACTTAAAAACAGATAACGTTAGCCTACCAGAGCAATTTTCCCCCCCATTGCACATTTTTAACTCTTTTAATGAAGTGCCCCCAAGAATGGGCCATAAAATTACATTTTATGAGAAATTGAATTTTAATGTGATCATATCATTCTCATGCTGCTTAGTTTTGAAGTCGTAGCATGTATAATTCAAGAGTTATGGGCCCTCGAATATGGGACTTTGTGCCTTTTGCAGAGTTTCTTCCAAAAATTGTTGGATACTACTCATTTTATTTCCCTTATCTAACCATGAAGGAGGTCCATACTTGTATATGATTTTTTGTACATATAATCAGATGTTCAACTTTCTTCACAAAAAACTTCAAACATGTGGGTATTTGCCCACGGGGTCAACGACCTCCCTATATGGGGCCCCATTTTAAAAAATTTTTCAATAGGACCATGTTTGGACCCCAGTCATTCAACCATTAGAAATGTTATGTTGCTATACTTGTTTCTACCTTTAGACCTGTGACCAAATAATGCTGTGCTCAATTAAGAAGTACCACTGATACTTAGTTTAGGGCCCAGATGGGCCCAAATTTTGAAATTTGTTTTTAAAAACAAAGGAAGCTAGGTTTATTTGGCTACTACACTGCTCACATACAAATTTTCAGCTTTATATCTTATCCCCATGAAAAGTTATGGACCTGCAAAATCACTATAAATGGCAATGAGAGCTTTCTCCTGGAAAATATGGTATTGCGCAATACTTTTCAGAGGGCCGTAACTCGAAAACCGTTTGAGCTATGGAGCTGCAATTTTCAGTGATTTCGTTTAGTATATATTGCAACATTTTGAGGGAGTTTCATCAAAATCTGAGGGGGTCACCTCAAATTGCATATTATAAAGTACTTTTTGGGTTTCTGTTAGCATGGCAGTACATAGTTAACCACATCTCACAGACAACTACGTAGCTCCATTTTTTCACAGGGGTGGCCCACCCGTCCCTTTCCTCTCCTGAGATGGTCCTTCTTCACTCTACCCCTCTTTTCCTCCACCCTGCCTTTTTTAACAAAATTTATTTTCGAGTTCCAAGGAGAATGCTGTTAAACTCTGCTTGTGTGCTTTTTAAGTGCATTGAAACGGCACATACAAAACAAAAACAAACCGGATAAATCAGAAAATTATGTTCATTACAGTAATAAGCTATATATACAGATATTTACAAAACTATGTACAGAAAATTATACACACAGATATTTACATAGTATTTACAAGCCCCTTACATACCCACCCTTTTACAAATTGACCACCACACGGTCCCCCCTCACCGAAACGAGTGGACCCCATCGCCTACCGAACGCCGACCTTGGCAGACGAACGAAGTCGGACTCAACCCTCAGTCTCACCTCCGCCTTCACCGATGCCAGGACGACGTCCGCAGGCTTCCCCATCCCCCTAAAAACAACGTTACATTATGGAGGCCGAAACAAAGGTAAGTATGCCCTGAATACTTGTACTGCATGGCGGGGGTGAAAGACCATACAAAGCATAGTCCCGGCCGACCGCCCAGGGCTTGGAACCATTCCCAAAGGAGGGCCACAAATTCACACTGCCAAAACACATGTGACACACTTTCCCACAAGGCCCAACCCACCACGCCTAACATCCTGATAAACCATCCCTCTTTTTACGAGCTCCGTCTTCCCTGACCATAAAAACCTAAACACAGCCCTCTCGAGACGCAACAGGACACCCTTTGGAGCAGCCAGAACAGTGCCTGGGTACCACAAAAGGGGATAAATAAAACTAGATTCAAACAAAACTTCTTCAAAATTTTAAAGAGGAATCCATGATCAACCATGTCGAAGGCCTTCTCCTGATCGAGGGAGACAAGCGCACATGGAAGATCACGGTCCATCACGTATTCAACTAAGTCCCGCACCACCCAGAGGTTCTGCTGAATACTGTGTCCCCGCACCGCACAGGTCTGAAAGGACCCTACAAGATCTGGCATTGGTGATTGGCTGTTTGTTTTTCGGTTCGAGGGGGTCTCCTGACTTAGGCAGCAAAGTTATTATGCCTGTGCGCTGCGAGTGGCTCAATGAGCCAGCGAGGAAGGCAGAGACGAACACTATGCTATGGTACCCCAGAAGCGTTTATAGAATTCCACTGGAATACCGTCGGATCCAGGTGCCTTTCCGCTTTTCATCTTCACCACTGCCTTCCAGAGCTCGTCAAAAGTCAAAGGGGAGCCAAGTTCATCATTCCGATCTTTAGAGGGCGTCTTGTCAATATTATCTAATAGGGACTTTTGAAGGTCTTCATCGACATCTGCCTGGGTATACAGCTGCTTATAAAAGTTTTTGTACTCTTCTACAATGTCGAGAGGGTCCTTATGTACCACACCGTGGGCGTCACGGACAGCTTTTATGCTGCGATCAATGGCATACTTTGTGACGTCCCGGTAGAACTTAATGGTTGGTTTCTCCTCCGCCTCCACACATTGCACACGAGCACGAACCCGGGCCCCGTGTAGTTTTTCATCAAGATACTGTTGGATTGCATGAAGTGCGGAGGGGTCCCCGTTCCTCTCCCTAGAGCAAAGTGAAAGGAACTCCCCCCTTCTTCGACGAGCTATATTCAGCGTCCGTTAGAATATCTGTGTTCATTATCCAGAACCCCCTCCCTACTGGCCATGACTCTGGGGTTGGAATGAGACAGTAACTGCATCATGGTCCGAAATTGGACATGCCACAACTTCGCAATCACTTGGTGACAGAGCCGTTGGAGCGTACACCCGGTCCAACCTTGAGGCGTCCGTGCCATCAGGGCGGTGCCAAGTGAACACGGACAAGCCAGGATGCTGCACTCTCCAAACGTCAACCATATCGTGATTCTTTGTGAACATGTCCAACTCAAAAATTCCTTCTGTCTGTAGGTTGGTTAGGGGCATAAACGTTACATAGGAAGAAATTCCCGCAAGGATGTTTGATGGTGATGCATACCAATCGGCCCTCATGATCAACCTTTCCGACCAGGGAAGTCCATCTTGGAGAAACTAAAATGACAGACCAAAGGAAGCGTATGAAATGTGGAGTGTGAAATTACAAAACTGTCTCTGACCTAGCCTTTTTATTACATGGATCTGGTGCTGGTGGCACAGAAGGACTAACTCCCCCTCCCCGGTCGGACACCTCCCCTGAGGCCGACCTTTTCAACTTGGGCTCAAGTTCAACGGCTTCACAAATCAAACCAGCCCTCCCCAGATGGTGGGTCCTTTGGTGGAGGCTCTGAGGCAGGTCCTCCCACATCTGACATGCCAATGTCAGACTCCGAATCCGATGACAGTTGAAGGTCATTCTCCACTGTGAGTATTCCAGCCTCCCCAGGAGCTGGTGCGGATTGTGCCTCAGGTACTGATGTGGAGGGTTGGGAAGGGCCTACCTCAGGGTTCCCACAGACCACCTCACATCCCTTAGAAGCTAGGAACTCTTGTTCCACCTGATGTGCCACGTCATCAGGCGTAGGGGACCTGGGTTCCTCCACCACTGGTTCAGGGTGTGAAGACGAGGGTTCACCCGCCGGCTCCACATCTGCACTTGCACGTGCAGAGTACGATGTGGGGCAGGCACCAGAGACATGTCCTTCCTCCCCGCACAAGTTACACCGCACATCATTGGGACATGTTGCCCTCTCATGCCCCAACTGCAGGCATCTACCACAACGTTTGTTAGGGCATGACTTGGCCTCATGTCCCTCCTCTCTACACTGAAAACAGGTGCGGGGCTGACCGAAATACCTGATGTGGGCCTTCAAACCCCCTATGAACAAGACGGAGGGAATGTCTTTCGTCAGCTCCATACGGAACTGTCTCTTTCCGTTGAGAATTCCGGCCAAATCACCTTCATTATACTTGACCCAACGCCAGTCAGAAACAGTTCCGTACTGCCCTAGAAACCTCGCCACCAGGCCCTGATCCACCTCAGAATTGAGGTAAAACACTGTCACCACTACAGAGCGATCATATGGGGTGACAGTTAGACCCTCCACACCCTTAAGGGAGGAAACCCCCTTTAATCGGGCAGCATCAGTCCGGAACTTCAAATCATACGTATCTCTATATCCTTTACCTCTACCTTATTGTTCTTCAACACAGAAAAAACATGCTGGGGTGTAACATTCCCCCTCGACTCAAACTGCAACTTAACGATACTGCTATCCCGACCTCCGGGCATAGCAGCAAAAGTTTGTGGCACAGGGCCACGCAGCAACTAGAGAGAAAACTTCAGCACAGCAGATCAAACCCCAGGCACGGAAAATAGAAAGGGAACCCAACACTACACTACACTATAGACCAGGCGTGCTTAAAAACGAGCACGACTAAACCACACCCAATACCCAACACTTCAGTAAAATGACAGTAGTATATGTTAGTATAACAAGCAGCACAGCACAATGCCAAAACTCAGCACGATCAGCGAGAGCTCCGTGAAAACACGTCCGCTCTCGACGAAGACCAGAACTCTGTTAAACTCTGCTTGAATATAGTCAAACCCTTGAGCTTCAGGGAGCTTCTGCTGGACCACTGGTCTTCGTCGAGAGCGGACGTGTTTCACGGAGCTCTCGTCGATTGCTCGTGCTGAATTTTAGCATTGTACTGCTGCGCTGTGTTGGCATACTTGTTATACTATACTATACTACTGTCATATTGTTACGTGTTGGGTCTAGTTTCTCTTTTGGGGACGTGGTTTGGTCGTGCTCGTTTTAAAGCACGTCTGTTTTATAGTTGTTCTGTGTTGGGATATCCTTATTTACCCTGGTTTGGTTTGACCTACGGTGCTGAAGTTTTCTCTCTATTTGCTGCGTGGCCTTGTGCCACAAACCTTTTGCTGCTATGCCCGGAGGTCGGGATAGCACAATTGTAAAGTTAGAGTTTAAGTCGGAGGTGAGTGTTCCTCCGGCGCAAGTGTTTACCTTGTTAAAGAATAAGGGTGTTGAAGTTAAAGAAATAGAGATGTTGCAGGCGCTTGCGACCCGCAACACGTACGACCTAAAGTTCAGGTCTGATGCTGCCCGTGTTAAAGGCGTGTCTTGCCTGAAGGGGGCAGAGGGGCTCACTGTCACCCCATATGATCGCTCTGTGGTGGTGACAGTGCTGTTTCTGAACTATGAGGTCGAGCAGCGCCTGGTTGCGAGGGTTCTGGGCCAGTACGGGGCTGTCTCTGACATGCGAATGTGTGTTTACAATGAGGGTGAATTAAAGGGCATTCTGAACGGCAAGAGACAGTTCCGTATGGAATTACATAAAGATATTCCATCCTGTCTGTTTATAGGGGGTTCGAAGGCCCACATAAGGTACTTCGGGCAGCCCCGCACCTGCTTTCATTGTTCAAAGGAGGGGCACGGGGCCAGGTCTTGTCCCAACAAACGTTGTGGCAGGTGTCTACAGGTGGGGCACGACAAGACTGATTGTCCCAACGAGGTGCGGTGCAACCTTTGTGGCAGGGATGGGCATATCTCTGGTGCTTGTCCCACGTCATACTCTGCCCGTGCCAGTGCAGATGTGAGGCAGGCACCCGACCCCTCGCAATCAGGCCCAGAATATTCCACACAGGAATTGGAGGAGGCGGCGCAGGAAGTGGAACAGGATTTCCTCGCCTCCAAACAGTGTGAGGCGGGAACTGGGTCTCCAGAGGCAGACTCTCCACCATCATCACCAACCCCCGGGGAGGCTGATGTGACAACAGTTGTGGAGGACCTCCACCTGTCCTCCGATTCTGATTCTATTAATGAGATGTCAGATGATGGAGAGCCTGCCTCTGAGCCTCCTCCAAAGGATCCACCATCGGGGGAGGGTTGGTTTGACTTGTGTGGGACTTCTGTGCCAGAATCCCCACTGAAGAGGTCGGCCTCAGGTGAGGTGTCAGACTGTGGGGGCAATGCGGAGCCCATACCCAGGAATCCGCAGAGCAAAAAGGCCAAGTCCCAGGTAAACACGTAGCCAATGCCCTATCATGGCCGATCACCTGTCTCTCTTGACCCTAAATGTTAATGGCTTGAGGGACAGTCGGAAGCGATCCAGAATATTTCAGTTTTGTAAATCACTGGGTGTGGACTTCGTTTTTCTCCAGGAGACCCATATTGTAAATGAGGATGATGTCCACACCTGGTCCTTCGAATGGGGTGGGGGTTTGTATGCTTCCTTTGGTTCCCCGACGTCTTGTGGTTCAGTTATTTTACTTTCGCCTAGGTGGTCCACCCTGGTCGGAAAAGTTGATTCTGATCACGAGGGTCGGTTGGTGTGCTAAAGCACCCATGTGGAAGCTTCCTTCTGTGTAACGTTTACGCACCCAATCGGCCTTCAGATAGAAGGAACTTTTTCATGACCCTGCCATCCTTCGTTCCTGGCAGTGCCCCTTGTATCCTGGCTGGAGATTTTAACTGTGTCCCTGACGTACAGCTCGATCGTAAGTCCTCTTGTGTGTCTTCGGGCTGTAGCGTTGGCATGGCGGAACTGGACATGTTTACAAAGAATCACGACATGGTTGACATTTGGAGAGTGCAACATCCCGGTTTGTCCGTGTTCACTTGGCACCGCCCTGATGGCACGGACGCGTCAAGGTTGGACCGGGTGTACTCTCCCTTGGCCTTGTCTCCGAGTGATTGTGAAGTTGTGGCATGTCCAGTTTCGGATCATGATGCAGTTACTGTCTCCTTCCAACCCCCTGAGTCATGGCCTTCAGGGAGGGGATTCTGGAAAATGAATACAGATATCTTAACGGAGGCTGAATATAAAGAACAACTGAAAGCCAGGTACGAAGGGTGGCGAACACTGAGGCCGGCCTTTTCAACGGGTTTAGAATGGTGGGATGAAGTTAAGTCTCGCATCAAACGTTTTACAGTTGAGTATTGTGTAGCAAGAGCTCGTCGAAGGAGGGAAGAGTTCCTCTCGCTCTGCGTTAGGGATAGGAACGGGGACTCCTCCGCACTCCATGCCATCCAGCAGCACCTTGATCAGAAGTTGCATGGGGCCCGTGTTCGTGCTCGCGTACACTGCGTGGAGGCGGAGGAAAAGCCAACCATCAAATTTTACCAAGACGTCACAAAGTATGCCATTGATCGCCGTATTAGAGCAGTCCGTGACGTCCACGGTACGGTACAGAAGGACCCCCTCGACATTGTCGAAGTGTATCAGAACTTCTATAAACAGCTTTACACCCAGGCAGATGTCGATGGGGTCCTTCAAAAGTCCCTTTTAGATAATATTGATAAGTTCCCCTCTACGGAGCAGAACAATGAACTTGGTTCCCCCTTGACTGTCGACGAGCTCTGGAAGGCGGTGACGAAAATGAAGGACGGAAAGTCGCCAGGGTCGGACGGTATCCCGGTAGAATTCTACAAACGCTTTTGGGGTATCGTTGGACATGATCTCCGGGATGTATTTACCTCTGCCTTCCTTGCTGGTTCGTTAAGCCCCTCGCAGCGCACAGGTGTAATTACTTTGTTACCCAAGTCTGGAGAGACCCCCTTGAACCGAAAAACAAGCGACCAATAACATTGTTAAATGTGGACTATAAGATCCTGGCGAAAGTCCTTTGCAACCGGCTAGGTACTGTCATGCCGGATCTTGTAGGGTCCCTTCAGACGTGTGCGGTGCGGGGACACAGTATTCAGCAGAACCTCTGGTTGGTGCGGGACTTAGTAGAGTATGTAATGGACCGTGATCTTCCATGTGCGCTTATCTCCCTCGATCAGGAGAAGGCCTTTGACATGGTTGATCACGGATTCCTCTTTAAAGTCTTAAAGAAGTTTTGTCTGAACTCTTTCTTTGTTAAATGGATTGCTTTATTGTATAATAATGTATATAGTCGTGTTATTGTCAATGGCATACCGTCTGACCCCTTTAGAGTACAACGTGGGGTACGGCAGGGATGCCCCCTGTCACCTTTACTCTATGTATTGTTTAGTGAATCGCTTGCGAGAGCCCTCCATGAAGACCCTTTGTTTCGACCTTTTCATATTCCTGGTGGAGCCACAGTCAAGTGCCTTCAGTATGCTGATGATGTCACGTGTGTAGTCTCTGACCTAGCTTCCTTCAGGGCCCTGTCTGACATCCTGTCTACCTTTCAAAGAGCGACTGGTGCCAGACTGAACCCCGCCAAGACAAAAGGACTCCGTCTGGGTAAGTGGCGGTGGAAACAACTGCCCTTCGTGGCATCTTGGGTTGACGATGCCATGAAAATCAATGGTATATGGTTTGGTTACGGCTCACCTGAGTCACTTACCTGGAACGAAAAGGTGGACCTGGCGGAAGCTAGGATGACAGACTATGGGGAGCGTTACATTAGTCTAATGGGGAAAGTAACAGTTATTAATCGTTTCGTTTACCCTCTCTTGTGGTACCCGGGCACTGTTCTGGTTGCTCCAGTGGGTGCCCTTGTGCGACTTGAGAGGGCCGTATTTAAGTTCTTATGGTCAGGGAAAACGGAGCTGGTCAGAAGAAAGGTTGTGTACCAGGAACTTAGACGTGGGGGCCTAGGCCTTGTGCATTTTCCCTCAAAGCTCCGTTTTCTCCTGGCAAAGTGTGTGTTTAGTGCTGTTGACAGTGAGATGCCCTTTGCGTATTTTGTCCGTTATTGGGGGCGATTGTCATTACGTGGGTTCTTTCCGTCCCTGTTTCGTAATAGTATGCCCCACAGCGGGAGACCCTCAAAGACATATTGTCACCTGAGGGATACTCTCCGTATGATGTCAACTGTAGGGAGGTTTCGCAGTCCAGCGCGGGGACCTGTACCGGGCCATTTTTAATGACTTGGCGGGCCAGGTCCATCCAAGCGATTATGCCTTACAGCCGGAAGTGTGGACCGTAGTGCACAGCAAGTCACTAGACTACCGCCGGCGGGACTTGCTGTGGCGAATTGCACATGATGCCATTGTAACCAATCTCAAGCGCCTTCGGTGGCGTCTTGGAGATGGCATATGCCCCCGCGCTGGGTGTACAAAGTGGGAGAGTGTGCCCCATGTGTTTTGGCATTGCGGTTTTGTGGCTCTCCTCTGGGAGTGGTTTCAAGCCCTGGCTGACCGGCTAACGCTTTGCAACACTTGGGCGGTCAGCCGGGACTATGCATTGTATGGTCTATCGCCACCACCACCGCCATGCAATGCAAGTATTCGTGGCATACTCACCTTTGTTTCGGCCTCCATTAAGCTGGCTGTTTGGAGAGACCGATGTAATATTGTTTTTAGGGGTGAAGGGAGGCCTGTCGACGTCGTGTTGGCGTCGGTAAAGACGGAAATCAAACTGAGGGTCGAGGCCGACTTTGTTCGTTTGCCGGGGTCCACGTTCGGCAGACGTTGGGGACCAATTGTTTCGGTGCGGGCGGGGCGGGTGGTAGTTAATTTGTAATAAATCCTGTTTCCTCAGGGGTCGTTTTGTACATATTTTTTCTTTGTTTGGTAATGTGTAAATAGGTGAGTTTGTAAATAGTCCTGGGTTGGGGTGGGTTTTGTAAATTATCGTCACAAAATCTTGCTTTGCGTCCGTAATGGTATGAATTCTGTACATAGTTCAAGTTATGTTTTGTCCCGTCTGGTCTGAGTTGTGTTTTTCGTTCTCCGTGCCCGTTTCTATGTACGTAAAAAGCACAGCCCTTTTCATGCTCACACTTTGCTCTTCAGCTATGCTTACCCTGTCCCTCTTACACTGAAGCTAGGGGGGTGCCCCTCCCTCCTTCTTGTTTATAAATATTGCTCACTTCAAATCATTTTGTCATTTTGTTATTTTGCCTAGACAGCAGAACCTACCTTTTCAACTCTCTATTTCTTTTCCAAGAACTGCCCATATCTGCCTTCAGACTAAGGAATTCCTCTGCTGAAATCATCACTTTTGCATTATTAATGCCTTGCAAGCCTGTTTGCAGTTCATTGCTGGATTTGGAGATTTCATGCCTTAGTTGTTCAGCTGAAGCACCCCCACTTACAATGTCTCGAGCCCTTTCTAGCAGTTTAGCTCTCCGCCTTACTGTTGCTTGTGATGCTGCTCCACTATCTACTCTTGGCTTAGGCATGCAAATAGCAGTTAGTGGCTACAAAGAAAAGGGAAATTGAAGATTGTCATATACATCAACCCCCAAATTCTAAATTGGTTCTACCCTTTGGTTAACATCACATTCAGATTATGCATAGTAACTCATATTGTACAACCTGCCCAGGGAGTATTTCAATTTTACATGTTAAGAGCATTTTTTGCCCTTTAAGCAATCAACTTTGAATTTATTTAAGTTGTAGGAGGGGCTGCAGGAAGTATAAGTATAGGTTGGTAGAATTGTATTCTAGCCCCCCTCCCGTCTCCGCGGTCCCTGGTTTATTATGAGTGTAATATATTATGTAAGCATCCTTAAGTACTGCAAATGTTTTAAGTATCATTCATTCAATCATTCATTTATCCATCATTCATTTTTGTTGCACTTACCAGACCACCTGTTTTGAAAGAGACTGCCATCCCATCCTCAGATTGCTGAAGTTTAGTTTGTAAAATGTGGCTTCCTAGGGCCTCCATGGAAGGGGTAGGTGGAGCATCAAGAGGGCGACTCATCATTTTTGCTATGTCTGATTGGCAGTCATGCATCCCTTCATCTGACATTGGCAAAGTGGCTTTACATTTCACACATGTACATTCTTGCCTCAGGAAAGCTGCAGCAAAGTATGCCCTTGGAGATGTGATTTCAAGGTATTTAACTGAAGTTTTGCAGACAGGGCAGTTGAATTTTATGTCATTTTGGTACTTTGCCTTAACACATGTTTTGCAAAAAAGGTGCTGGCATGGACTCTCCAGAGCTTCATTAACAGTACTGTTACATAGCCCACACAAAAATGCCTTAGTGATGCACCTGAATTGATACGAATCATGGACATCCACTTTAGGACCACAGGAAAGCTGTTCAAGGTGGTCTGCTGGTGATATACATTTTTTTTTCTCCCTGGACTCTTAAATTTCTTTGATCTGCCACCTTTTTTCTGCTGCTCCACAGTTAGGCAAACATTGCATGGCCCAGTTCTGGGATGCACCATCCATTCTTTGGCTGTGAATGGTTTGCCCATGTAGGATCTACTGTAGCAGTGGAGGCAGAAATGTTGGGGGTGTATTTCAGGATCATCCTCAGTAACATCAATGTGAAATGTTCCTTGTAACTTGTCCCTGTCTGTTGCTGCAGTCAAGCGTTCTCCACATGTTCTACAAATTTGAAACAGTTTTAGTTTGTAACCATAATAATTTCCTGTGTTAGTAGCTGTGTATTCCTGAATCAATAAATGAATAAAAATATATGATGCAACCTTATATAACTTGTGTACGTACATGGGCTGTATGGCACTGAGGGTTATGTTAGATGAAGTTTAACAGCCTGCATGCTTGTTTCAAACCTATTGGTTCAAGACAGATTTTAAGGGGAAATATAATGCGGGATAACCAGACTGACTATAATGGTAGGACTGTATCTGTCATGACTGAAAGATTACATTGGCATTTTGGCTCATATGACTTAGTCCTCTAAACGTTTCTTCCTTACTTTATAACTTTATACCTAATTGTATTTCTAAAAATCAGCTAAACTATCATTTTTAACCCAATTAATATTTTTCTTGCTTAGCAGCTATAGCTAGCATAATCTGACACTGGTCTAGCCTAAATGTATATTCACAGCTGATGACCTTTTATCATATTAAACCAACTAAGCGAGTTCATGGTCATGCCAGTTATTACAGTGTGGTAAATCTTACGGTCTTGTTAAATCCATTACGAATTTTACAATGGGTGTTCGATACATACAATATTTGGTGGGATATGCATGCAGTAGGCCTAAATGCTTGCTGCACTTTCTGATGCATGAGGGTATGGAGACAGGCATAGGAGTGCTTGCAGACTTACACCTGTACATTATATTGTTTCCAAAGCAATTGTAAGCCTACATCAGCCCCTATTCTAGCATTAAGGCGTGTGGGTGGTGGACTGCAGGCTGCGCAACACTTTATAAGTTTCAGAGGTTAAAATTAAACTGCATTATCATCTTGAAATTTTGCATAGGCCTTGTTTTGGGACAAAAAAGTAGGACAAGGAAGCTTTAACCCCAAAAGTAAGGTCTCAGATAAAATTTATTTATCCACCCCCTCCCCCAATAAAAACATCCAAGCATGAGGCTTCCACTGCATGCCTTGAAATAACTTGCCATTCTCCACGCCAGAATATTCCAGCACCCAGTCCAAATCTTGAGGGGCCATTGGTCCATATCCACCACTCATTTCATTTTTTCCCCATATTTATGCCATTAATGATGAGGTGCAAGCTTGGCTTGTAGGCTGTACATAATTGGGACTGATACAGGCGTACCTGTTACCCCAGTTTGCCACATACCCCTTGCCTGCTACTGAAATACACTTGCCACCCTCTCAACCCTACCAGTTCTCTCACCTAATATAGGAAACTAACTGATGCCCTCATTCTGCCAGAAGTTTGCATTTTTTAACTCATCAGCCCCCTTCATCCTTTCCCTTTTTCATATTATGAATATGAGGTGGCCATAGTCGGTTTATCGTATAGCCCACACAGCACGCTATGTACACAGTGTGTGTATCAATCAACACAACTCGTTTTAGCCTGCCGGCAGTACAACTGTAGGCCAAACGTTCGTTAAAAAATACTTTACTGTGCGACATAGCGTAAGTGTCTAAGGGAATCATCATCTAAACTAAAAAACTTTATCATTGCTTATTCGTAGAAAACTGCATTTTGCTTATAAATAAAGAAATTCTGACGGGGTTTTCCCTAAGTATTGAACACTTACTGTGCTAAGGCATTGCGATCCCTAACGAAGGACTATAGGTCTTGTTCGCTGTATTTTCACTTCATTTCCCTTCTTTGTAAGTTGAAAACAGCGTTTATGTGTGGGGAACTTGCTTTCTTTTCATATTCATCATTTTACATTTCATAAAATTGTCCATATTC
This sequence comes from Holothuria scabra, assembly GCA_037179385.1. Lineage (NCBI taxonomy): Eukaryota > Metazoa > Echinodermata > Holothuroidea > Aspidochirotida > Holothuriidae > Holothuria > Holothuria scabra. Next base: position 8,602,914 of record CM074179.1, read on the forward strand.
CCCGCCGTGAAACTTTTTCGGATGTCATTCGTAGTTCGCGGGTATAGTTGAGCGTCCATGACAACCGTCGTCTGCTACGGTAGCTGGTAGAGGGCGACTGGCGCATGCGTGTAGTACTTCAAAACCGAAAGATCGTTAAGCTCGTTGCTGAAGAATATACGTGTGGAGGTATTTGACTTTGTTTCAACCCGCACCAGGTATAGAACAAAGACTGCTTGTAAGGCCTACCCTTGACATATTCCACACATTGGACCTTGAAAGGGTCCGACGGCAGAGCATTAACAGGGAGGTTTCGATTTGCACGTTCACCTAGTCGACTGCTACGAGATTACGTCAGTTTCAGTCTCTGCGCATGCGTCACGTCGTCTCCCTCGTCCACTAGCCAAATCGAGAACGTGTCCACCGCGGTTTTGACGTTCGCTCCAAACTGCAACGAACTTTCACATGTGTGACGTCACAGAAGTTCTGAAAATGGATTAAGTGGCAAGAATGCATGCTAGTTTCCCTCCTCGTGATCTGTTTTGCCCAAATGCGGTCACTTTTTACCTAAAATGTATATGAGATTGATGATTCATTGGGGGAGTATGCGTTATTTTGGACGTTTTCTTGCAACTTCAACAGACGGATATTCGAATTTGAAATATACTGTGTTCTCCATGAAAACATACCAACAACTTAACTAGCGTTCGTGTAGTAGACATGCATTTACATCGTTCAAGAAATTTAGAAAAATTACACAGGGCTAAGCTGTAAATTCTCCATTTTAATACGACTCGTCCACGTCGACCCTTACACTGGGAAATCGAAACAGGCTTTAACAGTCGACGTACCATAGCAGTGGACGCGTTCAAGAGGGCAAGCTGGTTAACTAGAACGAAGTCCACGTTCACTGAATCGAAAGCTCGGTATTAACATCCGGACTACGTACACTATTATACAATAAGGTTACCCATTAAAGAAATGTTGGGCTTAACTTTAATTTCCTCAATACAAGGATCCCACGATCTACCATGTAAGTGTACATGGCATATCACTGTCCTTCACATACTCAACTAGGTCCCGCACCAACCAGAGGATACCTTCAGATCCAGATATCTTTGTCAGTTTCGCATGAAACTGCCCTACTCGCGTTCCACAGGAACGTCCTCACCGCGTAGCAGATTGAATGATCTCGTGTATACGCGCTGGTGTTATGATCAGTGCATTTCAGTCCAGAAAGCTGTTATTCAGGAATTTAACAAGAGCTGGTACAGTACAAGGAACACTGAAAGGCTGTAAACCCGAACTTATCCCCTTGTGCACAGTCTCTGGGTTGTACACTTTGGGGATTCAGTAAAAGGATGTGAAAACTGACAAGTCACTAACGTAGACCCCCGAGGTTACATTGTCATACAAGCTATTAGTTGAAGTGATTTTACTCAGTGTGCATAACGATAGATGAAGCTGAAAAAATCCATGGCCAATGAACGGGACCCATAGGGATACTTATATTTTGCTACAGCCCAATCCTTTGAGGCTTTCAGGCTAGTTCGGGAAAATAGCTCTTTGCTCACTTGAGTGTAACAATAGACGGGTTAATGAGTACCTTGCAGCCTTCTAAACGCTCTTCTGTGCTCTTTCGCTGTTATTGGTTTGAATTGCGACCAAGCCGTAACAGAATTGGTGACCTAACATCCGGGAAAGAATTATACTACCAGGTAGAAAATTCGAGAAATTTCGTTGTAATTTGCAACTGTATTGTCCAGACTTCTTAGTTGTTTGTGAGTGTTTGACACAACCTCAAAATGCCATTCGATTTAGATAAATTCGTGGCTAGCCCCTCAATTGAGGAGCTCAACTCACTAGAAAAGTCTGAGATTGTAAAAGTCGCAAAACACTATGGCATTGAATTTCAGCCATTAATGCGGAAGGACGAGATTAAGAGATACATTGTAAAATATGTGGTAGATGAAAGTATTCTGCCAAATCATGACCGTGCCAACTGACAATGCATTTGAATTGAGAAAGCTTGAATTGGAAAAAGAAGTTAGATTGAAAGAATTGGAAATGCAAAGGGAAAGAGAGAAAGAGGCTAGAGAGCATGAATTTAGGTTGAAAGAACTGGAATTAGGGGTCATAAAAGGCCCAGAACCTAAAACAGGCATGGATACTGGGGGATTTGATGTCTCTAAGCACGTAAAATTTGTGCCCAAATTTCAGGAGGATAATGTGGAGAAATTTTTCAACCACTTTGAAAAACTGGGTGAACAATTAAAGTGGCCCAGAGATAAATGGTCGATACTCATTCAGAGTAATTTTACTGGCAAGGCCCAGGAAGTGTATTCCGCTCTGTCAATAGAGGACAGCATGGATTACGATAAAGTCAAAAAGGCTATATTACAAGCCTATGAATTAGTACCTGAGGCGTATCGCAAAAAATTTAGAAAATATCGTAAGGCGGATACACAAACATATGTAGAGTTTGCCTATCAAAAGGAAAGGCATTTCGATACGACAACTGATGCTGGTCGAGGAATTTAAACGGTGTGTGAGTGATGACATAAAGACTCACCTTGAAGAACAAAAGGCAGACAAATTGAAAGAAGTACGTCAGACTCAAAACAAAGAGTCAGTTTAATAGGCCAAATAAAAAATATGGCAATGGCACTAGTGGTGACACAGCAGGTAAAATTAGTGGATCTCAGTCTGGTTCCCTCTCTCCAACAAATTCTGGTAAAAAACAACCAGATTCTAGTCCTCAAAAGAACGACCAGGTCAGCTCAAATAAAGCTGCCTTTAAAGACATTAGTTTGTGGTTTCTGTCACAAAAAGGGCCACATAATGGCTTTCAACTGGCAAAATTAAAGGAGACTGAAGCAGCTCCAAATGCCTTAGCCAATGCAGAAAATTCTCCAGAGGTAGTCGTGACTTTACGGCCTAATTCTAATGACCAAATTAAGGAAAAATACCTTCCATTCGTGTCTGAGGGTTTTATTTCCCTAGATGGGGATTCAGCTCATCCACCCGTCAAAATTAAAATTTTGCGTGACACAGGCGCAACTCAGTCGTTGCTTATTGATGGAGTTTTGCCATTAACGGACTCTACTTCCACAGGGGCAAATGTACTAATTCAGGGGGTTGAGTGTGGATTTATTTCTGTCCCTCTTCACAAAATTAATTTGAAGTCAGATTTAGTTTCTGGGTCGGTCATAGTAGGGGTCAGACCTACTCTACCTGTAAAGGGGGTATCTCTGTTGCTAGGCAATGACCTAGCTGGTGGAAAGGTAGTTGCCAATGCAATTTTGACAGATAAACCATGTGACTATAACAACACAGAGCAATTAGAAAAGGAATTTCCAGATTTATTCCCAGCCTGTGCTGTCACGAGAGCTATGTCACAAAAGCTTGCTATGGATGATAATCTTAAACATTCAGCCTCCAAAAGTGAGGATACAGTTTCCAAAAGTGAAACAAGTAGGGAATCATGTAAGGATGATAATCTTGAACATCCACTCTCTAAAAGTGAGGGTATGATTTCTGAAAAGAAGGATGGTAAATTTAAGCCTCCGCCCTCTAAAATTGAGGAATTAGTTCCTAAAAATGGAACAACACTCCCAAAAGTGGAGTCAGAGTCCAAAGAGGACTCTAATGAGAATATTGATGAAAGTGAAGATTCCTGGTTTGATCTCAGCCAAACTTTTATGGCCAATCTTCAGGATTGTGAGTCTCCTGTCCCCACACATGGTGAGGGGATAGAACAGGAAAGAAACATGTCTGACACACTCCATAAAGACCAGTTGTCAGTCCAACAACAACATGATGAAGAGCTTCAGCCACTAATAGCTGGTGCCCTCACTGAGGATGAGTCGAAAGACGTCCCAGTGTGTTCTTACCTTAAGAACGGTGTTTTGATGCGTAAATGGCGACCACCTGATGCACCATTAAATGAAGAGTGGCGCATTTACCATCAAATTGTGGTACCTAGGGTGTATCGAAAGGAGATACTGAGCATTGCTCATGAAATGCCATTTGCAGGGCACCTAGGGGTCAATAAGACTTACCACAAAATTCTAAATCACTTTTATTGGCCTAAGCTTAAGAGTGATGTGGCCAAATTTTGTAAGACTTGTCATTCATGTCAAATGGTTGGGAAGCCGAATCAGAATATTCCGGCTGCACCCTTAAAGCCAATTCCTGCTTTTGAAGAGCCATTTAGTAGAGTCATTATTGATTGTGTAGGTCCTCTACCTAAGAGTAGGGCAGGACATCAGTATGTATTAACCGTAATGTGTGCTTCGACAAGGTTTCCAGAGGCAATACCTCTAAGAAATATGAAGGCTCGGACAGTCTTACAAGCTTTACTTAAATTTTTCACATTGTTTGGGTTACCTAAGGAGATCCAATCAGATCAAGGGTCTAATTTCATGTCAACTGTATTCCAACAGATGTTGTATGAATTAGGCATAGACCAGATTAAGTCTTCGGCTTATCATCCCGAAAGCCAAGGGGCTTTGGAAAGGTTTCACCAAACATTGAAAAATATGTTAAAGACATATTGTCATGACAATGAGAAAGATTGGGATGAAGGCATTCCATTTGTAATGTTTGCTGTCAGGGAGTCTGTACAGGAGTCACTTGGGTTCAGTCCATTTGAACTCGTCTTCGGACACGCAGTTCGTGGACCATTGAAATTATTAAAGGAGAAGTGGTTATCAGATCCAGGTGAAAACATAACTCTGCTTGATTATGTATCCCGCTTTAAAGAGCGTTTTCACAGAGCATGTTAACTGGCTCAAGAAAATCTGAGGAGTTCTCAGAAGAAAATGAAGGCGTGGTATGATAAGACCACTGTAGAAAAAGTTTAAGCCTGGTGAGAAGGTGTTGGTGTTCTTGCCCGTGTCTGGTCAGCCACTTCAAGCTCGCTTTCAAGGACCTTATGTCATTGAAAGAATATGTCATCTTGACACCTGACAAGCGTAAATCTAAGAGAGTTTGTCACATTAATATGATGAAAAAATATTATGAAAGAGAGGATTGTGACATTTCCAAGGATGAAAGTGAACATAATGTGAATGTCAAAGTTAATGATGCATGTGATCAAGTGTGTATCATCGGTGTTGATCAAGAATTCACTGATAATGATGAGATTAATGCTGGTGATGTTCCTGACATGAAAAAAAACTCTGATGTATTCAGTAATCTTGATCAGAAGTTAAGTCATCTAGATGACAAAGAAAGATCAGAAATGAAATCATTAATCAATGAATATGTATGCTTGTTCTCAGATGATCCTACTAGGACAGATTTGATTGAACATGATGTTGATGTGGGAGAGGCTGCACCAATCAAGCAGCATCCTTATCGAGTTAACCCTCGAAAACGACAACATCTCAGGGATGAGGTTCACTACATGTTAGACCATGATATTGTCGAACCTAGTAATAGTGAATGGTCTTCCCCATTTATATTGGTCCCAAAGCCAGACGGTGGGTACAGATTTTGTACTGATTACCGGAAGGTGAATGCGGTAACAAGAACGGATTCCTATCCGATACCCCGTATCGATGATTGTATTGATAGGATGGGGAATGCTACTTACGTATCTAAGTTTGACTTGTTAAAGGGGTACTGGGAGATACCACTCACTGAGAGGGCTCGAAAAATCTCAGCGTTCGTGACGCCAGATGGCTTATTTCAGTATAAGGTTATGCCGTTTGGTATGAAAAATTCATCGATGACCTTTCAACGTTTAGTAAATGACCTTACGTCAGATTTAGAGAATTGTGAAGTGTATGTTGATGACCTTATTGTGTACAGCAACTCATGGAATGAACATGTGCAACATGTTAAGGCATTATTTGACAAGCTTGCCAAAGCTACTTTGACTGTCAATTTAGTCAAGAGTGAGATTGCTTGTGCCCATGTAATATTCTTAGGGCATGTAGTTGGTCAGGGTAGAGTTAAACCAATTAAGGCTAAGGTTGAGGGCATCGACAAATTCCCTGCCCCAGCTGACAAAAAGCAGCTCATGCGCTTCCTAGGCATGGCTGGTTACTACAGACGTTTTTGTCCAAATTTTTCTGACATTGCTGCACCATTGACAAGATTATTAAGGAAAAATGAAAAGTTTGTTTGGACAGAAAATTGTCAGGCAGCATTTGAATCATTAAAAAGAGCACTAATGAGTTGGCCAGTGTTGATTGCTCCAGATTTTGAAAAACAGCTTAAGCTAGCAGTTGATGCCAGTGACAATGGTATAGGAGCAGTTTTGCTTCAAGCTGATGAGCATGGTGTTGATCACCCTGTGTGTTATTATTCAAAGAAATTCGACAGACATCAGAAAAATTATTCTACAATTGAGAAAGAAACATTAGCTTTGATACTTGGTCTTCAGCACTTTGATGTTTATTTGGGGACTACTAGTTTCCCTGTTATTGTATATACTGATCATAATTCTAAGATGAAGAACAAGAATCAGAGATTGATGAGATGGAGTTTATTTCTACAATCATATAATGTAGATATTAGGCACATTAAAGGGAAAGACAATGTTGTGCCTGATGCTTTGTCAAGAACTTAATCTGATTGAGTAAATTTAAAATCGTACTGTAATTTTGAAATTTTGATGTTGCCTGCAGCACAGTATGTGTTAATGATGTAACTACTCATGAATTATCATATTGAAAGACAAGTTGTATGTTATGATAGAACCTTCCACTTGATATTGGAATGCATACTGTAATACTATAGTTATTACTATGAGGGGGGGGGGGGGGAGTGTTACGAGACGACATCAACCAGATTGAATCCACGGACGAGCAAGTGGAGAGTTCTAGAAAGTGCTAGCATCGGTGTTGTCTCGAGCATATTCAACGGGTAACCCCAGAGAACATTTGCACAGTTACGAGAATGTACGATCACCTACTGGGAACTACTGTATGATGTAATGGCCTAATAATAGCCAGCTTGTGGTTATGGGTTACCGAGCCCAGAACGTTCGCTGTTTGTTTTGTACGGGATCAAACGAGACGTTTCCATTAGAGTGAGTTCCAGACTTTTCTGGAAGAACTACCAGATATATAAAAGGTCATGCAAGCAGTGTGACGGGAGGGAAGAGAACAGAAGATACACAGATAATACAGAGACCAGACGCCTGCTTCACCGCTTAACGCTGCAATTGTGTCGCCATTTACCGATCACTATAGTCTTCATCCTGCCTTCGCAGAACCGAGTCCTACGCTCTGCTGCTGTACAATCGACGCTAACAACACTACCCCTTGGACAAAGAGTGATACCTTAAGCCGTAAAAGATTGTAAGTAGATTTAAGATTAATTGTTATAAATTTAAGGAAGTAAGAGGTAAATAATAATTAAGTTGTTGATTTTAATCTCGCTCTTCTGTGCTCTTTCGCTGTTATTGGTTTGAATTGCGACCAAGCCGTAACATAGTCAGGAACGTAGAAGTAATATCATGACGAGAATTTTTTTCTGCAGATTCATATATGAAAAGGCACGCCAGAAGTTGACTCTCTCTGAAGTTACATTAGATCTACAAACAGAGACAGCAGGTAATGAGACAGGAGGAAAAAGAAAATGAAGTAGGTGCTTATTCTCAGATTGTTTGTTTTTGAAGTGTTTTGTGAAATGCATATAGAGACTACTTTGAGTCTTTCATACTGAAACTTGTAAAGGATTATGCGAACAGAAATTGTTGAGTTGCTATTAGCTGAAAAGAGACTAGAAGTAGCTCACATCATTACAATTTAGCCTAAGGCGAATTTTGTGAAATCATCAACTGCTAAAGTTTAATTGCAGTTCCTACTTTCATGAACTGCTTGGCACAGTTGTGGTGGATTTGGAAACTTGAAGCCTTCAGTATTGAAATTTGTAGAACCATATTCTTACTTAGAGAATCAGTTTATGATTTTAAACTTAAGCACTGATTTCTGAAATGAAAAAAGGAAAACATCATTCTTGTGATTTTAGTGTTGTCTCATCAATAGCTATGGTCACTTTGTAAAGTTCCATACAAATCAAATTTTCACCAGAACCAAAAGACGTTACTTTTCAGATGATGAGTATGAATGATGGGGAGGTTGATAATGATATTGGGGACTATGATGACGACAGAGGAAATGGTGACCAAGGTGATGATATCGGTGGTGCTACATCCATGGAAGTGGTTTAAATGAGACTCCCATAGCTCGTCATATGCAAAAGGAAGCAGGGAGCTCCAGCAATAGCAGAAATGTCAGAGGTAAGGTGGTTTTCCTTTCTGCTGTCATATTGTCCAAACATATGCCCCCCCCCCCCTCTTACACACACATACATATCTAAAGTGTTCATGTCTAAAATGAAGAATTCAGTTAATCAACCTTTCTCAACAGAGTGCTCAGTCCAGTGCATCTCTTGCAGGGAAAATCTTTTACACAAAGCAAAAGGTTTGACAGTAATGTATTTGGAAGACAGTCTTCTAGTTTACAGCACCCTGGTTTTCTTGTTGAGTCTTTTGTTTCTTTCCAAAATGATTCTCTTCTTCACCTAGTTTAGCTTGCATACAATCATATGTCATTCTCTATCTTTTCATGAAAGGAGGGTGTGGGTCAACAGAACAGAGAATAAATGACAATTCGATATCTCGTGGTGTAATTTCCTGTTTTAAGAAACTTGGCATTATGCATGCTCTGCAGAGTCCACCAGAAATGAAAATTGCAATTCATCACTGCATTAGCCAAATTATACAGTACCATAGTATGTCTGTGAAGTGCTGACTTTACCAAAGTATTGCCAAGGGACTGATCATTATATCATTCTTTTGTCACAGTTTGTACTTAAGTAGATACATTCTCTCATTTTCTTTGATCCTGAAATTTTTGGAGGTGAAAGTAGCTGTCCAGCAGATTCAGCAGCACCACTATAGACCTGTTCAGCCTAACATTAACAATGTGCAGGAAGAATATGTCATTCCTGAGGGTGTGGTCCTCCCTGTAACTGACCTTGCGGGGCTGCAGAAATTGGAAGAAGAGTTGAAGACAGATAAAGCTCTTCAAAACCTTTTGATAAGAACTTTTAATGATCATGGCAATGAGCCATGTCTTCTCACTAGAATTTACCCAACTTCGGTTGTTCCTGACTGCTGAATTTAGAGAAAAAAAATACACCCTGCAAGTGAAGCATGGTTATCTTCTTGAATGCAGTTTATATCCTGCAAAATTCACCAGTGGTTTTAATACAAGAAATGTTATTAAAAACATTTGTCCACATGCCTGCATATATACTACAATTTTCCTCTGTAATTATGATTTTTTAGGTCACGTTACTGTCAGAAAAAGGTGGTCACAACTTGAGGGATGTTGTGCACAGAAGGGCTGGGAGTCTTCTTACCAACAATGTGGCATCCCAGCTTAATTTGACTGGCGTTGGGACCAAGACTGGTTTTCATAATCTTGGAATAAGAATCTTGTTTGAAAGTAAGCATTTGAGAGAGTATTTCTGGATTGTTGAGCTTAACCCAGGTTTTACTCTGTGGTAGTTCAGAACTTATTGTTGTTTAAACAAATGTTCCTCCAGATAGTATGAATTCTTCTCTTTTTGGTTGATTTCCAGCCCTCCTGCAATTTAGTGTGAAGAAATGTTCCTGCACCCTGAAGAATATCTGATAATGAAAAAACTGCGGTTAAAAACTGAGAATAGCTAGTTATTTGGTTATATTCACCAGTGTTGTGACCATGACTTCCTGGTAAAAAATAGCCAGGATTGTGCACCAGGAAATTTCACCAGACGTTTTTTTTTTTTTAGAGTGTACTTTTCAGCATACCCTTTGTGGTCACATTTAGCCACATTGGTCTGTGGTGGATTTGATTTGCTCTATAGGCAGTTGACATACTAATGTGCAAAGACTGCCCTGGTTCTACAAGTTGTCTCTGATTAAACAGAGCAGATATTCTGGGAATTTGTTAAGAAGTACCAATCTCACACAGGGTTATAGGTACCTTCCTAAAATGACAAAGGTGTTACTACAGTCGATGGTAGGATATGAATTTTTTAGGACTCTAATTCTATCATTTATCATTTATGTCAGTTTCAAATGCTACTAATTAAGCCAAAAATGCTGACAAGTGTAAGTTCAAATGATGCAAATAGAGGCAGTGAGACGTACATCCAGCACCTTCTCCTATACAGATTGAGAAATAAAGGAAAAAATAATGCTCGCAATAACCAGCCAAATCAAGAAGTATAAATAAAGTATTTTTAAGTTAATTTGAAAATGTGTCGAATTCAGTTGCTTGTACCTCAAGAATCATATGGTGACACTATAACTAACTGCTTAGAAAATGTTCCATGTTCAGATATCAGACATAAATTTGGGTCTTAACGTTGCTTTTCAGGGACTTCATACAATGTTTCTCATAATGTACATGGGGGAACAGTATTTTTGATTGAGGGGAAGAGTGACCGTTGTTAACTACATGATTTCTGACTCAAAAATTAGCAAACAGAGCATGATGTATTAAAAGAATAGAATATGTTAAAGAGGAACATATTTTTGCAATTGCTTCCCATATTTGGTTCTCTAGGTAACAATTGAAGTAAATATATTTTCTACAAAATGTGAACATGAAGCAAGCAGGTGGGATGTCATGGATTTTTTAATCCTGTTGTTTGATCTTGGGTTGATAAGGGGTTGCTACCTTTCCTCCTATGGCCAAAAAAAAAAAAAAACGATTAAAATTCCATTACTCAGGCTGCACTTGAGGTAAAAATATATCAGAATTTTGTTGCATAATATTGTGCTAAATTGTAGAGAAAAACAAAGCATGCATTAGCCATTGCAATGTCTATACATGACATCATGCCTGCTCGGTGCAACTTCTCTAATTTTTGCTGAAAATATGTCAACGTTATTGCTAACATCTCAAGAACATTTGTAATGAGTGGATATGTATCATCAGTATGGCTGCACTATGTTCTTTATTAAAGATGGCCTGTTGTCTCTTGAAAATGCATTGAAAATTATGCCGATGCTGTTGGTCTTGACTTCAGTTGGGATCTGATTTGATGCACTACCGATAATGCTGTCACCGATATAATATTATCGTTACGACACAGGTGTATGTGACATCATCCAAAATCCGACATAGATTTCGTAACATTTTCAAGAGACGATAGGTCGTCTATAATATATCAACCATATATTTTGTTCTAGATGGTTCTTTAAAATAATTATATTACTAGTTCCCATATGGGGCTCATTACCCCCAGGTTGAGAACTGATCGTTTAGATCTGACCTTTTATAAATTTTGATGGGCCCAGATCCTTTTCCAGGTTATAAATCCTTTCAAATTAAAGTCCATTGAGAAAATATATGGTCAGTATACTCTGGTCCAGTGGTAATTGTCTTATCTTCAGATTTGAAATGATTGAACTATCTCGTCTAACCTACTGTACATGATGTACTTGGAGATACTGTGGAGATGTTTCTGAGTGATTGTGGGTATTCCAATTCCGTCTATATTAACTAGTGTGTCCTTTTACATCTTTTCTAAGACTTAAAGGCTATAATTCCTAACTTTGAACTCCGGTCACAGAATTTTGTCATTTTTTATTCCACTGACCTATGCACAAATTTCAAATAAAGAATATTGCGAACATCTGGAAGGATAATTAACTTTGTATGCTTTCGTTATTTCTTTCATTGTGCTTTTAAGACCATTATCACCATATGTAGGCCCCTGTAAGCTTAAAAGGCAGCAAAATACCACCATAATTCCCTATACCTGACATGCTGGTCCAGTGGCAGACCGTTGAAGGCCCTTCAGAAATGCCGTTTGAATTGCCAATGGACCATTATCAGACCACCATCGGTCCGCCAAGCAATGGCCGTCCAGAATCCACCGGAGGACCGCTGACAAGTGGCCGCTGAAGGGCCGTCGATGTGGCCAGTGATGGACCGTCCAAAATTTTGCTAGCTGGGACGATTTTGCAATGTAACGGTTGTCTTTCAATGATTTTATTTAGAGTGTATCCTTTTTCCGATTATCAAGCATGTATCGTAATGTCACCACTTTACTGTTAAACAATGGGTCATTTGTAGACGTAACCTTGTTCGCTGGCTGTGACGGTCAATACTTGGTCACTTCTGGTCTTCGTTGAGAGCGGACGTGTTTTCCACGGAGCTCTCGTTGATCGTGCTAGATTTTGGTATTGTGGTCTACTCTGTGGCAGCTTCCCACATAGCAAGCTGCCGTCGGGCCGCCGTCGGCTAAGCAGCGGCACGGCGGCAGCGGCAAGCCGCTGGTTTACCGCCAGTGGCCCGACGACGGCGAAAAGGTGGCATGCCGCCGGCGGGATAATGGTGGCATGCCGCCGACGGTCCGACGCCGGTGAAAAGTCGGTATGCCGCCGGCGGAGGGATTGTGGCGGCATGCCGCCGGCGGTCCAACGCCGGTGAAGAGTCGGCAAGTCACCGGCGGGTACATGGCCGCATACCACCAGCGGTCCAACGGTGGCTGTTAGTTGGCAAAGCACTGAAAGTATTGAGACGATGTGTGGTTCCTGTAGATGGACCTCCTAAATTCCTAACATCTTTTAGTACCTTTACTTGGGTTGTAACTCCGATGTAACTTAGCTAGATTGGGGGGGGGGGGGGGCTGGCCCACATTAAATTGGTGCTCCTCTGTAAAATCATTCCCTCCCCTGATTGCAAAAAAGGCCAAAGGCTGCCACCTCGAACTTCACGCTATATCCTTCACGCTATTAATTAATAATTAAAATTGCATATATCAAGAAGCTAAATTTCAAATACAAAAAATATTTTCAAATGATTCACAAGAGCCACTAATGAGACAGGATAGTCTACTACAAAAATTCAAGTAGGGGGTGACTGCAATTTTTCCGAAAAATAATAACTTCTTCCCACTTCGATCCGTTTCTCTTCTTATAGCTGTGCGCAGGGAGGAGGGTGAAACGCCAATTTTTTTAGACCTTAATTATACGTAATTTAGTACAAATTTCACTTCAAAAGGTAGGTAGCATATGTGGCACCACCTGGCATATGTTAGAACATCTTATTTCTCAAAAACATTCAAAGGGGATAAATTGTCTCTCTATGCCCCCCTCCGGACTGATGTCAATTGTATTTTCAGTCCCTAAAAATATGCAATTTTCTTACACTCCCAATTTTACTTCAAAAAGGTACCAGGCTAATGTGGCACTCGATTGCATCTAAGGACAATTAATTTTAAAAAGAATTTTCAAAGGGGAAGAGGATGGGCAATCAAATACCTTTTTGTTTTAGTTCCTAAAATAGGTCTTAAGTTGCAAATTTTGTAAAAAAGTAGCACCAGATTGCATGTGAAAACACCCCAAAAATTTTCAAAGAAGAGGGGAACCCCTCCCCTTAAATCCCCTCCCCCACGCCGGCGGTCACTCAATATACCGCATGTTACCCCCCCCCCCCATTCATAGAATTATAGCTCTATTGTTTTCTCCAATCCATTGCTTATGCTGAGCACCAAACAAGGACCCTCTAGGAAGCCATGCAGTAGCAGAAGCAAACAATCTTCCTGCTCGCTGATGGGAGAAAGCAGAGGATTACAGAGGAATATTTCAGATTACTCACGCGATTTGCCCCCGCACATCGAAATTGCACTTCAAAAAGGTACCAGGCTAATGTGGCACTCGATTGCATCTAAGGACATCTAGTTTTAAAAAAGAATGTTCAAAGGGGAAGGGGATGGGCAATCAAATTCCTTTTTGTTTCAATTTCTAAAATAGGCCTTAAATCCCCCCCCCCCACACCCCCACCCATTCATAGAATTATAGCTCTATTGTTACTAAAGTATGGCTATGTATTTTTTGGAAAAATTGTTGGCACTGCTGAAGGGGTTGGCCCAATGTCCCCAACCCCTTAAAAGGAGGCATTGTGAAGAAAAAGCCACCCACACTTCTCCATTAATGATATTAGAGCGAAAAATCTGGAAGAATTGTCTGAAATGAGCGATATAACAGGTAAAAAATACATGAATATGTATCCTAGTTTTCGTTCAAATTTATTTCGAAGTTGTGTGTAGGATGTGAACATGTAGGCACGTAAAGGCTTAAGCTTACATAGGTCGTCTTCAGGCTGGTAGACGTCAACCACCACCAGACATTCTGGATTTTCCCAGAATTTTGTTAACGTATTTTTTGTTGTTTATCCTTCCTGTCTCCGTTAAGTCCACTCGCATAGTCCACAGCATAGTGAAAGCGGGAGGATGAGGGGGCCATGTGGTTCATTATACTTCTTGATGTAGTGCCAGGGTGTATTCGTTTGTTTTCGCGAGCGTCCAAACGCCCGAGCACTGAACGCTCGAGTCGCCATCCCTCGAAACACTTTTTGTGTGGAAGCGCCTTTATAATTCTCTAATATATTTTAATTTTATTCCCGATTTTTGAGACCAGGCAAAACTAATTGTCTCTTCAGCACTACGGCCTCGCATCAAGTTTTATTAAAGACATATTTTTTACATCAAACACTACATCATACATGGCAGTTGACGCACCAGCAGACAAAGCTACCCTGGATATGCAAGGCTGCTAGATTTGGCTAAATGCCAACACCGTGCAGCAGGTCTGGGCGCGCAGACTGGGCTACCTTAATTTAACGTACGTACAGTCTATGCGTAAGCAGACGACCGTTTTTCACTAAGATTGTGTTGGGATAGACGCTACACCTTTGCACACGTAACTAGCGCAGTGTGCCAGCGTACGTACGTACGATCGGTGCAAGCGCGCACCTACGTAGGTACCTACAATGTGCGTGCGTGCGTATCTGCACTACAAACATACATTATCCTGTATATAGTATGTGTATTATCTTAGTACGCATACGCTACATCGACTCGACACAGGCCTGTTGACATTTTGGTGTTGTACACGACATTTTGGTCTGAGTACACGACAGTCGAAAGCCAATGTTTCGTTTTCAAAAGGGTGTTTACTCAGTATAGGCTAACCGTCAGCCAGAACCATCACTGAGTCGAGCCTAGGCCTAACATGAATAGGCTAGGCTAACGTGAAGGCCGCCTAACGTTATCGGCTCAGTCGGTGCTGTTGTTCGTGTTCATGAATCATGTACAGCCTAGCCTAGGCCTAGCATGGAAAGAGTTATCCTTTCGTTAGAAGTAACTTAATTATTAAACGTTACTAAGCACAGTACGACTTGAGCCAGACTGTGAGGAAACAATTAAAGTTAGGCCTAACGTTAGGCTATTTCAACAGCAATCTGCGCAGTTTGTAAAAGTAAAACTGCAGCATGCATAACGTTAGGCCCTTTGATGTAAGCCTAGCCCACTATAAATATTGACACAAATGAAGTCCTACTCCTTGACTGTAGGCTATGTAGCTTAGAGTTAGACCTAGCCAAGTCTCATGCCTATATTTACATGAGTAGGCCTAGGCTAGCCTAGGCCGAGGCCAAGCTGCAGAACAATTTGGTTTTATGCTTTGCTTTGGATAATGAGGATTTTAGGACATTTCATTGGACTTCCGTTGTCTTTGCTTTTCAAGCTAGCACTGTAGCAGCAAAGTTAGGCCTTGCAAATTGCATATGCCTAGGCCTACAGCATAACTTGGAAAGTGTAAGAAGTCAGGCAATTGGGCAGTTTTTGAAGTGTTATGCTTCCTTGGAGTTTTAAGACGATGGTGCTGCATTAATAAAGGTTGTGACATTCCTTTTGTATTAACAGAGAAACTGTAATTTAATTTGAGGGACGTAAATGCATGGAATCAGCCTGAACACAATGGAATATTAAAACCCGTTCAGTCTCATCAATAATGTCATACTACAAACCAAACTGAATTAAAGGCCATCTGGGCTTCAGGACTAATGTGACTGACAGCCGCAGCTTTGCAACTCGTAGTGCAATTCAAAGTTTACAGAGCTCTGTAAGTACTGTACCATAATTTAAGAGCGTATTTAATGCAATACTTTGACTTTATGATGACTTTTCATGCCTGCTGTTTGACATTGGACAAATCTTATTCCCTCAAATTTAATTACTGTAAAATTAATAAATTATGTACGCAGCTGGTATGGTCATAATGATTGCTTATGGATGGACCTTTGTGCAAACATCCAGCAGATTTTTTCAAGTGCAATGGAAAACACCATTATTTATGAATACTTAACTGTTGCTTTTGAAGTGGTTAGCATCATAGTTTATTCACAATCTATGCCAGTAACTTTTTGAAAATATGCACAGATCATCTGCATCACAGTCTTTAGGGTGTTTCAATTTACAGTCACTGTCAATGTGATTGTGGAATGGGTTCATATTGTTTGAGAGAACTTTGCAGCATCTGACTTTACTGTAAGTAGCTCATCTCACTATGTCAATGAATTTTCTCTCGATCTTCACCATTCTAGTAAAAAACCTCAAAATCATACAAAGCGCACAATGTATTGCTATCTACTACAACACCATTATAATTTCAGCCTCAACCATCGTTTTTTCAACAACACCCCCACCCCATTTTTTGCCCTTCCTTTCCCGTTGCACTTGCCTATAGTATACGGTAGTGCAGTAATTCTGTGTTTGTCAAATTAATAAGCAAAACTCCAGCTTAATTTTATTTGGCTGGATTTGTTTCCAGCCTAATCTGGCAGTTCACCTGGAATGGCAACCATTGCATCTGGTGCATCCCTACCCTTATATATATTGTTAAATTAAAAGGGGCCTAGTAAATGAATGTCAGAATGTCAGTTGTTTTATTTACAAGACTTTCCTTTATGACGTATCATATGATACATAATATATGCAAACTGAAATTTGGCTGCAGCTCCACAAGACAAAGTATTTTAAACTTTACTTTTTATGTTACATCAGGAATTTTGATTACATCACATATTATGTTTAATGCACTTCAAAATAAGGCACCAGCAAAGTCATGGAAAATTGACACCATTGTTGGCTGTAATTTGCAGGTGATCAAGAATGAAAGCAAGGAGACATGAATAGCAAAAGATCCCTGCCGATGCCAGATTTGTAATTCATTTCTAGGTTGATGTAAAAAAATAAACCTTAGGCATATTATATGGATAACTCTCAAGCAGGCTAAGTTGGCTGAAGAACCACATACATAAACTGCATGGTGATCAGAATGTTGTACATGATTGATCTACTATCAAACTTTTAGATGTTCACCTTAACTTTCACCTGTGGCACTGTATAATTAACCCTTTTTCCATCTTTGTCACCATTTTCATTTCAGCATCAGCCTCACTCAACCGGTAAAATCAGAAAGGAAAACTCTAGGACAACTTAGTAAAGTTGAATAATTTCAAACGTTAAATGATGCAAGGTTTAATGCACTGGTTACTAGTCTGTAATAATAAAACACAGATCCCAGAAGGATATAACAGCATCAGGTATCTCAACTTAACTGGATTTCATGGAGATTTCCTTTATTTTATCACGCTAGGCAAAGAAAATTTGTTGTACCGCAATCTGAAGTTAAAGGAAACCTTTTGAAATTTGAAAACAGTAACTGAGAACAGTGTCCATTCTTGCTTCTTGTGGTGAAATTTTAGTCAGATCAGAATTGATTTATGGAAGTTGTAAGAAATGGTGACTATTGGGATGCTGCACTGAAATCGCCACCTCATCATGGATAATTGTGCCAGGGTACAGTTCTATGTCCACCACGTTTTGTTTTACATATTGTGTCGAAGAAAATGTCAAATGGAAGGTGCTTTGCTTTATACCCCTTTTTCCTTAATCATATGATACATGGTAAGGAGAAGCTTCTGTGTGTGTGTTTGTTGTCCAATATTTTGTTTTATTGTGCTCTGTGCTGCTATTTTTTTTAACTTCATTAAGATTATAAATGTGACTCATATTGCAAGGCTTTGTAGAGATACGAATGTTTGCTGACTAAATTGAAAACTTTCATATAATCACTAATTTCATCGGCCAGGGCTAGAAATAAGACAAAATCACAAGGAAAAATTACTGCTAGTTAATCTTTAAGGGTACATTTCTTCTTATTTAAAGGGGCCCATGACAAAGAGATGATTTTTTGTTATGAGTGGTATGGTGGTATTTTTTGGAAGGTGAGAAGCTTAAGTTGTTGCTAAAAATTAAACGTTCATAGCCTTTTGGCCACTAGCTAATTCCTTCAGCCCTGTGAGAGCATGAAAAATCCAACCTTGAACATGTCACTTCCTTTTCCTTAATTGCAGAGGTTTCTGCGAAAATGAAAATGAGTTTGTTACAGTTGTCGCTCATTATTAAAGTATTGATATTCTTGTAAAGTAAACAATTTGTTTTGACTTGCAATGGGGGCACTAAGCACTTTTCTGATTTGTTTGTTATTGCTTTGAAATAAATTGTTATTCTCTACAACAACATAGGTTTCCACTGTCTTGGGCCCGGGCTTTCGTGTCACACTAAGTGGGGAATGAAAGAAGTGTGCATTTCTCAAAACAGGGAGAGATACATGTAGTGTATCCATAAAATTCCCTTCACCCCCATTCAATGTCCTTCACATATTTCATGCAAACGGAGAGTGGTACGTTTGAATGGGAGTTAGGTGTTGATTGATCGTGTGACAGAAAATCACTCAAGAAAAAGTCAAGTAGTTAGCTCAATCAAAGTTTGAAAATGGATGCCACATATTTTGCAAAGTATGATTTCTGTATCAAACCTGTTAGAGGAAATTCGAATATTAATGGCTGACAAAGTAGTTTTAATGCGTGAAATAAACAATTTGTAACAAAAGATATTCAAGGTCAACAATTTCTAAAGGGTACTTCCCCAATCAGGATGTTAAAAACAAAATCATGTTTTTGTGACAGTTGCTAGCATTTTCGCTTTAAAACTGCTGGGGGACACCTTTATCGAGCTATCAAAAGAAGGATAACATACTGTACCTAACAAAATCAGCCTAGTGTTTTTATAAGCCTTTTTTGATATTTGATACAGGCTTTAAATGTGCTAAGCCAAGTTAACTTGCGGGAAACATTAACATAGCTTCATTTCTTCATATTTATATCTGTCATTAGAGGCAAGGGGTAGAGACACTGGCAAGGAGTATCAGACACAATTTACGAAATAATAGTTCCTGATTTCATAAATGGGGTAAACTCAAATAGAGTTTCCTCTGTATGTTTGAAATATGAAGTCATATTTCGTTCTTGTTTTTTAATGATTCAAGTTGTGTTGTTGGCTAGGAATTTTTTATACAATCATTGTAAGTCTAAAATGACAATCTTCTAAAACTACGTTTTCCATCCTGAAACATTAACCTTTGTACTCGAACAGAAACTCCATCTAAACATTTAAAGATTCTACCAAAGTATCTCAAAGAAAGTCAGGACGCTTTATACTTAGGAATCCTACCCCATCCTCACGTCTTTCAATTCATAGAAGTGGTAATAAAAACATTTCTGAAAGACCCGCCAGAAATGTAATTTTAATTACCAAAACCGATACCCGAGGTACGCGTATAATACCTCATATGGCCGCCGTTTAACCGGCTGTTACGCCGTGGTTGGCCCACCATCGGTCCTACTGCGGTAGATAGCTGGCAACCGACGTCGGGCCGCTGTTTTACCGACCCGGTTTCCCGCGGTTGGCCCTCTGCCGGGCCGCCGTCGGACCGATACACAAATCTACGTCGGCCCACCGCCGGCCCGCCATCGGACCGCCATCGGCTTGCTATCAGGGTTGCTTGTATACTGTACTACACTCCTGTATAGATTCGTCGTGCCCGTTTTGGAGTACGTGTTAAGAAACTTTTTTTTTCTTTTTGTGATTGCCCGTGTGTAGGGATAGCAGCATTGTTACGTTAGAGTTAACGGTAGGTGTGAATGTCACACCTCCGCAAGTGTTCAGTTTGTTAAAGAAAATGGGGTAAAGGTGGAAGAAATGGAGATGTTGCAGGCACTTGAAGCCCGTTTTGTGGAGGTGTTTGAGATAACAGAGTTGGGTAGTCTCACCTCAGGTTGCTGTGTTCTGTGCAGCCCCGTCAATACCGTTGAAACAATATGGCGTCACAACGGAACCTCGTGTCCTCGCGAACGAATCTTGGCTGTTGCAAAAGCGGTATTGCTTTTTACGTACATAGAAACGGGCACGGAGAACGAATAACACAACTCAGACCAGACGGGACAAAACTTAACTTGAACTATGTACAGAATTCATACCATTACGGACGAAAAGAAAGATTTACCAAACAAAGAAAAAATATGTACAAAACGATCCCTGAGGAAACAGGATTAATTACAAATTAACTATCACCCGCCCCGCCCGCACCGAAACAATTGGTCCCCAACGTCTGCCGAACGTGGACCCCGGCAAACGAACAAAGTCGGCCTCCACCCTCAGTTTGATTTCCGTCTTTACCGACGCCAACACGACGTCGACAGGCCTCCCTTCACCCCTAAAAACAATATTACATCGGTCTCTCCAAACAGCCAGCTTAATGGAGGCCGAAACAAAGGTGAGTATGCCACGAATACTTGCATTGCATGGTGGTGGCGATAGACCATACAATGCATAGTCCCGGCTGACCGCCCAAGTGTTGCAAAGCGTTAGCCGGTCAGCCAGGACTTGAAACCACTCCCAGAGGAGAGCCACAAAACCACAATGCCAAAACACATGGGGCACACTCTCCCACTTTGTACACCCAGCGCGGGGGCATATGCCATCTCCAAGACGCCACCGAAGGCGCTTGAGATTGGTTACAATGGCATCATGTGCAATTCGCCACAGCAAGTCCCGCCGGCGGTAGTCTAGTGACTTGCTGTGCACTACGGTCCACACTTCCGGCTGTAAGGCATAATCGCTTGGATGGACTTGGCCCGCCAAGTCATCAAAAATGGCCCGGTACAGGTCCCCCGCGCTGGACTGCGAAACCTCCCCTACAGTTGACATCATACGGAGAGTATCCCTCATGTGACAATATGTCTTCGAGGGTCTCCCGCTGTGGGGCATACTATTACTAAACAGGGACGGAAAGAACCCACGGAATGACAATCCCCCCCAATAACGGACAAAATACGCAAAGGGCATCTCACTGTCGACAGCACTAAACGCACACCTTGCCAGGAGAAAACGGAGCTTTGAGGGAAAATGCACAAGGCCCAGGCCCCCATGTCTAAGTTCCTGGTACACAACCTTTCTTCTGACAAGCTCCGTTTTCCCTGACCATAGGAACTTAAAAACGGCCCTCTCAAGTCGCACAAGGGCACCCTCTGGAGCAGCCAGAACAGTGCCCGGGTACCACAAGAGGGGATAAATGAAACGATTAATAACTGTTACTTTCCCCATTAGACTAATGTAGCGGTCCCCATAGTCTGTCATCCTAGCTTCCGCCAGGTCCACCTTTTCGTTCCAGGTAAGTGACTCAGGTGAGCCGTAACCAAACCATATACCATTGATTTTCATGGCATCGTCAACCCAAGATGCCACGAAGGGCAGTTGTTTCCATCGCCACTTACCCAAACGGAGTCCTTTGGTCTTTGCGGGGTTCAGTCTGGCACCAGTCGCTCTTTGAAAGGTAGACAGGGTGTCAGAGAGGGCCCTGAAGGAAGCTAGGTCAGAGACCACACACGTGACATCATCGGCATACTGGAGGCACTTGACTGTTGCTCCACCAGGAATATGAAAAGGTCGGAACAAAGGCTCTTCTTGAAGGGCCCTTGCGAGGGATTCACTAAACAATACATAGAGTAAAGGTGACATGGGCCATTAACAATAACACGACTATATACATTATTATACAATAAAGCAATCCATTTAACAAAACCCGAGTTCAAAGAAAACTTCTTTAAGACTTTAAAAAGAAATCCGTGATCAACCATGTCGAAGGCCTTCTCCTGATCGAGGGAGACAAGCGCGCATGGAAGATCACGGTCCATTACATACTCTACTAAGTCCCGCACCAACCAGAGGTTCTGCTGAATACTGTGTCCCCGCACCGCACATGTCTGGAAAGGCCCTACAAGATCCGGCATGACAGTACCTAGCCTGTTGCAAAGGGCTTTCGCCAGGATCTTGTAGTCCACATTTAACAGCGTGATCGGGCGCTTGTTTTTCGGTTCAAGGGGATCTCCAGACTTGGGTAACAAGGTTATTACGCCTGTGCGTTGCGAGGGGCTCAACGAACCAGCAAGGAAGGCAGAGGTGAAAACATCGCGGAGATCGTGTCCAACGGTACCCCAAAAGCGTTTGTAGAATTCCACAGGGACACCGTCCGACCCAGGCGACTTTCCGTCCTTCACTTTCGTCACCGCCTTCCAGAGCTCGTCAACAGTCAAGGGGGAACCAAGTCCATCGTTCTGCTCTGTAGAGGGGAACTTATTAATATTATCTAAAAGGGACTTTTGAAGGACCTCGTCAACATCTGCCTGGGTGTACAGCTGTTCATAGAAGTTCTGATATACTTCGACAATGTCGAGGGGGTCCTTCTGTACGATACCATGGACGTCCCGGACTGCTTTTATGCGGCGATCAATGGCATACTTTGTGACGTCCTGGTAAAATTTGATGGTTGGTTTTTCCTCCGCCTCCACGCAATGCACGCGAGCACGAACACGGGCCCCGTGCAATTTCTGATCAAGGTGCTGCTGGATGACATGGAGCGCGGAGGAGTCCCCGTTCCTATCTCTAGAGCAGAGCGACAGGAACTCTTCCCTTCTTCGACGAGCTCTTGCTACACAGTACTCAACTGTGAACTGCTTGATGCGAGACTTTACATCATCCCACCACTCTAAACCCGTTAGGAAGGCCGGTCTCAATGTTCGCCACCCTTCGTACCTGGCTTTCAATTGTTCGTTATAGTCAGCCTCCATTAGAATATCTGTATTCATTTTCCAGAACCCCCTCCCTGAAGGCCATGACTCAGGGGGTTGGAAGGAGACAGTAACTGCATCATGATCCGAAATTGGACATGCCACAACTTCACAATCACTCGGAGACAAAGCCAGGGGAGAGTACACCCGGTCCAGCCTTGAGGCGTCCGTGCCATCAGGGCGGTGCCAAGTGAACACGGACAAACCGGGATGTTGCACTCTCCAAATGTCAACCATGTCGTGATTCTTTGTAAACGTGTTAGACTCTCCATTGACTCGATGCAGCTGGTGATTGGTCAGTAGTCCTGCTTTTTAAGTACATCAAAACGGGCACTGGGAAACAAAGGGAGAGGAACTCAAACCAGACCGGACAAAAACACAAAGGCAAAGACTATTTACAGGACCTTAATAATTCCTGTTTTGTTCATAACAATAATGAAAAATAATAGACCCCTTCTGCAGCATACATGTACAACACCCACCCCACACTGGTTGGTGACAGAGCCAGTGGAGAGTAAACCCGGTCTAGCCTGAAGGCCTCCGTGCCATCTGGTCGGTGCCAAGTGAACACGGACAAACCCGGGTGTTGTGCTCTCCAAACGTCAACCATGTCATGGTTCTTTGTGAACATGTCCAATTCCACCATTCCAACACCACCGCTGGAAGGCGTACACGAGGGCAGTCTGTCCAGCCGAGTGTCGGGGACGCAGTTAAAGTCTCCAGCCAGGATACATGGGGCACCGCCAGGGACGAAGGATGGTGAAAAAGGTCTTCCTGTCGGAGGGCCGATTTGGCGCGTACACATTACAAAACATTACAAAGCAAGAAGCTACCACTGGCATGCTTTATGGTAACGCATACCAAACGGCCCTCGTGATCAGAATCAACTTTTCCAATAACTGTTCCACAAGAAGATGCCGAACCAAAGGAAGCATGCAATCCCCCACCCCACTCGAAGGACCAGGTGTGGACATTGTCAGAGGCGGCACCAGAATTTGGTTTGGGGTAAATGAAAATCATAGAAGAATGATGAGGCAACAGTTTTGGGGTACAGCACGAATTATAGCCAGAAGCACCCGTTCCTGAGGGTGAGTCCACTTGGTCGAAACCCTGGCAAGCTTTGAAATGTTATCATGTGTGTGAAAAAAAAAATCTCAGGAGCAATTTATTACTTACTTCCATTCACAGGACCCCTTACTGATCTAACGTGAGGGAGGGCAATTGATCGGGCAAGGATGAAATGCCCCCTCTTGCACCACTGTAGCACGGAATGCATACCATCGAGAACCTCAAATAGGATATAAAGATCTGAATCATTTGGATCATGGATCACGCGAAGTGAGGTCGTTATTATTGCAATAACGTGAAAGAATCAAAACTAAAGTAATGATTGTTTCCCGAAAGGGTATTCTGTTTGCCTGTTTGAGAAATATTTGAAGTACCAATGGACAGAAGAAGAACTCCTTCCAACTGAATTGGTGGATCTAGTACTGGAGCAGAATGATGAAGGAGAGAACACTAGTGATGATGACTGCTAAGATATTCATGATGATATTTTAGATGAAGAAGAGGAGGGTGATGACATCTAAATATGTTACACTTTAATCACATCCTATGCTTTACTTTTGACAAGGGTGTTTTATACACACTTACAGGTATGGGTCATTGTACTTTTGGTTCTGGTAGTTACAAGGGATGCTATGTGACATGTATTTTGTTGGTAGGGGGGAGGAATTTCACTGCTAATTCATTACACTAAGACAACAAAGCAACCAAGTTTAGAACATAAATATTAATACTACGTGAATCCAAATTGTGGGCCCAAAATTTTCGAAACACCTAAATAACTTCCACATATTTGCAATTTTATATAATCACATCATCAAATTCAACCTGTGTGGAAATGTTCCCGGGTTAGGGTTACGGGACCAACGACACGGGAAACCAGTGACACTGAGACCATGCAATGATGTCCACGGGGGACTATTGACAAGGGTCACTATAGACATTATCCCTTTACTGTAAAGGTCTGGTAGGTATGTGCATGCTAAGACTCCTTACACTAGATTTCATGCATAATAATTAATATAACAGACAACCCCTTCCTTACACCTTACATTGCTGTTCAAAGTTGTGACACAATCACAGTTGCGAACTGAACTAACATCAAGTGTGCTTTGTTACTGTACATTACGGTTTTTAATATAGAGTTGTCACACACAAACACAATGCATTCTCAACTTACATAATCTCTCAGGTGTCGTGGAGAAAAGTGTCATGGAGATTTACACATTACTTTTCATAGACATTTGTCTCACGTAAAAAGTTTTTGTTGTACTCGGAAGCAATAACATGCTTTCTTTCCGTAGCAGAACAAAGCAACACCCAACTATTCTTCGCTTTCATAACTTCAAATATTTCTCAAACAGACAAACAGAATACCCTTTCGGGAAACAATCACTTTAGTTTTGATTCCTCCATGTTATTGCAATTATAACGACCCCACTTCGCGTGATCGATGATCCAAATGATTCAGATCTTGATTGAGAAATTATGGGAAGTTTGTAATGGGGCATTTCATCCTTGGCCCATCAATTGCCCCCTCCCTCACGTCAGGTCGGTAAGGGGTCAGGTGAATGGAAAAACCCGCAGGAACGGGTCCTTCTGGCTATGTTTCGTGCTGTACCCCAAAACTGTTGCCTCATCATTCTTCTATGATTTTACCCCAAACCAATTTTAAAAATTCATAACTTCATAACCTCTCGTTACTGAAAAAGGCGAAATGGTCGCCATTTTGAACATTTTATTTAATGGCATACATTTTGAAACTGATAGCTGAAAACCTTGAGTACCATTAAACACAAGTGGGTAAGAACGTCTAAGGCAAAGAGGACGGCGAAATACACAGGTTCAGTTGTGGTCTTCGTCGAGAGCGGACGTGTTTCACGGAGCTCTCGCTGATCGTGCTGAATTTTGCCATTGTGCTGTACTGTGCTGCTTGTTATACTAACATATACTACTATTGTCGTTTTACCGAAGTGTTGGATATTGGGTGTGGCCTCTCGCTTGGGGACGTGGTTTGGCCGTGCTCGTTTTAAAGCACGCCTGGTTTATAGTTTTTTGTTGGGTTCCCTTTATTTTTTCCCTGCCTGGATTTGAAGTTTTTCAGCTGTGCTGAAGTTTTCTCTCTAGTTGCTGCGTGGCCTTGTGCCACAAACCTTTGCTGCTATGCCCGGAGGTCGGGATAGCAGTATCGTTAAGTTACAGTTTGAGTCGAGGGGGAATGTTACACCCCAGCATGTTTTTCTGTGTTGAAGAACAATAAGGTAGATGTTAAGGATATAGAGATGCTGCAGGCCCTTGCATCCCGAAATACATATGATTTGAAGTTCCGGACTGATGCTGCCCGATTGAAGGGGGTTTCCTCCCTTAAGGGTGTGGAGGGTCTCACTGTCACCCCATATGATCGCTCTGTGGTGGTGACGGTGTTGTACCTCAATTTTGAGGTAGATCAGGGCCTGGTGGCGAGGGTTCTAGGACAATACGGAACTGTCTCTGACTGGCGTTGGGCGTATAATGAAGGTGAACTGGCCGGTATTCTCAACGGAAAGAGACAGTTCCGTATGGAGCTAAAACGAGACATCCCCTCCGTATTGTTCGTAGAGGGTTCTAAGGCCCACATCAGGTATTTTGGCCAGCCCCGCACCTGTTTCCAGTGTAGGGAGGAGGGGCATGCCCAAACAAACGTTGTGGCAGATGCCTGCAGTTGGGGCATGAGAGGGCAACATGTCCCAATCAGGTGCGGTGTAACCTGTGTGGGGAGGAGGGACATGTCTCTGGTGCCTGCCCCACATCGTACTCTGCGCGTGCAAGTGCAGATGTGGAGCGGGCAAGTGAACCCTCGTCTTCAGACCCTGAACCAATGGTGGAGGGAGTTCCTAGCTTCTAAGGGATGTGAAGTGGTCTGTGGGAACCCTGAGGTAGGCCCTTCCCAACCCTCCACCAGCTCCCGGGGAGGCTGGAATACAAACAGTGGAGCACGACCTTAGATTGTCCTCGGACTCGGAATCTGACTCTGCCATGTCAGATGTGGGAGGACCTGCCTCAGAGCCTCCACCAAAGGACCCACCATCTGGGGAGGACTGGTTTGATTTGTGTGAGGCCGTTGAACTTGAGCCCAAGTTGAAAAGCTCGGCCTCAGGGGAGGTGTCCGACAGGGGAGGGGAGCTAGTCCTTCTGTGCCACCACCAGCATCCATGTAATTAAAAGGCCAGGTCAGAGACAGTTTTGTAATTTCACACTCCACATTTCATGAATGGTCCCCTGACCCTGAATGTTAACGGCATGAGGGACAGTCGGAAGCGGTCCAGAATATTCCAATTTTGTAAGTCATTGGGTGTGGACTTCGTTTTCCTCCAAGAGACTCACATTGTTAATGAGGACGATGTCTACACCTGGTCCTACGAATGGGGTGGGGGTTTGTACGCTTCCTTTGGTTCCGCATCTTCCTGTGGATCTGTCATTTTAGTTTCTCCAAGATGGACTTCCCTGGTCGGAAGGGTTGATCATGATAATGAGGGCCGGTTGGTATGCATCACCATCAAACATCCTTGCGGGCTTCTTATGCAACGTTTATGCCCCCAACCAACCTACAGACAGAAGGAATTTTTTTTTGCTACCCTGCCATCCTTCGTTCCTGGCTGTGCTCCTTGTATCCTATCTGGAGACTTCAACTGTGTCCCTGACACACGGTTTGATCGAATGTCCACCTTCACATCTTCAAGCTGTAGTGTCGGTATGGTGGAGTCGGACATGTTCACAAAGAATCACGATATGGTTGACGTTTGGAGAGTGCAGCGTCCTGGCTTGTCCGTGTTCACTTGGCACCGCCCTGATGGCACGGACGCCTCAAGGTTGGACAGGGTGTACGCTCCAATGGCTCTGTCACCAAGTGATTGCGAAGTTGTGGCATGTCCAATTTCGGACCATGATGCAGTTACTGTCTCATTCAGACCCCCAGAGTCATGGCCAGTAGAGAGGGGGTTCTGGAAAATGAACACATATTCTAACGGAGGCTGAATATAGCAAAGATTTTAAGGCCAGATACGAAGGGTGGCGAACTTTGAGGCCGGCCTTTTCAACAGATTTAGAGTGGTGGGATGATGTAAAGACCCGCATCAAACAGTTTAAAGTGGAATATTGTGTAGCAAGAGCTCGTCGAAGAAGGGAGGAGTTCCTTTCACTTTGTTCTAGGGAGAGGAACGGGGACCACTCCGCACTTCATGCAATCCAACAGTACCTCCCATCGATCGCAGTATAAAAGCTGTCCGTGACGCCCACGGTGTGGTACATAAGGGCCCTCTCGACATTGTAGAAGTGTATAAAAACTTTTATGAGCAGCTGTATACCCAGGCAGATGTCGATGAAGACCTTCAAAAGTCCCTATTAGATAATATTGACAAAACCCCCTCTAAAGATCAGAATGATGAACTTGGCTCCCCTTTGACTGTTGACGAGCTCTGGAAGGCGGTGGCGAAGATGAAAGGCGAAAAGGCACCTGGGTCCGACGGTATTTCAGTAGAATTCTGTAAACGCTTCTGGGGTACCGTAGCACATGATCTCCGTGACGTATTCGTCTCTGGCTTCCTTGCTGGCTCATTGAGCCACTCGCAGCGCACAGGCATAATAACTTTGCTGCCTAAGTCAGGAGACCCCATCGAACCGAAAAACAAACGATTCTGGCAAAAGCCCTTTGCAACAGGCTAGGCACAGTTATGCCAGATCTTGTAGGGTCCTTTCAGACTTGTGCGGTGCGGGGACACAGTATTCAGCAGAACCTCTGGGTGGTGCCGGACTTAGTTGAATACGTGATGGACCGTGATCTTCCATGTGCCCTTGTCTCCCTCGATCAGGAGAAGGCCTTCGACAATGGTTGATCATGGATTCCTCTTTAAAATTTTAAAGAAGTTTTGTTTGAATCCAGTTTTTGTTAAATGGACCTCCTTATTGTACAATAGTGTAAATAGTCGGGTTATCGTTAATGGCCTACCGTCAGACCCCTTCAGCGACAGGGGTGCCCCCTATCACCTTTACTCTACGTATTGTTTAGTGAATCAATAGCAAGAGCCTTTCAAGTAGAGCCTTTGTTTCAGCCATTTCACATTCCCCGTGGTGTTGAAGTTAAGTGCCTTCAGTATGCTGACGACGTCACATGCGTAGTCCCTTACTGGCACGTTTTCAAAGAGCCACAGGTGCCAGACTGCCCTTCGCTGCATCATGGGTAGATGACGCCATAAGGATCAACGGCATATGGTTTGGTTATGGGCCAACCGAGTTACTTACCTGGAATGAGAAAGTGGACCTGGTGGAAGCTAGGTTGAAGGACTTCGGCGAGCGCCACATTAGCCTGTTCGAAAAGGTGACAGTTATCAATAGTCTTATTTATCCCCTTTTGTGGTATCCAGGCACCGTTCTGGCTGCTCCAAAGGGTGTCCTGTTGCGTCTCGAGAGGGCTGTGTTTAGGTTTTTACGGTCAGGGAAGACGGAGCTCGTAAGAAGAGGGATGGTATATCAGGATGTTAGGCGTGGTGGGTTGGGCCTCCGTTTTCTCCTGACCAAGTGTGTTTATAGTGCTGTAGACAGCAGAATGCCTTTTGCCTATTTTGTCCGTTATTGGGGGGGATTATCATTCCGTCGGTTCTTTCCCTCCCTGTTTAGTAACAGTGAACCCCACAGCTGGAGGCCCTCGGAAGCATACAGTCAAATGAGAGCAACGCTCGTAATTATATCTAGAGTTGGGTTCGCAGTTAAGCGCAAGAGACCTATACCAGGCTGTTTTTGAAGAATTGGTTGGCCAGGTCCAATCCAATCACTATGCTTCAGGGTCGGAAGTGTGGCGTGTGGTCCACAGCAGATCATTAGATTACCGCAGGCGAGACCTGTTGTGGCGAATCGCACATGATGCGATTGTTACTAATCTCAAGCGTCTTCGGTGGCGTCTTGGAGATGGAATTTGCCCATGCACAGGGTGGGAAAGTGTGTCACATGTGTTTTGGCAGTGTGAATGGTTCCAAGTCCTGACTGATCGCTTGACGATGGGCAACACATGGGCTGTAGGCCGGGACTATGCTTTGTATGGTCTTTCACCCCCGCCATGCAGTACAAGTATTCAGGGCATACTTACCTTTGCTTCGGCCTCCATAAAGCTGGCCTTATGGAGAGACCGATGTAACGTTGTTTTTAGGGGGATGGGGAAGCCTGCGGACGTCGTCCTGGCATCGGTGAAGGCGGAGGTGAGGCTGAGGGTTGAGTCCGACTTCGTTCGTTTGCCAAGGTCGGCGTTCGGTAGGCGATGGGGTCCACTCGTTTCGGTGAAGGGGGGGGGGGGGCGTGTGGTGGTCAATTTGTAATAGGGTGGGTATGTAAGGGACTTGCAAATAGTATGTAAATATCTGTGTGTATAATTTTCTGTACATAGTTTTGTAAATATCTGTATATATAGCTTATTACTGTAATGAACATAATTTTCTGTTTGATTTAGCAGTCTGTAAATAGTTTTGCGTTTGTTTTTGCCCGATCCGGTTTGAGTTTTTGTTTTGTATGTGCCGTTTCAATGCACTTAAACAGCACACAATACACAGGCTCATTATCACAGTTAGTCTATAGAAGAAACATTTTTAGTAACTGCTGAAACTGTGGGTCTAAACCTTTTAATTATGTGTGCTATCTATCAGAGATTTGCCGGTATTGCATTTATTATATAGGAGCAAACCTGTGGAGAAAATGATATGATATTGAGATACCTTTATATTAATATGTCGAAATTTCTTTGTAAACAATATCATCTATGTGATTGCAAATCCCCTATAACTGTTTATCACTGGAAAATTTAACCAGCTTTCATATGACACCTTGTTTAGCAGTATGTGACACTCCGACAGGAAGACGGCTTCTTAAACATGAGAATCCAAAATGGCAGCCGGCCATGCTCACCACTTTTTTAAAAGACAGATTTTCACAGGTTTTGATAGACTGAAAGGGAAACACAGTGGATAAGAGTTTCTGAGGGACAGCTTGGGCCAGACAATTATAAAGGGTCATAGAATACACGGTTAAGTCAATGGAAGAACACATTTTGGGTAAATTCTGAAATCGCGGGTTGGAATGTTTGGACGGTCATAACTCATGAATTAGATATGCTATCCATCTGCGTTTTGCAGGTCTTAAACATATTACATAAGAGGTAATTTGTGGAAAAAATAAAATGCATCTATGAAAGCTATCATGAGACACTGAAGTGAACATTTTATTAAAATTTCAATTTTCCGTAAAAA
This sequence comes from Holothuria scabra, assembly GCA_037179385.1. Lineage (NCBI taxonomy): Eukaryota > Metazoa > Echinodermata > Holothuroidea > Aspidochirotida > Holothuriidae > Holothuria > Holothuria scabra. The sequence goes on from CM074179.1 coordinate 8,634,064, forward strand.
TTTGCAAAAAAATCACACCTTTTGCTATTTTTAGGCATTCGTATTACACCGAACCCCCTAAAATTATACTTATACCCAGGCAGATGTCTCTCTAAAGATCAGAATGATGAACTTGGCTTCCCTTTGACTATTGACGAGCTCTGGAAGGCTTGTTTGGGGGTACGTGACCTTCTGACAGAGAAACAGCTCCGTAAACCTGAAAATCCTGGATTTCCTGGCCACACCCACCACTTGCGTAATGGCAAACAAGCAGAATATGATGCCTAACGATCCCACCTTACAGGAAAACACAGTGAATAATTGTGGCTAAGGGGGAGGGGATGATTACGATTATTGGCCCATAGACGACAGGTGCCTTTCCACCTTTCATCTTCACCACTGCCTTCCAGAGCTCGTCAATAGTCAAAGGGAAGCCAAGTTCATCATTCTGATCTTTAGAGAGACATCTGCCTGGGTATAGTTTTTATACTCCTCTACAATGTCGAGAGGGTCCTTGTGTACCACACCGTGGGCGTCACAGACAGCTTTTACACTGCAATCGATGGCATACTTTGACGTCCCGGTAGAACTTAATGGTTGGTTTCTCCTCGGCCTCCACACAATGCACACGAGCTGGGTTCCGTGTAGTTTTTCATCAAGATACTGTTGGATTGCATGAAGTGCCGAGGGGTCCCCGTTCCTCTCCCTAGAGCAAAGTGAAAGGAACCTCTTGCTATATTCAGCCTGCGTTGGAATATCTGTGTTCATTTTCCAGAACACCCTCCCTACTGGCCATGACTCTGGGGGTTGGAACGAGACAGTTTCTGCATCATGGTCCGAAATTGGACATGCCACAACTTCGCAATCACTTGGTGACAGAGCCGTTGGAGCGTACACCCGGTCCAACCTTGAGGCGTCCGTGCCATCAGGGCGGTGCCAAGTGAAGATGTGAAGGTGGACATTCGATCAAACCGTGTGTCAGGGACACAGTTGAAGTCGCCAGATAGGATACAAGGGGCACAGCCAGGAACGAAGGATGGCAGGGTAGCATAAACATTCCTTCTGTCTGTAGGTTGGTTGGGGGCATAAACGTTTCATAAGAAGAAGTTCCCGCAAGGATGTTTGATGGTGATGCATACCAACCGGCCCTCATGATCATGATCAACCCTTCCGACCAGGGAAGTCCATCTTGGAGAAACCAAAATGATAGATCCACAGGAAGATGCGGAACCAAAGGAAGCGTACAAACCCCCACCCCATCCGTAGGACCAGGTGTAGACATCGTCCTCATTAACAATGTGAGTCTCTTGGAGGAAAGCGAAGTCCACACCTAATGATTTACGAAATTGGAATATTCTGGACCGCTTCCGACTGGGAAGCGGTCCCCTGTCCTGAGGGACAGGGGACCATTCATGAAATGTGGAGTGTGAAATTACAAAACTGTCTCTGACCTGGCCTTTTTATTACATGGATCTGGTGCTGGTGGCACAGAAGGACTAACTCCCCCTGCCCGGTCAGGCACCACCCCTGAGGCCGACCTTTTCAACTTGGGCTCAAATTCAACGGCCTCACACAAATCAGCCCTCCCCAGATGGTGGGTCCTTTGGTGGAGGCTCTGAGGCAGGCCCTCCCACATCTGACATGGCAGTGTCAGACTCCGAATCCGATGACAGTTGAAGGTCATTCTCCACTGTCAGTATTCCAGCCTCCCCAGGAGCAGGTACTGATGTGGAGGGTTGGGAAGGGCTTACCTCAGGGTTCCCACAGACCACCTCACATCCCTTAGAAGCTAGGAACGCTTGTTCCACCTTGATGTGCCACCTCATCAGGTGAAGGGGACCTGGGTTCCTCCACCATTGGTTCAGGGTCTGAAGACGAGGGTTCACTTGCCGGCTCCACATCTGCACCTGCACGCGCAGAGTACGATGTGGGGCAGGCACATGTCCCTCCTCCCCACACAGGTTACACCGCACCTGATTGGGACATGTTGCCCTCTCATGCCCCAACTGCAGGCATCTGCCACAACGCTTGTTTGGGCATGACTTGGCCACATGCCCCTCCTCCCTACACTGGAAACAGGTATTCCTGATGTGGGCCTTAGAACCCCCTATAAACAGGACGGAGATGTCTCGTTTTAGCTCCATACGGAACTGTGTCTTTCCGTTGAGAATACCGGCCAATTCACCTTCATTATACTTTACCCAACGCCAGTCAGAGAGAGTTCCGTATTGTCCTAGAACCCTCGCCACCAGGCCCTGATCTACCTCAAAATTGAGGTACAACACCGCCACCACCACAGAGCGATCATATGGGGTGACAGTGAGACCCTCCACACCCTTAAGGGAGGAAACCCCCTTTAATCGGGCAGCATCAGTCCGGAACTTCAAATCATAGGTATTTCGGGATGCTAGGGCCTGCAGGATGTCTATATCCTTAACCTCTACCTTATTGTTCAACACAGAAAAAACATGCTGGGGTGTAACATTCCCCCTCGACTCAAACTGTAACTTAACGATACTGCTATCCCGACCTCCGGGCATAGCAGCAAAGGTTTGTGGCACAAGGCCACGCAGCAACTAGAGAGAAGACTTCAGCACAGCAGATCAAACCCACTACACTATAGACCAGACGTGCTTTAAAACGAGCACGGCTAAACCACGTCGCCAAGCGAGAGAGACTACACCTAATACCCAACACTTCAGTAAAATGACAGTAGTATATGTTAGTATAACAAGCAGCACAGCACAATACAGAACAATGCCAAAATTCAGCACGATCCGCGAGAGCTCCGCGAAAACACGTCCGCTCTCGACGAAGACCAGAGTGGACGTCTGGATGCAGTTTAACGTCATGCTCATACGTTCATGTAATTTCTATGTACGTTTTAAAAAGAAGTATGGTGGGCGGTCGGCCAGGACTATGCCTTGTACGGTCTTTCACCCCCGCTTTGCAATACAGCGCTTTTTACGTACATAGAAACGGGCACGGAGAACGAATAACAGAACTCAGACCAGACGGGACAAAACGTAACTTGAACTATGTACAGAATTCATACCATTACGAACGAAAAGAAAAGAAACATTTTGTGACGATAATTTACAAAACCCACCCCAACCCAGGACTATTCACAAACTCACCTATTTACACATTACCAAACAAAGAAAAAATATGTACAAAACGACCCCTGAGGAAACAGGATTAATTACAAATTAACTATCACCCGCCCCGCCCGCACCGAAACATTTGGTCCCCAACGTCTGCCGAACGTGGACCCCGGCAAACGAACAAAGTCGGCCTCGACCCTCAGTTTGATTTCCGTCTTTACCGACGCCAACACGACGTCGACAGGCCTCCCTTCACCCCTAAAAACAATATTACATCGGTCTCTCCAAACAGCCAGCTTAATGGAGGCCGAAACAAAGGTGAGTATGCCACGAATACTTGCATTGCATGGTGGTGGTGGTGGCGATAGACCATACAATGCATAGTCCCGGCTGACCGCCCAAGTGTTGCAAAGCGTTAGCCGGTCAGCCAGGACTTGAAACCACTCCCAGAGGAGAGCCACAAAACCACAATGTCAAAACACATGGGGCACACTCTCCTACTTTGTATATGCCATCTCCAAGACGCCACCGAAGGCGCTTGAGATTGCTTACAATGGCATCATGTGCAATTCGCCACAGCAAGTCCCGCCGGCGGTAGTCTAGTGACTTGCTGTGCACTACGGTCCACACTTCCGGCTGTAAGGCATAATCGCTTGGATGGACTTGGCCCGCCAAGTCATCAAAAATGACTGCGAAACCTCCCCTACAGCTCACATCATATGGAGAGTATCCCTCAGGTCACAATAGGTCTTTGAGGGTCTCCCGCTGTGGGGCATACTATTACGAAACAGGGACGGAAAGAACCCACGTAATGACAATCCCCCCCCCCCCCCCCAATAACGGACAAAATACGCAAAGGGCATCTCACTGTCCACAGCACTAAACACACACTTTGCCAGGAGAAAACGGAGCTTTGAGGGAAAATGCACAAGGCCTAGGCCACCACGTCTAAGTTCCTGGTACACAACCTTTCTTCTGACCAGCTCCGTTTTCCCTGACCATAAGAACTTAAATACGGCCCTCTCAAGTCGCACAAGGGCACCCACTGGAGCAACCAGAACAGTGCCCGGGTACCACAAGAGAGGGTAAATGAAACGATTTATAACTGTTACTTTCCCCATTAGACTAATGTAACGCTCCCCATAGTCTGTCATCCTAGCTTCCGCCAGGTCCACCTTTTCGTTCCAGGTAAGTGACTCAGGTGAGCCGTAACCAAACCATATACCATTGATTTTCATGGCATCGTCAGCCCAAGATGCCACGAAGGGCAGATGTTTCCACCGCCACTTACCCAGACGGAGTCCTTTTGTCTTGGCGGGGTTCAGTCTGGCACCAGTCGCTCTTTGAAAGGTAGACAGGATGTCAGACAGGGCCCTGAAGGAAGCTAGGTCAGAGACTACACACGTGACATCATCAGCATACTGAAGGCACTTGACTGTGGCTCCACCAGGAATATGAAAAGGTCGAAACAAAGGGTCTTCATGGAGGGCTCTCGCAAGCGATTCACTAAATAATACATAGAGTAAAGGTGACAGGGGGCATCCCTGCCGTACCCCACGTTGTACTCTAAAGGGGTCAGACGGTATGCCATTGACAATAACACGACTGTATACATTATTATACAATAAAGCAATCCATTTAACAAAGAAAGAGTTGAGACAAAACTTCTTTAAGACTTTAAAGAGGAATCCGTGATCAACCATGTCAATACAAACCTTTGCAATACAAGTATTCAGGGCATACTTACCTTTGTTTCGGCCTCCATAAAGCTGTCCTTATGGAGAGACCGATGTAACGTTGTTTTAAGGGGGATGGGAAAGCCTGCGGACGTCGTCCTGCCGGCGGAGGTGAGGCTGAGGGTTGAGTCCGACTTCGTTCGTTTGCCAAGGTCGGCGTTCGGTAGGCGATGGGGTCCACTGACTTTTTTCTGTACATAGTTTTGTAAATATCTGTATATATAGCTTTATTACTGTAATGAACATAATTTTCTGTTTGATTTAGCAGTTTGTAAATAGTTTGCATTTCTGTTTCTGCCCGATCCGGTTTGAGTTTTGTTAGTATGTGCCGTTTCAATGCACTTAAAAAAAGTACATCAAAACGGGACCTGAGAAACAAAGGGAGAGGAACTCCAACCAGACCGGACAAAAACACAAAGGCAAAGACTGTACGTGAAAATGTATGTAAATGTAAGGAAGCAGAACTCCGCGAGTAATCGTTTGGTTTTCGCCCCTTGGCTCTTCGCCAGAGAGTCACTTTTTAAGTGCATTGAAACGGCACATACAAAACATAAACGCAAAACTATTTACAGACTGCTAAATCAAACAGAAAATTATGTTCATTACAGTAATAAGCTATATATACAAATATTTACAAAACTATGTACAGAAAATTATGTCCACAACAGTAACACAGCTATACACACATTTATTTACAAGCACCTTACAGACCCACCCTATTACAAATTGACCACCACACGGGCCCCCCTCACCGAAACGAGTGGACCCCATCGCCTACCGAACGCCGACCTTGGCAAACGAACGAAGTCGGACTCAACCCTCAGTCTCACCTCCGCTTTCACCGACGCCAGGACGACGTCCGCAGGCATCCCCATCCCCCTAAAAACGTTACATCGGTCTCTCCATAAGCCAGCTTTATGGAGGCCGAAACAAAGGTAAGGAATACTTGTATTGCATGGCGGGGGTGAAAGACCATACAAAGCATAGTCCTGGCCGACCGCCCATGTGTTTCCCAACGTCAAGCGATTAAGTCAGGACTTGGATCCATTCCCACAAGAGGGCCACAAATTCGCACTGCCAAAACACATGTGGCACACTCTCCCACTGCTATTCGCCAGAACAGGTCTCGCCTGCGGTAATCTAATGATCTGCTGTGGACTACACGCCACACTTCCGACACTTCCAAAATAGGCAAAAGGCATTCTGCTGTGTATAGCACTGTAAACACACTTGGTCAGGAGAAAACGGAGTTTGGAAGGAAAATGCACAAGGCCCAACCCACCACGCCTAACATCCTGATATACCATCCCTCTTCTTACGGGCTCCGTCTTCCCTGACCATAAAAATCTAAACACAGCCCTCTCGAGACGCAACAGGACACCCTTTGGAGCAGCCAGAACAGTGCCTGGATACCACAAAAGGGGATAAATAAAACGATTGATAACTGTCACTTTTCCGAACAGGCTAATGTTGCGCTCGCCGAAGTCCTTCAACCTAGCTTCCACCAAGTCCACTTTCTCATTCCAGGTACGTAACTCGGCTTGCCCATAACCAAACCATATGCCGTTGATCCTTATGGCGTCAGCTACCCACGATGCAGTGAAGGGCAGTTTTCTTGACCGCCACTTACCTAGGTGAAGTCCTTTGGTCTTATTGGGATTCAGTCTGGCACCCGTGGCTCTTTGAAACTTAGACGCATGTGACGTCATCAGCATACTGAAGGCACTTAACTTCACACCACCGGGAATGTGAAATGGTTGAAACAAAGGCTCTACTTGAAAGGCTCTTGGTGATAGGGGGCACCCCTGCCGTAGGCCACTAACGATAATCCGACTGTTTACAGTATTATACAATAAGGAGGTCCATTTAACAAAAACTGGATTCAAACAAAACTTCTCTATTTCGGGACGCAAGGCCCTGCAGCATCTCTACATCCTTAACCTCTACCTTTTTGTTTTTTCAAGACAGAAAAAACATGCCGGGGTGTAACATTCTATCCCGACCTCCGGGCATAGCAGCAAAGGTTTGTGGCACAAGGCCACGCAGCAACTAGAGAGAAAACTTCAGCACAGCAGATCAAACCCAGGCAGGGAAAATAGAAAGGGAACCAACACTAAACTATAGACCTATATACCTTTTGCCTATTTTGTCCGTTATGGGGGGGGGGGGATTATCATTCCGTCGGTTCTTTCCCTCTCTGTTTAGTAACAGTGAACCCCACAGCCGGAGGCCCTCGGAAGCATATAGTCAAATGAGAGAAACGCTCCTAATTATATCTAGAGTTGGGGAAGTGCAAGAGACCTATACCAGGCTGTTTTTGAAGAATTGGACTATGCTTCAGGGTCGGAAGTGTGGCGTGTGGTCCACAGCAGATCATTAGATTACCGCAGGCGAGACCTGTTGTGGCGAATCGCACATGATGCGATTGTTACTAATCTCAAGCGTCTTCGGTGGCGTCTTGGAGATGGAATTTGCCCACGCACTGGATGCACAAAGTGGGAGAGTGTGTCACATGTGTTTTGGCAGTGTGAATTTGTGGCCCTCCTCTGGGAATGGTTCCAAGTCCTGACTGATCGCTTGACGATGGGCAACACGTGGGCGGTCGGCCGGGACTATGCTTTGTATGGTCTTTCATCCCCGCCATGCAATACAAGTATTCAGGGCATAAGCTGGCCTTATGGAGAGACCGATGTAACGTTGTTTTCGGGGGGATGGAGAAGCCTGCGGACGTCGTCCTGGCGTCGGTGAGGCTGAGGGTTGAGTCCGACTTCGTTTGTTTGCCAAGGTCGGCGTTCGGTAGGCGATGGGGTCCACTCGTTTCGGTGAGGGGGGACCGTGTGGTGGTCAACTTGTAAGAGGGTGGAGTTCAGTTCTGGTCTTCGTCGAGAGCGGACGTGTTTTCGCGGAGCTCTCGCTGATCGTGCTGAATTTTGGCATTGTGCTGCTTGTTATACTAACATATACTACTGTCATTTTACTGAAGTGTTGGGTATTAGGTGTAGTCTCTCGCTTGGGGACGTGGTTTAGCCGTGCTCGTTTTAAAGCGCGCCTGGTCTATAGTGTAGTGTTGGGTTCCCTTTCTATTTTCCCCGCCTGGGTTTGATCTGCTGTGCTGAAGTTTTCTCTCTAGTTGCTGCGTGGCCTTGTGCCACAAACCTTTGCTGTTATTCCCGGAGGTCGGGATAGCAGTATCGTTAAGTTGCAGTTTGAGTCGAGGGGGAATGTTACACCCCAGCATGTTTTTTCTGTGTTGAAGAACAATAAGGTAGAGGTAAAGGATATAGAGATGCTGCAGGCCCTTGCATCCCGAAATACGTATGATTTGAAGTTCCGGACTGATGCTGCCCGATTAAAGGGGGTTTCCTCCCTTAAGGGTGTGGAGGGTCTCACTGCCACCCCATATGATCGCTCTGTGGTAGTGGCAGTGTTATACCTCAATTTTGAGGTGGATCAGGGCCTGGTGGCGAGGGTTCTAGGGCAGTACGGAACTGTCTCTGACTGGCGTTGGGTCAAGTATAATGAAGGTGACTTGGCCGGAATTCTCAACGGAAAGAGACAGTTCCGTATGGAGCTGAAGAAAGACATTCCCTCCGTCTTCTTCATAGGGGATTCGAAGGCCCACATCAGGTATTTCGGTCAGCCCCGCACCTGTTTTCAGTGTAGAAGTCATGCCCTAACAAACGTTGTGGCAGATGCCTGCAGCTGGGGCATGAAAAGGCAACATGTCCCAATGATGTGCGGTGTAACTTGTGCGGGGAGGAGGGACATGTCTCTGGTGCCTGCCCCACATCGTACTCTGCACGTGCAAGTGCAGATGTGGAGCCGGCAAGTGAACCCTCGTCTTCAGACCCTGAACCAATAGTGGACCAGGTCCCCGACGCCTGATGACGTGGCACATCAGGTGGAACAAGAGTTCCTAGCTTCTAAGGGATGTGAGGTGGTCTGTGGGAACCCTGAGGTAGGCCCTTCCCAACCCTCCACATCAGTACCTGAGGCACAATCCGCACCAGCTCCTGGGGAGGCTGGAATACTGACAGTGGTGAATGACCTCCATCTGTCATCGGATTCGGAGTCTGACACTGCCATGTCAGATGTGGGAGGACCTGCCTCAGAGCCTCCACCAAAGGACCCACCATCTGGGGAGGGCTGGTTTGATTTGTGTGAGGCCGTTGAACTTGAGCCCAAGTTGAAAAGGTCGGCCTCAGGGGAGGTGTCCGACCGGGGAGGGGGAGTTAGTCCTTCTGTGCCACCAGCACCAGATCCATGTAATAAAAAGGCCAGGTCAGAGACAGTTTTGTAATTTCACACTCCACATTTCATGAATGGTCCCCTGTCCTCATGACCCTGAATGTTAACGGCATGAGGGACAGTCGGAAGCGGTCCAGAATATTCCAATTTTGTAAATCATTAGGTGTGGACTTCGTTTTCCTCCAAGAGACTCACATTGTTAATGAGGACGATGTCTACGCCTGGTCCTACGAATGGGGTGGGGGTTTGTACGCTTCCTTTGGTTCCGCATCTTCCTGTGGATCTGTCATTTTAGTTTCTCCAAGATGGGACTTCCCTGGTCGGAAAGGTTGATCATGATCATGAGGGCCGGTTGGTATGCAACACCATCAAACATCCTTGCGGGAACTTCTTATGTAACGTTTATGCCACTAACCAACCTACAGACAGAAGGAATTTTTTTGCTACCCTGCCATCCTTCGTTCCTGGCTGTGCCCCTTGTATCCTATCTGGCGACTTCAACTGTGTCCCTGACACACGGTTTGATCGAATGTCCACCTTCACATCTTCAAGCTGTAGTGTCGGTATGGTGGAGTTGGACATGTTCACAAAGAATCACGATATGGTTGACGTTTGGAGAGTGCAGCATACTGGCTTGTCCGTGTTCACTTGGCACCGCCCTGATGGCACGGACGCCTAAAGGTTGGACGGGTGTACGCTCCAACGGCTCTGTCACCAAGTGATTGCGAAGTTGTGGCATGTCCAATTTCGGACCATGATGTAGTTACTGTCTCATTCCAACTCCCAGAGTCAAGGCCAGGAGGGAGGGGGTTCTGGAAAATGAACACAGATATTCTAACGGAGGCTGAATATAGCAAGGATTTTAAAGCCAGGTACGAAGGATGGCGAACTTTGAGGCCGGCCTTTTCAACAGGTTTAGAGTGGTGGGATGATGTAAAGACCCGCATCAAACGTTTTACAGTGGAATACTGTGTAGCAAGAGTTCCTTTCACTTTGCTGTAGGGAGAGGAACGGGGACCCCTCCGCACTTCATCTTGATGAAAAACTACACGGGGCCCGCGTTCGTACTCGTGTGCATTGTGTGGAGGAGAAACCAACCATTTAAGTTCTACCGGGACGTCACAAAGTATGCCATCGATCGAAGTATAAAAGCTGTCCGTGACGCCCACGGTGTGGTACATAAGGACCCTCTCGACATTGTAGAAGAGTGTAGAAACTTGAATGATGAACTTGGCTCCCCTTTGACTATTGACGAGCTCTGGAAGGCAGTGGTGAAGATGAAAGGCGGAAAGGCACCTGGATCCGACGGTATTCCAGTAGAATTCTATAAACGCTTCTGGGGTACCGTAGCACATGATCTCCGTGATGTGTTCGTCTCTGCCTTCCTCGCTGGCTCATTGAGCCACTCGCAGCGCACAGGCATAATAACTTTGCTGCCTAAGTCAGGAGGTTCGAAAAACAAACGGCCAATCACCTTGTTAAATGTAGATTACAAGATTCTGGCGAAAGCCCTTTGCAACAGGCTAGGCACAGTTATGCCAGATCTTGTAGGGTCCTTTCAGACTTGTGCGGTGCGGGGACACAGTATTCAGCAGAATCTCTGGGCGGTGCGGGACTTGCTTCAATACGTGATGGACCGTGATCTTCCAGGTGCGCTGGTCTCCCTCGATCGGGAGGCCTTCGACATGGTTGATCATGGATTCCCCTTTAAAATTTTGAAGAAGTTTTGTTTGAATCCAGTTTTTGTTAAATGGACCTCCTCATTGTATAACATTGTATTACTATACGTATTGTTTAGTGAATCACTAGCAAGAGCCTTTCAAGTAGAGCCTTTATTTCAACCATTTCACATTCCCGGTGCTGTTGAAGTTAAGTGCCTTCAGTATGCTGATGACGTCACATGCGTAGTCTCCGACCTAGCTTCCTTCAAGGCCCTTACTGGCACGTTTTCAAAAAGCCACAGGTGCCAGACTGAATCCCAATAAGACCAAAGGACTTCGCCTTGGTAAATCGCGGTCAAGAAGACTGCCCTTCGCTGCATCATGGGTAGATGACGCTATAAGGATCAACGGCATATGGTTTGGTTATGGGCCAACCGAGTTACTTACCTGGAATGAGAAAGTGGACCTGGTGGAAGCTAGGTTGAAGGACTTCGGCGAGCGCCACATTAGCCTGTTCGGAAAGGTGACAGTTATCAATCGTTTTATTTATCCCCTTTTGTGGTATCCCCAAAGTGTGTCCTGTTGCGTCTCGAGAGGGCTGTGTTTAGGTTTAGGTTTAGGTTTTTATGGTCAGGGAAGACGGAGCTCGTAAGAAGAGGGATGGTATATCAGGATGTTAGGCGTGGTGGGTTGGGCCTTGTGCATTTTCCTTCCAAACTCCGTTTTCTTCTGACCAAGTGTGTTTATAGTGCTGTAGACAGCAGAATGCCTTTTGCGTATTTTGTCCGTTATTGGGGGGGGGGGGGATTATCATTCCGTCAGTTCTTTCCCTCCCTGTTTAGTAACAGTGAACCCCACAGCTGGAGGCCCTCGGAAGCATACAGTCAAATGAGAGAAACGCTCCTTATTATGCCCACACTTGGAGATGTTTCACAGTTAAGTGCAAGGGATCTATACCGGGGTGTTTTTGAAGGTTTGGTTGGCCAGGTCCGATCCACCCACTATGCTTCAGGGTCGGAAGTGTGGCGTGTGGTCCACAGCAGATCATTAGATATAATGCGATTGTAACTAATCTCAAGCGCTTTCGGTGGCGTCTTGGAGGTGGCATTTGCCCACGCACTGGATGCACAAAGTGGGAGTGTGCCACATGTGTTTTAGCAGTGCTTTTTACGTACGTAGAAACGGGCACGGAGAACCAATAAGAAACTTAGACCAGACGGGACAAAACATAACGTGAACTATGTACAGAAGTCATACCATTATGGACGCAAACCAAGATTTGTGACAATAATTTACAAAACCCCAACCCACGGCTGTTTACAAACTCACCTATTTACACAAATGAAACAGAAAAAATGTACATAGAAACGGCCACAGAGAAGTAGGACTATTTACAAATTGACTATCACCCGCCCCTCCCGCACCGAAACAATTGGCCCCAACGTCTGCCGAACGTGGACCTCGGCAAACGAACAAAGTCGGCCTCGACCCTCAGTTTATATTCCGTCTTTACTGACGCCAACACGACGTCGGCAGGCCTCCATTCACCCCTAAAAACAATATTACATCGGTCTCTCCAAACTGCCAGCTTAATGGAGGCCGAAACAAAGGTGAGTATGCCACGAACACTTGTATTGCATAGTGGGGACGATAGACCATACAATGCATAGTCCTGGCTGACCGCTCAAGTGCTGCAAAACGTTAGCCGGTCCGCCAGGACTTGAAACCACTCCCAGAGGAGGACCACAAAACCACAATGCCAGAACACATGGGGCACACTCTCCCACTTTGTACATCCAGCGCGTGGGCATATGCCATCTCCAAGACGCCACCGAAGGCGCTTGAGATTTGTTACAATGGCATCATGTGCAATTCGCCACAGCAGGTCTCTCCGCCGGTAGTCTAGTGACTTGCTGTGCACTACAGTCCACACTTCTGGCTGTAAGGCATAGTCGCTTGGATGGACCCGGCCAGCCAAGTCATCGAAAATGGCCCGGTAGAGGTCTCCCGCACTGGACTGCGAAACCTCCCCTACAGTTGACATCATACGGAGAGTATCCCTCAGGTGACAATATGTTTTCGAGGGTCTCCCGCTGTGGGGCATACTATTACTAAACAGGGACGGAAAGAACCCACGGAATGACAATCCTCCCCCCCCCCCCAATAACGGACAAAGTACGCAAAGGGCATCTCACTGTCAACAGCACTAAACACACATACCTTGCCAGGAGAAAACGGAGCTTTGGGGGAAAATGCACAAGGCCCAGGCCCCCATGTGAAAGTTCCTGGTACACAACTTTCTTTTGACCAGCTCTGTTTTCCCTGACCATAGGAACTTAAATACGGCCCTCTCAAGTCGCACAAGGGCACCCTCTGGAGCAGCCAGAACAGTGCCCGGGTACCACAAGAGAGGGTAAACGTTTCGTTTACCCTAACTGTTACTTTCCCCATTAGACTAATGTAGCGCTCCCCATAGTCTGTCATCCTAGCTTCCGCCAGGCCCACCTTCTCGTTCCAGGTAAGTGACTCAGGCGAGCCGTAACCAAGCCATATACCATTGATTTTCACGAAGGGCAGATGTTTCCACCGCCACTTACCCAGACGGAGTCCTTTTGTCTTTTCGGGGTTCAGTCTGGCACCAGTCGCTCTTTGAAAGGTAGACAGGGTGTCAGACAGGGCCCTGAAGGAAGCTAGGTCAGAGACTACACACGTAACAGCATCAGCATACTGGAGGCACTTGACTGTGGCTCCACCAGGAATAGGAAAAGGTCGGACCAAAGGCTCTTCATGGAGGGCTCTCGCAAGGGATTCACTAAATAATACATAGAGTAAAGGTGACAGGGGGCATCCCTGCCGTACCCCACGTCGGACTCTGAAGGGGTCCGAAGGTATGCCATTAACAATAACACGACTATATACATTACTGTACAATAAGGCAATCCATTTAACAAAGAAAAAGTTTTGTCTGAACTCTAGACTTTAAAAAGGAATCCGTGATCAACCATGTCAAAGGCCTTCTCCTGATCCAAGGAGACGAGGGCACATGGAAGATCACGGTCCATTACATACTCTACTAAGTCCCGCACCAACCAGAGGTTCTGCTGAATACTGTGTCCCCGCACCGCACACGTCTGAAAAGGCCCAACAAGATCAGGCATGACAGTACCCAGCCTGTTGCAAAGGGCTTTCGCCAGGATCTTGTAGTCCACATTTAACAGCGTTATTGGTCGCTTGTTTTTCGGTTCAAGTAACAAAGTTGGGTAACAAAGTTATGACACCTGTGCGCTGCGAGGGGCTCAACGAACCAGGAAGGAAGGCGGGGGTAAATACATCCCGGAGATCGTGTCCAACGGTACCCCAAAAGCGTTTGTAGAATTCTACCGGGATACCGTCCGACCCAGGCGACTTTCCTCCCTTCATTTTCGACAGTCAAGGGGGAAACAAGTTGATCGTTATGCTCTGTAGAGGGGAACTTATTAATATTATCTAAAAGGAAGGACCTCATCGACATCTGCCTGGGTGTAAAGCTGCCCATAGAAGTTCTGATATACTTCGACAATGTTGAGGGGGTCCTTCTGTACAGTACCGTGGATGTCGCGGACTGCTCTTATGCGGCGATCAATCGCATACTTTGTGACGTCCTGGTAAAATTTAATGGTTGGTTTTTCCTCCGCCTCCGCACATTGCACGCGAGCACGAACACGGGCCCCCGTGCAATTTCTGATCAAGGTGCTGCTGAATGGCATGGAGCGCGGAGGAGTCCCCGTTCCTATCTCTAGAGCAGAGCAAGAGGAACTCTTCCCTTCTTCGACGAGCTCTTGCTACACAATACTCAACTGTAAACTGCTTGATGCGAGACTTTACATCATCCCAACACTTTAAACCCGTTAGGAAAGCCGGCCTCAAAGTTCGCCACCCTTCGTACCTGACTTTCAATTGTTCATTATAGTCAGCCTCCGTTAGAATATCTGTATTCATTTTCCAGAACCCCCTCCCTGAAGGCCATGACTCAGGGGGTTGGAAGGAGACAGTAACTGCATCATGATCGGAAATTGGACATGCCACAACTTCACAATCACTCGGAGACAAAGTCAGGGGAGAGTACACCCGGTCCAGCCTCGAGGCGTCCGTGCCATCAGGGCGATGCCAAGTGAACACGGACAAACCGGGATGTTGCACTCTCCAAACGTCAACCATGTCGTGATTCCTTGTAAACATGTCCAATTCCGCCATACCGACGCCACAGCTCGGAGAGGTACAAGAGGACATTCGGTCAAGCTGTACGTCGGGGACACAGTTAAAATCTCCAGCCAGGATACAAGGGGCACTGCCAGGAACGAAGGATGGCAGGGTCATGAAGAAGTTTCTTCTGTCTGAAGACCGATTGGGTGCGTAAACGTTACACAGGAAGAATTTCCCAGATGGGTGCTTTATTGTTACGCACACCAACCGACCCTCGTGATCAGAATCAACCTTACCGACCAGGGGAGCCCATCTTGGCGAAATTGATATAACTGAACCACAAGATGATGTTGACCCGAAAGAAGCATAGAAACCCCCACCCCACTGAAAGGACCAAGTGTGGACTCCCAGAAGTCCACACCCAGTGACTTGCAAAATTGGAAAATTCTGTTTCGCTTCTGGCTGTCCCTCATGCCATTCACGTTCAGAGTCGGCAGGAACAGGGGATCAGCCATAGTGAAATGAGTGGCTACGTGTCCAACTGAGACTTGGCCTTTTTAACCTGTGGGCTCGGTAAAGGTACCCCAGAATAATGGACCCCCGGGTCTAACACCTCGCCTGAGGCTGACCTCTTTAAGGAAGTCTCCTCCCCCTGGCATAAATCAAACCAGCCCTCCCCAGAAGGTGGATCTTTCGGAGGAGGCTCCGAGGCAGACTCCCCATCATGTGACATAGAGGCGGACTCGGAGTCAGACGAAAGCTGCAAGTCCTCCTCCACTGCCATGACATCAGCCTCCACGGGAGCCAGTGGGGGGGATGGTAAGGAGTCTGCCTCCTGAATTTGTTTCGAGGCAAGAAAATCGTGTTCCACTTCGTGAGCTGCCTCCTCCAATTCCTGAGTGGAATATTCTTGGGACACAATCTGGCTTCATGTCCCTCTTCACCACACTTAAAGCAGGTGCGTGGCTGCCCGAAGTACCTTATGTGGGCCTTCGAACCCCCTATGAACAGGAAGGACGGAATGTCCCTGTTCAGTTCCATACGGAACTGTCTCTTCCCATTAAGAATGCCCTTCATCTCACCCTCACCGTACTTGCACCACCGCATGTCAGAGACAGTTCCGTATTGGCTCAGAACCCTCGCAACCAAGCGCTGATCGACCTCGCAGTTCAGGTAAAGCACCGTCACAGCCACAGAGCGATTGTATGGTGTGACAGTGAGCCCCTCCACCCCCTTCAGGCATGACACACCTTTTACTCGGGCAGCATCAGACCTGAACTTTAGGTCATACGTGTTGCGGGCTGCAAGCGCCTGCAACATCTCTATATTTTAACACCGACCCCATTTTTCTTTAACACAGTAAACGCCTGTGGGGGAGGTACGCTCACCCCCGACGAAAACTCCAACTTAACAGTTGTGCTATCCCGACCTCCGGGCATAGCAGCAAAGGGTTTGTGGCACAAGGCCACGAAGCAACAACAGAGAAAACTTCAGCACCGTAGGCCAAACCAAAAGCAAGGTAAATAAAGGAGAACCCAACACAGAACAACAATACAACAGACGACCAAACCACGTCCCCAAGAGAAAGGCTGCACCCAACACTCTTACAATATGGCAGTAGTACAGTTTAGTATAACAATCAAGCCAGCAGCAGTACAATGTAAAAATTCAGCACGATCAGCGAGAGCTCCGTGAAAACACGTCCGCTCTCGACGATGACCAGAACTGAACTTCATAGAGTCGTGGGGACTTTTAGAAAAAAACGTAAAAATGTAAGTGGTTGAAACAGGTTTCATGCTGTGGTTTTATTTTAGCCGGGCCGGTTTCGGTTCTTGTTTTGTTTCTCCGTGCCCGTTTCTGTGTACGTAATAAGAAAAGTTAACGTATATATATTTTTTTTTTTTAAGCACATGGAAACGAATGAATAGTTCCGTGTTTCATGTCTCGTTGGTTATAGTTGTCTGCCTGTAGCGGCTTTCAAACAAATGGACGTTGTTTTCGTTTGCATGTGCCGTTTCAAGGAACTGAAAAGAACACATTGTTCATAGGCCTAGTTCTAGTTTACTAGTAATTGGTCTTTGTGTTTTTGTCCGGTCTGGTTCGAGTTCCTCTCCCCTTGTTTCTCAGTGCCCGTTTTGATGTACTTAAAGCAACTGTAATTGGGTTCGTGATTGGTTTTGTTCTGTGTTGGTCTTGTGTCGGGTGGTGAGTTTGGGTGTTGGGGTGGGGTTTTGGGGCGTCTTCCCAAGTTCATGACGTTCCGTGTTCCGTCCTGGGCATGACGTTAAACTGCATCCATGTTGTGGCTTCTGTTCTGTTCTGTTCAGCCAGTCTAGTGCAGGACCACACAGTGTTTGCCCTTTGGAGGGCGTACTTGTCCATTTGGGACGTTGGGCTCCTTACTCCGAGAGTAAGCCAGAGAGTCGTGGGGACTTTTAGAAAAAAGCGTTTTCGTTCCGTGTTCCTGTGTGGATGGTCATAGTGTTTTGGTCCGGCCAATTTGGGTTGTCGTTTCAAGTGCCTGCAACATCTCTATTCCTTCCACCTTAACACCATTTTGTGCTTTTTAAGTGCATTGAAACGGCACATGCAAAACAAAAACTGAAACCGGATCGGGCAGAAACATAAACGCAAACTATTTACAGATTGCTTAATCAAACAGAAAACAGTACTAAGCTATATGTACAAATATTTACAAAACTATGTACAGAAAATTATGTTCATTACAGTAATAAAGCTATACATACAGATATTTACAACTATTTACAAGCACCTTACAGACCCACCCTATTACAAGTTGACCACCACACGGTCCACCCTCACCGAAACGAGTGGACCCCATCGCCTACCGAACACCATTTTTCTTCAACAAACAGAACACTTGCGGAGGTGTGCTTTTTACGTACATAGAAACGGGCACGGAGAACCAATAAGAAAACTCAGACCAGACGGGACAAAAACATAACGTGAACTATGTACAGACTTTATACCGTTACGGACGCAAACCAAGATTTTGTGACCATAATTTACAAAACCCTAACCCAGTACCCAGGGCTATTTACAAACTCACCTATTTACACAAATCAAACAGAAACATGTACATAGAAACGGCCACAGAGAAGCAAACACAGGACTATTTACAAATTAACTATCACCCGCCCCTCCCGCACTGAAACAATTGGCCCCCAACGTCTGCCGAATGTGGACCTCGGCAAACGAACAAAGTCGGCCTCGACCCTCAGTTTAATTTCCGTCTTAACCGACGCCAACACGACGTCGGCAGCCCTCCCTTCACCCCTAAAAACAATATTACATCGGTCTCTCCAAACAGCCAGCTTAATGGAGGCCGAAACAAAGGTGAGTATGCCACGAACACTCGTATTGCATACTGGGGGCGACAGACCATACAATGCATAGTCCTGGCTGACCGCCCAAGTGTTGCAAAACGTTAGCCGGTCAGCCAGGACTTGAAACCACTCCCAGAGGAGGGCCACAAAACCACAATGCCAAAACACATGGGGCACACTCTCCCACATTGTACATCCAGCGCGGGGGCATATGCCATCTCCAAGACGCCACCGAAGGCGCTTGAGATTGGTTACAATGGCATCATGTGCAATTCGCCACAGCAGGTCTCGCCGGCGGTAGTCTAGTGAGTTGCTGTGCACTACGGTCCACACTTCCGGCAGTAAGGCATAGTCGCTTGGATGGACCCGGCCAGCCAAGTCATCAAAAATGGCCCGGTACAGGTCCCCCGCGCTGGACTGCGAAACCTCCCCTACAGTTGACATCATACGGAGAGTATCCCTCATGTGACAATATGTCTTTGAGGGTCTCCCGCTGTGGGGCATACTATTACTATACAGGGACGGAAAGAACCTGCGGAATGACAATCCCCCCCCCCCCCCCCAATAACGGACAAAATACTCAAAGGGCATCTCACTGTCAACAGCACTAAACACACACCTTGCCAGGAGAAAACGGAGCTTTGAGGGAAAATGCACAAGGCCCAGGCCCAGGCCCAGGCCCCCATGTGTAAGTTCCTGGGTACACAACCTTCCTTTTGACCAGCTCCGTTTTCCCTGACCATAGGAACTTAAATACGGCCCTCTCAAGTCGCACAAGGGCACCCTCTGGAGCAGCCAGAACAGTGCCCGGGTACCACAAGAGAGGGTAAACGAAACGATTAATAACTGTTACTTTCCCCATTAGACTAATGTAGCGCTCCCCATAGTCTGTCAACCTCGGCTTCCGCCAGGTCCACCTTCTCGCTCCAGGTAAGTGACTCAGGTGAGCCGTAACCAAACCATATACCGTTGATTTTCATGGCATCGTCAACCCAAGATGCCACGAAGGGCAGTTGTTTCCATCGCCACTTACCCAGACGGAGTCCTTTTGTCTTTGCGGGGTTCAGTCTGGCACCAGTCGCTCTTTGAAAGGTAGACAGGGTGTCAGACAGGGCCCTGAAGGAAGCTAGGTCAGAGACTACACACGTAACATCATCAGCATACTGGAGGCACTTGACTGTGGCTCCACCAGGAATATGAAAAGCTCGGAACAATGGCTCTTCATGGAGGGCTCTCGCAAGGGATTCACTAAATAATACATAGAGTAAAGGTGACAGGGGGCACCCCTGCCGTACCCCGCGTTGGACTCTGAAGGGGTCCGAAGGTATGCCATTAACAATAACACGACTATATACATTACTGTACAATAAGGCAATCCATTTAACAAATAAGGCAATCCATTTAACATAAAAAGAGAGTTCAGACAAAACTTCTTTAAGACTTTAAAAAGGAATCCGTGATCAACCATGTCAAAGGCCTTCTCCTGGCGGAGGTGTGACATTCACCCCCGAAGTAAACTCCAACTTGATAATGATGCTATCCCTACACACGGGCATAGCAGCTAAGAGTGTGGCTGTAGGCCACGTTCAATTACAAACAGAACAACAAAACTCCCAGACGAGTTTATTTACACGTACTCCAAATTGGGCACGACCAATACAACATTGCAGCACAGCAAACAAGTAAGCACCACGAGAGTTCCGTGAAAACACGCTCTCGACGAAGACCAGAACTGATTCTGGTTTGGTCATGGTTCTCCAGAGTTACTTACCTGGTAAGCACTTCCTCGGAAAGCACACTTGACGTTTGGTTTGGTTTGGTTTCGTCGAACGGCCCTTTGTGGCTTCTGTTCTATTCAGCCAGTCTAGAGTAGGACCACTCATGTTTGCCCTTTGGAGGGTGTACTTGTCCATTTGGGACGTTTAGCTCCTTAAGGGAGCAGAACTCCTCTGGGAGTAATCGTTTGGTTTTCGCCCTTTGGCTCTTCACTTAAGAAAAAAGCTTACCTGGAATGAAAAAGCGGACCTGGTGGAGGCTAGGTTGACGTCCTTTGGCGATAGATATTTAACTCTTATGGGAAAGGTGACAGTAATCAAACGATTTGTCAGATAGGGTCCTACTGATATGACTTGAGAGGGCCATTTTTGGGTTTCTGTGGTCAGGGAAAACGGAACTAGTCAAAAGAAAGATGGTGTACCAGGAATGTAAGTACGGGGTGTTGGGTCTGGCACCTTCCCTCGAAGCTCTGTTTTCTCCTGACCAGGTGTGTTTTAGTGCTGTTGAGAACTAGTCGCAGTTCACTTTGTGCATTACTGGGGGGGGGGGGGGGACTATCATTTCGTCGGTACTTTTCAGTAACAGTGTACCCCACAGCTGGAGACCAACGGTGGCATGTTGCAACATGGGGCACGCCCTCCGCATTATGTCAACAGTGCTTGATATACCATTAGATTGAGATTTCATGTCTCCGCTAACAGCTTCAACAACGTGATGACAGTATTGTCCATTTGGGACGTTAAGCTTCGTAAGGGAGCAGAACTCCTCCGGGAGTAAATGTTCCTGTCGAGAGTCGAGGGGACTTTAAGAAAAAAGTATTGTAGTTCATGGTAAGCTTTTGTGTTTTTTGTCTGGCCGGTTTAAGTAAAAGAACCTAGGAATGGTGTCACGGACGGGACATTACATTTCCTGGTACTTCAGAGTGGCACAGCAAAGAAATGATGCAGAAGTAGTCGGGAAAATTTTTTTTTTACGTACATCGAAACAATCACGTTGCAATAAAAGGACAACCCAAACCGGCCGGACAAAAACACCGGCTAACTATGACCATCTACACAGGAACACGGAACGGAAACGTCTGTCATGAACTCACCACCTGACACAAGACCAACACCAAACCAACAAAACCAATCACGAACGCCAATTACAGTAAACCAAAACTATGCACAACGTCCATTTGTTTGAACGCCGCAACAAACAGACAACTCAAACCAACCATGAACCACTCACACATACAGTAAAGCACGGAAATAAAACAAAAAGGGCGGTCATGAACGTAAACGGACCAAACCCCACCGCAACACCCAAACAAACCGCCAAACTTACCACCCGACACCAACCTCCAAAACAAATCAAGAACGACTCACCCCACCCCTGGAGGCAAAATCACGAGGTACCACTTCTCTACGTATCTACATGAGGCTTGACCACTTTACTCCTTGGGCTCGGTAAAGGTTGCCCAGAATGGTCATCCCCAGAGAGATCATCAATCAACCTCTTCAGTGAAGGCTCTGGCGCCCCACCCCCACAAAAATCAAACCAGCCCTCCCCTGATGGTGGATCCCTGGGAGGAGGCTCTGAGACAGGCTCTCCACCATCTCCAGAGTCGAAATCTGAGCAGAACCGAAGGTCCTCAACCATCATCACTTCATCCTCCCCAGGTGTCAGTGGGGAGGACGGCGGAGACCAACCTGAACACACCCACTGCCA
Organism: Holothuria scabra; assembly: GCA_037179385.1. NCBI lineage: Eukaryota > Metazoa > Echinodermata > Holothuroidea > Aspidochirotida > Holothuriidae > Holothuria > Holothuria scabra. The sequence continues at coordinate 8,655,807 of CM074179.1, forward strand.
CCCTCACACCTCTTAGAGGCTAGAAAATCCTGCTACACGTCATGTGCTGCCTCCTCCAGTTCCTGAGTGGAAAAATCTGGAACTGATTGTACAGGTTCTGGTGCCGGCCCTAAGGCCCCACCGACATGAGCAGAGTATGATTAAGGACAGGCACCAAACACATGTCCCTCCTCCCTACAAAGGTTGCACCGCCTCCATTGGGACACTCAGCCTTACGTGCCAAATACCTTACGTGAGCCTTCGAACCTCCCATAGAGAGGAAGGACGGAATGTCCTTTTTCAGCACCATACGGAACGGTCTCCTGCCATTGAGGATACCGTGCATCTCACCTTCCCCATATTTGCACCACCACATATCTGAGACAGTTCCGTACTGCCCAAGAACCCTTGCAACCAGGCCCTGATCGACCTCAAAATTCAGGTACAACACAGTCCCCACCACTGAGAGATCGTATGGTGTGAGAGTGAGCCCTTCAATTCCCCTCAAGTTTGAAACGCTCTTCATGAGGGCTGCATACGACCTGAACTTCTCGATTCCCTTACATCAACTCCTTCGTTCTTCAACAACGTAAAAACTTGCTGGGGAAACGTTCACCCCCGACCTAAACTCCATCTTAATGCTGCGATGGGTTTGTGGCTCTTGACCACACACAGCACCAGGAGGAAAGCCTCAACACTCTAGCAAGTACACAAAATAGAGAACCCAACAAAACCTGAAGTTTCTGCCTTTAAAATTACACCCCAAAGATAAGATACTATAGTACCGCACAGCAGTTCAGTACGAAAGCAAAACACGCAAACCAGCACGAGCAATCGACGAGAGCCTCGCGAAAACACGCCCGCCCTCGACGAAGACCAGAACTGAATTCTGGGACAAATTTAGCATGTAATAGGGCACATAATCAACCAACTTTTATGTTTCTGTCCCGTCCGCGACAATTTCATAGCCATCTTTAATTTAACTCATCCATAGTTGGTTCCTATCTTGTATTTTGATGATTCTCTTACTGACTGCAATACAACCCCCCCCCCCCCCCGCGAGACTGGACTGAAGCTAGCCCACAGCAATACTGCTAAACTAAGTTGGGGGAGGGGCATACCAATATAAGAAGTAGCCTGGGTGCACTGCTTGAAATTTTTGAAGTGGAGTGTGTGCGTGGGGGGGGGGGGCAATCCACCTCAAGGTCGTATTAAGTACGTTGAGTAACCTGCCTTTGGTACATTGCACCAAATTATGTGTATGCAAGAGATATGTATAGGAAACGTCTTCTGAAGTGTGGTGTGTTTTCCCGAAATTGACCAAAGCTGGTTACCACAGCTGATGTAAAAATGTTTAGCTGAGGCTTCAACTTCAACATTGTTGGGCATTGTATAAACGCTGTACATATACTGTACCAGAAGCTTTCAACCATAAGGTTTTTGTACAGGAGCGATCCCCGCGTGGCGTCTTCCTTTCACTTTGAATTTTTTTTGGCCATTTGTCCCTAACTGCAGTCCCCCATGACCCCAAATCCTGCCAAAGGCTATCAGTGCAGTGGACCCCACCAGTTGAGAGAGCCCATAGAGTCATAGTCCACTTATGTTATGCATGAATGTATCAGGTCACTACACCCACATGACCCATTTGCCTGTAGTACAGTAGAATTCCATGATTGCTTTACAGGGTTAATAGGTAACCAGGGTTGAAACAAATGCCAGCATACAGGGCAGGGTGTGTGGTTTTAAAAGTGAAGACCTACTCAAAAAGTCGCAGGTGGGGATGTACTTCTGGCAAAGGAGGCTAAGATCCCAAAAGCCCACAGTTTGGTCATTGCTGATGTTGATTCTTTACGTCAATGCTGTCCCGTCCGCAGCGTTTGAGAATATTCCGTCCGCGAAACACCGTCTTGAGTAGTTTTCAATTGGAAAGAGAACCCTCAATGAAACTTGCTCTGAAAGCTGGTAAAACTGAAATCGCTCTGAAAGTTGGAGGGCTGCAGTGGGTTTTGTAAGCGATTTCAGTTTTACTTAATGTTTTAAACGTCCCGTCCGCGACACACAAAATCTGCGGAATGCCCCTGCAACGTGCCTGTTTCGATGCACATTGTCACTGCACGGGTCCCATCCTCCAGAGGGGGTCACCAGCTGCCCCAACTTCAACAGTAATCGACTGCCTAATGTCATCACTGCAGAGGTGTAAGTCTTCCTGATTAGGCGATTATCTCTGTTCTGTTTTAACGTGGACTAAAACGGAAATGACGACAGCTGGGAAGAAGTGTAGCCCATCCAATGAAAACTGAAACCATGCAAACAATGGACACGGAAAACTGAAATCACAAGGCAGCCACCATCTGTAGTCACGTTTTGTAACCTCTCCCTCCCCACGCGCACCGAAACGGACACTAATAAACCCAATCGAGGTCCTGAAACTGTACACAATTACAATAATTATAGACTGCCCTTCACCCAAGCAAATTTACATTTGAAGAGAAAAAAACTGTCACATGGCTTTTAACAGCCAGCGATGAACCCGGACAGTCTACTGCTCTATGTCAATATGGGGTGACTGCTCCTGCCCTTTAAAAACACACACCCGCCACCCAACTTCTCTATGTATCTGCCTGAGACTTGACCACTTTGCTTCTTTGGCTCGGTATAGACTCCCCCGAGTTATCAACCGGAATCCCGTCCTCACAAAGTTCAAACCAGCCCTCCCCTGATGGTGGATTCCCCTGGGAGTAGGCTCCGACACAAGCTGAACTACAGTTAACAGACTCGGAATCTGAGGAGAGCTGGAGGTTCTCCAACAATTACCACTTCAGGACGGTGGAAAGTCCACCTGGACAGCCCCATTATTGCCCGCACACCCCTCAGAATCCATGAAATCCCACTCCATCTCTTGTGCTGCCTCCTACAGTTCCGGAGTAAAATATTCTGACGATTACCTATGTTCTTCTCCGTCCGTTTGTTACCAAAGGGCTATGGAAGAGGTGGTCCGACTTGGCGGTTTCCCTATTGGGAAAACTTCCTACATACTTTTTGACACAAGTAATGCGCCGCGCCATTCACCTTTTGTGAGTTTGACGTCATCTTCCTTACTTGCAATGCATTACGACTGCTATGGCAGTGTGGATATACCTTCATACACTCTGAAGAGCTTGAGACTTAGGCCATACGCATCCAAGAAGCTCACATTTAAAAAGCCTACGTCCAGGTATGACCTCTCCTTTGCCTTTCGTAATATTTTTAAAGTTACTTTCATGATCACCCCTCAGCCTCAGTAGTGCCATCAAACGTTTCCTTGCTTTGGAAGGCTTGCCAACTAATTATTTCGGGCTTTTCTAAATGGCTTTTCCCCAGAATGAGCTGGGGAAAAAATTCTTAGTGGTCTTCTGACACAATGTGCAGAAGTGTCTGCTGTTGAAAATTGGCAGGCAGAATTTTTTCACATACCTTGTTGATTTCAATAAAAGTGTTCATTTTCTTTTGCTGTACTATAGATGATTCTTCAATTTCTTCTTCATTGTCGGGATGGCTCTGTGTTTTTAATAAATGAGCTTTCCCTTTGTGTTCATTTTGCCCTTCTTATCAGCTTACATGGCTCGATTTTTTCATCAGCATCACTGCCTTCGTCTTCTGAAGTTAATGTATAGCTTTCTTGAGGATGTTTCTTGGTCTCTCGATTCAGGTTCCAGTGTTGATGTCATTTACCTTGACTGCCAAAAAGCTTTTGACCAAGTACCTCTAGGTAGACTCATGGTAAAATTGCATAGGTTAGGCATCGTAGGCAAGTGCGCTCAGTGGATCAATTCGTGGCGTAACGGTAGGTCTCAGAGGGTTGTTGTCAATGGAAATTTTTCTTCCTGGAAAGAAGTCTCAAGTGGTGTACCACAAGGTTCTGTTCTTAATTTTCATAAATGATATTGATAGCTCTATTATAAGTAAGTTTGCTGATGATACAAAGCTCTGTAGGAAAGTTGGAGGAATGGATGATTCTTTATTGCTTCAAAAAGATCTGGAAAGGTTATTTTCATGGTCTCAGACTTGGCAAATGTCTTTTAATGCAAAGTGCAAAGTCCTCCACTTTGGTTCTAAGAATCCCCACCATGATTATACTATGAATGGTACTAACTTGAACAAAGTGACTTCTGAGAAAGACCTTGGTGTAGTTATTACGGGAGATTTAAAGTAATCTAGGCAGTGTGCAGCTACTGCTGCAAGGGCAAATAGGGTGCTTGGGTTGATCAGGAGGAATTTTAAGAGTTTTGGTAAAGAAATTGTGCTAAATTTGTATAAGCAACTGGTTCGACCCCATCTCGACTATGCTGCGCAGGCCTGGAGGTCCCTTCTTTGAAAAGGACAAATTGCAAGTTAAGAAGAGAGCTACCCGACTCATACCTGAGGTTAAAATTCTACCTTATTCCCAAAGGCTTAAGCTTCTTGGGCTTACCACTTTGGAGCTGAGAAGGATTAGGGGGGACATGCTCCAGGTATACAAATTTCTATCTGTAGGGAATCATTTGTTTGCCCTTATTTAAAGGTCAAAAGTAATCCTCGGGTTAGAGGCCAATGCAAAAAGCTTGAAAAGTCTTCTGCTAGACTTGACATTAGGAAGTTCAGTTTCTCACATAGGGTTGTTAGTGAGTGGAATAGCCTGCCTTAGTGGGTTGTTAACTCCACATCGGTGCACCGTTTTAAGGTTATTATTGACAAGTTTTTCCATGACTGTGGTAGAATCTAATCTTTCTGGGCTCTTTAGGTGTTGGTGGTTTGCTTTGTTTTGTTTTGTTTTTTTTTGGGGGGGGGGGGGGATTGCAGGGCATCTTATGGGGCCTTTACGCCCTCCTTGCCCTGTAACCTGTTATGTTGTGTTATGACTCATTACCTTTTTGTTTTTATGGATGTTGATGTTCGGGTTTTTGTGGTTGGCCAACTCATTTCTCATATGTACCTTTCACATCAATAAGTTCCGCAAACTTTATTCATATGATGGAAACTAGGAAAACGTCGTGGGTAGGACGTCAAAGTCAAACTGCATCCGGTTGTGGAGTTTGATTCAACGTGGGAATGATGAGGTTACCCTTTGCCACAACTGCCTCCGGGACACCTTTAGGCAAGGTTTACCTGTATTTGCCCAGTGCCTTTGGCGTGTTGTTTGCCGGCACCAGAGACGTGTCCCTCATCCCCACACAGGTTACACCACACCTCATTGGGACATGTTGCCCTTTCATTCCCCAACTGCAGGCATCTGCCACAACGTTTGTTTGGGCATGACGATTTGGCCTCATGCCCTCCTCTCCACACTGGAAACAGGTGCGGGGCTGTCCAAAATACCTGATGTGGGCCTTTTCATAGGGGGTTCTGTCTCTTTTTCAGCTCCATACGGAACTGTCTCTTTCCGTTGAGAATAGCCGCCAATTCACCTTCTTTATACTTCACCCAAGGCCAGTAAGGGACAGAACCCCTACAACCCTTGCCACCAGGTTCTGATCTACCTCAGAATTGAGGTACAACATTGCCACCACCACAGAGCGGTCACATGGAGTCATGTTCTGACCCTCCACTCCCTTAAGGGAGGAAATCCCTTCATTCGGGCGGCATCAGTCGGGAATATTATCTGTGTATCCTTAACCTCTATTTGACTTTCTGTTTTGTCCGGTCTGGTTCCTCCCTTTGTCGGGATGTACTCCCTTTACCTCAACGTTGTTGTTCTTTAACACAGAAAAAAAAAAAATGCCGGGTTTGTGGTTCAGTAAAGAAAGCCCACCCACTTAACCGAACTACAGAACAGGCGTGCTCCAAAACGAGCAGGACCAAAGCCCTGTTCCCAAGAGAGACGACACTCCAACGCTATAATAATAAAATAGTATGGCTATAGTATATAGTATAAGCTAGCTCACAACAGCACAATTCCAAAACTCAGCTCGAGCAGTCCGCCTACGATGAAGACCAGAACTGAACTTGCTGCGAGGGTTCTGCGAATGTGTGTTAACACTGAAAGTGAATTGAAAGGCATTCTAAATGGCAGGAGGTAGTTCCGTATGGAACTGGAGAGGGACATCCCATCTTCCCTTCTTATAGGGGGTTCCAAGGCACACATAAGGTATTTTGGGGCAGCCCCGCACATATTTTAAGTGTTCTAAAGAGGCACACGTGGCCAAGTCGTGTCCCAACCAACGTTGCGGCAGGCGTGTGTTGCTGGGGCACGAGGAGGCGGATTGTCCCATCGAGGGGCGGTGTAATAATTGCAGGGAGGACGGCATGTCTCTTGTGCGTGTTCCACATCATACTCTGCCCGTGCCGGCGCAGGTGTGGGGCAGGCACCGGAGCCCTCTCAATCAGGCCCGGAGTATTCCTCGCCCCCAAACAATGTGAGTCTGGTAGTTGGTCCTCCACCACCCTCCCAATTAACACCCATGGGGGCTGATGTGACGAGTTGTGCCACCTCTCCTCCGATTCTCCTACTCCTCAGACGATGGCCCAACGATCCGCCATTGGGCTGGTGTGACTTGTGTGGGGGATCCGAGTCAAAATCCCCAGGTAAGGTGTCACACTATGGGGCCAATACAGAACCAACACAACAGAATCCACAGAGCAAAAAGGCCAAGTCCCAAATAAACAAGTAGCCAAACTTTTATCATGGCTGGTCCAGAATATTTCAATTCCGTACCCAATCGCACCCAATCTGCCTTAAGATAGAAGGAACCTTTTTCATGACCATGCCATCCTTAGTTCCTGGCTCTATTTCTTGTATCCTGGCTGGAGTCTTTAACTGTTTCCCCAACGTACAGCTTGACCGACTGTCCTCTTAGCTGTGGCGTAGGCATTGTTTACAAAGAATGGCGAGTGAAACATCCCGGTTTGTGAGAATTCACTTTGGAGTGGGTGTACTCTTCCTTGACCTTGTCTCCGCGTAATTGTGAAGTTGTGGCAGGGAGGCTGAAATGATGAAAGTAGAGGACCTTCAGCCCTCCTCGGACTCTGAGATTTCTTCAGTTTCAGCAATGTCGGATGGCGGGGGGCCTGCCTCAAAGGAGCCACCTTCAAGGGAGGGGTGGTTTGATTTGTGTGAAGGGGAGGGGCCAGAGTCTAGTCTTAAGAGGTCAGCCTCTCAAGATGTATCAGACCGGATGGCCCATCAGTCTGGGACGCCTGTACCGAGCCCACGTATTAAAAAGGTGAAGTCCCAGACCGATGGGTAGCAATGGGCAGTGTACATAGTTATGTCCTGAAACACTTTAATGTAATTGGCTTCGTAATTAGTTTTGCTCTGTGTTGGTCTGACTTAGTTGTATTTGTACTTTTTCATGGGTGTTTTGGGAATGGTTCGCAATTTTGTTTTGGTCCAGTTCTGTTTTGGTTCTAGTTTTTGTTTCTCCGTGCCTTATTTTGTGTACAAACCTGTATATAGTGTTTCGGTTGAGTTGACGGGTTGTTCGGGTGGGGTTGGTGTGTCGTTTCCGTTTGTGACAGACCTGTGTAGATGGTTGATGGTTAGCTTTCGTGTTTTCGTCCGGCTGGGTTAAGTTAGGTCTATTTGTTCATACGTGCCTGTTTCTATGTACGTTCTAAAAAGAAAGTTGTGGCATGTCCAATTTCGGATCAAGATGCAGGTACCGCCTCCCAACCCCCTTGAGGAGGGGGTTCTGGAAAATGAATACATATATTCCAACTGGGACTGACTATAACAAAGAATTGAAAGCCAGGTACAAAGGGTGGTGAACATTGAAGCCGGCCTTCCTGACGGGTTTAGACTGGGGGGCGGGGGATGATGTAAAGTCTCGGATCAAACAGTGTACAGCTGAGCACTGTGTAGCAAGAGCTCGTCGAAAGAGGGAAGAGTTCCTCTAGCTCTGCTCTTCGTCGGGAGCGGAAGTGTTTTGCGGAGCTCTCGCTGATCGTGCTGAATTTTGGCATTGTGCTGCTGTGTTGTGCTGCTTGTTGTACTAACTTGGTGTTGGGTGTAGTCCCTCGCTTGGGGACGGGGTTTAGTTGTGCTCGTTTTAAAGCACGCCTGGTCTATAGTTGTTTAGTGTTGGGTTCCCCTTCTATTTTTTCCTTCCCGGGTTGACCTGCTGTGCTGAAGTTTTCTCTCTAGTTGCTGCGTGGCCTTGTGCCACAAACCTCTGCTGCTATGCCCGGAGGTCGGGATAGCAGCATCATTAAGTTGCAGTTTGAGTCGAGGGGGAATGTTACACCCCAGCATGTTTTTTCTGTGTTGAAGAACAATAAGGTAGAGGTTAAGGATATAGAGATGTTGCAGGCTCTTGCAACCCGAAATACGTATGAGTTATGATGTATGGTTTCCTCCCTTAAGGGTGTGGAGGGTCTCACTGTCACCTCATATGATCGCTCTGTGGTGGTGACGGTGTTGTACCTCAATTTTTAGGTAGGTCAGAGCCCGGCGGCGAGGGTTGCTACCCTGCCATCCTTCGTTCCTGGCTATGCCCCTTTTACCCTATCTGGAGACTTCAACTGTGTCCCTGACACACGGTTCGATCGATTGTCCGCCTGCACATCTTCAAGCTGTAGTATCAGTATGGTGGAGTTGGACATGTTCATAAAGAATCACGATATGGTTGACGTTTGGAGAGTGCAGCTTGTCCGTGTTCACTTGGCACCGCCCTGGTGGCACGGACGCCTCAAGGTTTTACGGGGTGTACGCTCCAACTGCTTTGTCACCAAATGATTGTGAAGTTGTGGCATGTCCAGTTCTGGAAAATGAACACAGATATTCTAACAGAGGCTGAATATAGCAATGATTTTCATGCCAGGTACGAAGGGTGGCGAATGAAGCCGGCCTTTTCAACAGATTTAGAGTGGTGGGATGATGTGGTGGAATACTGTGTAGCAAGAGCTCGTCGAAGAAGGGAGGAGTTCCTTTCACTTTGCTCTAGGGATAGGAACGGGGACCCCTCCGCACTTCATGCATTCCAACAGTATCTTGATGGAAAACTACACGGGGCCCGGTTTCCTGCTCGTGTGAATTGTGTGGAGTCGGAGGAAAAACCAACCATTAAGTTCTACCGGGACGTTACAAAGTATGCCATCGATCGCAGTAAAAAAGCTGTCCGTGAAGTCCATGGTATGGTACATAAGGACCCTCTCGACATTGTAGAAGAGTATAAATACTTTCTGTATTCCCAGGCAGATGTCGACGAAGACCTTGAAAAGTCCCTTTTAGATAATATGACCCCCTCTAAAGATCAGAATGATGAACTTGGCTCCCCTTTATCTATTGACGAGCTCTGGAAGGCAGTGGCGAAGATGAAAGGCGGAAAGGCACCTGGGGTACCGTAGCACATGATCTCCGTGATGTATTTGTCTCTGCCTTCCCTGCTGGCGCTTTTTAAGTGCATTGAAACGGCGCATACAAACAAAACTCAAACCGGATCGGGCAGAAACAAAAATGCAAACTATTTACAAACTGCTAAATCATTGTCACCTTGTTAAATGTAGATTTTACAAGATTCTGGCGAAAGCCCTTTGCAACAGGCTAGGCACAGTTATGCCAGATCTTGTAGGTTCCTTTCAGACATGTGCGGTGCGGGGACACAGTATTCAGCAGAACCTCTGGGTGGTGCGGACTTAGTTGAATACGTGATGGACCGTGATCTTCCATGTGCGCTTGTCTCCCTCGATCAGGAGAAGGCCTTCGACATGGTTGATCATGGATTCATCTTTAAAATTTTGAAGAAGTTTTGTTTGAATCCAGTTTTTGTTAAATGGACCTCCTTATTGTATTATAGTGTAAACAGTCGGGATATCGTTAATGGCCTACCGTCAGACCCCTTCAGTGTCCAACGTGGGGTACGGCAGGGGTGCCCCCTATCACCTTTACTCTACGTATTGTGTAGTGAATTACTAGCAAGAGCATTTCAAGTAGAGCCTTTGCTTCAACCATTTCACATTCCCGGTGGTGTTGAAGTTAAGTGCCTTCAGTATGCTGATGATGTCGCATGCGTAGTCTCAGACCTAGCTTCCTTCAAGGCCCTTACTTGCACGTTGTCTAAGTTTCAAAGAGCCACAGGTGCCAGACTGAATCCCAATAAGACCAAAGGACTTCGCCTAGGTAAGTGGCGGTCAAGAAGACGCCACAAGGATCAACGGCATATGGTTTGGTTATGGGCAAACCGAGTTACTTACCTGGAATGTGAAAGTGGACCTGGTGGAAGCTAGGTTGAAGGACTTCGGCGAGCGCCACATTAGCCATAAGGTGACAGTTATCAATCGTTTTATTTTGTGGTATCCAGGCACTGTTCTGGCTGCTCCAAAGGGTGTCCTGTTGCGTCTCGAGAGGGTTGTGTTTAGGTTTTTATGATCAGGGGAGACGGAGCTCGTAAGAAGAGGAATGGTATATCAGGATGTTAGGCGTGGTGGGTTGGGCCTTGTGCATTTTCTTTCCGAACTCCGTTTGCTCCTGACCAAGGGTGTTTATAATGCTGTAGACAGCGGAATGCCTTTTGCCTATTTTGTCCCTTATTTGGTGGGTTGGGGGGATTATCATTCCGTCGGTTCCTTCCCTCCCTGTTTAGTAACAGTGAACCCCACAGCTGGATGCCCTCGGAAGCATACAGTCAAATGAGAGAAACGCTCCTTATTATGTCTACACTTGGGGGTGATTTTGAAGGATTGGTTGGCCAGGTCCAATCCAACCACTATGCTTCAGGGTCGGAAGTGTGGCGTGTGGTCCACAGCAGATCATTAGACGGTTTGGGTTGTCCTTTTGTTGCAACGTGCTTGTTTCGATGTACGTAAAAAAAGCAGATCATTAGATTACCGCAGGCGAGACCTGTTGTGGCGAATCGCACATGATGCGATTGTAACTAATCTCAAGCGCTTTCGGTGGCGTCCTGGAGATGGCATTTACCCACGCACTGGATGCACAAAGTGGGAGAGTGTGCCACATGTGTTTTGACAGTGTGAATTTGTGGCCCTCTTCTAGGAATGGTTCCAAGTCCTGACTGATCGCTTGGCTTTGTGCAACACATGGGCGGTCGGCCAGGACTATGCCTTGTATGGTCTTTCACCCCCGCCGTGCAATACAAGTGTTCAGGGCATACTTACCTTTGTTTCGGCCTCCATAAAGCTGGCCTTATGGAGAGTCTGGAGAGACCGATGTAACATTGTTTTAGGGGGATAGAGAAGCCTGCGGACGTCGTCCTGGCGTCGGTGAGGGCGGAGGTGAGGCTGAGGGTTGAGTCCGACTTCATTCGTTTGCCAAGGTCGGCGTTCGGTAGGCGATGGGGTCCACTCGTTTCGGTGAGGGGGAACCGTGTGGTGGTTAACGTGTAATGGGGTTGGTCTGTAGGGTGCTTATGTTGTTGTAAATAGTTTTGCAAATATCTCTGTGTATAGCTTTATTACTGTAATGAAAATTATTTCTGTACATAGTTTTGTAAATATCTGTATATATAGCTTTATTACTGTAATGAACGTAACTTTCTGTTTGATTTAGCAGTTTGTAAATAGTTTTTTGTTTGTATGTGCCGTTTCAATGCACTCCTCCGTTATCCACGCTATTCAGCAATGCTCACGGGCATTGCAAGGAGGCGGAGGAAAAGCCTACCATCAAATTTTACCAGAACGTCACAACGTATGCCATTGATCGCCGAATAAGAGTTGTCCGTGATGTCCACGGTACAGTACAGCATGACCCCCTCGACATTGTGAAAGTATATAAGAACTTCTATGAACAGCTTTACACCCAGGCAGATGTCGGCGAGGAATTTCAAAAGTCCCTCTTGAGTAATTTTGATAAGTTCCCCTCTACAGAGCAGAACGATGAACTTGGTTCCCTTTGACTGTCGACGAGCTCTGGAAGTCGGTAAAAGAACACTGTCAAAGATGTCTTCTTCTCCCCCCCCCCCCCCCCGAGCACCCCAGAGCACATCCACTTAGTAGTTCCTGTTCGGAGAAGATTGTGCGACGTCTGTTTGTTTTAATCAAAACACTTCCCCTTACACATCGCCAAGGCATAATTTTTTGGGGTGAATCATGTCACCTGACCCTGTTGACAGTAGATGCAAAGTTATTGTTTACAAGTAACCATTTAATTGCAAACATCGACATTTGAGAATGAAATATGGGCCATATCACCAACCGTATGCTTTTCAAATTGTGTAATCATCACCGACCCACCGCCACCCTCCAGTAATTCGACTTAAGTCCGTACTTTTTGGTTTCCCGAAAGGGAAAACTATGGAGCCGCTCTTCTTCACCCTGCAAAACCTTGCGGGGCACCGCGGATTGCAAAGTCCATATTGACTATTACAAGTCATCCGTACCAATGAGCGACGACGGTTACTTATACCGCATGCTTTTACAATATTGCTCGACACAGCGTTTCTACAAAACAAAAGTCAAAGACTTTTCTGTTACTAAAAAATTTTGGGGTCATCAAGTACTGAATAATTTAAAAAGTCGTAAATAACTTTGAAGTTTACTGCATTCATGGAGAAAATCCCCGCTCGTAGCCAGAGTGAGAAGAAGGTAAAACCCGGGAAAATTATCAACGTGACAAAGTGTGTGGGCTACTGCAAGTAATAAGTCAATGAAAATAATCAAATTAGGGCTATCTGGGGAAAACCATGGGGGCTTAGCCCTCTTTGGCGACCCCTTGCATGACTACGGATCTGCTAACATACATGTTTTTTATTAACTGGAGAGAATTCTTTGTATTTGCTAGTAGGCCTATAATATTCTCAGTTATTGCCACAGGTGAATACCATAGCCTAATCATTACATACTGGAGAAAACAAACACGCGCAGTATCTTAAGTTGTCAAGTGTCGTTGAGATACTACCCTTAAGGAGATTTTCTTCATTGCATTGCTTTTCGTGGGGATGTTTAAATTGCCAAGCTATCCAATATTGAACCTGGTAATGCCCTACTCAGATGCATGGACATTTTGGTTCATAACTTGCGGTGCACTATCATTCCTCAAGGACCAACGGTGATCTCCAACAGTATCCTTTCGGGAAACGTACATAACTGTGGTTTTGATTAAATTGATATGTCTCCAATGATTGCACACAGGGTCAATAGTAAAGGAATAGTCCAAACCCAAACTTTTAAATCGACTTGTAGCCAGCAGGTGTAATTTCATGGCTTCACATTGAGGACCACTGTGTTGTATTTCTTAATGGTCCATCTTGTTTTGACTTTGGATTAATTGCGTTTGCTACGTTACCCCTTAAAAGTGCCACATGCTCAGGGCTGCACTTATGGAATGAATAAAGTTTTGTTGTATAAACTTGATAGTCAATAAAGTCAAAGCACTGCCCTTTAACTTTAAGCCATCACAACACACCTTGCTATAAATTCACTTTTGGCAGTAAATACGTCAACTTCAGTTGCCAATATCTTGAGAACCGAACATTGGAAATAAATTTTGGTCTGGACTATTGTTGTAAGTGCATTCAATCCACCTTATTTCATAACAATTCACAAGCAGCTCCAAGTCTGACTAATGTTTCTGTTGTCAACACACAAGGTTGTTCTGATTTCGATCAGTCTAAAGAAACAAAATATATATGCCCAAATTTTCTGATCACCAATAAATGCACTGGATTCTCTTCATCAGAATCTGTCTCACTTGTAGCGACCGATCGGCAAGACGTCTGGGGAAAGCGACCTCTCTTACTGATACTCCTGTGGGGGGATCAAAAATACAAACCTGTGAGCAATGTTACACACACGTTGTGTACTGTGGTCTAAAACTGATAAGTATTCTGTCCAGATAAGGAATCATGATTAGTTTTAGAGCTGTATTACTGTAATGAACATAATTTTCTGTTTGATTTAGCAGTTTTATGTTTCTGCCCGATCCGGTGTGAGTTTTTGTTTGCATGTGCCGTTTCAATACACTTAATAAGCACGGTTTTAGAAGTCTTTTTACGGCTTTGTAACAATGGTTCAAATTTAAGCTGTGGTAAGATGTCGTACTGTACAAAGAAGAAAACAGACCGCGAAGGGGGGGGAGGATGCCATGAACACAAATTTCACTATACATTAGACTAATATAACTTTAATACATTCCACTACTATCATTTTGAACCAAGCGGTGCTGCACTATTTGAACATAATCCAGTGCAGTATATACTCACTAATTTTGCTTGAGCATATGGAATATTCTGTAGCCCGGACAATTACGTCCAGCTTCCCTTTATAAAGCTGCAAATTTTCTGCGAACAATCGGGCATTCTCACATAATCATTTGGCTCTTTCAAGTTATCTGAAATCTGTTGAAATTTCAAACGGCATCAGTTGTTTACCATCACCAGACGAGCTGGAAGATGCTGGAGAAGCAGCCATCTGTAGTTCTTTGGTAAGAGTACTGACTGCCTCTGGTACCTGCTGTTCTATATTAGCTTGGAACATGAGGCACTACAGTAACATCTGAATGAGAAGGTGGGGGTGTGTGAGAATCCTCAGCTGCATCATCTAAGCACAAAGAACTGTGCTCATTTCTGAACATCTCTCTCTGAGCTGCTACTTTTGCAAGGACCTGTTCCCTTTTCTCTGACAGTTTAGCCCGCTTATTCTTGGATGAAACAGAGAATGGTTCTTCAGCTTCTTCTGTTTCAAGTTCACATGATGACGCCTTTCCTTTAACATTGAAACAAAACATGAAATGTTCATTATTCTGCCCCCCCCCCCCCCACATGAGCAACTAGGTCCACATAAACTTTCCTCTTTTTGCATTTGCATTTTAGCATCTTAGATTTACACATCCTGTTTCACATTTACACTTTTCCACTAAAAAAATTGATGCTGTCATTTATGTTAGCTATGTTTCCCTCAGTGTCCATCTCTCACTGGATTAATGAAAGCAATGTGTTGCTCCGAAGAAGTCACGCCAATGCTGAAAACTGAATTAAATATCTCAAAAGGACCATCTTGAGAGAAAGCACCTGTATGTGTCTTCAAATGTACACTTCTGTCCCGATTCTCGATCAGCTTAATGAAAATTATGCAAATATCCATCATGCATGCAACCCGTAATGAATTTACAGTGCTATAGGAAGGTTTTCCAAAATATCCTCTTGGTTTGCTCTTTAAAAATAGGGAACATAATCACACCCACTGCATATGAAAGTCACACTGGTAATTAATCTCCAATGTTGTGGATAATAATTGTAAACCAATTTGTTAAATTTTCCTGTCTGGACTTTAAATGACAATTTTACGACTGAGTTACGTCGACATGGTGCCATACCCGTGAATCCCCTTTCTCATGGTTAACCTTAAGTTCAGGGAGTTCCTTGATTACCCTATTTTCAACTGAAAAAGCTTTGTCTATTGTACTACTTTGATGAGTCTCTTGCAATAACCAGTTCGTCTTGACAAACGTCAGATGTTGAAGCTAACTGCAACATTCCCTGACTCTGGCTCGGTTTCTAAAAATTTGACTTAATTGGAAGGAACAGCAATGGTAGAGAGCAACTCTGAAGTGACCTCACAATGTCTTTAGGGGTAGGTCCATGACGACCAGGATGGTCAAAGAATACATGTACTTCAGATGCTCACTGGGAGGTTACGGAACCTGCAATCCATCTCTTATACAAGAAAGAAGCATATCCTGAAAATTAACGGGCGGGTACTATTGATAAGAAACATGGCTTCCATAATGTAGCAATGTAAATGTTCGTCAGCAATGTTACTTACGAAGGCAGATGGATAAGATTTCTGAAGAACAGAGGCAAACATCGCCTTCTTCTTTTTATAAGGAGTCCATCTCCTTCCTCATAAAAATTAAGGTGGTCTTCAGAAAGAGAAAAAGATGCCATCTTGTCACTAAACGAATGTTTGACCACTGGAGAAGAATGCAGGGAAAAGATGTTACTTTCCTGAAGCTTAATGCAATCTGCACCGGTATTTCTTTCTGAGTGATCAGGTGATGGAAAGTTGAAGACAAATGTTCTTTTTTTCTTTTCTTTATTTTGCAGTTTTGCACTGTACGGATGGTATTGAACTAAATCTGTATAAAGCTTCTGGCTCTGCCGTGTTCGTTTTCACATCTATAATTGTTGCCTTTTCCTGTGCCCCATTTAAAGCAACACGTGACACAGGTTTACCAGAAATAACAACTGCAAAAGCACTTTCCTGACGCCTTGATATAATCTCAGGTGTGAATAATCGAAAACTAGCCAAATGCTCTGGGACAATTCTCATATATACATAGGCCGATCGAAAGCATGAAAAATTGGTGCTAAAAGCTTAACTGAAGTGTTACGAAGTGTGAAGTCTCTGCTCCTAATTGAACAGAACAAGCCAAAGTAATTCAACGTCGGATTAGCTTCGCCTTGTCGTCTCTTTTAAGGTAGTTTTATTCCAACATTGTACTTTGTTCACATTCTTGTTGGTGTGTCGTTAAATCCCATCTAACTAACTAGCCTGAAACACAAAATTGTAGAATTTGCCGGCACTACAGACCCTTCCATGTGCCCAAGCCAATGAAAAAGACACCAACCTCCACGACAACAAAATCAAGAACATGCCACTCCATGCCCGAAGGCCACACCACGAGGCATCACATCTCTATGTACCTACCTAGGACTTGACCACTGTACACCTTGGACTCGGCTAGCCTTTCCCAGCTAAAGCCCAGCTAGGCTTCAGTTATTGAAGCGGTGCAAAGCTGGGCTTCAACTTGGCTTCAGCTGGGAAAGACTAGCCCAGCTGGGCCCCACGTGGGAACACCTGACAAACACGGACGGGCCCCAGCTGGGGCCCAGCAAGTAGCCCAGCTGAAACCCAATTGGGGCCCAGCTGGGCATGTTGGCTGGGATATTGTCACTTGAGGGATACTCTCCGTATGTCAATTGCAGGGGAGGTTTCGCAATCCAACGGGGAGGGGGGACCTCTACCGGGCCATTTTGGATGACTTGGCTGGCTGGGTCCATCCAAGTGACTATGCCTTGCAGCCGGAAGTGTGGAGCGTAGTGCATAGCAAGTCGCTAGACTACCGCCGGCGAGACCTGCTGTGGCGAATTGCACATGATGCCATTGTAACCAATCTCAAGCGCCTTTGGGGCATATGCCCCCGCGCTGGGTGTACAAAGTGGGAGAGTGTGCCCCATGCGTTTTGGTGGCCCTCCTTTGGGATTGGTTTCAAGTCCTGGCTGACCGTCTAGCATCTTCTCTCGCCCCCACCATGTAATACAAGTGTTCGTGACATACTCAACTTTCTTTCGGCCTCCATTAAGCTCGCTGTTTGGGGAGACCGATGTAATATTGTTTTTAGGGTTGAAGGGAGGCCTGCCGACGTCGTGTTGGCGTTGGTTAGGACGGAAATTAAACTGAGAGTCGAGGCCGACTTTGTTCGTCTGACGAGGTCCACGTTCGGCTGGCGTTGGGGGTCACTCGCTTCCGTGCGGATGGGGCGGGTGATAGTTAACCTGTAATTATGTGCATAAATTTGAAAATAGGCCTGTACGTTGGCACTAATTTTTGTTTTGCTTCTCTGTGGCCGCTTCTATGTTAATGTTTTTCTGTTTGATTTGGTAATGTGTAAATAGGTTGAGTTTGAAAATAGCCCTGGGTACTGAGTTGGGTTCTGGGTGGATTTTGTAAACATTGACACAGTTCAAGTTACGTTTTTATCCCGCCTGGTCAAGTTCTCCTATTGGTTTTCCGTGCCCGTTTCTAAGTACGTAAAAAGCACCGCATGTTTCGCGAACTTCCCACCCCACCCAACGCGCCTCGGTTAGAAACACAACCCAGGCACTCAAACTGAAATAATTGAGCACTGCACAATATAATTTCAGACCGGCCCGCACTCAAGCCAATTGCCCGATACCATTAAAACACTCACCCGCTGCCCCACTTCTCTATGTATCTGCCTGGGACTTGACCACTGCTCCTTGGCCTTGGTGTAGGTGCCCCAGAGTCATCAATCGAAGCCGACCTCTTAGTGAAGGCTCCGAAACCCCACCCTCACAGCCCTCTGACCTATCTGTAACAGACTTCGAATCTGAGGAGAGTCGGTGGGTCCTCCTCCACCATCATCACTCCAGCCAGTGGGGGAGGACGGTGGAGAGTCCACCTAAACAGCGCCATTATTGCCCTCACACCCCCAGAAGCCAGGAAACCCCTCTTTACCGCTTGTGCTGCTTCTTCCAGTTCATGAGTTGAATATTCTGCATCTGGTTGCAAGGGTTGTGGAGCCGACCCTGCATCCCTGCTGGCTCAAGCAGAATATGATGCAGGGCAGGCACCAAACACATGTCCCTCCCCACCACAGAGGTTGCACCGCACACTGCTGGGACACTCAGCTTTGCCATGCCCCAACTGCAGGCATCTGCCAAAACGTCTATTGGGACACAACTTGGCCTCGTGCCCCTCAACTCCACATTTAAAACAGGTGTCCTCATTTTGTACTGTCTTTGGGGTATCTTTACCCCAAGTTTTTCATTTTTATCTAGCTGACACTATACAACACAGTCGTGTTGGTGTGTCGTGAAATCCCACTTAACTAACAAGCTTAGGTCCCCAGAAGTGTAACTGGGTTACACGTCTGGCCAGGTCTATAGACGCAGGAGTCATCAACCCCCCCCCCCCCCCCGCCGGGCCGAAAGGCAGGCTGTCGATGTAGGGACGCCACCGCCAAGTGCACTGGACTGAGACTAGAGGGTTTGGGGACCATGTGCTACTATGAAAATGAATTGTTTAGAGCCTTTTTTTTTATCTATCTCTGAGGTTGGTATTTATATAGCTGCGCCCTTCAACGAAGATGGATTACTAATTTGAATATTTAATGTTTATGTGTCATGATTTCATAGAGGGCCAGAAGCCAGTGCCAATTACTTATGATATATTTTGAGAGCTGTGGTCAACGTCGACAATCTGCATCCTGCTTGCATTAGTTGTGAGAGTTTGGTGAATGTCCCGTACCCAACTGCTATCAAGTCGTTGGTGCTTGACTGGTAGTGTTGCACTTGTCTGTATATATGGAGGGATTTCCTGCATGTGACAAGTTATGGCAACTCACCACAGTAGAAAAGGGCTTTTTAGTTTATGCACAATTAATTTTAGAAAACATGAAAAAAGTCGGTAGTTTCCCAATTACGGTGGCTTGCTGAAAACACCAGTCACAAAATTACTTGTCATATGCTGCATCGGCAGGAAGAAAGTACATGACCAGCGTATAAGAGCAAAAGCAGCAGAAATCAATGGATAACAAAAGGAAGTCAGTAGGTGAAAACATGAATCAGTTGGAACCAAAGAAGAGGCGTGTTGAAAGTGATATTGAGGCAAAACAGCGCTCCGTAGGCAAACCTGCTGAGAGTGCTGAAGCTGGTGGGGACCTTACACTTCTAGCAAAGTCAAATGCCCTCAGGAAGTGTGCAAAACAAAAAGTTCGGAGAACTTCATACCATTGAGAAACGACTAGAAGATTTTCCAATCTTTAAAGTTAGTTTAGAATGTACATGCCGCCTTTTCTGATTTAGGATTATTACTGTAAGTCTGGGATCTTACTCTTCAAAATATTGAAGTGTTCAAATTGGTTTGCTCACAAACTGCGCCCTGTACAACTTCACAACACCTATCAATTAACAAAGTAAACCATGCCAATAAAGATATTTAAGTTGCTCATAACTGTGTATCAAAACTTGACTGTATTGCCTGTTTCTATGTACGTTTTAAAAAGAAAACCTGACTGTATTGGCCCACTCGTTTAAAAATGCGATATGTGAAAACCTGGTTGCAGTTCTGTGCGTGGTCAATTTCAGTAGAGTATCAGCTTTAGACATTTAATGTCAGACATTGCAGTAGGTTTTTAGAATAGCCTGGAAATCTCAACAACACAGGCTGGAAAAGGCATGGAATTTACTCAGTCAAGAAGTGTGCGAACTCTTGTTAATTCCTTATTTTTCGCAAGATCATGTGCAATACACCAGATATTGTTCTTTCAATCAAGAATTTGACTGAAATATTGGAGGAACTCTGGAGGAAGCGTTTGGATTTAGAGTACTGAACTACACCTCCGATAGTTTCTTTTTCCCCCAGTTTCACTCAAGTCACTAAAGGTTTCTTTTTGCTTGTTACAGTAAAGGCTGGGGTAACTATAGAGTTAGTACTGTATA
This sequence comes from Holothuria scabra, assembly GCA_037179385.1. NCBI lineage: Eukaryota > Metazoa > Echinodermata > Holothuroidea > Aspidochirotida > Holothuriidae > Holothuria > Holothuria scabra. Next base: position 8,675,876 of record CM074179.1, read on the forward strand.
AACCTAGTACACAGAGCAGAAACTTGTAATCTCCACTCAAAATTCGTAAGGGTCATATCATTGTAAGAATATGAAAGAAATTGTCCACAACTGAAACAATATCACCAAGATGTTGTTTTTGGTTTTGATGAAAAGAGAAACCTATGCATTCATGATGGCGTGCGTGTGTATGTATGTGTGTGTGTTTGTGACACTTTGCTTGTATACACGATTTCTTGAGAAGGGAAAATCTGACAATTCTCAAACTTGGTACACAGATACCCCATACTTAGAGGGAGAACCCTATTGATTTTGGTGGAGGTCAAAGGTCATCTGGGGTCACAGGGGGTCAAACCCCGAAATCTTTGTTTACACGATATCTCAAGATAGAAAACTTGGATTAATTTCAAACTTGATGTGTTGATGCTTTATGATGTAAGGAAGAACCCTATTGATTTTGGTGGAGGTCAAAGGTCATTTGGGGTCACGTGGGGTCAAACCCCAAATCCTTGTTTACACGATATCTCAAGATACAAAACTTGGAATAATTTTAAACTTGACATGTTGATGTGTTTTGATGCAAGGAAGAACCCCTTTAAATTTTGTTGGCGGTGAGAGGTCATTTGGGGTCACATGGGATCAAACCCCGAAATCCTTGTTTGCAGAACATCTCATGGCAGGAAACATGGATTCATTTCAAACTTGATACATTGATGTATTATGATGCAAGGAAGAACCCTATTAATTTTGTTGGCGGTCAGAGGTCATTTGGGGTCACATGGGGTCAAACCCTGAAGTCCTTGTTTGCACAATATCTCATGGCAGGAAACCTGGATCCCTTTAAAATTTGATGTGTTGATGCATTATGAGGTGAGGAAGAACCCTATCTATTTTGGTGGAAGTCAGAGGTCATTTGGGGTCACATGGGGTGAAACCCCAAAATCCTTGTTTACACGATATCTCAAGATACAAAACTTGGAATAATTTTAAACTTGACATGTTGATGTGTTTTGATGCAAGGAAGAACCCCTTTAAATTTTGTTGGCGTTGAGAGGTCATTTGGGGTCAAACACCGAAGTCCTTGTTTGCAGAACATCTGATGGCAGGAAACATGGATTCATTTCTAACTTGATATGTTGATGTGTTATGAGGTGAGGAAGAACCCTCTCTGTTTTGGTGAAGGTCAAAGGTCATTTGGGGTCACATTTTGTCAAACCCTGAAATCCTTGTTTACACGACATCTCAAGGTAGTAAACATGGATTGATTTCAAACTTGATATGTTGATGTGTTATGAGGTGAGGAAGAACCCTATCTGTTTTGGTGAAGGTCAAAGGTCATTTGGGGTCACATTATGTCAAACCCCGAAATCCTTGTTTACACGATATCTCAAGGTAGGAAATTTGGATTGATATCAAACTTGATATGTCGATGCACTATGATGTAAGGGAGAACCCTTTTGTTTTTGGTGGAGGTCAAAGGTCTTCTGAGGTCACAAGGAGCCAAAGTCTGAAAATCTCCTTAATGTGATATCTCAAGTATGGAAAGTTGGATGAAGTTCATATTTGTTATGTGGATGTGTTATGGTTAGGAGATGGTCCCCATTTCTTTAAGTGGAGGTCAAAAGTCATCTGGAGTCACCGATGGTCAAAGTCTGAAAACCTTGTTAACGTGATATCATATGTTTAGGAAGCTTGGATACATTTCCTATTTGGGAAAGTGGATGCATTATGGTCAGGAGATGGTTCCTCTTGTTTTTGGCAGAGATGAAAGGTCATCTGGGGTCTCCAGGGGTAAAAGTTGTAAACCCTTTTAAATGTTATTTTTCAAGATAGCTGCCTGTTTGTCTGCCTGTCTGTATGTTGGTCTGTCTATCTATCTATGTATGTCCTTTATGGAGGTCAAAGGTCATCTGAAATAACAAAATTATTTTTTGAACATGCTAGTATAACATTTGAGTGAGAAGATTAACGGTGCATGATGGCATTATTTGAAATGAAAAATTTATGTATCATCGAAACCTCAATGCATTTTTGCATTTTGGTTAAGGGTCACATTTTTATGAGTTACATATGAGAGCTATGGGATAGTTCCCCTTTCAGGAAGTAACACGTTGAATTTGAGCCTCTTTGAGAATAACAGCTGCCATGTTGACGAAATGCATTCTCTCTCTCTTTACCACAATTAGTACCATCCCCACCCAGGTTGACTCGTATTTAATTATTCTTTTCATGGACCACACCAGCATCTGACATTTAATGAATTGTAATTTGAAGGAGCTCCCGTAAGTCTCTTTGAATACTATGGTTTTTACCAGGTGTGTTTAATCAAGTTACAAGCTTTTTCAAGGAGGTTTTAAGCCTGGTTTAGAGATATTAATCCTATCTATGAAAAGAATGACCAAATTAATGTTATCAACCATCTCCTCCTTATTAGATTTTTGACCATGAAGACTATTGTGTGAAACAGTTTCCAACTCGCCACTTTTTTTTCTTAATTGTACCACTTTGAAGTACATGTAACCGAGAAGCACAAATTCGATTCAGGTGTTTTTTCTTGAACTTGCGACTCCTACTGCATTCTTTTTGCAGCTTTTAGGCCTTTGCAGCACCTTCAGTTTTGCAGAGCTTCGATTTCTCTGCAGAAGGGGTTTGTATAACCTCTTCTTTAATACCATAAACTTCCATGTTTTTTTTTTTTTTTTCCACCCATATAAATGCGGACTTGGGATTTCCGCCCTTTCAGTCTTTTGTAACGTTTGGTATAAAACGAGTTAGATTTGTTTCGATTTGATTTTTAAGGAGCTTTGCGTAAATCAGCTTTTCTGGTACATTGCCTGAAAAACATCCTGGCAAAGACCCTTTTCACATGTTTGCTTTCTTTATTCTACCAGATCATTTTATAAAAAAAAATGAAACGCTGCTGCAGACATGACAAATGATACATTTTTTTTATGTATTTTAGATGAGACTTGCTAACTTTTCCAGGCTAACGGTGAGTGACATTAAGATGAACTGCAGTGTTTACATTTCACAGTAAGTTCAAGGTGACCCTAATGTAAAAATCGGTCCAGTGTATCTGCTGTGCCTTTTCCTCTTAAAAACTTGACGGACAGAAAATGGCCGCCGAAGAGCCATGTCTCACATACACTCCCATTTTCCTAGACTCATTGGCAAGACGTTGCTCAGCAAGGCGTATACGCAATGTTCCGTCGATTACATGCGCAAGCCCTTCCCAAGAATTGGTACCTGCGTACACCTGAGTTGGCGGGTTGTTTGGGTTTTAAGGTGTGGTTGGTGGTCTTTTCTGTTTGTGACGAACGTTTTTGTTCCATGTTTTGTGTGTGGATGGTTAATAGTTGGAGGTTGCCGGTCTGAGTCGTCTATTTGTTACAACTTGCCTGTTTCTATGTACGTTTTAAAAAGAACCATAAATATCCCTCCATGTTCCTTTGGTAAACCCGAAGTGTGTGCCCAAGAGAGATAACTTACCACCTCCTGACGGCAGGATTGATCCCCCATGCTTCTTTTCTTACAAAGAACAAGATACGCCTCTTTAGCTGCATATTGAACATGTATTTTCTGTCTATGACGCGTCACAGTAGCAAGCTGGCTTTTTCTGGATAGATTTACCAGTTGTACAAAGTAAAGTTGTTTTATTAATTTTTTCTTGGGTGGAAGTCACCAAAAATGGTTTCCTTCAATCTAAATTGCAATCGTTGGGATACGGTAAATTAACAAGAGCACACTTATTTACCAGCAAACAATGTAAAAAGCAGATATCAAAGGTTGACAATGTAATTCATAACGTGCCAACGTATAAAACAATTTAAAATTAACTCACATGAATAAAGGTGCCGATTCCCATCCACCACATTACTTCAGCACAGCAGGATTCCTCACTTATCCACAGCTAACTTCCTATTCTTCTGCACGTGTGTGAAGTCTTCCCTCCCTTTTACGGTTGAACAATTAGTGTTAAGGGTTAATTGGGTAAATAATGTCCCGGGAATCTCTCACAACCACCGTTAACTGGAAATGGTGTGGTAAAAAGAAGTTCCGCCCTTCTTCCACAAACTAACAAAGAACACGTTCAGTAAACACTCAAACACACTTCCACTGGGCAGGCTTGTAGTACGCTGACCGGTATGTGAGTAATGTCGTGGTAATGAAATTTGGTTTTCTCTTCAGTAAATGAAAGTGTACTTGCACTCCCTGGTTTACTGTCTACAGAATGATGGAAATAAACCCGAATCTGCAACGCTGGAAAACAACTGCTTCCTCCTCAGTTGATTTCAGTAATTCTAATATACTTTTTCTCCCCCCCCCCCCCTCCATGATAATTTAGCAGTAATAAAACAGAAGAAACTATTACAAGGATAGCATAGGATGTCATTAAAAACATAACCCCAAGGTACCCTATGCATGTGGTAAAAAGTTTGCGTTGATATTTCCAGATGGTGGAGTAATTGCACAAAGAGAGGCAAGCATTGTTGGAATGTGCATAGCAACAGTGCAAGATGGAATGATATTCAAAGTTAGTGTAAGGGGTATCTTACACTATGAAGAATACATAAGAATACATATCAGTGCCCCAGTTTATGATCTGTGATATGCTTTGTAAGCCTGGGACACGTGGTTAAGGTTAGGGGTCACTTTTTAGTGACAATTTTGATCTGAGTCCAAATCTTTTTCTCCAGTAAGGGAGACACAAGAGGGTTACATTCGCCTTGATTTATCTAAGTATTTGGAGAAATCAAAGGGACAGTGATGCATGGCAGGATATTGGCAAATTAATTGTATAGGAAATATTTCAATCCCACTTGCCGTCTTTAGGTATGTAAGTTCGTGTTGGGAACATACCATAGATTGTATTGCAAATATTTCAACCCACTTGCCATTTTTAAGGGTGTTATGACAAGTAGGGTGTCCCAAAATACCAATAAAGAATGTGAAAAAGGGGTAAATGTAATAAACATATTTAAGGTCACACAAGACTTATAGAGGGGAAACATATGAAGGTTTACTTCCAGCACTGAACAGCACATATGTGTTCTGTTAGATAAGACGGTGTGGTAGCATTCAGGTATACTGCCTTATTCAAGTATGTGACCGTCTACAAACATCAGGGAAACGTCCCCCAATGAAAGTTCAGGCTGCTTTTGGATTTATGGAGTTTACTTGAAGATTTGTAAGTAAAAGTTGACAATCTTGTTATGTGAAGTTGGCTGACAGCAAAACCATGTGTTTTTACACTATCTTTAAAAGGGACAGAATATATGCTAAATTCGGAGTTGATGGTACACAAGAAGATTTGGATGTGATTGCTCTTTATGAAGGCATTTGAAGTTGGAAGCTAGCTATTTGTATGCCTGTCATGACTACATCAGTGTTCCATGGCATGAGGCAGGCTATTGCATCTTCCAAGTTGGTTGGTTCTACGTTCAGGTGCTTAGAAAGAATTCCACTATGAACTATGAGGCTTTTGCCATCTTCAGTGATTAGTTACAAAGTATCATTGTCTGTCTGAAGATAGCCATCCACTGTAAGTTTTTTTTTCTTCTTCTTGTGATGGCTGTAGAACCTCATTAAAAAAGAGTACTTATTTGTTTATTGTACAAAGGTTGTGAGAACATAAATGGCATTTAAATTTGGTCAGAGTTTTTGTGGCAAGTTAGTTGAGCATCAACGATGCTGAAGCTCAAACCTGTTGAATTAGTGCACAGTGCTTTTTCAGTGCATTGAAACTCAAACCAGATCGGGGAGAAACATAAACGCAAACTACTTACAAACTGCTAAATCAAACAGAAAATTATGTGCACGGTGAATCGGTGATGAAATGGATAGTTAACCACTACAGGGATTCCTTGAACAGATGTATCCACAATGTAGAATAATCTCTTAGGTAAAATGAACTGAAATAGTAATGAGATTGGCAGAATGAAACTGTGGAATGACTTAGTGCAAGTAATTTCAATTTTTATTTTCAACAAATTGCCTTCTTTTAGTGATGACACTTCCCATCAGATATCCCTTTTAAAGTTTAAACCAAACTAAATGAACTCGAAGATTGACCTCTTATATACAGACAGTTTTATAGGGAGTGTTGCTTAATGAGAAATAAATTTGAAATAACAACATTTCAGTCATCACCCTGATGAATTATGAGGACAATTTTGGAATACATGATGAATTTAGTACAACATTCAAGGTCCACTACTTATGGGAATATTATGACAAACGTCTCAGCACATTGAACACACTTTTTGGGAGGAGTTAAAGTGAAACTAATGACCCCTAGATAACTTTTCACCTCTTCACCTCAACTTTTTGAAATCAACATATAGCCTTTTGTTCAATGAATAATGTGTGCAAGTTTAAATACAATCCTTTGACAAATGTTCTTCTGAAAAGAAAAAAGGCAAATGTGGACTGACATGATAGACTAACAGATCGATTGATGATGGTGGGTCATCAAGGTTGATGTCATTCAGATGAGCAGTGTTGGGAGCTAAAAAAGAAGACCTATTTAGGCAATAGTTATCATCATTTTTGTTTTGTCAGGAAATGCAATATCCATCACAATTTTACTGACTTTTGTGTACTGATTTTGTTTGGTGCGAATGACATCTACATTTTGCAACTTAGTAATTCACTCTTAACTCGTTCGAGATAAGACGAGATCCCACCCGCGCATTTTCGCTGCAAACAGTCCTTCTCAAATAGAGCTTTTGTATCGACCGATATCTCGTCTATTATTCGACAATCCTTTTCAATCGTTCGATCGTGCAGTTTTTCCAATCCAATCTTCTGAAATTGAACCTGATCCTGTAACAAGGTCCAGTTCGGGCGAGAAACAGGCAGATTTTTCATCCACTCCAAACAGTAGTAAGGAAAGACATTCTACTTCTTCGCACCAAACCGACCAGCCGGAGTAGGCATCAAAACGGGCACTGAGAAACAAAGGGAGAGGAACTCAAACCAGACCGGACAAAAACACAAAGGCAAAGGCTATTTACAGGACCTTAACATGCACCAAGAAACAAAATTTGTGTAACTACATTCAAAGCTATTCCTGTTTTGTTTTCAAGAAAGGTGATGCAAAATTATGTCCATAACAGTAATAGAAGCTAGTTGCATTACTTATCTCTTGGCAAAGAAACTTGAGGAAAAACAGATTACAGATACAGCAGAAAAATACCTAGGACCACAAAACTGTGAAACTTTTAGGTCCAAAGGTGAACCCCGTCATTTGGTACGAGCTCTACCTCTCATCTCGCAATGTTGATGTAAAGTTGCAACGATGTCAACGATGTCAAAAGCCCGAAGTTAAGGGTATGACAGCCCTTATTCGGGCCATGAAAGATGTCAGAGACAGAGCCGTTTAAGACGTAACTTGGAAACGGATACGTCGCAATAAACAACTTCCTGGCGTAAGATATGCTTGGCAGGTGTCTGCCAGCTGTTTTTCCTCCAATTTATTAGACATGAGGTAACTGACACCCCTAGCCAGTTCCGAAGAAATAGGTCCCTCTTTCCTCGGAAGGCACAGCAAACTTTTTGGCAAACCCCTTGGCCGTAACTTATCCATAGCGGTTGACGTTGGCTCCACATCTGCCACATTTTCGCCATCAGTCGTCTGAACACTAGTGTTATCTCTCCTTCTTCACGTAGGCCTGATCCCGAACCAACGTGTCTTACATGTTCGTTTTGTTTATAATAATAATGACCTTGCTCAGTATACATGGAGGCAACGAAGTGTTCGAGCAAGCCCTCCAACTTCTCCAAAAGTTTGTTCACATTAGCCTCGTCCAACAAACCTGCTTTTTACGTACATAGAAACGGGCACGGAGAACCAATAAGAAAACTCAGACCAGACGGGACAAAAGCATAACGTGAACTATGTACAGACTTTATACCGTTACGGACGCAAACCAAGATTTTGTGACCATATTTTACAAAACCCTAACCCAGTACCCAGGGCTATTTACAAACTCACCTATTTACACAAATCAAACAGAAACATGTACATAGAAACGGCCACAGAGAAGCAAACACAGGACTATTTACAAATTAACTATCACCCGCCCCTCCCGCACTGAAACAATTGGCCCCCAACGTCTGCCGAATGTGGACCTCGGCAAACGAACAAAGTCGGCCTCGACCCTCAGTTTAATTTCCGTCTTAACCGACGCCAACACGACGTCGGCAGCCCTCCCTTCACCCCTAAAAACAATATTACATCGGTCTCTCCAAACAGCCAGCTTAACGGAGGCCGAAACAAAGGTGAGTATGCCACGAACACTCGTATTGCATACTGGGGGCGACAGACCATACAATGCATAGTCCTGGCTGACCGCCCAAGTGTTGCAAAACGTTAGCCGGTCAGCCAGGACTTGAAACCACTCCCAGAGGAGGGCCACAAAACCACAATGCCAAAACACATGGGGCACACTCTCCCACTTTGTACATCCAGCGCGGGGGCATATGCCATCTCCAAGACGCCACCGAAGGCGCTTGAGATTGGTTACAATGGCATCATGTGCAATTCGCCACAGCAGGTCTCGCCGGCGGTAGTCTAGTGACTTGCTGTGCACTACGGTCCACACTTCCGGCAGTAAGGCATAGTCGCTTGGATGGACCCGGCCAGCCAAGTCATCAAAAATGGCCCGGTACAGGTCCCCCGCGCTGGACTGCGAAACCTCCCCTACAGTTGACATCATACGGAGAGTATCCCTCATGTGACAATATGTCTTTGAGGGTCTCCCGCTGTGGGGCATACTATTACTAAACAGGGACGGAAAGAACCTGCGGAATGACAATCCCCCCCAATAACGTACAAAATACGCAAGGGGCATCTCACTGTCAACAGCACTAAACACACACCTTGCCAGGAGAAAACGGAGCTTTGAGGGAAAATGCACAAGGCCCAGGCCCCCATGTGTAAGTTCCTGGTACACAACCTTCCTTTTGACCAGCTCCGTTTTCCCTGACCATAGGAACTTAAATACGGCCCTCTCAAGTCGCACAAGGGCACCCTCTGGAGCAGCCAGAACAGTACCCGGGGACTTTAAAAAGGAATCCGTGATCAACCATGTCAAAGGCCTTCTCCTGATCGAGGGAGACAAGCGCACATGGAAGATCACGGTCCATTACATACTCTACTAAGTCCCGCACCAACCAAAGGTTCTGCTGAATACTGTGTCCCCGCACCGCACACGTCTGAAAAGGCCCTACAAGATCCGGCATGACAGTACCCAGCCTGTTGCAACAAACCCCATTTCGGTCATTCGAGTGCTCGTCTTTTTGGCTTTGGCTTCCCTTTCCCTTTGAGGGACTCGGAAGTCTTAGTGTTGCTAGACTTAGTGTCGTCCTCCCACCAGCTTCCATGTTACACGCTATGCTGGGGCGTTTACTAACATTCGAGGTATATGCATCGCATCCCTTATTACATCCTTTACTTTTCCCAACAGTGTAACTGTCCACCTTGATGACACTATATAACACATTCGTGTTGGTGTGTCGTTAAACTCCATCTAACAAACTAACTACATCCTTCATTCCGCGACACACCGGGCACAAACTTCCTCAAAACGGCTTTAAAACACTCTGGTGTCACTAAGACTCCACAAGGTATAGCTTAATTTCATTGTTAGAATTTCAATTTATCGATATCAACGAATAATTTAGTACAAAAATGAATTTGGGACTACGAAAAAGGGGGACGATCGAACTGAATACGCATGCGCGAACGGGATCTCACATTATCTCGACCGTACTACGAAGTAAAATTTCTGATGAGCACTTAATCATGCATAAACATGAGTCCAGTATGCAGGTCCTGTGATGTCTACAGAGGGACATGCCATATATGGCTAATGTTATCCTTTGTGTTTGCAATTTTCATTTCAAGACCGTTGTAATATTAGGATGTCCTGAGGGTTTTATGTTGGAAATTGAAATTGTGTTCTTGAAAACTATCAGTTTGTAACCACCAAACGATACTATCTGATGAGCAATTGAGAGATAATTAATATAGGGTTCACATCAGATATATCAAACTTCAGCAATACTCAACATCATTATTTTGTACTTTGTATAGTAATTGCTTCAGAAACAGTTAAACTTTCAAGAGGTGTAATAAAGCTTGAGAACGTTAAATGATGTCTACATAATTCCTATGGGTTTAACCTCAGACGAGCTTGCCCTCCTTTACTACCAAGTAAATTCAGGATATTTTGTTGACATTTCACACATCCTTTAACACTGTGCAACATCATTATTGTAGGATAAGCATCAGGTTGCTTCAAAAACATTCAAACTTTAAAGAAGTTGATGCGACACCTTAGTAGTACCAATCTTTGTATTCCATCAGAGTGCGTGTAACACACTGTACATTCGAAGCTTCGTAATATTCTGCTTCCTGCGTTCATTTGCAGCAACATTTTAGCAGACACTAAAAAAGACATTCTGTTGCGTACGCAGGGAAAAGTGCACAAGATTAAAACTGCAACCACACAATTACATTCCCGCGGCACGTGACTCTTGTGCGTCGTCCAGTTTGTTATTAAGGAGCTTCAGATACCACGACGCGGCCAGGACGACGAAGAGTTTTGACTCACAGCTCAGGCCGTCGCGCTGACGTCCGCTCCCTGAGTTAAATGCGCTTTAGATTTCTGCGACGCGGGGAACGATACTCGCGTGGTGTTGTTCCTTTTCGTCTGAGTATCAGACGCCATAGATGACTGAAAGAACTGTTATGGTTAGTGCGTGTCATAATTATTCTCAGCCGGGTGTTAAAAAATGGGGAACTTTCACCGAGTTCAAGAGGGGACCGCAATTGGTTATTCTCATGATTTAATAGATGATGCGGAGTTTATGTTGCTACATGATATCAGTAAACCATCCAACCCAGAATTTTGGTACCATGATTATCATTTTTTTTTTAATTAGAGGACTCCAACGATGATGAATGCAACGCATATTTCAGCTGTTCAGGTAGGTTATGTGATGTATTGAGTGCATGGTAGTGTTTTGAGTCGGTCACTAGCCTTTATGAGTCGGTCACTGCCTATAATCAAAATTGAAATGTGAAACGTTTCCCAAATGGATAATTAAAAACGGCCTGACCAACTGCATGGTCAAGTGGTGATAATACCCGACTTGTAAGCGGAAGGTATATGCGGCCATAGTTCTGGAATTCGGACTCCAGTCTTTGTATTTCCTTGCTTTTCTGAAATTTACTGCACCAACTATCTCTTATGTGTTACCGATATGTGTTAGGTCATAACACTCTTACTCTTATGGGGTCATGTAATTAATAAAGACCTATAGAACATTTGATGCAAGCAAACAAAAAGTGGTCGAGGTCATAAAAATATTTTTAATTTTAAAGAGGAACAAAGCAGGTAATGTGAGTTGTGCAACCTGTAAGTCACAGTTACTTTGCACTTCGAAATGAATGTTTCAACATTTAATGTCTCAATAATGGAATAATATATGATAATGTGGGATAGATGGATCAAATCGTTTTTACAAACTCAAATTATATATCTAAATGAAAAACTAGACTTGAGGTACCTTTTCAAGACTTGAGAAAATGTTTCCAGGCAATCTTCTTACGTAGTTTTAAAGCCAACAGCAGGATGAAGGTGTCTGTGGCCTAAGTTTTACTAATTTCACCCTTAAGTGTTTGCATCAACAACAAACATCATGGTTTGCATATGTTGGTGCTGCTGCTGATGCTGCAAGAGGTTGTTGCTGCATTTGTTGCTGTTGTCGGTGCAGCAGCTCTCTTTCAGTTTCTTCTAACCTACGTCTTTCTCCCCTCATTTTTCTCTCTAGCTCTATCTTCTTAATCGAGAAGCTCTTCAATTCCCATTTATCTCTCTAATTCTGTTTTCTTTTTAAGGGGATGAAGAGTTTCACTTCCACTGTCATTTTCTTTGATGGTTGCAGTGGGCTGGTATTTTCCTTATCTGTGAAAAGTCTTTGACGTTAATACGTTATAAAACTTTGCAAGCTTGTCTTTGGTAAAGTGTTAGTATTTGCATGCCATTTAAAAAATGCCAAAGATACCATTTCTATTAGGTCTAAGGCTATTCTTTTCCTACCAGTCTATAAACCGAAATGATATAGCTCTAGTTAGATCTTACAATGTAATGTAGTAGCATCAAAGGTATGCTATCAAGCTTTCAAATTATCTTAAGTGTAAACACGTATTAAAATAGCAATTTGTTATAAATTTGAAAATATTTTACAATGATTATGGGGCCCATAATGACTGATGATGGTGATAATAACTGTATCAAGCAAACCATATATTAGCATATGAAAGCCTAATAGCGTACACCATGCAAACCAGGCTCATTTCCACTTCATTCAGAAAGAGGCCAGAGTGGGAGCTGACCAATTCTTGTTAGCTGTACTGCAATAGTTTTGGGCCTCAGAGAAGGTCACATCCAAGCACTTCATATATATATATATATATGTGTATATATATATATATATATATATATATATATATATATATATATATATATATATATATATATATATATATATATACTACAGTAGATAAGCACTGGTTTCTATGCCGAAGTGCTTCCCTTAACAATTTCTACCATTTATACATTCTTGAATACACATTTGTCATCATTTTCCACACTGATAGTAGGGTCCTGGGTATGACGTAAAACTGCATCCAGGTAGGCTAAGGTTTCTTTTTAACGTACATCGAAACAGGCAAGTTGCTAAGGAGGTTGTGTTTGGCGAGAAGCTTATCGCTTATAGGTGCGCACATAAGGCTATTAGTACTCATCCAATGACTGGAGGGTTGTCGGTGCCACAAAACTGGACTGGGGGTTGTAGAATATGTCCACGGTATTCCCCGCCTGTCGCTAGATGCGACTAAACGGGAGGACTTGAACAGTATTTGAACTGCATGACCCTGTATGACACATTCGTGTTGGTTTGTCGTTATATCTTATCTAACTAACACATTGATAGTACATTTTGAGGTTGTGAAGAAACATTTCAAAACTTTCAATTCAATAGTTTAAATTACGAAAAATTGAGACTTTCACAGTTTCCTGTGTAAGTGGACAAACACACTGTTTACCCCTACCAATCCTTTCCCCAAACAATAAATATATCTGGCTCAAAATAGTGAAAATTCTAAATTTTGCATTTTAGACACCACCAGTCAATAAGAGTGCGGTTTTCCCAACTTTGTCTTCGTTAAATTCTAAATTCTTTTTAAATAAGTTCCACATCTGTAGTCATTTGCAGTAAAGGGTAACTCAGAATAGAAATTAGTCTAGTGGTAAACTTTTCCGAGGCGCTACAGTGCCGTTTCCCTAAATGTTATTCACACTATAGGCTCTTAATTTTGAAATTGTTTGTCTAAAAAGGCCAAAAAACTCTGTGCTCAAAACATCATGCAAAAACGACAGTCTTCAGTGGACATGGTTTCTCAGATATGCAGGTTCTTAAATGGTCCCGCAAATTTTCAAATTTATTTTCAGGATATGTGAAATCTAAACTAGTTTGTGCAATACAAGCTCCATATTTACAATTACGTGTCTTAAAGGACCCAAATTTTCATCGTGCTGTGTGCTCCGCAAATTGCGTTCCTTATGGAGTAGTGTTCACACGTTAGAAAAAATCAGACAACTTGGATGTATGCCATTCCCCTCTTCAGAACTTGAAAAAGTCTAGCTACGCTACTGGATGGAAATGCCAGTCATAATCACTACATTCAGCATCCTGGAGTACACGGTTCAACTATCTTCTTGTATGTGCCGTTACAATGCAGGGAAAAAACAGTATCTTCTACCTACTACAGAGCCACCAATAATCCTTCATCTTCGCTAAACCAATTCTTTAACCAGCTAATGCTGCATCACTTAACAAAATTGAAAGAGATCCAAATCTGAAGCTAATTTCTTTAAAACCTTTACTTTAACTTCAATCTATTCATTTCTTACCCCTTCCTTTTATCTGCAAAAGATTCGCATGCCATATTTTGCATTTCATGCCCATTGAAGCGCTTCTGTTCAATTCGGCGTCTTCCTCTTGGTTTCTCCACAGTGATTTCCACAACCCGACTTTTGAGACGACCTTCAACCGTAAGTTTGGTGACATGTATGTTAGGACGCCATCAGCTATCCCTCCATTTGCTGTTTGCCTTGGGGAAGATTTGGCACAAGTGTGCGGCAACCCTGACTTTGTGGCACCGTTTTCGTTGCCCGCCACGCCACCTTGGAAGTTAGACAAACCAGTTGTTGACCTTAGTTTAGCGAAATTTGCAAAAGAACTCAACAAATGAACTTGTATTTCGTGCTAGCTTTAATGAGCTAAGACAAAAATTTCATCAGTGTTATGCAATCTATAGTGACGGCTCTAAAGCCAGAGAAGGGGTTGCGGCTGCGGCATCAAGTTGTGACACATACTCACAAAGCAGACTGCCGAATAATGCATCAATTTTAAGTGCCGAACTCCATGCACCTGAGGATGGCATTCAATCTAATTGAGAAACGGAATGGCGACCGGTTCATTGTGTTCATAAACTCGCTTACAAGAATTTTGGCACTTCAGGGAAATGAACTGAGACACCCTTCGGCTTGAAGGCTGTTGAACCTGCGAATAAAGGGAGAATCTTAAAATCAAATATGTATACATGTTTTGCAGAGAACAGTAATGTGCGGTACATGGGTGCAAAAAGACAAGTTCTCCCGAACAAGGTTATTGCATAGTTACATTACTTGCCACGCAAGGATTTTAAAAACCACACTTACAAACCTGTCCTTAGCAGCCCTTTGATCAACTTTAAAGGACTTTCTGCAGTGCTGTGGCCACGGAAGACCACACCTTTCCTCTCTCTACAGTTCCCTTTTAATGCTGGAAAGGGTTTTGCAAGGCTATCTCCTTACAAAGGGCAAGAACCTTCTCTTCTGTCCATTTCATGACTGTCTTGATGAATTGATGAAAAATAAAATCAAATTGTTCATGATATAGCAGAATCAACACTATTCGAAGTTCTTAACAACACAGTTCTCTTGGTAATCGTGACATTCGACTTTGGAATTCCCTCCGATCTTCTGCTATAGCTAAAGAAAGAATCCAGTCCTTCATAAAAAGCATTTCATGCCATTTTATAAATTATAGCTACCAGGCTGCATCTTATTTACAACGCACTGAATTTATCCTGTAGACTTCTGATCATCAGACTGCCTTTTTATATAGTCTGCAGCGTCGTTTTCTTCCTAGCTGTGGGGTGAGTGCGTGCATGTATACATGTATACATGTATATATATGTATGTATATATATATATATATATATATATATATATATATATATATATATATATATATATATATATATATATATATATATATATATATATATATATATATATACATATATATATATATATATATATATATATATATATATATATATATATATATGTGGTCGAAAGTGTTGTAGTAATAAATTCGATAAATTTTATTCCGGTCCAAGATAGAGTAGAAACTCTTATCAAAGAAGGAACGGTTGAAGAAAAACACCAGAGAGAAAAATTGGGCCGCAGGGGGGACCGAACCCACCATTCTCCGCTTTCCGTGCAACGTCTATGACCACTACGCTAGAACAGCTCGTGATTCACAGAAGCGTCAACAGGCTATAAATACCCCGCGTGAATCAATTTTCTCTCCTTGTTTACCATGGAGACAAGGAGAGAAAATTGATTTATGCGGGGTAAAATTTAAATTCTGTAGTTTTGTTTAAACGTGGGAATGAAGTTACCATTCAAGTTTGACACAACTGCTTGTGGGACACCCTTGGGCAAAGTGTACCCTGTGCTTTTAAGTTTTGTTGCCTGCCTCCGGGCGTGCGGTGGTCTTCGGGTATGTTGTTGCCTTCGGGCGTGGTGTGAGATGTTCTTGGGGTTTGGTGTGGAGTTGGCGTTGGGCAGTGGTTGGTGTTGAAGGTAGGGTTGGCGGGTTGTTAAGGTGTTGGGTGGGTTCGGTGTGTCGTTTCCGTTTGTGACAAACCTTTTGTTCCGGGTTCTGTGTGTGGATAGTTGAATGTTAGCGTTTGTGTGTTTGTACGGCCGATTTGAGTTGTCTACTTGGTAATACGGACCTGTTGCTATGTACGTTGTAAAAGAAAAAATACAAAAATTTGGCACTATCGACGAGAGCTCGCGAAAACACGATCATGTGAAGTTCTGAGAATTCAGAATTAAGACACACACACAGTTTGTGCTATTCTAGAGTATTCTAGAATAAACTTCTCACTTTCTTCTCTGAATGCTACAGTAAAAGTGATACATATTAAATGAGATGAAGGAGATTGCTTTGTCTAGAACCAACTTACTCTCACAGCCTTTGGAGGAAAGAGATAAAAGATATGGACTGATCCATTATCATTGTCAGGGGTGATCATAGAAATGTATGCAAACAGAACATTACTTTCCTCCCCTACTTGGAATTCAAATGTACCCGGGCCAACGCAGGATGTTTAAACTTATTGGTAGACAAAACAAAGATGATGTCATACAGTGATAAGATAACTGGTTTCACAGAAGAGTGCTGTGAAAGATTTGGAAAGAACAAGACTCCATTTAACGTGAGGCATAATAATTTCGACTTTTCCATAAACGCAACTTTACTCATGCCTGTGACATATCAAAACAATGCATAAGTTATTACAACAGGAAATTTGAGTGTCCTTTAGAATGGGAACTGGGGGGTTCCACCTAAGTAGTCTATATAGTATTATACCACACTTTACATTTAATCCCCTCTTGAATATTAGTTAGGTAATGAATATTGATGTTGTCGCTGGGCATTATAGAGCCATCTGGTTGACACACCGAGTGGGCACTGATAGGTGTTAATTAAGAAAATTAGCTTGTTGAGGGATTAACTGGTGACCATATGTTATCCAGTTAATCCAGCTGGTAGTTTTAATTGTAGATATTATTTAAAAGGAAACCTACTAACAAAAGCATAAGTTCGAGGAGTGAAACTCTAATTTTAGTTTATTGTTGTGCAAAGTTGTTAATGGACTATAGTGGCATTAGTGCAGGTACTCTTTACAGGGGGGATTACTGAGGTGTCCTAATCATGTGATTAAAAAGAAAAGTTTGTGATGTTGCTGGTTGTGCTATGTACACATCTGTAATTTAGTTAAAAAAGCTAATATGATGTAGAAATTTCCTTTGTTTGGGCTTTGGACAAAGGATTTACCTTCCGGTGCCATTACACAAAAACAACATGAAGTTAACGATCTGATACTGCTTTGTGGGCCGCATCAAATTATTGGAAGTAGGTTATTACACCAATCGCTTCAACGGATCGATGTCACATGTTTGTAAAGAGTAAAATACAACCAATGACGAGCTGGAAAAAAGGGCAACAGTGGATTTTCAAGCAAATGGCAAAAGTATTTTCTTAGAACCGTTTTCTAACCGGACAGTCACTACTAAAGCAGCGTTTGACCATTCATCATCATAAAATTTATTTTCAAGTTTCCGAATCACTTTTTGTGTAACGAAGAAAAAACTTCATCGTACTTCAGAATGGATCCTGTTTCGCAGAGAATTAAAAATGCTTCTACTTTGGAAGAGCTTGGTAATATTACCGAGGTTACCTTATCAACAAGACAGCGCGAGCTCTTGTTCCAACGTCTCTGCTGGGTAGCAACAGAAGGAAGTCCTGTAACGCAGTTTGGATCAGAAATGGACATGGAAGAAGGTAAGCATAAATTCTCTTCTTTAATAATTGTATTTTTAGAACTTGCTCTTATATTTGAATGTTTCCTACAAACCTGTTTAATTTTATTCCTAGGCCAGCTAAATTTTTAGCTTTTAGGTCTCCCTTTATTCAGCGAACTCTCCTAACAAGAAGCACTAACAAAAGAAAAAAAAATTATGAGACATATTTTCAATTATTTTCTCAGAGTCAATTATAACAATCTGGTGGGAAATATACTTAGTAGGGTTTCTTAATATATTTAGTAGGGTTCTTAGTCGAGGAGTTCTGCCATGGTAAAGGAAGGTAGGTTCATGCATTTCAGTGTTGGTTTATAGGCTATTGTTCATAAACTCATTTAACATTTGTCTGATATTTGTGTTTTTACCATGATTTTGCTTTTGAATACGAAGGCATCACATTTTCTTTGCATTTATGACGGAACGAAATCATGACAACGTCGTTGTGTTCAGTGTCGTAATATGCAGTGCTTAAGTTTTATACGGTACCTCGTAGATTTTAAGTTTATTATTTGTTATTATTACTTTTTTATTGGTACCGTAGCACTGTGTAACTGTTGAAGAACCTACATGATTTCTACCGTGGTTGTCTTTTTTATTATGTTTATATAGCTATTCCCCCGACCCTTTGGGAAAACTTTCACAAGTCAATTTTGTGTATTAGTATGTTAAAAATAACAGGTTTTTGTCTTTTGTCATAAACCTTTCAGATTGGATCGAACAGCAGTTCAAGGAAAGTGAATTACCCCCACTTGAGGAAAACGAAGCCATGCTCTTAGAATGGTTGGTTTCAGGTGGGGAGAACGAGGGGCTTACCGATGATGAGATGCTATCGGTTATTCCAAAGCTGTCATCACCTCCTCCAACCCCGCGTGATCAAGAAGTAGAAGGAGGACGGGTAACAACTGCAAATAGACATGCTTCGAGTTCTCAAGGATCATGGGCAAGATTAATGAAGGGGCATCGACATTCGGAATCTCGAGAGCTCAGTCAGGGGGAGTAGGAACCCTCGATGTCGATGACAAAGACAAAGAAACAGAAGAGATTGAAGAAGAAGAAGTAGCTGACGACGTCGAAAGTGACAATGACCCCGAAGACGAAAGGAAATTTTACAAAATTGTTAAAATCACAGAAAAATATGTGAAAAGTACAAAGCTACATCTAGTGATTATTCTATTCAATTCAATCTTTCTGGTAATGGGGTTAATGTAGACAATTTTACACAAATTCTGGGTCAAATCTTTGAACATTTATTAGAAACTTTAGGTAATGGATTTTCTGCTCATGATATGGTGTGCATAGTTTTGTCGTCAGATCAGCTAGAAAACCCTATTTCACTTCCCTTTTAAAGGCGACGAGACATGACTGTTGAAAGAATCATGGCAAAGATTCAAAGCGTGCTTCAGTCTTTTAAAGACCTTTATCTTCATGGCGCTCTATAGTTACACTTAATTTATTTGAAAATGCCCTCGGGTGGTGGCAGTCGAAACAGTTTCACGGGGAAAGAAAAATTTGAGAAATTTATTAAAAAATAAGCGCAGTCTCATTAGGATTCCTAAGGATGATAATAATTTATGTTGTGCAAGGGCGCTAGTCACAGCCATTGCTATTGACGAAAATAAGGATCCAAAGCTAGATCAAATAAAACAGGAGAGAAAGCCACAGCTAAATTTGGCTAAACAATCGCATGCCGATGCGGGTGTTCCTGAAGGGGCTTGCAGTATTCCGGAAATACAAAAATTTGAAACGTTTTTAGGTCGACGATATCAGATCATAGTTTTAAGTTCTTTAACTTCCCCCGTAGTTATTTATAGAGGACCAGACTTAATGAAAGGTCGTCAAGTTTATTTACACTTACACGAGGAACATTTTAACCTCCTACTTAAGCCAGCGGCATTCTATGGGTATGCACGTTATTGTCATTTTCACAATCATTTGTATCACGACAAATTTAGTCATTCGTGTGAAAATACATGTAGCGTCTGTTACAATGATAGTTGTAAATCAGTAGCAGGGGAAGAATGGATACATTGCGACCGCTGTAATAGACAATTTAAAAATCAGCAATGTTTTCAAAATCACATGCAAATTTCTGGAAAAGACACGATGACCGTATGCCAAAGATTTTTTACATGTAAACACTGTGATAAATTTGTTAGAGTGAGAAAAAATAAGGACGGGTCTGTTCGTAAACATGTTTGCACAGAGTACTATTGCAAAATTTGTCGGAAAACAGTTAAACTTGGCCACAAGTGTACTGTGCAAGTTCACAAAGACAAGAAAGAAGATCATTGGGAGGAAGTGGGCGAGGATGTGAAAGTAAATGAAACATCGGGTTCAGAGATACCAAAATCCTGTAAGCAAAAGTCAACACCCCATACATACATATTTTATGATTTTGAAACGATTTCGGAATCAGGGACGCACATTCCAAATCTTTGCGTTGCTCAAATGGTGTGTGAAGGTTGCATTGATAAACCATTTGAATCCCCTTGTCTGTATTGTGGAGATGTAAAGCAATTTGTCTTTTCAGGTCCGAAAACAAAGTGAATTTAATGCATGGTGCTTGAAGAGCGAGTATGCTACATTTATAGCTTTAAAAGTTTTGATGGTTACTTCATAACAGACTATTTGTACAGTCTTCCACTAACTCCAAATATTATAACAACGGGGGAGGGATATTGCAAATAGAACTCCCTAAAAACCACATTCGTTTTATTGACTCACTGAATTTTATGCCAATGCCGGTAGCGGCCCTCCCAAAAACGTTTGGCGTTCATGAGCTCAAAAAGGGATACTTTCCCCATCTTTTTAACAAATCGGAAAATCAACAGTACGTTGGACCTTTACCCGATGTTTCATTTTATTCACCAAATTCAATGTCTACCAGTAAACGAAGTGAATTTTTATCTTGGTATAAGAAAGTAGTTGAAAAAAACGTCTTGTTTGACTTTCAGAAAGAGTTATTGGCTTACTGTGTGAGTGACGTGGATATTTTAAGGCAGTGCTGCCTATTATTTTGAGGATTTTTCATGGAAATTACAAAGATACCAATCCAAAAAGTAGAGCCTTTGGAAACTGAAGACGAGGAGGGGGGGGGGGTGAAGCAGACTCAGACTGTAACGGCATAGGGGTGGATCCATTTTAACATTGTATGACGATTGCATCTGCCTGTAATTTAGTCTTTAGGCGAAATTTTATGACGCCCGATTCCATTGCAGTCTTTCATGACCAAACAGAGAAAAAACATTTGTATGCTGCCCTCAAGTGGTTGCACTATGAAAGCTTGCAAAGAAATGTGTACATAAAACACGCCCAAAACGACGGGGAAGAAAAAATTGTTCCTTATTGGGTGGATGGTTTTGCAAAGGAAGGAAATATAATATTTTCTTTCTTAGGCTGCTTTTGGCATGGGTGCCCTAAATGTTTTAATGAAGACACTATCTATCCTTACTTGTTGAAAAGCAACGCGATTTTTTCTTAACGTTTGCACTGGGTATAATTATGTTGACATTTGGGAACACGAATGGAAATTGTTAAAGAAAAGTTTTGCAACTGAAATAATGGCCCAAATTGCAAAGGTTCCCAAAGACTTAGAACCACTGAACCCTAGGGAAGCGTTCTTTGGAGGTCGCACTAACGGGGTTAAATTGTACTACAAAGTTCAGGGGGATGAAAAAATACACTACGTAAATTTTTGTTCCTTGTACCCATTTACCAACAAATATTGCTCATACCCAATGGGTCACCCAGAAGTTCTTACCACTGATTTATCATTTGATATGTCCCTTTATTACGGGGTAGCTCGCGTTCAAATTCTTCCACCTAGAACATTATTTCACCCTGTTCTTCCCGTAAAGGTTAATGATAAATTCATATTCCCCTTATGTAAAACATGTGCATATGACAAATTGACAGACAGATGCAATCATTCAGATTCGGAAAGGGCGCTGACAGGTACGTCGGTTACCCTTGAATTAGAGAAAGCCGTAGAAATGGAATACACAATTTTAAAAGTCGATATTGTTTGGAATTTCTCTGAAAAATCACGATACGACAGAGCTACTCAGTCAGGGGGTTTATTCACAGAGTATGTAAATACCTTTCTGAAAGTCAAACAGGAGGCTTCGGGTTGGCCTACATGGTGTGTGACACAGGAAGATAGGGAACGTTACGTAGATGAGTACGCCAAAAATGAAGGCATAAATTTGGATGTTAACAAAATTAAGTACAATCCTGGTCTAAGAGCACTTTCAAAGCTCATGCTTAACAGTTTCTGGGGCAAATTCGGACAAAGATCCGATTTAGAAAAAACTGAAGTGGTGTCAGAAGTTGAACGCCTGTATGATTTATTGAAAGATACTGATGAAACTGAAGTTACCAACTTACGTTTTATTAATGATGATATTGTTGAAGTTTGCTACAAGGACTGTTCAGATTTTGCACGCCCAAATGTAAGAGTAAATGTTGTAATTGCAGCATTTACTACTTGTCACGCGAGGTTGCGTCTTTACGAAGTATTGCAGCGCTTAGGAGAAAGAGTACTGTATTTTGACACGGAGAGTGTTATATATATATATATATGTGTGTGTGTATATATATATATATATGTGTGTGTGTGTATATATATATATATATATTTATATATTTATATATATATATATATGTATATATACATTGTATATATGTATATATATATATATATATATATATATATCAAAACCGGTTGTGGAGTTTGTTTAAGCGTGGGATTAATGAGGTTACCCTTTGTCACGACTGCCTCCGGGGCACCCTTGGGCAAGGTTTACCTGTATATTTGCCCTGTGCTTTTTCGGTGCTGTTGCTTTCGGGCGTGTTGTTGCCTTCGGGCGTGATGTTGCCTTTGGGGCGGTGTTGCCTCCGTCCGTGGGGTGGTCATAAAGGGTGGTGTGGGATGGTCTTGTTTTTTGTTGCCTTGGGGTTGATGTGGGGTTGGTGTTGGGAGTGGTTTTGGGTGATTTGGAAGTGGTTTTTGGATGGGTTGGCGGTTTCTTTGGGCGTCTTTTCGTTACAAACTTTTTGGTTCCCTGTTTTGTGCGTGGATGGTTGTTGGTTAGAGTTTGTGTTTTTGTCCGGCCGGTTTGAGTTGTTTTTTTGTTGCAACGTGCCTGTTTCTAAGTACGTTTTAAAAAGAAAGCAAAACCGGGAGAGTGTGATCCCCCCATTGGTGACTACCTTGGAGATGTAACTAATGAAATAGATCCCAAAGATGGTGGGTTTATATCTTCGTTCTGTACAGGTGGTCCCAAAAATTATGCGTATACATTAGATTCGGGAAAGTCTGTGTGTAAGGTTCGTGGAATAACGCTTAACCATGACAATGCTAAGAAGGTCAATTTTGACACTCTCTGGAGTATGATACAGGTGGTAGGGAAAAACGGGGTTTCGCCTGTTGTGACTGCACTCTAAAGAAACATTGGTCAAATTTGACCAAACTTTTTTCACAATAATAAAACACAAAATAAAACCACTTTTAACATTTCTTTACTTGAAAAACCTCTTCAATGTCTCTAAATTCTGGGGAACAAACAGTTAAGGTACGCTGATTGCCCCTTAAAGTTCTATGAATACAGTATAGCACACATTTTGCATAGGAAAGTTTTTCCAAAGCTTACGTTTTCTTCACATACAAATGACAAGTAGTCAAACTTAAGAAAATCCCCAAATTTTTCATACATATCTGTTTCATGAGTGAGTACTTAACGGTTCAATTTAGTTTCAAAAATTCGTGACAAGACACAAATTGTGCACAAAACCGTTACCAGTCAGGATACCACAATATTGAAAAGTTTATTTTTTCTGTCGCTATTGGATATGAAACTTGACTAATTGTGCTAATTATAAGCATTGTCATGTGACAGAATCCTTAAACACTCTCACAAAGTTTTTAATATCAACCCTATGAACCCCTTTAGAACTCTTAAACTAATTCTTCATTCCTTCTCTAAATATGTTCTCAAAGACCTCACAGCTGCAGTGGTAAGAGACTTTCCCTTTCCATCCTCCATACCAAAAAAATATTTCTGTATAAACTCCCATGTAGATTGGCGCTGTGGTGGGTATATGACATCGAAAACATAAAAAGCCTTAAAACAAGCATCCACAGTTTTTAGAAGAGTCGGATGCTCAATTGCTACCCCCTCAATTACAAGGAATGTCTGTGAGGGTGACAGTCGAGTTCCCAGGATAAGAATGAAGGGCTGAGGCTTCTTCCTTTCTGCCTGCACTCTTGACAGATATTCGGGGAGATTGGTGCCAACCTGTGAAAACGGAGATAAAATAAATGATCAATACCTTTTGAAACATTCACTAAGACTTCCGTTCTGGGAAACGTACAGCAGAAATAAATGTCACACGTAACCATCAAGTATGCTTCATGCAGCACAATATTTTGGTGAGACGCTTAACACTCTGCATAAAGTTTGTTGAAGCAACTGTTTTGTCCAACAGGGAAGGCAAAAAAAAAAAAAAAAAAAAACCTGCTGGGCAAGTAACCCAGCAAAGTTGTCTCTCCAAAGGAGTTCAAAGGTACATTACAAGTGGACAAGTAGGCTTACAGGCCTAGGACAGCCAGCTCAGACAACAAGCAATGAAACCGTATTTTGTCAAAGCTAGGTTATTGGTTATTGGAAAACTAAGGGGTCGATGTCATTTGATGTTCATCAAATTACTGTGGCAACGTGATACAGTACTACTATTTTGCTTTTAAATACAGGCACTGATCCACAAGAGAGGATTTAAGACTAGGAAGGGGGTAAGGAGTTTCACATATAAATTGAAGGTAGGGCATGTTTAAAGCTAGCAACTTGTTAGTGGCGGTTACATTCTCTGTGAAGTGAGGTTGTTGAAAGTGCATGGTGTTGGGGAAGGGGTGCTCCCCTTCTCTTCAGAAAATTTTTTGCTTTAGTAGTATTGCTCACATCCAAATGACGCTATATTTATTACCGCTTTGGGATCCTGAAGGTTCCTGGGTGTACCTGATGTTTTATATTATATGTACCCTTTTAGTCTGGTGCACAAGTGGCGCTTGCTAATGAATATGCACTTGTTTCTATTAGTGGTCTGCAATTATAAGTGAAAGTTAGAGCAATCCACTGGGATAAGTATATTCTGTTCCCTAAAAATTGACAGTGTTTATACATTAATACATGTGTGCATGTATTAACTCATATTCACAATCAAAGGAAAACTTGTGAATGGTTCTAGGTGGTGATCTTTTCAACTTAGCATAGCATCATTGAACTTGGACTGATTTTAAATCACTGGAAATCCACAACTTAAAAGCAAAATGGCAGTTTGGAATTTTTCCAGTGACAACTTTCATTGACCTGAAATGGAATGACCCTTTGGGAGGTATTTATTCTCCAACAAGCACTTTTAACCTACATTTTTCATTTCTGCAAATAAAGGTGTTATATTATTACGCTTAAAATTTTTTGATCACATTAATGCACTGACAGAGCAGCATTGCATAACTTACAGGTTCACAGTCAATAAATGCTGCAAGGGCCTCGGAAGTACTCGCCCTTGTTATCTTCCCACTGCGGTTTTTGACCTGTCCAGTCGGTAGAATGCAAGGAAGAACCTGCAGTGCCACAGATGACTTGTGTGCATCATCTGAAAGAAAGAAAATATGATATTTAGTACAATCCTAAGGTGGCATACACACAAACTTCCACAAAAGCACATATACATGTGCAGTCAAAATTTTACAATGTGGGGAGTGGGCCTTAGTTAATCGTGATTTTGTCACGGAACCACACCAAAGGAGTGCCTGACTGAGGGCAACAGATTATCCCAAAATATAAAGGCACAAAGTCAATAATATTTTAATTATCATGATGGTGACTCAACACAGCCCTAAGCTTAAATGCCAGTTTAAAAAAAAAAAAACATACCCATTGAAGATACAATATTCAGGTGCTGCTTCCAGGCAGACCCTTGCTTTTCTGCATACCGGATGAGTTGTTGTACTTTGCTCTCCTACTTAAAAAGAAGCCGGTCTGCAACCTCTCCATAATTACCACTGAAGTCTTGCTCAATCTAGAAATTAGTTAAAAACATACAAAATTTTGAATACCAAATTACTTTTCGTCATTCTTCACTTCCTAATGAATCACAAATTGGATCAGATGTGATGCTTAAGATGGAGCTTTGAAACTATCATGGCATGACAGAATTTTTCACTAAGGGAGTTTTGAGTGTAGACAGGGAAACTTGATTCAGACCCTCATCTTTGTACTCCATGCATACTATGTCTATGCATGCTATTTGCACTCCGACTTAACCGATGACACAATCACATGTGACTCATGGTTGTGGAACTTGGGGTATGATCTGTATATATTCTAAATGGGATTTAAAATGAATAGGACCAAAGTTAACATCTGGGAGATGCAATTTGCTAACACCTTCACACCAATCCAACTCAAATCAAACATTTACAAGGGTTGGATAAACAAAAAAGAAAGAAATATTAACAAAAAAGAAAGAAATATATCAGAATGAATGCTTCCCCCCCCCCCCCTTATTCTCAATCCCACCCCTGAAAACAGAACATGAAATATTTACCATACCAGGTCTATCCAAAAGGCGTGGATATTCTGTCGCTATCTCCTGGATAGTCAGGGATGGATTTTTCTTAACCCACTCTGTCCTTAATTGAACGGTCTCCTTCATGTAACTTTCAACCTGTGCCTGAGGGTGTAAATTGTGCTTCAGCCGTGTCTTCATTTGTGGAGCACGCTCTTCACTAACGGTCGGTTCTGTTAGAAAAAGAACAATAAAAACTGTACCAGAAAAGCTGTATACGGTTTTTGACCAGTCCATGGCACATTTTATTTGACCTTAATACTTGATCTGCTTATTGCAAACACCTATATAACCACGGCTTTCATTAGTGTGCGTATTTGCATATTGTGCATACCGTGAGGCATGCATATTGTGCATACCGCGCATACACGTTAAAAAAGTGGTACCGAGTCAAATACGCATTAAAGCATAAAAGCAAAAAGTGAACATACATATTCACATTTTGCAATGTGGGTCAAATATCAATGAACAAGACATAATTATGTACAAGGCAATATGCAACTACACACTTTTAAAGGCCTTTAAACAGACTTCTGCTTCTTCATAATTTCACATCAGAAATAAATAACTGTCAAATTTGGTTTAATATACCAAATTTTCTTACCAGGTAGGGTTCTGACTTCAACTTTTTGTGCTGGAGCCTTAGGCTTCAGAGTCTTCCCTGAGCGTTTCCGGACATTTCGGAGCCTTTGTTCCAGATACCCACTGGAAGGATTTGCCCCTCTTCCTCTAGTGAACCATGCTTCCTATAAACAAAAAAATTTTATTTAAAAGAAACATGCCATTTTTGTATGGAATTCTCCAAAAGTTGTAAAATATCATTGAGTCACAGATAGCATATAGCATCATGCTACAGAGATGCCAACCTCAAATACAACACTGCACTTTGAAAATTTAGGTAAAATACACTGGTGCATGGGGGCACATACTATTTTGAACACTGCTGAACATGTTCATGCACATACCTTATCACATCAGGTAACAGACCCCAATTAATAAGCCCACAAACTTAAAGAAGCAGAAATTCACCTCTGACCCTAGTAGTAATTGCAGTATACTTCAGGAAGCAGCAAAAGCAAGGTGTGGTCTTTTGTTTGAAACTATGAATACAAAATTGCTGAATAGGTGATAAGGGATGACAAATTTTCAAGTGTTTTGGCAACTAGTTTCCAGCCTTGTGATAAGTGCTTGATGACCCAAAGGTTTGGAAACTATACATATCGAAAAAGCAACTTTTTCGATATGTATGCAAATAAAGAATACATGCACATACAAGCAAAACATCTTTGCAACTTACATATCCTTCACCTTCAGAGTCCTTCTGACTGGGGAACTCAGTGATCAATGCCTTTGCCAAAGCCATTTTTTGGGCAGTTGATGGCCTGTTCAAAGTAAATATGTACAAATAGGATGACTCGCATGTCAGTACAGTACAGTGTTACACTTCAAAAGAACAGCTCTCGACCCAATTTTTAGATGACACAGAGAAAATCTTTTATTAGGCCTGTATACATTACATGAGCAACATTTGAAAAACATTCCCAAAACATTTCATAAACATCCACTGGCAACAAATCCAAAAACATGGTTGTTCGGTTTGTTGCACAGTGTGGACAGGGTATACAGCATGTTTTGAAAATGTTGCAAAAGAAATGTCGTGTAAAATCTTTGAAAAATATTTTCAACATGATTTCAAATTGTTTTTTATACTCTGTCTACACTGTGCAACAAACCAAAAACAAGCATGTTCTGGGTTTGTTTTGAGAATGTTTTACAAATGTTGCTCATATATACAGGCCTTTGTAAGCATTAGTTGAAATGCTGAAATTTTTATTCATTCCCCATGGTCAGTTCTCAGAAGTTCACATTTTCTACCACAAATCAACATGAAGAAAAAAGTGTGATGTCATGATCTCATATTGACAACTAAAGTTTTGTGTTTGTCATGACATCACTGCTTTAAGTTCACACCCAGTTTCCAACCTATTGGTTCAAGTCGAGCGAGTCATCATGGTCTTTTTCCCAGTTGTGGCTCACTAACAATTCAGTCCCAAATCTCCAGACATCCAAAAGAAGAATAGTTTTGTTGCAAAGTTGACGCCATCTGCCCCATTTTATAATCTTACACATGTACTGTGTACATGTGTGAGCTAAAAATGGAGATTTTATATTGTAGAGAATTCAGAATTTCATCAAAGAAGAGCTGGGAAAACCTGACTGCAGTTGGCTGGTGTCAAAAATGGTAAATTTCCGAATTCTTCACTTTTAGAGCCAGGAGGGACAGTCCAACTCCACCTGCCCCCCCCCCTCCCCACCCCTCCCTTGTAGCTATGCCACTAGTTCTCAATCAAAACAAAATACACATGATAATTTACCTATCACCATGGACTGAGATAAGATGAGAGACAAGTATTCTTGTGAGTTCTCTGCTCTGCTTCAGTTCTAGAAGTCCATCCTCCCGCTTAAGAGCTTCAACTATTTCCTCTCCATTGGGAGTTTTTATGATCACTTCTTGCAGGTTCTGTGAGGCAATCAGATTATTTAGAACAAATGTTATTTGGCCAATAATAAGCATGTTAAGCAGGCCTTAAACTTTGGGGAGTGCGAGTGCAATTGCACAACACCCACTCATCTCAAATCACTGTAAGGAGTGGCATTTTTTGCACACCTACCACACTCCTTATTACCTGAGGAGTGTGATTTGTAGCACACCTAGCAAATCTAAAACTCAAGAACTGGACAATCTAAAATGGAAGGCCTGCTACTTCCCCCTTTTAAAAGCTATCTGGCCCCAGGTAGTAGCCTACAAATCATCTCTAAGAAACTGCTGGTTGCTCCCCTAATTGAATTACAAACATGTCTAACACACAATAATAACCTGCACTGGTTTTTAGATGGCATATGAACAAACATTTATGTATGAGCCAGCTGCAACATTTCCAGCCCCCCTGCGTACTGAGAAGCCTCTTAGACGTTTTTCAGGCAGCAGTGCCACACATAATCAAATTTGGGTGCAGAAGAAAACATTTTAAAGGTAACTATGGGAGACTGAATAATAAAACACATATGACAAAATTATAGCTATGAAAATACATCAGTATTGGTTCTTCACTTTTCTTACAATGAGGGAAGGGATACCAGGGGATGGTATAAAAAAGTAGGGGTATGGGACATGAAAAAGGTGGGGAACCACTGGTGTAAAGTTCCATTTAAAGGAATGTCGATCATCCAAGCACATCCGTAAACTAGAACTACAGTATGAGGGCTATACCCTATGTTTGGGGAGGATGCCAAACTTGTAAGAAAAGATAATGTAAAAGTAAAAATATACTTACAACTTGTTGCCCTTTAATGTTTTTCACAGGGGGTTCAGAAACTTGAGATACTTCATCCACATGGCTGACACTGCCCTCTGATGAGCTTGACTCAGTGGTAACCGAAAGACTTTGATCAAGATTCACGAAAGCGTCTTGTTCAGTTTTTGATATGTCCTAGTACACAAAAATGTATAAGAAACAGTTCAAAATTTGTTGCACCATTTTCCAACTTTAAAATTGTAAAACCTAGCAATGACATTCACAGGCTAGAAAAAAATTGCTACTCACAATGTGCGATGTTTGCGATTTCAAATATTTCCAAATTATAAAGAGTACACCACAATTAAAAAATCACATGCATCGTGTAATGTGTGTACTTGGTAAAAGAACTTTTTAGATACTTACACTGCTGGTAAACACTAGTTACAATTTGTACGGTACAGCTACATAGTATGATGCCTGTTCTGTGTAGGCCCTAGTCACATGTTACGGTCTGAAATCTTTTAGTTCCCCAAGAGAAAGAACAATTACAGATGGTGGCATGACTGGTTCAACTGAAAATGCATGGAGATGGCGTTCAAAGTCTTAATGTAGTCCATTTTTCACTGACTACTTTTAAGTCAGAATCTTGTGCACAAAGAATACATAAAATTTTTCCAAACACTGGGTTCATATCTTCATCCTTGTCAATGACAACCATCATTCCTGGACGATAGATCATTCCATAAAATTTGCACCAATTTGCAACAAAAATGTCATCAAACATGGGAAATCCTCCAAGTGCGAGGGAAATGTCATCACAGTATTCAAGAGAAGCCAACAAAACAACTGATCTTGTCCCAATTTCTGTTTCTTTCTGATGCAAGTGTTTACCAGCTAAAAGTTGGGAGCATAAGTTTGTCTGGTGACGATAGGCCATAGATTTGGCAAAATTCCTAAAATTGCATGTTCTGTTAGCAATCCTCTTAAAAGAACTGTGCTTTGCTTCAAATCTCATACTCCAGAATTGACTTAGGGGTCCAACTTCTCTGATGGCTCTCGGATAGTGAAGCATAAAGTGGTGCTTTGGTTTGAATTGTCTCTCCGGTAACAGAGACAGGAATAACCTATGATAATCTTTAATTAGGCGTTTTAGGAAAAGGGTTTCCTCCGGACTAATGGTAGGTGCAAAAGTCAAGTCTGTAATATCTAAAAGAAGCAGCAGCAATTCCCAATACTCATCGTCTTCCTCCACACAATCACCCATCATAAGTGGAAAATGTCTCAAAAGGCACCACATTTGCCCTGCATGCTGTCCTGTAGCACCATCAGGGTTTTGAAGTGATGCATCTGATATCCCACAAGGTTTGTTTGCTGAATCACCAAATCCATAATCAAAACTTGTGATTCTGGCATTTACATTGGAAAGAGAAAATTTTCCCTCAGCAATCAGAACTTTTAGCACCAGTTTAAGTTCAAGAGGGCAAACCCCTTCCAACAGATCGTGGATAATGTCATGAGCAAAGTTATGTGTAATGTGGAAACTCTGAAGCTCATTAATAGCAGTTGCAGCTTTGATTCCTGTTTGAGGCAAATTGTTCAAAGCTAAGTCTGCCTCATAGTTTTCTTTGTTCCTCAGAGTAACAATATTCTCTTCGAATTGCACTCTCATGTCCTCTCGGTGGCCTCTGTCACTCTGACTATGCCTGTGTATGCTTGAGACTGTATGTAAAGTCCATCTGTTTGTAATATCTTCATGTCTTTTATGAAGGGCTCAAGAAAAACATCCAAACCAAAGCTCTTTACAAAGCTCTTTATTGAGAGAAGAAAGGAATTTTGTAGGCAAGCTTTTGATGGAATAATACATCATGGTCAATTTATGGCTTCCAGCTCTAGGGCTTAAAGGATTTGTGACTTCTATGTCATCAACAAACAACAAGAGACGAATTGTATTTTCTTGTCTCAGAAGTTCATTGTTCTTGAAATAGTTGCCATCAACAAAGTCCCTCATTAGGCCATCTTCGCTTGCTTTAAGTTCTTGAACAGCTTCCATATATCCTGGGCATTCCGAAACAACTTTGAGAACATCTTTAATTGGAATGTATTGAAATGTTTTAGGTGACATAACTTGCCTAACTTCCCCAGAGGCTGAATCTATCCTTGGCACATATCCCATTGTTATTGGTACTTCTATTGGCTTGACAAAGAAAGGAGAAGATTCTATTCTTACTTTCTGCTTGTAAGTTGTGTTTATGTTTTTAAAAGGGTTATGGAAGGATTCCATCTCGGTCATCAACTCCTGAAAGGGACCAATATTAGTATCAACGCCTAATTCAGCAGCTACAGCTGAAGTTCTATTTCGAAGGTATCCTACAACATCAGTAAACATATCAGAAACTTGGTCAACAACAAGGTTGACAATACTTTGAACGACATTGGTGGATGACTTCATGGCACACACTAAGCCTAATGCCCTTGATTCCATCTCCTCTGCAGTAAAGCTCTCCCACTCCTGAACTTCTTCATCAACGGCATCTACATCTGCATCAGGTTCTTGGCCTTCAGCATCATCTCTGTTTATCAGCCTATCAATCATACCGTCTTCATTGTTCTGATTTTCATGTCTAGCATTGACTTCAGGCATATCAGGAAGTTCATTGTGACAAGACTTCAAATGCCGTTTTAGACTCCATGTGTGATGGAAAGAGCGCTGACATCCATCTTGCCCACATGTCACAGTGCACGTAAATAGACCCCCATTTATCAAATTATGTACCAGTCTAAAATGATTGAAAAGAGTTCTTTCATTTCCAATCATTTGCTTACGGCATTTAAAACACATAAAACCCATTTTCCTGCCAAATAGGTAAGAATTACCTATTGAAAAATATTTGCAAGTACCTCAGATTTGTACTGCTTGAAATGTGAGAGGAACTTCAACCTCAATCCAACACGAGGTACCATTTCCTTTAAAACTTCTTCATTCAGCAAATCAAAAGATTCTTTGTCATCAATGCAGTTCTCTGCAAAAAAAGAAAAATACACAATGTTGCACCACTGATGTGTTACATAGAACCACTCTTCAAAAGTATTTTAATATGTTAACACAACATCCCCTTTGAGGTGAACTGGTGTTTAGAATCAAAAAATTAACATTGATAATATTTGCATTGTCACTCTCTGAGAGTCTAACCTCTAAATTGAAATCATCACTATCAAAATTTTAACAACTTTACAGGATTGTGCACTGTATTAAACACAAAGAACAGTTGTGTCCCTTTGCACTTATATAAATAACCCATTTTTTGAGGAAGACGCCAAGTCAAAATGCAGCATCGCTTCCTTTGAGCATCCTTTTCTTAACAAATGCTCTTTTTTTATTGACCTCTCTGACCCCAAAGATGTGCCAAAAAGTACCTACAACTGTTAAACTTTGAGTTTTGTGAGAACATTGTAACCCAAATAAGCAACCAAAGGTACAGTGACTCCCCATGTCTCTGTCAGTGATATTTGTGCCCCTTAAAATGATCCAGGGCTGTGAACCACCAAACCTAGCACTCAGCACTCAAATAGCACTCAGTTTATTGCTTCAAGGTGAGTTCGGAGTATAGAAAAACTTAATTTATATAATCAAAACACCCTCAGTACCTTTCTTGCTGTGTAATATAAGCTTTGGTATTCTGCATTGTTTGAATTAGCTGTCAATCAAAGAGCTGAGCCAGTCGAGAATTTCAGTACCCCGGTACCAAAATTGTAGTTTTGGGTGAGAGGTTTGGCCCTTTAAGTGTGGACTTCATTCAATTTCAATAAGTTGTAATATGAATATTAAAAATTTTGGCCATGAAACAGATGAAAATGAATTCATTGTTTCGAAGAATAAAGATTTAAAAGAATTGCATGATTTTCCCTGAACATAAAATAAAAAATAAAGAAATATATATTGAATGAAAGCAACAGAAGAAGCATCCTAATTCAAAGATACACAGTAGGCAATGCTAAAGAATTTCCCAAATTTATGTGACTCTTTTATTTAAATGTAAAGTTTGAGAAAAGAAAAAGTCAACTTACTCCTAGGAAAATGAACTTGTATTTTGGATCCCCACAATTTTGTACACATAACTTAGCAAAGGCTCAAAAACCGAAGTGGGTGAGCTATCAACCATAAATGGCAGTTGTTAGTAAAAAAGTTCTTCCAACATTGTACTGGGGGATGGGGGTTTTGTAAATTGCTATGTCCTGCAGGACACAACTTGCACCATAAACAACACATTGACGTGAGGTGTTCCAACAGTTTTGTCCAAATTTGTAGTCAAGATGGGGTCTTACCAAGTATTTATACAAATTCATTACAACATCCTCACTAAAATTAGTACAACTTCAGAATGCAACGCCCCACTCCAACTTTGGGTCTTTCTCAAGAGACTGACTCGCTTGAATGCACTTTGACAATGAGTAGCTCTATTGCTGTCACTCAATTTCAGGAGGGGAGTTGCATTCTGCTATTGTGGTCTAGAATTAATGAAATCTCTCTTGATCAATCAAAGCATTATACTTTTTTTGTAGTGTTTGCACAGGTAACCCGGGCAAAAAGGATCACCCCATTTACGCCATTGCCCATGGTAATGGACAAAAATATTTTGCCCATTTGGTAAACATTCTCCGAGACTGAAAATGAAGAGAGCCCCTAATTATGCATAAGTTTGAAAGTTGTCTGTACTTCATTTTTGAAGCTGAAATTTTTATCAGCGTGTGGCCCGATCGCGCTATCCTCACATAGTGGGTTACTTCTCATACATCACATGTATATGGCTTATAAACTTGTAACTCGCAAGCAAGCTAACTGACGGCCGATTCAAAATCACATCGTACTGTTTCGAGCAGACATAGCAAGACATACTGTACCACCCCTGTCCAGCTTGCAAAGACAGTGCCCATAACGTCCGACACCTAAGGTAAACTGAGCCTTGCATGTATATGGTCATTCTCACATTAAAGGGTGTAACTTTGCATTTTGACACATTTTGATCTGTAGTTAGCTCAGGAAGATTTTCAGAATCGAAACATTTTGCAACAGGTAACTTGCAAGAGTGGTAGCTACCTTGGTTAGCATACATTTTTTGAGAGCTTAATATGTTCAGCTTTTACAGATCTATAAGTACCCAAAATCTGACCTTTTTGTGAGACCAGTCATTTTTTCAAAATCATGCCTCTATTACAATCACTTCATGGATTATGTGTGTTATGTATTATTTGTAAGAAGATGTCCAGCAGAAACTACGGAATTAATATCAGTTGTAACTCACATTCAAATTTCGAGAAATTGATGTCAGTATCTGTCGTTTCAGAGGCTTCATTTTCCTTTAACATTTATTAACAGTCATTTCAGTATGGTTACAATGATGAAATACTGCTTGCAGCTCTCCAGTGATTCTTCATAAAATGCGTTATAACAGTACTCCCAATTGGAAGTTAACTTAACCAGGTCCCAGGACTTTCATGGCTTTTATGAAAGCGGAATATAAAAGAGTGAGTTTTCGGTTACTATTTTTGAAGCCTCCGAAACAAATTTGTTGACCCTCCTACAGTATATGAACAGAAATTACAAAGCTACAGTACTCTACTTTGCTTCCACAAATGTATGCTTCTAGACCCTCTGTTCACTCATTCACGAAAAGCTGACATTTGCCTCATCATTTCGAAAAGTGAGTTGATACCAATTTTCCATTAACACTTAAAATCTCCTAAACACCAGTAAAAAACAAATGTTTTATTCCGAATTTGCTTTCAAATTATCAACAGAGAGGTGAATTCTTGCACAACACCAATTAAGACCCTGTTGTAAAATACATGTTTGATAGGCTCGTCTATGACTCTAAAAATTTGTTCCGCAACAAATTTGTTGATACATGTAAGAGGTAACCTGAACCTTGCTTAAAACAAATGTTGGTGGTGCTGAGCTTATGATTCTACATGTTTTTGAAAGAAAATTTAAATCTTATTGATGAACTTTTGGCTTTGTACCATGTTATCAATATTGAAGCCTCCGAAACATATCATATTTGTTAACTGAAGCCTCCAAAACACTTTATCTTGAAAATTGGAAGTTTGGTATTACATTAATATTTGTGTGGGTTTGTACCCCTTAGGTACTGATGTTGTTCAATGTGCTGTTTTGATCTACATGCCATCAAAGAAAAACGTATTGCAAGGGCCAGGTTTCTATGCAGTTTTGAACTTATCATTAAAATATTTGGGTGACTGGGTCAGTTTGGATAGAAATAGTTTCTTGGTCCCTGAAGTACATCCTAATGGCAATTGAAAAATACCAATTGTGATATACCACCTCTGTAGTGGTTGGTCATTCAGCCCTGGATGCTAGTGCTGTTTTTTGTCAGATTGCTCTCATTTTTTTGACATAGGACAATATTTTATCACATATAACAAAAGAGTTTAAGCTCCGGAACTTGTTGTTTCCTATAATTGAGACTTTTCTGCACATGATTACATAAAAAAAAAATTTGGTGCAACTCCATTTTGAAATTTTGGCATCAAAAGTCAAAAGTTACACCCTTTACCGTGAAAATAACCATATACGATCTTATTATTCATACGGTATGCCACCCCGAGTATAATCCTCGAATATTTCTTAATGGTTAAAGGTGTCAGTTATATGCAAATCAACACTTTGCCGCTATGAGCAAAGTAAAATGATATCAATGTAATAACCCCGTAACATTCACAATTTTTTTTTTTAAAACAGGCCTGTACATATTATGTTGTTTTTCCCCCAAAATAGCACTCGAGCATACGACGAAGCTTATGCGTGAAAGCTATGTTACCGTGTCATGATGTCAACATGAGGCTAGCTACTTAAGAACGAACATACCCCATTAGTGGTAATTCCAATGCCCACTGCAAAGTAGTGTACGTGAGGGACACAAACATGACGTTTGCTTACAATGAGTCGAGTGACGTGCAAGAGAATACCATAATCCAGGGCTCTGATTAGTTGGTAGGCCTTTTTTCAAATCAGTGTTTTAAAAGCTTCGAGCTCTGCTGGCTTTTTGAGTAGGAAAGCACCCCAAAGTTCAATATCAAATTGGTATAGCCTAGGCCTTGGAAAGGATCATTTTCTTATTTGACTGTTTTCTGTTACGTTTTTTGTCATTTTGATCTAAAAAAAGATGAGATGATTAAGCCTTCTAACAAATCAAATGTTTTTGAACTTGGGAATTGTGC
Source organism: Holothuria scabra (assembly GCA_037179385.1). NCBI lineage: Eukaryota > Metazoa > Echinodermata > Holothuroidea > Aspidochirotida > Holothuriidae > Holothuria > Holothuria scabra. The sequence continues at coordinate 8,712,798 of CM074179.1, forward strand.
GCACTATAGGCCTAGCCTACCTATAATCCAATACAGAGCTCTGGTAATGTCACCATGCATGTCTTATGGAGTTTGCCTTACAAAATGCTCATGTCTTTTCAGTAGTCACTGTAAGTTACACTGGGTAACCCGGGTACCCGACAGGTATGACGATCGGGTAACCAGGTCCTCGTTTTTAGTAACCATTCAAACACTATTTCTTTGCCTAGTCTAACTAGGCCTAGCCTAGGCTACTTCTTTCTACTTAAGGCTAGGCCTAGCCTAGGCTAGGCCTAGCCTAGGCCTATATCGTTTAGCCTAGCCCACCCTTTTATAGAGGCCTGGTCACACCACATACTTGACAAGACGAAATGCTCGAAAATAGCAGCATCTCGCAATACTTGCGTTAGCATATTCCGTCGGCAACTTTCTTCATTCAGTTACCATTAACAGTTACACGGTACATTGGCGTGATGCCTAGCCTAACATTAGGTCTAGCCGACACCAGTATGAAGTTTCTGTAGGCCTAGCCTATGGCGAGTGAACGTTCAATAAACGGGTAGGCTAGGCCTAATTACCAATGGTAAGTGTAACACTAGGCTATGCGAAAACAACTCCAACAGTAGCCGACATCCTTTCTCTCATTAAGTCATGGTTTTTGAAGCTTACCAGAAAATACATCTTGCAATGCCTGGAGATTCCATTCGACGAGTTTTTGATGCACGAAATTTTCCATTAAAAAACTTTTTTTCTGGCGTAAGGAATGATGAAACTTCACAAGAAATTCTGTTGAATAATCCTCGATGCATAGCGTCGGTTAGAGCTTAGATAGGTATACGGTGTCCGTACTCTAGCTGGACGCACGCTAAGTAGAGGTCACATGATACCCTTAAGCCAATGAAAATTAACTTTTCCTTTGACCATGCTTTTGTCTGCCACTGCTAATGTCCAGTGGCCAATAAAATTGCTGTCTTATTGTTTACCACATTTACATAGTCAGATATAACGAAGGTATGAGACTTAGGCTGACCATTCAGTTGTCCCCTTTAACAAAAATTCAACATTTAGTAGTCAAAATAAGGTGACCATGGAGAGTGGTCAGTATTTTGACCAATCTTTTTTAAGAGTGTGTCACTGAGCCAAACAAAATTACAAGGGATATTAAGCGAAGGAAAATAGTAAATACATGCCAAAGCAAAGATTACCGTGTTGCGTATGACAAGCGCATTATTTTGGAAAATTATATGGGTTCGATTTTTAAAGGCCTATAGAAAATTTTGGAAAGTAGAAATTTTATGGAAATGCAGACACACAGAATGTAACATCGATCTTTACATACTGATTATCGTATTTGAAAGTTTTTCCTTTGTTAGTTTTATATGTATGATAGGTAAGTGTTCGTTTTTATAGCGATCGGCGTCTGTTTCAAACATTTAGATGATTTTGTTAGAAATTAATGTAAGTCCTTTAAACGGTTTGTTGGAGAGGGGGAGGTCAGACAGTTTGTGGATGTGAGGGTGTGTGTGTGTGCGTGTGTATGGGTGTGTGGGTATGAGAGTGTGCTGAGGATGGGGCGGTTGAGGGTAGGGCGGACTGGGCTGGGGAAAGGGGATACAAGATCAAATCCTACTTGTATTAAATCACAACATGTAAATAGAACTTAAGACATTGCATATTTTACCCACTTTAACCTTTAATGTGAAGTATTGTACAAAGATTTATCAATGAATAAAACGATAACACGAAATGCAGAATATTGAGATAATAACGCAATAATAAGGCACAGTAAATCTCACAAAAACGAACATCTCTTTTGAACTTTCTATTTTGCTTTGCTTTGTGTAGTCATTGATTGATTCATTCATTCATTCATTCATTTGTTCATGCATTCATTCACTTATCCATTCATTAATTCATTCATTCATTTATTCATGTCATTTGTTTCATAGGTTAACGAATAATATAGGTGCAAATCATATATTACAGTGTTTCCCATCTAATCGATTTAAGACGCTTTTGAAGAGATGCCGGTGAAGATATTACTTTTCTACGTCTCTTATTACTCTTCGGAAGTGTTTGTAGCTCATTTACAAATAGTTTAGACTGATCCTTCTCCTTTAACTGATGAATAAACTGACGTCGTTTTAAATTTCCAACAAAAGCTTGGGAAAGTTAATTCCCTTTAATCCACTTATAAAGTGTTGCCACCCATTAGGATGAAAGTTCTTTCGCGATTGCAATGCGTCGAGAATCAGTGATATTTGAGCCTGGTACTACTTGTTCGTTATAGAGTAATTCCCCTTTAGAATTCCAGTCCACTGCAGGATCTATTTGGGTTGAACGATGGCTATTGTTACGGCTTGGTCGCAATTACAGCGAAAGACCACAGAAGAGCGAGATTAAAATCAACAACTTAATTATTGTTCACCTCTTACTTCCTTAAATTTACAACAATTAATCTTAAATCTACTTACAATCTTTTACAGCTTAAGGTATCACTCTTTGTCCAAGGGGTAGTGTTGTTAGCGTCGATTGTACAGCAGCACAGCGTAGGACTCGGTTCCGCGAAGGCAGGATGAAGACTATAGTGATCGGTAAATGGCGACACAGTTACAGCATTAAGCGGCGAAGCAGGCGTCTGGTCTCTGTATTATCTGTGTATCTTCTGTTCTCTTCCCTCCTGTCACACTGCTTGCATGACCTTTTATATATCTGGTAGTTCTTCCAGAAAAGTCTGGAACTCACTCTAATGGAAACGTCTCGTTTGATCTCGTACAAAACAAACAGCGAAAGTTCTGGGCTCAGTAACCCATAACCACAAGTTGGCTATTATTAGGCCATTACATCATACAGTGGTTTCCAGTAGGTGATCGTACATTCTCGTAACCATGCGAATGTTCTCAGGGGTTACACGTTGAATATGCTCGAGAGACAACACCGATGCTAGCACTTTCTAGAACTTTTCACTCGCTCGTACAAGGATTCAATCTGGTTGATGTCGTCTCGTAACACCCCCCCCCCCCCCCCTTGAAAGAGTTTTGGACGTCTAGGACAAAACTTAGGTTACAATATCTACAATATTACCTTATAGTAATAACTATACTATTACAGTATGCATTCCAGTATCAAGTGGAAGGTGCTATCATAACATACAACTTGTGTTACAATATGATAACACATGAGTAGTAACATCATTAACACATACTGTGCTGCAGGCAACATCAAAATTTCAAAATTACAGTACGACTTTTAATTTACTCCATCAGATTAAGTTCTTGACAAAGCATCAGGCACAACATTGTCTTTCCCTTTAATGTGCCTAATATCTACATTATATGATTGTAGAAATAAACTCCATCTCATCAATCTCTGATTCTTGTTCTTCATCTTAGACAGAAATGTCAGAGGATTATGATCAGTATATACAATACCAGGGAAACTAGTAGTCCCCAAATAAACATCAAAGTGCTGAAGACCAAGTATCAAAGCTAATGTTTCTTTCTCAATTTTAGAATAATTTTTCTGATGTCTGTCAAATTTCTTTGAATAATAACACACAGGGTGATCAACACCATGCTCATCAGCTTGAAGCAAAACTGCTCCTATACCATTGTCACTAGCATCAACTGCGAGCTTAAACTGTTTTTCAAAATCTGGAGCAATCAACACTGGCGAACTCATTAGTGCTCTTTTCAATGATTCAAATGCTGCCTGACAATTTTCTGTCCAAACAAACTTTTCATGTGAGAGCAAGCATACATATTCATTGATTAATGATTTCATTTCTGATTTTTCATTGTCATCTAGATGACTTAACTTCTGATCAAGATTACTCAATACATCAGAGTTTTTTTTAACTTAATACACATGTCAGGAACATTATCAGCATTACTGTCATCATTATCATTGAATTCTTGATCAACACTGATGATACACACTTGATCACATGCATCATTAACATTGACATTCACATCATGTACACTTTCATCCTTAGAAATGTCACAATCCTCTCTTTCATAATACTTTTTCATCATATTAATGTGACAAACTCTCTTCGATTTACGCTTGTCAGGTGTCAAGATGACATAGTCTGTGTCATTGACCTTTCTTCCAATGACATAAGGTCCTTGAAAGCGAGCTTGAAGTGGCTGACCAGACACAGGCAAAAACACTAACACCTTCTCACCAGGCTTAAACTCTCTTTCCACAGTGGTCTTATCGTACCACACCTCCATTTTCTTCTGAGAATTCCTCAGATTTTCTTGAGCCAGTTCACATGCTCTGTGAAAACGCTCTTTAAAGCGGGATACATAATCAAGCAGATGTATGTTTTCACCTGGATCTGATAACCACTTCTCCTTTAACAATTTCAATGGTCCACGAACTGTGTGTCCGAAGACGAGTTCAAATGGACTGAACCCAAGTGACTCCTGTACAGACTCCCTGACAGCAAACAAATGGAATGCCTTCAACCCAATCTTTCTCATTGTCATGACAATGTGTCTTTAACATATTTTTCAATGTTTGGTGAAACCTTTCTAAAGCCCCTTGGCTTTCGGGGTGATAAGCCGAAGACTTAATTTGGTCTATGCCTAATCTATACAACATCTGTTGGAATACAGTTGACATGAAATTAGACCCTTGATCTGATTGGATCTCCTTAGGTAACCCAAACAATGTGAAAAATTTAAGTAAAGCTTGTAAGACTGTCCGAGCCTTAATATTTCTTAGAGGTATTGCCTCTGGAAACCTTGTCGAAGCACACATTATGGTTAATATATACTGATGTCCTGCCCTACTCTTAGGTAGAGGACCTACACAATCAATAATGACTCTACTAAATGGCTCTTCAAAAGCAGGAATTGGCTTTAAGGGTGCTGCCGGAATATTCTGATTCGGCTTCCCAACCATTTGACATGAATGACAAGTCTTATAAAATTTAGCCACATCACTCTTAAGCTTAGGCCAATAAAAGTGATTTAGAATTTTGTGGTAAGTCTTATTGACCCCTAGGTGCCCTGCAAATGGCATTTCATGAGCAATACTCAGTATTTCCTTTCGATACACCCCAGGTACCACAATTTGATGGTAAATGCGCCACTCTTCATCTAACGGTGCATCAGGTGGTCGCCATTTACGCATCAGAACACCGTTCTTAAGGTAAAAACACACTGGGACGTCTTTCGACTCATCCTCAGTGAGGGCACCAGCATATAGTGGCTGAAGCTCTTCATCATGTTGTTGTTGGACTGACAACTGGTCTCGTTGGAGTGTGTCAGACATGTTTCTTTCCTGTTCTATCGCCTCATCATGTGTGGGGACAGGAGACTTACAATCCTGAAGATTCACCATAAAAGTTTGGCTGAGATCAAACCAGGAATCTTCACTTTCATCAATATTCTTTTTAGAGTCCTCTTTGGACTCTGACTCCACTTTTGGGAGTGTTTTTCCATTTTTAGGAACTAATTCCTCAATTTTAGAGGGCGGAGGCTTAAATTAACCATCCTTCTTTTCAGAAATCATACCCTCACTTTTAGAAAGTGGATGTTCAAGATTATCATCCTTACATGATTCCCTACTTGTTTCACTTTTGGAAACTGTATCCTCACTTTTGGAGGCTGGCAAGCTTTTGTGACACAGCTCTCGTGACAGCACAGGCTGGGAATAAATCTGGAAATTCCTTTTCTAATTGTTCTGTGTTGTTATAGTCACATGGTTTATCTGTCAAAATTGCATTGGCAACTACCTTTCCACCAGCTAGGTCATTGCCTAGCAACAGCTATACCCCCTTTACAGGTAGAGTAGGTCTGACCCCTACTATGACCGACCCAGAAACTAAATCTGACTTCAAATTAATTTTGTGAAGAGGGACAGAAATAAATCCACACTCAACCCCCTGAATTAGTACATTTGCCCCTGTGGAAGTAGAGTCCGTTAATGGCAAAACTCCATCAAGAAGCAACGACTGAGTTGCGCCTGTGTCACGCAAAATTTTAATTTTGACGGGTGGATGAGCTGAATCCCCATCTAGGGAAATAAAACCCTCAGACACGAATGGAAGGTATTCTTCCTTAATTTGGTCATTAGAATTAGGCCGTAAAGTCACGACTACCTCTGGAGAATATTCTGCATTGGCTTAGGCATTTGGAGCTGTTTCAGTCTCCTTTAATTTTGCCAATTGAAAGCAATTTGCCATTATGTGGCCCTTTTTGTGACAGAAACCACAAACTATGTCTTTAAAGGCAGCTTTATTTGAGCTGACCTGGTCGTTCTTTTGACGACTAGAATCTGGTTGTTTTTTACCAGAATTTGTTGGAGAGAGGGAACCAGACTGAGATCCACTAATTTTACCTGCTGTGTCACCACTACTGCCACTGCCATATTTTTTATTTGGCCTATTAAACTGACTCTTGTTTTGAGTCTGACCTACTTTACCGAACTTATGGGTAAGTGCATACTGATCAGCCAAATTTGCCACTTCTTTCAATTTGTCTGCCTTTTGTTCTTCAAGGTGAGTCTTTATGTCATCACTCACACACTGTTTAAATTCCTCAACCAGCATCAGTTGTCGTAAGGCTTCAAATGTGGAGACCTTTTTAGAATCACACCATCTATCGAAATGCCTTTCCTTTTGATAGGCAAACTCTACATATGTTTGTGTATCCGCCTTACGATATTTTCTAAATTTTTGGCGATACGCCTCGGGTACTAATTCATAGGCTTGTAATATGGCCTTTTTGACTTTATCGTAATCCATGCTGTCCTCTAGTGACAGAGCGGAATACACTTCCTGGGCCTTGCCAGTAAAATTACTCTGAATGAGTATTGACCATTTATCTCTGGGCCACTTTAATTGTTCACCCAGTTTTTCAAAGTGGTTGAAAAATTTCTCCACATTATCCTCCTGAAATTTGGGCACAAATTTTACGTGCTTAGAGACATCAAATCTCCCAGTATCCATGCCTATTTTAGGTTCTGGGCCCTTTACGACCCCTAATTCCAGTTGTTTCAACCTAAATCGTGCTCTCTAGCCTCTTTCTCTCTTTCCCTTTGCATTTCCAATTCTTTCAATCTAACTTGTCTTTCCTTTTCTTCCTTTTCTTTTTCCAATTCTTTCAATCTAACCTCCTTATTCATTTCCAATTCAAGCTTTTTCAATTCAAATGCATTGTCAGTTGGCACGGTCATGATTGTCTCAAGCACTGCAATTGGCAGAATACTTTCATCTACCAGATACTCTACAATGTATCTCTTAATCTCGTCCTTACGCATTAATGGCTGAAATTCAACACCATAGTGTTTTGCGACTTTTACAATCTCAGACTTTTTTAGTGAGTTAAGCTCCTCAATTGAGGGGCTAGCCACGAATTTATCTAAATCGAATGACATTTTGAGGTTGTGTCAAGCCCTCACAAACAACTAAGAAGTCTGGACAATACAGTTGCAAATTACAACGAAATTTCTCGAATTTTCCATCTGGTAGAATAATTCTTTCCCGGATGTTAGGCCACCAATTCTGTTACGGCTTGGTCGCAATTCAAACCAATAACAGCGAAAGACCACAGAAGAGCGAGATTAAAATCAACAACTTAATTATTCACCTCTTACTTCCTTAAATTTACAACAATTAATCTTAAATCTACTTACAATCTTTTACAGCTGAAGGTATCACTCTTTGTCCAAGGGGTAGTGTTGTTAGCGTCGATTGTACAGCAGCACAGCGTAGGACTCGGTTCCGCGAAGGCAGGATGAAGACTATAGTGATCGGTAAATGGCGACACAGTTACAGCATTAAGCGGCGAAGCAGGCGTCTGGTCTCTGTATTATCTGTGTATCTTCTGTTCTCTTCCCTCCTGTCACACTGCTTGCATGACCTTTTATATATCTGGTAGTTCTTCCAGAAAAGTCTGGAACTCACTCTAATGGAAACGTCTCGTTTGATCTCGTACAAAAACAAACAGCGAAAGTTCTGGGCTCAGTAACTTATAACCACAAGTTGGCTATTATTAGGCCATTACATCATACAGTGGTTTCCAGTAGGTGATCGTACATTCTCGTAACCGTGCGAATGTTCTCTGGGGTTACCCGTTGAATATGCTCGAGAGACAACACCGATGCTAGCACTTTCTAGAACTTTTCACTCGCTCGTCCAAGGATTCAATCTGGTTGATGTCGTCTCGTAACACTCAATACGCTCCAGTAATAATTTAGCTTTCCCCTTGATATACTTTGGGAAGTTTCGAATTAAATCATCCTCAGAAAGTTTCCCCGAAGGCATATCAGAAATCTGCGTGTTTGTCGATGAAGTGCTGCCATGCGCAACACGAAGTTCCATGGGCTCCCGCAATGTTTTTTCGGTGTTAAGGTAGCGTTGTAAATTGATCAAGTCTCGAAATAGTTTTATCTTAACTGACTGCATTTACCACTCTGGCCACATCTTGGGGCATAAGAACCAATTTCTTTGCAAACTGCATGTTAGTAATTGTTATCTTTGCGTTACCGCTCCCAGTAACATTCCTCCCAATGACTGAATGATTGGTTTCAATAATAAACTCAAAAATCCTCCGCGTTGAACCAATACGTCCTTGCGCTTATTATGGGATAATCGTTTATCTGAAAGATCCCTGAGATGTTTCTTGTACCGCGACAGTTTAGATTTCTGCGCACGAGACAGAGGTACATAAGCTGGCCACCAGTTCGGGGTGGGCGTGCTTCAACAAAGCCTTTCTCTGCCTACCTGAACATTTTGATCCAAAATCTATTTCCCTAGCGTGATTCCTTAAGCGGCGAATTGAAGGTGCCATGATGACTATTCAGCAAACTTTAAAGAATATGATTGGAAAATCAACGTCAGACCATTTTATAAGGTCTGTGCCGTCTTTTCACTTAGGCATATTGGGCCTGATTTGGGAAGATGTTTGTGCGCAGACGAAAATGTTCTGGTGTATGAGGTTTTAAATCTATGAATAAGTATCCGTAAGGCTCTTTTGTGGCGTCTGCAAATGCTTCTTGTACGAATTTGACCTGTCCCGGGTACATCTGTCTCCCCAGATTACAGACTCGAGTTTTATCTCTAGGATTCTTAAAAAGTACTATGTAATGTGCGTTCAGTGTAATATTACGCGTCTCGTTTGCACCATAAAAGAAATTTTGTAATATATAAACGACAGAAACATTTCCGTGATGAGAGCCCTTGGAAAATAAATCTGTGATACGTTGATCGTTCCCATGAGATGTCACAATATCATCTAAAATTATCAACGTTTTGCAAGCCGGGTCAAGATACTTCTCAAAATCTGACGAGAGACCTTCAACAAAGCAGATTTTAGATAAGGCAGCAGATAACTCGACAAAAGCTTGCTGATATTCGCCATAACAGTACACGATCCTGTCAGGAGCTTCTTCAATGACATCTTTGAATAAAAGGTTCTTCACAAATTGAGTTTTCCCACAAGCAGTAGGTCCTGCAATCACACAGGCAAAAGGGTGTATAAGCTTTGGATTCATTTGTACAGATGATTCTTTTGTGAGCACTCCATCTACCTTTAAGCAAAGACTATTCAAACGTCTTAGTGTAAGTGAGTCTCTCTGCATGAAATAAATTTATACCTACACGCATACTAAACTAGTTCTAGAGTAAAAGTCTAGATTTCTTTGAAAAATTAACTTAGCTACCTGAGAGACTATGTATTCGTTATCTGTCACAGGCAAATCAATGTCATAACGTTTTTCAATAAATTCATTTACTAACTCGTCATTGACGCCATAGCGTTTACTAAAAAGGTTTACTATACTAGACATAGGCTTACCTCTGACTCGATGTAATAAGAAAAATACGCAGTGCTGACCATAGACTGTTGAAAAAACACTTTGTATCTGCTTATCATTTATTTTTAGTGGAGCCTTTGAAACATATCTCTTCAAAAAGTTTTTAAAATCAAATGCACAAACTTCAGGAGAGCGACCAAATGAATAAAAAAATTCTATGCTTTCCCTATCGGCATATTTAGCCACCCAATGGCTTCCTGGTTCCTCCTTTCTATGTGCTTGCTAAAAGACACCAAGGTGGCGTCATTACCATAGAAGGCAGACAGTCTGATGGGAAACCCTTCGACATATAGGATGCAATATTTTATCCGACTTGACGATCCTTAATATCTGTTTCGTATCCATGTGGGAATTAAAAGTCTGTAAAGATGTTGCGAGATTTGTCCACTTCTACAACAGCATCATATTCTGCGTATACGATCACACTTACACTTCCGATCAACGCATGCTCGAACTGCATTTCAAGGCGAACATTACCGTTTTTCCTTAGGTTGAAATGACCCCCGTTGGCAAGGTCTGGAGTGAGGTCAAAGGCATACAAAGTGTAACCTTTTCCATAGTCGCTGCGATTAATCTGATTGCCTTTGTCAGTAAACATACTATTTAACCCCGAATAAAGTGTCTGATAAGACATGATATACCGATCATCGGCAAAATTAGGGCGTGAAGGTTTCCATGGTAACTTTCCCCCGTCTACGTATAACGCTAGAAAGTTTAAATGATGGTGATGAAAGTTATAGGGATTTTTATTGTAGACACCATTGAAGGCTTCTGTATCAACGCACTCCAATACCAAACGTTTAGGGAGATTACCCCAAAACAAACTTTCTCTTTTGAAAATTATATTTCCCCTAGGAATGGATAATATAGTAACCTCTACTCTGTTAATAGGGTACTTAGCAGTACCTTGCTCGAAAGCTTTAGCATGTGCTAAAGCCACCTCAGGATGGACTTTGACGTGGCGAACGTAAAGAGATGCATCTACAGTGCGTACTGTAAACGCAGCATTGGCTTCACTTGATAACAAACAAAACTCATTTTTGCTTCGATGTAACTTTAGTTTCAGTTCAACGCCTAACATCTTTTGTTGAATAAACATATCGCAATGTAAAGGGCCAACCAAATCTACAATTGTGCTATTTCTGACGTGCTCATATCTTGCTTTTAAACCTTCATTTATTACATCCTGATTTCCATTAGGATTACATGAATCCATTTACCAGGAGTAGTTTTATAAAACAGGCTTCCAGTGAGTTGAGATTCTTTAGCTTCTGGGCCATACGAGAGCAGAGTCTGCTTTTTTCGTACATAGAAACGGGCACGGAGAACCAATAACACAACTCAGACCAGACGGGACAAAACATAACTTGAACTATGTACCGAATTCATGCCATTACGGACGCAAAGAAAGATTTTGTGACGATAATTTACAAAACCCACCCCAACCCAGGACTATTTACAAACTCACCTATTTACACATTACCAAACAAAGACAAAATATGTACAAAACGGCCCCCTGAGGAAACACAGGATTAATTACAAATTAACTATCACCCGCTCCGCCCGCACCGAAACAATTGGTCCCCAACGTCTGCCGAACGTGGACCCCGGCAAACGAACAAAGCCGGCCTCGACCCTCAGTTTGATTTCCGTCTTTACCGACGCCAGCACGACGTCGGCAGGCCTCCCTTCACGCCTTAAAACAATATTACATCGGTCTCTCCAAACAGCCAGCTTAATGGAGGCCGAAACAAAGGTATGCCACGAATACTTGCATTGCATGGTGGTGGTGGTGGTGGAGATAGACCATACAATGCATAGTCCTGGCTGACCGCCCAAATGTTGCATAGCGTTTGCCGGTCAGCCAGGACTGGAAACCACTCCCAGAGGAGGGCCACAAAACCACAATGCCAAAACACATGGGGCACACTCTCCCACTTTGTACACCCAGCGCGGGGGCATATGCCATCTCCAAGACGCCACCGAAGGCGCTTGAGATTGGTTACAATGGCATCATGTGCAATTCGCCACAGCAGGTCTCGCCGGCAGTAGTCTAGAGACTTGCTGTGCACTACGGTCCACACTTCCGGCTGTAAGGCATAATCGCTTGGATGGACCCGGCCCGCCAAGTCATCAAAAATGGCCCGGTACAGGTCCCCCGAGCTGGACTGCGAAACCTCCCCTACAGTTGACATCATACGGAGAGTACCCCTCAGGTGACAATATGTCTTTGAGGGTCTCCCGCTGTGGGGCATACTATTACCAAACAGGGACGGAAAGAACCCACGGAATGACAATCCCCCCCCCAATAACGGAGTACAACAAAGTACGCAAAGGGCATCTCACTGTCAACAGCACTAAACACACACTTTGCCAGGAGAAAACGGAGCTTTGAGGGAAAATGCACAAGGCCTAGGCCCCCATGTCTAAGTTCCTGGTACACAACCTTTCTTCTGCCCAGCTCCGTTTTCCCTGACCATAAGAACTTAAATACGGCCCTCTCAAGTCGCACAAGGGCACCCACTGGAGCAACCAGAACAGTGTCCGGGTACCACAAGAGAGGGTAAATGAAACGATTAATAACTGTTACTTTCCCCATTAGACTAATGTAACGCTCCCCATAGTCTGTCATCCTAGCTTCCGCCAGGTCCACCTTTTCGTTCCAGGTAAGTGACTCAGGTGAGCCGTAACCAAACCATATACCATACGAGAGCAGAGTCTCCGATATGGCAAGGTGCGGGTAAGTATTCGTGGAAGGAGTTGCTAATCGGTCATTCATTGTTACGTCCACTTCCGAAAAAAGAGACTGTAGTAGTAGATTGACGGGTCCCACGGGTTTGTTGCTTCTTCAAGTTCATGACAGACGTTTTCGCTGTGTGTTTCTGTGTAGATGGTCGCGGTTAGCCGTTGTGTTTTTGTCCGGCCGGTTTGGGTTGTCCTTTTGTTGCAGCGTGCTTGTTTCGATGTACGTAAAAAAAAGATTGACGGGTCCCACGTTGGTGTCTGGAGGTAGATCGTCACCACTGTCTTGAATCAGTTTTGCTCTCACGTGAAGGATAGTTTGAGATAAATCAAGATAATCCCCGGTTGATCCCTGCATGGAGAACTGTATCGGAGCTGAGTCAGTTATGTTGTTAAGGGGATGGTATTCAATCCAATTTCCTTTCGTGATACTAGTTTGTGTTGGGGGTACTGTGAACAAATCCAATTCTGATTTCATGCATTCGCATGAATGATTATGAACTAGGGCCATGACACTGATGGTTTTAATAATTACTCGTCAAAGATATCAAGAGACCTTTTCACTCTCTTGGCTCGGCGTGTTCTGGCAGCTTTCTTAGATGTGTTTCTTTTTAATGGTCGTTTCCTTGATTTTGAATTCTCCAATACGGAAGTGACGATTCGTTGTCCTGCTTGACCCAAGCAGCGCTTAGCGACTGTTTTGATGTGTTCTCCGTCCAGGGCATCGTTAACAATTTCTGTCCCGTGTAAAGAGCTTGTTTACCAAGTGCTTTGGCCCCCTTTTTCAGAAATGGCAGAGCTGATCTGGCAATGCGACCTAAGATTCCTCCCAATCCGTGTCCCCTTTGATACTGGTAACCAGTAAACCCTGGTTAACCATGCCCAACTTGTCTGAGATAGTAATCCTTAAAGGAGTTTGTCATGTTTAAATTACGACTTCTACGCACTGTTACAATTAGGTGAAAAATGAAGTTTTTCTCTGCTGAAAATGAAGTTTCACGATCACACGTCCGAGTTGAAATGGAATCAGTTCCCCAAGATGATCTCTTAAGTCAATTTGAATATTCCTAGATTTAACAGGAATGTAATGCGGGTTATTGTATGATACGGTGATGTGGTCACCGGGTCGTTTTTCTCCTATTTCGACAACGCGGAGGAGGGGTACGTGAGCATCCCCTACTCTCTGGTGTTCTACAATGTCACTAAACAAAGAAACTAGTAATCCCATTGTGAACATCTGAAGCCACATCACTTTCTGTAAACCCTTCTGTGCATATCTTGTTATTATCCAAGAAGCCAAACATGTGAGTGAGGCCTTTAAATGAGAGACGGTTACCTGGTTTGATTCTCAAGGCAGTTTTGAGAGAATGTTTATTATGAAACAGTTTTTCATCAAAAACCTCCTCTACAGTTAAAGCGTCGTGAAATGCCTCTATTACTTCCTGTATAGTGTGGTAGTATCCTGGAGGTATACAAATTTCCCTGTCGTTAACGTAAACACTACAATTTGACCGTGTCACATTATGCCAATTAAAAGGGTACTGAATTTCACATAGCGCTATTTCCCAGTGTCCTGATAATGTGATAGGCTCCGCCAACTGAGTAGTAAATCTAGAAAGCGTCTTATGTGGAAAGTATTGGTAGGAACTATTGCTGGGCAACGTCACGTAAAAATGTGATGCCATTATGTCTTGCTCGCGTTCGTAACCCAACTGTTGAATTTTGCCAGATACCCTTGCCATTTAACGAAAAATTCCATTTTCCCGTTCCTTCTTCTTTTCTTTAAAATTTTTTCGATTTTAAAGAGAGTGCTGTCATCCACTTTGATACCCTGTAACCTTCGATATCCTCCCCGTTCCACTCCTGTAGTCTGTAAACGGGTGTAGGTTTAGGTTTCCTTTTCACAACAGTGAATACCTCTTCACTCCAATTTGGTAAATATCCCTTTTCATATTTTAGTTTCGATTTTGCAATTCTGACGCTCTCACCCTGTTTAAACTTAAAATTAGTGTTATTTTTTAATATATTAGAGGGGTATAACGTCTTCCAGACAACCCCTTCATTTTCCTTTGTAACGTCTATTGGACGCATTTTGATGGATCTATGATAAGATCGATTACAGCCATCTACGAGTTTAGAAAGAACACCGATGTATTTTAGTGAATTGCGATGGGTAAAGTCTTTCCACATTCTAGATTTCAAAGTGCGATTGAATCTTTCTACTACAGAGGCTTTTGCTGCATTATTAGTTGTGAAATAATGAATGCCCTTTTCTTTTAAAAACCCTTGCACTTGTTTATTAATAAATTCTCCACCTCTGTCAGTGTGAATTTGGTACGGAATTCTACCGGAAGAAAGCATACTTTTGATGGCTTTCAATATCGTGGGGCCCTTTTTATTCTTAAGGGGAACCACGCAAGCGTACTTAGATAAAACATCGATGGAAGTTAGCAAAAACTTGAAACCTTTGTTGTATCTTGAAAGAGAACTTAAATGTACCAGGTTCATTTCCCACTGGTGGTCCATGGCACTGACTAGAACTCTATTCCTTGGAAAACGTCTTCTAGCGCTTTTATGAAGCGTATAGGTATTCTGCCCCTCTAACCAGTCTACGATTTCTTTTAGAGTAAATTTAAATAGTCCTCCCTTTTGAACTTCATAAAGTTTTAACTACCTCCAAAGCTACCAGGATGGCCGACGTTGTAATAAATTTTGTTTAAGTAATCATCGCGGGTTGAATCCATGATATAGATATTATGGGATAAATAACTGTATTTACAAGAAATATTATTATTATTCTTACAATTATTTTCAATATTGCCCTGGCGGGTAGCATGTTCAAACACTGAATGACCTTGTGAAGGATGAAGCCACCTTTTAAGTAACGAACACAGACGCATTAGATCAGAACAAATGAAAGTATGAAAACTATTTTTGTAGAAGAATAAATAGAGTAAAAAAACAATGCTCGTACAATATTATATAGCTTCTCCCTTATTTAATTCGCAACCTCAAAATTCCACCACCACCAACACCACTGAAAAATAAAAATACTTCATCAATGGAAGCGAATTATTTTTTAAAAGACATGAAAGTATAAATATCGATACAAAAATGAACATTACTTTCCCACCCCCTCCGAAGTTCCGAAGTATTACATAATATTGAATAGGGGAGACTGGGGCGCATTGGGACATTTTTTACTCTTTTCTCCATAAACATCGTGAGAAATACACTTTTGTTACGATACTACACTGGCTAATAGACCACCGTGTAAGACACATTCGTATGCCTTGAGATTTTTGATACTCCTTCTATATTTTGTGAAATTAATCCTTAAATATTTTTTTATTTTGTCCCAATGCACCCCATATACGGGGCACACTGGGACTACTAATGGGGTACTATGGGACAGTTTGCTAGAAACTGGTAATGGTTTTGTATTTTTATGATAGTGTGACCCCTTACAACTTTTCTGCTCATCAGCAACTAAACAGCGGCAGTTCAACAAATTTTAAGCATCTATGATCTAACATTATATACCTTTACCACTCCAAAGTATAGGACTGTGGGTACATTAAAAAAAAGTGAAAGTAAAAAAAGTAAAAGTGAAAGTCATCAATATGCATAATACTTTACAGTCACAATTTTCTTTCTTCTTCTGGGTAGTTTTTTTAGTCAAATAACATCACAAAAGATTTCCTGACAATAGGATTCAATCCTTGCTGCCCTTAAAGTTGTGATAAACTGCAATGGGTCAAATTTATCACGCCTCTCTCCCTCATACAGGATAACAAGGTTTTACTTCTTCTGATCTTATCCTTCAGACATCCTTTTCTGGTTAGAAGTATTTGTGTAAAGCCACGCTGAAAGAAAACTGTTTTGCACTCCTTGTCGTCCCTCCTACACATTCTGGCTCAGGAAGTAGAAGAAGAACATCTTCAAATAAGATTTCATCGATATCATCTTTGTCTGGAAGCACAAATAATGGCTCTTTTTGTATGTCTTTTAATGGAAGAACCTTTAAAAACTTGACATGTACTGCATCTTCTTCATTGATCTCTTCCACATTTTCCCCTACATAATAAGCTGTTGACCTCTTCAAGTCATATTTCACCAACACAAAACTCCCTTTATGCAAGTATTTTCTTGTAAATGGTTTTTCATCTGACCTCTCCTCATCGTCCGACTTGTCCTCAGTTAGCTGCATTGCCAAATCACATAGATTCATGTCGTCATCCCTAGTGTCACTATCTGAGGTTCTGGCTGGACTAGTCTGTGCAACTTCAGAGTCGAGAACAAGTTTTCTTTGCTTAGCTGGGGCGATCTTACTTGTCTTGTTTTGTTTTTCTAAAACATCTAATTCAAAGCGACGTTTGACAGGGGTATCTGTTAGAACTAGGCTTTTCCCCCTTCTTTCTGCCTTTGTTGGTTGTCTTTCTAACCCCACTTTGGGTATGACCTCACTTCTTCAGGCGAAAAGTGACCAGTGTGAAGATCAGTAATGATGGTGGAAGATTTTACCCCTGGACCAGCAGTATTTGGTGAAATTGCTTCAGCTGGGTTGGCACTGTTGATTGAACGACCATCTTCCAGCACAAAATCCACTGCACGTCTCATTTTTTCGTCTGAAGTCGTCCCATGGCCCTCAGTTTTTTCGCTCTCTGTGACGAACCATTATTTTCTGCAAATAAAGAGACAAAACTGTTACAAACAGGCTTAGTAATTGGAACCGGGGTGCACTGGGACACGTCGCAATGTACCCCGTCCTTAATGTCCCAATGCACCCCGTATCTTCTTTTCAGTGCAATACAACATAATTCTCCAAATGTGCGAAATTGTTTATATAGGCTGCTCACCAAACCGTAGCATTGATTTACATGTTTTAAAAGCACAGGTGCAATTTCTGTAAGAGGTCGTAGATGAACCATTGGCGCAAATGATCAAACCTCTTAAATAATTAGTCAGAATGGCGAAAAATCAAAATTTTACTCACATTTCAACGTAAAACGTCCAGGCCGGGCACTCTACACGTTCAAAGATGCACAAGAGCAAGCGTTTCATGTGGTGATGTTGTGGGTGTACACAGCTTTAAAAACGAGCAGTAATCTTAACTGTCCCAATGCACCTCGTGTCCCAATGTACCCCAGTCTCCCCTATACTTTTACAAAATGATTCTTTATCATCAACATTTCTTACCATTAACATTTTTCGTCTTAAATATTTACGATCTTTGCATAAAACAGCATGAGCGTTATTAAAATTTTCCAGAGCTACATGCGTTGGAAAACGTGATTCCATTTCATGGTAACATCGAAAATAAAATCCATGCTCCAAAACTTCTTCATAGTCAAATTCCTTTAAGGCAGAATCCAAAAACATGTCCAGTCGTTCTTCATCCGAAGCCGTGAGACACCAGTCATGTTGTTTTTGGCTCGGGTGGTCAATACTGCAACCGTAACATTCGTTTGTACAGTATTTGTTAATGGAATACTATAGATCCAAACAGATGACAAATTCAGCCAAACTAAACAGTCGATTTCTTCCCTCTCCTTCTTGGACTTCATCTACAACAAGTGTGCGTTGTCCGTGGAATAATTTGCTTGGACGACATCCCTGACGAGATAGGCTTCGTCTTCTAACGTGTTTGTTCAGTACTTAAGGCGCATTTATTTCTAGGAGATGACCTCGTGCCTTAGCAGCAATCATTCCTTGTTCTACCTCTTCTTCTGAGTCGAGAATCACGATTACTTCAGTTTCATTCTGAAATCGAAAATAAAATGCAAAGTTTCTAAAAACATCATCGTTCATCGCAACTATACATTCATCAATGTTTTTAACAAAGCTTTCTTATCGCATCCATTGTTCCACGGTTAAATGGATACCTTTCTTTGTAGGGTAGCATTTACCAAATGCTCTGAATCGTTGGTGCTCACGAAGACTGACATATCATTTCCCTTGGAAGTACGAGATACCCACCATCTTAAAATTGGTATTTGTTTCGTTATCAGGTTGTAGATGAAGTGTGGTGTAATTTGCAAGGGAGGGGTCGCTTTCCGCTCCTTTCAACAATTTGCTAAGTTTTGACATCACCAATTTCAGCTCTTTCCACTGTATTAAATCCAAATTAAGTCCCTTTCTACCTGGTAACAATTCAGTATTCCCTTCCTTTTGGTCGAATTCTCTTATGACAACGTAAAGTTTGCCATTAAAATTTGTGAACTTTTACATGTCTATTGCCCTCGAGATGAATCATGGCACGTTTACTTACTTCGACTGGCTGGCAACCTGCCTCGTCTTCACCTTCCTGCAATGGCGAAACTGTGGGTGGGGGTGTTGGTGGTAATCGCACAGGACTTGGCCACGATAACTGAGTTTCTTCATCGCTAGGCGTTGGAGGAAACACTTCCGCATCGTACTTTGTTTTCTTCGTTATCCCTAAGTCCAGAGGAACAGTATTTTGTCGACGAAGTCGTTTCAGTTCTGCGCGCATCGTATTAGTTGCTTCAATTGGTGTAGACGTTGCCAATGGAGTGCCCATTATAGAAAATAACCAAAGTCAAAATGCCAGGGAAGATAAAATGGAATGGAAAAATTTCTCTAAGTCCAAACTTTCGACCAGATGAAATCAGCTGAAAAAAAGTCCGAAACTCGTGTAAGATTGGATTGGTTATCGGTTATAACTTCAACTTGTGCCCACTTGAAGTTTGATGAATATTTTTAAGTCCAATCTTCTAGTCTTGAAAGGTTGAAAATATTCCAAAAAAGTCCAAATCTTCCAGATGATATATTTCTAAGTCCAAACTTCTAGTCTTGAAAATATTCTAAGTCCAAATCTTCCAGATAAAATATTTTCTAAGTCCAAACTTTGAGTTACATAAAATTCGTTGAAAACAATTCTAAGTAGGCGGTTCAGCAGCGATGTGATGTGAGTGAGATCTCGAAACGAAATAATTTCATTTCAACATATCATGCTACTCGTTACCTTCGTACAACAAAGAACTTGAAGTATTGTGGAACAAAGAGCATTTATTTCTGTAGAAAACATGTTAATACTTGAACCATATGGTAACTCAAAACTTTAAAAAATAGAGGGCGCTTCTTGCCACTAAACTCATTTAAACTGTACAGAAGATCCTTCACCACAACCCTCCTTCCGGAGACCTATTTTTCAACTTTCATGAAAAACTTCAAAATTAGAGGTCACTCTAACAGTTTTCCTTAAAATTCAATCACATGATTAGTACCTCAGTAATCCCCTTGAATAAAGAGTACCTGCACTAATGCCACTATAGTCCATTAACAACTTTGCACAACAATATACTAAAATTAGAGTTTCTCTCCTCGAACTTATGCCTTTGTTAGTAGATTTCCTGTTAAATAATATCTACAATTAAAACTACCAGCTGGATTAACTGGATAACATATGGTCACCAGTTAATCCCTCAACAAGCTAATTTTCTTAATTAACACCTATCAGTGACCACTCGGTGTGTCAACCAGATGGCTCTATAATACCCAGCGACTACATCAATATTCATTACCTCATTAATATTCATGAGGGGATTAAATGTAAAGTGTGGTATAATACTATGTAGACTACTCACCTACACTTATGGAAGACTGCTGAAAGCGATGCTTCTTTTGTGCATTGCGCTTCATTTTTGCTCTCGACTGCGTGTCCGTGGCACGAATACCATCAGTAGTCGGTTTAGGTTCAGTTTGAGGAAGTTTTACTCTGATGGGTCTTCCAAACAAAAGTTCCGCTGGTGAAACATGTGTGGAGGAGTGGGGTGTTGCACGGTAATTCCGAAGAAAAACATACAACTCTGGATTCCATGAAGGATGTTCAATGCCGCGGCGCGTATTTTCTTTTCAATTGTACGCATGAATCTTTCCGCAGTCGCATTTGACTGAGGCCACAGAGATGTTATTTTCCTGTGTCGAAAACCGAGATACTCCGCAAACTGACGGAATTCGAGTCCTTGGAAAGGTGGTCCGTTATCTGTTTTGACAACATGCGGAATTCCAAAAGATGAAAAATCATTATCCAGTACAGGTAAAATGGCTTTGGCAGAGGTCGTCTTAGTAATCTCAACAATTGGGTATCTGGAATAGTCATCAATAATAACGAGCAAGTAGTCGCCGCTTGGTAAGGGACGGCAAAAATCGACGACTTCAGTCCACGGAGCGGCGGGTAGCTCCGACATTTGCAAAAATTCCCGCTTTGTTTCGGGGTTGCTCGCGCTTCAGGGTAGGCAGGAAGCAACTAGCTGTTTGGCGTGGCTATCTATATCTGTGAACCAAACTTTCTCGCGTAGCAACTGTTTTGTTTTAACCAGTCCCTGGTGTCCTTCATAAGCCGGATTTAGCACTCTTTGCTGGAGGGGTGACGGTATTACTAAGCGAGTTCCGCGAAGCAAAACACCTGCGTGCGCAGTTAGCTCATCCCTAATGTCATGAAATTCGCTAATTAATTTTACTTTATCCGCCGTTGATCAGTTGCTGCCATGTGTTTGTTTGAATACTCTTCAGCAGCTTGTACAATTCGTACATATTGCTTGTTGCTGCTTTCTCAAATTGGATGGCGCGAAATGTAATCTGCGGGGTTGTCCTTGGCAGGTTTGTACACAAGTTTGAAGTCATATTCATGTAAGCGCAAATTCCAACGCTCCAGCCTTGCTGGCGGTTTTGCTTTCGGGTTGTTGATGATTGTCTCTAGTGGTTTGTGATCAGAGATTACAGTGAACTTTCCACCATATAGGTATAGCCTGAAATGTTAACAAGCCAACACTACTGCTAAAGCTTCCCTTTCTGTTTGCGAGTATCTCTGTTCCACATTCGACAGTGCTCGACTTGCATAAGCAATTACGCGTGCCTGGTTATTTGGACCTTTGCGTTGTGCCAAGATTGCACCAAGCCAGGCTGGCATCTACAACTAACTCGGTGTCTATGTTTGGATCATAGTGGGACATAACAGTGTCACTTGTTAAACTTAGCTTCAATGCCTCTAAAGCTGCTTGGTGTTTTTGTTCCCATTTAAACTAACTAACTAATCCATTTAAAGGTCACGTCCTTGTGAAGGAGGGGCAGCATTGCGAACAGCGCGCACCTTTTTAGGGTCTGGGGAAATACCATTTCCAGAAAACTCATACCCAAAGAAGTGCAGAGACTCTTTGCCAAATTTATATTTATGTTTGTTCAAAGTGAGACCTCTTTCACTATGACGTTCAAGCACTAGAGATAAGGATTGGTCATGAGACTCTTTGGTTTTCCCAAGTACCAAAATATCGTCGCTGATATTCACAAACCCAGGAATGTTTGCTAGGGTTTGGCTGATAGTATTCTGAAATGCTTCTGCTGCGGAAGATATTCCAAAACTTAAACCTTTGTAACGCCATAATCCATGAGTTGAAAACGTAGTAATGTACCGTGACTCTGTGTTTAGCTCTAACCCAGCATTCAGATCAAGCTTAGAAAAAAAGCTGGCTTTATTTAAATCATGAATAGGTTCATTAACGGTTGGAGTAACATGGTGTTCT
Source organism: Holothuria scabra (assembly GCA_037179385.1). NCBI lineage: Eukaryota > Metazoa > Echinodermata > Holothuroidea > Aspidochirotida > Holothuriidae > Holothuria > Holothuria scabra. The sequence goes on from CM074179.1 coordinate 8,734,889, forward strand.
CGCTTAATCGCGGTGTTAGGAACACGCCTGTCAACACAAATGCGAATTTTGTCAGGGACGTTAGTTTTTTCCACGAACACGAAGGGAGAAACCCAGGGGGTAGGTCCATCAACCTTTTCGATAATGTCATTTTCTTCGAGTACTTTAAGTTCTGCCTCTACTCTCTTTCTAGCCTTAAATGATATTCGACGATGAGGCTGAGCTACGGGCTGCACGGATTGATCAATGTGCAATATAACCATGTGATTTTTCAGTTTCCCAATCCCAGAAAATAAATTAGGATATTTACCTATCAGGTCGCCAGATACTTTGGAAGCAGATGATGTAGTGGCATTGATAAGCTGAATGAGTCCTAGTTCACTTGCTGTTTGATAGCTAAGAAGTGCAACAGATGCTTCAGGTACAACATAGAAAGTTGCTAAAGTAATCTTACGAGCTGATTCTGCTTCCACTTCAAATGATCCAGAAACTGGAAGCGAAAACTTTGATCCATATGGAATAAAATTCAAAGAGCTGGGTTGCAGGCTAGGTCGTTGTTTCAGTTTGTCGTATGTACTACCATGCAGAATATTGACAGTGGCACCTGTGTCAATCATTATTTGCAGGGAAGTTTCACACAATCTAACCTGTCCCTGTGGAGTCCGTGATGTACCTGATGCTGTGCTTTGTTCCGCATTAAAAGCATACTCCTCGCTTGAAGATGTATCTGCTTGCGATGATACAGGAGTAGTTGATCCAACTTGATTGAATTTTTGTGAATTCCGCTTGTTCTGGTTTGTTTTGCGGGGCCGCTGACGTCGATAACTGAACTCTTTGTTGTCTGAAGAAGAGCGGCACATTGAGGCAATGTGTCCTGTTTTACCACAATTGTTACACGTTTTATCATATGCCGGGCAGGAGGATCTTCCACCAGGGTGAGGATATGTCCCACCACAGAAATAGCACTGACTGGTTGTCTCATGAGATTTGTTTTGTGAGCTAGCATTGGGAAGCGATTTTATATTTGATACTGACTGATTTTTGGTTTCGATGAAAAGAGAAACCTATGCATTCATGATGGCGTGCGTGTGTATGTATGTGTGTATGTGCGTGTGTGTGTGTGTATGTGTGTGCGTGTGTATGTGTGTGTGTTTGTGACACTTTGCTTGTTTACACGATATCTTGAGAAGGGAAAATCTGACAATTCTCAAACTTGGTACACAGATACCCCATACTGAGAGGAAGAACCCTATTGATTTTGGTGGAGGTCAAAGGTCATCTGGGGTCACAGGGGGTCAAACCCCAAAATCCTTGTTTATACAATATCTCAAGATACGAAACTTGGAATAATTTCAAACTTGACATGTTGATGTGTTATGATGCAAGGAAGAACCCTATAAATTTTGGTGGAGGTCAAAAGTCATCTGGGGTCACAGGGGGTCAAACCCCAAAATCCTTGTTTACACGATATCTCAAGATACGAAACTTGGAATAATTTCAAACTTGACATGTTGATGTGTTATGATGCAAGGAAGGACCCTATAAATTTTGTTGGCGGTCAGAGGTCATTTGGGGTCACATGGGGTCAAACCCCGAAATCCTTGTTTACACGATATCTCAAGATACAAAACTTGGATTCACTTCAAACTTGATACATTGATGTGTTATGATGCAAGGAAGAACCCTATTAATTTTGTTTGCGGTGAGAGGTCATTTGGGGTCACATGGGGTCAAACCCTGAAATCCTTGTTTACACAATATCTCAAGGTAGGAAATTTGGATTGATATCAAACTTGATATGTTGATGCATTATGATGTAAGGGAGAACCCTTTTGTTTTTGGTGTAGGTCAAAGGTCATCTGAGGTCACAAGGAGTCAAAGTCTGAAAATCTCCTTAATGTGATATCTCAAGTATGGAAAGTTGGATGAAGTTCATATTTGTTATGTGGATGTGTTATGGTTAGGAGATGGTCCCCATTTCTTTTAGTGGAGGTCAAAAGTCATCTGGAGTCACCGATGGTCAAAGTCTGAAAACCTTGTTAACGTGATATCATATGTTTAGGAAGCTTGGATACATTTCCTATTTGGGAAAGTGGATGCATTATGGTCAGGAGATGGTTCCTCTTGTTTTGGGCAGAGATGAAAGGTCATCTGGGGTCTCTAGGGGTAAAAGTTATACCCTTTTAAATGTTATTTTTCAAGATAGCTGCCTGTTTGTCTGCCTGTCTGTATGTTGGTCTGTCTATCTATCTATGTATGTCCTTTATGGAGGTCAAAGGTCACCTGAAATAACAAAATTATTTTTTGAACATACTAGTATAACATTTGAGCGAGAAGATTAACGGTGCATGATGGCATTATTTGAAATGAAAAATTTATGTATCATCGAAACCTCAATGCATTTTTGCATTCTGGTTTGATTATCTCTCTGCTGCCCCTTCGATACCGGATGCCTGGAATTCGGCCAGTTCCATGGCGCGTGCCGTAGATAAAAATTCCTTTAAAGGGCAGGAGCAGTCATCCCAAAGTGAAGTAGTGTAGTAGACTGTCCAGTTTCATGATTGGCTGTTAGAAGTCATGTGACAATGTTTTTTTTTTCCATTTCAAATGTGAAATTTACTACAAATAACTGTTTGGTTTACCTTGAATATGCAATAGTTAAACCACACAATGTAATGAAAGATACTTTGAAGAGAAATAAGACAAAAATTGTGCTATTTAGCTTTTCTTCAAAATAATTTTGGGGGGACTGCTCTTTACCTTTTATGTAAGGGGTTTACGAAGAGCTGTTCTTCCTAGGCGGGCGGAACGACAAGTTTGTACTATATGAGCTTTGATTTCCTTGTCAACGTCTGGAAACTGTCATGTCGAGGCCAGATATTTTAGACGTGTATAGTACATGTCTACTGATTCACCCTCTTTCTGTGTGGCTTGACGAAAAGGGTACACCTCGTATTCTGTATTTTGCTGAGGCAGAACATTACAAACTCATCTGCTTAAAAATCCAAACTCTGGTTTTGGAATCATAAACTGGGTATCTGTTAACAAATCCAATTAAGTTTTGTTTCTCTGAACATGGCTGATTTATTCTCAGTGACATATGAACCCTTCTTTGGGTAATTAGAGGCTTCCTGTTCATAATCTAAACAAAAGATGTAACTCTGCAATCACTGGAAACTTCATTAGCTTATCTGCTGTGTAAATACTGTGTAATCACCTGGAAAAAATCCTCACAGGGCAGGGGTAAAGTGCTATTCTAAAAGTGATAGTGGTTTCTTCCAACAAATAAATGAACAGATAAGGAGGATTTTATTCCACCCGACCTCCCCTTTGTGAGGTCTGGTCAGAGTGGCCTTATTTTTAAGCAGGTGAAGTCATAATGAACTATAGTCAGGCAGACCTTTTTTGGCTTAGTCATATTCGTCAGCCTTGCCGGTATTAGGTACAGTATCAAAGATATCGTAAGCTTCTTCTCCGATTGAGTGAAGCAGGATTGCCCGTTTACGTCTAGGCTCTACAATGTCCAAAGCAGATAAAAAAAATTTCAAAGCGTGTTATCCGTTTCTTCCACTAAGGGCCAATCGCATGAATATCCACCGAAAGGTCTAACGGAGGAAACGAAGGTAGCGATGCATGAGCTGTCATGTTGAATAAGTTAGACTGATAGTTACAGTGACACTTCAACTACTTGAACTTGCTAGAGGGTCCTGGTTATGAGGATTCCTTTCCGGAAAACAAATTGTATCGAGTAAAACCTACGGTAAAAACTAGGGGAAATAGAGTCCGAAGGAAACGGAGGGATGATTTAGGTCGGCTAGGGCCCGCATCGCTCACACTAACCTTACCCATGCCTATTTACTTCACGGGGATGAAAGACAATACTGTATACCCTGTGACTGTGCTGTCACCGTCAGTCACATTCTCGTAGACTGTTGTGAATACTCCCATACTCGCCATAAATACTAGAGCGTGCCCGACCTTAAAACTTTGTTTGAAGAAACCGATTCTTCCCATATTCTTGGCTTTCGCAAGAAAATTACACTTAATAGAAATTTCTAACATGACTCCCGCCTTGCTGTCTTTTTGTCGAAATTGAGTCCCCCCTCCCCCCCCCCCCCCGTTTTCCTTTTACTTTATTAAACAATATAAAATAAATCAGTTTTCTCGGATGTATTGGTAATTTTTATGCCATTTCCAACGGGTTTTTTATTCTGCTGTCTCGATAAGTTAGAAGTTAAGAATGGATCTTCCAAATATTTTAGCATTTAATGTAAGAAGGCCTCCATTTCAAACATTGCCAAGTTACTTTTTGGACAGAAGTTCCTTAAAATTAATTGTTCAGTTGCTTTTTATTGCTCACCATTGAAAATGTTTTCCTATGCGTTTGGAAATTACTATTGTGAAGATATGAAATTTTGTCTTTTTAACAATATTTTAGCCTGTTTCACTAGTAATGAAGGCTGCATCACAGAAAAGGTTTTAAACCTACAACTTTGGAGTGCAGACTAACTGCTCAGGACAGTCAAAACAGGGACAAAATAAAAAGAGTTAAAGTACAATTACACGGAGAAAGGGGTAGGTTTAACTAACCAAGGAGTGACTTTACCCCCTTGAAGCTTGTGTATTTACTGACCATGACTGAGTTGAAACAGTGGCCTCGATTAACCTGCTTTTACGTGTACCTGAGTTCTGTTCATGCAAAAAGGCCAAAAACACTCTTGAAGGCATGAACCTACACCAAAAAGCAACAACAAGTCGACAGCACTTCCATGGTCAGCCACATAGGTATAGCGGGCTCCACCTGCCACATTTAAATCACTATTTACAGTGTGCTTACACAGTATACAACCATTTACAAGTTATCAGGGAGAGATCGAACTACTACTTTCAAACCGAACAGGGTATTTTTCGTCTGTCTGTACATCTTAGTCTATTTCGCTCCTCCCTACTTCCTATTGACCTATGTATATCGTTATTGCCTGCAATAACCGTCTGGCAAAAACCTAATAACACCGTGGTAACTGTGACTCATCTTTAGCTTTCAGTACAACACATTCGTTCTGAAAGTGCCGCGAAATCCTTACTTATTAAGCACTTACGGCTTTTCCATGACATTTTTAATTTCTAGGTGACACTATATAACCATGGCGCTGATAAATCCAATCTTGCTACATTGTCGTCGATGGGTGCGCATGACAGTTGACAAAGGTATTTTACTTAGGTTCTTGTTTATTTGGCGAAAGTATAAGTTGCTTTTCGATACCCGTATGCCTATTAATCTCAATCCAACTTGACTTCAGATATTCATATATTTTGGGGGGCTGCAAGGGGATATAACCACTAAGTTTTAAAATCACAGAGATCCCCCGTGTGACTACCCTCTGGCATGACCCAGTTTGTAAACGCAGACCACATATGCCTTCCACAGATTACATTTGTGAGTATGAAGAAACACACACAGATTGGAAAGGCCAAATTTGTTAGAAGTAACCAGCATTCTAGCTATAACTCAACAACCAATTACGGAATAGTGCATGTACTATACAACCTAACTCGGTTAATTAACCCAATCTGTTGATACTGCCAACATGTTTACATTGAGATAAGGTTGGTTCGATATAAAAACTAAGCGAACTTTGGTCAAAGGTTGGAAATGGAAGCAGCTAGATATACCCGCTAGTATGGCTGTAAACATTTTATCACAAGCTGTACGACGTTCACGTCAAGGATTAACCGTTAAGCGCGCGAGAAAGACATACTACAGTAAGTATTGAGAGGTTTCCATTCCATTTGTTCGTTTTCCTTGCAAGGGCGCGCATCACTTACCTTAGTGGAGAGTAGAGACAATTGTACCCCCATGAGATGGTTCTATCACTGCTAGTCGCAATCTCTGAAGCGATCATGGATACTTTATTATTATTATGTATTACACGTTTGGGTTGGTGTGTCGTAAAATCCCATCTACCTTCTCCAGAAAACTAGCTTTTACTGGCTTTTGTGCAGACATTAATTAAGAATGTTACCCCCTTCTTTTCATTGTTTTGTAAATTTCATCCCACCTTTTCTCTTTCCAACACTGTGCAACGTTTTAAGAGTTGGTGTATCGTGGTATCCAACCTAAGTAACTTTTGCTGCACCGAACCTGTAAGGTAAATGTCACATTTTACAGACAGACCAGTCCCTCCTTTCTCAAGCAATCACGTAGATTTGGCCAAGGTTCTCATTCAATTGCTGATATCTCAAGAACCGATTATGGGAAATTGATAACAAATCTCACCAGAATGGTTAGAGAGTACGTTCTTTTCAGATATCATAAAAAAAAAATGGCTCTGGGATTTTATTAACTTGTACGCTGCATTGCTTTCTAGTTTCATTTGAACAGAGCGTTTTTATAGTGTGCGCAACTAAGGTTCTTGAAAAGAATGATTTGTTTGAAAAGGTAAAGAACTTGTTATCAGCCTGAAGGAGGTAGGAGCTTACTAGGGATGCACCGGATATCCGGTCCGGCCGGATTATCCGGCCGGATAGTGAAAAAATATCCGGTTCCAGTTCCGGCCGGATTTTTTTTAAATCCGGCCGGAACCAGATTTTTCTGTAAACTTGGGTAGCATTATGTACATGAGTTTAACAAACATGAAAACTGCAGTAACTGTCTCAGAATTAATTTAAAGTTCATAAATTATAGCTTATCAGTGCATGTTACAGTATATAACATTTGAACACCTTTATTTAGCCCTTAAAAATGACTGAACCAAACAGGCAACAAAGTTATAAAAGTAACTGATTTACGTGTACATGTAACAAATATGACTTCAAATTCCTCCAGCTGTGTGAAATAAACTGATTGGATCAGAAGACCTTTCATGCAATTTAAATAAGTCTACTGCAGTGCTCGGTCGTACTGTACAAAATGGATAATCCATGTTACAGTTGTACCAGAGTCACATCATTCAAGGCAGTGTTTTAGTTTAATTGCATTGGGTTGTCTACAAATACACACTTTAACACTTCACTTTACTTTACTTTTTAACACTTACTTGCCCATAAAAGTTGTGTAGTACAAGCAGGTAATGTGTTTCATCTTGAATTTCATAAGACATTACTCATTACAAATTAAAGTTGGCTATGGGGTCAATATCAATGTTTTCTGTCCCTAATGATTACTCACCCAAACTTAAAGGTAAAGAGCAGTCCCCCCAAACTTATTTTGAAGAGAAAGCTAAATAACACAATTTTTCATCTTATTTCTCTTCAAAGTATCTTTCATTACATTTTATGACTTTACTATTGCATATTCAAGGTTAACCAAGCAATTATATCTGGTAAATTTCACATTTGAAGAGAAAAAACATTGTCACGTGACTCACAACAGCCAATCATGAAACTGGACAGTCTACTACACTTCTTCAATTTAGGATGACTGCTCCTGCCCTTTAAGTATACACAATATGATAAGTGTTCAACCAATCATCTGTTAAAGTTATCGGCATTGAGCCTATTATTCCGTCATCAGTAAATAATCGGCATCGGTAAAATTCTGCCATTCAACCGATCATTGCCACCAATTATTTGCAGACTGGGAAAAAGGGGCTAAATATACTTGAAAAGGGGCTCCTAGTTTCGTTAAAATCCCCATAAATGCTCAATCCATTAATTTCCTGCCAAAACGAGATGCATTGATAATCACAAACTTACAAATTTAACCCCTGCCATGGGAATGATTGTTTGATATTTTCTGCTATAACCCATTTGTTTTACCTGAAATAAGATTTAGAATTGCATTCAAGGTGTATTCCTTGCTGTCTCTCAGAAAGCGCAGCGTAAGTTGACTTACGTGCATTTCAGTTGCAGATTCTTTTTAAACAAGATTAAGTTTTGGAAGAGAACTGCTAAAAATATACAGGGATATTTATATCCGAAAGGAACCATAAGTAACGTTGATCGGGTGCAATTTTTTTGCTGCTTAGAACTGCTAAGATTATCATGATTGCTTTACATGGGGTTGGTTAAGGCGGGAGCTCAAGAGTAGCTACAGTACATTAACGCAACTACAATCCAGTACAGTAAAAGAATACAATGTTCCGACATGATTGGGGGATGTAAACTAGACAGAGCATGATGTTGGCCTTAAAACTAAATTATCAAAAGGCATGTGACATCGACTGCAAACAATTCTACTGTATTAACAGTTGATTTGTATCTTCACTTCTGAACTGAAAATATTACCCCTACAAAATTATATCCCTGTGAAAGGAAGGGAACTATTCCCAATATTTTTTTTTATCCTGAACTGGCTATGGTAAACACGATGTGCACGAAGCAAGAGGTGCGTACTAAAGAAACAAACATGTGATTTCCCTCTTTCTAATAATCGGTAATCGGTATTGGGCCGATTGTTAAATCAATTTATCGGTAATCAGGTATTACTGATTATAGCATAATCGGTTGACCACGAAATATGATGTTATCAAACATAATATGTAATGTCAGAATGTGTGATATACAGTACTGTATCTCTGCCAAAAAAATTATTGATGACAAATGTGCTTCAGTTTTTAGATATTGTGGCATGTTTAAATATTAGAAATGGTGTATAAAACAATGGTGCTGTGCCTAGTTTAAAACCTTAACCCTAGAGTCTTTTTACAGTACATATGAGCAGTCCATTCAGTAATCACTATCCAAGGACTCTCTTTGCCAAGTATTACTGGTCTACATAATTTGTACAAGTTTTTGAATAAGTGGTGATGTACTGTAGTTCAAAACAAACAAACTGATATGCAAAACAACTTTCAAGATTCCCTCAGGAGTTTTCTCTACAAATACTCACTTAAGGAGGGAAAATACAAAGAGCTCTTACTTGCCCTGCTTTGCAACAGTTTTACTGTACTTCTGCAGGAAAAGTTTTTCATGCTTTTTTCCTATTATACTGCAGTTTTTGGTTGAAAATTATACACTTGTACAACACTTGAAGACAAATTTATAGACATTTCCCATTAGTCCTTCACAAACATTATGTCACAAAGCAGAAAACTCCTACCCCAGACTCTCTACTTTTCTGAATTTCACTTTATTCATCTGCATTGCAAAAATCCGGTTCCAGCCGGAAAAAATCCGGCCGGATTTCAGGTTGGTTCCGGCAAAATCCGGTTCCGGCCGGATCCAAAATTTTGGATCCGGTGCATCCCTAGAGCTTACCCTTTGACAATATAGCAAAGGGAGCTTGGTCATTCTACATTGTGGTACTTTTAAGCAAAGTTTCCTTATTTAGTAACATTACTGGAGTAAGGGTTTCACACAATTATTGAAACGTATATGTGTAGTGTTCAAAAAGAGAGAACTTACACGCTGTTTGTAAGAGTGAAGTAGCCTTCCTTTGTCTGTAAGTTATTTTTAGTTAAACACCGTTTTGTGAAAAAATACTTTTAAAAAAGCAGTGTTGTAACTCTGGTTCTATTTCTACCCTACTTAGACCAGTTGACAATGAGTAGAAACGAAAAGGAGCGCACCTTCCAATATGAGGAAGACCTTCCACATCTACCTGTACCATCATTGGAGGGGTCGTTAGACGGTTATCTGGCCTCAGGTATAACTTAATGAAGACTCATAGATATTGTTTGTCATTTCACCTCTCTATCACGAAAAATGCTTCAATCTTACGTTGCCTTTCAGTTCTACTTTTAATTAATTAATTAATTAATTAATTAATTTATTTATTTATTCATTTATTTATTTATTTATTTATTCATTAATTTTTGGCCTTCGATTTTTCCTAATAAACATTCATCGTGGTACAAAGTTTTAACTGCAGTGCACTTATGAAAAAAGTTTGGAACAATTCTAAGTGAAGAAAATAATTAGTGTGTTCTTGTCCTTATTCCGCTCCCCCTACACAAAGAGAAGAAACATACTTAGCATCTTCTCAGTCAATCAATCAAAATATCATACAAGTTGAAGTAAATATTGATCTATATATAAAACAAAAATTTGAAAAACTAGTTTCCGAAATCAAAAAGAATTTCACTTATAGAAATTGTCTTTTAATATATTTGAGTAGGACGCCTTTCATTGCACAAAGGTTTACATTGTGAACCATGCGTTGCCTTAAGTCCACTATTGAGATAACCGAATACCAATGAAACTGAACATAAATTTTGACTGGTATACTATTATTTGGTGATGTTATTTCACTCTGTTTCCCTCCTATCAGAGTTGGAAGGAGCTCCCTGATCCAGCATAGTGAATGTAATTGTAATGACACTGAACAAGTAGATATCACAATGATAAAAGCCATAGAATAGAGGTAATGTTAGCCTGATCTCTTCAAGTACGTACGTATAGTGCGCCCGCATTTACAAACAAGCTAATTTCAAAACATTCTATCAGATATTGAAAACGTAAGGTATCTGTTTCACCACTTTTAACCATTTTCTGCAAACAGTCGCATGGTCAAAAACATGACCTTTGGAATGTACTGTTTTGCGGTAGATGTACTTTTTAAGTGCATGCATGGAAACGGACACTAACAAACAGAAACAAGCCAAAAGTCTGACATTGCAAAACACATGTATGAACTGATTACACATTTTCACATTAATCTAGCAAAAGAAAATTTCTGTAGGTTAATATATACATCACCCCTACCCACTCTTTACACAGGACTGTTTAAATAAAAAGTTAATATAAGGTGTTTAACAATATTATCAAGTTAACCACCACACTCACCGAAACCAGTGGACCCCGCCGGTAGATGCCCCTTCTATGTACAATCAGTTACCGAATAGTGAAATTTATTATTGGTTTCTCATGATTAACAAAAGGTGGCAAAGAAAGGGTAGGTTTTGTTTTCAAATGGTGTGGGTCCTTATAAATAATCGGAGTGGTTTCAGTTTTACTCCAAATGACCTAATAACAATACTTGAAATGAACTAATTGAAGCTGTGTTCACTAACTTTATGAGCAAGTTACAAACCATTGGTGACACTATATAACACAATTGTGTTGCTGTGCCGTTACATACCATCTAACTAACTAACTTACTAACTAACTAACTACAAATGGGATCTAATATTTCCCATGGAAGGAATGTAAGAAGGAAAAAACGTGAGAACCACATCACTAAGTCAAGGTGGACAGTATAGTACTACTAAACTGAAAGTACCGTCTTCTCTTACAGTTAAACCAGTCGTTACGAAGGAAGAGTTTGAAAAGACGGAGAAAATAGTGAGAGATTTCGAGGTAACTGTCGGTCCAAAGCTTCATTCAGCACTACTTAAAAGAGCAGAAAGTTGCAAAAACTGGGTACGTACACGAAAGCCTCTCTTAGGGGCATCGATTTTTGTGCAGAACGAAGAAAGTCTAATCATTTGAAAACAACTCCAGGTCAACAAAGTCCAAATTGTTTCATTAGAGGGCGACTTAGAGACTTTTAAACCTTAAGAATAGTAAGTGGGTTTTTATATTACTGCATAGATTCGGATCAAAGTTACCAACAGGATAAAAAGCAACCATGTGTTTACAAATCAAGCAACATGTGATTATGAAAAAACGCTTGAATTGAAGACACTACATCAGATGTTACCAAAAAAACGTACTTAAAAGGCCAGCTTCAATATGCTGGGACGGTTTAAGTTGTGCGTATGTTACTGATTGGATCTTCTTCAAATTCTCGATGATTATCTTTCTTGTCTCGTAGCTTGAAGAATGGTGGGAAAAATATGCATACTTGACTTCGCGGGATCCTATTGCAGGATTACATGGAGCTACTGCTATGGATGGAATTAACATGTCGAACTGGCCCCCGAGACCCGGAACTCAGCTGAAAAGAGCAGCCCAGATGATGTGGGTTGCAAGCAAGTTTTTCCTCAAATTGAGAAGGTACCTATCTCCCTGTTTGTGTTATGATTCATTACAAATCATATAGTATGTTTCGACCAGGTGTTAAACATTGAGAAAGTGTGTTCGTTGTGGAAGACCTGTTCATTATGAAAGTGCGAGAAAGTCTCACTTGCATAACATCCGTCAAATATGTTCTCATTTTGATGAAAACACGGAAACATCTGCCAAAAAATGATACATTTTGTCCAATTTCTGTATTCATGAGCCCCAATTGAAGCTGTTTGGCCACTGATTGGTTTTGATCTATAAATACTCATATATACACAACGAAACTAAAACGTTCTGCGACTAACACGTTCTTGGGCTAGTAAGTCTAGAACCTACGTAAACTTGTGAGATTGAAGCGCCGCAAATCGCATGCTATATTCACCTTGACTTTGGTGGTCTGACGCCGCATCATGATTAGGCTTGCTCAAGTCGTATTTTAGTGGCAAGTTAAGTGATAATTTATGATAAGTGGTCGCATATATTAAAATGGACGTACAACTTTGTAATAAAAAGTGCTTAAGCCTCCAACATTCGTGATAGCACGAGAGCAAGATTCCCGAGGCTGGAAACTTTAAGAGGTTCTAACATATTTAGAAGGACAGTCTTAGCTTTTTTCGAGAGTAATCTCTGCCCGAGGTGCAGTTGTTGAATTCGGTTTGCCTAATGAACTTCGAGTTTTTCCCTCGTAATGAGCCTATCAGTCTGGAGCACTATGAAAGTACCTATGAAAGTATGCTTGTTTATGATTATGTATGAATAAACAACTATAGTTGTCATGATCAACTGAAAGTGAAATGACTACACGTACGTATACAATGCCAATCATTTGTTTGCAAGAAATGTAAAACACGCCAACAAAATTGTAGCCCAATAACATGAAAAAAAGAAAAATATTACTTTAAATTGTAGGTGGAATAGGGCATGCAATTAAACATGCAATGCGAGGCCCTCAGAAAATAAACATTTTTCAGACAGCGAGTACATCCTAGCCTAACGTTCGTTATTGATTGGTGTAATGAAAATATGGTACGTGATTGCGTACGTACAGTATCAGTATACACTGACTCCATTTTGACAGTGTGGTCGATGCGATCTCGAAAGCAGCTGATAAATGAATGTTTGCTATGTGCCAATGGCAACCAACAGAAGAGTGAGTGAGGTGAGAATCAACGACACACCAATGGAACATGAGGGCTATAGAGAGATCCTTCCCTTATTCTTGGCTTTGTTAAGGAAAGTAAATTTTATAGGAATTTCTGACATGACTCCCGCCTTGCTATCACTTTGGTAGAAATTGACGCCCCTCCCCCCCCCCCCCCGTTTGACCTTTTTTACTGTCATCTTTCCTTTTTAGGTAGTTTAACCCCAGTTGTAACTTAGTCTAACTTTGTGACACTCTGTAACACATTTGGGTTGGTGTGTCGTTAAGCGCCATCTAACTAAATACAGAGAGACAAAAACAAAACTGCCTCAATAAGATCCAACACTGGGCTGACTAAAATGGATTCCGTTTTTCACTTGCAAAGACTGTTTGCGTGCATTTTCGCAACTGGAGAGGTGCACATTAATTTCGACCCGGACTTGAACCTCGTTGTTCATATCCCAATTGTTCCCCAGACCAAATTCATTGGTCTTACTCTCGACAGTAAGCTCAATTACTAAGCTCATATCGACCATCTCAGGCGAAAGTTTCAGAGAGCACTCAAGCTGTTGAAGGTTGTCTCGAAGATGGACTGGGGCGCTGGCCGCCCCGTTTTACTCCCAAAATTTTACAGGTCCCTTGTGAGGTTCAAAGTTGATTATTACGGCTGCTTTGTTTACAGCTCTGCACGTGAGTCGTGCCTCAGGAAACTCCTCCCCATTCATAACCAAGGCCTTATAATCTGCTTGGGAGTTTTTCGTGCTTCCCAATGCAGAGTCTTTACTTCGAAGCGAATGAACCACCCATCCATTTAAGACGGAAGAAGTTGTCACTCTAGTTTGCCCTCAAACTGATGAAGTGGCATCCACAACCCGACCTTTGAGACAATCTTCAACCGTAAATTTGGTGACATGTATGCGAGAAAGCCATCAACCGTAAATTTGGTGACATGTATGCGAGAAAGCAATCAACCGTAAATTTGGTGACATGTATGCGAGAAAGCCATCAGCTGCCCCCCCCCCCATTTGCTTTGGATAAGCTCTGTGACAAATATGCAGCAACCCTGACCTTGGGGCACCGTTTTCACGCCACCTTAAATTTATACGGTGTGGTTGTTGACCTTTGTTTAAGGAAATGTATGAAGAAAAATTATGTCGAGTAAAACCTACGGTAGGAAGTGGGGGAAATGGAGTCCCCAGTGAACGGAGGGACGATTTAGTCCTGACTAGGGCCCGCGTCGGGCACACTTACCTTACCCATGCCTATTTACTTCACGGAGAGGAAAGACCTTACTGTATACCTTGTGGCTGTGCAGTCACCGTCCATCACATTCTTGTTGGCCGCTATGAGTACTTCCATATTGGCCAAAAATACTAAACTGTGCCCAACCTGACAACTTCGTTTGAACAAACAGATTCTTTCCTTATTCTTGGCTTTCCCAAAGAAACTTAACTTTATAGAAATTTCTAACATTGCTCTCGCCCTGCTATCTTTCTAGTGGAAATTGCCCCCCCCCCCCTCTTTTTTCTGTTTAGGTAGTTTCACCACAACGTATCTTTGTCTAACTTGGTGACACTATATAACACATTCGTGTTGATGTGTCGTAAAGCCCCATCCAACTGTGTCAATTAACGACGCACTATCACGACTTGGCTTGCCTTTGTTTGCCTCTTACGACAGGCAGAAAATACCGTGGGCATATTCTTGAAACCCCCAGCCAACAAAAGAAACGAATTGCATACGCTACAGTAGTTTGACTCACTGTAACTGTTTTGATTGTTTTTGTTTTATATACCCTTTTGGTAGTTCTTGTCCGCCAGAAAGCTCATTCCTAGTTAAATTTTTGTGTGAAGGACATTAGGCAAAGTCTGTTCTAGTTGCCGTTGGGAGTTGTCAGGGAAATCCTTCTTTTACTGTAATGCTTTAACGAGTACAGCAAGGAAAAGAACATAATGCTGACCTTTGGCTGCGCGAACAATTGCAATTTGTGCCTTCTCACTGACTCCAAACAGAGCTTCTGAGGCATTTTTTATTTCGCTGAAGATTTGCACATTCACACAAAAGTGGGGTTGAATCGTTTACGCAGAATCCCTAATTTTACCATCCCTCCGTTTAGTGTAGGTTTAACACATTATGTAATTGCAGAAAGGATCTCATAGTTTGGAGTAGGGAGAACAAGTCACTGATCCACAACTGGTAAAATGTCGACTGAAACCAGTCGGTTAGATGTTGAGCCGTAAAAGTCCGTCTAACGTAACCTAAAGTATGGTCCTTGTGGAGTTCCGTACCGCAGCGTGCAACTGTGTGGTCACTTTATAATGCTATCTTCAAAAATGACTTTTGGTAACATTTTTCACTACAAAATTCCCCAAGGAACCAACCCTCTTTTTTCAAGATTCTATGACGGGGCATGCGATTTGATTGTTTTTTTATTTTCAGGGAGGAAGAAAAAGTGATGAGAGACCCCACAGGAAAGCCAATATCGATGCATCAATTACGCTCGATGTTCTGTACCTCTCGAGAACCTGGCGAAGAAGTTGACAAAATGATCCGTTGCTTTAAGACAGGTTGTGTATATAATGTAGCATTTACATACATTTCCAGATGAAACAATCTAATAATTCGTGTTTTCTTCTACGGACACATTTTCATCTTCCGCCGCTAACTTGAGCATGGTCAAATGTCGAAACCCACTAACTAAACCTTACATCAGTATTTGCTGAAAATGTCTAAAAGTAGGGATGTTCACAATTACATTTTGTCAAATGAGGCTCTCACTGTGTCACATGAATTGATTTCCTGCCATAAATAACCTAGAGTGTTTAAGGGTCAAAAGGCCTGCCAAAGGGCTCCTGGTGGGTGATCCAATTCAGTGGTCCTCTGGGTTTAACGTTTTTGCTACTGCAAGTTACCATAATCTTCTCAATAAGCAGATCCATGTCACCAAATATGTAAAGTAAAAATGCCTTTTACGATGCCTCTGATAGGCCAATTAATGTCCGTTTCTCTTTTTCAACAGAAAGTAAAGGAAGCTGTCCAAACCATGTAATTGTATTCTGCAATGGTCACATTTTCAAAATGGAGGTGTTTGATAAAAACGAGAACTTGTTCGGATCTGTTGAACTAGAAAGGTGAACGTTAGAGTCTATTTATAGGTGAGGTTAGGAATGGAGGGATGAAAATAGTCAAGGTATATTGTACTGAAAGTGTTCGTTGCAATATAACCAGGATGTATACAAGATGGGTGTTTGAGTCATACCAAGTGAATATTGTAGACTAACCAATGGAGATGTATGTGATGATCATGGTAATGTTGTAAATGCAAGCACCTTGATACTGCTAGAATAAATATATTTATGAATGCTTATTCAATTCTTTTGAACAGACAGCTGAGGAACATTAAGGAAAGGAGTGTGATTCGGAGAGGACAAAGTCTGGGAGTTTTAACTGCAGGAAGACGAGACGATTGGGCTAAGGTATGAGAAGCAAAGGTTGGTGTTAAGAAAATGGATGACCTATGTATCATCATGGGAGATGCTCTAAACTTAAAGGGTCCGTACCGGCCGCCATGCAGACCGTTGTCGGGTTCAGCTACACAGTAACAATTCTTACTTAGGCCCCAATGAAAAACGCAATGCTTCCTTCTCAAGTGGACCAGCCTCCATGGGAAAATTATACCAAGTACTAGAACTATGTTATTATCTCTGCATTCCAAACCGGTCAAAAATGTTTGTTTAATTTTCGTTTCTTTACATCACTGAAAAGAAAATGTTTCCAATCACATCGCCAATTTCCCTTTTTTAGAATTATAGGTACATATGTGATCTTCACAAGTTAAACCAGAGGCATTTTGAGACGATAAGGTCAGCAGCATTCGCCATTTGTCTTGATGGAAACTCGCCAAGGAATGTAACAGAGGTAAATATTCCGGCTTAAATATATATATAGTAATTAATAGTACACAAAAGAATCATCCGAATCGTTTTAATTTTCGTCTAAAATACAGACAGCTTCTGATGAGTAAACTCATTTGCTTGATTAGGGGCAGTTGTTTTTTTAAAAGACGATGCTCTCTTTAGAAAGTGAGTTGTCACAGTTACCTTACGAGTGAATGAAGCTAGCCGCCCCACTACACTAGGTTCCGTGACAACATAACTCGACTGTCATAACCTAAGATGTAAGAGTCTTTATTGACCGTAAAACGAATTTGTTGCCATTTCATCTCGTAAAACAAAAACACGAGAGAAGCACTAAAAACCTAGTAAAACACATAAAATAATCAAAGCCTAAACATGCAAAATGTAAAACAAATACCTAAAACCACGAAAAAAAAATATAAAATGCTTTTATATCCTTATAAAACTGTTGGCAAGACTCAATGTTGTCTGCTGTAAAAACGATCACCTGCATCTTTTTGTCCAACATTTGATAACAATTGCACCACCTGTAGGTTCACTAAATTCAACTTTATTACTAAGAGGATGATGATAAGACAACATAACCGATGCAATTTTCTTTTCTGTTACCCTTTCCAGCAGCTCTGCAATTGAACTTAAAACCTCTGACTAGCACACTTTCTTAGCTTTCATAATTACACTATTAAGTTTTTTTTTGCTCTATAAAACAGGTAAATAAGGGTGGGGCCTTATTTAAAGTCATTGAGCTTACATGCGAAAAAACATTCATAGATTCACTTTTGAAGAATACAGTGTATGTGAGCATCCCACTGTAACTTGTAAGTAATCTTCAACCCAAGTTAGGAATTAACTCGTTCAGCCGTTTCACTGTTCCTTATAAAGGGGACGTTTTTCAGCCTAGTTACTTGTAGGAAAGGTTTTTATTTGTTATAGCCTTTGCGAAAGAGGAATTGCATTTACAAAGTTTGGTGAAACTTCCATTCAATCTGAGATGTATTTCTTGAGATATCCGTAAGTCAAGTTACCAGGGATTTGTTTCACAACATTATATAGGACAGCAGAGATTATATCACTTCCTCACGTGACCGAGGAATGCTTTGTTTCCCTTAGTTTGTTTCAGACTGCTGTGTTGACCTTGATGTTTAAAGGGATAGATTATCCCCTCCCTGTTGCCAATACAAAGTCTTTAAACTTCCCATGCAATCCCATTTTGATAACATGGGATTTTTGAGGAAATTAGCCGAAAGTTTTCCAAGTTGAGGATATGACATCACATGGGCCTGCTTCAAGTTTACTGTCTGTCAAAAAATTTATTGTACTTGGCTCATATTTTGCGAAGCTTTCATTAGATTTCAATGAAAAGTCCACCAAAATGCTTAGGATAAGTACCCCCTCCAAACATATGCGAACTTAAAATGTTCTTAAGCTCCTCTTTTGAAGATTAGACAAATTTCTATATCACGATTAACAAATGCACACTACCCGGCTAGCTCGCTTTGAAGGGATTGCATTGCATATTTCATATCTCTTGCCTCATTGCGCATAATTTCTGGGACCTGATTGGTCCAGCTGCCCCAAATTCTTCCTTACGATTGTCGCCATTTCTTGACTGCAGGCAACTCGACATAAACCCGTTGCGAAACCGTAGTCGAAGACACACGCACACTGTACAACTATGGGCGACGAAGTATTGCAGGTGCATTGCATACAGTCTGGCAGGGTACGGCTAGAATTAGCCTTAATTAATGTACAAATAATTCCGCGGCCCAAAGCAAACCACGTGATTATTACACGGTTGTACAGGAAGATAGCTCTCACAACGGTATAAACCCTTCCTCTGACCTTGATTTTTTACGATCTTCGAAGATGTTACTATTTATTGATGTAACCGTTAAGTACGGTTTATACCACCATTTACATTTTACCCCAATTTTATAACGATATACACCCTTGATAAATTATGTAAGTCAAAATTAGCTTCTTTTAGGAAAAATCTTCAAAAGTTTCTATAAGCTTGTATTAAGCCCATGAATTTGTTTACTTTACTGTATTCCTGCCTATTTAGCTTCTTTGTTAAGCCCGAGGGGTGTGTGCTGGGTTGGATTCTAGGACGGATGAGGTGGGATGGTGGGTTGTGTGTCTATTATCGAATTTTCTTTTGTTTTTCATCGTCTTATCATTCATCTTCGTGTATTCTTTTTTTTTTTTTTTCAAGGGACGGTCACTTCCCGACAAGCCCTTAACGGTTTCTAAGTGCACTTCCTTTCACTCTCTTTGTTACTTATTTACTTTGTTAATACTTGTTTTTAATCTTGTGTTGTGATTAACCAAAAATAAATAAATGGGATGAAATGAAATTGCGGTCTTATGTTTTCATTGTTTTATTTAATATAGGCAATGCTGGAGACTATCGAGGGAGAAAACGTCCACGACCGATGGTTTGACAAGACGTGTACCTACATCTTCTTTGAAAATGGAGTAAATACTTATTCAACAGATGTAAGCTATTTTTGAATAATTTTCCTACTTGTCCTTGCCCTGTTCTCTCACCCCAAACAGAACCAATTCTCCTTACCTTCTTACATAAGCCCCTCCAACAATTGTCTGAAATTCATCCTCATCCAGATACAATCTCAGATTATTGCTTCAGGGTGTGTATACAAAAGCTCTATGTGTATACCCAAAACACTCTCATTACAATTCATGCTGTGTAATATAAGTTTTGGTAATCTGCATTGTTTGAATTAAGTATCAATGAAAAAAACTGGGCCAATGGAGAATTTCTGTACCCCCCTACAAGAAGTGTAGTTTGGGGTGAGAGGATTGGCCCTTTAAGGACAGTGACATTTCATTTGATTTTTATTGTATTTTGTTTTGTGTTTTGGTTTAGTTTGGCTTGGTTTGGTGTGGTGCGTTGTTGTGTTGCGGTGTGGTGTTGCGGTGTGGTGTGTTGTGATGTGGTGTTGTATTGCACTGTATTTTATTTAATTGTCGTTATTTAGTTTCATTACATTCATTCGTCGTAGAAGGACAGTGAGCAGTTAATGGAACCGTCCGAAGAAAATTATGTCCCGCCTAAAATTGAATAACTTATCTTCGGTTGTTTAATACAGGAGTTGAACTCTTGTAACGTGTCAGTAACTGCCGTTATTTTATTTGTGTTGTTACGGCTTGGTCGCAATTCAAACCAATAACAACGAAAGACCACAGAAGAGCGAGATTAAAATCAACAACTTAATTATTATTCACCTCTTACTTCCTTAAATTTACAACAATTAATCTTAAATCTACTTACAATCTTTTACAGCTTAAGGTATTACTCTTTGTCCAAGGGGTAGTGTTGTTAGCCTCGATTGTACAGCAGCACAGCGTAGGACTCGGTTCCGCGAAGGCAGGATGAAGACTATAGTGATCGGTAAATGGCGACACAATTTCAGCGTTAGGCGGCGAAGCAGACGTCTGGTTTCTGTATTATCTGTGTATCTTCTGTTCTCTTCTCTCCCTGTCACACTGCTTGCATGACCTTTTATATATCTGGTAGTTCTTCCAGAAAAGTCTGGAACTCACTCTAATGGAAACGTCTCGTTTGAACTCGTACAAAACAAACAGCGAACGTTCTGGGCTCGGTAACCCATAACCACAAGTTGGCTATTATTAGGCCATTACATCATACAGTAGTTTCCAGTCACTGTGCGAATGTTCTCCGGGGTTACCCGTTGAATATGCTCGAGACTCAGACAACACCGATGCCAGCACTTTCTAGAACTCTCCACTTGCTCGTCCGTGGATCCAATCTGGTTGATGTCGTCTCGTAACAGTGTGTATAGTTCATTTCATTTCATTTGTTTCATCGTAACGACCAATAATAACAATATTTACATATATACAGTGTTGTAACAAATTACGTTTTGAAAGTTACGAAAGGAAGTACTCTAAAAAACCTTGGTTGGCTTATGGGACAGAGCACTCCCTGTGAGAAGTACAAAGAGGAAAATAGTTCGCGTCTGACGTTTTCCAAGTGGACACTTCTGGCTGCAGAATATCAGTTCAAAGATGTTTCATATGGTCTACAGTGATCACACAAGGCTGGTCCTGTACCTTACTATACTTAAAGCGTTTATATACATTAATTCGATACGTAGTCGGGGTATCCCGATCTCAGTTGTATGTACTATAGAATTGCATCAGTCAGTCATAGGGCGTTCCCTGACAGCAAGAGGCAGGAAAGACTGTGTGTCATGCATGCCAAGGAGGTCGGGTTACCATGACTATGCGATTCGGTGACATCTGATCGATCCGTGTCAATTATTGACAGTTTGAATTTTCATGACTACTAGATACTTTTGCCAGAGCTTTCACTTTGGGTAACTTTACTGAATCTTAAAGAAAAGACGAAAGACCACCCCTTTTGACTTAGTCATCCCAAGTTTGTTCTCCGAAGTAAGTTATTGAACGGTAGAAAAGTCAGGGCAATTAAAATAGTAACGGTTTTAAACGCCAAACACGATACAATTCTGGCCAGGGAACAACACCCTCGAAAATACTAAATTGTTGATGACTACAGTGCCTTAGCATAAACAGCCACTGGTCATCTTCAAATCTGAATGTCAATGACGGTACGTCACAGTCATTACCTAATACGGGATTGCCACGGCACAAATATACACCTTCTCTTTCTCTCCATCCTTACTTAAAAGCAGTCGTTCGGCACCTCTAACATATTTTACCAGTAGTCCACAGAAATGCTCAATTGTTACATCTTATTTATTGACCTTGAATTTACAAATTCAGAATAGCTAATATTACCCACATCCAATACTAAGAATACTTGTAGTTACACATTGTGGCCTTGAATCCTCAGCATGATATACCCTGAAACAATAAACTAGCATTGTGTCAATGAGTTTCAGACAGATGTTGGTCACCTGCGTTATACGCCTCATAAAGAAAAGATTCTTCCAGATTATTTTCGATCATTACCTACACGGGAATTTCTTCTGTTTTATCGCGCTTTTTTTAATGGAAAGAGTACACTCTGAAAACTTCTGGAAGCAAATGCCACCCACCCTCTTCGCTGCGTACGGCCTTGATATTCTGCATCTCTGTACACATCAATCAGGTTCTTTTTGTAAGATTCTAACTTGATGCTAGGCTTTCTCTTGGAAAGTAGTGAA
Organism: Holothuria scabra; assembly: GCA_037179385.1. Taxonomy (NCBI): domain Eukaryota; kingdom Metazoa; phylum Echinodermata; class Holothuroidea; order Aspidochirotida; family Holothuriidae; genus Holothuria; species Holothuria scabra. The sequence continues at coordinate 8,756,986 of CM074179.1, forward strand.
ACTTTTTAAATATTTGACATCACTCCTGCATTTGCATAAACATCTACGTTGAAATTGGCCCGATCGTTTTACCCCTTTTGATAACTTACCCCAACAATGCCTTTTCTTTTCTAGGTGACAACATATAAAATTCGTTCGTGTCGGTGTGTCATAGAATCCCATCTAGTTGCTATAGTCTAATTCATTGAAATTTTCATGAACGATGTGAAGGACGGCCTTGAAATTCAAAATTTTGACCAGGGGTGGCGCCAGCGGGGGGGGGGGGGGGCACACCCCTACACCCTCGTCGGGGAAGGTCGGCGGTTTCATCGGGGAGGTCTTAAAATAAAAAATAATCAATAAAAAAAAAAGAAAAAAATCAAAAGAAAACGAACCTGCAAGGACAGAAATTACTGGATGGGTGAACATACGTTTTGTTTGGAACTCCATTTTAATACATATCGGAGTCGATTTTCAATCACTTCTTCTTTCCTCGGTTAAACCTCATTTCATGTACCTTGTCCTATCTCCTCCCCTTTCGTGGAAGGACCGCAATTTCCTTCGGGGAGGCCTTACAATGAACGTAAAGGACTGAAGTTAGTGGATAGATGATCGTGAACTTTTTTTTCTTTTTTAACTATTTTATTCTTTTGTAACGGTATTTTGAAGCCTATCTGAATGTGTTTTAATCACTTCTCACTAGCTCTGTTATCCCTCATCTCCTGTCCTTCCCCCTGTTGTTGAGAAAACCCAATTTCGTCGTGGAGCCTTCATCTGCATGTCCACGTTCAACGGATAAAGGTGCGGGCCTTATAAACTTCAGTCATCGGGACGGTCTTCTTGATTTTGCTCACTAAAAGATAATATTCCTCAAGGAAACTCACAATTCCGAATTTTCCTGACAAAAACAGACGAGATATTGTTCAAGTGCATGCAGTGACCAATGTTCTGCCACCTGGCCTGCCCCGACAGTCGAATTCTAGTAACGGTAATGAAAATCAGACAGGCCGTTTCAGCTACACATAGGCCGATGATAAACAGTAGTATGAAAATGTCTCCTAATAAGTCTGACTGAAAATTCATTTGAAGCCACATTGTAACGAAACATACTTTCAAAAATTCAAATACATAGAAAGGAAAACCATTTATAGTCTGGAGTTGGGGAGGTCACGTAGAAAATCTCATCTTTTTAGCGGACCTTGCGATGGACTACAATGACGATTCCTAATACGGGCAAAAACAATAGTATGTTTTCAATTCCGTTGCAGAGTTTTCCTCCGAAAAGAGGCAAGAACATTACATCTAATTAATTGCAGCAGTACCCTGTTATCTGGTAATTTTCTGATCACTTAGCAAGTTGGGTATTTTGGTTTCGATGATAAGAGAAACCAATGCAATCATGATGGCGTGCGTGTGTATGTATGTGTGTGTGCGTGTGTGTGTATGTGTGAGTGTTTGTGACAATTTCCTTGTTAACACGATATGTCAAGATAGGAATGTGTGACAGTTTTCAAACTTGGGACATAGATGCGCCTTATTGAGAGGAAGAACCCTATTGTTTTTGGTGGAGGTCAAAGGTCACCTGGGGTCAATGTCTGAAAACCTTGTTAACAAAATATCTCAAGATAGGAAGCTTGGATAGATTTTATATTTGGTATGTGGATACGTTATAGTCAGTAGATTGTCCCTATTGTTTTGGGGGTAGTTCGAAGGTCATCTGGGGTCACCAGGGGTCAACGCCTGAAAATCTCGTTAACACGATATCTCAAGGTAGAAAGCTTGGATAGATTTCATATTCAGTATGTGGATGAGTTATGGTCAGGAGATTATCCCTATTATTTTTGGTGGAGGTCAAAGGTCATCTGGAGTCTCCAGGGGTCAAAGTATGAAAACCTTGTTAATACGATATGTCAAGGTAGAAAGCTTGAATAGATTTCATATTGAGGATGTGGATGCGCTTTAGTCAGTAAATAGTCCCTATTGTTTTTGACAGAGGTCAAAGGTCATCTAGGGTCACCATGCAGGGGTCAAAGTATGAAAACCTTGTTAATGGGATATCTCAAGGTAGGAAACTTGGTTAGATTTCATATTTGGTATGTGGATGCGTCATAGTCAGTAAATGATCCCTATTGCTTTTGGCGAAGGTCAAAGGTCATCTGGGGTCACCAGGGGTCAAAGTCTGAAAACCTTGTTTATGTGATATCTCAGGTTAAGTAGCTTTGATAGATTTCATATTTTTTATGTGGATGGGTTATGGTCAAGAAATGGTACGTAATGTTTTTGATGGAGTTCAAAGGTCATCTGGGGTCACTGCTGGTCCAAGTCTGAAAATCATGCTTATGCAATATCTCAAGAGAGGAAACTTGGATAGATTTCATATTTGGGTATGTGGATGCATTGTGGTTAGAAGATGGTCCTCATAGTTTTTGGCAGAGATGAAAGGTCATCTGGGCTCTCCAGGGGTCAAAGCCTTGAAACCTTTTTAAATGTGATCTCTCAAGATAGCTGTTTGTCCATTTGTCTGTCTGTTGTTTGTCATTCTAGCTATGTGCGGCTTTTATGGAGATCAAAAGGTCATCTGGAATGACAAAATTATTTTTTGAACATGCTAGTATAACATTTGAATGAGAAGATAATAGTGCATGTTGGCACTCTTTGAAACGGAATATTTATGTATCATCGAAACCTCAATGAATTTTTGCATTCTGGTTCTATGGAAGTGAAACTTTACTTTTAAAGGAAAGCTCAAAATAACGACTGCTTCATTACTAGTTACAAGTCTGGGATGCCTGTTCCGGCTGTCTGAGGGGTTATAATTTTTAACAATTTTCTGTACGCTGCGCACCGATTGATGGTGGCGCTCCGCTTAGATAGAGTGTTTTGGTCGAACAGATTACTTAACAGAACATTGCAAGTTTGCAAATTGTTCTTCGTTTTGGGACAATATTATGAAGTTGAAAATTTCATTGCGAAAGAAAGCTCAAAAAATGACTGATTTGTTTTTAGGTACGAGCCCGGGAAATGCCATTTCCTGCTGTCTGGAGGTTCTCAATTTTTAAAAAATTCTGTGTTCTGCACTTTGATAGTCTTTCGGGCAAAATTACATTTTTCAGACAAAAGAGACAATTCTGCCCCTCCCAAACTGAAACGCTCCCGAGCGTCTATGCAATATATAAAACATAAAATTTTAAATGTATGGTGGGAATTTTCCCGATATGGTCCGAAGGCCTTAATCTGCATGATGATATTCAGTAACCCCAACCAAACTACAGATGACGCCCTACTTGATTTTCTTGTAAGAAGACTAGATACTTCCATAAAACCGGTAAATCTGTCACAAAATTACAAGTTTTCTCCAGTATAAGCTTCAGATTGGTAAAATTGGGAAAATTTTCCAATTTCGATGGATACTCCGTACAATAACTAACCAAAGCCAACTCTGTTAATCACCCCAACAATCTACCTAATTTCGCTCTTGAAAGTCATATCACTTAATAAATAACCCAAATATTTCATAATAACTGTACTCCCAAACCAAATTTTCTTCCATTAAATTCCAAAATTTCTCCAATAAAATGAGCTCTAAATTTTCAAATCTTCGTTCCAAAAAAGAGAAAAATGTAGGGCAACCTAGTCTCATGTTGAAGCCTTAGTAGGTACGCCTAGTACGATTAGATGCGTAACCCCAAAATATTTACAGCTGTCGCCTATATAACGATCTTTATTTTTGCCATATGGAGGACAGATCCTTCAATAAACACCCCAACTTTTTAATGGTCCTCTCAAAAGCAAAGTATCTTTAAAAAAATTTAAATTTTGTCTTCAAAATAAACTCCAGATTTTTAAGTACTTGTTGAAAAAAAGGCCAAAAATTTCGCGCGCTGCGCGCGCGCCTAGAAATCTGTTAATGCACGTCCCACCGGGACTAACTCAAAGCCTTTGTCGGGGCCTTGAAATGCTGGCGTCCCTGTAGGGGAAATCCTGACGCCACCCCTGATTTTGACCCAACACACGAATATTTTCTAGATGTTACAATCGAGTCTGTCCAGATGTCAGCAAAATTCTACTTACTAGCTTGAAGTCGTGAGCTCTTGTGGAGAACAGTATTAAATTTATTGCAGCTTTGAAATCAAGTGTCTATATTCGTTAGTGTCTGCTACTCTATTAAATGTATAAAATTATGTAGTAAATTGTTAATATATTTCGTTTCAGCATACTGCATACGATGGAATGGCGGCTTTCCGATTGGCTATCCATAACCAGAACGAATTCAATAACAACTTGACGGAGTGGATGGTAAAATATTTATAGCGTTTGCTTTTTTAAGAGAACACGGCTCAACTTTTTGAACAGTGTAGGTTGACTAAACACTTAATTAAATATGGTTTAAGGTGTGACAGTATTTGATTCACAGAAATTCAGACGATAGCACCATTATTGTGATTGGCAAGGATGACTCGTAGCACTGAAATGTAAGTTTAGGCTACAGTACATGATATGCAGGAGTCTACACTCATTTTGAGAAAAAAAATTACACAGTGAGAATCTGTCTTTTGGTCAGTTTGCCCTAATTTCCAGTAAAGATGGATTTGAGGTCATTTGCTGCTCACGAGCTTAAGATGTGAATAATTACCCTACTTGCACTTGAACATAAGCAAGACGGCAGGATTTGGGCAAGTCGCATTGCATGTTAATTTCATTTTCTAGTACTACGTCCTAACACTCTCTAACAAACATTCTGACACTCAGTTGGACAAACAGTGAACAAACACTTTGGTCAAGAAGGAACCAAAACAACAGCGGTTAAATTTTGCAACATGGTTGCTTTTATCCTATCAGGGTAATGAAGACACACAGGATGCAAGCATCATCCCGGAAGAACTTATATTTGTTATCGATGACACCGTGGAGCAAGCCAAAGAGGTCGCCCTTAATACTTACAAGCAAATAGTGAGTCAAACCCTTTTTGTGTTCTAGAGATAGTAGTGACAATAGTATACCAATTTTAAGATTGTAACATGCGACTAAATGTAAAGGAGGATATCGGCCTTTTGGGCCAAGATCATTCGTAGTTTCTGCTCTTGTAGTGCTTTCTACAATCCTCAACAAAAATACATGGGACAGCCCCCGCTCCCTGTATCTATGTTGAAGAGTCAGGACGCCTTGGGCTACGCTACATGATTGGAGAGTAAGGGGGGGGGGTGGTGATTCGTCCATTGCTTGGTGTTCTTGCTTTGTCTATTATTTTTGTCGTGGATTTTAGAATGAAGCCATGCACGCTGTCAAGGATGTAAATGATCCCTTTTTCCAAAAAGTACCAAAAATAAATGAGTTGTGGGATGCCGCAGTGAGTACCGCAGTGAATGTCGTTTTTGGCCGAGACAAAATGATATTGACAAAAGCTACTCGTAGGAAAAGTCCATGCATACATAATAGCAGCAAGTACATGAAATACAGTTTCAAATTCAATAACGCCACAAAAAGAGTTGGGATGAGGGTAAGAACATCTCCTCGGAATCAAAGACTGATATACTGCATATATTTTGAACTTAACAAGATCTGGCGAAAGCATTCGAAAAATAATTGAACAGAATGAACAATATACCTATGAAATGAAAGCTTGAGAAAATAGTTATCAAGAAGCTGTATGATGACGTGTACGCCAGTTAGGTTGACATATAACTGTTCCACCCTGTCGTTGTCCAGTGTACCTGCCTATTTCACAATATTATCCTATGTTTTGTCTATTCCTTGCAGGTAGGAACGGTTGACATTACCGGAAGTCACATCGAATGCAGTCGGAAGTGGGTCAAGAGTAAAGGTTTCTCTCCCGATGCGTTCATGCAGATGTCCATCCATTTAGCATATTTCACCAAATACGGAAGGTATCGACATAAATTGAATTCTACATCACTACACTAAACAACGGTACTCCATTAATCGATACTGCTTGAATTGTTTCAACGTGATGAAAGGTCATACAACCGAAGTGTATTACAACTTAGTTCTATAACGTTACAGAACATATAAACATGAAAGACCACATACAGAGGTCGTTTTGATGCAGGGAAGTGCGATTATCTTAAAGGCAGATATTCCCCAACCCAAACAGCCCTTATTTCTCAAACCTATATCCTCTTCAGTTACAAATGTCTGATGCATGCTTCCAAAACAAAATAAATGACTTCAAAATATGGAGAAGAAAGATTTCTTGAAGGAGATGAAAAACATTTCGATAGCATGTCGACCTCCGAAGAGTCTAATTTTGAACCGAATGTAATTTCCGTATAATTAGCCAGTTCAGAGTTATAACTGCCCTATCAGGTCAAAGGGGTAGGTTTTAGAAAACTAAACGTGTTGTTCGCGGCAACGATTGGAACTGGACAATGCCATGGCAAAGAAGAAAATTGGCTCCACTTCAGAAAAAATATTGCCGAGACGATAAAATTATGGGACACAGGGTTTGCATACTGGAATTACAAAGTAAATGTACCATGTGTACCTTTAAAATGATAATCTTGATTTTAACTTCCATTTCGATCGCTGTATAAGTACGAGCCTCAGCGCGTGCTAGCAGGAATCGAATGGCGAGGCCTACTGGCTAACCGTACACGACGGAAGTCGTTTGCGAAAATTTACCATGCAAAACAAGCTTTTCAATCACCTCCCTCAGATATCCTACTAATGTGGCATCCTAAGATCACCTTAATTAATCGAAGCCACAGCTTCGATTGTAGGAATTGCTCGTTCAGTCACGTGTTTTCGTGCCTTCGCAAGCGGTCGGTGCGGATGAATATTAAATCATGTTCCGTTTGGATTCATATTGCAATCTCGAGCTGTTCGTTCGTACAATGGAACAGCTGCGCAGTCATGTTAAGTTGTTCTGTAGGGGGATTTTTCAACAAAGTTTAACTATTTCTATATAAGGGGATTTGCTCGAACAACTCCTGTATAGTAAGGTGGTAATGTGCAAATAAAGAAGTAGTTCCACATTCAAAGGTATTGTTCTGCATTGAAGGCTTCCTCTCTGGTTGAAAAAAGGTGTAAATATAGTTTGAAAACAATTCATACCGTTCAGGGATTTCAAAATAAATTTCAAAGGTTGCATTTTCCAACATACGACAACTTTGTTTTGTCGGAACTGTTTCATGAAGCAACTTCATCGACGACCAACTTGCCATCGCATAGAGCAGCTAGTATTAGTGTACTGTACTGTACCCCGTCATTGCTAGCTATTGCGACGACTGCGACCGATTGTGACCAAGGCCAGTCGCCAAGTTCAAGGTAATTTGCCATTGATTCCATACCGTTATTGTATTTTTAATTTTGGTTTTAGTTTGTCAACTTAAACGGAAAACAACCTACCCACGGTATATAAAACTTGTCGTAGTCTTGCCCAAACACAGTTAGGCTAGGTAGGCCAAGTTATACTATAGCCGAACGTTACACAACAAAACAACGCTAACATCAGTGATACTGTTACTAGTGTTAGGCATGTCCTAGTACGAAAGGTGCTCCCAGCGTAGACTCTGCAGCTAGTTTGCTGTAGGCTAAAGGTTATTACAGGATAGTCAAGGAAGTCCAGGGTCGATAATTTTGCGTAGTGTAAGGCCTGCGTCATCACCAATAGTGTATCACACAGTGAGACTCTGAGACAAAGTTCAACGAGCAAAGATTTCAGGGCAACTTATAAAAGTAGGCCTAACACATATGCAGGTTGGGTTAACTGAATAGCTTATCCATATCGTTACGTGCAGGTGATTGAATATTTGGGTTGCCATTAACTGAGGAGGCCCCATTACAACTTACAAGCCTAACTTAACTGTAACAGCATAGCCTAGTAGACTTGGGCCCTAGCTGGTTACTGATATTGATAAGGTTTGGCACCAGTTACTTTCCCCTCCGTACAAAACATTTTTCTCCCCGCAAAACATTACTTTCCTCTGCTAACAGTTATTGGGGCAAATAATCAAAACATCTGAGACTCATTTTTAGTTTGGAATGATGTGATACTGATATCTTTGAATCATTCATGATTCTTTAACAATTTTTGTTTAGACTTTGTACAATGTAAATCAACATAGCCAACAATTCTTATTGATGTAACTAGCCTAAGTCTTCAGCCTGTCAAAGCTAAGGTTCAAGAATTTGAGGCATATACATAACTTCACAACAGTGTTACACAACAGGTTTTATTTTAAAAAGTGTTTTGCACATACAGCACAATACAGTATTGTGGGTAAGAAATATGCTCTAATACGTAACTTCACAAGTCTCACTTACAGTGTTACACAACAAGTTTGTTAAAAGTGTTTTGCACACAATAGAGTATTGTCAGTCCTACATACCCTCAACAAAATAAACAAGCCAAATAGTCATTGCACTCTTCGCAGTTCAGTTACTTACACAGTAAAGTGCTGTCAGTCACATACGTACCACAACATCAACAACCCGTACCCACATCACTCTTTATTGAACATTCAGTAAACTCAGGACTTCGAACTTTTGCAATCAATAAATACATTAAGGCTTTGTTTTGTCTGTCATGCTCCCATTTTTAGTTACACTGCAGTGAAAAAATATAGCAAGCTGTGCTTAAGCCTGTGTGTAAGGTATCAAAAGCAAACTGCTAGTCCAGGACTGCTCTAAAAAGTACAGAATAAGTAGCTCAACATTAAACCACATCACAAATTTTTACATGAATGTGTGAGCCCTTTGTACTAACTGAAACTGTTTATGTTCAGATTTATGCCATTTCCTTCACTTTTGAACCTCTTTATCCGGTTGTTTCCATATTGGTTTCCTACTTGTTGATCTCGTTGTTTCCTTATTCTTAATCCAGTTGTTTCCATGTTGTTTCCTCATTCTTGATCCAGTTGTTTCCATATTGTTTGCAAATTCTTCAGTTGTTGCTTTTTTCAACACTGGACTGTTTATATGCTGACCTTGCTGTTTCCTTCTGTTTCCATCTAGTTGTTCCAATTGCTTCCAAACTGTTCAGTTTGTTCATACTGTTCCCAATTTCCAATGACATACTGATATCAATGAATCTGCTGTCTCTTCTTTAATATATATTCTGTACCACACTGAAGTCTGTCCTCATTTTGTCTGTTAGTCACAACTCCACTCATACTTCCTTTCACTTGCAATACTTGATTAAACATTACTGCTGTATTTTGGATGAAAGTGGTGATTTCAGCTTAATTTTTGTATGCCTAGCTAATAGAGTCTCTTGGGGCAAAACTCTGAAACTTATACATGAACATTTTCTTACATTAAATTAGGTCATTTGTCTGTTGCCATTCAAGATGCTTATTGCAACAGGTTCATTCCATCAGGCCTCCTCTATATTCTCACCAGAAACAAGAGGTAAGCAGTGTCTTACCAATGCTCTTATGTTCCTATCACACTGTAACATCAGCTCTCCAAGATCATACCAGTCTCTTGAACTAGACTTCATCTTAACTGTAGGAGACAGTATGTACTCTTTGCTACAATCAGTGCTTATGCAACAATCTCAGTGGTTACATTTCAGTCAGTTGCCCAAATACTTTTCAGTTTCTGGGTATAGTTTTCATAACAACTTTTCTTTTTTGTACTCAGGGTTAGTCAAACCAAACACATTACACATTCCTGACAATCTCAATACTTACGTATTAAGAGAAGCATTACAACAAGCATTCCAGGACATTGCAACATGTGCCATTTTGATCGTTAGTGGTAATACTTTTGCAATATATAGAGAGAGTTTGTCTTCAGCATATTACATGTTCACTCCTGACAGTAGGAATTTATCAGGCCTTCCAGTTGTCAATGGCAACAGCGTCCTTCTACAATTTCAATCTCTAGACCATCTGGTTGTGCATATTGAAATGTTGACAAGCTGTCTTACAAACAGCAGTGGTCCAGTTCAGTTTGATCTTTATTCTACTAAGGTGAAAATAATCAAAATGACAACTTTCAAAAGGTTACCAGAAGAGCACCGCTGTTGTGTAATAAAAGAAATGATTGCTAGTCCATTTCCTTCCTGCAGTCAGAAATCCTCAAATCCCAACGCTATTAATGACCAAGATAATACTTGCTCAGACATGACAAAATCACAGACCACAGCAGAATATGAGTTCCAATCAGATAATTCATGCATGAATGTCACAGCAAAAGAAAGAAACAACTCAACTTCAAGTACCAACAATGTCCAAAATTTAAAATTTCCAACAACTCCACTTGCTTGTGCATCATTAAATAGGCCTGGCAATATTGTCATTACAACTGGTTCATTTCACCAAGGGTCTTCAGTTTTCTCGCAAAACACAAGAGGTCGACAGTGTATGGCAAATTCTCTCATCTTCTTGTCACTTTGTCAAATAAGTCCTCCACAAAGATACCTTTCCTCAGAGCTAGATCATATCCTAATCCAAGGGGACAAAATGTACTCCTTGATACAGTCACATCATCAACAACAACATCATTGGCTGTATTTTACTCAGTTACCAAAATACTATTCATTTGATGATCTCAGTTTCCATAACAAAATTTTTCGGTCTTACTCAGGACTTGTTAGCCCATACAAATCAAACAAACCAGACAATATTAGTACACACACTCTACTATGTGCCTTGGAGCAAGCATTCCAAATCCATACATGTGCCATTTTGGTCGCAAATGGCAATGCCATTGCCATATATAAGGATTGCTTGACCTCATCATTCTACCTGTTTGGTTCTCATAGTAGGAATTCAAAGGGCCTTCCAGTAATGGATGGCAAGAGCATTCTCCTAAAATTTCATTCCTTGCATACTCTCATTGTGCATGTTCAGACCTTGGCAATTTCAATTGCTGGATCTAATAGTCCTGTCCAGTTTGATCTACATTCAACGAAAGTAAAGCCAATCAAAGAGAGTACATTCAAGAGGTTGCCAAAAAATACCAAATGGTGTGTGATGAGCATGACAACTAATGTCCTCAGTTCAAGAGGTGAAAGTATGCCAAGTAACATTCTTGCAAACTGTGTTCCACCTGCCTCTTGTGAACATTATGTTCCTCTTGAAATTGAACCACATGTCAACCAACCAAATGATCCTCCCACCATTGCCACGGAAAATGGCCCACATCAACCAAATGTCTCTTCTGCAAAACATGGAACAAAACCTGCAGACCGCACATTTACATTTTGTTCTCCGGCTTCAAGCACAGTGCAGGTAAACAATACTTAAATCTCACATTTCAAGAAGTTATGTGAGGAAAAGCCAGTATTTGTTTGTTGCATTTGCAATCGACTACTCTTCAAGAATGGCGTAAAAAAGTTTCACCAAACCAGGTATGAGATGTCATAAGCTTGAAAACCATGAGTCCTTGTGATGTATCTCTTAGCAGTCCATTACTGGCAATTGATACCAATATGAACTTTTCCATCATACATCACAATGTGCAATCTCTACCAGCTCACTTTCAAGATATGATAGCCAACAAAGAGTTCATGGTGGCAGATGTTATATGTTTATCTGAAACATGGCTCCCTTCTCAAGAACACCACAATTTTGAAATACCAGGGTACAATTTGCATTCATCAAGCCTGCAAGGAAGAGGCAATGGTGTAGTGGTTTATGTTAAACAAAAATACCTCTATGATATTCATTCCATAGCTGCAGGCAACTGTTCATCTCTTCTACTTATTATCAATACAAGACCATCATTTCTTATTCTACTTATATACAGACCTCCTGGAGTCACATCTACAGAATTTTCAGAAATCCTATGTACAATATTGCCAAAACTGCAACTCTTCCCAGCTGACTACAAAATAATTTTAGGTGACTTCAATCATGACCATGCAACAAAGTCACCAATTTCACAGTTACAGACATACCTTCAGCTTATCCATGCATCAACCACGGCACACAGTACAATCCTTGACCCAATTTACATCTCACCAGTCCCTACAACTTATACTTTTGGGGTATTAAATACATATTACAGTTACCATGAACCAGTATATTTTGCTACACACATTGAATACTGAACATACCAACATTCAACATTACCACGCACATCTTGATCATTATACAAACACATTTCAGCAATATACATAAGTATTCCTGCACACAATTGGTAAAGTACAGTACTTATTGTTATACAGTACACCCTTTCATGTTCTTTTGTCAAACAGATATTTGTACCCAGTTTGAATTTGCTTAAATTTCCTTCAGCAGCTTTGACACATCATTTTATGTCCATTTCTATTTTCAGATGCAGAACATAAAACACTTAACATCAAGTAATAACCAACAAAGTCCCTATCAACGGCCACTAAAAGTTACCATTGCAACAAGGTCAGACGTCATAAAGTACGAAAAAGACAATACTGACAAAACCATGATGTACTTAGCATTCTGTGATGACTCCGGCCATATAAAGGCAACCCTCTATGAACCAAGCAAGATTGACAATGTTGGAAATGCATTAAAAATTACATACTTCGTAATGACAAGACAATTGCATTGACATCACAATCGCAAATCTTCAAAACAGCACCGATGGTTGTTCCAGACAATATCATGCAAGAAGCCATCAACAGTGTGAGACCAGCCACTCCACCACCAATGCCCATAAATCAGATACACACATCCCCAGAGAAAACTATGACTTCAGTAATTGGAACTATCCAGCAGGTATGTGAATCTTTATCTGTATGTATATCTATCAGTGTAGTGCCAAAAATATTATACAAAAGTGAAATGACCAGTTTACAAAACCTATCCTGTTCAGGAAACAGTAGTAATTGCAATTACAACTATATATGACATATTGTATTGCAAAATATCTTCACAGTAACTGCAAGTATTACTCACCAGTTCAAGTAATGCCCATTTGCCTTGACATCGTAACCATGACGCTTTCAAAATGTGTAGTCTATGCCATAACAATTATTCATATTCATTTTGGGATGTCTTTTTGCTACCCAGGATGAAGTTCCACGGAGTGTAGTTGTGCGCGGGGAACAAGTGCCTGTCCGTACGCTGGTTATCAGTCAACATGAACAGAACATCAAATTATCACTTTGGAGACAAGATGCAGATGCTCCAATCCAGTCTGGTGATTGTGTATCTTTTACGAACCTCCTAGTGAAAAAATATCAAGGCCAAAACCAACTATCTTCCACAACAAGGACAAAAATCAAGGTACCAACCCTATCTAATGCACACTTTCAGTTCAAAGTCTCTAAATGCATCACCATATGGTACTTGATGTGGTGTCTACCAATAAAGAAGAAGCTATGTTTTTTTTTTTCCATTTTTACCTATTTTCCTCTCTAAATCCACAATTTTACTTACATGGAGCGTGACAAAAAAAATCACATCTGCCTGTTTGTCTTTCCGCAGTTGTTCACAATGCTTCTCCACCCGCATCCTTTGGATTTCTTTAATATTGGACACAATGTTCCTTGGATGATGGGCAATTTTAGCTCACCAGGAATTTTTGGTCCAAGGTCCCATATTGGCCCAATGGCCCATTTTATGAAATTGTCCAAAATCTTTCTCTTCCAACCAGGTCTTCAATTTTGAGATACCCAAATTCAATTGCCAATTTTTGGCTTCCCAAGATAAAGAAAGGGAAAAAGATAAATCTATTAAGGTAGAATAGAACACCACACCTACCGTATCACAATTCTAACTTCCTGAGGACTGGCATTTGTACCATGCTGGAAAATCTAAAACTCGGTGCCTGCCCAGCAGATCCTCGTCTTTTTGATCATTGATTATTTGATACTGTATTTGATACTCTCAGAGTATCCCAGAACTTTGGCTCCACCATGCACCACACACATTAAGGTCCATTTACTGATATATTGCAGGTTGATTTTAATTCACATTGTAGCTGTCAAAGGACATTAAATAAAAAATGTAAAGGAGCTGGACATTTTTCGTAACATTCTGGGACCTACCTTCACAGTATTCAAACCTGTCTAAAAGGAAAAAAATTCAACCATTTGCAACACCATTAGCCAACACCAAAATTGTCCAGCTACATTATTTCACATCATGACACATTTTGAAAAACAATAAATGATAACTCTCATATTCTTTCAATTTGTTTTTCATAGAAAACAGAAATGCCACCAGAGGAAATTGAGGAACAAATCATCGCCTACATAACTAATGAAAACACAGTCTAGCTACTCTTGGCCACTGATACCACAGTCAACATACAACAAAATTTGATCCGCGAGACACTCCAAGTTGATGACAATCAGGACTGGCAACAAAAATTTCAAACCATGATCCAAGTCACTGCTAAGATGACACTTTACAACAATGAGGCTGTTAAGATATCCTTCATCAGAGACTAGAGCAACTACCTCAAAGTATACTACTATCAGGAAGCCATTAAAGTTCCCAGTCCTGGCAAATTAATACTCTAACATCAGCTTGACTGCTGTTCTACACTTCAGTTTCAGTCCAACCACTTTACCTTTCAATTATCTGTTCCAGCTATTTCATTTGCCATTCTTACCAACTCGTTATTGTTTTTTCCTTCATTCTTAACTGTACTATAGCACATTGGAAAACAGAGCTATTCCATGGTGTGGCATTTTATTGGCCAATTTTACCAAGTTATTAGTATTTTTACTTTTACAATTAGAAAGGTGTTAGTATTTTTACTTGTAAGATTAGAAACAGACTACCTCTTCTTTCAGACCAGTGAAAGCTAAGGTGATAATCTGTACAAAGTATTTTGTTGGCCAATCTTACCAAGGTTCAATTGTTTTTACTTTCATTATTTTATGCTACGATACCAGTCAAAGCTAAGATGACAACAAATCAGGTGTTCAGATATCCTTCATGAGAGACCAGCACAACCACCTCAAAGTATTGTACTATATGGGGAAGCCTTTAAGTTTTCTTCCCTGGCAAATTAATACTCTAACATTAGTATGTCTACTGCTACTGTACACTTCAATTTCGATTCAACCAGACATTTTCCTTCACCTGTACAAAGCGTTTTATTGTTCCATCTTACCAAGTTGTTATTGTTTTTATTTTTCGTTCTTAACTGTACTGAGCAAGATTGGCAGACAAGGCTTTTTCATCCTGTGATATCAATGAACACTAAGATGACAATGTGTGCAAAGCATTTTATTAGCCAATCTTGCCAAGTTTTTATTGATTAAACTTTGATTTTAAACTGTAATGGAGCACAGTTGGAAAAAAAGGCCATTTCATGCTATGATACCAGTGTAAGCTAAGGGGCTCTTTACAACAATAAGACTGATAATATTTCCTTCCTGGCAGACTAAAACAACAATATTAGGTACTGTACTATGACAAAACCTTCAAATTTCCAGTTGTGCCAAATTGTGCTCCAACATCAGTCAGCATGTTTACTGTTACTGTACACTTCGGTTTCAGTCCAAACAATTTTTTTTCGTTATCTGTGCAAAACATTTTAATGGCCAATCTCACAAACTTTTTTATTGTCTTTATTTTCATTTTAAAATGTCCTGTACAACAGTCAGAAAAGAAGACTTCCATGCTATCAAACCAGTGAAAGCTACACTAATATGACAATCTGTTCAAAGCATTTTATTAGCCAAATGTTAAGTTGTTATTGATCTTAATTTTTTTCTTAGCTGTACAGAATCAGTTGGAAACAAGGCTACAGCATTTTGTACTATGATACCAGTAACAGCTAAGATGACACTTGCTCCACAACAAGGTTGTTATTAAGATATCCTTCATGAGAGACTTGACTCACAGGGAGCAACAACCTCAAAGTATTCGGCTGTAAATAAGCTGTTCAACTTAACTGTTCTGGCAGAATATTCCTCTAACATCAGCACATTTACTGCTACTGTACACTTGGTTTTCAGTCTAAACATTTTTCCCATCATCTGTACAAAACATTTTTCAAATGTTACAAAAACTTCTTACACTGCTGCTGCATCATCCAACACAACCCCTACCACTACCACTACTACAAAGATCCGTCCAACTATTTGTATTTCAGTATTTGTACATAGAATTTTATTGGCCCACCTTGCCTAGTAACATCACTTACTGACAACTTCATTTTCCACATAATTGTAACAGTCATGTAACAATCTCAGCAAGCATAATATCATTCCAAGTCAATTTTCAACTTGGTGACCAAATATACCTCAAAAATACTGCAATGTTCCTTACTGTTACATCCTGTAATCAACTCGTAAAAGAGATTATTATGCAATTAGTAGTATATTTCCCATTCCTATCCATTAGTGCTTCACTACCATGTTTATGTCATTAATCATTTCTCTAATTGTAAGCAACAATATGGCTTCCTGCCTAGGTAAGATCAGTGAGAAATTGTATAGATCCTACAGCTCTCAGATTGAAAACATTGGAAGTTGCTAATCATTAATTCAAGTTTGTTTATATTGTGTTACATCAGTCAGTCTTACATAAAATTAGCTATCATGATTGCTACTGAAAAGTCAATGTAAATAAATCTATACTCCAAGTTGCATTAATCAAAAATAAACACAAGTTCATCAGAATTCAAACTCTTGTCATGGTTTCTTTGTCTACCAGTGCATTCAAGTTGTTTTAATATCCACTAAATATCTTGTGAAGAAAATCTGCAGGTATTTTAACTGCATTAATAAAATTATTTCAATCATTATGCTTTTGTTGTTAAGAAGTTACCCTGCCTTTTCCATTCTGGAATGATCCATTATTTTCATGGCTAAATCCAAATCAAAAGAAACAAAAAATTTTAAAAGTTACTGGTCTGTGCTGTTTTTTTTTTTTTTTTTACAGCCATTTCATAAAGTTGTCAGTAATAACTTGCAACAGGGTTGTAAAAAAGAAGCAAACAAAAACAAGTAACCTTTTCCAGTTTCTTTTAAGTTGGTCCTATCCATGAGTGACAATAATGGATCATTCCAGAATAAAGGAGGCGGGGCAAAGTTCTTAACAACAAGGGCATAATTCTTGAAATACAGTAAATTAATAAATGAAGTTTTAATATTGACAGATTTTCCCTTCTAACCATTCTTGACAAATCATCACATTTCAACAGCAGTCCCAGTAACTAGTTGCATTAACCATCATCCCCACCTTATGCCCCCCACAACACGAGTACTTTCATTTAAACACCAGTACGCTGTAGTATACATACTGGTTTTTCTCACATAGATCTCAATCAAATTACAAAGAACCATGCCCACACCCCTCCCCCTGCATGTGTTGGGGATATTCCACTTTCATCGAGGAACCAGTCCCAACAATATATTTCATTTTGTTAAGAAAGTCCCAAGTACTGTGTGCATATTTTCAAGGCTTCGATTAGTACTTGCCATGCAAGTACAACTCTCTAGTTAAACAATTATTCGCTAGTTTTTCACAAGAAACAGACTGTTTTTAAAAGTTATTTATCAAGACAAAGGCGGTGCGATCTTCTTACAAACTCAATGAGTATATACTCTATTGACCGCGGTCATGCACACGTAGAATCCGCACCGCGGTGCATGTTTAAATAAGTCGGTACCTTGAAGTCGTCCATTGCGTGCTAAAATACTTAGATTTTTGTGCATATCACTTTGTCTACGTACTTAGCAAAACCCTATGATGCAAAAAAGTTTGAATACGCTCATGTAAAGTATATTTACTGATCGAGTACTGAAAAAGCTAAGCGATCATCGTACCTTGTGTTTTAGCACTGTACGGCTAGTCGATGTGCGAAAAGGCCTGCACACCTTCACTCGCGATCCTGCGAAATTTTCGGTGTTTACCATACTTGCAAATATTGCGAGATATATTGCGTTTCTGTCGAAGTGAATCCGTATTATTAAGTCATTATCTTTACCATAGCCGATTTCTAACTTGTGGGGGCTGCCCGCAGACTGTGGTACTGCCAGTTTCACTACGCAGTGCAGTGCAGCATTGAAATCAGAGTACTCTAATGACTTTTGACCTGTTAAGCATCGCTGTACCTCTGAATTGGCTTATTGGATCAAATTGCAGTTTGGGGTGAGGAACGGTCGTCCTTAAAATCGCTTTTTTTTTGGTTTTGTTTTTGTTTTTATATACTTCTGTTCACTGTATGACACGTTCTCGTGTTGGTGTGTCGTTAAACCCCATCTAACTAACTAATTTTTACTTCAGTTTCCGTTATTTTGTTTAATGTATGATTAGACCCTATTTAATATTTCAGCCCTATTTAATTTTTCAGCCAACCTGTAGTTTCACGTGAGACGCTGTTGGTTAGCCTGGCTGCATAACTGAAATCCATTTTCAAGATTAATTACACGGTGTTGCTGCATCAGGCGCGTAGCCAGGATTGTGTCATGGGGAGGGTGTTCAAGTTGGTGTCATGGAGGTTGGGTTGGGGAACGATATGAGGGAAAAGTCTATGATAGAGAGAAAAACCGCTATTTTAGGTGGTTTTTTTATTCCTTGCCGTAGGCAGGCGAGGAATCTATGCGATGGTGATGTCGTGTGTGTAGGTGTGTATGTGTGTGTGTGTGTGTGTGTTTGTGACACTTTCTTGTAAACACGATATCTTAAGATAGGAATGTCCGACACTTTTCATATTTGGTATATAGATTTATCATGTTGAGAGGAAGAACCCTATTGTTTTTGGTAGAGGTCAAAGGTCATTTGAGGTCACCAGCGGTAAAATTGCGACAACTTCAAAAATAGCTTGTAAACACGATATCTTCAGATAGGAGTGACCGACAGTTTTCATACTTGGTGTATAGATTTGCCATGTTGAGAAGAAGAACCCTATTCTTTTTGGTAGAGGTCAAAGGTCATTTGAGGTCACAAGCGGTAAAATTGAGAAAACGCCGAAAATGGCTTGTAAACACGATATCTTCAGATAGGATTGCCCGACAACTTTCACACTTGGTATATAGATTTGTCATGTTGAGAGGAAGGTCCCTTTTGTTTTTGGTAGAGGTCAAATTCGTTTGAGGTCACCAGCGGTGCAATTGCGAAACACCGAAAATGGCTTGTAAACATGATATCTTCATATTTGGTATATAGATTTTTCATGTTGAGAGAGAGAAGCCTATTGTTTTTGGTAGAGGTCAAAGGCCATTTAAGGTCAATAGCAGTAAAATTGCGAAAACTTCGAAAATGGCTTGTAAACACGATATCATCAGAAAGGAGTGACCGATAATCTTCATATTTGGTATATAGATTTGTCATGTTGAGAGAAAGAAAGCCTATTGCTTTTGGTAGAAGTCAAGGTCATTTAAGGTCACCAGCGGTAAAATTGCGAAAACACCGATAATGGCTTCTAAACATGATTTCTTCAGATAAGAGTGACCAACACTTCTCATGCTTGGTATATAGGTTTGTCATGTTGAGAGGAAAAAGCCTATTGTTTTTGGTTGAGGTCAAAGGTCATTTGAGGTCACTAGCAGTAAAAATACAAAAACACCGAAAATGGCTTGTAAACATGATATCTTCAGATAGGAGTGACCGATACTCTTTATATTTGGTATATAGATTTGTTATGTTGAGAGAAAGAAGCCTATTGCTATTGGTAGAGGTCAAAGGTCATTTGAGGTCACCAGCGGTAAAATTGTGAAAATTCTGTGCCTAAAATGTAAAGAAAAACCTATCAAACACTGTCAATTTGAAAGCAGGTAAGGCATTTGATGGCAAGGAATCACTAAGCCTTTTGGCTTTCTGGTTTTTTCATAGCAAGGTTGGGTCATAGGGGGTTCTAACCCCCAAACCCTCCCCGTGGCTATGCCACTGCGCTGGATTATAAATAATGATAACTGTAGCTTTTACAGCAGGTTGCTTTTTTATTTCTTCGAATACCCCCTCCCCCTCGGGGGTGGGGTTGCAGAATATGCTCACTATCCCGGCAAAAGGCAACGAAGGGAGTGCGAACCGTATTTGGACGCATATTTCAATTTAAGCCGTAGTTTGAAACCATATTTGATCTTTATTCTCCTATGTAGCTGATATTACTGGATATGACGGATTTGTGTTGTGTGTCGCTAAATCACATGTAATAAATTCTGCGTATACGCTTTTAAGCGTATAGGAATAATATTACATGTGCTGGTAACCTCAGATCGTTATAAATGGAAGAATGAATGAGAAATATCAGAACATGTTAAGTGGCCAATAGTATGTAATGTCTCCCGGTTTCTTTTATGTAGACCCGCCACTTGCTATGAAACTGGAGCCACAGTAATGTTCTATCATGGTCGAACTGACACCATCCGAACTTGCAGTCAGGAAATGGTGGACTGGTGTCGCGCTATGCTCGATAACTCCAAACAGGTCGGTTTATTCTAAATGTGCGTTGTTCATAATTAATACTAGCATTGAAGGGTACAATGAATGGACTAACTTTACATAAGCTGTTATAAATTTTGTGACTTTCTGCAGATGTGTAGGTGAGGATGCCACGGATGATGTCATATTTGAACACGCCCCCCCCCCCCTTACCCTGTTTTTCCTGAGTGGCCACGTTTTAATAGGCCTATACCAATTTGAAAATTCGCACAAGATAGAATCTTTCCTAATTCCCATAGATTCCTTAGATAGGTTTTTTCCTAAAAGTCCCATTGACTCTCTACATAGGTATGAAGGGATTTAGCCAGGTGGGTGTCACTCCTCCCCTTCTAGAAAAAAAATCGACTTTTTATAGGCGGCTTGGACGCAAAGTGGTGTTATCCACGGGAGATATTTTCAGTCATACTGTTTCCATACTTGTGGTGATGAGACAGCTTAAAAACCTTGCTGATTGCGAAGCGCCTGAATCTTTCATTAAATATTATTTGTATGACAGAACTTGCCTTAAGTCTCCATAAAAAGAAAGTTGCAATTCTTTAAAAAATAAAAAAAAAATATCTTTACTGCTGTTTCGCTGTAAACTGTTCATTGGCGCTCCCCTTGCGCTGGTTTCTTGTTATTTAATTTGCTCGGCGCACGAAATATTGTGGTAATCTTTCTTCGCTAGATCGACAAATTCGGTGTAAACTAAGCCTATGGGTCTACTTACGAAACTTTCTCGACCGGAATCCAGGCCTTTATCACCTCGGACGCCGTCCTGGAGAAGTGATCCTTCCATATCCTAGATAGTGTCATTTTTTGGGAAAAAATAAACTCCCATCCAGTGGCGCAGCTAGACTTTTTCGGAGGGGCAACCACCCAAATTTTCCGATTTTTTTCAAAGTGTGAACCCTACTATATTAGGGACGTAATTTGCGACTCACGGAAGGCGCCAAAAGTTTGGATTCTTTTATGCAAGTGTTTGGGAATATTACCTCTTTTTTATCGAGGTGTTTGACACAGTGACCATAACTGGTGTTGATTTCTTAAATCTCATCTAACTAACCACTGCATTAAAGATTGTAATTTGAGGCGCACGAGGCCGCGCGGCAAATTTTGCTTTTTTAAACAATTAATTACAAGTATGGAGCTTATTGGAAATTACTTTGGATCTTATGTAGGAAAAGTTAAGAAAACCGCAATGCAGTTGACTGGTGTCTCATTTGGCAAATTTCCGAATTTTTCACCTTTTAGAGGGGGCAGGGGCGATTGCCTGTGGCTAAGGTATTATCTGATTCATTATGAAAAGATAATTTTCATAATGAATTGCTAAGAGTCAGTTCGTTAGTTGACTGAGATTCAACGACACAACAACACAAACCTGCCGGATTGTGTTATGTATTGTCAAGTAGAGAAGAGGATGAGTACAATGTTGGGGTGAAGTTAACTGCAGGGAGAAAGAAGTAAACAGTTTCAATTGCTAGAAATAGGGGGCGACGTAAGTGGCGGTGTATTGTCAAAGGGGGTATAGCTTTTGTCCTTGTAACATTTTGGTTATGTTGGTTTTGTGGTTTAAAATACGACTTGATAAAATTAGGGAAAATTCAAACGAATTTGGTCTCTTCATTGTAAAAAAAAATCGCTGTTAATTTAAAAATTTAAAAATAAAGAGATACATAACAATTACAGAAAAACACTTGCAAGCTGTTTCCAGTATTATTCTGTAACCTTTATTTATCTTCTATTTTATGTTCTGTTAATTTACAGGGATTTAACGAGTGATTGAATCCCGTGTCTCCTCATTTCATTCATCACAGTAATCTATCCATCCGACGCCGATTACTTTCGTTGTAAAATTGTCTATTGGGGCATACTTTCCTCCCCCATATTCTTACTTCGGCACTTGTGGCAATCGCCCTTAAATGTATTCAGAGCCACCCGGGTTTGCCCTTAATTTAGCCAGCTTTGATGTTCTGAACATTTAATATTAATAAAGAAGTATGTACGTAGTTCTTTTCAATGGGTGAGTTCCGTAATTCGTTGGCGCGTAAAATTGTAGGAAATGGCGTCGGAAACACACCAGGAAACTCCCTGAGCGCTGCACAAACTGATCCCAGCATGTCGTGTACGACGTAACCTTGATTTTGTGCAGTACATGTATACAATACTAAGCACTAGTAGTAGTAGTAGCAATAGTCTGGCCAACCCAAACGAAGGTAGGGGACCAGCCCTACATTAAGGCAGATTGAAATACAACAAACAGCAATTTAGACACAGTGCACTGGAACGTCCACGAAAAGTCACACTTAAAATCCTTCACTCTGTTGGATGGATTAAGAAACAGTGTCACCATTATTTCATGAAAACTCAATTTTGGCACATGTGTTTACCCCTACGATTTGGAGGATGTGAGCACGTGCGTAGCCTCCAAAAAGAATTACCGAACTCGCTTATGCAGATACAACAGGTAAGAAAGCCCAGAAGTTTGTTGATTGGGGGACTGGCGTTCTTAGGACTCAATATTTCTGGGCCTTGTAGGAACTTTGTTACGAAATTTTCATTGCTCAACTTTTGAGGGAACCTTTCACAATTAAATGGTAAACCGTCACTAAATTATAAAAAAAACTTTTTTTCATGACTTCAGAAGGAGGAAAAAATATCTTTAATGAGGAGAGCCCAAGAGAAGCACCACCAACTTACCATGCAAGCCGTTACCGGACAGGCTTTTGACCGTCATCTCATGGGTCTGTACATAATATCCCAAGAACTTGGAATGGATGTCCCGGAGATTTTCACAGATATTTCATACTCTAAAAGGTACGATGCAATCTTTTTCACACTCGGGAATATGTGCTTTAGCATATTTCTGAGATGGATAGTTTTCTGAGCTCTAGACTTGTGAAATTTGGGGCTTATATTCGGTTTATCAAACTGTACAAATGCATTATTTCACATCTGATTGGAAGATTGTTGGTCACGTGTCATTAGTGTTTCGGCACTTTCATCCCGGTTGTGGTAATTACGGTATAACAAACGACAGCCTTTTTTTTTTTTTTTCCTCCGTTTATTGACATCTCTTTAACATATAAACGCGGATCTAAACATAAAGGTCGATATGTACAAAAGTTAATCCTTAATAAATAGGATGGATATAACTTAATTCTAGTTGGAATCGAACAGTGTGAAGCATTAATCCAGAGATTGTATGCATAAAAGAAAAAACATCAAACATCAATAAAAAAAGAAACAACTATAATATACTTCCTAATTGGGAATAATGATAATAATATTAAATAGTAGTACTGGATTACAGTAAATATACAAGAGAGGTCTCAATTAAACAGTTCCTGGCAGGCAGAGAAAGCATGCAAAAGGTCATTATAATTGACTTTGTTTTTTTTATAAATTCTATTATTATTGTATTTTTCAATGTTTAGAGCAAATTTAAACCTAAAGAAAAAGTCACCAACAGACAATTTACGATCTTTTCTCTTACGGTCAAAAATATAATATTTCATGTGGAGTATGAGGAAATTATACGCATGATTTGGGCTATTTCCATACCCGAAGAAAAAAGTTTGCTTCGAGAAACAAAACTGTTTTTTTTAATATAAGACCCTCTATATCAAGAATGAATGACGCAGTATGAATACATTCCCAAAAGAGATGTTCGATGCTTTCAAACGACAGCCTGGAAAACCGAACGGACCCGCCTCGATGAGTTCGTCAGCGATCATTGCGGTGTAAACGTCCAACGTATATGGTCCGTCTCAATAAATCTGCAACCCGTGGTTCATCAATGGAGCACTGTCCTCTACACGCTGTAGCGGAAAAATCCAAAAGCTATAGGTTTTCACAAACTGTCTTAATCGGGCTCAGTTTTCATTCTCCTTGCTTGTTACCCCTTTCTCAATCACTTGCCTTAACTTAGACCGGAGTTTGGACAGGTATGCTGAGGGTTTTTGCCATCCTTCTGCTTCATGCAGTGATACTGATGTCACCACTTTCTGTGGTCCCAAAAGCAGCTTTCATATCAGCAAAGTAGTCAACAGCCATGGCCCTAAGAAGGCCTTGTTTCAAGTCAGTTATAACTCTTGGGGTAGGAGGTCGGAGGGCTTCACGAATTGTCTTTCGCTTCTCAGCCTCAGCAATCTGTGTCCATTCCTCCTTCTCTATATGTCACTCTCTATTTGTTTATTATTTACGCACTGCTACTCGTCATTTTACTTCTAGTGGTGGCGGCGGGAATTTCACACTATCTACCAGTCAGTTAGGTCGATTTTATCAGTTTGGTGCAGTCGCTCCTATGGTGACAGACGGATACGGAGTGTTTTACAACATACTGGATGAAAGGTACGTTGATACTCAAAAATGTGTATAAATTATTAAATGGGTACACACGCAGTTACCCCGCTGCCTCTATGTTCAGTGATGTTTCCGGGGTTACTTGTCACGGGGCAAATGAACAAGACCATGAAATGAAGCTGAGGAGTAATTTTATAAGCTACCCGAATGGCTCGCAATGTTTGTGATCGTTTTGGTTTTTTGAAAATTTAACCTTGACTACAGTATAATGCGTAGTTTTGTTCAGACAGTGTTTTGAAAGGATTACGGTACTCGTTCGAGATTTTTTTTTTTTTTTGCTAACGTATTCATAACCTTAGTTCAAACTCTCCAGAGGTAATTACTTTCTGCTCCCCTCATATGAAGCTAAAACTCATTCTTATCCAGACACAATCCCAGCTGAGTTTTTCAATGCATATCCCAGTGAGCATGTGAGGCACTAATGCATGATCAGATCATTCCTAGTGCTACTAGTACAAGGCGTATGCATTTTTGTTTAATTTGATGTCAATTTTCAAGGAAAAAATTGTGCAAAATGTGGACTCCTGGTTAAATAATAGTTTCTGGTGTGTCCCCTGTGGGCTGGGGGGTTTCAGAATGTGCCCAAGGTATTTTCCGCCTGTCGTAAGAGGCGACTAAAGGGAAAACAAGTTTGCACTTGAACACTATACTTGAATGTAAATTTAACTTTGAACCTTTTATCTAGTTGACTGACACTCGTTCGTGTTGGTGTGTCGGTAACCTCATCTCACAATAGTTTGTGGTGAATAACGACAAGGTTTATAGGCGCGAGTTAGTGGAGTAACTAGTGTAAATATAGGGAGCATTTCGGAGCTTGCTCCTTCCAATCCAGCCTCCAGCCTTCAGAGCTCGCAGAATCCAATACATCTCATTCTTGTCGACCGATATGAATACTCCCATATTCGCTAGAAATAGTACACCGTGTCTGATCTCAAATTGTGTTAGTATCTTAACTAATTTTTCACATTGTACGTGAAATTGCACCCCGTTGTTACAATTTTCATGTAATTTTACCATACCGTTGTACCTGTTTTTTGTTAAGTGACACTTTAGAACCTATTCGTGTTGGTCTGTCGTTAAATCGATCTGTCGTTAAATCGAGTTTGGGGGAACCATTATATATCAGTATAAGCTGTTCCTAGTTGCGAGACTAATGATTTCTCCACCTCATCCGTTCCCCCAGCAATAGCAACCCCCACTCCAGAACCAATTATACATACCCCGAGCCCGAATATTTTACCGAGGTTACACTAAAACCCGCGTTCTTCCAAAGCACTCTTGACCAAGGCTGACCACTAAGCCCCGTACGCCGTACTTTGGCTTCGAGCTCGGTTTCGGACTAGTAGATCATAACTGCTTTACAACTGCTAGACTCGCAAAAATATTATGCCCCACACACTTACATACTTTTGAATTCCTGATGTTGCCACCACTCTAGTCGTTCATTTGTCGCCATTCATACTAACTCACCTTATCGTGTCTATCTGTTTTACAGATACTACGCAAACGTTGTAGCCAACAAGAGAAGTCAAGTAACGGATAGTATGGATTTCTTTGATCAGATTCGTCGTAGTATGATGTCAATGCGCCATCTGTTAGCCGACGAGCCAACCGCAGCCAGGCTTTAAAGTGATATTTTTGGCTGGGGCAAATGATACTTGGGTTATTGTATTTTTTCAAAATCCCTTCCTTTTATAACAGCTAGACGTTGAAATCAAAACATTTTTTGCGGGCCGAGTAGACTAAAATAATTTTAGGCCTAGTAATATATTTTAATAGCTGCCAGTATTTCAATTACTCATGTTTTTACAGTCACTGATTCATTTCATTTTTTTTTCACTCGTTATCAGTTACTCATAATGAGTCCCTCTGATACTCTAACAATTACACTTATATCCGAATCTAAAATAACTCAAAAAGGGTGCCCGTCGTAAGAGAATTAAAGATATATGAAACTACCCTAGGACCATCGAATCTTCTTCATATCCCATGTTTTAAAACAACACTCTGCCACACAGTAGCCCTCGGGTAACATTTTCTTCCCGCCATCATTATAGTTAATCTCAAACTTCCAGTACCAATAATCCGACTTGAGAATTAGCACCCATATGCGAATATGAAATTTACATACCTAGAAATAGTCGTCTCGTAGGTTACATGATAAACTTAACAGCAACTTTTACATTACCTACCTGATCCATGTTTAATCTATATAGCATGCTTGATATGTTCCACTCTTCAAAACTGACAACAATGCCACGCCCCCCCTCCACCCACCTCATACAGGTAATAATATTTCGGAACGAATGTCTTTATTTCTTGAGTAAGTGGATATACTTGCAAGGCTATTAATGATATAGTGTGGTTTTTTCGACTTAAAGGTAAAGAGCAGTCCCCCAAACTTAATTTGAAGGAAAAGCTAAATAACACAATTTCCATCTCATTTCTCTTCAGAGCATCTTTCATTACATTTTATGAATTTACCATTGCGTATTCAATGTAAACTAAGCAGTTATTTCTGGTAAATTTCACATTTTAAGAGAAAAAACATTGTCACATGACTCACAACAGCCGATCATGAAACTGGACAGTCTACTACACTTCTTCAATTTGGGATGACTGCCCCTGCCCTTTAAAATGTTAATTATTGTCAGAAAGTGAATTTATATGCTCTGGTGAAAGAAGCCGGTGACCCAAAACTGAAAAGAAGACCGTGGCCGTCACCAGTCGTGCAGGTTTAAAGTCGATATATAATACTTGAACCAAAAAATCCTCGCAAACTTTGACTCTCATCTTCTAAATTGTCTATATATATCTACTCTTGGTCAAGACGTTACTAAATTTTTCTTTTCTAAGATTTTACAGAATGAGGGTGCTTGCCATCTAAACTGCAAGTTCAGTTCATTATGGGTTACTAACGTCTTGGAACAGTTAGAATCAGAAATTGGAACGAGGGCGGGCTGTAGCTATGAGATTTTACAATAAGTTACCGAGAGATACAAGACCATCGTCTTAACACAAGACTAATATACACCACGCTTTTTTCCCGTTTTATTATAGTGTTATATTCTTTTTGTACTCTTATATCTGATCGTGATGTTGTTTGACGGGTCAGTAGGTAAAGCTTAATGATTTCATGTTTTTTTCAACTCCGATAAATTCTGACATACAAGTTTCCTTTTGTTTTATTTTTTTAACATTGTTAAATTAGTCAAAGGCCTGCATAATATTGCTATGGTTGTTTTGATTTATAACAGGAGTGTGACTTTTTTTTAAGTATTTCAAGTATTTCAAAATCGAATTTACAATACGTTTACTTACAGGGTCAGTATGCAACGCTTTCTTCACCTTTGTTCAAGTTCCAAACAACGCTTGCCATTTTAAATTTTTTTTTTTCATTTTGCTTTCCATCGTCTTATAAAGGCATTCTTTTTCCATTTTTTTTTTTTTTTTTTGCTGATGATACTCCTTTGATGTAACTGAAATAAATTGCACTGCTGTCATTCTTAAATTTTGGGTAAATGGTATTTCCAATAAAATGTTTCTGTTTGGTTTCCTCGAGGGTCGTTATAGCTCGAGTAAAGGACGTTTCCTAACCCGACCCTGTCGGTATGAAGAAAGCCAGTTTGATCCCAGCCTGCCTTCTTCATTCTGCGGACAATTTCAGTCTACGATATCTTTTAAGCCAGATCCCTAAGTTGTTTAATAAACATTTGTTCAAACTAGAGTTGACATTTAACGCACCTTTTGCATTTGGATCTTGGTAATTTGTTCGGCATTGAGGAAAATTGTTTTTGATAGTCATCCTTGGGTACACCTAGATGGTAAAACACACTGGACAAGCATTTGAAGGACTTGATTATCCCTTGCTGCATTCAGATGTGTTTTTACGCTGTCACGTTGTACATGAGATGTGCATATTTATGACGCAATAGTTGATTATGGTTCATGACAAGAACGTTAGATCATCAGTATGAAGCACGTTTTACAGCAGTGTATGTGCAGAGTATAAACGATACATTGTACTTTAAAACACGTGGTTTGCATTTAAATAATTATTATTCTCAAGTCTTTGTTAGCACGTCTAAATCATCAATGTGTCTAGATACTAAACAATACACATTTACCAATTAAACGTGTTTTAATGAAATATTTAGAAGAAAGACGTGTGTGCCTAGCATCTAAACATATTTGCTAAGTGCGGACAAAAAAGTATTAAAAACCTTCAACCCGAAGCACTCTTTTAATTTGTATGAGACCGAGATTATAGCCACTTGCAATATAATTTGTAGTTTCATTTTTTTCTCTCACTTTGCCCGAATATATTTGTCCCTTGCATACTTTGACTCCTGCCCATCGTTCCCGATGGCGTCCAGCTTCTCACTCTCCGTTAACATCTCCATCCGTATCAGGCTCATTTTAGGTTATGAAATATAAACAAATGAAACAATGATTCATGACTGCAAGCAGCATATGTACAGCTTTATTTATATGTCATGTTTATCTCAATACATTTATTTCAATCAATTGCAACACATCTAAAGTTATAGCCTGTTGATAATCGTTGAACTGTTAGCAAATACTGCAACCCAAATTTATGTTAGGCCTTTCCTAAAAAATCTGTTATCTCCCACATCATATTCCGTATTCTTTAAACATTACATTAAAGTTTGCAGAATTTTTAATTAACTTTCTAGTTTTGTGAACACTGCTGGGCTACATCAGGCATACAATCATAGTGTTAAGTGCCCGTAGTATAATGAAGTATGCGAACCAGGCTCTCGACAAGGCAGTATCAGTGGGAATGCCCAAGTCTTTCAGCAATTAGGATACGTCCATTTTCTATTTTAACGTACATCCGGTATATTGTAATAGATAGGATTTGACCTTTCTACCAGTGGCCACCAATCTGAGTGTATCTGCGACGAGCTGGGACGTAAGCCATCTTGGTTTCCAGCTGTTTGCTATATATTAAGAATGAGCAGACTCAAAAGTAAGTGAAAAGAAATGCAAAATATCAATCCGTGTGCGAGCTATAATTACACTGTGTTGGTGTATACACTCTAAACTAAATGAGAAAAATCCACTAAAAATTCCTTGTGCCAAAGTACCTTTCCCCCTACGGTTAGAGTGAATTTCGAATGAAGTGAAACCTTACTTCAAAATGAGTAATATTCCATTCCATGGCTCGTTTGGAGTTAACTTTAACTACAATCAGAGTGAAATTCGTTCTTACTAGAAGGTCCTTGCAAATTCCCTTTTTCACCGAAGAATTTTACAAACTCAAATTTACACTTTAACTTTTTTTTAAAGTTATAGTGAAAGTGTGAAGTGAAGAAAAAGTGAGACCGAATTTAAACTTATAAAGTGTGAATTAAAGGAAAACTCACATCCGTTTCGGTAGTGCTTCCGTCCTTTGTTACATGAATGTTACACGTTTAGAGTTGCTATAGAAGTACTACATCGGTATTACTTCCATGAAGTGATGGTGCTCTCCAGTCGTTTATCCTTTCATGTAAAGTTTAGATCCGTCCTGACAACCAACTTCACTCTTTTGCGTTCTTAAGGATATGCTTTATCGTCTGCATGTTGGTGTTAGTTTTTTACAGTTTTATTGTGACCTTGCCCGAGTGCACTCTTAAAAAAAATGGGCAAAATTTGCCCAACTTTTTGACCAACACTGGGCATCTCTTCAACAACCTAAACAGTTGGGCAAAACTTTAACCAACCAAATTTGGTAAAGTTTGAACCTAACTGTTGGGCAGGAAACTACCCAACTGTTTGGTAAATGAGCATTTAAAACATACCCACTTGTTGGGCACGTCTTTTATTAAGATGTTGGGCAAATGCATTCACCAACCGTTGGTTAAACGTTAATCATCTTTTCCATAACCGTGGGTGCTTTTTCAACATCAGCTGGGCATATTCTTTAACCAACTGTTGGGCTAATCCCTAGTGCATTGCCCTAGTAAATGTGGCCATTTATAAATAAGGCTCAGATTATCCGACAATAAGGCATCATGAAGACTTGAAGATTGTGTTGAAATAAATATGAGCACATGGCAAGGAGAGAAGTATCCAATGATAGAATCAAACGATTAGGAAACCGTGATGCTGCCATAGTAAGCCAAAGGATGTAGGCTAGCCTAGTCTGTAGGCTAATCAAACTCACATTGACACATTACAGTACCAAACATAGTGTTAGGCTATGTTAGCCTAGCCTGGATGAGCAGGCGAACGTTTCGGCCATGGCTCAGTAGCAGCACCAGTTTCTTCCTAAATCGTGTTGATTATATCTTCGATATAAACATTAAATACTCCACACAACTCCTTGTACTCGTATTTAGCCTCAAACACACTCAAGAACCCCCCAAGCTCCATTCCTCAAGGTAATCTGAGACATAAATCAGCGAGATAGTTGTCGTTTGATGAGCTGCTAATGACTTTGAACCACTGAGAAATACGTACGTACGCCTGTTCTTAACTTTCACATGTTCATTGTGTGCAATGCTTTTATCACATTTACGTATGCGGAACGCGCAAAGTTTATTGCCCAACCAATGAGCAAACATTATGCTAATTAGCAATTAATTACCCAACAAGTAGATAGACCAAATATATGCCCAACCGTTGAGTGTAAGCTTGTTAACAGTTTGCCCAATGATTGGATAGTGGAATAAACGTGAATCGAAGAAACGTTTTTACCATTAAATGAGCAAAGTTTGACCAACATTTAACCAAAGCGTTTTACCCAACGAAAATATTGCCCAGTGTTTTAAGAGTGTGACTTGATCTCCATGGCCAGCAGTCATTTGATCATTTTCTAACAGACCCAAGAACTTCTGATGGTTGTTAGGGCTGCTAGATTCTGGTCACGCTTATCTAATAGTAACATAACAAAAACCGCAAAGAAAATGGTTTATTGGGTCTATAAGTAAAAGAGCAGAATACTTATATGAACGTAGCTCATTTCAACGATAAGTATCTCAAAATTTCTATCGCCTGTAAAACTATGTTCATATTTTTCCAATTTGACATAAAACTCGGTTGTGAGAAAACACCAAGGGATGTATAACGCATTGGCGCACTTCAGAGGAACAAAATGTTACTTTTTTCCCCGAATTCTGCGCAACCATCATTGTTTTGTGTTAACGTACATTGGCAGCGTGAAATAAAATACGATATTTTGCCGAAATTAAAAAGAGAAATTACATATAGTCAAAATGGGAAAGGGAGTTTTACGATCATGTGCCCGTGGGGAATAGTTTATTTTCATTGACACCATTTAACTTTTCAATTAATGTGTCAAAAATTACTGGAACAATTTTCGTAACATGCCGCACGTTGTTTCTACCATACCATAATGCTTCCTTTCAAAAGTTCAGAGAAGTAGTTTGTTGAATTACATGCCCTTGAAGCTTAAAATTGCATTCGAAATTTTATTCTCTATGACTTCTACTTCCCGCAGCATCAATCTTTTGCATTGTAAAGATGTCGGTCGGTCCGATTTTCGAGTAGGTATGAACATAACACAATGGTGGTCTGTCGAGAGCCCGTTTTGTCTTCTTTACTAAATCATTGAATGCATTATACTAAAGTCCGCAATTTGCAAACGCTTCATGTTCCCGGACTTTGGCCAATGTCTCACTACTCATTAAATTTTCCAAGGGCTAAGGCTGTTTGCCAAACATAAAAGTAAAGATGACGCTGGTTTCCTTGTGTGAAGGGAACTAAGTCAATATGTCGAAGCTGGTACTTCCCAGGTCCTGAGCGGGAAGGGAACAACCCGTGGTTGCACTTCTCCTGAACACTAGGCAGCTAGGAACACCAATTCTAGCCATCGGTCATCATCATTGGCGGCCCTGCGGTAACCAGGGGGAACCCCCAGATTTTGGCTCCGCCCGCACTCGCTCCGCTTCCTCCCCCAAGTAAAGCCAGAAGTTGGGTTACGCGGAAAAATATTATATGCAGTACCTTGCCAGAGGGGTAATATTTCATCCAGAGAAACACTGATAGGCCTACTATAATTTTTCATCATCTAGAGATACACTTAAACCTTAGAGTTTCCGCGGGTTTCGCCCCCGCCACCATGAAATGGCGCTTCGGGCCCGGTTTATCGCTACAACCGAAATTTTTCCCGCTTAACATTTTCTTAGCCCTGCGTTTCTCCCCTCCCGCTCCCAAATTTTGACATTCTGGCGCCCCCACTGGTCATCATGATACAGAAAATCTTAGATCACACCAGAGTACTACCTCCGCCTTTCCCCTTCCCATTCATAAGGAGTGATTTTGTGGTCATAAGATGCAACCTTAACCAGTCCTACGTTAAATTTTCGAAACGCACAAATGACGATCCAAATATTCTGGTGAATTCATTTTAAGGAGCTTCAGAAACATATGTTCAAGATAGCAAAACATTTTCATCAAGTTTTCCAGTTTCGTTGAACTCTTTGTACAAGTAAAAATAACCAGGCCAACTTCAATCATTCCGACATCTTACTTAATTTTGTTCTTGAATGGCACATTGCTTGATGAAAACCTCCAACTCAATTTCACCCAAATTCTCTTTAATTGCAACTTTTATTAAAACTTTGTCCAAAAAGGGTAAAAAGATTTCACGCAAAATTCGAGGTTCGTCTGAGAGCCTTACTACGTTGGCCTACCTCCTACCGTACAATAAAATACTTAAGCCAAAGTGACTCTCGGTAACCTTTATAAGCTTGTAAATCTTGATTATATGTAGAGCAGATTCTTCAATATTTCAATAATGACCCTTACAAACTTTGTTAGCCAAATTTCTTCCAAAATTTTAAAATTTTGTTCAAAACAAACTCAGCAAATTTAATTATTTCTGTGTTCAACAAGTCAAAATTTTCGTTGCGCTGCGCGCGCCGCAAATGCTCGCAGTCACGTCCCACCTAGGATCATCGCCTTTGTCGGGACTCAAAATGCTCTCCGTTGAGGAGTCTGACCCCCTGTCGGGCAAATCCTAGCGCTATTACCTCCATGAACGTTTATTGAAAACAACATTAACTTTTTGAGTTGAATAAGTATTCATAAAATCCCCCTCCCGAAAATAGGGGTGGGAGCGTCAATTTCGTTTCTTGGGCGCCACAAACCCTAGCTACGCCACTGCCTTGACAGTTAGAACAAAATTTTCTTTACACTTATGTCTATGATAGAAAGCACGATCTACTCGTGTAAATTCGCAAAAATGCAGGGATGGACACGTCACAGAAATGTATGTTACGTTCATTGTCCATAGCCGTAAAGAAATTAATCTGCAATCTTATGATAGTCTGATAGGGTTTGCATTGGGAGAAGCTATAGTATATAGTTTTCTATAAATATCCCCATTTGACGCCGACATGCTAGAAACCATGGCTCATAAAAGTTACCAGATAATTCATTAAAGACTACCGTAGCAATTATCAAACCTTGAAGATATTGTGAAGGATTTGCTATAGGGGTTGTTCCTTATATAAATTTGTTGAATAAAACAACCGGCTTCATTACATTTCCACAAGCAAGTCCGTCCAGTGTAAAGGTTTCACTGTGTAAACTTTGGTTTATCACTTAATAACACCTGACTTCTGAGGAATTTGCAAGTTGGCAATGACTGTTGAATTCCTTTACACACAAGAAACGCCCTCAAATTTTAAATCGCTTGCATTCAGAGAGTTACGCGTTAGACGTGTTTTCCCGCTAGTGCATATAACCTCTTGCATCTATTCAATTTGACGACTTACCGTTGTGTTCGTTTATGCGACTAGTCATCTTCGTGTGTTAATTTTGGTGTCGCACTGTCTCTAATGATTAACTAGAGAGTAAACATTTTTGTTAGTTCGACTATGTACTTTGTTCCGTTCGTTACCGCAGACAGTTAGTACTACTAATCTGTACGTATGGGTGATTCACTATTATAACACGTTCGTTCTAACGGCTGGAAAACACACAAAACAGGTAAGAAAAATATCTTTCCTTCTTAAAAACATAGCGTTTATATAGATTGGAAGTAACTAGTCCATTCCATCGAAAAAGTAGCGTTTTGGACATCAGTGAAAACATTCGTTCTAAAGAAGTCTTCAGAGATTGGAGGTACCTGATAAACTTAGAAATGTTTACTTCATATTTTGTTCATACTTTAGATAGCCATGAAAAATGACATTTCGTTGTTTGGTAATTTTAATCTTGTAACATCGACTTCTTGGGACTAACGATCTTACAGGCAACTCTCCCAGTAACGGAGCACAAACTATACATTAGGAACAGGTCCACAGTATACAACATTGGGATGAAACAGTTCCCTGCCACTTACGTATACATAATGAAAAAAACATCGAAGTCAGATCAAATTTTTGGGTCGGTGAAGATTACAAATATAGGCGCGTGGCAAATTAAAAACATCAGAATCAGTTTTACTGAATACCTTTTTTGTTTTTCGTCTTCAATAAAACGTTCTTGCTTCACAGACGACGGCTTGACCGTAAAGTAGATATCTTTGAGGGGAGGAAGTGAGTGAGCGCCGTGAATACAGATTTGTTGGGTAATTGCAAAGCTAAGTTATTTTAGCGTATTGTGAGATACATTTTGGCCGTTTGAAGCCAGATGACTCTAACCCAGAGCCCATGAAAGGAAGCCTCGAAACTAAAAATTACATAGCATGAGATTGCAAATGAGGCGATATTTTCTATGTGCATTGGGGTGATTTGAACTAACGATTCATTGGATACTTTAAAAAACAAGTCCAGGGAAAGTTGAAGATAGAAGAATAGGTTAGGGAATCAAATAATATTTAATATTTGGTCCCTATCGTCAAACCAAAATCTGGCATTAGCTATTTAGAGTTTAACAAGGCTTCTTCGCCTTTGCAGTTCCAGTAACCATAGGCCACCAATTTTGCTCTATTAGTTAGATCATTTTCATACTTTTTTATTTGACTGTGTTTTGAAATTCGATTATTTGTTTCATTTTTAATATAACATTTCATGTTAAGATGATTTGAAATAATTAGCAACCAATTAAATCAGATCCTCTCAAGGCATATTCTGCATGGTGGATCGCAAAGAGAGATTCATAAGAAAGAAAAGAATATTTCAGACAATTTTCTCCAAATCGAAGCCCCTTTTTCCAGTTGTAGCTTTCTGGCTTGTTTGGCCTACTCCATTGCTTAGGCTGAGCACCAGGCGCAAGAGCAGTAATTCTGATAGAGATGAACATGACCTTAAAGCATGCATGTTGGAGTGATGTAATTATGCAGAGGAAATATAGCGCGTGTTGTTGTAAAACTAAGCCAGATACTTACTCATGTGAAAAACAAGAATGATTTAAATAAAGTTTAATGTTGCACATTTCATGAATTAGAAGCCCTTCAGCTCGAAGGTTTTATTACATTTATATTCACGCCCGCTGCCCTGGTGAGGACTGTTTTTCTCAACAGTTTTACGAGTTTAAGCCCAGTAGCTTAAATTACCTACAGGCAAGGGAGACTGTTCTGTTTTTGTTGAACTCAATTGACTGTGATGTTGGACAAAAGTGTTTGCCTAGAGATATTCAAATGGAAATTGACAGTTAGAGATCACGTGTGACAGGTGCGAAAAATAAAACGGTAAAGCCTCGGGAATGCTTACAATACATAGAATGTTACACCCTGAAAAGGTGTCTAGGAATAAAACGTTCCTCTACAAATGATACACTCTTAAAACGTGTTTATTACTCAAACGCTTGCTTCATTTTTTAACCTTTTCGGGACATCACATCACAATGCTAAACTGACACACATGTATCATACAGGAATTGCGCATTTCTCCGTCCGGGAATAATGTACCTGTCGAGGAAATTTACAAAATGTTCGTTTAGTAATCACTGCAACCGGCGATAACATAAGTGGTCTGTATCTACCGTAGGATACCCACCTGCCCACTGGCAGTCGCGCGACGGCTTTCTCGATGTTGCTCGGAAGTTCGGTGGACGATAGAAATTAAGGATGCAGGACTTATTCATTTTTCTCAATATAAAACCAACACTGAAAATTATTTTTAACAGAATACATATTTGATTAGTCTTTAGCATCGAAAAACTTGACTTTAACATTCCTCTGGCAACCTGTTACCTTTGCCTTGGTTTGGGGATACAGGAGTACCTGACGGACAAACCTCAGTGCCACCCATATACCCATTCCTTGATCCCCCCCCCTTCTGCCTTTCTCTACTCGTCTTCCCTGTCTCGTTCTCAGATTTGAACCGACTTTTCTACTTTGCCAAAAACGTCTTAAGCCGTGTATATTTCCAAACATTTCTTCCAAAAATAACGAATTTTATGTGAATGTTAAGTAACGATATCAAGCTTAGATCCCTACTTCATTATGCTCGAGCTCATTTTAATCCTCGCCCTTTTGTGGAATTTCTTTCAATTTTATGTCAATTTTTTCATGTTTTGTTATATAATGTTATGGTCAAAAGCGTTATTTAACAAACGAAATTTGTTCCCATTTTAACAGTACGAAGTGTTCAAGTCCCAAAGAGTTTTGCTACCGTTCCACATTATTGTACACAGTGTACAACTTGCCTGAGAATAAGATCGCTCAATAAAAATCTATTTTCTGAGCTAATTCTACAACGAAAAAGAGAAAAAAAAACGCATATCATTTTTTGAAAGGTCGGCGAAACCATTCTTTCGATTATTATTCTGAAGAAGTAAGCAAACATGTGCTTTCAGAGTTATAGCCCGAATATGATCTCACACTATGTCGTTGTTTCTTTTGTTCAAGTACAAGCATTTACACATGTCAATACCATGTTAGAGAAGGCAATATTTGCATATTCGTGAACCTATTTAGTATAGCAAACGGTTTGATAACCGTAGGGGTAAAAATGAAATCAAATTACAACGACTGTATCTCATCTAGCAAAGACCATTTTGCAAATTCAACCAGGGGCGGCTTCAGGGAGAAGGGGGAGACCGCCCCTTCTTAGCAAGAAAATGTGAAGAGAGAATGGAAAGAGAAAAAGCAAAGTGCTTTTTCCTTTCAGAGGCGTCGTTCTAAGGGGGTAAGTTTTGTGTAGGGTACTAGCTTTTGGAAAAATTTTGGCCCAACCAATCCCCAAACCAAACCGACGGCTCTTTTTCGGCCCCTCCCCCTCGCTTATTAAAATATCCTGACGCCGTGTCTGAATTAAACCAACTTATTATGTGAAACTTTGTGTTAAGATGGAGGAAAGGGGGTCTACTCGGGGCAGGGGTGGCGTCAGGGTTTCCCCGACAGCGGAGCCAAGTTCCCCGACAGGGGGGCCAGCGTTTCAAGGCCTCACAAGGGCTTTGAGTAAGTCGCGGTGGAACGAGACGTAGCAGATTTTGAGGCGCGCGTAGCGCGCGAAATTTTTGGCTTTCTTTCCAACGAATACTTAAAAATCTTGAGTTTATTTTGAAGACTACATTACAAAAGTTAAACATTTTTAAAAGAAATTTGACTTTTTAAGGACCATGAAAAAGTTGTGGTGTTTATTGAATAATCTGTCCTTCATATGAGCAAAATAAAAAACGTAGGCAATAGTGGAAAATCTTCCGAGGTTACGCATTTAATCCTACTAGGCCTACGTACTAAGACTTCAACACGATACTAGAAGTTTGCACGAAAAGTTTTTCCTTTTTTGAAAGAAGATTTGAAAAGTAAGAGCTTATTTTATTGGAGAAGTTTTGGAATTTATTTGAAGAAAATTGCTTTTTATTTAATGTCGGGGTCATTAACAGAGTTGGCTTTGGTTGTTTATTGTACCGAGTATCCATCGAAATTGGAAAATTTTTCCACTTTTAACAATCTGGAGCTTATATTGGAGAAAAATCGTAATTTTATGACAGATTTGGAGGTTTTACGGAAGAATCTTATCTTCATATAACAAAAATCAAGCAGGGGGTGACATGTCGTTTTGTTGAGGTTACTGAATATCATCATGCCATCATGCAGATTAACACCCTCGGACCATATTGGACCATTTTCCCTCGGAAAAAGTTTGGCTTCCCATATTTTGAGGTTTTATACTTTATATCGAGTCTGATATGTATTAAATGGCATTTCAAAACAAAAAATATGTTCAAGATCACCCATCCAGTAACTGTCGACCTTCCCCAACGGGGGGGGGGGGGGGGATGGCAGTTCTCCCCGACGGGGGGCATGCATCGGGGAAATTGTAAAAGCTAATATCATAAAGCTTCCCTTTTCATGAGTTTATTTTTTCACAATCTTATGCCGAGTGCTTTTGAAGTAAAATTAAAGGTAAAACTCTCGGGTTTTGTGTTTGGATTTTTTAATGCGATTTCATGTGGACGAGAATTTCTCACATGATCTGTAAGCTTTCCCAGAAAAATCGCAAAATCTTGATTATTGTTTTCCTTTGTCCATTTAAATTGGTTGTGGCGTCAATGAAAAATGTGAAATAAGATAATGCGCCAAATAGCCAACGCCCCACCCGTTTTCCTTGAAAATTGTTTGTCCTAGAAAACTTCACTCACTTAAAACTTTTTGGACATTTTCCATCCCAATCCCTCCCATTCCAAATTACCCCTTGAGACTAACCACCCACCCCCCTAAGAACAATGTTGTGCTATGAGCTTGGTAGAGATCTTCTTTTCGTACTCTTGCGAGCATTTCACTCAGTCACATTTCTCTCCGCATGCAGCTTAAAACGTGTTCACCTGGATAAAAATAAAAATACATAATAAAAATGACAAGAAAAAAAGTTTCCGTTATCAAAAAATTTAATTATAATGTTCGTATGTGTCACTTGTCTACACGCACTGTGATTGATAGTAGCCAGGACTGGGACTAAGCCACAATACAGTAGGTGAAACAGACACTCCAACTCCGTATCTTTTGCTCAATGTTAATTTGTTTATGATTTCGTGCTCGCATCAATATTGTAAAGCAACATGAATGTCCTATTCAAAGCACACTAACCTATATAAATCTCAAATTGATAAACAGTCGAATGCATTAAGTCTTGAAAAGGAATCGTCTGAAAAATTAAAAAGATATTATGACATAATGATGAATAACTTACATCGAAACCAGGTCTCTTTTTATGATAGACAACGAAACTGAAAATGTCGGAGACGAGATAATTCTGGGTCAGGCCTGCTTTTTTATATTTTTTTTTAAATTGTAAATGTATCTCTAGGTTAATTTGCTCTTTAAAATGGACTTATGATTTGAATTTCCGATTTGGCTTTGTCGTGCTGCATCTTTTCAGATGGCTTCAATTTAAGGTAGTTGAAGACTGTCAATTAAACTAAGAATATCTACCGTAATCTATGGAAAGAAATGTCTGTAAATTATAGTCTGGGAATATAGCACATCTATAGCGAAGAAATGTGATCATCAGTACCATTCATAATATCAGTCCCTTTACCGTGTAAAGGTTTTTAGTAGTTCAAGTGCTTCGTTTGTAGGGATAGCAAAGAAGTATCTAAAAGCGAATCTTTTCTGTGTGAGGATGCTGAATCTATTTATAATATAATGGTCG
This sequence comes from Holothuria scabra, assembly GCA_037179385.1. NCBI lineage: Eukaryota > Metazoa > Echinodermata > Holothuroidea > Aspidochirotida > Holothuriidae > Holothuria > Holothuria scabra. Next base: position 8,797,127 of record CM074179.1, read on the forward strand.
TAATAGAGCCCGAATAATAACAACTGCTTCACCGGAGAAAATTTCCGTTTTATCTAGTCAGTTATATTTATCCGATAAATATCTAGAACGTTCAACTCAAGGGGTACCTTGGGCCCTGATTCAACCCTTTAGAGGCATGTTCTGGCGGATTTTTGCCTCTGTCTTGTAACAAAAGCAAAAATATTCCACATCATGCCCAATTATAAATAAATTGAAGGCAATGAAAAATAAATGTGCCACGATGACATCACAGATTTACCATGATGCATCAAATCTAAGAAAAATTTGCAATACTTTAAAAATTTGTATCTAAAAGCTATGGACATGCCGTTTCACCTTCTGAAAAAGAAAATTTTTCTGCTTAATTTGAAGTTAACGAATTTTGTCTCCAGAATATGCCTTTAATACTAACAATCCACGCACGTTGTTTTAACGAAGCATATTGTCGAACTTCGTTCACAGTGTTACAAAAATCTGAAACTGTTGCGGAATGTTCAAATATTGCTTTATATCAGATCTGACACGTTCATGTTTTTCGCAAATCTTGCAAGGGAAGTATAGAAATCAAACCGCAAGTGTTACCATGGTTACCAGCTAAGGAAAGGAGGGAGAGACCCTTTCTCTGGAGAAAAAAGGCCTTCCTTCCTAGAAGGAAGGAAATTACCATTGTCTTTATGTATTTTTTGTGTTAAGCCACCGCCTCCAAAAATATTGCACCCGAAGATTCCCACCTTCAGTAATTCGCCTGGCTACGGAACCGTGGGCTGAGAAAATATCCTGTCCGAGTCTAAAAAATACACGCAAAGCGGAACGTTAACGCGGCTATAAAACTGTAGGCACCCAAACTTTAAATTTAGGGTAACTACAAAAATTACATACCATATCAAGCCAATATGCACCATCGACCTCATACCCCAAATACAAGTAAACCGGTACTAGTTTGTGATGCTGCATCTTATAACGAGTTGACACGAGCTGGAGCCAGACTCCTTATTATCCTTGTGGGAATGTTCAAGAGAAGTTTGTACATCCTCTGACAAAAACCAACCGCCGAAGGAGGTGAACATCTGACTTGAAAACAGTAAGATTTGTTGAACCCCTGAGTCTCAGTTCTTCCTTAATACACTACTTACCCCTTTATCCCGTTAGTCCTCCATTCTAGTAGTAATTAATATTCAGTGGTTCATAAGATTTACTAAACTATTTCTTTCAGTTTAGTCAGGGAAATAAAAAATGTAATATGAGACGGTTCGGCCAGAGTGTCATTCAAAAGGCTAATCAACGCTGTGCACTTGACTTTTTTGCAATGGAAAATATTTATTTTTGCCAGATAATCGTAGATGTATGGTTGGAAAGGAATGGCGGACATATTTAAAGGATGATTCATTTCATATTGCCAGCCGCGATATGAAATTTCAAGCAAGTGACGATTTAATGCACTGTTCTTGCCCTCTATATCGATATACTGGTAGCTGATTTATTCGAGCATGTGACGCTGTTAAATCGAGTGAAATAGGCTTTCGCACGGTCGTTTACTTGTTCCGAATGAAAACTTTGTCGGTTTAATAACTGTTTTCCCTTACCGTTATTCTTTCTAAAAGAAATTCATTCGTGTTATAACGAGGGAAAGATATCACGCAAACGTAACTTGATGAAATGTCTAGTTATTTCCCAGGTGCATATGAAGAATGTTTGTTGAGTTTTTTTAGAACTTCCTATCATGACTATGAGGAAACGTGTAAACTACATAGGACAGCTAGGCAATTACGTTTATATACCAAGAGTGTAGTCCAATGCTTGAAAAAAAGAACGTAGTCGGCATGATTTACATTAAAAATCCTGCCCTCAAAACTGAAGGTGATGACTTGGCCCAAAGCGACGAAACTTGAGGCGAATTTTAACGATAGAAAACCGTAAATAACAAATTCACCTTGGTATTTCTATGAGGTGTTCGCACCCCAAGCATAGATTAGGGCCTACCTTCCAGTGGTAAAAATATGAAGAAATAACGTTAGTTTGCTTTGGTAAACACGGTTTTCGGTAATTTTAGAATTCAAGTTCCAACTTGAATTTTTTGTCCACAATATTAATTTTTACAGTGTTTGGTCTGGAAATTTGAAATTCTTGTACCTCATTTTTCATTTTATGTTCGTACATAACATTTTCTAATTCTCAACCAATTTATATGGGCAAAGATTTATTTGGTGACTGATTAAGCCGGTGAATTTGGTTCTAGTCACATTACACGTAGAAATACAAATCAATTCTTAAAAATGTCTTAGAGGCAGATCCCTACTATCTTAAGATTAACCGTAAAATCTGCACTGCTGGATCAAGGTCAAGCAATAAATATCCAGCGTTGGAGGAGCAGAATTTTCTAATGATTTGAAGGCAATTAGAGCGACTATTTCACTCACAGCCGACTGGAAATTGAAGCCACTGCCTTGACCGGCCTAAGAACACTTTGAATAACATTGATACATCTGTCTTTAAAGCAAAGTTGTATTAAAATTAATCACATACCAACATAAAATTCGTGGCCGCGTGCACAGTCAAAAAAGAAATTTCCTAACTGACAGGCGATAGTGCTAATTCCTTACCTAATCTCTAACCAGTAACGAAAATACAGTCGATGCAATACAATGGCAATAGCTAATCAAGAAACACTTCTCTTAAAAAGTGTACATAAGCCGAAAATTCGACATATCCTTACCATCTTACACTGCAGCTATTGTTTGCGCCTAGCGTGCATTACCTAGTCACACTCTAATAGAATGAAAAATGTAAATTCACTCCATTGTAGTGTTAATCCACTTCGGAATATTGAACGCCCCTCCAGAGAGGTCAAAATTCACTCTAAAAGAGCCAAGTTTTACCCTCCATCATTGCCACAGGAATCACTCAAATCAATGAAAACAAGAGTAATTGTTGCATGCAGGCGCTCGTGGAAGACTGCATTTTCACTTTTCTTGTAGTACATTTCACTCTTCTTGTAGTGAACTTCACTCCTCTTGGAGTGATTTTGCATATCTGTGACGTGAATTTAAAATCTAATGGGGCGATTTTGCGTTTTTGACTCCATATAGAGTAACTAAGTTAATTTTTTGTTTTGTTTATAGGGTGAGTAAGCATATTGGTGGCGTGGTAATTAGAATGGTTAGGTTCAGGTCGAAAAATATTTGTGACAGGCCCAATTTAAACAGAATGGTTAAAAACAGAGCCGTAAAACTTAGGTGCCGATCCAAGCGGGGGGGGGGGGGGTGCTTTTACGGCTTCAGTCCTCCCTTTTTCGCCACATCAACAACTAAAAAGGGGAATTAGCAGTGCAACTCCCTCACACCCCTGTTTTCCCATAGGTCAGCTCCCATGTTTGGAATGTCTGGACCCGTCCCCGAAATTCTACCTAACTAACTAAATAAGGTTTTATGAATCAACGTACACCGAACCCTTCTGGTTTTAGAGTCGTCGACGGTTTTTCAGTTGTTGAAATAGATTCATTGCTATAGAGATCTATAATACAAGCTTTTGCAATTGCAGGCAGAATAGATATACCTGAACTTATGCCTTAAATTCAGCTTCGTGTTCAGCGTATGAACCTATTCGTCCTAGTTACGAAACATATATCTTGTCTCAATACAACTTCAACACCCAAGTCAAAGTAAAGGACGACTACCAAAATTTAAAGGAGAAAGCACACCAAAGAATTAAAAGTCACCTATTAGATCAAGTGGCGGTTCCAGGATTTGCCAGAAGGAGGCCCAGATCGGCTGTGACACAAAGAATAAATATGGGGGGGGGGGAGGGAGGGAGGGGAGCCAGCAGGACTGTTTCAGTGGAGCTCCAACATTGGTTGGCGCGGGAGTACAAGGAAATGTTTGACTAAACAAACCCTCCAGATTGGCGGGAGATGGCCTTTCCCTTATGAGAGTAACACGGTGTGAACAATATTTTTTTCACGTGAAAAAACTACAAAAAACTAAACAGAAATGTCAATTTTGAGGTAAGCACTAACAATTGTCACTTAAAGAGTTAAAGTTAAAATGTCACCTATGTTTAATATATATTTATAGGTCTCAGTTATTGAAAGCTATGTTTAGAGTGTCGCCATCTGAGGGTAAACACAAGCATAGATGTACGGACATGAGCATTTCAGTTAGGTGAGGGGGAAGAAGATTCTTTGCAAAGATTGTCCAAGTGCAACCATCAGTTGGCGCGTAGCTTAGAAATTTTCAAAAAATCGCAACTCTTACACAGCCGGAAATGGCATTCACCAGGACTTCTAAGCAGAATTTAAGCAGTCCGTTATCTTCAGCTTTCTTCTTGCAATGAAATCTTATATAAAAAATGAAAAAGTGCAAAAATATCGAAAATTTGCTCACCAAACGCCATTGGTGATTTGGTGTAAGGGGAAAAGTCGAAAGATATAAGGGGAGTGGCATCATTTAGCGAATTTGTCACATCACATAGACCGATTTATGCCGAACTTCCAGATAATGAGTTTTGAAACACACAGTACATACATATTGAACCAGGGAGCTTTTATTTGGATGGAGACAGAACGCTTTGAAATAGGGCTTACTCCGTCAAGGCCATTCTAGTAATCCGTCTTTTGCATCGTTTTTGGCATTTCTATTATGCTTTTACGGGATTATTAAGGAGACACAAAAAGGTCTGCTACGGTTAGAGTAGGACCGGCCGGCAGGTGTTTTGAACTGCCACAGAATTGCCAGTCGTCAGGTAAATAAAGGTAAAATTCGGTCTTTCGAAGCTCGAGACGCGTATGAAAAAAGGCTCGGTCACACGTCAAAATCTGAAGAAGAATTTACATCTGGCTATTTCTGGAAACCTGAGGAAACGTCTGATCTTGTTGTCAAAAAATTAGACTTTTTCCCCTACAGCTTATATGCATGTCACGCCTTGTAGAAGGAAGGGGCAATTGATTTAATTTGTTTTCAGTTAAACAGTCGTTTCGAGTGTGATTGCATCTGCTTTAAATCTGCTGGTGGTACTAACCTACATATCAAAGTGTTGTACTGCAAGAGCCACTCGTCTAAGGATTAGTTGACTTAAATGAGGTGAGTGTCCCAGGAATGATATTGAAGCAGCGCCGCGAGTAAAGGAAGGAAATGCCTTTTGTGGCAATAATACAGCTTAGCTTCATTCCTTTAAGTGGGTCTTAAAGTATTAGCATAAATTAAAATTTCCGTTGCATCTTCTTACAAACGACAGCTCCCTGATTGAACATTACTTGAGAAAGGTTAACACAAGTGAAAACCATAAGAAAGAAAGTAACGTTGAAATTAAAATTGTGATTTACTGTTTTTATGAAGTGCAAAAAAACTTCAACCTTTTTGTAAAAGGTCCCCCTTATTCCGCCCCTGAGATCACGTAAAATTTTCCGGGTCCTTGGACCCCTTAATTGACAGTATCTCATCATTTCCGATCTGCTTTGCAAGGACAGACCCTTTCCCAAACAGTTATCTTATTTGATCACTAAATCACTGTCTCTAAATTCTTTAAAGGAGTAATCCGATTTCATTTTCACAATCCATTTCACAATAATTCAATTATTGAGTTTTAACTAAAGTAAAACAAACTGTTACCCCTGTGTGATTGGTCAATGTTTTTGGCTCGAGAAGACCGTTTAAAGTCTTATAGATAAACAAATATGTTTGTCAAAAAGTAAGTTTAATAGTTTCCAGTCAACTCTAACCAACTGAAACTTGACGTTTCTTGTTACTCAGAAAACATTTTCTTTCAATATCTCGATATTTTAACAAAGAATCAGTTAAAAGAATAGTCCAAATCCAAATTTATTTTTGATGTTTAAGATGAACATATTCTAAGCATTCTGTTGAAAGTTTCATTCATTTCCCATGTTCGGTTCTCGAGATATTAGCGACTGAATGTGGCCAATTTTCTACATAAAATGAACTTGGAGCAAGCAGGGGTGATGTCATGACTTCACATTGTTGGCCAATGGTTTGTATTTATTTTTAATTTAGCACCAATTTTATGCGACAAAACTTTTATCTATAAATACCGTCGGCGCATCCTGATTTATGGGGTTTTAAGCACTTCATGTGCCTTAGGGGTAATATAACACCCCTTATCAGTTCAAGGTCAAATTAACAGGGGAAAAAATAAAGAAAAACAAAACATTGGCCAACAATGTGAATCCATGACTTCACACATGCTTGCTTCAAGTTCACTTTTCGTACAAAATGTGTCAACTTCAATTGCTAATATTTTGAAAACCGAACATGGGAAATGAATGAAAATTTTAACAGAATGCTTTGAATGTGTGCCTCTTTATAAACATAAATTTGGCTCTGGATTATTCTTTTAAGAAAAGAAAATCGAGATGATGGAACAATAGGTCAAGTTTTCCTTATTCAGATCTCATTTTCCCTTTAAGGTACTGGATTAGAAACCTCGTTGTGGCCCCACTTAGCAGCTTTCATTTCAAACCGAATCTGCCTTGGCGTCCATGATTGATTTAGATGTTCTTGTTCACTTTGCTGATACAGTAACAACATTCTAGTCTTAAAGGGAAGGAGCATTCCCCTTAAATTGAAACGGTGTAGTAGAATCACGTGACGATACATTTCTAACTAAATTGTGATATTTATGAGGTGCAAGTCATTGCTGTAACTTGGGTATGCAATTTTTGAGTCTTGAAATGTAAAGAAAGTTACGGAGGAGAGATATTAACTGCTGAGAAATAAGCTTTTGTTTCGAAAACTCGTTTTGGACGACTGTTCTAGCTCTTTAAAGGATGTCCTATTTTAGAGGTTCCTGCTATTTATAACCAGAGAACCAAATCCAAATTAAAGCTCCCTGTTTGATCATCACGTTTATATGGCAGGAGACGGAGTCACGATACAACCTGTTTTCTTCATTTGATCAGCTGGTAGTTTTTACCCTGCAAAGCGTATTGTGTCCCTCCGTCGTACGACTGGTTTTACGAAACCAACACTGATTCATGAAGAAACTTGAGGTCACCTACGCAGGTTCCTAGCCGCACAGAATCAAGAACTGGGACAGTATAGACGGTCAATGCAAGGCAGTTTGACAGGCGAGGCTATTCGAAAGGTCGCCTGCCAATGTTTTTTACTTTTGAATGTAGCCGCCGGGATGAGCAAGGATTCGTTGCCCCCTTTTTTCAAAGAGACATAACCTTTTCTTTACCCCTTCCCGTAAGCGATGCTGCCTCCCAGATCATTCAGATTCAATCAAGAAAGAGAAATTGTATCCTTTTGAGAGACTGGAGGGGGATAAAGGATAAACTGGAACTTTTTGGAAAGACTTGAAATCAATTTGTGATACGGTACATACAGGCAACTTACGTTGGGATTGAACTGAAGAATCAATACTGGCCAAACAAACATCGAACTAAGCTCTATCTCATCGATTTAGGACGACGAAAAGGGCAAATGTACACAAGTTCAGCAATGCTATATATTTCGAATCGGTGAATGGAAATGATTTGATTTTAAGGACGTCGTGTGTAGAGTATTTTATCGTGAAATAAATGACATTTCGTTTACATAAAATACAAGTAATTTGTTTTCCTTTTTTGCCTCAATTCGTTTCGAGTTCAATCTTTGCCTTGGGGGATAACATTTATTTAAACTGTACCGGCAAACAGGGCGCAAAATGTATACAGTATAAACAGCGAAAATTTAGCGTGATTTTTTATAATTGGGGGAAACCTTTGCAATAAATTTAAGTAACTCAGTGGTAAAGGTTCAAATAACAAGTTATATAGGCAGATGAGGCACTGTTATGGCCGAGGCAGAAGAAGAATGCTTGTGTAATGCGTTTGCAATAAAAAGTAGGAAGACCCGAGGAAGCACTCGCTAGAATAAGGAATCTCCGAAAATTGAACTCACCTTATGTCCTTTCCGTCCGAGTACGTAACATCATTCTGAGATTTCCCCAGATAACAATTGCAAAAAAATTTGGGAGGAGTGCTCATCAATTTTTGTAAGGCTATACAGTGGTCAATAGTGGCAAACATATCTTTCCTTTTGTAAATTATATTTGAAAAAACCGAAAATTTAGGAATTTATTTAGGGGAGGGGACTTCTAAACAAACTACTTAAGCGCATAGCATCACCATGACTGGCACAAATCGACAAGGAAATGTGTATGATATTGATCCCATCATGTTAACTCAGACTCCTATTTGGAATATTTTCTCAACATTATGTTCTTACGGTATAGGATTCAGTCAGGATATGAGTCACATCATTATATATCGTGTCGTGAACTTTTTCTGTTCTTCTAGATAGAACGGCGGGGCTTTGGAGGTCGTTTTGTCCGCATTTATTTCATTTTTCCATTTCAGTTCATATTTTATGCTATACTCATGGATCCCGGAACCTCGGCACTACCATTGTGCTTATTGCTCAGCGTTATCAATGGAGTAAGGAAAACAAGACAGTGAATCACAACAGGAAATAGGCACTAGCCTACCCGATTTAAAACAATTGGTTGGAAACTGTGCTGTTGGGTTTCATCTCACTAGCTACATTAGTTTGATTAGGTAAAATGATTTTTTTTTTGCATTCAGTGACAGTTTTACCACAAACTAGACAAGTTTTCGAAACCCTGTAGGAAACATTCCCCCATATATTATGAAAACTGTAGTTAACACTTCAATTCGTGCTATACTGTCTTCATAGCTGTTCTCTGATAGTAGTGTAGAGTGTCATCAAAATCTTCGACTAAATACTTTTTAATCCGAAGAGTGACGAGTGTGAATCCACTCTATTTGATTGTTAATTTATTCCAAGAATAGTGAAATTCACTCCAAAAAGAGTGGAATTAAATCTCCAACAAGCACACGAAAGGATCACTCTCGATCAGAGTGGTCCATTTAGGCACTCCATCAAGAGTGAAACTTTGCTCCTTTGGAGTGATTTTTTTTCTTCTTTGGGTTAATTTTCGCTCTTTTGGAGTGGTATAACATTTTCCATCCTTCTAGGCTAGTGAAATTTTACTCTTCTTATTTCTAGATTGAAACCCAGCGTATGCGTGACCTTCATCGCCGTCTTGTCGTCATGTTTGTTTTGCCAGAACTTTATAATGTACCTTTGTCTTATAACACTTTTAACTAGTATAAAGCCTCCTCGTTGGTTAACCTGGTTGATTATCCAGAGTTAGACCTACATCGAAGAACTTGTGATGTAAGCCTATGAGACGTGGGGGCAGGTTGGAAACTCCCCCAATTTTGGCAAAGATTAAAGTTCAGGCAGGGTTCTGGGAGAGTTTGGGCACCATTCGAGTTTTGGACGCCTTTATGGCTTGAAAAGAAGCAATCATTTCTAGCGCAACAGAATGCCCGAAATGGTCGATTGTCCGAATTCTGTCAAGACATTTCTAAGAAACTAAAAACGCTCCATTCAAAGAAATTTTTTTCATGGACAACAAAATTGAATGCAAATACTTGCGACATATATATCCCATGTCATAATGTAGTCTTGCATAAACTTTACCCGAAAAAGTAAGAAATTCAGGGCGGGGAAAGTTGAAAAATATTCTGAGATGTGTAATTGTCAAATCTCAATACGGAGTGCATGTAACTGCAGCGAGGAGGTTATATTAGACCTCCCTACATGCAGTACCCAGTACTTTGTCCATGGAGTTGTTAATATCACCTTCTTAGTGTGTCATCTGTTCCGCCCGATAGCCCTAATCCCAGCAACGGTAACGCAAATCGGGTTGGTTGTTTTTTTAACAATACATAATGACATACGGTAGATTGAGAATGCCTTCCTGTTTTGCTGGATGAAGCTTCAGTTAACCCTGCTTGCAAACTAACACATTTTCCAAAGGACGCTAAAAGTCCGCTGGAAGTAAAACCAGGAATTTGTGATCGAATTTATGGTCGAGAGCTCGGGAAGTCACATGTAAAATTCTATCAGTTCAGTGCACCTTGCAATCGAATTGGGTCATTAATCGCAATAGAGTACGAAACATTAGGATGTTCTTAATTCCGTTGTTAAAGAATCACCCCCCTCCCCCCCCCCCAAAAAAAAAAAAAAGAAAAAAAGGAAAAGGTTGTCGGACCATTTCATCCATGGCAGTGATACTTCTGATCTTTTAGCAAGTTGATGGTTTTCTTATTAAAGTGGAAATTCTATTGCTGAACGGAAGCTCAAAATATTAACCCTGGTGACTGCTTCGTTTCTTTTTACAAGCCTGGAAAATGCCATGTCCTACTGTCCGAGGGTTTGCAATATTTTTCAATATTTTCTGTACGATCCGCGCAAACCGATGGTGCCGCTACCCATAGATAGTTTTTTTGGCAAGACTAATTTTTTTCGGACCAAAAAAATCTTCTGTCCCCAAAGTCAAGTGCTTCCGTTCGACAATGACTGTTAACATACATTCAAAACGGACATGTGAATTAAACATAGCAGAACTAATTTGTGTATTACTAATGTCAGCTGTCTTGTTAGTCCGATGTTTTTGGCTACTTTGGTCCATCAACTGCATCTGTACTCTGAAAACATGCACACTTCTGACACTTCTGTCAAATCAACAATATGTGACATTATTCGGGTCAAGTAAAGCTTCTTTTGAGTCATTAATCACTCGATATTTTGCCCAGTCGATCCATAGTTGGGTCAAACTGACCCGTACTTGTCTAACATGTTTTGATACTTCCATTAACCTACTTAACAACACTACTTCAAAGTAGATTAATTTAATTAGGGAAACTGAAACAACGCCATGGACTGCAAAATGCGGTGTTTTTTCACCAGTTTGGCTTCCGGGCGTACATTCAACAGTTTCGCTTTTTTCCGATTCACATCAGTCTCACTCGCACGTATTTTCTAATAGCAATGTCTGATTTGAATGATGCCTTTATGGAATCCCAGCCGCGTTGTGTTTCACTCATATGCATTGTCTTAAACAATGAATTCCATGGCAATCATGACCTACATATGAAATTTACAAAAAAAAAAATGTCCTTTTGAAAGAAAAAAATGAAAAGGATCACCTTTATTGGAACTCGTAATGGCGCCGTCATGTACGGAAAATATGAGATTATAAACTGAGTGGAAGGTATAGAGCTATGCGTTGCATATTGGAGAAAATATATATATTCGTTTGTTCAGTAGAACGTTGTAAGTACACTCTAAAATCAAAAGAGTGAACTTAGTCACTCTTTGATCGAGTGAAAAGTGTAAATATACTCCATTAGAGTGATAATTCACTCCAAGAGGAGTGAAGTTCACTCCGAAAAGAGTGTAATTCACTAGAGGAAGAGGGAAAATTCACTCTTCCACGAGTGCCTGCAATGATCGCTCTAAAAGAGCGATCACTGTGGGCACTCCATCAAGAGTGAAGCTTCGCTCGTTTTAAGGAAATTTTACTGTTTTTGGAGGGAACTTCACTCCTCTTGGAGTGAATTATCACTCTAATGGAGTGAATTTACACTTTTCACTCGATCAAAGAGTGACTAAGTTCACTCTTTTGATTTTAGAGTGTAGATAGTTAGATAGGGTGTATCCGCGGATCAACACGAATGTGTTAAAAAACTGCGGCTGGGAGGTACTTAATGCACATATGGGAATATTTGGTGCATATGTGTTCAATGTACTCGATTAACTGTGTAAATCACTATGAAAATATGGTACATTTTCCGACAAACTAAGCCCCTACTGCCTAAATACATAATAAATTAACACATTTCATTCACGTTTGATTTCCGTAACCAGTTCCCTTTAGACTGTTCTAGGTCTAATTTTCATGTCTTGAGAAAAAGTCTCGTCAGTGTCCAGTTAGTAAGAAGTGGTTTTATGATTTTCCTATTGTAAACACAGGTTTTAGGGTGTTTTCGGTAGATAGTAGCGAACAAACTTGCCATAATTCCTTCCAAGTGTCATTGGTCAAATAATTTCAAGTGATTTAAAAATTATCATATCTTTCCCTAAAACATTTTTAAGATTCAGTTTGTTTGGACAGGAAAAAACCCTCGTCATTTTTACATCGAATTGGAAAGAAGCTAAAAATTCTTTCAATTAGATATCGTAATACCGTATTTCGCGTGCGAACTCACAGACCGATTCCCCGAAAAACCCTGCTGTGCGCGATTTAGAGGTAAACATTCCCACATGTGGCTTTGTTTAAAAGTGATGTATTTAAAACAAATATCAATTTTTACATTGAGATATTTTGAGTTAGGAAAATGGTATTGCTACAGAGGCATGGTCTGGAATATTTTTGTCTTTCTTGCCGGACCTTAATGAAAAGCCACTGGAATGTGCCTGGATTAGTTTATAGGGGACTCGTAAGGTATGTTTAAAAGAATAGTCCAGATCAAAATTTGTTTTTGATATTTTAAAGATGAGCTTATTCAAAGCATTTTTGGTGAAATTTTTATCCATTGCCGAAGATCAGTTCTTAAGATATTACACTCTTAACACACCTATGTTAAGTTAAACCAGGATCGGTGTTCTACTTTCTCCAACATAATCCTGGTTAAGTTTTTACGCAAATCCTGGTTCAAATAACTCAAATCTTAGTTACTTTAGCCGGACTTTGTGTCAGTTTAACTAGGATTTGCGTTAAAATTTAACTAGGATTGTGTTGGGGTAGAACACCGATCCTGGTTAAATATAATCCCAGTGCTTTTAGAGCATAGCAAATGAATATGGTCAATTTTCTGCATAGAAAGGACTTCAAGCAAACATGTATAACGTCATTTATTGTAGTTCAATGCTTTGTTTTTATTAATAATTTCCTCCAGCTTTATGCTTAAACTGTACCTCAAGTCAACAAATTAAAAAAAAAACATATATTGAACAGCAAACAGGCAACCATTAGAAGCGCACTGTGTCGACATTATTAAGTCGTTATTACTATGCGCAGTTTTAAGTACGACTTAAGTCAAAAGAAAATTACAAACGTTTATTAAACAGCAAGACAAATGAATTTTACCAGTTCAACTACCATCATCATAGGACATTCTTCAGCCGAGATATAAAATGTTGAAGGTTATGGTACATTGCACAATTATTTGTGACGTCAATGTTGTGTTACTCAAATTACAGTCTTTGTATTTCTTTGTTTTTCTGAAAGTTAGTGTGCTTTGTACCAAGGTGTGATACCTTGCACCAAGGTGTGATAGCACTCTTACTCGTATTGGGTTGTTTAATTAATTAAGATCTCTCTGTGGAAAATACTGTACTATGCAAGCAAACAGGAAGTTTTCAAGGTCATAAAAATATTTTTTTGTTTTAAGGGAAACAAAGCATGTACTGTGAGTGGTACAATATGAAGGTCAAAAATTAGTGCACAATGGATTAATTTGTTTTGGGTACATTAATTTGAACATTCTACACCTCGGCTTAACAATGTCCTAAGAAGATGAGAGTTGGACTGCTAGAATTCATTGTTTATGCTGTTTTACAGATATACTATTAACTTTTATTAACTTTTTTGCTTAAAGTGTAATTCAACTCTGATGTATTCGTACCATGGGTTCCTCCTGAGCAAGGGAATTTAAAAGTTTAACATGTCTTAGGGGCAGCATAGCATCTCTGATCAATTCAAGATCAAAATTATAGGGAGAAAAATAAAGTAAAACAAAAGATTGACCAACAGTATGAATCCATAACATCACACCTGCTTGCTTCAAGTTCATTTGTAGTAGAAAATGTGTCAACTTCAATTTTTCATATCTTGAGAACCAAAAATGGGAATCGAATGAAACTGTCACCACCAGAATGCTTAGAATATATTCCTCTTTAACATTTCAAAACTTTGCATGTGGACTATTCTTGGAATTTGCCTTACTGGACGAAAAACAATATAGTCGGAATACAACATACCGGCAAGAACTCTCATGGTTAACTTGTATCTTCGTCCAAGTCATAACGTTTTCTTTCATCTGCTCGTCAGTGCTGGGCTTACCCTAAAATCAGTTAAGTTTAGTCTATGCTGATGCAGAAATTGCGCTAAATTATCCATTATTCGAAACCTCATTTTCCTTTTCTGTACTGCAGGGGATGGCCAAATCTATCAAGCTAAACTGTTGCTTGGTCAAATAAGCCCTACAATGTTGAAATGAAGCTTCGAGGTGTAAACATGTGCCAATCAAATTGACATCAAGTTTAATACTTTACCTGAAAGATAGAAAAAAACACGAACATCAAATTTGAGTATTTTACAAGTATGCGGTCTATTTAACAGACGTGCAAAAGTAAGTTACGTAATAAATTGTAAAGAGTTACTTGTCGTTGTAGCATACTTATGACCTTTGTCCTCTATCTTAATTCATGACCTAGTTGTGACGTCATTTCTACGTCTTTTGTAGACCCCTGAGGGTAAAATTCGAAGCTCGATTAACGTTGTTTGTTAGTTATTTCAGATCAAACCATGCAATAATGTAATATGATATTACTTGTTCTCGCATCTTCAAAGAACAAATGGGAAACCATACAATTTTTGGCAGAATGTATTGAACATGACGTATTTTTAATAGTTTATTGATATTTGTCTCTGCCTTGATTGTTTTTCACAGATAAATGTAATACGAGACGAGAGGAAGATGAAGTTGTCTTTTGTTATTGCCTTACTTTTCTTCACCATTGGTAAGTATACATTTCGATCTTCTTTCTTGGTTTTTCTCTTGTCATGGATTTGTTAGTTAAGTGAGATTTAACGACACACCAACACGAATGTGTTTTCAGTGTCCGTCAACTCGATGAAAAGTTCGAAGTTTAAATTTATTTTCAAGTATGGTTCAAGTTCAAATTTGGTTTTCCTTTAGCCACCTCTAACGACAGGCGGGATATACCGTGAGCATATATTCTAAAAACCCCTACTCACAGGGGTGGGGGTCTTGTTATGGAGGTTACACTTACGTTCATTAATGCTTAGTGATAATCGGCAACTTATATTTGCCCATTACGGACACATGACCGTGCTTTATCCAGAGATAAATTCACTGTAACGGATAAACAAATCCATCTTGGGAAACTTACTACACTGTAAAACATGGTACAAAATCGATGTAAATTTACAAAACAAAATATAAAGAGATTACATTAAAGTTCTGGTAATAAGTTTCCAGAACTTTTCCTTGTTTATCTCTTTATTTTATTTATTTTTTTTTTTTTTGTATCTGTAAATCTTTCGTAATTTTTACAGTGTATATAACTCTGGTTTGTGTTTCTTTATTGTATATATTTACCAATTTCCCCTTCATATGCCCTTTATCAAACTTTTGTTGTGTATGATTGAAAAATAATAGAAAGGTTCTAGACCTTATAACAGGATTGACGTTCATGGGTTAATGCTATCGCTGGATGGACGTCGCTAGCTCATGTGCATCGCTTTAATTACGCAGGCCCGTAGCCAGGGGGGTCGGAGCGTTCGAAAGATCCACCCCAACTTGAGGGAGGTCTATTTTTCCAGCCCTGTGTTTGACGGGTCAGCTGTGAAATATTTCTTATCTTGACATTTTGAGGACGAATTTTCGTTCACTTCTTTAAAAGTGGTGTATTGTGTGGAATTCCTGGGGAAAAGGAACTTCTGTTGTGTTCAAAAGTCCTCTAAAATGCTCCAGAGTGCAGGATTGCGGGTTCCAAAATTTTCCGGGGAAGCATGCCCCGGACCCCTGGCAACTGCATGCATGCTTACGGCACGCGCCAGCCGCCTCCATATTTGGTAAAAGGTCCACATCTTTGAAAAAAGACCCACCCCTCCACATGGGCTGGCTACGGGCCTGTTACATCCCTACCATGGTGTGTTATTCTGTTTTAAGGCACGGTTCATCGTTTTACCTTAAATTATACCAAATAATAGTTTTTAGTTAATTATACCAAAAAATTAAGTCTAAAATAATACAAAACACCAATAAATCAGGCCAATGCATACTTTTTCTTACATCAAACCTCTCCGTCCCCAACGTATGATAAAGAATATGTATAAACCATATGAAATATTTTTTTTTATTGAAAGAGTGTCAATGCCTTCGAGATACCTCATGCATTTTGAAGAGAGTTGATGATAGACACTGCTTTTACTATAAGTTAAGGAATTGACTATCTTTAGAGTTGTTTCGAACAAGAACAACACGAATTTGTGTCAGTTCTCTTTCAAAATAACCGTATTTTTAAATGTGATAAAACAAACCCTACCCAAAATATAGTCGATTTGTGAAAATGCCGCATATCATGCATGTAGTTAGTCTGTCCAATCTAGTCTAACTATCGTTGATGTAAGATAAATATTTTAAAAGACCTCGACTATCACTAATGTTAGCATTTTACAAAAGGCAAGAAATAAAAGATGTTTTCAGACGTCAGTTACAAGATCCTCTTAAGCCCCTCCCACAATTGTCTGTAATTCATCCTCATCCAGACACAATCCCAGTTTATATTGCTTTAGGGTGAGTCCGTATAGAAAATCTCAATGTGTGTACAAATCAAAACACTCTCAGTACATTTCATGCTGTTTAACATGAGCTTTGGTGTTCCGCATTGCTTGAATTAGCTGTCAATCAAAACGTTGGACCAATTGAGAGTTTCTGTTACCCCTACAAGAAGTGTAGTTTGGGGTGAGAGAATAGGCCTTTTAATGCATTGTGGGACGAAATTGCTTGGGCCTCTGTGACATGTAAATCTCACAAGGAAGAGCAAGAGCGGTCAGCACCCCGTCACTCCGTGCTTGGAATGGGATATAATGAACAACACATTTTCAATATAACAATTCAAACATTAGATATGACACTCATCAGGCAAGATTTTACTCCTACCAAACAAACATGAACCCTATATAAATATCTTTACTTTTATTACTAATCTGTGCAAAATTTGGTCCTTTGTTTTGAGGTTCCTCAATCTGATCAGCCACGAACTTTACACAAGGATGTAGTGTTGACCAATTGACGCACATGCAGTAAGTCATTGGTCTACAAATCACTGTTGCCTCAGTTAGTAGGGATAACTTTGGCACGCTTCAATAGTGACCCCTAACCGCTTTGTTTCATACATCTTGGCGCCTTTAGTTAACACCTTGGTTCAAACAAATATATGTTAGTTGAAAAGATATTTTGTAGGAAAAGAAAAAGCCGTGTTTGTCTCCGTCTCTCCGCTATACAAATGTGAGCCCAGTGATTAATCAACACATATTCCAGCTGTGCTTTTATAACCTGCCGTCATCGATGAGCAATTCATCGCCGCGTTCCCCATAGATGACCTGATATCCGATCGTCCAGCTAATAAATGTATAGTGTACCCTTAAACAGTTTTTCTTTCCCCTGCCTTGAGCTATTTCCGAGACTAGCTGATGAAATTTGCTGTTGATCGTGGCCTATTTTTCAATTGAGCTCATTTTTTTATTTTATATTATTCAAGACTTATTTAGCAACGGCTATGTGCGAGCGATTTACCCAGTAACTGACCACGTATTGCAAATTTCTTTCAAATGCAATAACGCTCAACAAAATTGGATTATTTGTCCTACAATGTAAATAAACCTCTGATTGACTTTGGGGCAGTATGTATCAAGGATCTGCTGGAAATGTTAGTCTGCGGGGCGAGCGATTTGGAGCGACTGACGTATAGGCTGCAGCACAGATTTATTGTTCGGTGTTGAATAGGTGGTGTTATTTAAATTATTTAAATGAGATGAGATGAACGTGTGATATAGTTTCAGCCATATAAAAAAGTAAAAAAGGTCAGAGGTGGTCTCAAATCCAAACACCGCTCAAGTTGGTTTCAACGATGCAAATAGGTTCAAGTCCTCCCCTTTGGTCGGATCTCACGACGAGGAATATTGTATGTTCTGCGACTTCAACCCCCATGCGGAATGGATCGTGTTTGCGGATGTGTGTGTGTATGTATATGTGTGTGTTTTGGGGCGGTATATGTAGCAGGAAAAGTCTCACCGGAAGATGCCAAATATTTCAACGTCCGTCTATGGTTAATTCCCTCATTATAGTGACAACTTATCCACAACAGAACACATGTACAGTAACCCAGTCCCGCACTTTTTATTAGCAACAATAGCTAAATGTGATAACAATTATTTTACGTATCGTTCATGACATTCCTGACCATAAATATTGCATATTGCTGGATAAGCCAAGGAGTTCTCCAGCATATTACAATTCACTGAGTGTACAAAACTGTCACATAATGAACTGTTGGGCATTTATGGCTAAATAGTTCGGTAAAAAAAACTATTTAACCAAGGTGATTACTAAAGTACACTGTTTATATAAAACTCAGAGAGAGAGAGAGAGCAGTCGCCTCAATCTTATTTTCAAAAAAGTTAAATCTTACAACAGTTCAGTTTCACAGATTTCTTCTGATTTTTCTTCAACGTATCTTTCATAATATTTTAGGGCTTCAGTGCTCCACTCTCAAGGTAAACTGAATAGCCTAACTCCTAGTAAATTTCACATTTGAGGAGAAAAAATACTGTCGAATGGCTATAAAGACCGAAAATGAAACAGGACAGTCTATAACATTACTTCAAGTTTAGTCAGTGATTGCATTTCCTTTTTGACCAGACATCAATACTCCTGTAACATTTTTTATTCAATGTTTAATCAGGAGACATACGTTAAAAGCTGAGTAAAAGTTGTTAAATTTAATGTCAAGAACCATTACTTAATGTTCTAATACTTGTTTGACTGATGCCATTTTTCATTGAAGTAAATATCAAAAGCAAATTTGACTGAAAAATCGGTATAGCAAAGGTTATTCCGCTATTTATGAATGTCCTAGTGTCTTTCCCTGCAAAAAGTGTTATCAATCTCGATCTGTTTCGGGTGATTGACGAGAACGAGAAGTCAAGGAAAATGCGAATCGCAGGCACGACTGTCCGTTCGATCGATGCGCGTTACTCCTGCACCTATATTGATTGCAATCTTATTGCTCAAAAAAGTACTTATTCATGACCTGCCGTGAAAGAAACGAGCTCGAAGGCTCTTCTATTTTGGCGGATTCAGACCTTCCTCCACGAAAAATGTACTATACAAATTTTAAGGAGAACACAATCATTTCTTTCCACTGCACTGCATGGCGAAAACCTATTTTCCTGCAAATGTTTCTTATTTTGTGCCCCACTAATAAAATGCATCAAGAAACCGTGTAATAGTAAATTGGAAACCTTTACCGTCAATTTATAATGCTAAATGGTCTTGATACTGAACAGTTTTGATGATAACTTAATTTTGTAAAACTAGTAAATCCAACTTGCTCCATTGGTATCTTTTCATTTTTGGATTATTCATGAAAAAAGCTGTGTGGTGTTAGGAACATTCAAATAATCAATTGAAACATGCAGATAACCTTTAATGCCTTGCAATACCAGAACCTGCTTTGTTTGACATGTTTTGATTTTAAGTGATTGAGAAAGATCACACATGACATTTTAGTCAACAGTTTATCTTTGACAGAAAAAACACAGTATCGATCGATATATATGACCTGAATGTGTCATCAAGAAAGTGATGAAGAGTGTAGTTGGCGGGGCCGTGATCACATTTTTAATCCAATTTTAATCTCTGCAGTCTTGAAATAGGAAGGGATTAATCAAAAAAAAATTGTTACTGCATGGGTTAGGTTAAATAAAGTTCCACTGCCCAGTTTCTACCCAATTGGTTTGGATCGAGTCGGCCAAGGTCCCTTTTTCCAGTTGTGACTCTCTGGTGTGTTTATACCCTTTAAAACACTTTTGTCAACTATGCACCGGCCCAAGCTATGATCAAATTGTTGACCCAAAGCATGGACAAATGTTACTAATTAATGGTCAATTTTTTTTTTATTTATTGGCCATACCTTGGTAAAAAGGTCCATTGTTTGTTCCATTGTTTGTGCTGAGAACTAAGCACACTGGCAATGACAGTGGGTTCCGTTTTTAAAGTCTTTGGTATGACCCAGCCAGGGCTCGAACCCCCGACCTCCCGACTGCATTCGAAAGACTCACTAAATGTAATCGATTTATTGGAAATGCATTCAATTCAAACATTGGGGATCTAGGATTTGGTTTAGAGGACGCTGATGGCCGATGCCTATATATTTGGAGGTAAGATTCCCAGTTCCTAAACCACACCTATGGGTGGATCAGTCGGAGCATAGCTCAGAGGGGCTGGGGTCGAAGATGTTACGCTCCCTGTTCGGGGCGAACAAAGGTTCGTTCAGCTCGTCGCTACTCAAAACCATCTGAGGGCAGCCTATCGGGAGGCAACCATAGAGGCGCTACGCAGGCTGGCTTTTCCCTGGCTTAAAAGTAGAATAAAATCATCAATCGTTAGTTGGAAATTGCAAAACGATGAAAATTACTAGATCAACTGTACTGCTACACTTTCTTTGGACAAATCTATTGGCCCTGTTATACGCAAGGGTGCCTGCTGGGAAAATTTTGCAACTGATAATTTATACACTGTCCCGTAGACAGATAAGGTTCTACGGGAGAACATTTATGCAGGAGGAGCGAAAACTTTTCTGGGTGCCAACTCAGTAAAAATGTAATAAGTCGATGTCAAACTTCAAATTATTTAAGGATAAAACTTTCCCCACCATCGTGTCTACGAGCATGTCGATTGCACAAAAACTACGAGCATGTCGATTGCACCGACAAACTTTAACTAATTTTGCAATCATGTATAAGAAAGTAAGCAAGCCGTGTCGACAATTGCCACGAACAACTCTTGTGTATGCCCGTGCATCCAGGAAGGGGAAGTTGTGGCACGCGTTCATAGTCTCTTCTACTAAATCACAATTGTTAGTAACAGTATTTCTTTTGTTTTTCGTCCAGGCACCTGTGAAGGTATTATCAGGTCCCTTTGGTGTTACAAGTGCATGGGTTCGGAATGTAACTCACCGGTTGATTCTACCAAAGATATGGTCTGGATTACAGAATGCAAAAAAGGCATATGTTATGTAAGTATTTACGGACAGTTATGTATCCTGGCATGGAAACAGTCGGACCACAGTCCTCTTCAAAATACATGGGACAAATTCCCCGCTCCCTGCATCAATGTTGAGGTTTTAGGACGTTTTGAGCTGCTGCAACATTGAATGGGAGAGTGAGGGAGCGGGGCATGGTGGTTAGGTTATTGCTTGTTTGGTTTGCTCTGTTCCATCATTTTGTCGAGGAATGCGGATTAGGTATTTTCCAGTGAGGTTAAAAAGTGTAAAATTGAACTAAATCAATGGCAACCTTCAAGCAAACTTCAGAAGAAAGAAGGAAATTTTCCCTTATCCTTATCTTCAGACCTGTATCGAAATTTCGCCCCCTCTTCTCTCCCTTTCTCCTCATTGGGATATTACTTTTGTCTCTCACATCGAAGAACAACCAAAATTTACTTCGTCTTCTCGTCACAGTATCACATTAATTTCTATTTGTACTTGAAGACTTTAAATATGTAAAGACACCGAGCCTTTTTTACCCTGTCTTCATCTCCTTACTCCTTCCTATGTACTTGGAGTAATTAACCGGACAAAGGAAACAATCAATCTTATATCATATACCAGACTTCTGTTCAACATCTCTACTCCACCCCCCCCCCCCCCTCGCTCCCTGTGGAAAAAATGCCATTTGAGGGAAATATAGCCTATTGCTTTAAGGCATGTATAAGATACTTTTAGAGTTCTAAGGTGCAGAGCATCACGACGCGAATTTTAATCTCGTGCGCTTATGTGAAGTGTCCATACTTTCGTGAAATAGAAAAATTATATTCTTCCCTGACAAGTTTTTTTACATGAATAACCCTCTCACCCATAGCACTTTCAATTCTTCTAACCTTCTTTCTTAACCCCCCCCCTCCCCACACACACACAACTGTCAAAAATTTATTCTCATCCAGGCACAATATCAGTTTATTGCTTCAGGAAGAATATGCAATACCCTAATGTGTAATCGAATTACTCTCCTACACTTCATGTTGTGTAATATGAACTTTGGTAGTTTCTCAACTATAGCTGTCAATCAAAGAGCTGTGCCAATTGAATATTTCTGTGTACTCCTTTAAGGATGGTAGTTTGAATGAGAGAATTAGGCCTTTAAGTCATTAAAATCCTTTCTTTTTGTCCTCACAGGAACAAGAATCTAACAATGAGGGTACGATAGTCACGTCACGAGGTTGCTACAAACGTCAATCGGACTGCGTCCCTGGATGCCAAGGACCCCCTGAACATCAAACTTGTGAAAAATGCTGTGAACAGAACCTGTGCAACAACGCCAAAACTGTGACCTTGGACATATTAGTGCTTATAATCAGTTCGTTGCTCGGATACTTTTTGACGAGGCCGTGAATTGACTTTGAAAGATTTCCTATTTTGGGAAATAATTTTTTTTATTTTTTTGTATTCCATTCAGTTTTGCGATACTTCCGTTGAAATTTTTTAGGAGAAAAAGCCAGGACACATACATGTAGATACTTTTAACCTAATCTTTTAAATATCATTTAAGCGTTGGGGTAAGTTTGGGAAAGAGAAAAGTAAAGATGTTACAATACTCTTGCTTTTTTTATCTGAAAGTAATTCTCCTCCTTACAAAAGAAGTCCTTCATTCCGTCTTTGGAATAGACATGGTCTATGCCAATACTTTAGACAGAGTTCTCTTTAAATGTTAATTTCCCAATTGAGATGACAGTGTATTGTTGACTAGGATCACGGTTGCCAGGTTTACTTTTTATCAGCGGAGTGTTGTGCCCTTACGTCTTTGCCTTCATACCCCATATGAGCTTAATAGAAGACATACCCCTTCCGAATTTTATTAATGACAATTACTTTGGCAATAAAATCCCATTTCTTTCTATGAATTTCAGCAGAGAGTCACATAAAATCTTACTTGTTTTTATCTCTTTCGTTTAACAATTTTTGCCGAGCTAGTAGTATGGAGTGTTTTCTCATGACTTCACAATTGGTAAGCCACGCCCACTGCCGGGCAAATTTCAGCAGTGTTTCAGTGCAACAGTCACACGTTCGTCCGTCAGCTGTTTTTCAGTACTCAGCTATAGATACACTAGCTAGCGCACTACACTTAGTTTTGCCCGGCAAGAGAGCGGGATTTGTGACGTCATTGAGAATACTCTACAAGTCTACAGTGGTATTCTTCTGACCTCTATATAGCCTTCTTATCAGTCTTTACATACATTTCAATTGTGTCTTTTGTTACGTAAATCGCAGCAATGACGTAGCTTCTTTTACATGATCATATCACAAGTGTCACCGCATAATTTGACTTTGAAAGGTTCAGAAAGGTTTTTGTCTACAAAATGCAATGTAAATAGCGTTTGATTCGAAAAGATTTAATATAAAATGGACGCAAATTTCATTACTATTGAAATGTCCAATTCCCACATACAGTCAGCCGTTTGTATAAGTGTGTCTTTTATTTGAACAACGCTTGAAATGAAATTGATATGTACCGTAACAAACGTTCGTGAAATTTTAATAAAGAATAAATGAGAAACAGGGTGTCCGTACTCTTGTTACTAATCTTTTCATAGCTTTTAACTTAAAGAGACATCTTGCATAATTCATTGGAAGTGAAGACAATTCGATAAAATGAGAAACTGATGAGTGACGCAGAAACAAATTGACTAACCAAGGGTCTCTTGTTTTCATATTTTTGACATTTGTTACACTGTGTTAGGATTTATTGTTGACGAACGCAGTTTGAAATGTTGCAGAGAAATACATTTCAAGAAATGTTTGTATCAAACCGTACGCGATATTGCACTCCATATTAAAATCAATAGTAATGGGGAAAAGGGTAAGAGTAGGCTATCTGTAAAACTTCGCGACTTATGTTTTCTTAGAAAACATGTGACATGGAATTGACAAAGTTGGGAACAGTAAAAACCGAGAAAATAGTCGCAAATCCCATCAAAATCCTTCAAAAGGTGACCATACTACAGGGTAAATTCTGATTTGCACTTAATCATGAATAAAAATGCAAATCCCGTGATGTTTAGAGAGGGACGTACTAAGCTGATGTTATCCTTTGTCTTTGCAATTTCGTTTCAAAGACCTTAGAAATTATCAGTATCAGTTCCCAAACCATAAACTGTTTGATGAGTAATTAATAGAAAATTAATATCGGGTTACCAAAAGAAATGTTAACTCTGTGCAACACTCCACATCATTTTTTAGCACAAACTACAAGTTGCTTCAAAAAATTCAAACCTTAAAGAAGTATATCTTGAGAACCACTTAAGTATAGATTCTGTCATAATTTAAAATGGTTTTTCCCCAAGACAGCTTACTCCTTAACTGCGAAGTAAATCCAGGGCTTTTTGCCATTTGACATTTCACACTACCTTTAAAGTTTACCGGAATCACAACTTGCAAACCAGAGGCCGTGGTTGTATGGACTTGCGGCAATGCGTTAAAGGCACAGCGTTGCAGGCGATTACATGAAGAGTGCCTGAAATGGGTTTAGTAAAATGTTTGAACTCAGACAAGGGACACTCTCATTTAGTTTATTGCGTCAAGACACATTCTGGTGAACTTGCACCGGTCTAATGTGTAATTAAATCACCCTCAATCCATGCTTTGTAATATGAAGCACTCTGCATGTTTAACTTTAAAGGGCAGGAGCAGTCATCTCGAATTGAAGTAGTGTAGTAGACTGTCCAGTTTCATGATTGGCTGTTGGGAGTCACGTGACAACATTTGTCTCTTCAAATTTGAAATTTACTGGAAATAACTGCTTGGTTTACCTTGAATATGCAAAAGTTAAATCATAAAATATAATGAATGATACTCTGAAGAGGAATAAGACGAAAATTGTGCTATTTAACTGTTTCTTCAAAATAAGTTTGGGGGAACTTCTCATTACCTTTAAAGACAATCAATGAGTTGTGGCTTATTGAGAAATTTGGCAAATTCTGGGTTAAGTTGTAGTGTTGAATGACGAGTGGCTGCCTTCAAAACAAATTGAACGGGGGGACTATGGATGAGAGTTTTTTGTGCACGTTGTTTGTGCGACAAAATAGACGCGTACTAAACCTCTATTCTATAATCCTTTGAAGTTTACATAAATATTACGGAAATTAATGGGTTTATGAAGTGGTTTGTTACTCAGAGACTTGTCAACCAGAATCTCGACACACCCTCGTTACCCATGTACCAATCTTCAATTAATGGGAACAATTTCAGTTGAAATTCTGAAATGATTGGATAGCACTATGATGGGCTAATCAACTGAAAGTTGCACCCCTGGGCCCCAGCGTAAGATCGGTTAATCCCTGTTGAGAGAGCCGAACAGTTATTTGACATGGAGGCTCTCCTTCACGCATTTGATCTGTAATCATCCCATCGACTACACACCTTTCCGGTAGAAAATATGGACTTTTCAATTTCAGGACTGTAGACAAAGAGGACGGAATACGCAGCAAAGAATTAGACGGTGCATGAGCAGAAGCCAACATCACTCCGTCCTGTTGCTTTTCAGAACGACTGTCGGCCGATTTAATGTTCGGTCTATAGAAACAGGATCGGCGGTCATGGCGATTTCCCTCGTATCGTCGTCTTCAAAACCCGAAACACCTTAACAGTCAGGGTGGAAGGCCACTTGCCCGTGTGTTAAACTCACCGTCCTGTTGTTCCACCGTACTGAAGCGAAAAGTCGCTATTGACGCTGGTTTGTCGCATCTATTAGGTTGTTTTCCCGCATCATTTGGAGAACTTTGACCCATCCCTGCGTTATATTTCAGGAAAACATAAAGCACATTTGGCTCAACAGTATCTGGGGTCATCTAATCCTCCACGCAGAGCGTCTCTTCAGCTCCTCCATCACCTTAAGCAAACGCTGTGCAGCTAGGCGATCTGCTGGAAGTTGCAAGATGTCGCCGGAGTTCGAAAGCACCCTCACGAGCAAAAAGTTGTGCAACCGGTTTAAAAAATCCTGCGTCTGTTTCTCGACTCCAGGGTCCCATGGGTATATTACTGTGTTGATATTGAAACGTATTTTCTATCACTTCGACACCGTTTAGTGATATGAAAACTTATGCAATAATTAGTTCCCCTCACATCCTTACTACCACATGCTATACTTGTGAATGATATGATATTTGACAAGAAACACTAAAGCAGGAATTAAGCCAGGGAGTTACCGAGGGGGAATATGTCGTCACTCTGGTATTCTAATTATATAGTTAAAGTTATGTAAGATGGCCAGTAGCTGGGGTACACTTGGCTTCACATTTCATGAAAGTCAAGTATTTCTACAAAAAAAGATCGACTCTTTCACTATAAGCAAATCAGGTTATATGTCTTTAGTAAAAACCCTCAGCTTTTAATTTGACTGTTACTATCAAAAAGTAAACGTGTGAGGGGGGAGGGTAAACGTTTTGCCAACCGCCTGGTATCTGCTTGCCTCTTTCGACTCTTCTGCTCGGACCAGTCCCCTCCCCCGGCCCAACTGATCCCTACAATCTCAAAGGCGGAATACGTCCGCAGCAAATCTTAGCACAAGCTCTGTCCGTGCATTTAAACCAAGAAACTATTTCTGGGTAACAGAGTCCTAAATTTTGCATTGGGATGTACACCTACTTCTTTATACTCATCAGCAGTCTCGTGGCTAGATAATGTTCTAGTGGTGGGGGAGCCTTTGTTCCGGGGTTCTAAATATATAAAGATGTATTAACCCAATGACAAACTTCAAACTTTCTATGGGGGAATTTTTCTGGCTTTCCCCATTTTGCCCCCCCCCCTTTGACTACTGCTCGATCCATCACTTTCTGATCTGCCTAAAATTTTACAGATATTGTACACTTTTGACTTTCCGATCCGCCTAATATTTTAGAGATATAATTCACTTTGTGAACATAAAGTACTTCCCTCAAAACCACAACAAATTAAAGAGCTGATTTTAGGTCATTTTATTTTTTGACAAAATCCTTGTGAGGATCGTTTCTATAATTTAAAAAATAAACTAATTAAAAATAAAAAAGAAATTAAATTTTAAAATACTATCGAAATTTAAAGACGGGGCACCTCCCGCTTCTTGTACAAAATTTTCTTTAGTCAGTTAGCTTAAGCTGCAAAAAGAACGTTCTCAGTGAAAGACATAAACCGAAGTTCATCAAAGTAAGTCCACAAAGCTCACAAGCAGAGACGTTCATCTTCACTCATGTTTTGTTTAATGCCCAAGAATAACGACAGAATAGTTAGAATCTTCAAAAATTATCCTTCAAGGTTTGAAAGGAAATCAATTGGAAAGTGACACTGAATGATCAAGTGTTTTCAGCTGTAGAGGTCTAACAATATACGGCTATATATTCGGAGTCGCGCAATCGACAGGATAATTTACACCTCGAGGGAATGAGAGTATAGTTTCGTCTGACATTACAGATCTACATAACATTGCTCCTATACATTGTCAATCGACTGCGCTTTGACATTTGTTACATTGACTCCATGAAGAGAACACTTAACACCATTACTAAATAAAAGTTTGAGAATCTAGCTGAAGGAGTTTGACAATGGTTGCAAATTTTATTCGACATTTTAGCTTCTATTGTATATTTGCTATCGACTGATATCGACTATTTGCTGAGAAATGTGAGGACCTTCATTTAATCCTATCGGACACAGATGAATAAATTAAGGTTGCATAAATGTAATTAAAGATTGTGCCTAGTGGTGGTTTGCTTTAAAAGAGCATTCGAGAAAAAGGGCTATAAACTGTTAGAACTTCATTAAATTTCTGCGTCCAGGGCCTCGGGATGGTGAAAACTATTGGAATTGCTGCCATTTAGTTTTGATTGATTAAAGACAGGTATGGTTTGTACATTTACTTTTATCCTTCCAGAGATTTCCAGTTCTCCTAACTTTCTTTCGCCTAGTCCCAGTCCTACAGCTGTATATTTCCCTATAAGATCAGTTGACCAAAATGATCGATGCTGATGAAACATAGCACATGCCAAACTTTTGAGCAAGCTTCGCTAAATTTGTTGGACACTTTTTTATGCAATAACTGGGGGAATGTTGGTTTGCCCAACCTAAGCAATTTCTTCCTAACAATTCAGCATGTGCAACGTTTGCTCAACTGCTTTATGAATATAAAACACATCCTTATCCAGACATAGTCGATTGTTTATTCAGGGCATAATATCCTAAGCAGGAGGTAATGGGTAATGTGCCCTACTGTGCATTTTTAATCTGATATCAGCCAAAGGGCTGTACCAATTAAGAATTTTGTTATATTCATTTTTTAGGTGACGTGTAAGTGGGTTTAAAGGGAAATATTGCATTTATTTTACTAAAAAGTTTTTATATTCTTGAATCCAATAGCAATATATACAAAATGATAGACAATTCACAATAAGTCAGGACTGCAGGTTTTGTTTCAAGAAATAAAGATGTTGCGGGAAGTAATTCGGTCATTTGTGTCAAAAAAGTAAATTTGTTCACCCAAACTTTCCAATATTCAAA
The DNA here is from genome assembly GCA_037179385.1 of Holothuria scabra. Lineage (NCBI taxonomy): Eukaryota > Metazoa > Echinodermata > Holothuroidea > Aspidochirotida > Holothuriidae > Holothuria > Holothuria scabra. Next base: position 8,825,551 of record CM074179.1, read on the forward strand.
TGAAACAACTTCCGTTACTCTTGTAATGAATAAAATTTTGAGGAGATAAAACTATTACTGCAGTTTATTGGTTAGACTGAATGGTTTAATAATGATTTAAAGTATTTTCTTTGTATGCCATATCGTGCACTCTAAACGCAATATTTCCCTTTAAACCTCCGTGACATCACAGTTTATTAACAGCTGGATTCCCCCCCCCGCCTAGATACCCCACTGATTGTTGACAGCTTCGGATCTGCTTATCTTTAAGCAATTATCCCTTTTTAACTCGGACGTGATATTTAGCAACACTTTCCATTTTTCAAGCAGGGCGTTAGCCCCGGGGATTCATAGAAAAGGCTAAGATAATACTTCACACTCTTTGAAGAAAACTTCGTATTTACGAATTGGATTATATGTAAAATGGTGCTGCTCTCTTTGATAAAACTAGCTAATGGGTTAAATCAGGTATGTTACCAGCGGGTATAGATATTCTTTAGTAAAGGGGGGGGGGGGGTCAAAAGGGTATTTCCTTATTATATTTCACTTCACTTTCATCATGTCAGCGAGCAAGGGCGAGTTTCGTTTTTTTTTTTTTTTTTAGTTTTTTCGTTTTTTGAATGAGTCAACCAACATAACCCAATATATACAGATTTAATACACTAGTGTGTCCTTACGCTGAAGAAAAGAAACCTTATGTGATTATCTTTTAATAGTACATGATCTCAATCGTAAGGAAAATGTAAAAGGGCCATCTATAGTCGTTGCAAAGTGACTTAGGGACCAATTAGATCTCATAATTATCTTCTTATTTTACATGAAATATCTTTCGTGATAATATACTAGAGCATATACACACACATGTAAATATCACAAATACCGGTATTCAAGGGAAGCCAAAGACCTCATCAATATGTAACTTTCAATAGGGGGAACAACCTACAGTTGTTCTGGGGGGAAACATCAACCAAACACGGCGTATTAACACCGTGAGATTGAAGGATGTCATCTTGGTGGTGATGACATCATACGAGAGTGCGTCAGCCTCGGGATGGGCTACATGAACGGTGATCTAAGGGAAGGGAACATATTTTGAGAAATCCTCCACTGAATTCGGATTTCTTAAACATCTGTTTGAATGAGATAATGCCATCTCTTCAATACTGAAAACACCGTAGGGGGCTATAAGGGGGTAAAACTTACAAAAATTAAGAGATTTGTTGTTCTTTTCCCATATGAAGGACAGATTCTTCAATAAAAACCCCAAATTTTTAATGGTCCTTACAAAAGCCAAATTTCTTAAGGCCTAAAAATTTTTAAAGTTTTTCTTCAAAGTGAACTCCAGACTTTTAAGTGTTTGTTAAAAAGAAAGTCAAACGTTTCGGCGCTACACGCGCTTCAGATTCTGACAAGTCACGTCTCAATGGGACAAACTTATCGCCTATGACGGGGACTTGATATGCTGGTCCCATGTCGGGCAAATCTTGGCCCCACCCTTAAACTTTCAGAGAAACAGAGATTGTTTTTGAGCAGTACAACAATGAAATCACAAATTTTTGCCCAATGTACCATTTTAATTTGAATGAATTAACTTCAGCATTTTATATATCTCGGCTCAAGAATGTCCTCTGAAAATGGGAGTTGGACTGTTAAAATTTATTTTTCATGCTTTTAAATATATATTTGTGAATTTTTTGACTTGAGGTGCACTTAAACTGCGAATAATAATTATGGCTTAATAATGTCCGAACAGTGCTCTCCTAATGGTTGCCCATATGTTTCTCAAAGTCAATGGTTTATTCCGCGTACATATTTTAAGGTGCAGGGTTACCCATCAAGGATGTAACTGCGTAAACTAATGTTTCTAGAGCAATCCTATGGTAGCCTTATAAATTTAAGTTCCCTTAAAGTTATTAATATGTAACCAACTAAGAGCCGCCTTTATCAAATTTACTTCCTAATATACGCTCATAGCAGCAATGAATGGAGACCTTTTCTCTATATTAACATAATAACTAAAATCAAAGGAATATGACCAATACTTTAATTAGCTCAAAGAGCCTATAGGCCTTAGTTATGTGATTGAACTAAAATCAAATTGCTATGCCTGCATTTCCTCTTAACGATTGGGACTGTAGAATATTGTTTCCTCGGACTGTTGCTCGTCTTTTGCAGTACACAATTACACAGTATTCGCAAATGAAAGTCGATTGCGTCACAACTACCCTGCAGAGTGGAGGAAACTGTTTCCTACAGCTCACTGTTACGAGAAACTAAAGAAAAGTCGATGCTGAGCCTTAATGGTGCAGCAAACACGGGCGCGCTACGCTAGCTCGAGGTTCAGTGCTGTACAAGTTTGTCTGAAATACTAGTGTAATTAATTTAGGAATGGGAATCGGTAGCAAGGTTTCATTAATTGAGAAAAATAAGCACAATTCATATACAAATGATTGCGTTTTACTAGCAAAAAAAAAAAAAAAAATAACGCATCGATCCGAAGACTATTGCGCGCGGTTTTTGCATTATTAACATATAAGTCAGTTATTATGGCCGAGATATCATGTAACTTGTGTGATGGCTTAGTTATAAATTCGTAACACGAAAGTGACTATATACGACTGGTACGACGAGCAGCTAAACGCTTTTTGCATGAGTAATATGTGGCAATATTTACTTATAAAACGATTCGTCAACCTCCGAAGTCTGTTTACAGCTCAAACGTATTTACTGAAGCAAAGTCCGAGTTAATGATTTACGAACTTCAACTAACAACACTACAGCGGTCTGGCTAAAGAGCAAAATATTCGTTTAAGACATGATATTGTGTTAGGAAGTAAGCATAGGCCAAACTCCATTACTGTACGTGCCTTACTGTGCGTGTGCGACTGTTGTTAAAGCAACAGTGAGCGCGTAAAATACCTAAGCTGTGTTGTTAACGCTTGAAGCAAAACTGCCAAATATTGTCAAGAATTGTATAAAACACGTGAAAATCTTGTTTGCAATAGGCCTTCTTCATTTGGTAAGTATGATATTGTCTTTTTCACAGCATCTGAATTTTCAAATTTTGTGAATATACAGAAATTTTTAATGTCGGTTATTTAGAAAAGGTGAACCCGTGTCGCGAGGAGGCATGAATATTTTTTTAAATTGAAGTGGAAGCCTAGCATCTCCTATAACATTCCTTATGCCTACATTCGGAATGTCGGCCTAAAAGTTGCATACACGTAAAATGTTATTTGTTGTTTTAGGTACGGTAGTATTTGAACGTTCATATCAGAAGCTAGGCTACATAGCGTAATTAACATGGGATTGGTTGGTATAATTATCTCTAAAACTGCACGGAGTGGGTGAATTATATAAAAGTACGCTTGTATGATGTTAGGGGCTGGCATGGAATATCTGTTTATGGAACTTTGAAACTTTTCAATGTGGTCATATTTCTTAACATAGGAGCTGGGTAGCCCGACAATAAATGTCTAATAGGTAGAAAGTTAACGTTAGGCACCAATCTTGCTTTGAGAAGAACCGAGGCAAAGATTTCTTTACCCTAATATGTGAGCAAATGAAACTTGTGGGAATGATTGACTTATTTTCCTGAATGAAATTTTTTATTTGTCCGATACACAGTTTTTGCTCCTCTTCCATACGCTATGGGCTAGAAAGGTTGTCGTGATGAAAAGACTTGTACATAGCTAAATCTTTTAATAAATTTGACGAATTTATTTTTTTGTGGAAATGTATATTCACATTAGTTTCTATGCAATCTTCAGGAGAGGATTCAGACATTCTAAAAGGGGGGGTGACATAAGAGAAAACAGGAGGTGTGAGGGAGTTACATTGCTGATTTTGCGTATGTTTTATTGTTGATGTGGCGAAAAAGGGAGGACCGAGACCGTAAATGCCCTCCATGGATCCGCACCTGATCTAAATGAGCTTGCTCGGGCCAGCCTTCTATCCCGCCTAAAATGAGCTTGTCCGATTGAAGCAACGATTTCCTGTTAGTGCACTCAAGTTCAAGTAACCCCTCTCCGCGAAACGTTTATAAGTCACTTAATTTCTGCTCTCCGATGAGCGAATCCCAGTGAGCCACAATTAGAAAAAAAGGCCGTGGCCGGCTCGACTTGAAACAATCGGTTGAAAACTGGGCCGTAAAACTCCCATCTACTGGGACGGAAGGTTTTTACCTGAAGATGTCCTTACAAAGGAAAAAATCAAATATATCAAAATTGATGTTTTGGGACCCGGGATGATGGTCAAGGTCTAGAGGTCCGGTCTGGTTCCCCACTCCCCATGTTAAACGTCTTTTTATGACGATGGCTTGTTTGCTTTCTAATCTTATAATTTTGCGCTTTTTCCGCCTTCCGCAAGCAAAATTAGTGCATTTTCAAACTCCTGCACTTGATGATACTCCGATTTAGTATGTTACTGTTATATAATTGCTCGCTTTTATATTTCTCGGCACTCTTCAGTTCTGAAGTCACCGCCAATCGACATGACTAAAAATGGCTACTTCATTAAATCATTCATAAGAAGATGATATCCATACATAGCTAATAGAATTAAGTTGTCTCGTTTCTTTTGCTACTTGATCTAATTAATAGCAATTATATCCAATAAGGAGAACCTCATCCATTGCAGCTTACTGAGATAACCTTTGAGGGACGCCGAAAGGGAAAATTTAAATAGGTCCATAAGTCTATTTGATTGAAATCTGGAAGAGTATTATCTGGCTTGACCTAATTTTTGATATGGTAAATGTTATCTATTTGTAACGCTCTGTAACTGTCTCAGAGTATCTGCAGTACTTTTTCTTCATCGTTTCAGAACCATTTTAGTTTAATGCATTCCCCCAAGTTTGTGTGTTGAAAATTAACCAGGTTTTGACAACGAGTGAGGAACGAATGCGATGGGGAGGGGGTGGGTGGGTTGAGGGGAGGAACAATTGGCAATGGACGCAGTTCGTACAACGTGGGTCACCAAGAATAGTTTCACAATATAAATTGTAGTTCCATCTACCCATTTAGAAGTATAGTTTTTGAATTTAAATTGTCCAGTATATAAGGTACCATTATGGTTCTCCCGTCAATTTTGGAAGATTTATTGGCATCATTTCTCTAGGAATGAATATTTCAGGTTATGGGGAGATCTTCAAACAGGAAGGGGTCTTATAACACTTCCCTGCCTCAAAGATATTGCCTCGCCGAAAAATCCCCTTACACCGCCATGGTTGTAACGATAGGCTTTTAAGGGAAAAAAAACAACAACAAGGTTGGGTCCTGCACACTTTAAAAATAAGAAGACTGAAACTTCACTCGTTAGAAGAAGGAAGAGTGAAAGGGTGGATAAATCCAATCTAGGGGTACTGCCGTCGCATATACATTTTCATGTGTGTAATTAATTGAAGTACCTACGTGTGTGAAATTTGGACCGGTCCATTTAACACATCTAATGGTGTTATGTGGACCAGTCCACATTACACACCACCTAGTGGTTCAAATGTCACGATGTCACTAATGTTGCCTAAACACCTTTAGCCTTGGCAAGTGTAGTTTGTATCGAAATGTAACTGCCTATTACTCAGGAATGATAATATTTTTTCATGATCATTATGACTCGGGGATTAACAGATTATTTCTGAGTAAAACGCAACAAACCGTCAACTCGAAAATATAATTAATTCAAAACTTTCTTATTTCAGTTTATAGATAAGTAAGATGCTCTCTCTCTCTTTCAGTGGTGGGATAATTCCGGTGGTTCAATTTTACACCTCTATCCAAATTACACAGCTTTCATCTACATTCATGGCTTGATTGTGTAATCAGAAAATTTGCTGTGTTTTATGTGGACTACTCTGCACCAACCAATTTAAATTGAAAATTTTGTATTCCCTAACGAAAATAGATGTTGCGTTGATTAGGATCTTCCCAAAGGATTCAATGTCTTCCGTTCCTGCTTCATTCATTATTACAAGTCTTTTTTCTCGTTGACCGGAATTTCTTGCATTATGGGCATACGAAGTTTTCAATTCCGATAAAACTCCACAATGCATTTCATATTTTCAGCAAACGATCCAAATTTGAGATTAAAAATCACTGTAGGGCTTAAATAGACCCTCCAGGTTCATATGAACTTCAATGCAGTTTACAGACTTTGATACCAATCAAACGAAGAAGATTTCAGACGGAGTCATGTTTTCTTTGAAAACATTCATCACGTTTTCACTAAGCCGGATGGATATGACTAAAGTTATTCAAAAGAATTATGGCGTAGCGATTGGTTTATGGAGTGATCTCCGGAAATAGACCTTTCAGATATTACGCGATGTATAAGAGGAAAAGCAATGAAACTAGCTAGATAAACTGCAGTACAAGAATTTCGTCCAAGTGTTGTATGTTTGTTAGACCTACTTGTATGGAGTGGGGGGGGGGGGGGGGACTTCAGCCTCCAATCATAAACGAACGCCATAATATTCTGCTGTTGGACCAACACAAGCATATGGAGGCTGTCATGTTTTGAAAACACAGCAACATACAGTACTGTAGCAAGGAATTTGCTAGGCGAAGAGGAGCACATTTGTTACTGAAATGGGCAAGGGGTTCAAGGGAGTGTCGGCCTCCGTTTGAGAAATGTTTGAACAATTGAAGGGTCTTAGATGCAGTCAAGTGAAGTGTAATGTTATTCCAATTTTATCATTATCATATCATATATTATATCGTTTTCCCTCTTTGAGTGAAGAACAAGTGAAAAAGTTTTATGCAAACAGGAAAAATCGCCAGTGAAAGTTGTGAGCAGTCTCTCCCTTAGCAACCCTCAATTGACTACGTCCTTGTTCGGACCTCCTCTTTTCAGAGGGAGGGGTGCGAAGTGTGTGCGCCAACCTGGGGGGGGGGGGGGGTTACGTAGGGAGAAGACACACCTTCTTGCTGAAAAATTTCGAGCTCCTGAAATGTAATTTGGTGCACTCTAGGATATGCGAACTCTACAACAGTCCTGCAGGGAAGATTCGGCTGGTAAACTGCTCCACCGTGGGTGCTTCAGAGCTACACGAAACCGACTTCATCGGCTGAGAAACTGCTTTTGGCGGCAATGATGATGACAAATGGGGGGAAATCCAGAGTACCCTGAGAAAAACCAACGTTAATCGAGATGGATTTAAAATGATGCACATCACGTGACTTACCATTTCTGCACAGCATCATGGAATATAAAAAAACACTCTGTCACTCGACAACCAAGACCCGACCCTGTAGGTTGTGTTTATGAAGCCCAAAAGGTAAAATATTGTCCACAAAGGCAATCACGACTCGGGGACAATCAGGTTCCGGCACTAAAAACCTGTGCAAATTTAATATGTTTGTACAGGAAATTTGTATCAAAGTAAGATTTTTAAGGGATTTTTGCAAGCGCGTGTACGCCATGTAGTTCATTCGGTTGGATGAAAAGATACACCTGACTTGTAAGGATAACCTTAAATGATTAAGGTTGGCCTTTCAAAATTTTGGAGTCACGCCCCTGGGCCAGCAACAAGCAAAGTTGAAAGTCTTAAATACATTTTTAATTTCAAAGGAAATCAAAGCAGGTTATGTGAGCTGTACAACAAGAAAGTCATAAATTATTAGGCAAAGGACTATTTTTTAAGTGATTAAATTTCAACACTTAATATCTAAACTATTCAACGAGCTATGACAATGGGAGTTGGATGAGTAAAGTTCATTTTGCAACCTCTAAAATATACACTTTAAAATTCTAGACTTGAGGTACAATTAAATGAACCAGATATTGTAATCAATTTACACGAAAGATGTGCAGATAGCAACGAACCTGACATCTTCTAGGTGAACGGCGAGATCTATGGACAGTGGTGGTAACGGGGAAAAGTGGTCATATATACCCGCCTCCTGCGTTCTTTCCCCTCCAATCTTTGCGCCCACAGATGTACCATCTCTTATCTGACATAAAAGGTTTTTTCTGTACTCGTCATCAATTTTTTTTCTCCCACATTGATAGACTAAAACCAGGATTATCGTGCTCCACAATCGCACTTCACTCTTTTCGCCTCACTTGTCTAAAATTACCAAAACAAAATTGACAAGCCTAAATTCTGGCTTAGAGTATGCAATCTTTCAATCTAAAAGGGGAATTCAGAGTAAACTGAAAATGGTGACATTTCATAGAGTCGGCGGGTGAAGCAACTTCAACTTCCACTCGAGAAAGCTTTTAAGCTTCAGTGTTATTGCCGTAACATCACACTTTTCTTCCTGCGTCGAGGTATTCTGTAAGTTAGGGTGCTTCAGAGCTACACGAAACCGACTTCATCGGCTGAGAAACTGCTTTTGGCGGCAATGATGATGACAAATGGGGGGAAATCCAGAGTACCCTGAGAAAAACCAACGTTAATCGAGATGGATTTAAAATGATGCACATCACGTGACTTACCATTTCTGCACAGCATCATGGAATATAAAAAAACACTCTGTCACTCGACAACCAAGACCCGACCCTGTAGGTTGTGTTTATGAAGCCCAAAAGGTAAAATATTGTCCACAAAGGCAATCACGACTCGGGGACAATCAGGTTCCGGCACTAAAAACCTGTGCAAATTTAATATGTTTGTACAGGAAATTTGTTTCAAAGTAAGATTTTTAAGGGATTTTTGCAAGCGCGTGTACGCCATGTAGTTCATTCGGTTGGATGAAAAGATACACCTGACTTGTAAGGATAACCTTAAATGATTAAGGTTGGCCTTTCAAAATTTTGGAGTCACGCCCCTGGGCCAGCAACAAGCAAAGTTGAAAGTCTTAAATACATTTTTAATTTCAAAGGAAATCAAAGCAGGTTATGTGAGCTGTACAACAAGAAAGTCATAAATTATTAGGCAAAGGACTATTTTTTAAGTGATTAAATTTCAACACTTAATATCTAAACTATTCAACGAGCTATGACAATGGGAGTTGGATAAGTAAAGTTCATTTTGCAACCTCTAAAATATACACTTTAAAATTCTAGACTTGAGGTATTAAATTAAATGAACCAGATATTGTAATCAATTTACACGAAAGATGTGCAGATAGCAACGAACCTGACATCTTCTAGGTGAACGGCGAGATCTATGGACAGCGGTGGTAACGGGGAAAAGTGGTCATATATACCCGCCTCCTGCGTTCTTTCCCCTTCAATCTTTGCCCCCACAGATGTACCATCTCTTATCTGGCATAAAAGGTTTTTTTCTGTACTCGTCATCAACTTTTTTTTCTCCCACATTGATAGACTAAAACCAGGATTATCGTGCTCCACAATCGCACTTCACTCTTTTCGCCTCACTTGTCTAAAATTACCAAAACAAAATTGACAAGCCTAAATTCTGGCTTAGAGTATGCAATCTTTCAATCTAAAAGGGGAATTCAGAGTAAACTGAAAATGGTGACATTTCATAGAGTCGGCGGGTGAAGCAACTTCAACTTCCACTCGAGAAAGCTTTTAAGCTTCAGTGTTATTGCCGTAACATCACACTTTTCTTCCTGCGTCGAGGTATTCTGTAAGTTAATTTAAAAGACACTATCAGTGCTAGATAAGGTGTCAAGTTTACGTCCACGAATGTGTTGTAACAGAAACACAGCACGCCCTTGTATAGAGGGCATCGGATCAAGTTTAACGCACTAGAAAGCGTGGTCGTTCTTTAATGGAAGTATTGATTGTCAATCGATCAGTGTTCCCGACAAGTATGTCTAACCAGTGAGGTGTTAACGACCCTTTCCAACATCCGTATAACATTGATTGAAAGTTATGATAGGTGATTGACTTTTCTCGTAGTAGGTGAGAAACTTTTTATCCAAACGGTCGCCTAGGAAGAAAATTACCCCCCCCCCCCTCTGAAAAGTCTTAAAATATGAGAACGGTTTCCCTGAGAATGTATATTGTGAAAAAAAACTCTTGGTTACAAGGAAGATTTCACAAGATGACAAGTCATTCAATCCTGCAGTGTTGTCAAGTTGTTAAAAAACTGCTAAACGTTATTCATTTTTCGCAACAAGGAATGCAAAGTGTTCTATGGTGGGTGTCATCCCACAACAGTAGGCAAAAATATGATAACATTGCCAAAGATCTGTAACTCCTTGATATTACATTATTTAAGTGGAGCAAACAGGACGACGGAAATACTTTCCATTTGTGGGAAGAAACTATGGTTGGTTTATATTTTGTTTTTGATGAAAACAACATGTTGAACCGCATTTCGCTTTTTGAAGTAGTTTGCCCCATGGCAAACATCTTCAGAGATACATATAAGGCATGTATCAGATTGGCTAAGAGATTTCAGATTTAAAAGTTGAATCTTTTGACGTGAAAATGTAAGAAAAACTATATCGGATACTGGATGACGTCATGGCCTACTCATGTCGATTGCGATCTGATTCGATGCACCATCGACTATAGTGAGGACGTTTTTGATAAGGTATCGGTGATATGACATTATCGATATGGTGTATCGGATCGGTTAGCAATCGAATTCAAGACATTTAAGGGTTGCTGTTTTCCGAAATTTTTGTACTATCGCATGCCAGATTTTGGGGCAACTGCATAGTATTGCCTTTAAGAGATATTTTACTGCATTACCACTCAATAAACCACGCTCTGAACTTGATATGTCTCATGACACGTGATACATTTGTTAAAGTTTAAATTTGCAGGAATCTAATGGGAAATACGTTAATATTCATTAAACTTGTTAATCCATCCAGGTTCATAAAATGGTTTCATCTGAAACCTGTAGATCTACATGATCATGGTGAGATGATGTGATGAAGCCTTATTGTTGTAATTAAAATCTGTATAATACCATAAATGTGATATCTGCAACTTATTACCGGATTTAAATGTTGGAAACATTCCATGAAGCATTTTAATACATGTTTAGAGGTGTGCTCAGGATATGGGTCTTAAACAGCCAACAGTGGTCTGACTGACGGACGGTCTGACTAGAGTGCACCCTTACTGGCCCTCATTTGTGTTAGCAATACGCTTGAAAATGTTTAAAAAAAAGCTACATTTTTCATCACAGCCCTGCTAAAAAGCAATATTTTCCAAAGTCCCCTAACAATATACATTGAAACTCCCGACAAAATCCTTTCTAATTGGTAAACGCCAAACAAACAGCAGTTCCTGACATCCCAATTACACCATGTAAGTTGATATTGTTCATTAGGGGACATACAGACAGTTTCCATGGTGAAAACTTACCGGTCCCCGTGTAGATCCTTAAATGTGTCTGATGTAAAAATCCAGTTTTTGCGCATGCCCCCCCCCCACATCACATCACATCACAATTTTCGCGTATGTCACTGTGAATCTATTAGAAAATTATTGGGAGTCACTGCAGGCCTAATCTATACAACGTTTCTCGTTTTAAGTTGATGAAGTAATTAGCAAGCGGACTCTAATGAAAAAAAGTCTTGTTTTGGTGTGACTTTTTGGGATTATGACGTCATCGGCTGGATTCAGAGAAACCTTTCACAGAGCCATCATAGTTAATGTAAGGGACAACGACAAGTTATCATGAACCGTGAATGATGTGAATGTGAAAGGCCAATGGGTAACCTTAAAAATATATAAATCAAGCATCTGATTCACCCAAACTCTTTTCTCCACCCATTTGTGAATCCTGCAATCATGCATGATGTTCTTAGTAAAACCTTTGTTGTTTTTATCCTCATAGGACGGTTGCTGAGCATACCTTACCATGAAGACTGTCTTGTTAGGTGTGATGATACTATTGGCTGGTATAGGTAAGGAAATATTTTTATTAAAAATGTTTTTTGGTCATGAGCAAATGAGTGGAAACTGCCGGACCTTGATAACATCGAGCAAAGCGGCAAGAGTTACAAAACGGTTATGTTGTCAAAACATGGGCTTCTTCCTGGACCACGTGCAAAGCTCACCGCACTCCTACAACAGTTGGGCAAACATAGCACATGCGAAACTGCTGAGGTAGAAACCTGCTTAAAGGTAAAGAGCAACCCCTAAAACTTATTTTGAAGGAAAAGCAAAATAACACAATTTTCGTCTTATTTCTTCAAAGTATCCAACATTACATTTTATGACTTTACTATTGTATATTCAAGGTAAACCAAGCAGTTGTATATAGTAAATTTCACATTTGAAGAGAAAAAAAACATTGTCACATGACTCCCAACAGCCAATCATGGAACAGGACAGTCTACTACTCTACTTCAGTTTAGGAAGGCAGCTCTTGCCCTGGTTGTACGAACCATTATGATTTTCCCTGGTTGTCCAATAAATGTTGAGAAATTTACTAAATATTTTGAATGCACAATATTTCTCTAACATTGAGTAAATTTGTTGAACCATAAGAAATCTTAGAGTTCGGCTTATGGAAAAGGATGATCGAGGTGCACAGGACTCAAGTAGTCGCTTAGGTTCGACGGAAAAGTTTGGTTTCGCCGAACGGCCCTCCGCGAGAGGATCGGGAGGACTTTAAAAAAGACGTTCGACAGAAAATGTACAAAGTTGATATCGGATCAGTCGAAAATTGTGCTAGACTCCTATATCAGTAATTCCATTTTCATATAAACTGTCGTCACTCTTTACGCGGTTGCCGTTCTTCTCATGAGGTCCTATATATCTTCACGTCGACACTGGCTCTAGTTTGGTTTTTCAAATGTACCACAGCACAATACTCAGTCCGCTTTTAGGGTAAGCCCGTTCAAGAACTCCTTCGGGAGTATTGTTTGATTTTCGCCCAGGCTCTTTGCCAGAGAGTCGAGGGACTTTTGAAAAAAAAAAAGGTTTTTTGTCTCCCCGCTTCCCGGCATTTTGGGTTAGACCATGTGTTATATATGTTCAGCCAGTCAGGAACGGGACCACACTTGATCTAGACCAGCCCTTTAAATGTAAGAGAATGAAAATCTGTTAAAAAGATTGGCTAAAGTAACCACTCTCTGTGTCGAATGACACTCTGTACACTCTCAATCGAGTGACATTTCCACTCTTTTAGCCTACCACTCCACGCAGAGTGGAACTTCAGTCGATTTTAACTCGGTGATGTGTTTTGGGACTTAATACTTCATCAACCGTCTAAGAGTGAATGTTACTCTTTTATGTTTAGAGAGTATGATAGAAAATTGAAGTTTATTAAGGATGACTGGCAAGGTTTGCGATCTTTAAAGGGGTAATCATCTCACCCCAAACTATACTTCTTGTAGGTGGTAACAGAAAATCTCAGTTGGCTCAGCTTTTTGATTGACTGCTTTTTGAAACAATGCAGAGTACCAAAGCTTACATTACACAGTATGGACTGTACCTACTTTTGATTACACACATTGAACTTTTCTATACTCAACTTGAAGTAATAAAGGCCTAAACTGAGATTGTGTCTTGATGAAGGTGAATTTCAGACAATTGAGGGAGGGGCTTAAGTAAGAAGGTAAGGAAAATTGGAACTGTTGGGGGGGGGGGGGTAAGCCTTTAATGGTTTATTTCGTTTCTCCTCTTTAAGAGCAAGGCTCATTGAGTTGATATCGATGATTTAGTGAAAGTGTTTAAGAGTTGTACCACAAGGAAATGATAATAAATAATATAAATAGTTACGTATAATATGCAACAGTTACGGAAAAAGTTCAAATTTTGATTTTTTTTTTTGCTGTCCTGACTTGAAACGGTTTAATCACTTTTATTTTATATTTTTTTTATTCATTTTAACATAATTGAAAAAACTGTCTGGTCACATTTTCGGAACTAAAACCGAATTGATCCGTTAAGTACTCACTCATAAAAGAGTTATTTGTATGTAGGGAATGGGGATTGTCTAAAATTTACCATTTATCATCGGTATGTGAAGAAAACTTAACAGCTCTGGAAACGAAAATGTTTAATTTCATGAACCAACTCAATGATCCGCTTTAAAGATAGTAAGCCATGTCAGCAAAATGACCTGACTTCACTTGGCAGTTAGCCTACGGAGTGAACTTTTCTAAGGGACAATTCGTTGGAATTATTTTAATATCTTTGGTCCTCAAGATATACCTTTTCAAAAGTTTGAGTACATCTGAATTTTGCAAAAATAATGACATGGAGTATTGCAGAGTGTCGACATTTCTTTTGTTAACCCTATATTAATTATCCCTTGATTACTAATCAGATGGTTAACGGTTTCAAGTTGGCAAGTGATACTAATGAATTCCAAGGTCACAATATAAACTACCAAAATACGAAAATAAACCCCTAAGTTAGGACAAACTAATGCTACAACTGTCCTTGAAATGAAGTTTGTAAAACAAATGACAACATTAGCCATACATGACATGTCCCTCCCATGACATCAAAAGATTTGCATATTGAGCTCATAATTGTTGATGATTAAGGGCAAATCAGAGATTTTCTTGTAAAATGGTCAATTTTTGAAGGATTTCAATGGGAAATGTGGCTATTTCCTTGCTCTTATTGCTTATTAAAACTAATAATCAATTTATAAATTTCATGTCAAACGACCTTTAAACTTTTCGCTTCAGAGGTTTTGCAATGACGTAACCGATACGTCATACTGAAGGTCACTCGTACCATACCAGGCACATATTTGTTTTGTGCTGACCGAACTTCAACATGTGCGATGTGGGGCACGGGATGTGTACACATTTATGAGCAACCTTGTCGGGTTTGGTCTATTACGCAGTTATGTGTACCCAAACATTACACTATTATGACGTCATGTGAAACACTTTCTAAAGAGTCAAGAAGGGAAGAGTAAAAACTGCTCACTCTTGATACCTTCAATTTCTGCATCTACGTTTTTATGTCCCTAACACAAGATTTTTCTTCAAATCATAACTTCAGTTTTTTGTCCCTTATGACGGTCAGGCTCAAGGGACGACTTTCAACATTTGAATTGGTTCCATGTTTTAGCATTCTCAGAGAGTCCAGGGGACTTCGGGGCGGGGGACTTTGAAAATAGTTATCGCTTATGAAACACTGATACCCAGTTTTTGTTTTCCATCAGCCTTTACCGACGCCATCAATTGCTTCTATTGTGACGGAGGACTTGGATGCGCCGACCCATATTATCCAGAATATTCAAAAGTTCGAAAAATCGAATGTACACAACAATGCTTTGTAAGTTAATATATAATAAAATCTTCTCCAAATACCCCCGATTAAAAGAACGACCCAATCTATTTTTGCTGTGGCGAGACAGGGCGTTGGGGTGGTGTAGGGTAGGAATGGTGTGGGGTAGCCGAATGGTTTATAAAGAAGAAAGGGATGACTCACAGGTATCTTACACTTAGGGGATCACCTACATTGAAAAATGTGGCCCTTGTAGTGATTCCTTGTCATGATAGGGAAAAACGGGCATAATGCTGTGAAGAAGAGAAAAGTCGACTTTCAGTTTGGGAGAATTCAGGAAAAACCAAATTTAGTCTATGTATCAGCTATGTACCACCAGACAATAAGAGATGCCAAACAATGAGGGGACAGAAACAATTACCGCATTTTCTATACGGCTAATGCAGGGAAGGTTTTGTCTAGTTAGTTTGTGTAGGTTTTAACCTTTGAGTATCCTGGCGACCTCTTTTTCGGTTTGCCGAGAATAAAGCTCGTGAAGGCCAGGACTCGGTAGTCCGCTCACGCCTAAGTTTTAGAGGTGAAATTTAATAGGTCTACATAGGCTGTGCTTTTAGACCGAGTTTCTATCTAGATTGAACATATTGTTACACAGGTGGTGTTCATAAGCAGTTTAAAAAAATCCTTCTCGAATTACTAAATTTTTTTCCCTGTCTCAAACGTTGACTAAATTTCATCCGTTTATGAATACCAGTTGATAACAACTCCCGAGAAACACTACAAATACTATTCCAATAAAGGTGAAAGCTCCTATGCATTGGAAGGTTAAGCTGACCACCTGACACGCATGTATGTGATTTGTTGACTTAAAACCCCTCCTCCTCCGCCATCCGTAGGCCATTCTCGCCTCCTCTGACCAAAATCCCTGGCTTCACCCCTGGGATTAATTTAAATGCCCACCAATTATCAAGTCCTGTATCCCACCAATGAACTTTTCAGGCCCGCCCTCACACACGAAGGAAAGTATTTTTGCAAAACTCTCAATTTTTTTTACCCACCCTGCCTTATCTTAGTTTCATCCCATTTTTTTTTGCCAAGTCTCTCTCGTTCTGCAATCACGTACTATTGTTTGATAAACGTCTTGTGACAAGTATATAATCGGTCACGTTACCTGTACCTGTTTCACTATTTGTATTCATAGCTAGCACTAAACATTTAGATGTCATGAGCTCTGTAGGCATGAAAGACAGTATGGGCTTCTCTCCCCAGTCTGCGTAATGGGACAAGACCAAATCTGCCCCTAAAATATCACCTAATAACATTTGCCCAAATTTCAGCAAATGATGACAAATCTACACGATCAAACAAAACGAGAGAAAGGGGAGTAAAATGATAAAGTGGGTTTTATTAAACAACAACTAAGGTATACACCCTTATCTACCGGGGACTGAGAATTCTCTGCAAGAAATATGTATCACTGCAAGAAAGATTATCTTATTGGGGCGTCGCCATCAGCTTACGGGGAGAGTGCAGGAGTTAAAGAAAAGAAAAACGAAAATGGTCTTTGCCCGTGCTTAAAAGTAGAATATAAGCAGAAAGCTTTTAGCTTTCTTTTGCAATACAGTTTTCCCCTCTGGTCAAGAAATTCAATCTCTTCCCCCCCCCCCACTCCCCCAAATATCGACTCGATTGCTCTTACTCCCATTCCATATGGTCTATACGCCTATACAAGTAGCCATAGGTGTGGTCAGTGGCGTAGCCAGGATGGGATTTTTTTTTTGGGGGGGGGGAGGGCCTAGGTAACAAGTGGGGGGGCCTGGTACCTCCGAGGGTCAGGCACGGCAAGACTATCTAAGCGGAGCGCCACCATGGGTTGGCGCGGAGCGTACAAGAAAATTTTGGGCTTTAAACCCCTCCAGATGGCCGGAAACGGCACTTCCCATGTGTTTTAAGCTGGATGTACCCAGCCTTGAAATACGAATCTCATGTCTGCGATGTCTCAATAATGAGAATAAAAAATCAATCTATGAAAAATGGCAATACATACACTTTTTAGGGACCCCAAAACTGGGCACTTCTGATCTGTGGCCTGGGGGATGGGACTAAAGGGAGCCGGTATCTCCCTTCCCCTTGGGAAAAATTGTAAACTTCAGAAGCACGTAGATCGCAAATGCGGCATTATTTGAATCTAAGCGGAGCGCCACTATCAGTTGGCGCGGAGCGTAAAAGAAAATTTTGGGCTTTTAAACCCCTCCAGATGGCCGGAAACGGCACTTCCCACGTGTTTTAAACTGGATGTACCCAGCCGCAAATTCGGCAATATTTGAATGGATTTCAGCTTACCTAAGGCAGTACCTCACCCTTTAACAGGAAAACCAAAAGTAGTTGTGTCCCCTTCTGAGAAACTTTCTTTGCGTTAGATTTCCTAGATGCAAAATGGTGCTATGTTTGGCAAAACTTTGAACTGATTATAGGCCCGAGTTTTCGGATTTTCCCTTTTTGGGGAGCATGAAAAATATAAAAATATTTTTAGTTTTTGTAGAGATTTTACAAGAGACATACATACTACCAAAGAAACAATGTGCAAAATGGTGCAGTATTTGTTCATCGGTACATTACGTAGTCAAAATTAAAATACTACGAATAAATCCCTCAAAATAATTGAACCTCAAAGCAGAAGTAGGCCCCCCAGAAAAATCTGGGGGGCCTGGAGAAAATCCGGGGGGGGGGGGGCTAGGCCCCCCAGGCCCCCCCGTGGCTACGCCAATGGGTGTGGTAGAGAAGCTTTCTCTAATACTTTCCCTCTCCAGACCAGTAGCTGAAGGAGGCCATGGGAAAACAAGGAGGGAGAACGGAGCGTTTCGTAAAACTCGCTTTTAGAGGTTTCGAAAATTTCTCACACATTTTGCTCCCAAAAAAAAAATCGCGAAAAATTCCGCCCCCTTCGGTACCTTGCCCGACACGTCCCTGGCGCTTCCCACCAACCACAATTAGGGTATCCCTATACTGTCGCGTTATTTGGTTTGACATTGTTTGCACCTCTTGGAGCTATTACGTAATATTTAATAAATATACAAAAAAAAAAAAAAAAACAGTCACTAGCAACTACCTGCAATGGTGGCCAGCAAAATGTTTACCTTTTATATTCCTGAATTTGCTATCATTTTCTCTTTTTTTATTCCATTACGTAGAAAGACCACGTGACTGGCACTTTCCGTGACCCCATAACGGAAGTGACATCAGAAAGGTCATTCATTCGAAGGGGTTGTTCCTCCAGTAAATGCCAGAGAGGATGTAAGGATAACGAAGATGGAGGCAAAACCTGCAGAAGCTGTTGCCGAAGAAATCTCTGCAACTCGTCAAATTTTCAAAAGTTCAGCATATCTCTTGGAATCACGATGGTTATTATCGCCCGAATTTTTAGAGCATAATAATTTTAGTTCGTACAACATTTCATAGACTTGACAACACAGGCGTGGAAAGCGGAGTGGGGAGATGTTCTTCCGGTTAAAGACGTGATAGAACGGAAGTATGTTCCCAACGTTAATCTAAAGAAAATAAAACACTTTTTTGCCCTCTTGTAAAAATTATGAAATCACTGCGGTAATTTCCCTTAAAATGTTTGCCAATATGTGCCATCTAAGGACCATTTGCAATCAAGCAACTGTGGGCCACAGTTTCCAGGACAGCCGTCTAAAAAAACGAAAGAAAAAAAAAGTCGCCCTCGCCTATGCAAGACACGAGTGGATCAGTGTAAGCAATAATTGCTATGTGCCATTTTTGTTACAAGGTTTCGTTTCGTCAATATGGTAAATGAGAACAATTTGTGCCACATTCAGATGATGACGTAGTATCCTGCGGGCGTGGATAAACATATATATGTATCCACTCCATCGAGTCCTTTGTCAGAATCAGACTTAAAAGATATTATATTATTACGTTTGGCGAGTGAATGTAGAGTCTCAGTCTGTCCCCCGCCCATGTTGCCTTCAATCTATCTGTGACCTTGAACTGTCGACTCTGCAAAGGGACTCTCACCTGCGTCGACCTTTCACCCGACCTCATCGACGTAGGCAGTGATTTGCAAGGGTAGAAGCACACTTGTGACTCATATTGGGTTGGGGTGGTCTAAGAGGAGGTCCTTCTATTGAGGAAATATTGATCATAGGCTCATTATAAGCATATTTTTTCCTGTTTGAAACAAGGACATGTTGAAAAATTCAAATAGATTTTTTTGTGACACTCAAAGGAGGGAGGGGAGGGGAAGTCGCTTCCTCTGCTTACGTCTGGCCACGTTCCTGTCTGTCCTCACACTCATACTTCTGTATCATTAAATATGTTTTTATGAACACCCCTTCTGTTTGTTTTACAATATCTTAAGAGAACAGCAATAGTCTCTACTCTAACATTATTTTGCATTTCCATTTTAATGTTCGGTTTACATGCTTTTTATTCTTCTTTCGTGTCTTCTATTATTAGCAGCTTTTAGAGCGTTTAACGATAGACATTTTAACCACGATTAGCTGATGGAATAACTCAATGAAATATACAGTACTACAATATTTTAAAATTTTCGAGCGAACAAAAGGTTGTCATAGCAACGGAATCGTGTCATCCTGTTCTTAGTTCCGAGGCTAACTAAATGCCATGATGATCGGTTACTGTAGCACCTTTTGTTGTTTAGCCTTACACGCTAGAAGATGAGTGAATTAAATAATGCAAACTTAGAAAGTCATGTTGCTCAAACTATGATAATAACTGTGCGATCATCACCAAACGGTGCAGTTATCATGGTATGCTTAGTCCTTTATGCATACAATTACGTCGTAAACAGTATCAGATTCAAGCTTCCCTGAAGATTGAGCTTTCAAAAAAAAAAAAAAAAAAAAAAAAAAAAAAACAAGCCAGGGAAGGAAAATCTTCCCCTGCAGGGGTGCTGAAATATTCAGTAGTGCGTGGAACATTACTAAATACTTAAAATAATTGAGCTTTAGCAACGAAACAAATCCAAGGACAGGATAATATCTTTGGGCGACAAATCAATGAAAAAACATTCAATCAACATTATTAAAACAAGTGTGGATTGGTGGTAAACGTAGGATTTCTTTACTTCCAATGTTTTTTTTTGAACATATAAGTGTTTTATCTTGGCCTATTGAATTTCTAAATTGGATAGGTATAGTTGGTAAATTTACTGTCAAATTTTGTGTAATTGTCTCCCCGTTTGTTATATCGGATGAAGATTGTGCATATTTTGTAAATTGTGGATAACAATATTAAATGTAACAATGCTGGTTTAAATTTACCATGTCTACAAGAAATGTACCAGCCAGATTTGCTTATTTTTTATAACACCGATATGTAAAGGGAAATAACTCGCTTATTAAGCTTTCTTTTTCAAACTAGAGAGGATGATGTTGCACATAAGTGAAAGTAATCTTAGTCAAAGGGAGGATTAGAATAGGGCGAGGATAAAGACTTGTTATTATTATTGTGCCGAGAGTAAACACAACCTCAAAAGGGTGGAAAAACCCGTCTAAAACTTAAGGTCGTCGTTATTAGTTTTTTTTTTTTTTGAATTTTATAATTTTTTTAAAATTAAGTATGTAGCAAAATGTATTTTGGGGTCTCAAGCATTAAGCATTACAGTAGTCTTATGAACTGTGGAGATGTGTGTAAGATGTGAGGGTAGGGGTATGGACAGAACTTTTGACGGGCTGACTCGATCCCACCCATTCTTGGGCACAATTTATGTTTTATAAATCGTATACTGGTGTGTAGGTGAGATTAACTCCTACAGCGGGGTAAGTGTCAATCACGGCTGGTTTTGTCTTTGAGTTCTTGCGTGTTACAGTTTGTTGACTCATGTACTTGAACTTGAAAAGTCTAAGACAAATGTCTTATATGATGAAATATCGTAATAATTTCTAACCATTTGAAACCCATTTAATACTTTGTTTATGTAATTTGGAAAGAGTGATCCCAAAGGAAAAATTCAACTTAGACTAAACTATTGTTCATCTATCCCTCCTGTGAATTATTACGTTTCCTTATGTTCAAGTAATTACCAACCGATCACTCTGCAATATTACTTGTATATATATAGATAACGATGATGTTTGTTATTAATTGGGTTTAATCAAAGCCAATTAAAGATTTCTCGCTGGGATTTTTACAGCAGAGAGTGATGAAACATTTTGTAATTTTGTAGAAAAAGATGAGGTGAATAAACATTTAGAATAGCTTACAACTTTGCCTGCTTTATTTCTTTGTGGACTATGAGTGTTGAATCAGGGATGGTTGCAACTAACACCCTGGTTGCATGAATCAAGGAGTTGCTAGAGACTCCCAAACAGCTCCCTGATCAAATGATGCGTCAATTCATGACAAAACCACACAATTTATGACAAAAATAGGCAGGGGCAGGGGACAGGGGGCAGGGGGACAGGGGGAAGATTGCCACCCCAAATTTCCTCAAAATCTAAAATTCGGGGAGGAATTTCATTGGAAACTAATTCGGACACCCACATAAGTTTTATAATATGGCATGGTTTTTCAGAAAATTCCGACTAAGAGTGCCCGAAGTCTTAAAAAGATATGCTCGAAAAAAATGAAAGAGAAGCCATAGCCGTGGTAAAATTTTCATGAAGAGAAATAAAGATTCCATAAGTTCGCGACACATTCGGAAAGCACATAAAACTATTAGGCCTATT
Source organism: Holothuria scabra (assembly GCA_037179385.1). NCBI lineage: Eukaryota > Metazoa > Echinodermata > Holothuroidea > Aspidochirotida > Holothuriidae > Holothuria > Holothuria scabra. The sequence continues at coordinate 8,847,312 of CM074179.1, forward strand.
CGTGAATTTTACTTCGCAGTCTTTCACAAAAGAATGCCCGAAATGGTCGAATATCAATTTTTTCAAGCATTTGCCAGAAATAGAATAGTCTGATAGTGTCATAGTCAAGGCAACGTACGGGCAAAATTTCAAAGAGAGAGAGAGAGAGAGAGAAAATCGCGACACACTTGGGAAGCCTGCGGCATAAAAGAAACAGTCCTTTTTACACCTGTTTTAAAATCTTGCCACGCACAATACCCGAAATGGCTGATATTATTTTAATACTTTAAAGTCTTTGCCCGGAAGACAGAAGACCCCATGTTCAAAGTAAAGTTTTTATGGAAAATAAAAATGATAACAAGATCAGCGACACAGTCTGACATTCAGCCTAATAACCTGTCAAAAAAGATTTCATCATCCCCAATAATCTTGTAATAAGCAATGTAATCTTTCCAAAAAAAAAATGCCCGAAATGGTAAAATATTCAGGCGAAGGTTGAAATAAATGCGGGGACGTTTTCAATTGCCAAATTAATGCGGCAACTGACAGACGGGAGGTTGTTCAGGTAAAGTGCCTATAAGTTTGCCATCTATTCGGCCCTAGACCTGTAGACTCTGAGCGACTGTCTGCTGACATCCCCATTTCAAGCTAGGAAAATGCCATCATTTCCGGCTGTCTGAGGGGTCCGGTTTTTCAAAATTTTCTGTATGCTTTACGCAAACTAATGGTGGTGCTTCGATTAGATAGTTTTATTAGAAGAATTTTAGTTTCAAGTGAACATTTTTGAAAAACGGAAACTCAAAACAGGGACTACTTAAATCCCCTTAAAAACCTGGAAAATGCCATTTTCGACTGATTCATGAGATAGTACATATTAAGTCTTGTTATGGTAATCAAATGAAGTTTGCGTCTTCAATTGGAAACCACTGTCCGCGAAAGTGGACCACTGTCCACAACAATGGTTTTGAAAGCCTAAGAGCTGAGAAAACCGATCCTGATTCGTATTTTCGTTGTCGCATGGAATTGTGCGGGCACAGTGCAGAGTGGATTATACCAGCTGCTGGATATACCGAACACCGAGTTTATAGGCCTATAAACTCGGTGTTCGGTATATCCAGCAGCTGGTGTTTTCTTCTTTTATTACGTTACACTCCAAACGGTCAAAACGTTTTAACCGACAAGACTAAACGTACGAAAAGCAGTGGCGGAACTGCCATATGGTGAAGGGGGCGGACGCCCCTGACGGACCAAAATCGTGTGCCAGCGCCCTTTTAAAGCCACATACTTTACTCTTGCACCATTATTGGCAAAAGACATAAATTAATAGCGTTGTTTTAAGGCCCAGATAATAAAATGCTCAAACAGCCACCAGTAACTGTACTACCTGCACTTAATTCTGATGAAAAAGGTCATCTTCTGTAATATAGGGATAGGCTTTTCCCAAACGTATCTTCATGCTTTATACGCACTAATGAATGTTGTCTCTGGGCTAAGTTCATTGCTTCCACATCAGGCGTAATTATAAGCTTACAAAATACGCAGACTGACATTAAATTCACACTCCCCACCAACAAAAGATGTTGCAAAGGGCGCAACAATAATTGTATAGCGCAAGTAGCTATCCCTCTTGTTGTCGGGGAAAATCGTCAATATAGACAATAAAAACAGTTTATAGAGATACCAATATAGCTTCCACAACATTTTTCGAAATCATTTGATGGGAACATTCAGGTCAAAATAAAATGAAACTGTTCTCATAGTGTTAATGGTTTAAGAGTTTTAATGAGCAGTTTCCATTTTGCTTTTCTTCAAGTGACCATTCTCATGATAAATGGTTATTTCTGACACTGCACGACAATTCCATGGAAATGCTTCTTTCTGTACTTTCGTGGTCTCAAAAGCCAAAAAATTGCATCTAATAATCCTAGGTTCAGGCTACTTTTATTTGTTATGAATTTGGTATCTAGAGAGCCAAGCAGACTTTTAACTTGGTTATTTTCAAAGTAATTAAATCATGGCTATTTCAGAGTGCTCACATGATGGAAATTACGTCAATTAATGTTTCTTCGTATACTTAACTTGATTTTCGGATGCCAAAAATGTACACCAAACGGTAATTAATTTTCATAACCTTTTCCCCTGTAAGATTGCTTGCTATCTGGCTCTAGCAGATATAACCTTTATCTTCACGAAGTAGCCTATTATTATATTAAAATCTTAAATCGAGACCTGATAATGACACAAAAAGGGGGGACTTGCCCTCCCCTGGAAAATAAAAAAACCTGAACAAACGAAGAAAACATAAAGAAAAAGACGAAGAAAAATTATCATCAGCATTTCTTAACAGTTAACTCAGTGTTTTCCCTATTTATATGCGGTAAATAGGCTTTAGAAATGCCATTTCCACCGATCTTTGAGGCATTTTGGGCCAAAATTTTCTTCCGCTACGCGCCGACCCATGGGGTCCCGGAGCTTTCCCCCTAGAAGAATTTTGCCTCCTCCCGAATTTTCTTCTGCGTAGGCCCATGCATAGAAAATTTAAACATGTTTTATTAGAAAAACTTGATGAGGAGAAATGGCAAAGTAGTCTTCTACCAGGGTGCGGAAAATCAAATGGAAAGTGTGAAAAGCCATGGCTTCGGACGTGCTGAGGCTCAGGGTATTTACTCCTTCGAAGCGCCCCGCAGACCATTTTCGCCCCATCTGACCGAAAGCACTAGCTCCGCCACTGACGAGAAGGAAAAGAAGGTCGGAGAAATATTCTTTCGGAAAACTGACTCGGTGCTACACTAATACGTACGAACGTGATACACATATCTCACACGCAACGCTTATTGAATATCATTGAATAAACGAGTTCGGTAATTCGTTTTGGTGGCTATGCACATGCGCACATCCTTCTCATCTTCGGGATAAAGGAACCAATCCCACACCCACAATACAACCCGTATTCCAAAATAAGAGTTTACATGGAAACTTGGTGACATCCTTCTTTGTTAATCCAACCAAAACATAAGAAGGAATATGAAGTGTGGTTCTGTACAGTGAACTTTGTCTAAATTGGCCTTTTGGTGTAAGAGTATATGCGTTTCAATCTGCTGTATTCGGGAGTGACCGGAATTTTTCTTTCCGGTTGGCCATTCAGATTTATGCTCAGTGTTGTATGCAGGTACTAGTACTGCACGAAAACAGAGTAACTCCCCACGAACAGGGGAATCCCCCGGTCTGCTGATCTCAGTTTGTGTATCCTCGTTCTGCCCCACAGTTCCATGCGCCAAACAATTACATACCGAACTTTGGGGTGCTTTTAGCGACATTTCCCCTGGCGGGACGCTCCGCGCGAACCGATGGTCGCGCTCCGTATCACTCTCACCCGTCACTAAAGTTGACAATGCCCTGTGTTAGGTCAGACTAGGTTAGCCGAGGTTTAACAGCCCAGTTTCGAACCTATTGGTTGACAGCGTCCCAGGTTAAGTTTGAGCATTTAATGGCCTCTCATCCTACAAGCTACCAGGCAGGTTACAGACTGACCTTACTCTTTGTTCAGCCATGGATGGAGCTAAAAACATTAGCTTACCGTTGTCTACATAGGCGGGATTACGAAGAAGGGGGACTCCACCATTTTTTCCAGAACTTAGTTTTTTTTACGTCTTAGTCTGGTTGCTTTTACTACAGAAATTCAAACTGAACTGACAGCGCTTCGCAAGTGATACTTAATTAAGTTGTACAATGTTTAAACAGGTCATATACTGCATTGAAAACTAAGTAAAAACAATATTCTGCCATTTAATGTCTCAACGCTGTTTTTTCGACACGCTTCGCGCACACTCGTTTTAAATATCTCAGTTTCATTACTTAGATGTCTCAAACGTTAAATTTTTCGGCGCGCTTTGCGCCCCCCATCATAGACAAAGGCTGTAATCACATCACAAGAAAAGCCCCTAGCTTTGGTTCTGAAAAGACGATCTGGGGTACCAAGGAGGGAGCCCCCGAAGAACCTCAAATTTAAATAACCCATTCTCCCTCCCCGCACTCTCTGCCGCTCGATTCCGGCCAACTTTAATCATGCGGAGAAAGGATATAATTGAAAAAAGTCAAATTGTGATATTTGTGGTCGGTTAAATGCCCATCTTATGAAATTTAAAGGTGAAGATATAATGCATCATTTTAATACCCAGGAGCTTCAGGGGGCCTTGCCCCTGGACCCCCACCGGGGCTTTGCCTCTGGACCCCACCAAGGGTCTACCGTTTGGTACTGTAATCTGTCCAATGTTGCCCCCCCCCCCCACTTTCAGAGATCAAATCCCGCCCTGGCTGTCTAGATAATAGCCCTGCAAACCTGGACAAACGTATGACGTTTACCTTATTTTTAAAGGCATGATTAGGAAAATTAATCTATTTAATGTGTTCGGAAAATTAATCTAATTAATCACTGGGGATGGGGTGACAACGGGCCCATGATGACATTGTCTTAATCCTATGTATATAGTATTCATGTTCAGGATCTTGTAGGCCATGTATTTACTAAGGTAACATTACATGACGTCATGATAATCTTTTTGTTATCATAAATTTACGTACTTTGTATACAACTTGACCATGAAAATATTCTGAAACTGAAAATATACTGAAATTGAAACTGAAAAATTTTGGGAAATTTTCGAGTTTTGCCCCGCCCCCCGGGAAAATATCCTACGCCACTGGGGTTGAGTGTACCTCAAGTCTAAAAATTGAAACATGTATTTAAAGGTAGTCAGGTATTTGATGTAAAAAGCTTTAAAAACCAAGAAAATTGCCACAATTCCCATCAAAATCTGTTAAAAATTGTCCATTTTACAGGTTTAATTCTGATTTGTACTTAATTATGCATATATGTGAGCTCAATATGTAAATCTTGTGATGTCATGGGAGGGACATACCATATATGGCTAACTTATTTATCCTTTGTTTTGGCAATCTTTATTTCAAGGTCAATTGCAACATTAGTGTTCCTGAAGGGTTTATATTGAAGTTGAAATTGTGTCCTTGAAAATCATCCGAGTGTCAATCAACAAACTATTAACTGTCTGATGAGTAATTAAGAGATAATTAATGTAGGGTTAACAAAAGAAATGTCAACACTGTGCAACACTCTACATCACTATTTTGCAAAACCGGCAACCGAGTTGCTTCAGAAACAATATTCAAACTTTGAAGAGGTATATCTTTAGACTTATTAAGAGTAAGTGTGCTGTCATATATTATTGGTACCAGGTGCAGTGACTTTTATTTAAAAAAAAAAAAAAGAAGAAGAAATAGGCAAAGACTATCTAAGCAGTTACCAGCACGTGGTACTACCAGATCGATTTAAGTGATGCTATGCATGGGGGCATATTTATTCCCAGGTCCTGTTACTACGTTAAGGTGATCAATGCGGTTCTAGTGACTCATCGATGATGTGTTTTGTGTATATCCTGGAGACGTAGACTACGGTAGTTTCCAGGACATCACAACCAAATGTTGCATGACATGTTGCCTCCAGTCAATATACCCTGACTTCTAAAACATTATATATTATTGTGACTTTCTCTATCACAAACTGACCCGTTTTTATTAAGGCTAGCCAGTTACCGTGAACATACTGTGGTCAGACTCTGATCAACGACTCGACACCTGAATTCCTGTCAGATAATTTTAAAATTAAACGACACCCATAGGTGTCCGTAATGTTTCTTGCTTCTTGAGTTTGCGCACTATAAACTATTCGCAGAACAGGTGCACCAATACTGGCATGGTAAAGTCTAGCTGGAAATAGCTGATTACGTCATGTCACCCTGGCATTCCTTGTAAACAGTTGAGACAATCGAAAGTGGGACTTCTTCAAAATTAGAGCCCTAGCCAAAACAAACCAGTCTTCCGACTCAGCTGGTGGACTGAGCGTGACGGTGAGCGTTGCACCTATGTTTTCTCGTTTGTTTTAGTTGTCCCTGGTAGGCTAACGTTGCATTTCCATTTTCTGCAAAAAAAAAAAAACTTATCACAGTTCAAGTATCCTACCGTTGTGTAATCAGCCTGGTGTTAAGGTTAGGCCCCTGTAACATTACTAACTCAGTAGCCAAGACCTACTGACAATAAGTTAGGCCTAAGTTGGGCCAATAGGCTATAGGCCTACGTATGCCTAGTATAATTACTCTGTGCTAATCATGACTGAGTCTATCAGTTTAGTGGCTCATGAGCAACTTCTGCTTCCACCTTTTGGTTATGCTTGGAGTTAGAAATCTGTAAGTGTAACATTGTAAATTCTAGGTTATGAATCTTGAAATGTAGGCCTAACGTTAGGCCTGGCTAGCCCTCGAACAGGGTTGTGTGTTGGTTAGAGCTTAGGCTCATTCCTCTCACAACACTGCCCTTGCCCAGATACACTTCACAACCATAGTCACTAGCCAGGATGCACAAAATATCAAATAACTGACAAGTTTGATACTTTTTCAACTTAAAGCTACCTTTGAATGAACAAAAATGTGTTATTGTTGAGATCTCATCACAATGACTGCATGAATTTGGAACAAGATAGAGCAAAATTTAGCATTGCGTTGTGTGGTCTTCTGCATGAGCAGCTGTCATTTTCTTTTGGTGTATGACAGTTGCTAAGTGACATAAGCAGTGAGTCCAGACCTACATAGTATTTTGAATAATATACACTTCTTATTGTTACTGAATCAAAGATGGTATTAGCCTATGAAGACAGCTGCCTAAGGGGAGTATCCTGTTTTGCCAAGTTTTCCCCTCTTGACTTTTGACCTCTACTGAGAACAGTTGTCAAGAGCTCAAAAACATGACTCATTCACTTATTATGGTCAAAATTGACTGTGAAAATTTGGCCATTCTTTGATGCAACTTTGTGAATCTTTTGCAGAAAGGTACCTGTAAATTCCGTGCCAGAGATCATCTGTGTGAAGTTTGGTGATAGTATTTTTTTCTTTAGCCACACAAGAGGTGATGGTCCCCGGGGGTCCTGGCTAGTGACTACAGTTGTGTTCGGTGTATCTGTGCAAGGGCTGTGTTGTGAGAGGAATGAGTCAAGGCTATGTAACGAACACACAGTCCTGTTCGAGGGCTAGCCTGGCCTAGTCTAGTGGTCAGTACATTTCAAGTCGAGGCTAACTGTTAGGCCTAATGTGAGTGTAACGTGCGTGTGTAACAGAAAGGTTGTCGGTGTATGAAAAGTAGAGACGAACATAGACTGAGTAAAAATAAGGACTTGAGAAGAGACTGGCCCAAAACGACCTTAACTGTTATGCTATCAAAACAAAACTCTCCTCTACTCATAGAAAACTTATAACAACAACTTGATGTTTCTTAACGTAAAAGTATGTAAATGAATTGCTAATGGAAACTACATAAAATTCAATTAATAAGGTGAAGGTAACTCAGACCATGACGTAAATACTGAATATTCAAACATAAACTTTTCTTTTTACATTCCATTCCATTACCTCAGTCTTACACTATGAGAAGGTGTGGTCGCAGTGGCTTTTTAGATAATTGAATGCTATTTTGAGAACAGTCCAAGAAAGTCTAACCAACTTAAGGTTTCCAAGTACAATTGTTTGTAACCATTGTGATGTATTGTGGTTACGGTTAGTTTCAGGACACGTCAGTCTTCCCCCCCCCCCTCCATGAAACATTAGTTTCCTCCCCTAGCCTGCTCTTTTGTTTTTCAATGGGGAATGAGGTGATTCATATTGGTAGAAAGTTTGTCTTCCTTTTTTTAAAAAGTAATTTGATGACAATGTATGAAAAGTGTGCTCCCTTTCTCTGCCACTATGTTGACATTTTAAACACTGTTACCGTGTTGAGTTGGGAAGGACTTTTGCTTGCCAAGAAAAGGGACTGAATTAATTGTTGTGGTTAGCCAGCATTGTATGTTTTGTACCCTCATTGACATTCTCATACAGTAGGAAGTGTTACAGTTACATGTGGTGGTTTCCCATATCCACCTCTGACCTAATATGACATGTATCTGGTAAATAACAAACCCTTGCTTTAAACTAAGTGTAATTATGGAGCCAAACTTACACTACTCTTTGAGAGATTTCATTTTGTGCACACACTTGTGTGGAAGGTGTAGCATTTAGCTTGAGTTGGTAACTGTACTGTACTAAAAGTATGGCCAGAGTTCTTTAACCTTTAAATTAAACATGTTCTGCTCAAGAAATTCACTAACAGCTCAAAATCTGTAAAAATTGGAAATGCAACCCCATTCTGAAAGCATACTTCAACCTTCTGTAGGCTCAGCAGCCCTGAAGGTTGGCCTTCATTGTCTAGGCAGTATGCTACTGGTAGTTTAATAGTACTAATACAAGAGAGGCTTCAGACAACTCAAAATAGTAGGCCTAGTGGCAACAATTTAAAATAATCTCTGGTTTAGCCTGCTGATAAAATATTCTTCCACAATTTAATTTTTTAATTACTTAAATGGCAGTACAGTACCATTGAATTGAATTTAGGCTGTTTCTCCCATAAAGTTGTTAATGAGTGGAATAGTCTGCCAGAGTGGGTAGTTACAGCAACTCCCCATCCGTGGGCAATGCTTTAAAACTAAATTTGACAAGTTCTTCCATGAGTGTAGAAGATTATAATTGACTAGGTTAGTTGCTTGTCTTTTGGGTGCAGGGCATCTTATGGGGCCTTGGCCCTCCTTTAACCTGCTATGTTATGTTGTGTTGTATTATGTTATATTATTATGTTACTGTATGTTAAATGCCTATTTTGGAAGCACTCTTATGGCCGTAGGTCTTTCTTTGCTCGGATTACATAATTTGTTTGTCCAGAAGCTTCTTGAAGGACAGCACTCTACTGTACTGTATAATTAGTGACCACAATTTTCTTTTCCACCAGTTTCTCACTTTCAATGCATTTTGATGAGGTTAAACCAATACTTACTGTAAATTTCTTACATCTTTTCCATGTTTCATTTTCCAGACACCTATCCATGATGTTTGAATGAGTTGTGGTATTGCCACCCATACCTCATCAGAGGAGGGCAAAGGTCATCCCTCTAGAAGCATCCAGTCAAACAATTCAATGGATGATTATGAGAAGATCAGGTGTCTTGGACAAGGGGCAGCTGGTGCTGTTTATCTTGTCAAGAACAAAGAAACAAACCGGTAAGGACATGTTTCGCTTTGTGAACTTTCTCAATACCCAAACTTTGTTCTTCCAGTGCAAAATAGAGCAATTTGGGGAGTTTTCTATTTTGCATGTTCTTTCAACTTACAATTTTGACCTAGGATACTTTTAATGATTTTTGTACAGTATAAGCTACAGTGGGAAAGAAGTTCCTTTTTCCACTGGACTGTGGAAGTGTGTATGAGCTCTTGATAAGGAGAGTCATCAAGTGGCAGAGCTAGTGATCTGCAGTATTGCAGGTGCTGTGTACCCATATGTTACACATGTGCATGGGTTCAAATCCTGCTTCATGTATTCTGGCTGCCCAGTTGGTTGCCTGCCGGACTGGAGCACCTCTGGATGGACCAGATAAAGTAACTAGCTGACTTTCACTTTTGCCTTAGGAAAAATGTCACAGAAAAACTGAGCTTGATCTGAAAATAATATGCTCAGGATAATGTCCTTTACAGACATGTAATTAGAATGTGGAAGGGATAGAATGCTGGGATTATTGGCACTTTTTACTATTTTTTTACTGTTTCAAAGCTGGTGTACTGTACATTAGGCCCATGCATACATGTACCTGTATAAGTATGGTTGTCAGATGCCAGGAAATGGTATTTATGTGTCTTAGAAGAATTGCTTTGTCATGTAACTTTCTAGACCAGGGCTGTTGTACATTGGAGCATTCACCCTGTTAAGTTAATACATTGGCATAGTGGTTGAAGATGCCAGCCTTGTCCCTTTCTCTCCCCTGAACACCCTGCATGATTCCATCCTTGCTACAGTGCATTAATTTTAATATTTAAGTCTATTGCTTGTTCATAAATTGGGGGAAAGCATGTAAATTACTGCCCAGTAACAACTACAGTATGGTATTAACATTTCAGCATTCAATACAGTAGTGGAGTAGACCTACAGTAATACATCAAATGTACAGTAACTCTAAATTTTATTTACCTTGAAGGTCTCTGGCTATCAAGAAAATCCAGCTGGATGAATCTAGGAAGTCTAGGAGGAAAGAGTCTGTAGAGAAGGAAGCTCGGTAATAAAATTTTGAACGTTTCAGTCATTTCTTATTTCAAAATGTCATGGTCATTGCCATGGTAATTGGTTGTTGAAGTAGGATTTGTGCAGTAAATGGCAACATGAGTAGGTTATGTATTGGCATTAGGACATACAGTTAGTACTGTAGAATTTGTTGCAAAGTTGGGGTGCAAGTTGAGTGGGTTCAACTTACAAGTTGAGTGGGGTGAGGGGGAAAGGGGAATGGGAGCTAGAGGGTTAGCCATAGCTGAGCTACAGTGTAGGTCTAACTGTGTCTTCTTAAGAGTGGGACTATTTTGCTTGCTCCAGACTTTACATAAGATGAAATAGAAAGTTTATTGAGTCAGGGTCTAAAGTATTCGATCATCAGGTATTTTTTTTTTCAAAGTTAATTCTTTAGTCATAATGTTGGCTATTTGTACAGTTCTTTATTCATAATAGAAAAAGGCAGTCACCTAGGTGTAGGTATATGTGGGTGTGTGTGTGTGTGTGTGTGGATGTGACAGATTGTGAAGCGAAATATGTGGTGCTGCAATGCAATATTCGGGTGATTAATTTTTTTCAAACTTGGTGTACGTGTGTGTTTGTTGTTGAGTAGATGTGCTCAAATGTTTTTGGTGGAGGTCAAAGGTCACTGGGGATCAACAGAGGCCAAAAAGTGAATTTCTGTCAGTAGTTGTAACTTGGTGTCCGTTGCTCAAACTGAAACATAATTGTAGGATGAGGTAGATTGGTCTGAGGTGGAAATATTGTTGGCCTAACAAAACCCCAAAATAATCTGAAAGGGTCAAAGGTTCAAAAAGTACAGTAATATCTCGCCACTGAAATATTTTAGGGGATGGTGTAATGGACATTTGTGTTCATCTAGGTGAAGTGCATCTGAAGACCTCCTCTGACCCCTCTTGACCTTACATGACCTTTTGACCTTTGTGTTTTTTTGTGACACCTGGTCTGGTCTTGTTGAGACAAACCAAAAAGACAGATGCACTAACCTCCTCCAATGTTTCTAACTTGAGTTTTTTTTTAAATGACAGGTAAATAGTGTGTAGATCATATGCATTGGTATGCTGGAATGCGAGGTGTGTGGCAATAAACAAGTAGAATAGGGGGATGCCATATTAAATGGGAAGTGTTCGTCTAAGTAAAGTGGACATGTTGACCTGCTTCGACCTCACTTAAGACCTCATTTTACCTTTTTGTTTTTTTTTACATCACCTGGATTTGTCTTGTAGAGACTAACAGAACACTACCCTCTTATGATGCTTCTTTCTTTAGTTTATACTTAAGTGAAAGAGTAGCAGTGTGTGTGTGTTATACTGTATGCATTGGGTGCAATAACTCAATAACCAAGTGATATAGGGAGGCCACATAATCGGCAGTTGTGAACACTCTGAATGCACATGTTGACCTACTTTGACCTCAGTTGACCTTTTGATGTTCATGCCTTCTTTGTTAGGGGTGGGTTTGAATTGTTGAGATGGACCTAAAGGTCTGTATACATGAGCAACATTTGCAAAACATTCCCAAAACATTTCCATGCTGTCCCCATTGAGTTACAGTACTAAAATTTGTTGAGTGAAGGAAAATACATTTTCTCATAATATTTTGTAGCCCATATGTACAGTAGTTTGACTAATTAATGTGATGCACTCATGCTATGTATGTGTGGGAAGCACTGATATGCATAAATTTTTTTTAAGGTACAGTGTACAGTATTACAATGTCAGTTTCCCCTATACAGTACAGGTATGTTTAAAGTACCTCAATTGTGCCTACTGTACACTGTAACTACATTACAAGTGATACACCAGATGACACCTCCAAATAACCTGCTGTACATACTTTCTAGTGTATATAGAGTATTTAACTTGCAATAATTAATTGACTTTAGATTCTGTATGCATACTGTCTCATTGAAATGTTCAAAATCCATAATGGCATTTTGTTTTAGGAATATCAATCAACTTTAAGTAGTCATTTATATGTTGGACAAATTGACAGGAAACTGCCAAAGTGTCCATTTGAACAATAAATGATATATCATATTTCATATTTTTATCTCTGCAGTATTCTCTCAGAACTGAAGCACCCTCACATTGTAACGTTCCATGACTCTTTTTTTGAGGTTCAGCCAGATGCTACATTTCTTTGTATAGTTCAGGTAGGAAAGTTCTGCTACTTGTGAGGCCATGCAGGGTAAAATCTTACTTTTTTAGTAAATTTATGTGTGGTCATAAGGTGGACTAGCTGAAGTGTCAAAATTTTTGGAAGCAATTTGAATTAATATTTGAAGGCAAATAGGAATCTATTTCTTTCCTTGAAATTAATGCCTCATCATGTACAAACAGAGATGTTGCTGAGTTGATGTCACTTGGGATCGAGTTTTCAAAAATGAATAATGTCTCCTCGCTTCCCAAGAATCTGTCAGTATAACGGCATACAATTTGGTTGTTGTGTTGTATGCCTTTAAGATAGGCATATTGCACATCAATTCCTTGCCTGCTATAAAAATGCTGGAACCATTCTGTCATGCCTGCTGATGTTGTATTATGGTATTTATTATGCCAATTTTTACATTATCCATAAGAAATATTTGTACTGTAAATAGCATAAAACTGGTTATCCTCTGGTCAAATCTTGTAAAATCCTCACCTGATCTTTTAAAAGCATGTATGATTAGTTTTGAGCAAGAGAAGATATTAGGTTTATTTGGAAGGATTCAATGGTCTTGTCCCCGGGAGGTACAGTATTCTTGTTGTTTTACAGTAGGAAAGTTTAAAAACAATGTTAAGGTACAGTAGCCCCATGGTATTGTACAGAGTTTGATTGCATTGATTGTGTATTTAATACTGAAGAGATTACTTTTGGATGTTCTTGATATGCTGTTACTTTGCAAGTTTCAACTAAACATGTTTTGTGCATATTCTCTTTATTAGTATTTTAACCGAGAGACGTATTCGAAAATTTTAAATTTTTGCATAAAGTTGAATATGTTTCTTCTGAAAACTACATATGTTTAAAGAAAACCAAAATGTGACATGAAAATGATAGTGTTGCAGCAATTTTCCAATCTCAATTATATTATTGTGTGTTCCAATATTTACAGTTTAATACAGTAGATGGGTTAAAATAAAAAAAATGAAAGAAAAAACAAAGGGGGATACTGTAGTTAGGATAAAAAAGAGAAAAAAAGAGATAAAGCACCAGTAATGGAGTACAGTACTTAACTTAAAGCATTAGTAATAAAGTACTTAACTTTTGTGCTCTTCAGAATACTGCATGCTTTAGCTGGGATTACAATTTAATTTTAATCTTAAAAGAATATATACCTGTGACAGTCTCTTTGATCTGAACATCAGAACGTCTGAAATGGTAACCAGGGCTGATATTGACTGTACCGCTCAGTACTTTTCCTGAAGATTGTACCCTTTGTCTGAAACACTTTATATGGCTGTTCATTTTTGTTTTGCATTCATCTCAAACGACCTATCAATTAAATGTAGTACTTCAGTTATTCAAACATTTTCCTTTTCTTTATAAACTAAACTTGTTTTTTCTTTACCCCAAACCTGGGTATGGGAAAGCAGCTAGTGTTATTTTTTAGTGTTTGCACGGGTAACCCGGGTACCCGCCCGCCATCGTATTACCCGGTTCCAAATCTACTACCCGAATCTTAAAAAAAAATGCATGCAAAAGGATCATCCCATTTACGCCATTGCCCACGGTAATGGACTAAAATATTTTGCCAATTTGGTAAACATTCTCCGAGACTGAGAATGAAGAGAGGCCCTAGAAATTATGTGTAAGTTTGATAGTTGTCTGTACTTCGTTTCTGAAGTTGAAATTTTTGTCGGCGTGCGGCCCGATCGCGCTATCGTCACGTAGTGGGTTACTTCTCACACATCACATGTATATCGCTTATAAACTTACAAGCAAGCTATCTGACGGCCGATTCAAAATCACATGGTACTGTTTCACGCAGACATAGCAAGACATACTGTATCACCCCCGCCCAGCTCGCAAAAACAGTGCCCGTAACGTTCAGCATGCTAGGTAAACTGAGCCTTGCATGTATATACGATCTTATTATCAATACGGTATGCCACCTCGAGTATAATCCTCGAATATTTCTTAATGGTTAAAGGTGTCAGTTTTACGCAAATCAACACTTTGCCGCTATCTGCAAAGTAAAACGACATCAATGTAATAACACCACAAACATTCACAAATTTTTTTTTAAAATAGGCCAGTATATATTACGTTATTTTGCCCCAAAATGGCGCTCGAGCAGACTACGAAATTTATGTGTGAAAGTTATGTTACCGTGCCTGGATGTCGACACGAGGCTAGCTACGTAAGAACGTACATACCCCATTAGCGACAATTCCAACGCATATTGCAAAGTAGTATGAGGGAAGTTCACAAACATGACGTCGTTTGTTTACAATCAGTAATTTTTGACGTGCAAGAGAATACCATAATACAGGGTTCTGATTAGTTGATATTTTTAAATCAGTGGTTTAAAAGGAGAAGCTTCGAGCTCTTACTATGCTGGCTTTTCGAGTAGGAAAGCGTCCCAAAATTCAATATCAAATTGATATAGGCCTTGAGAAGTATAATTTTCTTATTTGACTGTTTTCTGTTACGTTTTTTTTTACTTGTCATTTTGATCTTAAACAAAACGAGACGATTAAACCTTCTAACAAATCAAATGTTTTTGAACTGTGATCAACTGTGATCGCTATACCTATCCAATACAGATGTTAATGTTACCATGCATGTCTTATGGAGTATGCCTTACAAAATGCTCAAATCTTTTAGTCACCGTATGTAACACCGGGTAACCCGGGTACCCGACGGGTATGGCGATTGGGTACCCGGGTCCTAATTTTTAGTACCCGTGCAAACACTAATATTTGTTGCCCAAATATTCTACCTCAAGGTAGAGCTCTGAACACTCGGTAAGCTATGTCAAAATACCATTTGCCTTTAATCACATTTTAATGCCTAGTACTAACTTGTTAATAACTGTAGATTGTCAAAAGAAAAGTTGTAAATTATTTTGTTAACCCAAAGAAATTAATTTCCCTAAATATCTATGTAGTTTTGGTGCTGTATAAAATATGTTCTCCCCAGGGCAGTTGACAAAAATAAAGCATCAAAGACATTTTGTACTTGAGACTCATTTTATCCAGGGCTAAAAATAAGCTTGAAAAAGGGCATTAGGCATAAGGTTACCTCTATACAATTTATACCTGACACCCCACTTTTTGTTGAAAAAGTGATGTTACAGCAAGGTCAACCCGACTTCCTATTATCAGCCTTCTGTCAATAGTAGCTGCCATGTACAGCACTATGTAAACAAAGAGTCCCATTGAAAACCTCATTCATAAAGGCAGAGACTGTTTAATCAGTGCAAACCAAGTTTGCAACCAGAGCTGCCTCAGCAGACCAGGACAATAAGCTTATCTTTTTGGACACATGTAGGCTGGTTCTGCTGCCACTGAAGTGTGATGAATTGTGTAAACAAACATTGCCCAGACTGCATAGAGGTAGCTTATGCCTAAAGGGCACGGCCAAAATGAGCAAATGGCTGTCGGTCTATCTTATTTCAATGTACATTTACTGAGGGGCATCATGGCCATCAGAAAGGGCCTGACGGCAATGGATGTCAGTGCTGTCTGTTATTTCAAACCGTGCTAAAGAATGGGGTCATTTTTCTATTTTACCGCATCATGCTATATCATTTTTATCAAGAGGACAATGTTAAGCATGAATATATGCTCAACAAAATTTTTAATAAAAGGGTATTTATCATACTGTATGATATAACCACAATTTGTTTAGTAGCCTCACATGCTTGGAGCATTGTTAATGTACCATAGTGACACATATGAAATTGAAACCAGTGTACTATGACCAGTGTAACCTCTAATATTTACCGTTTTAATAATAGATGATATCATTCAAATAATATCAAAATTAAATAAGTGCTTCCTGTTTGTGTTCAGTATATTGACCTCACTTAATCTTATTTTGGTTTGCAGGACTATTGTGACGGAGGATCCCTTGATGAGAAAATAGAACTCCACAGGAATAAGAAGGAGAAGTTTGATGAGGACAGAATAATGCAATGGTTTATACAACTAGTGATGGCAGTGCGATACATCCATTCATTGAAAATTTTACACAGGTTTATAAATGCAGTATGATTGTAAAAAATGTGAATATTGGAACGTCTGAGTGATCTGCCTAATGATGCATTACAGTATTTACTGTATTACTGCAAAACAACTATGCAACTGCAGAAGCTATTAGTTAATAGGTCTTAGATAGTTTGAAGGGGATAAGCTTTTGAATGACCATTAATTACCCATCTTGGAATCAATCAGCCTTTATTAAATGGAATAGCACTTACTCAAATTGTCCATATTGATTTATTTATCTCTAATTATGCAAGAACATGTACCTTTATATTGAACTGTTATATTTTGTTTGTCAAGACCAAAGAGTTTTTACCTTGCTTTGACAACTGTATTTTAAGCATCAGAATAGGTAAAAAGAACAGGAGCCCAACAGCCTGACTTATGAATGAGATGAAACTGTTTGATGGGCTAGTCAATTGAAATAATTGCAGTCAGTGATAGGCAGTCAGTCAGGCAGGCGTTTTGGAGCTACCTAAGTCTAATGGGAAGAAACTCATAATCTACCACAACAGTACTGACCTCTGGCCACTCTGACGTAGGGTGGTTGATCGGGGGAAGGGGGGACAATAGCCACTGTAATGAGGATATTTTGGGGGAACATCATTTTGCCCTTTTTCCCCCAGCCAATAATTCAGGCAGGTTAGAAAAAAACAAGGATAATATACAAAATGTCACATTGAGGTACTGTATACAGGTAAATTTCGGGCTTTGAGCAAACATCAATTTGAGTGTATGTGCATATCATTGTGAGTGTGTGTGCATGTTTGTTAAGGTGTATTTACAATTGCTCTCACTTTCATATGAGTGGATTGCCTATAAATGATTCAGTTTTGAATAGATCCAGGGTTCACCCGACTGTTGGAACGTGTTTGCCGCAATCAACGTACCAGATCAAAACCCCTGCTCTGACACCTCCCAGCTGAAAATTCCCTTTTGAATCCTTTGGGGTATTACCCTTTGAACCCAAAGGGTTTCAAATGGTACCCTTTGGGAAAACCCTTTGCAATCAATGGAAATTGGACAAATCTCAAAGGGAAAGCCCTTTCGAAAGCCCTTTAGAATTATTTTGTACCCATTGAAACCCTTTGTTTAATGGAATTTGGACAAGGGTTCTCAAAGGGAATTTTCTGCTGGGCTTCTGTCTTTTACCATATTTATTGGTTTTGCAAAATTGGAAGAATGAGACTGGCTACTACTGGAAGTGCAAACATCACGTGACAAAATATTTATGAAACATCTTAAAATTCACTACACTCTTCTTCTTTGCTGTGTCATTTTCTAGATTAACCTGACATCTGTAGGCTACATACAAGGACTTTAAGTGTATCATGGTTTATCAGACCTGCTTCAGCATTCTTTTTGTTTCTTCTATTCACAGAGACCTCAAAACACAGAATGTCTTCCTGACAAAGAATGAAGTAGTTAAACTAGGTCAGTTCATGTAACATTCTCTATATAGTGGTATTTAAAAGCAATTGAATAATTTGGTAAAGATAGTCAGACTGTTTTACCATGTGCTGAAATTAGTTGTTGTAGATTCAGAAAAAAAAGGAAAATAAAAGAAGCCCTCAGAAACATGTACTTGAGTTGATACATGTTAATTATGACTTGCAACTCTATATTCTTTAAGTCCGCTGGACCTGCAACCCATTAGTATGGTATATAGCAAATTGTCTGAGGAGTTTTCTAAATTAAGTCTTGTTTTCTTTATACATACAGTTGCTTGTATTTTCATGAAGAATTGGTCACTGTGCATGGTTTCCTTCCTTGCCCATTACACAATTTGATGATTGACAGACAATAATACCCCATTCATAGACATTTAATCCTCCTCAAGAAATCTTAGCCACAACATGCAGTGTATGCAGAGAGTTTTCATTACAATCCTGCCCAAAGTACAGTATCATTTTTTGGAACCTAAGTGGAACAGAAGCTCGGTGAAGTGATGATGATAGACCTGCAGTGTATGCAGAGAGTTTTCATTACAATCCTGCCCAAAGTACAGTGTCATTTTTTGGAACCTAAGTGGAACAGAAGCTCGGTGAAGTGATGATGATAGACCCCTAGCAGTGGGTTTGGAAACTTGATATACCTCACTTGAACAATAGATTACTGAGGTTAGAACTTTTTTGCCAGGATCAAAACAACATGTTGACAGTACAAAAATAAAAAAAAAACTGATTTCAAGTGGCTATCAACTGCCTGGTGATAAATTGGATATATTTTCTTTCCTTCAGGTGACTTTGGGATAGCCAGAAGTTTGGAGAATACCATTGATAAGGCTATGACAATGGTGGGTACACCCAGTCATATGAGTCCAGAACTTTGTCAAGATATGCCGTATAACAACAAGTCAGATATTTGGGTAAGAGTGTCTTTAAATAAAACTTTAAGCCAAGTCAGTGTAAAAACTTTTTATTTCGTCAATTATGTATGCATCAAAGATTCATCACGTGAAGTGATCAGGACGCGCTGCCTGATAACAATGAATTACTCCCTGTAGAGATGGTAGTTATTACTGTGCAAAGTAGGAGGTATTATTTGTCAGTTGTTTTATAGAATGTTAAAAGTAAGTGGCTAATAAATTGAATTAGTTTTTTCCAAATATCAATTTCAAAGACTTGAGCTTTTTAAAAAAAAAAAAAAATAATTTCTATCTTCCCAACTTTATTTCTAATGAATTTGAGTTTAACACACCAGCTTCATAACAACTGAAGGAAAGGTTGTGTTTCAACTTTTTATGGGCATGTCACACTTTTTGTATTTAATTTCTGTGGAAATGCCCATATAACATGTAGGAAAAAGCCTGTTGAATATATCCTTAATAGATAATCCAATAAATTCTTACTGCTATTCCTTGTACAAATTATCAAGATAAATACCTGTATTTTGCACTGGAAAATTTCATACTTAACAATGTTACAGCTGCATGGGAAATGATAAATATATTCAGGGGTTGTGGAATGTACAAAAATCAAGAGAATTTGGAAAATTATTTCAAGACATGGAATGTTTGGAAATCCAGGGAAATGTTGTGAAGTCACAGCCTGGTACACATTTGACTTGCCAATGTCAATGGATGTGATGCATAGTGCATTGAATGTCTAAAGACCATCTAAAGTGTTTCTGAAGAAATTGTTCAAGTTTGATCTGACTTTATGAGCTTTAATAAACTTAAAGTTGTTGTATCTTTTCTTATTTCAGGCCTTGGGTTGCCTTCTTTTTGAAGTCTGTGCCTTTCAGCCAGCATTTGATGCGTGTAATCTGATGGGACTCATCTATAAGATTGTGAAAGGAAACTATGCAGTATGTCATGATTCAAAACTACAACTTCATCAATTCTTTTTTGAAGAGTCATTTCAAAGACTTCTCAAAACTAAATTAAGCAAGCCTTCAAAAAAAAGAAGAAAAGTGGATAAATATTTCCTTGAACACAATATTGTATGACATAAAGGAGGCAACACTGGCAGCACAAGTAATTTGTGACCAATCAGAGACAAGCTATAGATTGACATCACTTCAATATAAGTGCAGTCACCAATCTTTGCTAGAGATAACTATATATTTCTTAACATATTTGGGTTGTTCCAACTTTTCCTGTAAAAAGCACCCTATCAAATGAGGGTGGTAAAGATTGCTTATTAATTATAGTGATAGGTAATTTTTTTCTTTCAATTTGTGCACAGAGACGATGACAGCTCCATTGTGCAATCATACAGAAATTTTCATGTACTGTATGTAGGGATGTACAAAAGTCATCAGGCCAATATCTGCAGTTTAATTAGCTGTTAATGATTAATTTTTTCTCATGATTGTTGACAACCATACATGTACATAGGCAACTGTATTGAATAGGAGCACTGTTTACAGATTCATGATGATTGCAACCAGTAAGCATGGGTTGAAAAAGTTGGGAAGCTGTGAGGCTCCTTCCAGGGAAATTGGACCTCTCGAGGAAAATTATTGACAGTTGGAAGGTAATTTCCTATTTCTGTACATGAAATTATTAAAGAAGAACTGAAGGAAACTACAACTTCCTTCCTGGAAAATTATTGACAGTTGGAAGATAATTTCCTATTTCTGTACATGAAATTATTTAAGAAGAACTGAAGGAAACTACAACTTCCTTCCTGGAAAATTATTTTACCTCCATCCCAGCCCTGCCGGTAAGAAGGTGAAATGTCATTCATTCATGAAAGTCTTCTTTCAAATCTGTGATTGTAGGGACTGATGGTCATCTTTACTCTGTGTGCACTGAAGTGTTTCCAAATCTTAACTTGGAAATCATGCTCCTTTAAAACATCTTTGCAGGTTAATGGCCTCATTTTTCTCAAAACCCTCTGATTATATTATATCTTAGGTACAGTAGTAAATTAGATGGGATTTTACAACACCAAAAAGGATATATGTTAAACAGTGTAACTTAGAAAAGAAAATGGGACAATGTTAGGGTACTGTTTCTTATTTTGGATACCTGGTGTCATACCATGACAAGACCTCTCACAGAAATACACACTTCTAAAATCCTGATATTTTGGCCTTAGATCCATTCTCAGTGGAATATTTACTCTGGATTTAGTTTTTCCAGCCCATGTGTAGAGCAGAGATGCTTCTCAGGCTTGTTTACACAAGTCTGCAGTCATTCATTGCCATTTGGTGTACATAGAACTTTTCAGGAGAAAGATTTTCAGCTCTGAGTTAAGAACTGCTGTCAGAAAAGGAAGTAACTGTACAGAGGTCTCAGAAAATAAGCATAACATGCATGGATGCACAATTTCTGCACAAAATGTGTAAAGAGCTTGACATGTTGGTAGAGACCTAAAACAAATCACAACTCTTTCGAACCCTTACATGGCGACTACTGTAGTGGGCAGAAATAATAATTGACGATACTTTTTCTATGTCTATGCTTTACTTTGGAGGAATAGGTGAAAAGGGCAAGAGACAGTCTCATTCTGTTCTGCAGTAGGCCTATGGCAAGTTACGAAGGTAACACACTGGGCATTACTGGAGAACTTGGCTAGGGATCTTCTAACTTTTGGTTAGGACCTCCACATAAAAAAGTGCATAGTTTTTAGGAGCCCTTAAAAGAAAACCTAATGGAAGCTCTTCTGGTTGAGGTGATGATGGATAATCAAGAGGGTTCCTTTAAGAGTGGGTCAAAGGTCAAGATATTCTTGATTTGACTTATGTGCAGTTTGTTCTTAACCCCAAGTGCTATCTATCTTCTTTCATCTTTCCTACAGGAAATTCCATCCATCTATTCACAGGATGTCCACAACTTAATAGATTCCATGTTACGAAAAGATCCTGAAAACAGACCAAGGTAGGTCAGTTGCAGTATTCCCTAGTTTAAAATGAATTTACACAAATAGAGATTTAAACCAAAATTTTTTGGGTACTTAGTCCTGACATTTTACTGGCCTGGGAAAGTCTGCCAGTGGACAGAATTTTGAACTTGGTATTCAAGAAATTTGAAGTGTTGGATATCTTGTGATCTCCAGATGTCTTGAGAATTGCTAAAAACCATGGAATTTATTAGCTCTTACATATTAGTGAGGCTAGTCAGGTAAAAAGGAAAAAAAAAACTTTCTTTGGCATTACTCCTTGAAACATGGTTGACTCCAAATGACCAGCAATCAGACTTTTGTTCTCATGCTGTAGGAAAATGTTATCTCGGCAAGGCAAGAGAAAGCCTTTTTGATGGTACTGTTTTCACCATTAAATGACTTTAAAACTGAGCAATATTTAGTTTAATAGTGGCCATCTCCACCCCCCCCCAAAAAAAAAATAGAAGAAGAAAAAGTTCTCTATTTTGGTCACACCTAGTTACATGTTTAGTGTACAGGCATGCGTTTTACTACTGTAATAGCGAGACCGGTGAAAATCAATAAGAGAAAAGAAACAAGAAGGTAAAAGATAACTCGAACTGACCTGGCTGAGGTAGGAAAGCGATCTGTATTTGAAGTGTCATTCCGGGCTACACCCACGGTCTTTTTGACACACCTGAGTGAGCTCAGTCTCATAGCTATTTGGCATTCAGTTAAGTGTGTTATGCAAATTCGATGACTTTAAGATATGGGTCACCTGTAAGTAGGATTTACCAAGACTAATTATAAATACAACTCCTTACACCACTAACACTGCTGCAATTCATTGGACAGACAAATTTCTGCATGTAACTTTCAAACAGTAGTCACTGTGTTTGCTACAGGCCTTTTTAATTGTTTTTATTGCTCAAATTGAGTCTGGATTTATATGTCCTGAAAGTTGCTATAAATGTGTCCTAGCATAACACAGTAAAATATGTGAGAAAATGCAGGTGTTGCAAGAAAGCATCTGCCTTTACAGAAAGATCTGAGTTCAATTTCCATACAATTTCACACCAAAGAATGTAAAGGCAAAATGCAGCCTTTGTTGCCATAGTGATGAATGCTCTGCAGAAACAGTGGAGAATGGAAAAAAGGCTGTGCATCCACCAGCTTAAACCAGAGGGTTCAAAGTGGAAGCATAAAACTGCAACAACCTAAATCCAAAGAGAACTTAGTTGATATCATAATAAAATACAATCCAATTAGGTCATTATTTAGAAACACTATAACATAGTGTACCACTACTTTTTTTTCAGTGTCATTATTAAAGTTTTTAATTAAATTTGTATGGTTTCTTTCAGTGCCAACACTATTCTTAATCTTCCGTTTGTCTCGATGCATTTAAATTCTTTCATCAATGAAAAGGAATCATTGCTGCAGTCGTGGAGTCTCAGAAAATTAAGGTATTTTAACATTAAAGAGGAAAAATTTTAAAGAATGTAGCAAAATATGTTTTTGATCTGTTAACGAAGAAAGAGTCTATCTTTGCATACTTTGCAACTGTTCTGCCTTGAGTGGAATTAGAGCAATGTACTGCCTAATGTACCTATTAGAACTCACCCATAGAGGGATGTACTAGTGCATTCACAACTGTGCTACCTTTGGACACATGGTAGATCATCTGTTGCATGTCATGTTTTATAAGATACCAGTGTTGGCAAGTGTGCCTTTATGCCAATTGATGCAACTGTCATAGAGAAATTTGCCAAGCAAAAAATGTTACAAAAAAACATTAAAAAGAAAAGAAAAAAGAAAATAGTGCTACTCCTGATTGCTTCAGATATTTATTTTTAATGACTACTTTCAGTAATTGGGTGTGTGTGTCATTGCCATGTACCAGAAGAAATGACAAAACGAAAAAACCCTTCAGCTTGATCTTACTTATACCATCCTCATAATCCTGGGCCTGATGTCATGACAAGATGGCAGGTTCAAGTGTTACCTCTCTGATTCATTTCACAAGGAATACCTTCCATATTTGTTGTGAGCACTGTCACCATGTGCCCAGTACAATGTTTAGTGGCAGATGTAAGCAGTAAAACTTGAAAAGAAGTCAAGCATAAATTTCAAACTATCCTTATGTCAATATCAACACTCTGAATTACAGAATTATTATCAAGTACCTTACATATGTGTTTGGGAAATGAAGATTTGATGTAGGAGACTTCTGTTTGATGGTGGTGACAACTTCCATTTGATGAAAAAGGAATTTTTGAAGTTTCAAGATTTCCTGCCATATTTACTCCATGTAATGATTGTTTATAGTTCCATTACTTGTAAATACCTCAATTTAATTTTGAATGCATCATTCATTAAAGAGTCCATTAGAGTTTGACAAAGATTCTTTATCTTTTGTTTCAACACCTCCCTTTTACTTCTGAACTAACTGTTAAGGGGAGTGTTAGTAGTGTAGGCAGCCAGGCACAGGAAATACATAAGTGACTTGGCAGTAACTGCCTGTTAGATAAATGACTCTGTCCTAACCAGATTATAGAGACATTGAAGAGGTATTACAGGTTAAAAGAAACATGACTTTTGTGTTGATTACTGTTAGATGGGAATTTGTAAATATTTGTCAGGTAACCAAACTCCACACAGATGCAAGACTAGACATCCTTCACTACACTGTAAGCAATCAAGATCTTAACCTGTGATCATAGGTCACCTTTGTTTTTTATTTTTGATAGTTTTAAGTCCTATATACAAATATGATGCAGGATTAAAGGTGTGCAAATATTGTAAAAAAAAAAAACTCAGATTATGGCTTTAATAAATGAATATTTTGCCTTATTTTGATGGTATGCCATGTTTTACTTCTCAGCCTGAAGAGACCAGCCAGTGCTAGTAAAGCTAGGGGAGATTTCAATGCCAACGTTCACATGATTAAAGGTCAAAGGTCAGGTTGCATGTCAGCTCAGGAGGTCAGAAGCTATGAAGATCAGGCAGGTGGTGATTCAAATAAAGCAGGTTTGTGCAGTTTATTCTTTCAATGTGCATAACTAATGTAGTAACAAGTTTAAAATATGACATGTTCTTTCAGTGGCATGGTCTCCTTTAGCATTTTGTTTGCTTGGCAGTCACCTCACAGGTATTGGCTACCACCACACAGAAAATTGGTCTTATCTCCACCTGTTATTTACTAGTTATTAAAGAACTCCCTGTTAGTCTCAAAACTTGGATCATTTACTCCATGTACTAGTTTCATCTCACAACCAGTAATAATTTGCAGCAGTGGTGAGTTTTCTTAACAATTTTAAAGGAGAGTATGTGCTTTTGTTTGACTATGGTACACAGTTGATAATAAGAGCCATTTCCACTACTTATAGTTTCCTATTGTACAGTTTTAAAGATATTCAAATCTTTCAGTTGTGGTACTAGTATCTTCCCTTTCCTCTTATTAAATATTCTTTTTGCAAAACATACAAGTATTTGTAGAGAAAGATTAAATGGTTGTCTTCTGGATCAATTTTAAAAGGGAGCATATTAATTTATGTATATACCCCTGCAATTTGTTAGTCAATTTTGGTGGTGACTGGCAGTTTAGTATTACATATAAAATAAGTACTCTTCTTTAACTAACTCCAGTGCAATTCTTTTTTGTATGTCCTAAGGTGTAGAATATGCCAATGCTTCTCCCAGTCTGTCGTAAGAGACAGAAGGGGAGGACTTAAGAGGATGATAACTTGAGCTGAATTTGATCTGTATTTGAAACCAAAATTGAACCTAATCTTGAACTTTATTTGAAGTCATGTTCACTTTTATCTACATTATATGACACCTCATCCCATATTAGTGTAGGTGTGTTATTAAATCCTAATTGACCAATGAATCTCTATCATACAGATCATGTGATACTAAAACAGCCAATAGAAGTGCAGGATTCTGGGGAGTATTCAGATGATTTCTCATCCAGTGATGATGATGGTGATGATGATGATAATGAAAACAGCTCAGATTTAGAGAGACGGGATATAGGGCAGGAGGAAGGTAAGACTTATTTATTGTAGATATGTACAGATGGTTCAAATTGTTATGATAATGATTGATATGTCATCTATTCTTAAGTGTTACTTTGTGAGAAAGACTACTGTACTAGTTGGTGGCAAATTGATATTGAAACACCATGACCTGACACTCATTGCATTAGGTGGTGCCTTTTTTAGATGCTTCATTTTGCAATTACCAACAATTTTTGCCAGGCACAGATAGCTAGTGCAAAGACACTGCAAAGGTTGCAAGCTCGTTGCAGTATTCTTGGCACACCATTAAAATGGACCAAGACTTAAACAAGAGGAGGCAGTCAATCTGTGAATATAAGTGGCATTCTGTGTGACCCAAATAGTCTTTTAGTGTGTTCGATTACTCGCCCGAGTTAACTCGTGTCTGGCACGACTACGTTCGATTAGCTAATGACGTCAGTGTTCGCGCTTACTCGCGCCAGGCCCAAGTGAGTGACCCTTTGAGTCGGTTACTTAGGTAAATATCCCATCGTGCTTTGGGAGAACATGGCAGCTAAACGAACAACATGCATTCGTGAACAATTTCAGAGCATGTAAATACAGTGGGGTAAACATGAAACTTCTGACTTGTGAAAAGTGGTTGATGTCGGAATTAGTGAAGTCACTCAAGTGTTATTTCTCGAGAATTTTCTAAATGGGCATTGTTTCGAGTCTACGTTCATCGTACAAGCGAACCGCGTGTAATACGTACGTACCAGAGTTCGCTCTGCCATCCAGCTACAGGCTCTGTCATTGGCTATTGTGAACCAACTTCTCCAATAATTACCGTAAAATGTTCGTTTATTTCACCCAACTGCGCATGACCATCGTAGCCCTAGCTCGAGGCTGGAGTAAGTCAAGGGAAGCAAATCGAACACGCTATTTATGAAGGAGTAATACCACAATGCCCTGTACATGGTCAGTCCATTTTTTTCATGTTTATAACCCCACTAGGTGACATCATCACTGTTCATGGTGTCAGTCTTATACAGACTACACTCAAATTTATGTTTTTTTGAAACAATCTGAGCATCATGTTGCAGTTTCCCCTTAAGAGCTTTGCATTTGTAATATTTAATCAGTGAGTACACATCATAAATTAATGTTCATTTATGGTCCTACATATTCCTTCTAAAATTTCTGAAATGCCCTTCTTTTCCTAGAATTTCAATTAATGATACTTTTGTTGATACTACTAGCAATGCTAGTTCTTGGTGTTACCATGGATAGCACTCTGATACTCTGCTGCTTCTTTTGCTATTTATAAGATTGGTCAATTAAGCAAATATCTTGATTGTAAATCCACAGAAGGCCTGCATTCATGTTTTTGTTACATAATGCCTTGACTACTGTAATAGTCTCCTTTATGGTCTGCCATTAACCTATGTTTCAAACACATATCAAAGCTACAATGTAAACAAAATTCTACTGTAAGGTTAGTTACTTGTTCCAAGAAGCACAAACCTATTACTGCAATCCTCTGTGAGTTACAGTGGCTCCTTTGATATTATTGTATTAATTTACATGGCATGACCCATCATATTACATTTCAAGTCTCATAACCAGATAATCACCAAATTGCTGTTTATGATCATCATCTAAATTCTTACTTTTTCATCCTCCAATTTCTACAACCAAGTTTTATGAGACCAGATCTTTTGCATCTTTAAACAGTCTGCCTGCTAATTTGTGCTCCTTAATCAACCTTAATCATTTTAAAAAGAATTTTAATACCTATCTTTTCAATTGTTGAAACTGATCTCTCTGCTTTGTATTTTATAGTTTTTATGCTTCTTTACTTCACCTGTGAAATTTAAGTGTACTTTGTATTTTAAATCTTTTCATTGTACAGCATTTGGGTGTTTAAAGCCTTTCATAAATAGCAATATTATTATAATTACTAGTATGGGAACTAATGTCATGTGGGACCAGTCAAAATGTGGACCATTGAGATGGGGTACCATTAAGACGGGAGATTACACTGTACATGAACCCCTGAAAGGTATTGTTAAGTGTCAGTCCTATGGATAGGTCTGGGGGCAGTTGAAATGAGGATAAATAAGAAATGAAGGAATAAATGATTGAATGCTCTTCATTTTGATATGAAATATCATGAGAGTAAATTTCATGTTTAGAAACTTAGGGATGATTTACATGATATAGCTGAACTGTCCCAGTATAAGACTTCTTTCCAACACACAAAAATATTTACATAAATATATTTTACTATAGAAGCAATAATTGATTGATTAAGTGTAACTCTTGCTTGATTCAGTGCAACTCCTGATTGATTTAGTGCAACTCCTGATTGATTCAGTGTAACTCTTAATTGATTCAGTGCAACTCCTGATTGATTCAGTGCAACTCCTGATTGATTCAGTGTAACTCTTAATTGATTCAGTGCAACTCTTGATTGATTCAGTGCAATTTTTGATTGGTTCAGTGAAGCTCTTGATTGACTCAGTGCAACTCTTGATTGATTCAGTGCAGCTCTTGATTGATTCAGTGAAGCTCTTGATTGACTCAGTGCAACTCTTGATTGATTCAGTATAACTCTTAATTGATTCAGTGCAACTCCTGATTGATTCAGTGCAACTCCTGATTGATTCAGTGTAACTCTTAATTGATTCAGTGCAACTCTTGATTGATTCAGTGCAGTTTTTGATTGATTCAGTGAAGCTCTTGATTGACTCAGTGCAACTCTTGATTGATTCAGTGCAGCTCTTGATTGATTCTTTGAAGCTCTTGATTGATTCAGTGCAACTCTTGATTGATTCAGTGGGGAACTATGCTCTTGTTCAATACTATCCCCAAAATTGATCTTGAGTTGTACACAGTATCACCACAGTTGGCACTTGTTCACTTTTTAAACTTTTCCTTCTACCAGACATTCCTGAGGAAATTGTTTGTAATATTTCTGGTGGTGAAGAGGAAGACATTGTAGAGGAACTGAATTTAACTGGAAAATCGTCTACTCCAAAAAGTTTCAATCAGAGTCCATCAGAACTGGATGATGAATATCCTGATGATTTTGAGATGGACTCAGATGAGGTGAGGAATTCATGTGATTTGGGGTACGGGGAAAAGGTGGTGCACTCATGGGTTTCATGGGCATGCTAGATCTCATATACTTGTGGCATGATTTCAGCCATTGCCATAATATTGCCAGTCGTCAAAGAAATAAAAATATTCTGTGGCAGAACATCAGTGTTCACTTTTTTGATGGATTCATTTGAGCTGCAATTAAGTTTTAGAACATCATGCTGTTTCAGGAAGAATTCGGAATCTTTTCAAAATTCATATACAAATGTTAGACTCTGCATTCATTGCTGAAAAGCAATGTCAGTGACCCATGCAAAAATTAGAATAGTAAAAGAATCTGATCACTTAAAAGTGCAGTAAAGTCTATTTGTGAAATAGACTGACATAGGTATCACACTTGTTGGCATTGCTGATAGCTTTGAAGCATTGTCAATATGAGTTCTTTGTTTTAAGATTAGGCTAGTATGAAAGCATTGATCTCTCATTAGGAGGGCTAAGTCAAACAAACTAACAAGAAGTACTAAAGGACCTTTCAATCAAAGCCTCTTCTCATAAAAAGTATGAAAGTAGTCTCAGTACTTATTGTGTGATTTGATGAAATTTGTTGAAGTGCTTTTTCTGCTTCCATAATAGCTCCTTGTTATTAGTTGAGACATTAATCATAACTGCAGTTGACATTGCAGGAATATCATATTTGTCAGCTAATCTGTGTAAGTTATGATATTCCTTCAACATTAGTGTGCAAATGCTGAGGAAGTCATTGGAAGCCTTGTGATGATATGCTTACCCGACTAATAAAAGCCTGTTTCCCTGAGTAAACAAAATTGTTTACAGAAGTACTATTTGAAGTGAACTTAAAAGGTTACTAAGGTGATACTTCATGTAAGACCATCTCAAACTGAGGTGAACAGACAAGGGTTTTGGTCCACACCTCATGGTTTGAATATATTATGGCTATATGCATTGGTCACAGTGTATCAACAGCTCATATTCATATTTGTTAATAGAGGAAACCCAGTGCCAGTGAAGACATGGAAGTTGCGTGTAAGAGTAGTGAGCATTACATTAGTTATTTAAAAATACAAAGTATGTTTTCATAACAGAATATGCAAATGGCTCTATTTTGGTGGAAAAATGGTTCAATAATGATAATGGCTTGTACTTCTAAATGTAACAAGCTTTGCTACAGAAAGTGCTTTGGAAACAGAATGGTTGTGAGGAAGTATGAATCCTTTAAAAAAGCCTGTTAGATATGTAGCCCTGCTTATGTTTTAAATAAATGTAAGTCTGAGTCATGTACAGTCATTGAATGAAATGTTTTGAAGGGAAAATAATCCACTTGACAAATGTAACAATACTGCTTTTGGATAATTTTTTTCCCCCAAATCTCGTAAGATTCTTTTGCCATTAAAAATTGTCTTTGACAGTTATAAATAACAGTATTGCTGTTTGCACTATTCCATTGTTTAACAGGAACAATTACACATTACAGTTTTGCTGTTGGAACTATTTCGTTGTTTAACAGGAACCTAAATAACCTTAATCGTTTCTTTGTACATTGCTAAACTTGGCTCTTAGCTGCAATATGTGAGATCAGTTAGTAATCACCATTCCAAAAGCAAGGTCATTTCCTACCAAAGTCGTCAAAACGGTGTAAAACAAAATTGGACGATCAACGAAGATCCTCTAATATCTCTCCATTTTACTCCTTGAATGCACTTGAGGAGGTGATATAAATAACAATGCAGTAATTTAACTTTACCTGCAGGACCTTGATATGATTGTCACTAATGCACGCTGTGCTGCTGATCTCGGAGTGGATGGGTATGATGATGACAGCTTTGAAGAAGATGAAGATGAATCAGGAGAAGTTAAAGGCTGCAGGCAGCTGATAGAGAAGTGAGTATTCACCACAACTACTTATTGCTGCTGTGAACATAATTCATGGTAGGGCAGAAGGCAGCTGATAGAAAAATGAGTATTTACTACAGCTATTTTTGTGTTGCTGTGAACATAACCATGGTATGTCCGCAGGCAGCTTATAGAACAGTGGGTATTCATCACAGCTGTGTGGTGCTGTTGTGAACATATAATCTTGGTAGATGTGCAGGCAGCTGATAGAAAAGTTATTAATCACTTGCAACCGGAAGGTCTGGAGTTTGATTCATGGCTGGCTCCTACCTAAGACTTAACAAATGAAACCTACTGCCATTGTGCTTGGTGCTCAGTATATTAAGCAATGAAGTAGGGAAAACAAGCCAGTACGTTACCCAAAACTGGAAAAAAGACCGTGGGCAGCTAGACTTGAACCAATTGATTGGAAACTGAGCTGTAATACTCTGCCTAACTAACTAGATGCAAGATATATTTTCAGCAAATAGACCCAAGTTATCTCAGTATTAGTAACTGCAATTAATAATCTTCTTTACGTTTCTTTTTACGACAGACACTGTAAAGATATTTTAGGAGAAAAGGTATTCAAAGAAATCCAGTCCAAATTGAAGGAGTCAGGCTCAGCAGGAATAACAGCATCTGACCTTTGGTAAGTCATTTATCTGCATCGTGTACTTAGTCATGGTCAGTCAAGTGTGGGTCATCTATATTAGTAACATTACATACAGATTAGTATCTGAAACACTACTGTAATGTGTAGTGTATATATCATGGCATAGTCAGTCAAACGTGGGTCATTCAAATCAAGAGGGACCTGACTCACAAGTCTCTCTTTGTTTGAATCGCCATTTTAATGAGTAGCAAAGCTGCCAACTATTCCTATTTAGGGGAAGAGGTTCTGATATTTTTCACTTTAATTTGCTGTGTTTTGATATTCCTTTTTCATGTTCTGATTTTTCAGTAAAACTGGAATCATGATAATGCATGTAAAATGTTTCATTTGTTTCTTGAAATAATGATTTTTTTTGTTACTGTTGAAGAAGGCAATGGTGGTTATATAACTGTGTGCTTAAGAAAGTGTACAATCAGTGATGTTAAGGTGGTTTTTGAAATCTGATGGTTGTTAAGTCAATGTTAATTTTGGCATGGAAATCACCAATAAGTTTGTAATTTTTTGCTTGCTACTGAAGGCTCAAAAAGTCTGTCAGACATACCTGAAACTTCTTAATATCCTTACTGCCCTGGACTCCAACCAGGGACCCTAAGGCAGGCCCCTAGATCCCATACTGTGGAGATTGGCACTAGTTTGTACCAGTGCCAATCTCCAATCTGGCATGTTGGCTGGAAGCTCTTGATTAGTATATTAATCTGTTTGCCCTGTGCATAGTCAGATGTAGGTCATAGATATTTATGTTATGACTCACAAGTTAGACTAAAAATGCCAGTACCCTAATATCTCTTTTAATAACTAATTTGAAAAGTGTCTACTAATATGGTCATTTTCACGGTAAAGGGTGTAACTTTTGATTTTTGACACCAAAATTTCAAAGTGGAGTTGCACAAATTTTTTTTATGTAATCATGTGCAGAAAAGTCCCAATTATAGGAAACAACAAGTTCTGGAGCTTAAACTCTTTCGTAATATGTGATGAAAATTTGTCCTGTGTGGAAAAACAAGAGAAATCTGACAAAAAACAGCATTAGCATCAAGGGCTGAATGACCAACCACCACAGAGGTATTATATCGTAATTGGTATTTTTCAATTGCCATCAGGATGAACTTCATGGGCAAAGAAACTGTTTCTATCCAAACTGACCCGGTCACACAAATATTTTAATGATAAGTTCAAAATTGCATAAAAACCTGGCCCTTGCAATATATTTTTCTTGTTCACCACATGAGCTTTGATGGAATGTAGATCAAAACAGCACAGCAGCATCAGTACCTGAGGGGTACTTACCCACACAAATATTAGTGTACTTGCATTTGTCTTACCAAACTTCTAATTTTCAAGAAAATGTGTTTCGGAGGCTTCAGTTAACAAATATGACATGTTTCGGAGGCTTCAATATTGTTAACATGGTACAAAGCCAAAAGTTCATCAATAGGATTCAACTTTTTTTTCAAAAACATGTTCAATCATAAGCTCAACACCTTCAACATTTGTTAATAAGCAAGGTCCATGTTACCTCTCACATGTATCAACAAATTTCTCAATTTTTAGTGCAGCAGTCAATGATTACAAGGAAAGGGTAATTGGAATATCTGCACTATCAGACATTAACCATGAAGTAACTCAGAGCTGCAATTTAGAAAGTAATTCAGCAAACTACTAGAGCACAAATCAAGTATATCTTTATTTGGAACATGTTTTTAAAGGTTTTACAGTTACATTCACTCATGTTTCGGAGACTTCATAAATGTTAACCTACTGACTACCGTACGTGAAATTGTCAGTTACTGAGGAGACTTGATAAATGATAAGATATGACATATAGTCTATTACAGAGGAAGCAAAAGATGTGCTGCTAACAATATTGAAAATTTCACTGTTATCAAATCCTGTATCACTGATTAAACATATTCTTCATGGAATATATTTAACGGCACCATGGGGGTAACATTCACCTATGTTTAATAGACACTGACATAGATAAGGTTGTTACAGATTGTCCACTGTGAAAAACTGGAAGAAATGAATCTTTTAATATCATCAGAATCTCATTTAGCCTCTGAGGTTTTAGCCTATTTTGTATCCAGTATATTTTGTTAGAAGAAAGCCATTTAAATTACAGAATAAGGTTGCCTTCCTAAGGCTTATTGTCTACATTCCGCAATACCTTCCACCAATGTTCATTATATGGATCACATGCAACTTCAGAGGAAACCTGGGTTACATTTTCAGAGCCCAATTGTAATGTTTGGAACTGAAATCAAGTTGATATCCAATCAACAAGTGTATTTTTTTATACAAAGCAAATCCAACTTTAACATCAATAAGATGTTTTAACTTGCGGTAGAATAAAGCAATGTGAACAATTCCACATTAAAAAAGGATTATTAAGAAATTTGGAGAGGATTTGTTGTATTGAACAGAGTTCTCTTAGATCAAACTTAGTGTTTTGGCAATGCTCCCATTTGAGTGAGTATGATGGATCAAACTCTAACAAGGGTGCAGAATCACAATACTCACAATAAAGATCCACCCATTTTGATTGACCCACTGGGGTAGATCAGATCAACCTTGATTGTTTTACTTTTGGCATGGCTATCGCAACTGTACAACATACCATCAAGAAGACTACAGTCTCCTTGAAGCTACAGTACTTAAACTGAAATAGCAAGTTTCGCATCGACATGCTTAATGCAATATAACGGAAATGAAATTGCATGCAAATTGCATAGTAATTATGTCATTTGACAAAGGAAGAGGGATTTGCTATTTCAAATTATTCAGACTACTGTACAGTACTATAAAGCCAAAACCGGCAGTTGCAAAGTTACTATTATGAACAACTCCCTAGTGATATAGCCTACTGTAACACTCAAACTAATTAATGGTCTGGACTATACTGTACTGTACATTTACAGATGTTTTGACAAAGACAAAGTTTGTGAGCCAACATTTGATGAATATCTTTAGCTCATGGGTCCACAGAATTTGTACTCAGGTGTCAAACTTCCCAACTGAAATTCTTCAAAGCACTGCCACTGAATTTCTGTAACTAATTGTTTGCTGACATACAGTACAGCACCTGTCATCAGGGAGAACATCCCTTATTAAAAAGCCAAAAATTCATGGACTGCTTTTAATTGTCTTGCTACAAAGCAAGAACTGTAAAAAGAATACACTAGGCATGTTTTAAAAATGTTAGAGAGCCAACCCTTCCCGAGAAATCCTACAGCACTGGATATATGGTATCCATGTAAATATATAGGCCTACCCTTGGCTGAGGCACTTAATGCACCCTAAGGAGCCCCAGGACTATGGAGACCATTTGAAAGACAGTGTAAAGCCTTTTCTCTTTCAAAATTCTTTCTTGAAAGGAACTGTTTTGAATTTAAAGGCCAATATTTCAATACAAAAACCTGGATGTGCATACTCTACTGTAGGTGACCAGTCCTCACATGAGATCTGTAACAAATATTGTGATGCGTAATGTAGACTTAAAAGTAACGACAATCCATTCCAACATATATTAATGGCTACTACACAGGGATGGTATTGTACTGCTCAAAGGTGCAGTATACTGTAAATACTGTATTGTACAGTAACTGCATTGATCTGAACTCATCATAAATCATATCCATTAAATGAATTCATCCTTCTTTGAAATTCACTAGAAGGTCACAAAACTCAACTTGAAGTTCAGTACAGGTTTGACATTTTTTTTATCCCTTGAAGCTTAACTTGCACTTTTGCAAGATCAGAATTATGGAGATATATTCACAAGAATAGGAAAATGAATAGAAGAAAGCAAAAGCAAAAAAATGAAAGGGTAAACCAGACCCTCTAGTGATGAGACCAATTGTCCAGAGAAAAGAAAACAAGAAATTTTCTAAAAAGACTTTTTACCATTGACAACAGATATTTACCCAAAGAGATCACCTTAACTGGAAGCCACTAAACAGCATCGGATATAAGGAAAATTCTCTGCAGCCAAAAACAGAGCGACAGCCCCAACACTAATTTGGAAACAACCTATACCTAACACTTCAAACCAGCTTGCCTTTCCCAACACTGCTTCTTTAGTTTACAGTAAGAAAGTGAAGTTCAAAGACTGACTTGTAAAATTAAGGTTTACCCCTGGCCAGGAGTTGAATTAAACAGAAAAAAATAATGGTTCTGACATCTTATTGAGCATGCTTATATTTTAGAAACTACACCCTACAGTACTGTACCTCTGCAAAGACTAATTCTGACTGTGTTCTGTGTACAGAGGAAAGAAAAGCTGTGGTTGATTTCTATGAACCTCCTACAGTAGGCTTAACTATCTCATTGAAAGTAAACTTAACTCACTTTTGCAGCATATCATGTAGAACATGATGTTTATTGGGTATTCTACCTTAAAAATGTAACAGTTACACAACTCGATATCATCAGATAGTGACACTGTCTCCTCTCCACTTTCACTGGTATGATCACAAATGCACCAACAAACACTTGTAATAGACCATGAGAAAAGAGAATCAAGGGTGGGGGGTTAGTAAAGCAGAGACAATTTCATTTACCCTCAAGGGCAGCCTTTAAAATCATAACACAGATCTGTTAACATATTCAATGAAGCCTCCGAAACAGGTCAAGAGGTATTTTTGGGCACCTAAACATCATGGTGAAACATATTCTACATTATATTAGGTAATTACTGACATATTCTTAGAATTTGGCTGTACCTGTATACCCATTATGAAATAATAATTACACCTTTTTGTAACTTTTTTAACAGGGACAAGATGACTGGCAGTACTTTCATCCTTTGGAAAATATCAATTTACTAGGCTATATCAGTTGAGAATAATTTAGAAACACAGCTATCAGCTCCAAATTGGTTTCTTTCCATTAGCAGCATGCAGTATCAGAACATGAAACAAAAAAACATACCTCAATGTTGATTTCAAAGACAACACTATCATTGACGATGATGTTAACACATGCATGAAGTCTCCGAAACAAGTTTTTACAGTCATTAACGAGTCTATCAAACATGTATTCTAAAAAAAGGGTTTTGTTTGGTGTTGGGCAAGAATTCTTCTCTCTGCTGATAATTTGAAAGCAAATTTAGAATAAAACATTTAACTTAAAATGCAGAAATATGAATATTATTGTAACTGGTGTTTCGGAGGCTTCATTGTGTTTCGGAGGCTTCAAGTGTTAACGGAAAGTTGGTATCAACTCACTTTTCAAAATGATGAGGCAAATCTCAACTTTTTATGAATGAGTGAACAGAGGGTCTAGAGGCATACATTTGTGGAGGCAAAGTAGAATACCTTTGTATTTCCTGTTCATATGGGAGGGTCAAACAGTTTGTTTCGGAGGCTTCAAAAATGTTAACGGAAAACTCACCCTTTTGAATTCCGCTTTCATAAAATCCATGAAAGTCCTGGGATCTGGTTAAGTTACCTTCCAACTGGGAGTAGTGTTAAAACACATTATATAAAGAATGATTGGAGAGCTGCAAGCAGTATTTTATCATTGTAACCATACTGAAATGTCTGTTAACAAATGTTAACGGAAAATGAAGCCTCCGAAACGACAAATACAGACGTCAATTACTCAAAATTGGAATGTGAGTTACAACTGATATTAATTCTGTAGTTTCTGCTGGACATCTTCTTACAAATAATACATAACACACCTAATCCATGAAGTGTTTGTAACAGAGGCATGATTTTGGAAAAGTGACTCAATAATTTTGTCATAAAAAAGGTCAGATTTTGGGTACTTATAGCTCTGTAAAAACTGAACATATTAAGCTCTCAAAAAATGTATGCTACCCAAGGTAGCTGCCACTCATGTAAGTTACCTGGTGCAAAATGTTTTGATTCTGAATCTTCCTTAGCTTACTACAGATCAAAATGTGTCAAAATCCAAAGTTACACCCTTTACCGTGAAAATGACCATATATGAAAAATCAAACTGTGATGGTCTTTTGTCCTTTCTTTCAGCTTGGAGTTTGAGCACCGTATTGGTAGTGACCTTACAGAAACCTGTTACATCATTAGTGAGGTCTTATCAGGAAAGGAAGAGAAATGAAAATCTCTGTGTAGTGGTGAACATCTCCATGTCTCACTTCTCTAAAGCACTTGCACATACCATGAGATGAATAAACACATTTCATTTTTTTTGAGTTTCCTGTCAGTGATACCATGGAACTGAGTAACTTTTGGAACGATTTGTTTTCTAGTCGGTTTTCACTTGGATCTAGGGCTTGAAAAGCCCTTATTTTATTTAACTAAAGAAATCTAGTTCCAGGTAGCACCAATTCCACACCTTCATGCCCCATTAGATGGCCTGGGGAGGGGGGGGGGACTGGTGAGGGTGGTATCACTAAAAGACCATTATTGGTACTGCTAATATACTTTGTGCATTAGGTTTTAGTTAACCAACCTCAATTCAATAGCTTGGGTAATTAAAGTGATGGCATATGCCCTTGAGAATGTAACAATAAAATTTTGTAAAGACAGAGACCTTTCAGCAAAAGTACATGATCCAATTAGCCAGTTCTATACTGTGCCTTTATCAATTGTAAGATGAATCCCCTGACTAGCAGGAGAGGTTAGTCAATGTTTGCTATGAGTGTCAAATATTTTCAAGAATTGACAAACCACTTTGTCAAGCAATACTTTCTGTCAATACCACTAAATTGTGATTTATCTATAGCAGAAGGTTGCTTTGACATAGAAATTGAAAAACCCTGCATCATAACTTAGAGTAATACCATGCAACTTTAACCCCACACTGCCCTGGAGTAAGTTTGTTATATGTAGTTTTATGGCTCAGTTTCTAGCCAATTGCAAGTGAACCACAGCCTTTTCTCCAGTTGTGGCTGCACTGGCTAAAATGGCACCATGTGGTCTCATACCAGATATTCTTATGTAAACGTCCTCTGCAACAAGTTTGTCCAATGTTGATTTACAAGTCAATGATGGGTAAATGAGCATCACTGAGGTCTCATGGCAATCAATTGTTTTTCCATCCATGTTTGTCTCATAGATAGTGTCTATTTTTTACTTCTCTATGTTTTTTTAGTTCATGGAGACAATTTTCTATTGTACTTGATATTGTAAAACCGTCCCAAATAAGTATTGATAATGCTGTTGGTGTTTGCATTTTTCATCTGTATGCAACCTATAAACTTCCTTTTACAAGATAGTGTCTTAAATTTTCAAACCACCTTGAAAAAAGTCTTCCTAAGAATGTTCTTTTTTATTTATGAATATGCATGTCATTAGCTGCTTGTGAACTATTTGTAGGAATGACGTTTTTTTATTACCATGATCTTTCTTCTCTATAGTTTTCAGTGGAATGAGAATGTTACATACCTACAGTTTTGCTTCTTTTAGGAGTATTTTAAATTCACCTGTGAATGTCACAGCATGTACATTGCCTCACAACACTTAATTTGTTCACACTAGCAACTGTTAGCATGATCTGGTTGAGTGTGTTTAAAACGTACAGCTACTATAATAAATGTTACTGCAATAGCTTGTGTTTGGCTGTTCAATTGCAATGTTTGAGAGTTGTCACAAATCTTTGCAATCAGGTAACTGTTAGAACTGTCAGCCAATATGTGGGGTCATCATGCTCTCATCTTTCCATATCTATCTGCAGTTTATGAACTTATCAATGGTACCACACACCCTCAAACCCCAGGGCATGAGTGAGTCAAATGTGGGTCACGTTTGTCCGAGTAGAGACTGCAGCTTGGGGTTGTGTCAAGTACTCTAAACGTTGCGTCAAGGCAACCTAACATGCTACAACAAACGTGCATCAAAGTCTTTGGAATGTTGGGTCAATTCTGTGACAGAGAACTGCATGATGCGATGCACAAAACTGTTTGAAGCTAGCATTAAACATTGAACTACCTTGCCCAGGGGACAAAGGGTGCAGTCCACAATTAGTGAGTCCATTTAACTTTGGGTTCTGGACTGCTAACTGAATCCATAGCTCTGCTAGTAAAAGTGGCAGGGGTATAGGACTGATGCCCTAAAGATAACATATGTTGACCTGGCTATCTAGAGTCATCTGTAGGCAATCGATTAGTCAAGTAGGACCAATTATTCCCAGAACTAGCTGACGTCACTACTAGTAGTAACTTCGGTGAGATAAAGTACAGCATGTATGGTATACACGTTTCATTTGCATAAAGGTGGGATTGTGTAATAATAGAAAATAATAATATTACAGCAGCAGTATGGTGTTGCGAACTGGATAATAAGCATTTCCCTCTTTTATTGACCTATCCATTAAATGTAGGTTGCAAATTTTAGTCTTAAGTTTTCACTCTGTTTTTTCAAATAGGAAGTTTTGTGCAAAGAACATATGCGTTGAAAAGTAAATTCCACATTTTTGGTTTCGATGAAAAGAGAAAACCTATGCATTCATGATGGCGTGTGTGTGTATGTATGCGTGTGTGTGCGTGTGTATGGGTGTGTGTGTGTTTGCGACACTTTGCTTTTTACACGATATCTTGAGAAGGGAAGATCTGACAGTTCTCAAACTTGGTACACAGATACCCCATACTGAGAGGAAGAACCCTATGTATTTTGGTTGAGGTCAAAGGTCATCTGGGGTCACAGGGGGTCAAAAACCAAAATCCTTGTTAACACAATATCTCAAGACAGGAAACTTGGATTAATTTCAAACGTGATATGTTGATGCGTTATAATGGGAGGAAGAACCCTATTGATTTTGTTGGAGGTCAAAGGTCATTTGGGGTCACATGGGGTCAAACCCTGAAATCCTTGTTTACGTGATACATTATGGTAGGAAACTTGGATTAATTTCAAACTTGATATGTTGATGCATTATGATGTAAGGAAGCACCGTATTGGTTTTGGTGGAGGTCAAAGGTCATTTGGGGTCACGTGGGGTCGAACCCCGTAATCCTTGTTTGCACGACATCTCATGGTAGAAAACTTGGATCAATTTCAAACTTGATATGTTGATGTGTTATGATGTAAGGAAGAACCCTATTGATTTTGGTGGAGGTCAAAGGTCATTTGGGGTCACATGGGGTCAAACCCTGAAATCCTTGTTTACATGATATCTCATGGTAGAAAACTTGGATCAGTTTCATACTTGATATGTTGATGCATAATGATGTAAGATGAAACCCGATGTATTTTGGTGGAGGTCAAAGGTCATTTGGGGTCACACCCCGAAATCCTGGTTTACACTATATCTCAAAGTAGGAAACTTGGATTAAATTCAAACTTGATATGTTGATGCGTTATGATGTAAGGAAGAACCCTATTGATTTTGGTGGAGGTCAAATGTCATTTGGGGTCACGTGGGGTCAAACCCCGAAATCCTTGTTTACACGATATCTCATGGTAGAAAACTTGGATCAATTTCAAACTTGATATGTTGATGTGTTATGATGTAAGGAAGAACCCTATTGATTTTGGTGGAGGTCAAAGGTCATTTGGGGGTCACATGGGATCAAACCCTGAAATCCTTGTTTACATGATATCTCATGGTAGAAAACTTGGATCAATTTCATACTTGATATGTTGATGCATAATGATGTAAGATAAAACCCGATGTATTTTGGTGGAGGTCAAAGGTCATTTGGGGTCACATGGGGTCAAAACCTAATCCTTGTTTACGTGATACATTATGGTAGGAAACTTGGATTAATTTCAATCTTGATAGGCTGATGCGTTATGATGTAAGAAGGGACCCGATTTATTTTCGTGAAGGTCAAAGGTCATTTGGGGTCACACCCCGAAATCCTGGTTTACACTATATCTCAAGGTAGGAAGCTTGGATTGATTTTAAACTTGATATGTTGATGCGTTATGATGGGAGGAAGAACCCTATTGATTTTGGTAGGGGTCAAAGGTCATTTGGGGTCACATAAGGTCAAACTCAGAAAACCTTGTTTAGGATAGCTCAAGGTATGAAAGGTGGATGGATTTCAAAATTAGTATGTAAATGAATTATGGTGAGAAGATGGTCTGTATAAGGTTATTTTTTGTGGAGGTGAAAGGATATCTTGGTTCATGATCGGTCAAACTTTGAAAAACTTGTCAAAATGGGATATCTCAAGGAAGGAAACTTGGATGGATTTCCCAATTAGTATGTGGATGTGTTATGGTGAGTTGAAAGTAATGTACCTGTTGTTTTTGGTGGAGGTCAATGGTCATCTGGTATCACCTGGCATCAAACTCTGAAAACCTTGTTTGGAGAATATCTTAAGGCACAATATGAAAGAAAAACCAGTCACTTACAGGTGGAGACAAAGGCTATTTTGGGTCACTAGTTGTTACAAGAAATGTAGCATTTTATTGAAAAGAGCATGTATGTATCATCGAAACCTCAATGCATTTTTGCATTCTGGTTAGACTAAGATTGTGAAATAAACGAAGTTGAAGATCAAACAGTTTTGGATTTTTGCCATTTGTGACTTCCAATGGTAAAGTAGATTTTAGAGACCTTGGTTGAACAAAATGAGCCCTTGTGTTTCTTTGGTGGTCACGTGACCTTCACCCGTACAAGTTAAACTTTATAACACAATAAAATAAAGTTTGACAGACGTGTACTGTAGATGAGGGAATGTCCGGATGATTTGGTGAACAAGGGGGGATTTGCCAAACTTTTTATTGCAGGAATCTATGTGGATGACGGGTAGACTGCATACTTTAGATATAAATTTTTCACATCAGGAGAAAGAACCCTGTATAGTATTCCACGTGTCAAATCACACTGGAGATCACCATATAGTAGCTCGTGGAACTGAAAACCGTTCTCAGCATGAATTTTCAAGATAATTATGCATCCTTTCGTGTTTGGTGTGTTATTCATAACTTACACATTTTTATAAATTGAAAGAAGGATCCTTTGACTCCGGGAAAGGTCTATTAATGTGCCTCAGGAACGCCAAATATTTGTGTGCATTGACGAACCCGTCTGTCACACAACTGGGCCACCATTTACACAAGTTTCCTGTAAAATATTGGGAGACAATGACGCACCTTTTAGGTTGTGTGTTTCCCATTATTTCGAGATCTGACAACCAATGCATTTCGACTTTGACGAAAATGACCAGCAGTGGATCCAGACAACACGGGTGAACATCCGAATTACTATGTAAGCGTAGCGCCACCATTGATGGTCTGATATGCAGCACAGAGTGAATATTTATGCTTTCTTTTGAATGAGTTGATGAAAGGGATTAGTTGTAAAGATTCTTCAATGACCTATGCTGTCAAACGTCTCGTTTTTGAGGAATAAACTCATTGCAAGTATTAAACTTTACTGGCATGGTTAGTTCTATTTGCTTGCCATGGGGAGGTTGTTCTCATGGTTGTCAATTCTCAAACATTCAGCTTAAGAGCCATTAATTTCGGCGTAATCTCAAGGTCCTTATGATGTCTCCGTGTAGTGAAAACGTCCACTTATAACGCCAACGATTTGTCATGCAGATGTGGATTTCTCAGTCATGAACATGTGATTCCACTGTCGATTTCTGATATATTACACCCAATCATTTTGGATATAATTTCAACACTAATATGGGGTGCTCACAAGCTTGAATTAAATCATAATAATTCACGCAACACAATCTGCCCGTTCCGACAAAGCTTTCGTATGGTCCGTCATGGCCTGTTGTCGAGTTCAAAGAGAGTATCTTTTAAGAGTCACTCCAAACATTATTTCCTCGAGCACATGGGCACAAATCCCGGGGGGGGGGGGGCTTCGCCCCCTCAAGTGAAGAAGTGGTGGGGGCCAAATCGTAATTTACCCCCCCCCCCCAAAAAAAAAAAAAATTGAGTAGACCTAAAAATATGGTCACCTTTTTTTCGTTCGAAAACAGTTTTTCTGAAGCTTCAGAAACGCTAGAACACAAGAGCTTCCTGAAAGCCCCCTGGACCCCACAGGGGCCTTGCCCCTGGATCCCACCAGGAGCCCTTTGGGGCTTCACACTCTCGGTGCCCGCCAAGCGTACACAGTTTAATACTCATGGGCACATCATAAGGA
Organism: Holothuria scabra; assembly: GCA_037179385.1. Lineage (NCBI taxonomy): Eukaryota > Metazoa > Echinodermata > Holothuroidea > Aspidochirotida > Holothuriidae > Holothuria > Holothuria scabra. The sequence continues at coordinate 8,890,705 of CM074179.1, forward strand.
TTTTCGCCCCCCGCAACTCTCAAACAGAGATTTGCGCCCCTGCTTGAGCAGTTGCACTATTGGATCGTAGCATGCCAATAAGTAGCAACATATCCATCATGAATGAGTTATTCCCTCATTTACATTTCTATTGGGTTTCATTCCACCTCCATTACAAGAAGTATTTATTTCAGTTGGTCAGGAAAACATGTCGACGGGCCTCGTAATATTCCCTTGGAAGTTCGAGGAGCATGAAACATCTGAAAGTGACAATTCTTGGAATCCAGTAAAAAGACTCTAGAAGTGACATTTCTAGCAATCTGGAGACACTCTTGACATGAAAAACCCCCCTGGTTTGACGCTCCGCGGGTACCAATGGTTGCGCTCCGTGTCAGCTGTATCCCACCGAATCTCACTCTAGAAAGAAAGGCCCGTTTTTTGTGTTAATTTATGACATGATCTCAAAACAGGCTTATTTTTAAATGATTAGCCTTATTTTACCTCACCATTTCATCCAATGGCCAGACAGTTTATCTGGTACTTATTTTCTAATCATTTTGCAATTTGACCTTTTTTCATTGAAGGGAAAATTTTATTTCAAAAGAAAGTTTAAAATAACGAACGCTTTAATTCTACTAACAAGTTTGAAAATGCCATCTCTGGCTTTCTGGAAGTCACGATTATTCGAAATTTTCTGTACTCTCCGGCGTGATGGTGGCGCTCCGCTTGGAGAGTCTTTTGGGCAACCATCACTTTCCACGGGATCCCCAAAAGGTCATTTTTGCAGGTCACATCTTCTTCCTTGACAGAAAGTGTGAGTGGCCGTTGACATTTATTGGAAATTACTGGAGTGCGCAAAACTTTATGTGCTACGAGCACCGCCTCATTGAACTTACTGTTGTGGCTATAGTGTGAAGGATAAGTCTCCACACACCCATTACGTCATCTTCAAAGCGGACATTTGATTGGAGGAAATGTTGTGAAACGTATAAAATAATAAATAACGCATCAGAAAACATTATTTCTGATTGTATCTCTTTAAAACTGGCAGTTGCTATACCCAGACCGAACAAACTCAGTTCAGCTACCGTTCTGAAAGAAACAACGTATAGTGTACTTCACTTTAAGTCACCATGAGTCGTAATTTGCGAGTTTTAATTGCACTTGTTTTACTTATGATCATGCAACTAGGGTATGCTTCCAAACCAGGAGGATATCGCACTTTCTCTTCCGTTGGGTACGGAGGGTATTTTCGCTTTTCTGATCCGGAGCTCTTGGAATCTCTTGAAAATGTGGTGAGAAGTCGTATTCCAGAAGAATATAATGGTGAGTTTTAGGAAAACATCACGGGCGTAGATTCCTTGGAGATTATGTAGGGGATGTATTCCCCTCTCCTTGATTAAGTAAAAGAACGCAAAGCGTATAGATAAATGTTAAAAATTACCACCCCAGAAATCGGGAAATGACATTTCTCAGTCTTGTGAGTTGAGTCCATGCAGTTGTGATTTCCTTTTGCAGTAAAAGGTTTACTGCAATAAAAATAAACTAAAGATCTGTAAATTATCAGGTTAAGGATGTTACTATAACCTTTTATCATAGGCCAAACTTTTGGGACTGTATGCGTGTGGCTTCCCTCCCCGTGTGAATGTGTAATATTGTATTTAACCCCCACCCCACCCCTCAACGCGACTTTTTGCCAATTTTCGCAAGAGCAATGTTAAATCATTTTGCCAAACTATAAGAGAATGTAAAATGAGGCCGAGGAACAGCGGATTTCAATACGGCGTTAGACGTTACAATGTGTACAAAGTGTTTGTAACGTTGAATTTTCATGAAAAATTTTACCGTGACTGCCGACTTTGCTTTTCATCATTCGGGCCGGGTCTTCATGCAACTTTTTCATGGGAATAAATGATTTCTATCGCAACGTGTTGGCTTGTCGCAATATATTACGGTTTGTACTTCATGTCCATTGTTATAGAGAATAAAATTTCACAGTTGTCGGGCAAAGACACCTTCCAAATGACAAAAATGCATATGCATATGGGAAGGAGAGTGTTATTCGAAATAAGAATGATGGGTGTCTTAATTTGTTTCTATACAACCAGTTAAAATTAACAATATTTTAGCGAAACGTACCGTCTTGACTCTTTGGTTCACCTGTTCAGATACAGTCTAATTCGCCGTCGGATTACTTAACATAGTGGGCATGGCCGGTGATACCTGAGGAAATGGACAATAACATGTCTTTTGCAAGGCTTGACATAAGGAAGTTTAATTTCTCCCATAGAGTTGTCAACGAGTGGAATTGTCTACCAGATTGGGTAGTTAACTCCCCCTCAGTTCACTGCTTTAAGGTTAACACTGCCCTTCTCCTCCTAAGGTTAACACTGCCCTTCGACCTGTTATGTTATGTTATGTCTCAAAATAGTGAGAACAAATCGCCGCTTTTGGAGAGGGTTTGGCAACGGTTCAAATGCAAATTTTCTGGCTTCTTCCTTGCAACAGCTAAGATTAACACCCCTTGGTTCCATGACACCGTTATTGTAGAATTGGTGTTCATATTACCAATCAATTAACAATTTTCCCAAAACTGTTGTTTAGGCTGTATTTCTGTAAAAAATGTCTGTACATTGACAGAAAATAAAGAAAAACAAAAGAATGCATAAAAAGTGCTGTCAACTCATTGACGGCACTTTTATGTATTCTTTTTGTATTTCTTTATTTTTTCTTCTGTAATTGTACAAAAATTCTGTAACATTACAGACATTTTTTACAGTGTAGTGTGAGGTGTAAAGTTTTACGGGATTATGAATCAGTTTATATTATCTGTTAATCAGTTCTTCCAAAACAAGTAGGAGAAACACAGCAGTAAATGTTAAGAGGTATGGATTAATTATCTGCTTGTTGCTTGCAGATGAGTTTTTGGAGGAATTTGAATTCTATCAATGTAGATCCTGAACTCAAATTGAGAGTGATATGAAATTCAAATTTTCAGCTCTCTTTTTGAGTTTTTCTCATTGTTTCTCTGCATATCTTGACCATTATTCAAGTAGCCTATCAGTACCGATTGCACATTTTCCGAGGATAGCAACATTTCGTATCCGGACTACCTGAGCAAGCCTTACGAAAATTTCTAAAAGAGAAGACTTTTGGTCAAACTCACACCGTATATCTCCCTTCAGTGCCATCCTTAGCAAGAAAAAAAACATTGTTCATATACTAGTAACTATAGCACTAGCATGTCTTAATTATTACTTAAAGGGCCAATCCTCTCATCCCCAAACTACACTTCTTGTATGGGGTAACAGAAACTCTCAATTGGCTCAGCTTTTTGATTGACTGCTTATACAAACAATGCAGAGTACCAAATCTTATATTACACAGCATGAACTACCGGGAGTGCTTTGATTATACACATTGAACTTTTCTATACTCACCCTGAAACAATAAACTGAGGTAGTGTTTGGATGAGGATGAATTTTAGATAATTTTGGGAGGGACTTAAGTAAGAAGGTTAGGAGTATTGGTACTGTTTGGGGTGAGAGAATTGTACCTTTACAGTGTAACTATTAGGGAAAAAGTACTGTTACACCACTTGCTGTTTAGAAATTCTCCCATCACAAATATATTCACATTTATTCCATGAAGTCTTCGCATTGCATTTTTTCGTAATCAAATTAATAAGCCTCAGTATAAATGTGATGGTCACCAGCTAGACGAGTGTCATTTATTGACACTGGTCGGGAATGCTTAAGCCGTGAACATTTGCTGTTGAACCGAACATAACCGAACACAAATTGCTTGATCTTGGTATTTTCCATCTTTCTTTCTTTTTTTTTTTTTTGGGGGGGGGGAGGGGATATTAGGGATCGGACTCGGAACTGATTTAACGCTTATAGAGAAGGTAATAAATAATGGAAGTTATTTGTTTTATGTGTTTCCAGGCTTCCCTCTGGTGCTTAATGAGCCTGTAGTCTGGATATTTTTGGCGGAAGTGACCCAGTCATTACCATCTACCGGTCGGGATATCGAGCAGAAATTTCCAGATGTGAGTTTCACCCTTCCTGTCATGATGGGTCCATACGAAGGAGACTTGCAACTCGCTCATTTCACTAATCAAAATGACGTTTTTAATCCTTATCTTGTAAACTACCAAGAGGTAACGGTAGTTGATTTTATTGATGTTAGTAGCGAGCAGTCAGGAGAATTAATTACTCTAGGGAAAGATGAAGATTTCATGGTAATAGAAGTGGTTACGCCCTCTTACATGAAGAGAGGTGTTAATGAAGCTCTTCTTAAACGTCAAGCCAGTTCGTTCAGGATTAAAACAGATTTTCCCCACCGACTAGACTGGGGTTGTAGTCAAATGGACTGGATGAAAATGGCTTTGTTTTGCTTTGATTTAGAATCAAAGTACGGGTTTGTTGAAGGAGGGAACGATGATCCTAACGTCTGCAATGCCAATCAAAACATAAGGATGACCGATGATGGAATGCATTATGAAATAATAATACATCATATGAACGGATACTTTAGAGACCAACTGTGGTTTCTTGCAGATCGTCTTCCGCTTTCAACCGAATACGCGTTCTTTGGAGAGGTGACGGAAAGCGTCGATATTCTTTATCCATGCGTTTAAAAGCGGATGAAAGAACCTATATGAGCCTGTTTCAGTGTAGACTCAACGATTAGAACCAACGTAATCATTATTGTAGCAAAACACATATACAGGTGAAGGGATTTAAATATTTGGGTACTTGCATGAAAGTTGACACAATTAAAGGGAATAAGTTAGCTTGCTATTCCTAGTTTTTTGGTCGACATTTTTTCTCTTTCTTTAAGTTTGAGTCATATTTTTACACTATAAAACATCAAAATGAAAAATACTTTTCTATAGCAAAGATACACTTTTAAAATATACCGGTGGGAGGAAATAACGAAGTTATTTCCTCCCACCGGTATATTAACGAACGAAGTTAGAAGGAATTTAACGACACACCAACTCGAATATGTTCTATCCTGCCAGCTAGATAAGAAAGTATGGTTCAAATGGGGTTTCATTTCGTTTTCAAATAAGTTCAAATATAACAAAAAGTTCTCCCCAATAAGCCGCCTCTCACGGTAGAAGGGAAATACCGTGACGGGCATATTCTACAACTTTCAGCCTACATGGTGCATGAAAATTTAAGAACTAAATAAAAACGTCGCCTAAACGCAATATTTGCAGTCTATTAGTTTAAGAAAATCACAATCTTCTCCATACTCTTACAACATATTGTGTTTAAAATGTTCAGGCGTTTTGAGACACTTTTAGAGTGTACACGTGGACAAGGAAGTCTCTGTAAAGCTTAAAACTGCTCAAAGTGAACATTCTTTCTTCCGGAACAATTTTGAATAAATGCATCATTCATATGGATGTCTCAGAGCCTTATACAAGAATGTATGGCTCTCGATAATGTACAACGTACTGGATCGCTCTCTATCACTGAATTTAGTATTTTGATCGTACCAGAAGTAAAGTAAATGTGCTTCAACTAGGGGTAATACAACAAACGGCGGTATCACTGCAAACGATGGTACAAGGGCGCATCCTGATTGGTGCAACCAGGATTGTTTTATCGTTTTCTAATACGCAGGTTCAGAGTTATTTAACCTTGATCATTTACACACAATAAGATATTTATTTTATAGAATAAAAAGAAGGATTTGTTTGTATAACAATTTTATTTGAGCAGATTTTAATACAAACGATAAAAGTTTAGGCGCTCACATGTAATCCACCTCAAATTTTGAAAGGTCAGTTCAACACTATAGTCCGCCAAAGGCTGCTAATATTTCTGTTGGAAAAATGTAGCTCTGTCGAAACTTTCGCCACCTTCAACAACTCATAAAGAAGGGTTGAGCCCATGTGTATATTAGTTGAATGGGGCCCGATGAGAAGTGGTGTACAGGGAACAACCTTGCCCCTTGTGCTCACCGAAGAAGCTATAAACAATTTTACTCCCCGCCTGTAAACGGGGTTCTATGTACAAATTTTTTTATCCAGAAGTGATAGTAATGAACTCATTTTTATTTCTGCGACTTTCCCTAAACACGGAGTTCCCTGAAGACTACTTATTTCGTCATTGGCACCTCATGAATTCCTTTGTCTTTCAAACTCGACCCTAGCCATCTGAAATACCCGACGAATTAGTAGAGATTTTTGAGGAATATACCAGGTTTCTCCCCTGCTAGCTAGACTGAAGGACTGATGGTGAGGTTCGTTCTTTCCACGGGCTTCCTATACATGGACAGAGCATACTGCACTGTAGTTTGTCGCTACCATACGTGTAAGAAAAAGCGAAGCAAGATGGCCGTCTGCTATGGTTTTCTGTGAAAGTTTTGACTTGCTCAAGTATATCCCCATATTTTGAAAGAAAGTTGAAATATTTTTGAAATATGGCAAGGTAAGGTTAAAATTACTTCACGCATTGCAGGAATATGATATTGTTTCCCATTCAGGTTTAACTTTTGCTAAAAGTATTATAGAGTCACCGTCAAATCAGACGATTTATAGCTTCACGGCGGCCATCTTGGTGCGCCTTCTTTGTCCCAGTCGCTGGCGACCATCTACGGATAGGATGCCGTGGTTCTGTAAGAGTGTTAGATGGAGGTGAATGGAGTTGCATTGCGGGTGACTACGTCCTTTACTCCTCTAGAGTTTATATCAGAGTGTGCATCAGAATAATATTTTAGGGTTAAATCATTGACGAGGGGTAGGGAAAGTCTGCTCCCTAAACTTCCGCAAAACCCGAATTTCCGATAAGGCCCTCAAAAATTAGACCAACTTCAACTTGAACACATGTGATGTATTTTTTATTGGCACAGGGAATTCCTAAGCGTGCCCAAATCAAAAGAAAAAATACTTGAAATATTAAAAAAATAACAACGGTAAAATTCTTAAAAGAACTTTAAACACTTCGAAATGGAATCCGGCAACTGAAGAAAAATATTTTCTATCCTACCTGCCTACCTCACTACTTGGTCTTGTACGGCTCTTTTCCCGAAGTGGTAGAATATTCGGAGGAAAGGTGGTATGTTCTCAATTTTCAGATATCTTGGGCAGACGAGAGGGTGTGTAAAGAATGGCGAAGTTTAAGGGGAGGGAATGACATGGGGGTCCCCGAATCGTAGTTTTACCACCAAAAGATAAACGTATTTTAACGAAATTTTCTTCTACACTCTTAAAAAAAATGGGCAAAATTTGCCCAACTTTTTGACCAACACTGGGCATCTATTCAACAACCTAAACAGTTGGGCAAAACTTTAACCAACCAAATTTGGTAAAGTTTGAACCTAACTGTTGGGCAGGAAACTACCCAACTGTTTGGTAAATGAGCATTTAAAACATACCCACTTGTTGGGCACGTCTTTTATTAAGATGTTGGGCAAATGCATTCACCAACCGTTGGTTAAACGTTCATCATCTTTTCCATAACCGTGGGTGCTTTTTCAACATCAGTTGGGCATATTCTTTAACCAACTGTTGGGCTAATCCCTAGTGCATTGCCCTAGTAAATGTGGCCATTTATAAATCAGGCTCAGATTATCCGACAATAAGGCATCATGAAGACTTGAAGATTGTGTTGAAATAAATATGAGCACATGGCAAGGAGAGAAGTATCCAGTGATAGAATCAAACGATTAGGAAACCGTGATGCTGCCATAGTAAGCCAAAGGATGTAGGCTAGCCTAGTCTGTAGGCTAATCAAACTCACATTGACACATTACAGTACCAAACATAGTGTTAGGCTATGTTAGCCTAGCCTGGATGAGCAGGCGAACGTTTCGGCCATGGCTCAGTAGCAGCACCAGTTTCTTCCTAAGTCGTGTTGATTATATCTTCGATATAAACATTAAATACTCCACACAACTCCTTGTACTCGTATTTAGCCTCAAACACACTCAAGAACCCCCCAAGCTCCATTCCTCAAGGTAATCTGAGTCATTAATCAGCGAGATAGTTGTCGTTTGATGAGCTGCTAATGACTTTGAACCACTGAGAAATACGTACGTACGCCTGTTCTTAACTTTCACATGTTCATTGTGTGCAATGCTTTTATCACATTTACGTATGCGGAACGCGTAAAGTTTATTGCCCAACCAATGAGCAAACATTATGCTAATTAGCAATTAATTACCCAACAAGTAGATAGACCAAATATATGCCCAACCGTTGAGTGTAAGCTTGTTAACAGTTTGCCCAATGATTGGACAGTGGAATAAACGTGAATCGAAGAAACGTTTTTACCATTAAATGAGCAAAGTTTGACCAACATTTAACCAAAGCGTTTTACCCAACGAAAATATTGCCCAGTGTTTTAAGAGTGTAGGAGTGGTGAGATATGTCAATAAACAGAAAAAGATCAATAAAAACGAGCTCGGAAAATTCATCTGGCAAAAAAAAAAAAAAAATCCGCTGGGCTCTGCGCCAAAAGATCGTGGCGTCCGTTAAGAATAGTAAGGGGCCGCGGTTAGGTAGGGGGAGAAACAGGATGGCGATTGTCTCTTGGTTCTAAGGAATAATATATTCGGAAATATGCCGTATGTGATACCATGTCACAAAGAAACAACGATAAACTACAATACGGTTTTCTTTTGTAAAATTTGTGTCAAGTGCAGTGCTCTTTTCGTAACTTTTCTTCCATAAAATGCCAAATTTTCTCTAATGTAAGCGTTTCACTGGGATATTTGTGTAAAATAGGCGATTTTTTTTAAATACCCACACGCAGAGAGTAACAATCCGCAATATGCAAAATGAAGATCTTCTTTCGCCATGCAATCACGAATTTGCTAATGAGGAATGTAAATTATTCAGTTACCCCTAACTGGTTGTTCAGCAGCAAACCTAAAATTTTCGGCCAAGACAAACTCCACATTCTCATAAAATTGTCTAAAAAATGAAAACTTTGATGCGCTTCTTGATAGAGTAGTTTTTACACTAAAACATTTCCCAAATTAGGGTTCTTGCCTCCTGGAAAGCATAGTAATTACGCCTTTGAGATAATTTTAAGCCCTTTGAAAGACATAATACATTTGCCAGCCACCGTAGTATTTATAAGACTGTGACGGCACCTAACAATGCCAAACATTTTACCCGAAAATAGTAGTGTTACATTTTATCGGGCAATTCTCCGATCCTTTTGCAATTTTCTTAAGTTAAATTGAACATTTTTTGCAAACAAAAGCTAAAGAAATGATTGATTTGATTCCACTTACAAACAGGCTGTGAACTGAATGCCATTCCACCACTCTGTGGAGCCGCGATATTCCAACTGTTTACTGTAGGCTTCGAGCCAACTAACAGTGGCGCTCCCCTTAAATATTTTCGGCCATTATAGCCCTTTCCCCCAGAAAAAATGACGCCCCTGTTCCAGCTGGTCCTCATGGTCTAAAGGATTGGATTTGCTTTTAGTCGTACTCCTCATAAACACCGGAAAGATCGACCTCCAAAGTAAAATGACGTACCAAGGAATCTTGACCGACGGTAACAAACATATAACAAGACCGTCTAAGCGGATCGCCACCATTGGTCAGAAGGAGGCGTGCAGTGAATTTGAAAGCATGTAGACCCCTCAGAGAGCCGGAAATTGCATTTCCAACGCAGTTTGTAAGCAAGGGCCATGTTCATTTTGAAAGGTTTCGTCTAGAGTTAGTGAATTGTTGTACCCTAAAAATAACTGGATGGCGTGTATCATGGTGCTAAAGTCCATCTGAGCGTAAAGGGGTTAAAATACAGTAGGTTATTCTCATTTCAACCAACATCGAGAAAGAAAGATTTGAATGAATATCAGCCAACTGAATTGTGCCTTTAACTGCCCTTACTCCAAATCCAGATATGGGCCAGATATGACATTCCATATATGGGCCAGATATGGATTTCATATCTGGCCCATATCTGCTGCAGATATGGGATTTATATCTAAACCAGATAAAAAATTTGGCAGATATAACCTTGATCTATGCCAGAACCAGATCTAATCCATATATGGGCCAGATAAAATTTTATCTGGATCAGGTCTTTATCTGGAACAGATATGCACCATATAATGCAAAATCATGTATGGTTAAATAAAGCTATTCCATACTGATCCCATATAAGGCATTGCCATATCTGGTTTATATAGAGATTTACTGATTCCATATTAAGAAGACAAGTATGGTGCATATATGTCCCATATCTGGACGATATATGACTGGACCAAAATTTATTAGTGCACTACCTTTGTATAAAGCGTATCAGAAACCTTCTGAGCCTTTTTTCTGAAAGTCCCCTCGACTCTCTGGCGAAGAGCCAAGGGGCAAAAACCAAACATTTACTCCTGAGCCAGCATAATGGCATTGTGCTTTTTAAGTGCATTGAAACGGCACATACAAAACAAAAACAAAAACTGAAACCGGATCGGGCAAAAACATAAACGCAAACTATTTACACACTACTAAATCAAACAGAAAATTATGTTCATTACAATAATAAGCTATATATACAGATATTTACAAAAAATATGTACAGAAAATTATGTCCACTACAGTAACAAAGCTATACACACAAATATTTACACACTATTTACACTCTTAAAACATTGGGCAAATTTTGCCCAACTTTTTGACCAACACTGGGCATCTATTCAACAACCTAAACAGTTCGGCAAAACTTTAACCAACCAAATTGGGTAAAGTTTAAACACAACTGTTGGGCAAGAGATTACCCAACTGTTTGGTAAATTAGCATTTTAAAACATACCCACTTGTTGGGCACTTCTTTTATTAAGCTGTTGGGCAAATGCATTAACCAAATGTTGGTTATATGTTAATCATCTTTTCCTTAAACATTGGTGCTTTCTTTAAATGTTAGGTTGTAGGTTATGGCAGGGAGCTGCCACTGCAGCTCCCTGGTTATGGCAACCCATCGGTCCCGGTTAAAAAACCCTGGCTTAATAACCTATTTGGTTTGTCACTGAGTTTCGTATAGGTACGTCCAAAACTATCATTTTTAAAAGGCACTGTAAAATGATGTGTGTTAATGATGTGATGAAGTTTCATCAATGAATAAATGTGAACACAAGGGCTGCATGAGAATTAGCTGGTCCGTACCTCTCATACACTGTTATCATGGTTATGAGACAGGTTTCTTGTTAAGCCGAAAGGTTTCAAATAATAATAATATATAAACGCTCATTCGGACGTGAAAGAGAATATCCCAGATCCTGACCTCTCATTGGATAGCAGTTTTGCGCCAAATACGAATCATGGAATCTCATACAAATGTGTTCTAGTTCGTAGTACTGTTTAAAGAATTTTATGGAAATAGAGATCGATTTCATGGTCTAAAGTAATGTACGAGTTTAGCTGTTCGGCCAATATAAAAGATGCCAAAGAGAATTTTCAGATTATGGTACCATGGTCTGATTATGAAAAGAATTGTGAAACACATCGGGTCAAGTGCACTGTTGTTTGGTGACAACACTGCAACCAACAATATACCCAACAAATTGGCAAAAAGTTACCCAACAAGTGGGTAAAGGGAAAATATGCTCAACTGTAGAATAAAATCTTATCGTCATTTTGACCAGTCAGTTGGGTATAACAGTATACGCGTGCATGGAAGGGGAAATTCAACCATTATTTGAGCAAAGATTGACCAACACTTAAGCAATTACTTTTACTCAACAAAAACTTTGCCCGGCGTTTAAACATTGCACCAATTAGCCCCAAAGTTTGGCATAGTTTAACCAACACATTTCATAAACTTCTTTAACCAACGGATATTTTACCCAACGTTTTAAGAGTGTACAAGCACCTTACAGGCCCACCCTATTAAAAGTTGACCACCACACGGTCCCCCCTCACCGAAACGAGTGGACCCCATCGCCTACCGAACGCCGACCTTGGCAAACGAACGAAGTCGGACTCAACCCTCAGCCTCACCTCCGCCTTCACCGACGCCAGGACGACGTCCGCAGGCTTCCCCATCCTCCTAAAAACAACGTTACCACGGTCTCTCCATAAGGCCAGCTTTATGGAGGCCGAAGCAAAGGTAGGTATGCCCTGAATACTTGTATTGCATGGCGGGGGTGAAAGACCATACAAAGCATAGTCCTGGCCGACCGCCCATGTGTTGCACAACGTCAAGCGATCAGTCAGGACTTGGAACCATTCCCAGAAGACGGCCACAAATTCACACTGCCAAAACACATGTGGCACACTCTCCCACTTTGTGCATCCAGTGCGTGGGCTAATGCCATCTCCAAGACGCCACCGAAAGCGCTTGAGATTAGTTACAATCGCATCATGTGCGATTCGCCACAACAGGTCTCGCCTGCGGTAATCTAATGATCTGCTGTGGACCACACGCCACACTTCCGTCCCTGAAGCATAGTGGTTGGACTGGACCTGGCCAACCAATCCTTCAAAAACAGCCCGGTATAGATCCCTTGCACTGAACTGTGAAACATCCCCAAGTGTAGACATAATGAGAAGCGTTTCTCTCATTTGTCTGTATGCTTCCGAGGGCCTCCAGCTGTGGGGTTCACTGTTACTAAACAGGGAGGGAAAGAACCGACGGAATGATAATCCCCCCCCCCCCCCCCCAATAACGGACAAAATAGGCAAAAGGCATTCTGCTGTCTACAGCACTAAACACACTTGGTCAGGAGAAAACGGAGTTTGGAAGGAAAATGCACAAGGCCCAACCCACCACGCCTAACATCCTGATATACCATCCCTCTTCTTACGAGTTCCGTCTTCCCTGACCATAAAAACCTAAACACAGCCCTCTCGAGACGTAACAGGACACCCTTTGGAGCAGCCAGAACAGTGCCTGTATACCACAAAAGGGGATATATAAAACGACTGATAACTGTCGCCTTTCCGAACAGGCTAATGTGGCGCTTGCCGAAGTCCTTCAACCTAGCTTCCACTAGGTCCACTTTCTCATTCCCGGTAAGTAACTCGGTTTGTCCATAACCAAACCATATACCGTTGATCCTTATGGCGTCATCTACCCATGATGCAGCGAAGGGCAGTCTTCTTGACCACCACTTACCTAGGCGAAGTCCTTTGGTCTTATTGGGATTCAGTCTGGCACCTGTGGCTCTTTGAAACTTAGACAACGTGCCAGTAAGGGCCTTGAAGGAAGCTAGGTCGGAGACTACGCATGTTACGTCATCAGCATACTGAAGGCACTTAACTTCAACACCACCGGGAATGTGAAATGGTTGAAACAAAGGCTCTACTTGAAAGGCTCTTGCTAGTGATTCACTAAACAATACGTAAAGTAGAGGTGATAGGGGGCACCCCTGCCGTACCCCACGTTGGACACTAAAGGGGTCTGACGGTAGGCCATTAACGATAACCCGACTGTTTACACTATTATACAATAAGGAGGTCCATTTAACAAAAACTGGATTCAAACAAAACTTCTTCAAAATTTTAAAGAGGAATCCATGATCAACCATGTCGAAGGCCTTCTCCTGATCGAGGGAGACAAGCGCACATGGAAGATCACGGTCCATCACGTATTCAACTAAGTCCCTCACCACCCAGAGGTTCTGCTGAATACTGTGTCCCCGCACCGCACAAGTCTGAAAGGGCCCTACAAGATCTGGCATAACTGTGCCTAGCCTGTTGCAAAGAGCTTTCGCCAGAATCTTGTAATCTACATTTAACCAGGCGATTGGCCGTTTGTTTTTCGGTTCGAGGGGGTCTCCTGACTTAGGCAGCAAAGTTATTATGCCTTTGCGCTGCGAGTGGCTCAATGAGCCAGTGAGGAAGGCAGAGACGAATACATCACGGAGATCATGTGCTACAGTACCCCAGAATAATGGCATTCTTTTTTTCTAAAAGTCCCCACGACTCTCTGGCGAAGAGCCAAGGGGCGAAAACCAAACGATTACTCCCGGAGGAGTTCTGCTCCCTTAAGGAGCTTAACGTCCCAAATGGACAAGTGCGCCCTCCAAAGGGCAAACACTCAGTGGTCCTGTTCTAGACTGGCTGAATAGAACAGAAGCCACAACTTGTACCCCAGAATAATGGCTTTTTTCTAAAAGTCCCCACGACTCTCTGGCGAAGAGCCAAGGGGCGAAAACCAAACGATTACTCCCGGAGGAGTTCTGCTCCCTTAAGGAGCTTAACGTCCCAAATGGACAAGTACGCCCTCCAAAGGGCAAACACTGAGTGGTCCTGCTCTAGACTGGCTGAATAGAACAGAAGCCACAACCTGGATGCAGTTTAACGTCATGCCCAGAATAATGGCATTTTTTCTAAAAGTCCCCACGACTCTCTGGCGAAGATCCAAGGGGCGAAAACCCAGAATAATGGCTTTTTTCTATAAGTCCCCACGACTCTCTGGCGAAGAGCCAAGGGGCGAAAACCAAACGATTACTCCCGGAGGAGTTCTGCTCCCTTAAGAAGCTTAACGTCCCAAATGGACAAGTACGCCCTCCAAAGGGCAAACACTGAGTGGTCCTGCTCTAGACTGGCTGAATAGAACAGAATCCACAACCTGGATGCAGAATAATGGCATTTAATGGCAAAGGCTATCTGAACATTTATAACAAAGTCGAATGAACATTATATAACATTGACTTAAGTATTTGAAGTTGTTAAATTACCTAATAGTGGAGAAAAAAAATTGCTTTGAAATTCCTACTTTTAAATGTTTACACCGCATTTTTGGTTTAAATTATCATATGGGGCAATATCCCAACATAAATTTTGTTGAAGGTTTCATGATTTTTCACATATTACTTCCTTAATTACAATAAAAAGAAAATCAGGGCCCTAAATTCCTGACCACGCCCACATTGGAAAGTTATTTGCATATCTTAGTAGAATATGGCTGAATGTGGTTTGAATGTTCTCATTTTGGTTTGCTAATACTTGTTCAGCTTCCAGAGAAGGTCTTTACGTACGACTGGTACACAAATTTAACCACAAAGTATTAATACGGCTATGTAAAATTTATATGTAATTCTGTCATGGTTTTTTAATTAAGTTATATCTGACTTGATATGGCCATATCAAACTTTATTTGCATATCCGGGGAGCCATTTCATCAAGTTATATCTGGCTTGATATGGCGATATAAAACTTTATTTGCATATCTCGGAAGGCATTTCATCAATTTATATCTGGCTTGATATGGCCATATCAAACTTAATTTGTTTATCTGGGCCTTTCTTGAATCAAGACATATCTGGCTTGATATGGCCATATAAAAGCTTAGTTTAACCAGATATATCCAGATATCAATCGATATCTGGATTTGGAGTAAGGGTTGATGATTGACTTGCGTAAGTAAATTGATGTAACTTAAATATAGAACAGATCGCATCAAAATAATAAAAACTAGCCTTCAGTACTCATATAGTAGACTCCAAGTTAAAGTGTACCTCAAGTCAAAAATTCCAAAAATAAATATTAAACAGCATGGAAATGAATTCTAACAGTTTAGCTTCCATCTCCATAGGACATTCTTGAGCCCAGATATAAAACATTCCCGCAAAACGTGTAAGTCCATTGCGCAATAATTTGTGACGAACTTGTTATACAACTCACATTACCTGCTTTGTTTCCCTTTGAAATTAAAAAAAATAATTTAATTACCTTGAACATTCCTGTTTGCTTGCATAGCATTTTGCACAGAGAGTTCTCAGTTAATTACATCAACTGTAAGTAATAGTGCAATGTTACTTAGAGTAATAGTGTTTTCACACCTTGTGGTGCAGTAACTTTCAAAATAAAAAACAACAAACAAAAAAAGAAACACAAAGATTGTAACTTGAGTAGTACAACAATGTCATCACAATTTATAACGCAATGGACCATTTTAATTTGGGTGAATTAACTTCAAAATTTTACATCTCGGCTAAGGAATGTCCTATCAAGATGGGAGTTGGGCTGTTAGAACTCATTTTTCATGTTATTTAATACATATTTTTACATTTTTGAACTGAGAAATGTAAAAGTATAGGAGAGTAAACCCGCAAGTTTTCTCGCCCAACCATGCGAGATGTAATTGCCGTGCTTGCCTAACTTCATGCATATGGTAGCCATAGTAACACCCTTACTATTTCATTGAACCATGGAATTACTTATCACACCATAGATGCAAAAGAAGGTTTATCGCATGGTTCAAATAACTTCCATGTAAAACAGAGAAAAGGCCACGTCAAGATAAAATCATGCAAGATTTATATCAACCCTTATAATTGTGATTGAAAGTTGGAATGAAGAAATATGATTGTACCTTTTAGCTCCAAGTACCATGATATTTTATTTGAATCCAGAGATTGCGTGATCTGTTCAGTGCTACAGTAACTATAAACAGAAATAAGGTGTAAAGAGAGTGACCTATAGCGACGCTGAGGCGTGAAGTGAAGAATTCAATATATTTTCTGGCACGATACGGAAGAAAAGAAATGCGATGGTTTGGAGAAATCGAGGAACGTACTGTATTCTCCTCAACGTTTTTTTTTAAAGATGCAGGTTGGAGAAACGATGAGCGTTTTTTTCTTCCCATTCTCCAAGAGAAATGTGACGGCAGATAGCTCCAAACGAAAATAGGGCCAACTCCGAGAAAGGATAAAAATATTAGCCGTTAACATTTTGTGACACATTTTTAAGGTATGAACGTATTAATACACTGTCTTGAAGATACCGGCAGAATTCTGTTCATGGTAGACAGAGTTTTTCTGCAATATCGACTTTCGTTTCAGCCAGTATGACTAAATACGAAGCACTTTTGGGAGGATTGAAAATTTTCAAGAAAAACAAGATGATACTAATCTTCCTATAAGTTTTTGGGCTAATTTTTAGTATCTACAGTCGAGATGACTGGAATGAATGATAATATAGGACGTATAACTCGACACAATTAAAGTACTACTTAGGCGGGAGCATCATCTGATAGTCCAGTGTGGTTTGAAAAGTTTGTGGTAGTTTTTACGTGTTCACAATGGACCATTCTTGTCAAAAGCTAATTAGAAAGACATCTTTTGAACTTAGGAAAGATCTTTTCGACAAATACCAGTAAGTTGACTAGCAAGTCTCCATCATACTATTTTCTTTTGGCCCTTTTCCTCATTTTCCTTCTCTCTTCTGGTTCTTCAGGTTGTCCCGATTATATTTTGGCAGACCCACAGCATGGTCCAGGGGTAAGAGCATCAGACTTCTAATCCTGCGGTCGGAAGTTCGAGTCCTAGGGGAGTCCTACCGAACATTATCTCTTATTGATTTATGTTTTATGCATAAGATGTGTACCAAAGTCTAAAAACATCTACTAACGTCCTGAGGTAGGGAGTTCAAGCCCTAGGGGAGTCCTACCGAACATTATCTCTTATTGATTTATGTTTTATGCATATGATATGTAACAAAGTCTATAAACATCGTAAAGAAGTATTCCTTGGTTTTATATTTATTTATTTGCCTTCCGTTGTCTTGAATGAAAGTTTTGAGCGAAAACTTAAAGGAAATTTAAGGGAAGTTTAAGTAAAATTTATTTCTCTTGAGTGAAAGAGGAACCAAATCTAAACAGTGTGGTGAAACTTCCACTCAAGTTGGACCTGTATTCCTCGAGAAATCAGTCGATGAAGTCACTAGATTTGTGTTCCAAAGTTTGCTTGACGCTTAGGGTCAACAGAGGTTACATCATCTTCCTTATATTGACAGGAATGCTTTGTTTCCCTTTGTGTTTCAGAAGGTTATGTAGTAGCTTGAAGTTACAGGGGATACTACCGCTCTGTGGAAAATGAAAAGTTAGTTAAGTCGTCATGCAACTTGCAATTGCATTTTTGTGGGATTATTGAGGAGGAAATTGATTGTGAAGTTTAAAGGAAAACAAAAACTGCCCATGAATGTGAGGTTATGACGTCATATGTGTCTGCTTCAACTTTTCTTTTTGTTCAAAGTGTGACAACTTTTCCTGCTTAAATCTTGAGAATTATTATCAGATTTCAATTGCAATTTCACTCAAATGCTAAGAACAAGAACCCTTATAACATATCAGAATTTGACGTGACCTGAAACCATTCTTTTAATTTTGACATGTGAAAGAAGAGCGCCATGTTCGCTTTGGTGAAACTTCCATTTATATCAAAAATATGGTAAATCTACAATTTTTAAAATGTTTAGCTATGCCAAAATTAACATACTGTCTCTCTGTCTTACCGAATCCTTCTGATGATTTTCTTCATTGCATTCAAAATATATTTTTTGAGTTTTTGTGGGAGGGTAAACCAGACCGTATCAAAAGAAATGTGTTAATTAATTCTTACAACGAGGGTGGTTTGCAGATTTCTCATGTAAAAACTGTTTGTGACTACTTAAAGGCATCCTGGGTTAAGCGTTTTCTAATGGAGCCAGATAAGTGGCTTTTCCTGAATGAAATTTTAAGGGATAAAGGCGGCTTTTATTTCTTTGACTGTAATATACGCCGTACGGATAAAGTTCTAGCACACATCCATAATGATTTTTATAGGCATGTCTTGGAAGCTTGGTTTTTGTATAAATTTCGTAAATCCAATTGTAAAAGTGAGTATTTAGCTGAAAATATTTGGTTCAAATCATTTATAAACATAGATCATAACGTAGTGTTTATTGAAAGCTGGTTTGACAAAGGGGTTAAAACTATCTCGGATCTTTGCAATAATGATAATACGTTTAAGGGGTTCCAAAATTTTTGTGAAGCGTTTGACATTAATACAGATTTTGTAACTTACTTTGGAATAATTCATTCCATTCCAGTGAAGTGGAAGAGAGCTATTCAACAACCAACTGATCATACTACACCCGTAAATAATATAAAACATGTTTTCGAGAATTCCAAGCAACCTGCTAGATTGTTCTATAAAGATGTAATACCTTCCATCACTATTTCGCTTGATAATAATAATAATTTAATACGGAAAGGGAAAACTGACTGTAATTTGGATGACCCTGTTACTTTACTTCAGACAGCTTTTAATACTTCTTTTAGATGTACACTAGACCTGTAGACCCTGTGCTAAGAAATTTAATTTCAGGTTTTTACAACGTATTTCTCCGACTAATTCTTATCTTTGTAAAGCTAAGTTGATAAATTCTCCAGCCTGTAATTTTTGTAACGGGGACGAACAAACTATTATTCATATGTATTCAACTTGTAAAGTAACAAGTGCTTTTTGGAAGGAAGTCCTCTCTTGGTTGAAGCAAAAGAATGTTATAAGTACAGATCCATCAACTTCCGAGATGCTGTTGCTGTTTAATGATAATAAGCATTTCCTTTTACTAAATACAGTATTTGTTCTATGTAAATATTTCATTTTCTCTAGTAAATACCAGGGAAACACCTTACAACTTCAAGCCTTCCAAAATAAATTACGTTCTCTATATGAAACAGAATGCCACGTCTCTCTCCTTAGGAATAAGTCTGCTGTTAATCGTAAAAAATGGTCTTGAATTTTCTGATATCATCCCCCCCCCCCACACATACTATATGATCCTTTTATCGTTTGACGTAAAATACATGCTTCGTATTATTGACACTAGTTAACTGTTTAATGGGCACCAATTGCGTTGTATTTTGGATGTTTTTTTTTGCACTTTTTCATGTTCCTTAATGTGAGGTAAAACCTGCCATATGTGCTTAAGTTTCATGTTCACTGTTTTGTGAAAATTTGACAACTTTACCAGCTTATATATCTTGAGAACCACACACCCGATTACACTTGAAAGTTACTCGGAATTTGAAGAATCAGTACTACTGTAACCAATGAACAGTGGCGTAGCCAGGATTTTTTCACCAGGGGGCACTGTGGGGGGGGGGGGGGGGGGAGGAGGGTACAGACTTTTTATAGGCGGGGAACAACATATAACTCAGGGATAACTATGGTGGGACTATCAGAACTACATTTTGTTGAGTCTGACTGACAGCCAGTGGCGGCTCGTGGTCTAAATACATGGAGGGGCAAATTGGTATTGGTGGGAATAAACCAACGGCGCCCAAGGCGCCGTGGAAGCGCGAAGTGCTCCCACCTACGGCGTGGGGTCCAGGGGCCCGCCTTAGGGGCCCTGGTGGGGTTCAAGGGCAACGCCCCGGTTGGGGTCCAGGGGGCGAAGCCCCCGGAAGCGTCGCAATATTAACGAAATTGGGGTTATAGAACGAAGCATTTCTCTGCCTTCACATGACATTTGATGAGCATTAAACTGACTTCAAACTCCACCATAATTTCATTGAATTTGGTCTTACAACTGGCTCAAGGTTCCCGTGGCTATGATAATGCATTCGTCTTTCTTTGAGATGAGCAAACATTTCAATTACACGTTGATTAAAATTATAATTTTCCCCTACGAACTTCTTTTCAATTGATAGCATAGCTAAAGCGTTTAACCTATCATCATTCGTACTTAGTGTACCAGCTGGGTGAAAACCTACGTGAAGACGATACAGACAGTATTTGCGGCCTTTGTGGTACTAATCGTTTGATTTCCAATTTATCTTCAAGACTCCTCTTTGAAAAAGGACAAGTTTGTAAACTTTTGACAGTATTCATGTTGCATTCATGTCTCACACTGAGGGGGTGTTGGGAGCTAGATCAGTGGCGGATCCAGAAATTTTCAGTGGGGGGGGGGATCTGCATGTGGTTGGGTATCAAATGTACACTGAGCGAAACGCCACCATAGTTATGTATGTTGTTTAGTCTGTGATGCCTATAAAAACTCAGGAAATGGGAAATGGGGTGGTAGGCAAGCATCCAAATTTTACCATATATTTTAGTGTGATTACCACTGTACTGAGGGCGTAATTTGCAGCGCGCGGAGCGCGCTGAAACTTTCGGCTTTTTCAAATATTTGAAAATATGGAGCTTGTGTTGCAGAGAAGTTTGGTTGCTGCGTTTCCTGCAAGGAAATTTGAACAGTTGGGGAATTACTGAAGAATTTGCATTTTCTATCGGCAAATCTGAGGTTGGGCGGCGACTAAAGATCGTTGTTGCTACATAATGTTATCCAACGCTTACGAAATGAGGCTCTTCAACGAAATTTTTGGAACTTATATTGGAGAAAATATAAAATTTAATGAAAAAAAATTATGAAAATAGCACTGTTTACAGTTAACGGTGTCACCTGGTGATCTGGTGTCACAAGTGTAGCAAATTTCCAATTTTGTCACAGGCAGAGCTCGGAAGAGTTTACCAAAGTGAAGGTATGAGCGCGCACTTCTGCTAAGGAATTGCAATTTGGGGCGCGCGAAGGGCGCGGAAAATTTTGCTTTCTTGAATCAAATAATAACGAATATGGAGCATTTATTAGAGAAAATTGATTGGGAACTTCGTAATTTCATGAGTTGTCAAAACCACACAGTAGACTGGTCTCACAATTGCCAGATATCCGAATTCTTCATTTTCAGAGCCCCCTGTCCCGCCTGGGTGTCTAAGAAAAGTGACTGAGATGCAACATGGTGCTAAATGTTTCAATATTTTAAGCCACTATGAAACTCCTAAGCTTTAAGTCAAAACATGGACTTGAAAGTGTGGGTAATCATTACTTTAACGGACTATACGGTCAATGTGAATTTAATACCGGGTGTACTCTATTACTGTCACACGGTTTTAGGCTATGTCATGTGTAAACTGTACGTAGCGTCATGTAGTATGGTGTACCCTCCTTGACCTTAAAGAGGAACGCCATCTTGTTATTTACGAGCAACTCTCCCTTCCTTTTGTCCTAGCTTCCCATGGCCCTTCCTGTTTCCCGCCACGTGTTACCTGAGAACGTGACAAACTACCCTGTCCTATGGTTCCACTTGTGTGCTGTATCCTATATTTTCAAGGTGTGTCCAATTTCACCCTCTACAGCCTTGTCGTTGACTATTTCGATCAGCACATTCCTTAATATTTATCTAATTTGGTGCGTCACAACTTTTAACCAATCAGGGGACTGCATGTGTTCCAATCTCCCCGAGACATGAGAGCTCCGAGCCTGCAGGTTTTGGTCGCACTCATACACTGGTGCAGCAGACCGCAGACGACGAGCACCTTCGTCAATCTGTATATAGTTAAAGTTTAATCTTTTCCTTTTTGCTGGCTGTTAATAGAACGGAATAAAACTGCCAATCATCTTGAATCAGAACTAAGTCTTCTCATCTGTTTATTCATATCTTAACTCGTATCGCCTACACACTCTGCACCATCCCTGTACAAGCCTTCGTATCAACGATTGGCCCATTATTCAACAGTAGTCATAGCCACACGTATTGACATAGACACACATGCCATGTCACTAACAGCGTTACCAACGGCCGTTGGCGGAAAACGCAGGGTTTAGAATTCGTCATTGCGCAATGTGTAAACAAAACGGGAATTTACTAAATGATACGGAAGAAAGAAACATTATAATTTACATTTTTCATTTTACTGAAGAATATGACACAAAAATACCGTAGTCAAATAATGTAACAACTATCACTGTATTTTAAAAAGTAATTAGGCCTAGGCTGGCTATGTTAAAAAAATTTTACCATCCCGGTGGGGGGGGGGGGGTATGCATGCCCCCCATTCCCCCTCTGGATCTGCCACTGAGCTAGATGAGACTTAACACACGAAGAGCCTCCGAGCACAATTGAGTGCACATGTATACCGAAGCTGCTATATAAGCATTTTGACCTGACCCACCGTAATTTTATGAGACCGCAGCATAGTTTTCTACAAAGGATACACACATGGCTGATTAACGCGTTCTTAGTTACCGGTGTATGCATACAGTGTCACGAAGCGAGACCAGGGAGGGCAAGTGAAAGGCTGCCCGTAATTCGAAGAAACTGGCCACTCACCTTTCATCATTTCGGCAGATAAAATGTAAGTGCGCATGCTCACAACATGTTGAGCGGGGCAGATTGCAATGGGATGGGGGAACCTGGGGGGCACAACTTTGTTGGCTACGCCACTGCCAATGAAAACTTGATTTGACCTGACAGGGAGCTGAAATGGAGCCAAATCTGGTAGATGAAAATGCTGTACTTTGTGTGGGATATTTATGCTCTTCACGTTTTGTCATCAAGGCACGATACAAGCGTCTTGTACCAACTCTATTTAGCTTGGTGATATGCCGTATACATTCAGCTGTGAATATCACAGTTAGCTTATTCATGCATATAGATACCATTAAAAGAAAGGGTAAGTTAGTTAGTAATAGAGAGTTTTCCGTCTAAAATTACGTGCTCCTCGTCTAATCTAGCGGAACCCAAGACCAGTTTCGGAAAACTGGATTTTTCCCTGTGTGATGTTCAATTGATTATTCCGGCGAAACTCATGCACAACAACAGCGACTTCCAAGTATTGCATCAACAATAGAATTACATAGTATAGGTAACAATCCACCAACTCATAAGTCAAGGTTTACAGCCCGCTCTAATTTATAAACTATCTGCATGGGTGTTTCCATTTAATTCGATTACCAATTACGTATTTGAAAAAACGTGACGATTACCGTTTGAAAATTTAAAGCCTTAATTATCGAACTCGCACTCTTCTCTACGACGCGTTTATGAACTCAACCTTTTCTCACTGAGATTAATTGTAGATTCATAAAAGTTATTTTCAATCTACTGGTGCACAAGTTTTCAGCCTGATCAATCACGCGCAGTGTCAGAACTACGGGGAGTGTGATTTGCCCCATCAGATTTTTACTTGTCCCCAGTTGACTTCCCCAAGTTAGGTTTAGGACTTAGTTCAACTGAAAAAATATTTAATATAACCCTCCTGAGATTTAAGTTTTTACTTAGAGCTGTGCACAAGCATTTAAGCGTACGATGCGGGGTGCAAGGGGGGGGGGGGGGCACTCGGTCTCCCAAATCAGGCAAAAGCAGTTGGTCTATTCAAAAAATGGGCAAAACATGATAAATGGTGACATTATTCGGGCAAAATGAGCTCTTGCCTCCTCAAAGAAAATAACCCCCGTACGACTGTGTGCTCAAACTTCGAATTTTTAGGGGACTACGCTACATGGACCCCGAGGGATGTGCTCCTTCACGTTTTGTTCCCTCTGTGTGAGAAACTTTTTGACTTCAGTATTTATATTTTTCTTCTCGCATGCATAGTTTGCCCCCCAAAAGTCGACACCTTGGACCTGCCACTGATCACGTGAGCAGTCACAAAGAGATTATTCTCGATAGTAGGCATCAGGTTGAATTCCGTTTAAAGTGGAAATCAGATAGGAATTAACTAGGAAGTTTAAGTTACTTGCATTTAATATAGCGCTCGGTACTACTCAATAAAGCATTCACTGGCGCTTCACAACCAAAACAAACACAAGTAAAGAACAAAACCACAAACTAACAAAGGAAAGTTCAGTTTATTGAAAGTTCTAGTAAACAGATGTGTTGTAAGTTTAGATTTGAAAGAGTCGATAGATGAACAGTCCCTCACATTCTCCGGGAGGCTGTTCCATAATTTTGGACCGACGACACTAAAAGATCTGTCTCAAAAAGTTGAAGATTTCGTGAAGGGCACATGAAGTAAACAACCACTAGTAGAGAAACGTGTAGAAAAATGGCATTTGCGTCGCTGAATTAAATTCGACAGATAATCAGGTGCTAAGTTATGGAGACATTTGAAAACGAGAACTAAAAGTTTGAACTCGGCACGGACATGTATGGGAAGAATGTGAAGTTGTTTGAGAGCATCTGTGGAGCTAGAAAACTTTGATCTCCCTAAAATGTAATGGAACAGGTTTGCTAATTGGTCGACGACGTGAAGGTGAATGACCAACCTCAAAGAGTATGGGTTATAAAGCGTGACATGACCACATAAAAGCCACGTGTTTGACCTATTATATGAATGGTAGCCTACCGGACTGATTAAGTTTCCCCTTTTTTTGGAAAGTGTAAATATTTTTTCGTTCCCTTTTCTAGTCTACCTTCTCTTTGTCATTTTTTCCAACAGGTATTTTACCTTTTCTTCCCACTCTCCTTCCATCCCATAATACCATCTGGCTACGTCAGGGATCTTTTAGTTTTTCCAGATTAGCCACTCTGACCACTCATTGATGAAACTACGGTCCCCTACCAAAGTGGCTCATTTGTGTAGTCCACATTCTATTAGGATATCATGCACTTGATTCATATTTTACCTGCGTATCAGTTCCTAACATGGGCATACAGGTTAGGTTAGGTTTAGATTAGATTAGATTAGATTAGATTAGGTTAGGTTAGATTAGATTAGATTAGATTAGATTAGATTAGATTAGATTAGATTAGATTAGATTAGATTAGATTAGATTAGATTAGATTAGATTAGATTAGATTAGATTAGATTAGATTAGATTAGATTAGATTAGATTAGATTAGATTAGATTAGATTAGATTAGATTAGATTAGATTAGATTAGATTAGATTAGATTAGATTAGATTAGATTAGATTAGATTAGATTAGATTAGATTAGATTAGATTAGATTAGATTAGATTAGATTAGATTAGATTAGATTAGATTAGATTAGATTAGATTAGATTAGATTAGATTAGATTAGATTAGATTAGATTAGATTAGATTAGATTAGATTAGATTAGATTAGATTAGATTAGATTAGATTAGATTAGATTAGATTAGATTAGATTAGATTAGATTAGATTAGATTAGATTAGATTAGATTAGATTAGATTAGATTAGATTAGATTAGATTAGATTAGATTAGATTAGATTAGATTAGATTAGATTAGATTAGATTAGATTAGATTAGATTAGATTAGATTAGGTTAGATTGAGTTTTACGGCCCAGTTTTCGAACCAACTGGTAAAAGTCGAGCTGACCACGGAGTTTTTCCAACATGGGTATATGGGTCACATCTTATCAGGACATATGGCCTGATAAGATTCTTCGGTACGGGCTCTATATTTAGTCCTTGGGACCCTATGTGATTCCACATTGGAATGTTATATGCCGTCTTCAAAGTGTGACCGTTTCTCTAATTCACCGACGTTGTTTGAATATGAATTGAAAACCTATAATTGAACAGATAAAAGAGGCAGAATGGGCAATCACAATTTACTTTTCTTTATAATGTCAATAATTGAAGTCGTCCGAAATATAAATTATTTAAAAACATGGTTTCGGCAACAAAACCAAACGGTATAGTTTATGTTTTGCAGCCTACGCAGAAAGTGCCTGTATTACATATTATGTATGCGTCGTATGCCCCTCAGGATATGAACAACGTAATAAATTGGAACGTGTCTGCACAAGGGATGGTGACTTAGTAAGTTAGAGTTTTACGGCCCAGTTTCCAACCTATTGATAAGAGCACGATGTGCTCTGGTTGTAGTACAAGAAACCCAGAATCCAACATTTTCTGCAATACAAACTCTATTTTTAAAACAATTGTTTAAAGTATACCGCAATGCAAACTTTCTAGAATATTTATTGTAAATACTTGTCTGCAGAAGCCATCGCAGTTTCCGAAACATTTTAAAAGGGGTCGTGTGCCTAAATCCGATTTTTAGATGAAATAACATGTAGAGCAACAACGGGAGTTAGTTGCCGTGCAATCACAGATTTGCAATTGTCTGTAATGCAATTTCCTATTTTCAAATATTTTTTAAGAAAGGCAAAAGTTTCGGCGCGCTTCGCGTCTCACACCGCGTTCCTATTTACTCTTACCACGCCTGATTACCGTATGAATGGTGAACGTTTAAGATCCCGCCGACTTGCACTCGTAGTACGACTCCATGGCACAAAAAATCCATAATCCAACATTTCTGCAGTCCAAACTCTATAGGCATATTTTAAAACAATGGCTTAAGGGTAACAATTTCGGCACGCTGACATGACGTCATAATACTCTCCGGCGGCCATGTTGGAGTATATGTAACTACGTAGTAAACCACACTGGGAGCGCTTGCTCGTTGAATGTGTACACACCGTGCATACCACGCCGTCCCTGCGTGCGTTATAATGTTGATTGTATGGTCTTTCGTTACGACCTAACGTTAACCGAAAATTGAGCAAATCTATCATGAATTGATCAAGAAAAAGCAAGAAAGTTAACAGAAATTAGCAGAGAATCCACTAGGAACAAGGATTTTAACAGTTGTAGTTGTCGTAGAGGCTTGAAAGTATTCATGTAAAGTACTGTAAGGTTACCCTTAATAGCCTGTATGCTTTCGATTCTATCAGGTTGGGTGTTATGAAAAGAGGGCAAGTTTATAAGGCAGCTGTATTGAAGCTTCTAAAGGAATAAGTAATATCTTTATTCCTTTCAAAAGCATTTTCGTTCTTATTAAGTAATGTGTGAACTCATTTGAGATTCTCTTTTCTACTTTCAAACAAAATTTGAAATTTTGTGCCCCCTCCATCATCCGCCTGACACGAGAACACATTATTGTAACCTTTAATTTATAAATACAATAGACTATTAAATCCTTTTCAGCCCTCCTTAAGTTAATCCTCGTAGCCTGACTATCATAACTATATAGCCGTTTTTTATCATCATTACTGCATTCAGAACAGGGGTGGTGCCAGGATTTGCCCTACAGGGGGGGGGGGGAAGCTCCCCGACAGGGGGCCCAGAATTTCAAGGTCCCGACAAAGTTGATGTTATGTCCGGGTGGGACGTGACTTGGTAGAATTTGAGGGCGCCGAAATTTTGGACTTTCTTTTTAAGAGATACTTAAAAGAATTATTGAAAGAAATTTGGCTTTTGTTTAAGTACAATGAAAAATTTTGGGTCTCTATTGAAGAAAGAGACCATTGACTTCAAACAATAATAGGATGCTTTCTCTAAATATAGGGCATCAATGTTCCAAGTTTGAACACTGTTAGACATTCCTATCTTGAGAACCGTGTTAACGAGCGAAGTTTCACATACACAAACACCCACCCACATACACACACACACTCACACACCCTCGCACATACACCCATACCATCATGGCTGCACAGGTGTGGCTAAGAAGCCGTGATATAGTCAGGAGCTTTGTGTGGACACCTTAAAAGGGGGATTGTTACCTACTATGTGTCATTATAGATGAGTTTTATTTCGACACAATCACCAGATTCCTACCCCACCCCATTGGAAAACGAACCATACAACCAGTTTACGCAGAAGACTCACAAAGAAGAAAATCATAATGCAGAGACTTGGGGGAAGAGGCAAAATTAATTAAACTGACTACCCTCTCCCCTACACTCTAAAATCAAAAGAGTGAACTTAGTCACTCTTTGATCGAGTGAAAAGTGTAAATTCACTCCATTAGAGTGATAATTCACTCCAAGAGGAGTGAAGTTCCCTCCAAAAAGAGTGGAGTTCGCTCCAAAAAGAGTGAAATTCACCAGAGAAAGAGGGAAAATTCACTCTTCCACGAGTGCCTGCAATGATCGCTCTTTTTTTAAGAGCGATCACTGTGGGCACTCCATCAAGAGTGAAACTTCGCTCGTTTTAAGGGAATTTCACTCTTTTTGGAGTGAACTTTACTCTTTTTGGAGGAAACTTCACTCCTCTTGGAGTGAATTATCACTCTTATGGAGTGAATTTATACTTTTCACTCGATCAAAGAGTGACTAAGTTCACTCTTTTGATTTTAGAGTGTAGGGGAAAGGATAGTGGGCTTTAGTAGTGTATTTATGATATCACGTAAACTTTTTCGAGGATACAGAAACTCTGGGGTAATTTATTACCCACCTCATTATATCCGACCCAAGTCGGTTTTGAAACAGGTCTATCTTAAAGAGAGAGAAAGAAGGGGGAGAGGTGGAGGGGGAGAGGCAGAGAGAGGGACGGAAAGAAGATAACCAATATTTTGCTTTTTTACTCTTTGTTCGTACAAATAATACATTTATGGAAGACATAACACAATCATTTACCGTTTTATTGTAGCCGTTCCAAAATGCAACGGTACATCAAGCGATTAATACATCCACCAAAACAGTGATAAAACATTCAATTTGTTTACTGAGCAATAACTTCCCAGAACTGCAAGCAGTTTGTTTATAAATTATTTAAGCCTCATCTTCTTTAAGATGTTTCTCTAATGTATCTGCAAGCGTCGACTTCGGAACAGCGCCAACAACCATGTCTACTCTTTGGCCTCCCTTGAAAATCATCAGTGTTGGTATGCTCCTTATACCATACTGTGTAGCCACGTTCTGTGGAATGGAAAGAAATAAGTTTATCATTGGAACAACAACAAGAAAGCGCTTTCTTGCCTTTGAAGACCAGTTGCATGGTCACGTGGTATATCAGACTTGCAATCAGGAGGTCGAGAATTCTACTCCTGGCCGGGTCATATCGACGACGTAAAAACGGAAGCTATTGCCATTGTGCTTGTTAACCAGAATAAACAATGGAAAACAAACCAGTGAGCCACAACTGCCAAAAGGCCGTGGCCGCTATACTTTAACCAGTTGGTTTGAAACCGAGCCGCCGTTAAACGCCATCTAACCTAACTTAATCTTGCCTTCGAAAGAACGTTGACCGGTGTCGAAGTGAAAGAATGTGGTCAATAAATTTGCCAGACGGGAGTATTAAATATAATTATTTCAATTTGTTTTACAAAAGAAAGAATAAAAGCAGAAAAAATATTCAAGTTAAATAAAGGATCAGATGCCATTGAATGAAACGTTAGTAATTTAGCAAACCCTATAGACCTTGCTGATTTACACGAGAGGGAGGGGAGGGGGTTAACTTCATAACTTAGGACATTGGATATTTAAGAGCCTTTTTATACGCCTTGTTTGAAAACCCGTTTGGATCAAATTGAATCTAAAATGATATCAGGACACGTAACTGAACCAAGTTTGGTTTAAAATTAATACCAGAAGGCCAAAAGGCTTAGTGATTCCTTGCCGAATGGAAATTTCGGGAATTGTGTGTGTTTTTTTTACGTCTGGTGTCCTCAGATGATAATCTGAAAGGATGGAGACCCCAAGTGATTTAATTTTCACCTACTCCAAAACAATGATGGTTCTTTTGTTAACCATTCTGCCAACTTTCCTACTTGAAGGTATCTTGTTAACAAAGTTTTTAACCCCTTGTGATAATATGATATTTGTCCTCTGGTGACCTGGCATTTGACCTCTGGTGGTCTGGATATCCATCAACGTTTTCACAATTTTACTTCCGTCGAAATCAAATGACCTTTGACCTTAAGGAAACAATAGGCTTCTTCCTCTGAAAAACGACAATTCTGCATACTATATTTACCTTCTGTGATCTCAAATGACCTTTGACCAACACCAGAAACAATACCAAATCTATGAACCAAACAGGGTGGCGCCAGGGTTTGCCCGATAGAGGGGCCAGAATTTCAAGACCCCGACAAAGGCGATGTTATGTCCCGGTGGAACGTGACTTGGCAGAATTTGAGGCGCGCCAGACGCGCCGAAATTTTGAGCTTTCTTTTTAACAAATACTTGAAAATCTTGAGTTTATTTGAAGTAAAAATTAAAACTTTTAAAAGAAACTTGGCTTTGTTGGTACTATAAAAAAATTGGGTGTTTATTGAATTATATGTCCTTTATAAGGGAAAAATAAAAAACGTTATATAGGCGACAGCTGAAATTCTTTTGGGGTTACGCATTGAATCGTACAAGACCTACTAACTGACTGACGAAGACTTCAAGACGAGACTAGGAAGTTTGCCCGGAAAGTTATTCCCATTTTTGAATGAATTTATGAAAATTAAGAGCTTATTATAAAAGAGAAATTTTGGAATTTAATGGAGGAAAATTTGTTTTTTTTTTGGTAAGGTTATAATGAAAAATTCTGTTTTTTTTTTATTAAGTGATATGCCCTTCAGGAGCAAAATTAGGTAGTATGTCGGGTGATTAACAGAGTTGGCTTTGGTTATTTATTGTACGGAGTATCCATCGAAATTGGATAATTTTGCCACGTATAACAATCTAAAGCTTACATTGAAGAAAAATTGTAATTTTATGACAGTTTTGGGGTTTTATGGAGGAATCTGACATTCTCATCAGGAAAATCAAGTAGGGGGTGATCTGTAGTTTTGTTGAGGTTACTGAATATCATCATGTAGATTTAGGCCCTCGGACAATGTGGGAGCATATTCTTCCGAGGAAAAAATTCGGCTTCGCCTATATTTGAAGTTTTTATTATATTTATTGTCATAGGCGTACGGGAGCGTGTCAGTTTGGGAAGGGGCAGAATTGTTTTTTTGTCCGAACACAATGTTATCCTGCCCAGCGTTGTAACAAGTCACGACTCGAATCACTTCCTCTCAAAATGATAGTGACTCGATAGAATTCAGGAGTAATTTCCCCGTTGAAATAGTACAGTGACTCGAGTCAATGACTCGACGCGAGTCACTTAAAAGTTTGAAAACTGGTGACTCGAGTCACTAATCTAGTGACTCGATCACAACAATGATCCTGCCCGAAAGATTATCTAAGTCGAACGCACAGAATTTTTTGAAAAATTGAGAACGCCCGGACAGCAGGAAATGACATTTCCTGGGCTCGTAACCAGAATTAAAGAGGTCCTTACTCTCAGATTACTTTCGCAATAAAATTATTTTCACTTCAAAATACTGCCCCAAAACGAAGAAAAAATTACAAACACGCATTGTTCTCTTCAGTTATTCGTTCGACTAAAACAATATCTATGCGATCGCCACCATCAGTTAGCGCTGAGCGTACAGAAAATTGTTAAGAAATCTAACCAATTAGGTAGCCGGAATGACATTTCCCAGACTTGTAACTAGAAATGCAGCAGACGTTATTTTAGGCTTTCCTTTAAAATGAAAATTTCACTTCAATAGAGAAGAAAACTCAACTTGTTTATGACCAGAAAAGTACCAGATAAAGGTACCGCTACAGTTAAATGTAATGGTCTTTTCTTTTTTCGGGGGGGGGGGGGGCTATGCAAAGGATTTGAAAACATACTAAAATGTTTTTTTACTGTATTAACAATCTTAGCTTAATTCAATTGCAAGGTCCACTAAATAGATGAAATTTTTAACGTGACTGCCCGAATTCCATACTATAAATAAAACTCCCAACGTATTTGAAAATATGGCACGTTACAAAGTGCCTTCAAATAAATTCTCAGTCAGACTTATGAGGAGATTTTCTCACACAACTGTTTATCATTATGTGTAGCTGAAAACGACATGGCCGATATTCGATCAGTACCTTTGTGAGAATTCGGCTGTCCGGGCAGGCCAGATGACAGACCATTGGGTACTGCACACACATGAACAACCTCTCGTCCGTTTTTGTTAGGAGAATTCGGAATTGTGAGTTTCCTTGAAGAATATGGTCTTCTAGTAAACAAGATCAAGAAGGTTGTCCGAGTGACTACAGACCCACATCTTTTATCGTGGGTCTGTAGATGAAGGCTCCCCGACGAAATTGGATTTTCTCAACAATAGGGGTCGGGTACCCTGTCCCCGACGGAGGCATGACCTTTCGCGCACGGATTGAAGAAGGGATGAGGGATAGAGGAGCTAGTAAGAAGTGATTGAAACCGATTCAGATATGCATTAAAATAGCCCAACAAAAAGTAAAATAGTTCAAAAAGAAAAAATCAAGGTCATCCCTACAGTAACTTCAGTCCTTTACGTTTTTCAGTGGGGCAGCCAATGGGGGGGGGGGGGCAGGGGGGCAGGGGGGCAAGTTGCCCCCTGGAAAATATTTTGGGGATATTTGTGGAATATGGGGAAATTTCAAGTTGGCGAAATAATACTTCCTTTCTTACTTATTTAATTTTTCTTCAATAAAAGTAATCGTGAATTATTCTCATGCATAACTCGTATTTCCATGCAACGTATTTCCCAGATCTCATCTGAGTCACTGCAGCATGACGCGCGCTTGACTCGCGTTCCGCAGAAATGCCCTCTTTGCAGCAGCGTGAATGTTCATACACGTGCAGGGTATTTTGATCACTTCAACGTAACACTAGGGAGCTTTAGATTTCACGACGCGGACGTCATCTACGACGAAGTGACGTCATTTGTGCCTATGCCGCTTCGAACACAGTGTGAAACAACGCTATGCACCAAGTTGTGAAATATTACGGGCAACGCAGGGAATGATGTCATAACGTTGTAGTTGAGGTCCGCGTCGTGCAATCTTAAAGCTCGCTACTGACAGGCTATAGGACGGGAAGATATGATACCATCATCCAGATAGTTCCCTAGGTATTGTTGAGCTTATGTTATGTTCATCAACTTGATGCACTATTGGATGATACGTTGCTATTAAATAGTAACGTATATTATAGCCTCGAGAACGAAATATTCTCTCATTTAATTATCACAATTTTCGTTCCACAACCATTATATTTATTTTGGCTTTGAGGCTGTCAGCAATACATACCGGTAGGACTTCGAGTTTTCAATTTTTCTTTTTTAATATGTATTATGAACAAATTGTCTCCTTAAAAGTTTCCCGAATAAGAAAAATATGGCACTCTAAGCATTCAGGAATGAGGCACAGGGAGTGTCATTTCCTGCAATCTTAGGGGTACTTTTAGCGAAATTTTCCCTGGCGGGACGCTCCGCGCGAACCGATGGTCGGGCTCCGCGTATCACTTTTACTCGTCACTAAAGTTGACAACGCCCTGAGTTAGGTTAGGTTAGGCTAGGCGAAGTTAAAAAGTCCAGTTTCGAACCTATTGGTTGACAGCGTCCTAGGTTAAGTTTAAGCATTTTATGGCCTCTCATCCTACAACTTGAGCTACTAGGCAGGTTATAGACTGATCTTACTCTGTGTTTAACCATGGATGGAGATAAAAACAATAGCTTACCGTTGTCTACATAGGCGGGGTTACGGGGGTGGGGTCCCGGGGGCAATTGCCACTCCCCCATTTTTTCCAGAACTTAGTTTTTTACGTCGTAGTCTGGTTGCTTTTGCTACAAAAATACAAACTGGAACTGGCAGAGCTTCCCAGGTGATACTTAATTAAATTGTTTAATGTTTAAACAGATCATATACTGCATTGAAAATCAAATAAAACAATGTTCTTCCATTAAATGTCTCAACGCTGTTTCTTTTTCGACACGCTTTGCGCACACCCGTTTTAAATATTTCAGTTTCATTACTGAGATGTCTCAAACGTTAAAATTTTCCTCGCGCTTCGCGCGCCCCATCACAGACAAAGGCTGCATTCACATCACAAGAGAAGCCCCTAGCTTTAGTTCTGAAAAGACGATCTGGGGCACCAAGGAGGGAGCCCCAGAAGAAATTCAGTTTTAAGTAATCCATTCTCCCTCCCCGCACTCTCTGCATTATCGATTCCGGCCGACTTTAATCATGCGGAGTAAGGATATCATTGAAAAAAGTCAAATTGTGATATTTGTGGTCTGTTAAGTGCCCATCTTATGTAATTTAAAGTTTAAGATAAAATGCATCATTTTAATGCCTACAATTTCGTAAACACCCAGGAGCTTCCGGGGGCCTCGCCCCGGACCCCCACCGGGGCTTTGCCCCTGGAACCCACCAGGGACCCTAACGCGGGCCCCAGAACCCCACGCGGTTAGTGAGAGGGATACGCCCTCTCTCGGCGCGTTCGGCACCGTTTGGTAGTCTGTCCAATGTTTCCCCCCACTCTCAGATATCAAATCCCCATGATTGTCTAGACATAATAGTCCCGCAAACCTGGACAAATGTATGATGTTTACCTTATTTTTAAAGGCCTGGTTCGGAAAAATAATCTTTTTAATCGGTTCGGAAAATTAATCTTATTAATCACTGGGGATGGGGGTGACAACGGGCCCATGATGACATGGTCTTAATCCTATGTATATAGTAGTAATGTTTAGGATCTTGGAGGCCATGTATTAACTTAGATAACATTACATGACGTCATGATAATCTTGTTGTTATCATAAATTTACGTATTTTGTATGCATCTTGACCCTGAAAAAATACTGAAATTAAAAATATTCTGAAACTGGAACTGGAAAATTTTGGGGAATTTTCGAGCTTTGCTACGCCACTGACGTTTTTCATGTTTAGGCCTCCCCGAAAAATTGCCGTCCTTCCCCGACGGGGGAAGAGCTAGGACAAGATACATAGAATGAGGTTTAACAGAGTTAAGAAGTGATATAAAATCGATTCCGATATGTATTAAAATAGCACAAAACAAAAATATGTTCTAGATCTCCCATCCAGTAACTTCAGTCCTTGTGAGGTTTTCATTATCTTTTTTTTTTATTTTTTAGGCCTCCCCGACGAAACCGCCGACCTTTCCCGACGGGGGGAGGGCAGTGTTCCCCGACGGGGGCCATGCCCCCCGCCCCCCCCCCCGCTGGCGCCACCCCTGGAACCAAACATGAAAACTGTCCACCATTGTAATCTTTAGGTATTGTGATTACAAGCCATTCATACCTGTGGTCAGTCAAGGTAATGGAGGTGTCAAACTTTTCGGGAGGGGGCAGGAGGCAGAGGAAAGTCTTCTCAGGGGCAAAAAAGGAAGAGTGTCGAGAGAAATCTTCAAAC
This sequence comes from Holothuria scabra, assembly GCA_037179385.1. Classification (NCBI taxonomy): domain Eukaryota; kingdom Metazoa; phylum Echinodermata; class Holothuroidea; order Aspidochirotida; family Holothuriidae; genus Holothuria; species Holothuria scabra. The sequence goes on from CM074179.1 coordinate 8,926,154, forward strand.
TCTTTAAGGGGCGAAAACTTGAAAATTGAAGCCAAATACACGGTTTTTACAGTCTAGACTCTGGTAAAATCAGATAACCGTTGATCCCAAACACAAACAAAAGGGATCTTTGACTCAACTTGACAAATCTATATGCCTTTTTATGAAAAGCGTCGGTCATTCCGTCTTAGGTTACTGCTTTTACAAGCCATTTTCTGGGTTTTCAGTTTTATCGCTAGTGACCTCCAACTGACCTTTGACACCCACCAAAAGCGATAGGGTTTTCCTTCACAACATGCAAATCCGATAAGACACCAAATATGATTGAAAATAGCGGTCATTCCTATCTTGAGATATCATGTTTACAAGCGATTTTGAGGTTTTCGTAGATTTAGCACGGGTGATCTCAAATGATAGATGACGTCCATCAAAAACAAAAGGGTTGTTCTTCTCAACATGACACATTATATACCAAATATAAAAGGTATTTGTCATTTCTATCTTGAGATATCACGTTAACAAGCCATTTTCGGTGACCACAAAGTACCTCTGACCCCCACCAAAAATAATAGGGTTCTTCTTCCCAGCATGAAAAATCTATATACCTAATATGGAAAGTGTCATTCATTCCTAACTCGAAATATCGTGTTCACAATGTTTTCGGTTTTGACCCCTGGTGACCTCAAATTACCTTTGAACTCCTCCAGTTTCAATAAAGGCCTTCCTCTCAACATGACAAATCTATGTACCAAATATGAAAAGTATCCATTCTATCTTGAGATATCGAGGTTACAAGCAAAAGTGTCATAAACGACAAAGACCCATACACACATACATACACAAACACACATACGCACACGAGACTTCATCATAGCATTGATACCTTGTCTGCCTACGGCAAGGAATAAAAAATCACAACCCCTCAGACAGCCGGAAATTGCATTCCCCCGGATTTGTAAGCAGAATTTAAGCAGTCGTTATTTTGAGCTTCCTTTTGTGAATGACATTTTTAAATCAAGAAAGGAATGAAAAAGTGCAAAATGATCGGAAATTTGCCTTACAAACTGCAGGAGTTATTTGGTGTGAAAATGTGGCGAGGTTGAGGGATTTCAGAGGAAGGGTGTTATTAAGCAAATGTGACACAAAATATAGCCGATATAAGTTGAAAGACAAGTCACATAACTTCCACAGTAGTAAGCAAGGTGAAAGCTAATCTGAAGAAGTCCCAGACCCTGGAAATTTTCAAAGGAGGATCTTTAATCTTCATTTACGGGATAATTATGTTGTCAGAAAACGATTTCACAACTTCCTTATTATCAGTGTTAATTATGTTTTACAATAGTGAAGTAGTCCTGACTAAACTCCTGACTGAAAAATTTGCATCAATTCAACGGTCGACTAGACTGTTTCAGGTCACGATCAAGGAACATTTTTGCCCTTTCCAGCCAAAGACACTATTACGGAGACTTAAGCGGGGGTCACACTTAAACGAAACAAACCGATCCCATTTTTCGGGATTTTGTTAAAATTTTCTCAATCTCTGGTCGGAAAAAACAAAACAATGCCAGCATGTGTAAAAATATAAGTTGTAACGCAGGACTATGGAAATTAAATTTATGCTAATTATTCCGTAACGTCAAAACGATGGAGAGATTTTATCGGACTTAAATGTATGTCAGTGTATGTACGTCAGTGTGACGTCACGGAAAAGTCACTTGACATATTTTCATAGCCTGGACATCAGATGCAAATCATATATTTACACTGGTTGACGAATTTTGCTCTATTAACGAACAGAGACGGAGAAGATTTTAACAAAAAACCGTAAAATGGGATCGTAATCCAATCCAAATTCGTTGTAGTGCAACCTCGGCTTAAAAGAAGCTTAACGTAATCCGTAAATGCCTTATGCATTGCCCATCATCACCTAACCACCTTCCATGCACGGCGTGTTGCTCTTTCTGTTGGTGATGTGGGAGATTCTGATGGTATGATACTACCATGTCCATTAAGTCCATGATTGCACTTTTCCTGCCCCTCTATTTTGCGATATACAAATAAGATACTTACATGGTTTTCGTCAGTGTTGACTTTAACTACTTTCACTTTGCCTTCATATTGTTCAGCAATCTCTTCCACAACTGGTGATACCATACGACAAGGACCGCACCTGCCAAATATTCAAGAATATATGTATTACATCAAGGGATGCTCAAAAATAATGTTGATATTTGAACGGGGATCATTTCTACACAGCAAAACGAACGCTAAGATGATAGTGGGGTTATTATTGACGTCGAATTCGAGGGATGGTAGAGGGACGCCCAACCAGACTTCTTCATAAAAAAAATGCCGTTCCCCTGTTCTCTCTGCCAGCCTTTTACTTTCGAGAGTCATATTAAAGAAGACAAGAACCTAGATAGAACTAAAACAATTCATTGTGCATTCCTCGTCTTCTTAAGCATTGTTTTATACGGGGTCTTATCAGTAACATTCACATTCAACAAGATAGCACCAATTACATATAGATTCCCACACTAATCTTGAAATTGCTGATACCCAGCGTAGGGCAAAAGACATCTCTGACATCCTGGAAATTCTTGGGGTTCTGGGGACCATAAATGACCTAATTATGACCTTCCCCCAAACAATTAGGGATCTTTTCTTAACCGTACTACATCCGCATAAAAATTGTGAAATTCTTCCAACTTTCCTACTTGAAAAGACCCCCGATGACCTCAAATGACATTTGCCCTCCACAGAACAATACCATTCTTCTCAACATGACAGATATATACACCGAACATGAAAAGTGTCGGTCATTCCTTCACTCTAAAAAATATTTAAACGATTTTGTTTAAAAATTAGGATACTCACGAAAATGAGTATTACTACTCGAAATAAGTGAGTACTTCAACTCAATTTGTGTAAAATTTTGCACAAATTCAGCAATTAAATATTTTTTAGAGTGTTCTTATCTTGAGATATCGTATACACGAAGTTTTATTGGTTTTGACCCCTAGTGACCTCATATGACCTTTAAACCCACCAAAAACAATGCCTTTCTTATTCTCAACATGAAAAATCTGTATACCTAATGAGAAAAGTGTTTGTGTTTCCAATCTCGAAATAACGTGTTTGCAATCAATATACGAGGTTTTCGCACTTTTACTTTCGGTGACCTAAGTGACCGTTGACCATTACTTTGGATTTTCTTAAACCGGGGATATCCCCGTTTTGCGGGGTATCCCCAGTTCCACTGGTAATTTCGTATGTGTATCCCAATTGACACCAGAAATACACACACACACACGCACACACACACACACACACACACAAAAGCATCACCATTGCGTAGATTCCTCGCCTGCCTACTACAAGGTATAAAAAAATATTCTGTGAGACTTACCAAGGAGCCCAAAAGTCAACCAGGACGGGTAGTTCAGAATCTAATACATCCTTTTGAAATGAACCATCCGTCACTTGTGTTGTTGCTGATGCATCAGCGAATGAGAACACTGTAGATGAAAAAGTAACCTTTACGTGCCAAATTAAGGCGACAGAATAAATCTTAATGCACATATGACGTCACATAACAAACAGTAGCCTTTGTTGTCCTTCATTGCGTGTACAATTGCAAATTATACAAACAAATACAAACAAAACCAAACAATCGAATACACATGCAAGCCTGCTTTACGGGTGGGTGAATCTCTACTGGTGGATCTATGAACGAGTAAACTTTTTCTCCAAAAGTAACCCAGGGTGATATCAATGGATTATACCTATATATTTTGTATATTTCTTCATGATTATGCCGTCGGCGTGAGGTTGCTACGCTATGCTGAACGGCAAACTATCATAATTGATTTTGTCTTCAATTCCAAATCACCCTTTCCATAAAAAAATATTAGCATCTCGAAGAGACAAGGTTGTTATCACGCCAGCATTAAAGGGCCAAACCTCTCACCCCAAACTACAATTTTGGTACGGGGGTACCGAAATTCTCAATTGGCTCAGCTCTTTGATTGACAGCTAATTCAAACAATGCAGACCATCAAAGCTTATATTACACAGCCTGAAAAGTACTGAGAGTGGTTTGATTAGTTTTTCTATACTCACCTTGAAGCAATAAACTGAGATTGTATGGAGATGAAGACAAATTTGAGACAATTGTGGGAGGGGCTTGAGGGAGAAGGTTAGGAGAATTGGTACTGTTTGGGGTGAGAGAACTGGGCTTTTATTCTAAAGTGCCCTTCGAACATCGAAATATGAAAGTTATGTTTTTTAAGTATGACCACATTGCGGAACTTACTGCCCATTGAAATTGAACTAGGTAGAGTGTGGTACATAAAAGGTGACGTCAACCTGCACGACCTCTTTTGCGAATGCGTAGAACTATCGAGGTAATACCTCCATGACATAGCTGATGGGAAGCATCGTCGCAGGTGAGATAGAAATTTTGGAGTACCAAGTTTTTTCAAAATTCAACCGCTGTTGCAATCATGCCTCTCTAGGTTAGCAAAACGACCTATAGAACCTAAATTAGCCGTTTTTCTCTCTATCCTTAGACTTTTCCCTCATGTTGTTTTCCCCATGACACAGGACCCCCCATGACACAATCCGGGCTACGCGCCTGCCGAGCATCCAAAACGAGCAAGAGAAGATAAAAGAAGGTCTACATATAACATTCTTAAACAACTACTGAGGTAACTTACAACAATATGTTAAGTTTCCCTGTAATTCAAAAAGATGCTTATGGATTTCATTCAATGCCCATGAAATCATACCTGCAAGTTCAAGAACTGCGATTATAAGTGGCCAAAGCGATGAGTCTGCCTTTTACTGGCAGTGAGAAATCTATAAACTGCAAGACTGCATATAGATATGTAGCAGAACCGACTCGTTCCGGGATATTCCAAGAGCCAATTTTTTAAATGTTAAGGATCGATCATGGGTTCTCGGGAGCAACAATGAAACCAATGTTTTTTAACGTCCTCACGTGATCTGTTTCATCTACACCCGACTTGTCCAAGTGGTAACCTAAGGTACTTGGACAGCTATTCGGTCGGTCACAAGCCTGGCTTTCTAGGAGAGGAGACTAAACAGGATCCCTCCACTAATTGGCTGACGGGCCCCTTTCTTTATACCGGCCCCTTCATCATTACATAGATACCTTGCCTGTCTTTGGCAAAGTACCAAAATGCAGCAAAAAGTTTCAAATACGATAATCTATGACTTGCTCCACGGGCAATATATTACATTGTTTCGAGTTTGGGTTTACTTAATATGGGATTAATTGATTGTCATGTACATCCGCCTTCGTTTTAAGTGTAACTACCAATGTCCGGCGTTACATGGAGAAAGGGCTCTTTAGCCTGAAGAATGACGGCAAGATGCAAGCTGTCGTTCACGTAAATATAATTTACGCAACGTAAAATGAAAAGGCCCATTGGAAAGGAGAGCCACATCAAGGGCCGTGCATTTTGTGAAAACCTTTCTTAATTAACTTTTCTGTACACATATCGATAAAATATATCATGATGGATTTTTTCCGTTGGGAATCCTCAAATAATCCTCCCTCAATACCGTGCATAATCGGTCTCGGCCTTCTGTTAGATCATAAACGCACTGCTAAAAATATCGGGAAAATAACGGACATTTTTTACTTAAATTTTCTGTTTTACGTGTAAAACAGAAATATTCTGTTATTTAACCAAATTTTGGATTTTTTTTCAACGTAACATCTGGCATTTTTTTTTTATGATGGTTCGGTTATATCCAATTTTTTTTTTAAAACAAATTTCACTGTTAATTTGTGTACTTCAACAGACAGGTTTGTCAAATTACATGTTTTTAGTAATTCACGTATAATTTCTGTTTTTCGCTGCGGTTTTTTTTTTCAGAAATTAAAAGTTATTTTACAAGTAGCATATTATCATAAAGTGGGTGTGGCTAATTTTTGTCCGTAAATGTGTTTAAAACGTTAATTACTACCTTCCATAATATCTGTTCATATTTGTGTTGACTAAGAGTTGATTATTCCTAATGAACACTTATATACAGTATACCCTTATTTACAGTGCCTCAGAATGTTTACAATTCATATAGTCCGATAGTAGTATACTTTGTAGTATTTATTTTGAAAATAATTTTTTCACAACATCTAAATTGTAGGTTGAAGTTAAACATGCTTCCAGGGACTTTGACTTAATCAAAATCAGTAAGGTATTGAGTTTATTCAAGCGATTTCACCGGAATTGAAATTGCCTGAATTGAAAGCCTGAGCACAGATATCACGAAGACGTTAAGGCTTCTCGGTCTTTTGGCTACGATTATGTGTAGTATCTGTTCTTTTCATCCAATCTAGAATGGAGCCATTCATGACAAACCAATAATGCAAATGGTCTGAAGGTCTTGAGGTTGGTCAACTGTTGTAATAGCTTCTTTTGGAAGCAGTTTCAAGTTTGGTTTCGCTGAACGGCCCTGCCAAAGGGTCGGGAGGACTCTAGAAAAAGTAATAAAAACCATTTCCTGTCTGAGTTTGAGTTTTTGTTTTTTGTTTGTAGGTGCCTTTTCTATGCGCTTAAAGAAATACGGATTGAAAACGAATTTGTCTTGCTTTCATGAGAGGTTGATACCACTGAACATACGGTCGTACAATGCAATAAAAACCCATCAGTCTAGTCATAAATCTAGTCCAACAGGTGTTAAGTTCTTTTGATCTCTTTTTAAATTTTCTTCTTTCATTTGAATCGTTCTAAGTACTTGAACTTGAAATATTTTACACCCAGAAAGGTGTAAATTTTCCATAGAATCCGAATTTTTAAATAAAATTTTTGCTAAATGCGTTATTTTGAAGAAAAACATGTTAAAATGCTCCCACTACAACTTGGCCTTGAGAAGTCCATAAAATAAAGCATCAAATCTCCCAATTCGTTGCCAGAGTTTCCCAATTCATTGTCACTTCTGAAGACGGTCAGTTCTGTGGAATCATCTTGGCATGTTGCTGGCTGCATACATTTGACTGCAGCAACTATGTTTGGTGACCTTTAACACTTTGTCAAAAATTTGACATAATCTTCAAAATTTCGGTTACTGACAACAACAATTTTTCTGTTAGACATTTTGCAGAATATTCTTGTAAAGTAATTAACTGAGAAAAATTGTAAAAGAAAAAAAAATTTTTCCTAGTTGAACACTGTTTACAGTTCGTCTATAAAAATGACAGGAAACGACTCGAATTTTTCCAATAACTTTGTTATTTTACAGATTTTTTTACAGTGCCGATAAATGCTAGGTCTCGTGATTTTATTTTTCTGTTTGCCCTGTATATGTATGTCATCTAAATTCGAAGCAATACATACAAATCATTTCCTTTCCTTGTATGTTGTTTATACCTTAGGGGTTCTAGGATTTCATCTAAACCCCGACGGGCTCTTGCTTCTGGACCCCAGCAGAACCATGAGTCCTTCACTATTGGGGTAACTGTATCCAATTTCATAGTTTCACCGTTTTTTCTCCCCCTTTCGGATAATAAATCCCCCTGCTTTACCCACTAAGAACCCATAGATTCTGAATGAGTTCCCATTCTCAAACTCGAGTAAAATTAACTTTGATGCTATATAGCTGTGGTAACTTTTAGCTTTTGCACTGCATACAAATGAACAATTCCGTTTTAAATGTACTTTTCTTTTACAGCACGTGGATCATAGCCACGTTATACTTTAAAAAGACTTGCGGAAATGGAAAAATAACATTAAGTGCCCTTTACTAGACACTCCCTGTATAGCAATCGGTATGGACATTTTTAGCCGGAGTAAATAGGCTAACAAAACTGTATCACCAGATACACGCCATAAACTTCATCGTATTGCAATCCTATTGTGACTCGGAGAGGAATGGGTGACATTCAAAAAATGTTTCTTCTCCATAAATTTTCACGAATAATGCAGATTTGTTATATGAGTGACACCTTACAAAACCCTGACGTCGGTACGTGCAATTGATGTTTCTAAACACTTGTGAAATATTGGGCATGATGTTTTTAAACTTTTGTGAAATATGGGGGCATGACGAAGGGGTGGTGCGGGGGGGGGCATGGCCCCCCGTCAGGGAACACTGTCCCCCGTCGGGGAAGGTTCGGTGCTCTCGTCGGGGAGGCCTCCAAATAATAAAATAATTTTACAAAAGCTCACAAAGACTAAAGTTGGGTGGGTGGGTGATCTTGAACATATTATTTGTTTTGTAATGATATTTTAAAGCAAGTGGAATCGATTTTCAATCACTCCTTCTTAGTTATGTTATACCTCTTTCCATGTACCATGTCCTATCTCATTCCCCCTCGGGGAAGGACGGCATTTTTTCGGGGAGGACTACTTAAAAACGTAAAGGACTGAAGTTACTGGATGGATGATCATGAACTGATTTTTCTTATGAGAAGGTCAAATTCTTCCATTAAAACCCCCAAATCTGTCATTAAATGGCAATTTATCCTAAATATAAGCTTCATATTGTTAAAAGTGACAAAAGTTTTCAATTTCGATGGAAACTCAGTACAACAAATTACCAAGGCAAACTCTCTTAATCACCAAGACATTCTACCTAATTTTGCTCTTGAAAGGAATATCACTTAATCAAAAATCCAAATTTTTCATTATAACATTACCACAAAAACCAAATTTTCTTATATAAGATTTCAACATTTGTGCAATATAATAACCTCTTAATTCTCAAATGTTCTTTCAAAAAGGGGTTCGAAAAAAAAATCGGGCAATCTTCTAGTCTCGACTTCAGACCTTAGTACGTAGGCCTAGAACTATTAAGTGCATTACCCCAACAGAATTTCAATTTCAATTTATAAAACATTATTGACTTGTGACAATGTGAAGGAAAGATCCTTCAATATACACCCCAACTTTTTAATGGTCCTTATAAAAGCCAAATTTCTTTCAAAAATTGTAAATGCTTACTTCATACAAACTCCAGATTTGTAAGTTTTTTTAAAAAGAAAGCCAAAAAATCGGCACGCTACGCGCGCCTCAAATTCTCCCAAGTCACATCCCACTGGGGCAAACTCATCACCTCTGTTGAGGACTTGAAATGCTGGCGCCCTCTCAAGAAGCTTGGGCACCCTGTCGGGCAAATCCTGGAGCCACCCCTGGCAGGACGACAATCTTACCTGTTTGATACCTCTTTTTTCAAGATTGACAATGTTAGTCTTCTGCAAAAAGCGTGTCATCACTTTTCTTGTAAGTATAATTGCCGGTTCTAAACCTTTCCTTACAGATTCCCCGTTCAACTTAGTATATATCCTTTGTGCTCTTGGAACTGTTATCAGCATCCTGCTAACATATTTGACGATATTCAATGCAGAAAACTTTAAACCCTCGTAATAGGTTCATTTTAATAAAATTTTATATCGTTATTACATTGCATTTATTGCGCGATGTAATAACTTGGCTTTGTGCTTTAAGGGAAACGTTATTCACTGAGACCAATCACGGAGTTGCCCAATAATCCTAGCATCTGTCCTAGAAAACTGTATATCCCGTACAGTCCGTGTCAGTATGGGGAATGTTTTTGGTCAGGGCCAACGGGTGACTTTTGCTCAACTTTCCCTCGAATTTAAATTTGCCAATTACTATTTGCTTGGCTGAAACAAAGTAGTTGCCCAAATTTGTCAGGTTTTCTGACATAATGAAGAGGAAGCCTCAATCCTTAGCCCGCAAGGCCATTTTATTAAAAGCAAAATAAATAAAATATGTTTTAATTTAAGAGAGGTTGTTGATTCTACAACGGTTTTTTGACTTTGCGATTCTCATGTAAGTTGTTAGGCTTTTCCGTTTAGAGGACATACAATGATAAGTTTATACTTGAGGTTCTTTTTTCCCTTTTAAACAAAAATGTATACTTGGAATGGACCTTTAAGTCCCATCATAAAACTATTTTTCTTAGGTAAGGATACCCTTTATGAGGAAACTGGAAAAAGGCCGTGGCCAGCTGGACTGAACCAATAGCCTGGAAACTTGGCGATAGAACTCAATCTTAATAACTAACTAACTTTATGAAGGAACTGTATAGCACTAGCTTGTTTTGTAATGATCTTTAAACTTTATTGTGGCAATTCTGTCACTATTGGTAGTACTAAAAGAAAAAGAAACATAAAAAATCTCACCGTGCATGAAGCAACACCAAGCCAAAACAAACTTCATTTTTCTGCTTATCGATAGTGCAGATTAAAGACGATAATTCTTTATACGTTGAGCACAAAATGAGAAAAATCGACACCAGACACCTGCTTAAATGAGCTCTTCGGTTAGGGGTTTTTCAATTCCGCCACGAGGTTCTTCATGCCAGCAACTAAATGCATTATACGTAACGTAACGACACCAAGGACAAATGTAACTTCAAGCACGTTAGTTTTTACAACGTAGGCCTGTGTGCTTCCATCTAGAAAATAAAGAGGCGCTCTGTAAGTTTTGCGTAGGAGCAAAAACAACTTCCGGGGAAGAAGGAGGGTTTCTGGGTGTGAAAAATTTTGGTTTGGAGTGTGGAAATATGCGATTTAGTGGATACAGTACTTTATATATATGCATAATGCTATATGCATAATGAATCATATTGAAGCGGCGTTAATCTTTAACGTCTGTTATGTCATGAATACACTCTTAAAGCATCTATTCAATTGGGGGGCAAGCAATAATCTTATCAAATATTTGACAAGATTTATTTCACAACTTACTGGGAATGGTTAAAGAAAGGAAAAATTAGTTTCTATTATGAAGCCAATTATAGTCAAAGTTTTAACATGATTCCGGTTCGTGTGCCTACTGATCAGATTGTATTCAAATTTGACTAGGGCATTTGTAATCAAAGATTTGAATGGGTTTGATTGATATTTATTGTCAGTTAAAGTACTTCCTGTAATTATTCAGGGCGGATCCAGTATTTTTTCCATCGGTGGTCCGAAATGTGATCGCCCGCCTGACGGGCGATTGGGGAACGTACTCGGGGAACGGCGCTCCTCTCGTCACTTTGGTGCACTCTAGCATATGAAAAGACATAACTTTCCGTACTGAAATTGATAGGAATTGAGAAAATGTAGCCATGAAATAAAAAAAAGGGTTTTCCACAGTACGATTCCTGAGGCAGAAGTGTTGGCAATCACACTGGCGTGATTCCTGAGGAAACTTGCCCGAAGGTGGAGGGTTACGATCACCCTCCCATTGGTGTAAAAAGTTGGTGTCGGTGTGTGATTTTTTGTGTAAATAGCTATTGTAAATAGTATTTCGTCTTTGTTTGTGGTATTTCTAGTCTTTCTTTTTTTGGAACTTTGTTCCTCTCGTATCCGTGTCGAAGCTAGTAAAAAGGAGACTGATATGCCAGAGAGACGGGAGGACTTATGAAAAAGGGGATCTCACAGGGTATCTGTTTGTTTGTGTCTCAGTTCCACTTTGCGTTACCATGGTTAGCTCACCATTGACCAAGGTAAAAGTAACGAATCTCAATCATGGCAATAAGATTTGCAGGATGTTTGCTGTGTTTCTGCAGTTATCTCAAGATATCATACGACTTCTAACAGGATCACGACAGCTTCGCAAAATTTAAATGCTGTCATGGAAATTTGTGAAGATGCATTCACGGCTTTTCGTTGCCAAAGTGTGCGCAAGAGCGTCTGCGAAGCTTCGCAGAACGTCGGCAAACATTTGTCGTTATCTCGGCAAGTTGTTTGCAATAATTTCTATCTTTTAACCCCTTTACATTATATCGGCAACGTAACGGTGAAATATTGCTGAAACACATGTAACGCACGTCGCCGAGCTTTGGTCTGCGACAGCAACGGGGATAATTTTGTCAAGGACGTACTGTGACTGTTATGGAACGCCTCGTCGATTGATTGTTTTGCATTGTGAAACATGTCGTGATTGGTTACATTGGAGCTCGTCGAGTATTTTTTGGAGAGTGTAAATCTGTGATCAGCTTGGAGAAGCAGGTCAGCATATCTATCATGTACTATCTGCGAAAATTCTAGAACTGTCGCGTAATTGGAAGCAGATCTTTGCAGAACCATCTCCGATGCATATTGTTGTCGGACTGAGCCACTTTTTGCACAATTTTGTTGCTATTCATCAAAAGACATTGAAAAAATTTGCTACGTTTTAGAACATGGCGAATTGCCGCCGCCCAAATGAGTGCAGATTATGCAGAGGCGTGACGTCCAGGTGGACGGGGTGATTCGGTGGAGTGGGATCGGCAAAAACGTTGGCAAATAGAGCAATATGATCGTGGGTTATGACGTCCAAAATGGTATCGTTATCCGTTTCACCTTGGAATATTATCAAACTTACACAAATGATTCGGGAAATGAATGTCAGATACCAGACTTTTCACTGTCTCCCCTACAGGGGAGGGAGGAGCATGGGGGAGGGGAACTTATTAACAGTGACGCTTATAAAATTTAGACCGTCATCTAGATCACGAAGAATTTAAATCACGTGTTAAGTGTTCATAAGTGCAACGCTCAGAAGAGCCCCAAATTCTTTCCCATTTATATGAGTGAAATGTTAAAGAACGATGTTTGTAAGATCTGCGTCTGGAAATCACCAGTCCTTATACAACAGGAAGATACCAATTTACCTGTTTTCTCCAAAACGATTTATAGGTGGTCAGCACTCCTATCTCTCCGTTACGGTCTCTATGAGGAGTCACCATTGAATCGCCCTTTTAAGTTTGACATCTATGCTTGTAATATCTTTGGCCCCTCCAGAGTTGGGCTCTCTACTGGGGTAGGGTTGTAGAAAATGCATGTGGCCTGTTGCAGGAGGCGACCCAAAGGGAAGGTTTGCACCGTGTTTGAACTGTGTTTGAAGACAAACTTGAACACCCACTTGTTTTCGCAACGGCTTTTAACCTTTACTTTTTGTACAAATGGCACTCTATTACGCATTCGTCTTGTTGTGTCGCTGGATCGTAGTCAAATATGGATCGCCACCGGCCTCATAAATTTACCATAACTTGCACATTGATTTTTCCATGTATTTACATGTATGTTCAAGACTTAGTGTAAGACATAACGGATAGTTTTCTTTCCGTAAGAGCTTTTGTGTCCATTCAATCCATTCTTCACACCTGAAATGAGTTTTTAGTTGTTTTTATAGGGCGGAATTCTGGAGATATTTTTTGTCAGAGAGGCGCGAAGGGGGGGGGGGGGATGCCAAACATAAAAGTTAAACCACAATGAAATTTATAGAAGATGTCTTTATGTGCAGTTTGGGGTTTGTTTGACAGCCTTTGAACAAGGTAAGAGAAAATTTATTGTTTTTAATGAAGTAATGCGGTTGTGTTACCGAAATCCCAAGATATTTGTGACCTACCCGTTGAAAAGATTTGTGTGAAAGCTGGCTAAGATGCAAAACGGTGATTCCTTTGGAAATAACTTACACTGATAACCCTTTTAGATTGTACCTATGTTTCAGAAACCTCTTTGGTTGGGTGAAATGAAGAGGCTGGCTGTTTACGACTCTTCCCTATTGGGATGACTTGGCCAGGATTGTTGAATAACGTGTAAGTGCCTACTTTGTATCTTACTGGTTGTACGTTTACAGGAATTCTCTTTTCATGCACGACATGGCTGATACAACCATCCAACACAATTTCTCGATCTCCAGCATTTTCTCTCAACAAATTATGAGACTCCGGGTGCTCGAAAAAAAAAAATACGAAAAAAAAAGAAAAGAAATTCACTAAAACAAAAAATGGAAATAACTACTCTTTAAGATAACTTTTAGGAAGAACTGGATACATTTTATGTGTTGTTTGCAGTAGAGAATAGATTGTTGAGCGTCAGTCTGTGTTCGGGAAACTCTGTTCGGAAAATTTTGGAAAAAGAAGGTTCAAATTCCGATATCAATTTCCATGCCCTTTGACTCAAATAACAAGATCTGATACTACATTAAAGTACAACGATTACAACGATTTGATAATGTACAAATTATTGAATTGTGATGGCCCTCAGGATCTGAAAAATGACTCAACTTTTCTTTCATGAAATTCACGAATTCTCTGTTACACCGGCTTCTTAGATTTTGTTATTAAAGTAAACAGCAGTCTAACCTTGCCCTTTTACGAATCCCATTGCAGTAGTGCTTGCTCATTCAGTCTGGTGAACTTTTTGCAACTCTAGAAATAAAAAAATGAAACATGTGCCATACATGACACCAGATCATAAGTGACACTGGCAAACACACTGCTGGTTCGCTAACTTTTCTTTTATAACATTCAAAATTTTCTCCGATGTAAGGTCTTTATTTCGATGTAGCAAAGTTTAGAGGTCTTTATAAGTGTCGCCAAAGAGCCTGGTTCTACATGCTTTAGAAAGCATAATCTAGTTACAAAGAATTTCAGTCGTCTTGAAATCTCAGATTTGCTAAAAACAAAGTATAGAATTTTCAATACTGTCTTTCTCAAACATTTCAATTTTCCTTGCGAGAAATCAAGAATCCAACATTGTCCTCAATACAAATTTCATTTTTTAAAAATACTTGCTTAACTTAGGCAAAGGCTTCGGCGTGCCTCTCACGCCGAAAATTACGTGTCTAGAAAAGTGATGCTAAACTTTGAACAAAAGAAAAATGTGTATGCCTGTCCTTTTTTATATTTGTGTTAGCTGTTTGCTGTGATATGCTTTGGTTAATGAAGTAGGTGGGGCTTTCTTTAGACTCCTAGTTGATGCAAAACCAACCCTGACAGCATCTTTACAATAGAGCCACAAAGAAAAACGCCATAATTTAGAGGGTGGTAGGGATACCTAATATGTGTCTCTTCTCAACGTAGCTTTGTCGAGGGTGCAGGAGCGCTTGGCTAATACTTCACCCAATATATATTCCACCTGAGTAGTTTTTGAAGCAAAAGATCACAAAGAGAGAGAGAGAGAGAGGGAGGGGGAAGGGGAGACAGCGATAACCAGTACCGTGCTTTCATGCTATTTCTCTGTACAAATATCTTTGTGAATTGTGAGAAAAGGATAACACGAAAAATTACTTGGGGGAAACCATTTTTAATTTTGTCATTTCGAAGTGCAAAAGTAACATTTATGCATCCACGAAAACAGTGATAGAAAATTTTAATCGTTTACTGAGCAAAAATATACTAAAACCGCAGGCAGTTCCATTTTAAATTATTTAAGGAGTATCTTCTTTAAGATATTTCTCTAATGTATCTACAAGCGTCGATTTCGGAACAGCGACACCAACCATATCTACTCTTTGGTCTGCTTTGAAAATCATCAATGTTAGAATGCTCCTAATGCAATACTGTGATGCTGCTTTCTGCGGAATGAAAAGTAATCACTTTATTGGCAGCTACAAAAATCAGGAAAGTGCTCCCTTGCCTTTGAAACGTGAAGACGTAAAGAACGTGGCCTGGTCAAGTTCAATGAAGTTAGAGTATGAAACAATTATTTCATTCCGAAAGAATAAAAAGAATAAAAGCAGAAAAATGAAGTCAAAGGATGAATTACCATACCATTCAAGTAGCAGCTTAAAAGTTAGGTATTCAGCAAGCCCTCAAAATGTTCTATAGGGCCAACCGATTTAAATGAAAAGAAGAAAATTATTAGAGCCTTGAACATTCAGAGCATGTTCAGCAAACATGGACTTTTTGATCTGGGAACAGCTACTACGTTTAATTCGGACTCAGTATTTGCATAACATGACTACTTTGTACACCTGCTTTAGGTTGAAAATTCGTGTTGGTTCAAATTGAACCTAAAGTATCCAACAACACGTTACTGAATCAATTTGGCTCGAAATGAATAAAATTGATAGTCAAACATTTAGCCAGACGCAGTGCCGATAACATAATAAAATCGATTCAAATTTGAACCTGTCGTTTGAGAGTGTGCTTGCTGGAACATCTCGACTCCTGAAAAGTAAAGTTATTTTGTTGGACACGTTTTAGGCTGGTCACTTGTTTCATTTCACCGACGGATCGTCTTTTAAGAACTTGACGCTAATATAATTGGTCAATTTTGAGTAGAACACGTTCCCCAACTTTTCTTCCAATTTTCCCGCGAAACTCTGCATATCTTAACATATACATGTGACAGGTCAATTTTACGTACCTGAGTAGGTCCCACGTCGCAAGCAGTCATAATAATTCAACTATCTTATTCTATTGGCCAACTACAAATGGGACTATTTTTCCAAGCAGTTGGTTGGACACCCAGCTATCTAGTGTTGATCGATCGCTGGCCAGAAAAACCACCCTACCTCTAAGAGTGTGTGTCGCAAACTTTCCCAGAGTACTCTTTTTAACTGGAAAATTAGGACGAAAATTTGGAAGTCTGTGTCAATTAAACACAAGTAGCAAACAGGGCAATGAACATATACTACTTGACCCCCGCCAGCAAGTATGAGGGAATTCATGTTAATGTATGATGTAGGAAAATATTTCAATTGACAAATAGTCAAGGGCTTTGTACAATTCCACTGTAACAAATGAAAATTTGTTTAAATTTGTTGACATGGGGAGTTGAAAAGCGTCAATCTGGTAGATGCTAAACGTTGTACTTTGTGTAGGATATTTATGCTGGTCACGTTCTGTCATCATGGCACGTTAATTACAAGCGTCTTGTATTCAACATATTAAACATTGGTAATGCGGCCAATGCCGGATACATTCAGCTGTGAATATCAAATTAAGCTAATTCATGCATATAGATATAGTTAAAAGAGAGGGTTGTTAGTAAGTAATACAGGGTTTTACGCCTTAAATTACATACTTTTCGTCTAATCTAGTGGAACCCCAAGACCAGTTTCGGAAAACTGAAATTTTCTCTGTATGATATTCAGTTGATTATGGTGGCGTAACTCATGCACAACGACAGTGAATTCGAAGTCTTTCTTGCATCAACAGTAGAATTGCATAGTATAGGTAACAATCCACCAACTCACAAGTCAAGGTTTTCAATCCGCTCTAATTTGCAAACTATCTACGTGGATGTCTCCACTTAACTATATTTCAATTACCAATTACGTATCTGAATAAACGTGACGATTACCGTTTGAAAATTTTAAAGCCTGATTAAGCGAACTCGCAGTCTACTCTGAGGTGTCTTTATGAACTCAATCCGGTTAATCACCCAAGATAGACCGTGGATCCATGTAAGTAGTTACCAAGTTTAATAGAGTTTTCCGGCCTTGTTTCCAACCTATTGGTTGAAGTCGAGCCGGTCACGGCCTTTTTCCAGTTGTGGCTCACTGGCTTGTTTTCCTTACTCCATTGCTTATGCGGAGCATCACGCACAACGGCAGACTGGTATAGGTTCCATTTTAGACCATTTGGTACTGTATGACTCGACCTAGGAAAAGACCCCCAGACTTCCGAAAGGCGGGTTCTCTACCTTTATTCCAAACATGCTATCTCTCTAGATCCATGTAATTTAGTTTCAAACGGCTGAATATTGGTGCACAAGTTTTCAGCCTGACAAATCACGTGCAGTGTAGGAGTCACGGAGGGCGTGATTAGCCCCATCAGATTTTTACTTGTCCCCAGTTGACCTCTCCAACGTAGGTTAAGGAGTTATTTCAAACACAAAAATATTTAATATAACCCTCCTGAGGCTTAAGATTTGCTAAGAGATGTGCTTAAACCTCTGAGCTTCAGAGACCACTCTACGTGGATCCCGAGGGATGTGCTCCGGGACTCCCCCAACAGTGACGGGCTTCACGTTTTCTTCGTTCTGGGGAGAAACTTTTTGCTTCCCCAATATTTTTCTTTCCACCTGCATGGTTTGCCCCCCAAATATTGACACCTTGACCCTGGCACTGATCACGTGAGCAGTCAAGATCACTTTCGATATTAGACACACAGTTGACTTCCTTTTTGGGTGAAAATCAGGTAGGAAATAAAGTGGTGATGGAACAGGTTTGCTTAGAGGTCGACGATGTGTAGATAGTGAATGACCAACCTGAAAGAGTGTGGGTTATAAAGCGTTACATTACCTCATTAAAGCCACGTGACTTGCCTACTGTATGAATGTCAGCCTTATGGACAGACTAAGTTTCCTTTTTCTTTTTGGTTAAGTGTAAATAATTTTCGTTCCCTTTTATAGTCCTGCTTCTTATTGTCATTTTTCCCCATGCAAGCCATCCTATTTAGAGAACTCATCGATGATACTATAAGTCACCTACCAAAGTAGCTCATTTGTGCAGCCCTCATTCTTGTAAGATATAATGCACTTAATCCACATAGTTTACCTGTGTATCGGTTCCTACCTAACATGAGCATATAGATGGGAGTTTTACGGCCCAGTTCCAACAAATAAATGCAAGTCGAGCCGAGCTGACCACGGCCCTTTTTTCCAATATGGGCTTATAGGTTACATGGACTAGAATAAACTATGGCATGATATGATTCTTCGGTATGTGCTCCACATGTAGTCCTTGGAACCCTACACGATTCCACATTGGAATATGATCTGTCGCCTTAAAAGTGCGACCGTTTTTCCTATTCACCGACTTAACGTTGTTTGAGTATTAATAAAAAGCCTAATTGAATAGATGAGAGAAGCAAAATGGGCAACCACACAGATTTACACACTTTTCTTACCAGCGGGAAGCAATTGAAAAGTGGGAGGGGGGGGGGGGGCGAGTAATTATTGCACCATGAACATCACCCAACCCCATTGACCAAAATTAACATTTATGCTAATTTTGTCGCTTTTTCTACCAAGAAAAACAAATTTTTTTTAAATGAAAAGGTATGCTTTAAATCATTTTTTCAAATGAAACTGGGCACAAAAAAGGTAGAATAATTCGTTTTTCCATCCATGCTTCAGTAGACAACAATTCCAGTATATACTGTACGCCCTCTGCAAACTGAGGAACATTGCTAAGATTTTAAATCCTCCAGTAAGTAAAGAATTCATCTCCTCACAGACAATTCAACTGACAGCGTTGAAACAAAACTGATGAAAGTTATAAATGAGGGCATGTACGGTAAGTACATGGTCCCCTGCCTGAAGTCTTGCCCGAAAGACTATTTAAGCTGAGCGCCACCGTCAGTTGGCATGGAACGCAGAGAATATTTTGAAAAATCGGACCCCTCAAACTGTCGAAAATGGCAGTTCTCAGGCTTGTAAGTAGTAGCGAAGCAGCAGGGAGGTAAAAGATTTCTTCAGGGGAAACGGGCAAGCACCCAATTTTTTTATTTTTCTTTGAAGTTGAAACACCACTATATTGGAGAAGTAATTTGTGGCGCGCCAAGCGATTCGAAACTTTTACCTTTTTGAAACAAGTATTTGTGGCCATGGAGCTTGTATTGCAGACATGTTTTGATTCTGGTTTTCTTGTATAGGGAAATTTGAAAAGTTGGGGGGATTACTGATCGAAGAATCCGCACTTCCCATTTTGACAAATCTGAGAAAGTTTGCACGGTGATCGACTGAAGATCGTTGTTGCTACATAATGTTATCTTGAAGGTCTACGAACTGAAGATTTCCAATAATAATTTTAATAGTTTCCCACAACTTTGTTGTTTATTTCAGACAAACTGTTTCAAAGTCAAGTGCTCCTATCGGAGACAGTTTGGAATTTTATGAAAGAAAATGTATAAAAATGGCAATGAAGTTGTCGGTGTCACTTGAAGATCTGGTGGCACAAATGACAAATTTCGATTGTTTCATTTCCAGAGCTTGAAAAGGTTCATCAAACTGATTCATGGGACAGCACTTATGCATAACCAACTGCGCGTTGAAGCGAGCGTAAATTTTCGCTTTTTGCGCTTGTATTAAAGGGAACCAGAAATTTCCTGAGCAAGAGAATGAAAAAGCGTTTTCTTACCCGAGTGGAGGGGGGGGGGGGCGCGGAAGCATGCTGTCGCCCCCGCAGCCCCCCCCCCCGGCTTCCTACGCCTATGATTTAGTAATGTCAATAATTGATCTAGTCCGAAATATAAATTTTTTCACAACATTGTTTCGGCAACAAAACCAAACAGTGTATTTCATATTTAGCAGCCTGCACATAGAGTGTCTGTATTATATATTATTATATTATGTACGCGTTGTATGCCCCTCATGATATGAGCAAGGTAACTAATTGGTATGTGTCTGCACAAAGGTTGGTAAAGATAGTTTTAGGAAAATTCTAGGAACGACTTAGCTTTGAAAATTGACATTGCTGGGATGAAGAGGAAGCGATCTTACCAAACACCCAAACTTTCCATTATTCCTCCACACGAATAAAGTACTCCTCGTCGGCAGGCGGGGTTTAATGGGGGAGGGGGCCTTTGGGGTTTCAAGTCTTTTCAAAACATGCTCAACCCACCCCCCCCCAAAAAAAAATGCCCCAGGTTTTACATTCCTAACTACTGGTGTTGCCTATTTGAAAAAAGAGATCTTTCACACAATTGTATGCTTTTCTTCCCTGTCACCACATCCTAATTAGGAAATCCACCGATATGCCCTCCCTTTAATTAAAGCGAGAGCTCAATACGCCAGGTTACTTGTGCACCACGCCAGTGTCGTCAGGTACGTGGACCATATCTTGATTAAGTACATGTATTACAGTGCAACCGAGTACAGGACGGTTCGTCGACTAGTGAAGGTAGCGGGCCACTAATTATAAGTCCCATTGACTTACACACTAAATTAGGCTACTTCCGTGCCCCCTAGCTCCCAGTAGAAGTTTTCAACCAAGACATGTTACCCCTCTGATCGAAGCCACAATCTCGGCTTCCATGGCACTTTCAAATTTCCATACCATGACCATTGAAAGTTTGAGCTAGAGAGCCTTGAAAGATAGGGATGTGTTTCCCGCCATAATAGCTACTCAAAGCGGAGTAATACAATAAAAAAAAATGGCACTAAAATTGGTCAGATTGCCTTGAATTTTACACAGTATGTATTCAACTCATTGTCTACAAAATCCAAATGCAAAAATGATCATATTTTGTAAGTAACACAGTCAGAAACAACATCCCATAAATTTTTTATGGCGCTTTGTCTGTCAGTAAACATTTTCCCGGACATGAGTATTGGAGTTAGTGGTCCGCTACCTTAAGGTAGCGGGCCACTAATTATAAGTCCCATTGACTTACACACTAAATTAGGCTACTTCCGTGCCCCCTAGCTCCCAGTAGAAGTTTTCAACCAGGACATGCTACCCCTCTGATCGAAGCCCACAATCTCGGCTTCCATGGCACTTTCAAATTTCCATACCATGACCATTGAAATTTTGAGCTAGAGAGCCTTGAATGATAGGGATGTGTTTCCCGCCATAATAGCTACTCAAAAACGGCATTTCACAGAGTGGAGTAATACAATAAAAAAAATGGCACTAAAATTGGTCAGATTGCCTTGAATTTTGCACAGTATGTATTTCAACTCATTGTCTACAAAATCCAAATGCAAAAATGATCATACTTTGTAAGTAACACAGTCAGAAACAACATCCCATAAATTTTTTATGGCGCTTTGTCTGTCAGTAAACATTTTCCCGGACATGAGTATTGGAGTTAGTGGTCCGCTACCTGAAACACATTGACTGCCTAGCATACCAAGCTGAATGTTTACATTCGACGCCATATACGTAAACAAACCAATTTAAAAGCAACACAACCAGTGACGCAGCTGCGGGCGGAGGAGGGTCAGGAAGGTGATCGGTGTGTTTTGTCGCTGAAAAATGAAAGTCCGGAAATTTTCAAACTAATAACGTTACACCAGATCATCAAGTAAAACCAGACAAAAACCAGGCATTGCGGTTTTCCCAACTTTTCTTTCATGAAATTCCGAATTCTCCCAAAACAGGCATATTTTGAAATTTATTATTTAAAGAAAACAAATATTCGGTTCGCATTGCGCTCCCGAAAATTGCAACACTAGTACAGAAATGTTAACGATTCAAGTCAAATGAAAGTTTGGGAAACTTTCCCCGCGTTTTCTGATATTGAAGAAATCCGAAATATGACATAAATGACCATGATTATCAAGATCAACTGCGGGGCTTCTTTCCTTAGTTTTCTTTCGCAAATGTCAAATTTTCTCTAGAGATATTTATTGTAAATACTTGTCTGCAGAAGCCATCGCAGTTTCCGAAACATTTTAAAAAGGCGTCGTGTGCCTAAATCCGATTTTTAGATGAAATAACATGTAGAGCAACAACGGGAGTTAGTTGCCGTGCAATCACAGATTTGCAATTGTCTGTAATGCAATTTCCTATTTTCAAATATTTTTTAAGAAAGGCAAAAGTTTCGGCGCGCTTCGCGTCTCACACCACGTTCCTATTTACTCTTCAGCGCCTGATTACCGTATGAATGGTGAACGTTTAAGATCACGCCGACTTGCACTCGCAGTACAAGCAGAGAGTTGTCCCTGACAACTCCATGGCACAATAAATCCATAATCCAACATTTCTGCACTCCAAACTCTATAGGCCTATTTTAAAGCAATGGCTTAAGGGTAACAATTTTGGCACGCTGACATGACGTCATAATACTCTCCGCCGGCCATTTTGGAGTACATGTAACTACGTAGTAAACCACACTGGGAGCGCTTGCTCGTTGAATGTATACATACCGTGCCTACCACGCCGTCCCTGCGTGCGTTATAATGTTGATTGTATGGTCTTTCGTTACGACCTAACGTTAACCGAAAATTGAGCAAATCTATCATGAATTGATCAAGAAAAAGCAAGAAAGTTAACAGAAATTAGCAGAGAATCCGTTAGGAACAAGGATTTTAACAGTTGTAGTTGTCGTAGAGGCTTGAAAGCATTCATGTAAAGTAAGGTTACCCTTAATAGCCTGTATGCTTTCGATTCTATCAGGTTGGGTGTTATGAAAAGAGGGCAAGTTTATAAGGCAGCTGTATTGAAGCTTCTTAAGGAAGAAGTAATATCTTTATTCATTTCAAAAGCATTTTCGTTCTTATTAAGTAATGTGTGAACTCATTTGAGATTGTTTCTCTTTTCTACTTTCAAATAAAATTTGAAATTTTGTGCTCCCTCCATCATCCGCCTGACACGAGAACGCATTATTGTAACCTTTAATTTATAAATACAATAGACTATAAAATCCTTTTCAGCCCTCCTTAAGTAAATCCTCGTAGCCTAACTATCATAACTATATAGCCGTTTTTATCATCATTACTGCATTCAGAACAGGGGTGGTGCCAGGATTTGCCCTACGGGGGGGGGGGGGGGCAAGCTCCCCGACAGGGGGACCAGAATTTCAAGGTCCCGACAAAGTTGATGTTATGTCCGGGTGGGACGTGACTTGGTAGAATTTGAGGGCGCCGAAATTTTGGACTTTCTTTTTAAGAGATACTTAAAAGAATTTTTGAAAGAAATTTGGCTTTTGTTTAAGTACAATGAAAAAATTTGGGTCTCCATTGAAGAAAGAGACCATTGACTTCAAACAATAATAGGATGCTTTCTCTAAATATAGGGCATCAATGTTCCAAGTTTGAACACTGTTAGACATTCCTATCTTGAGAACCGTGTTAACGAGCGAAGTTTCACATACACAAACACCCACCCACATACACACACACCCACACACACACCCTCGCACATACACCCATACCATCATGGCTGCACAGGTGTGGCTAAGAAGCCGTGATATAGTCAGGAGCTTTGTGTGGACACCTTAAAAGGGGGATTGTTAGCTACTATGTGTCATTATAGCTGAGTTTTATTTCGACACAACCACCAGGTTCCTATCCCAGCCCATTGAGAAACGAACCATACAATCAGTTTACGCAGAAGACTCACAAAGAAGAAAATCATAATGCAGAGCCTTGGGGGAAAAGCCAAAATTAATTAAACTGACTACCCTCTCCCCTACACTCTAAAATCAAAAGAGTGAACTTAGTCACTCTTTGATCGAATGAAAAGTGTAAATTCACTCCATTAGAGTGATAATTCACTCCAAGAGGAGTGAAGTTCCCTCCAAAAGGAGTGGAGTTCGCTCCAAAAAGAGTGAAATTCACCAGAGAAAGAGGGAAAATACACTCTTCCACGAGTGCCTGCAATGATCGCTCTTTTTTTTAAGAGCGATCACTGTGGGCACTCCATCAAGAGTGAAACTTCGCTCGTTTTAAGGGAATTTCACTCTTTTTGGAACTTCACTCCTCTTGGAGTGAATTATCACTCTTATGGAGTGAATTTATACTTTTCACTCGATCAAAGAGTGACTAAGTTCACTCTTTTGATTTTAGAGTGTAGGGGAGAGGATTGTGGGCTGTAGTAGTGTATTTTTCGAGGATACAGAAACTCTGGGGTAATTTATTACCCACCTCATTATATCCGACCCAAGTCGGTTTTGAAACAGGTCTATCTTAAAGAGAGGGAAAGAGGGGGAGAGGTGGAGGGGGAGAGGCAGAGAAAGGGACGGAAAGAAGATAACCAATATTTTGACTGTTTGTTCGTACAAATAATACATTTATGGAAGAAAAAAGACAATAATTTTTACCGTTTTTATTGTAGCCGTTCCAAAATGCAACGGTACATCAAGCGATTAATGCATCCACCAAAACTGATAAAACATTCAATTTGTTTACTGAGCAATAACTTTCCAGAACTGCAAGCAGTTTGTTTAAAAATTATTTAAGCCGTATCTTCTTTAAGATGTTTCTCTAATGTATCTGCAAGCGTCGATTTCGGGACAGCGCCAACAACCATGTCTACTCTTTGGCCTCCCTTGAAAATCATCAGTGTTGGTATGCTCCTTATACCATACTGTGAGGCCACGTTCTGTGGAATGGAAAGAAATAAGTTTATCGTTGGAACAAAAACGAGAACGAATTTTCTTGCCTTTGAAGACCAATTGCATGGTCACGTGGTATATCAGACTTGCAATCAGGAGGTCGAGAATTCTACTCCTGGCCGGGTCATATCGACGACGTAAAAACGGAAGCTATTGTCATTGTGCTTGTTAACCAGAATAAGCACTGGAAAACCAACCAGTGAGCCACTGCCGTGTCCGCTGTACTTTAACCAGTTGGTTTGAAACTGAGCCGCCGTAAAAATCCATCTAACCTAACTTAATCTTGCCTTCGAAAGTACGTTGACCGGTGTCGAAATGAAAGAATGTGGTCAATGAATTTGCTAGACGGAGTATTAAATATTATTATTCCAACGTGTTTTAAAATAGAAAGAATAGAAGCAGAAAAAAAGATTGAAGTTAAATAAAGGATCAGATGCCATTAGATGGAACGTTAGTTATTTAGCAAACCCGGAAAATGTTCTATAGACCTTGCTGATTTACACGAAAGGGAGGGGAGGGGATTAATTTCATAACTTAGGACATTGGATATTTAAGAGCCTTGTATACGCCTTGTTTGAAAACCAGTTTGGGTCAAACTGAATCTAAAAATACGGACACGTAACTGAACCAAGTTTGGTTTGAAGGCCAAAAGGCTTAGTGATTCCTTGCCGAAAGGAAAATTTCGAAAATTGTGCTTTTTGACGCCTGGTGACCTCAGATGATTATCTTGGCAGTTCTTCGGAATTTCTACCTTTTAATGGATGGAGACCCTAGGTAACCATTCTGCATCCACAAACCAATTATGAAATTTTCCCGACATTCCTACTTGAAGGTATCTTGTTAACAAACTTTTTATCCCTTGTGATAATATCATATTTGACCTCTGCTGACCTGGTATTTGGCCTCTCGTGATCTGTCTGATATCCATCAACGTTTTCACAATTTTACATCAAATCAAATAACCCTTTACCTTTAGGGAAACAATGGGCTTCTTCCTCTGAAAACGACAAATCTGCATACTTTATTTAGCTTCTGTGATCTCAAATGACCTTTGATCTACACCAAAAACAATACCAAATCTATGAACCAAATATGAAAACTGTCCATCATTGTAATCTTTAGGTATTGTGATAGCAAGCCATTCAGACCCTTGGTCAGGCAAAGTAATGCAGGTGGCAAACTTTTCGGGAGGGGGCAGGTGGCAGAGGAAAGTTTTCTCAGGGGCAAAAAAAAGGAAAAGTGTTGAGAGAAACCTTCAAACTCTCTAAGGGGCGGAAACTTGAAAATTGAAGCCAATTACAAGGTTTTGGCAGCGCAGCCTCTGGTAAAATCAGATAATCTTTGATCCCCCCCCCAAAAAAACATAAAAAACAACAACAAAAAAAAACAAAACAAAAGGGATCTTTCACTCAACTTGAAAAATCTATTTGCCTACGTATGAAGAGCGTCGGTCATTCCGTTTTGAGTTACTGTGTTTACAAGCCATTTGCGGGGTTTTCACAGTTTTTTTCACTAGTGACCTCCAACTGACCCTTGACACCCACCAAAAGGGATAGGTTTTTCTTCACAACATCAAATAAGAAAAATAGCGGTCATTCCTATCTTCAGATACCATGTTTACAAGCTATTTTGAGGTTTTCGTAGACTTAGCATGTGTGATCTCACATGATAGATGACGTCCACCAAAAACAATAGGGTTGTTCTTCTCAACATGAAACATTTTATACCAAATATAAAAGGTATATGTTCATTTCTATCTTGATATTTCATGTTAGCAAGCATTTTTGGGGAACAAAAATTACCTCTACCAAATATGAAATGTGTCGTTCATTCCTTACTCGAAATATCGTGTTTACAAGGTTTTGGGTTTTGACCCCTGGTGACCTCAAATTACCTTTGAACTCCTCCAGTATCAATAAGATTCTTCCTCTCAACATGACAAATCTATGAACTAAATATGAAAAGTGTCCATTCTATCTTGAGACATCGTAGTTACAAGCAAAAGTATCACAAAGTCACATACACATACAAACAAACATACATACACATACAAACAAACATACAAACATACACACACACACATATGCACACGCTACTTCATCATCGCATTGATACCTGTCTTAGGCAAGGTATGAAAAATCGCAACCCCTCAGACAGCCGGAAATGGCATTCCCCGGATTTGTAAGCAGAATTTAAGCAGTCGTTATATTGAGCTCTCTTGTGCGAATGAAAAAGTGCAAAATGATCGACAATTTTCCGAACAAACTGCAGGAGTTATTTGGTGTGAAACATGGTGAGGTCGAGGGATGTCAGAGGAGGGGTGTTATTAAGCAAATGTGACACATAACATAGCTGATTTAAGTTGAAAGACAAGTCACATAACTTCCACAGTAGCAAGCAAGGTGAAAGTTTATCTGAAGAAGCTCAAGATCCTGGAAATTTTCAAAGGAGGATCTTTAATCATTTACGGGATGATGATGTTATCAGAAAATGATTTGAAGACTTCCTCATTTTCAGTGTTAATATTATGTTTTACAATATGGAAGTAGTCCTGACTGAAAAATTTGCATCAATTCAACGGTCGACTAAACTGTTTCAGGTCAAGGAACGTATTTGACCTTTCCTGCCAAAGACACTTTTACCGAGACCTAATCGGGGGTCACACTTAAACGAACTAAATCGATCCCATTTTTCGGGCTTTTGTTAATTTTTTCTCAATCTCTGGTGGAAAAGAACAAAAAATTGCCAACATGTGTAAATATAAGTTGTAACGCAGGACTATGGAAATTAAATATATGCTAATTATTATGGCACGCCAAAAGGTTCACCAAATATGATGATGTTCTAAAATTACACGTTCATATACTAAAATTACACGTTCATGTACCAAAAATATACGATGATGTTCTAACTTCATATGATCATGATGTAAATTTACACCATCATGTACTAAAACCATAAGTTCATCATGTTAAATGTTACGTTGTACATGTAAAATCACACGTTGTACACCTTAAAACACACGTTGTACATGTAAAAACGTAAGTTCATCATGTTATTATTGTCTTTTCCGCACGCCATACAGAGTGAGCCTTTCGGCGTACCAGAAGTCCGTCAAAAGGCTCACCGAATTTGATGTAGTAAAAGTACACGTTCATGTACTAACTGCTTACGATCATGTACAGATTTCATACGTTCGTGTACTGTTTGCTTGAGTTCATGTACTGATTTCATACGATCATGTACTGATTTCTTACGATCATGTACTGACATTTAGTACATGCTCGTATGAAATCAGTACATGAACGTATGAAATCAGTACATGAACGTATGAAATTTGTACATGATCGTAAGCAGTTAGTACATGAACGTGTACTTTTACTACATCAAATTCGGTGAGCCTTTTGGCGGGCTTCTGGTACGCCGAAAAGCTCACTCTGTATGGCGTGCGGAAAAGACAATAATAACATGATGATCTTACGTTTTTACATGTACAACGTGTGTTTTAAGATGTACAACGTGTGATTTTACATGTACAACGTAACATTTAACATGATGAACTTATGGTTTTAGTACATGATGGTGTAAATTTACATCATGATCACATGAAGTTAGTACATCATCGTATATTTTTGGTACATGAACGTGTAATTTTAGTACATGAACGTGTATTTTTAGAACATCATCATATTTGGTGAGCCTTTTGGCGTGCCATAAATTATTTCGTGACGTCAAAACGATACAGAGATCTAATCGGAATACAATGTATGTCAGTGTATGTAGGCCTACGTCAGTGTGACGTCACGAAAAAGTCACTTGGCATATTTTCATAGACATCAGATGAAAATCATATATTTACAGTGGCTGAAAAATTTTGGGCTGTTAACGACCAGAGAAGGAGAAGATTTTAACAAAAAACCGAAAAATGGGATCGTAATCCGATCCAAATTCGTTGCAGTGCGACCTCGGCTTAAAAGAAGCTTTACGTAACCCGTAAATACCTTATTCATTGCCCATCATCACCTTACCACCTTCCATGCACGGCGTGTTGCTCTTTCTGTTGGTGATGTGGGAGATTCTGATGGTATGATATTACCATGTCCATTAAGTCCATGATTGCACTTTTCCTGCCCCGCTATTTTGCGATTTACAAATAAGATACTTACAGAGTTTTCGTCAGTGTTGACTTTTACTACTTTCACTTTGCCTTCATATTGTTCAGCAATCTCTTCCACAACTGGTGATACCATACGACAAGGACCGCACCTGCCAAATATTCAAGAATATATATATATATATATATATATATATATATATATATATATATATATATATATATATATATATATATATATATATATATATATATATATATATATATATATATATATATATATATATATAGGGTCGAATACTGCGTAGCACAGGTAATTAAAGTATGAAGGTAAACAGATTGGAATGATAAAAAGTGCTAAAATTCGGAAGAAAGCTCCGCAACGTTTCGGGTATGTACCCTTCATCAGGCGGCAAAATAATAACTGATCAAAAAAACGATATTCAAAAGAAACAACAAACGCGTGCCGATACAACTCGATCGGCGCGTACAAACAAGCACCTACGTCAACGCGTTGTGTGTCTTGTTATGTCCCTATCAACTCCTTACAATCGTTTCTAAGTCCCTGTAGTGCGGACGCACTGGTAACACACGCACTACCCATGACAACATCCATCCAGCAAGCCAAACCAAAACGCGCCGACGTCAAGCGTACAACCTCTTTACAAAGGGATTGCCAATAATGAAATGTTTGCCTACTTCGCGCCGCAATTTTAAACACAGCTAAACGACGCAACCGTGCAAAACAAGTTAATAGTGATGACGCGATAAAAATAATAATAAATACACGCTAGGCGATTATGATGTCATTATGAACGGACTTTGCAAGGAAAATTGAACACGATCAGTTTAAGTTCAAGTTCGGCAAACAGTCCGTTGTAAAATAATAAACACAGTCTATAACAGTTCGAGTTTGACGTTCAGCCCGTTAGGAGCTAGAGTTCCTAGCCTTACTATCAGTCGATTTTCGGCAGTAAGACGATCACGGTCGGAACCTCTGCATGAGATGGCCGCCGTGACCATCAGATCCTGTATAGAACAGGCCGATGGGGGGTTAAAATGGTTGGCAACCGGGTACCCTGGAAGGTTTTGCCTAATGGATCTCAAGTGTTCAATAACCCGATCAGCTAATCGACGTTTAGTCTCACCCACATACATCATGGCACAGCGCTTACAAACTAGGATATACACTATATTAGTAGACGTACATGTAAAATGATGTTTGACGTCGAAGGAGTTGTTGTTGGGACCTACAACAGACAGAAGTCTGTCTTTGCTAACAAGTTTACAAGTATTACATCTACTACGGTTACGAAACGTCCCTGCCGGATGTAACATAAAGGGTTGGGGATGTGAGGCCCGAACCAAGTGACTTGAGATGTTTTTCTCACTTCTAAAGGCCGTAATAGGCGGTTCAGGAAAATACTCACGGGTAGAGGGTTCTCTTCCTAGAAGTTTAGCGTTTCTGTGGATTGACTCAACAATGGGGCGAACTGAAGGATGATAAGACACCACGAAGGGTATTCTGGAAGTGGATTTGACGATATTAGTCTTGGGGGCCATGATAGTTGCTCTGTCCATCCTTCAACCCTCTAGTGCCTTCATGAGTACCTTACGTGGGTACTGACGTTTCTCGAAAAGGAGATCATATCTTGAGAGACCTGTTTAAAATCCCTATTATCGGAACAAATCCGTCTAGCTCTCAAGAGTTGCGAGTACGGGATAGAGTTGGTACATGACCTAGGGTGGTTGGATAGATAAAGCAAGTAGCTGTGGGAGTCTGTAGGCTTAAAATGGATATTAGGTTTTAGTTTTCTGTCACTAATAGATAGCTCCATATCTAAAAAGACCACTGAGGTGTCAGAAATACAGCTGGTGAACTTTAAAAAGGGGCAAAACGTTTCAACAAAATGTATAAAGTCTTCTAAATCACGACGAGAGCCCGACGCTACCCCAACAATGTCGTCGATGTACCTTTTATAGAGAATGGGTGCACGGCCACTAAAGCTAGAAAACAATTGCTCCTCAAAGTGTCCCATTGTGAGGCAGGCTATGGATGGTCCCATCTTAGTTCCCATGGCTACTCCCCTCACCTGGCGGAAAAAGCGAGCGTTGAACTGAATCAACACTGAGTCAACACTAATTCGGCCAAACGAAGGAAGGCAGTAGTAGGAATTGTGGGATCTTGACGTTGATCCAGGTAATGTCGCATGGCTGTTAGAGCAGCGTGGTGGGGAATTGACGTGTAAAGGCTAGATACATCCATAGTAAATACCAATCGTTCATCGGGACCATCCGGAAATTCAAAATCTTGTATTAATCTAAGAAAATGAGGTGTATCCTGTACAAACGATGGTAACTTGGATACTAATGGAGAGAGAACGGAATCAATGTATTCTGAAATAATAATAGTGGGGCAGCTATGTGAGGAAACGATTGGTCGACCTGGGTTTCCAATTTTGTGAATTTTTGGCAGAAGGTAAAAATTAGAAATCTGAGGGCAAGGGTGAATAAGTGTTTTGGCCGAAGAAGGAAGGTGTCCTTGATTCATAAGGGAGGTGACGGTTTGTTTCACCAAGTTTTGTATTTCATTTGTGGGGTCCCCTGGCAATTCAACATAGGCGGTTTCGTCTGAAAGTTGTTTCTCCGCCTCAGCTGTGTACAAATCCCTCCGCCACACGACAGTGGCCCCTCCCTTATCAGCAGACTTAATGATTAGATTCTTGTTTCTCTTAAGGGACAAAAGAGCCTTTTGTTCGTCTGGGGAAATGTTCCGAAAAGCAGTCGGGGTGAGAGGGAGGAGACGTTTAAGGTCATTATGGATGGACTCAATCACATTATCTAGTACCTTGTTCTCCCCTGGTTTGGGAGTCCAAACAGACTTTTTGTTCTGGAATGATTGAAAAACATCCTCCGAAAGACTGCTTTCTGTTTCATCGGGATTTCCGAAATGAAACCGGAGACGTAGTCTCCTGCAAAAATGCGGACACATCTCTACGAATCGAAAATTCATCAGGGAGGGGATTCAAAGGAACAAAATTCAAACCCTTGGATAATACCGAACGTTCGGGTGAGGTCAATTCTAGGTCTTGAGGAATTGTGACCACTAAACGTGGGTTTTCAGTATTCTCGGTATGTGGCATGGTATCGTAGTTGCGCACTTCGGGTAGCAAAGAGGCTAACTTTTTGGACTTCGAATCCTGTAGAAAATTGTATAATCTACGATTGTAAATGTGAATCAAAAATCGAATTTCACCCGCTTCTTGATGAGAAACCCCAGCCTCTCTTAGTGAATTAGCTAGTAACAGACCCTTTTCTTTCATAACACGGTCAAACGTGTTCTTTTTTTCAACCATGTTACGAACAGTAGAACGCATCAAGTTGAATGAACATGATCGTAAATGACGGGCTGTGTTGTAACGAAAATGTACGTTAGAATAACTCTGAACGTGAAACTTAAGTCTAAAGCCTTGTGGAATAACCTTCCTACGAAGGCAGACGCCTAGAAAGTGAATATGGCTGGCGAATCTAAACCCACGTTTAGTGGTCACAATTCCTCAAGACCTAGAATTGACCTCACCCGAACGTTCGGTATTATCCAAGGGTTTGAATTTTGTTCCTTTGAATCCCCTCCCTGATGAATTTTCGATTCGTAGAGATGTGTCCGCATTTTGCAGGAGACTACGTCTCCGGTTTCATTTCGGAAATCCCGATGAAACAGAAAGCAGTCTTTCGGAGGATGTTTTTCAATCATTCCAGAACAAAAAGTCTGTTTGGACTCCCAAACCAGGGGAGAACAAGGTACTAGATAATGTGATTGAGTCCATCCATAATGACAGCCAAACGTCATCTCCTCCCTCTCACCCCTGACTGCTTTTCGGAACATTTCCCCAGACGAACAAAGGCTCTTTTTGTCCCTTAAGAGAAACAAGAATCTAATCATTAAGTCTGCTGATAAGGAGGGCCACTGTCGTGTGGCGGAGGGATTTGTACACAGCTGAGGCGGAGAAACAACTCAGACGAAACCGCCTATGTTGGAATTGCCAGGGGACCCCACAAATGAAATACAAAACTTGGTGAAACAAACCGTCACCTCCCTTATGAATCAAGGACACCTTCCTTCTTCAGCCAAAACACTTATTCACCCTTGCCCCTCAGATTTCTAATTTTTACCTTCTGCCAAAATTCACAAAATTGGAAACCAGGTCCAATCGTTTCCTCACATAGCTGCCCCACTATTATTATTTCGAATACATTGATCCCGTTCTCTCTCCATTAGTATCCAAGTTACCATCGTTTGTACAGGATACACCTCATTTTCTTAGATTAATACAAGATTTTGAATTTCCGGATGGTCCCGATGAACGATTGGTATTTACTATGGATGTATCTAGCCTTTACACGTCAATTCCACACCACGCCTGCTCTAACAGCCATGCGACATTACCTGGATCAACGTCAAGATCCCACAATTCCTACTACTGCCTTCCTTCGTTTGGCCGAATTAGTGTTGACTCAGAACTGTTCAGTTCAACGCTCGCTTTTTCCGCCAGGTGAGAGTAGCCATGGGAACTAAGATGGGACCATCCATAGCCTGCCTCACAATGGGACACTTTGAGGAGCAATTGTTTTCTAGCTTTAGTGGCCGTGCACCCATTCTCTATAAAAGGTACATCGACGACATTGTTGGGGTAGCGTCGGGCTCTCGTCGTGATTTGAAGACTTTATACATTTGTTGAAACGTTTTGCCCCTTTTTAAAGTTCTGGCTGTATTTCTGACACCTCAGTGATCTTTTTAGATATGGAGCTATCTATTAGTGACAGAAAACTAAAACCTAATATCCATTTTAAGCCTACAGACTCCACAGCTACTTGCTTTATCTATCCAACCACCCTAGGTCATGTACCAACTCTATCGTACTCGCAACTCTTGAGAGCTAGACGCATTTGTTCCGATAAAGGGTTTCTAAACAGGTCTCTCAAGATATGATTTCCTTTTTCGAGAAACGTCAGTACCCACGTAAGGTACTCATGGAAGGCACTAGGGAGGAGTTGAAGGGATGGACAGAGCAACTATCATGGCCCCCAAGACTAATATCGTCAAATCCACTTCCAGAATACCCTTCGTGGTGTCTTATCATCCTTCAGTTCCATTGTTGAGTCAATCCACAGAAACGCTAAACTTCTAGGAAGAGAACCCTCTACCCGTGAGTATTTTCCTGAACCGCCTATTACGGCCTTTAGAAGTGAGAAAAACATCTCAAGTCACTTGCTTCGGGCCTCACATCCCAACCCTTTATGTTACATCCGGCAGGGACGTTTCCTTGTAACCGTAGTAGATGTAATACTTGTAAACTTGTTAGCAAAGACAGACTTCTGTCTGTTGTAGGTCCCAACAACAACTCCTTCGACGTCAAACATCATTTTACATGTACGTCTACTAATATAGTGTATATCCTAGTTTGTAAGCGCTGTGCCATGATGTATGTGGGTGAGACTAAACGTCGATTAGCTGATCAAGGTGCCTGAACACTTGAGATCCATTAGGCAAAACCTTCAGGGTACCCGGTTGCCAACCATTTTAACCCCCATCGGCCTGTTCTATACAGGATAATGGTCACGGCGGCCGTATCTCATGCAGAGGTTCCGACCGTGATCGTCTTACTGCCGAAAATCGACTGATAGTAAGGCTAGGAACTCTGGCTCCTAACGGGCTGAACGTCAAACTCGAACTGTTATAGACTGTGTTTATTATTTTACAACGGACTGTTTGCCGAACTTGAACTTAAACTGATCGTGTTAATTTTCCTTTAAAGTCCGTTCATAATGACATCATAATCGCCTAGCGTGTATTTATTATTACTTTTTAATTTTTATCGCGTCATCACTATTAACTTGTTTTGCACGGTTGCGTCGTTTAGCTGTGTTTAAAATTGCGGCGCGAAGTGAGGCAAACATTTCATTATTGGCAATCCCTTTGTAAAGAGGTTGTACGCTTGACGTCGGCGCGTTTTGGTTTGGCTTGCTGGATGGATGTTGTCATGGTAGTGCGTGTGTTACCAGTGCGTCCGCTACAGGGACGAAACGATTGTAAGGAGTTGATGGGGACATAACAAGACACACAACGTTGACGTAGGTGCTTGGCCTTTGTACGCGCGCCGATCGAGTTGTATCGGCACGCGTTTGTTGTTTCTTTTGAATATCGTTTTTTTGATCAGTTATTATTTTGCCGCCTGATGAAGGGTACATACGAAACGTTGCGGAGCTTTCTTCAAATTTTAGCACTTTTTATCATTCCAATCTGTTTACCTATATATATATATATATATATATATATATATATATATATATATATATATATATATATATATATATATATATATATATATATATATATATATATATATATATATATATATATATATATATATATATATATGCATATATATTACATCAAGGGTTGCTCAAAAATAAAGTTGATATTTGAACGGGGATCATTTCTATACAGAAAAACGAACGCTAAGATGAAAGTGGGGCTATTACTGACGTCAAATTCGATGGATGATAGAGGGACGCCCAACCAGACTTCTTCATAAAACAAAATGCCGTTCCCCTGTTCTCTGCCAGTCTTTTACTTTCGAGAGTCACATTAAACAAGAACGTAGATAGTAGAACTAAAACAATTCATTGTGCTTTCCTCGTCATTTTAAGCATTGTTTTATACAGGGTCTAATCAGTAACATTCATATTCAACACCAATTAAATATAGGCCCTCATACCAATCTTCAAATTGCTGATACCCGGTCTAGGGCAAAGACATTTCTAACATCCTAGAAATTCTTGGGGTTCTGGGGACAATAAATGACCTAATTATGATCCACCCCCAAACAATTAGGGATCTTTTGTTATCCGTACTGCATCTACATAGAAATTGTGAAATTCTTCCAACTTTGCTACTTGAAAAAAACCCTGATGACATTAAATGACATTTGACCTCCACAAAACAATATCGTGTTTCTCAACATGATAGATATATACACCGAACATGAAGAGTGTCGGTCATTCCTTCCCATCTTGAGATATCGTGTATACGAGGTTTCATTGGTTTTGGCCCCTAGTGACCTCATATGACCTTTAAACCCACCAAAAACAACGCCTTTCATAGTCCCAACATGGCAAGTCTATAGACCAAATATGAAAAAGTGTTTGTGCTTCCAATCGAGATAACGTGTTTACACACAATATTCGAGGTTTTCGCAGTTTTACTTTCGGTGACCTAAAATGACCTTTGACCATTACTTTGGACTTTCTGAAACCAGGGATATCCCCGTTTTGCGAGGTATCCCCAGTTCCACTGGAATTTTCACGTGTGTATTCCCGATTGATCCCAGAAACGCACACACACACGCACACACCCACACACACA
Organism: Holothuria scabra; assembly: GCA_037179385.1. Taxonomy (NCBI): domain Eukaryota; kingdom Metazoa; phylum Echinodermata; class Holothuroidea; order Aspidochirotida; family Holothuriidae; genus Holothuria; species Holothuria scabra. The sequence goes on from CM074179.1 coordinate 8,962,438, forward strand.
AAGGCATCACCATTGCGTAGATTCCTTGCCTGCCTACGACAAGGTATAAAAAAAATATTCTGAGAGACTTACCAAGGAGCCCAAAAGTCAACCAGGACGGGTAGGTCGGACTCTAATACATCCTTTTGAAATGAACTATCCGTCACTGGTGTTGTTGCTGATGCATCAGCGGATGAGAACACTGTAGATAAAAAAGTAACCTTCACGTGTCACATAAAGTTGACAGAATAAATCTAAATGCACATATGACGTCGCATAACAAACAGTAGACTATGTTGTCCCTCATGACGTGTACAATTACAAATTATACTAACAAATACAAACAAAACCAAACAATCGAATACACGTACAAGCCTGCTTTACGGCTGGGTGTATTTCTGGTGAGGGACCTATGAACGAGTTAACTTTTTCTCCAAAAGTAACTCAGCGTGATATCAATGGATAATATCTATATATTTCGTATATTTCTTCATGATTAAGCCGTCGGCCTGAGATCGCCACGCTATGCTAAACGGCAAACTATCATAATTGATTGTCTTTAATTCCAAATCACCCTTCCATAAAAAATATTAGCCCAAAGTCTTTCTTCGAGAGGGAACATCTAGAAGGGACAAGGTTGTTATCACACCAGCATTAATCTAAAGTTCTCTTCGAACGTCGAAATATGAAGGTTATGTATTTTAAGTATGACCACATTGCGGAACTTACTGCCCTTTGAAAATGAACTCGTAGGTAGAGTGTGGTACATAAAAGGTGACGTCACCCTGCACGACCTCTTTTACGAATGCGTAGAACTATCGAGGTAACACCTCCATGACAAAACTGATGGGAAGCACCGTCGCAGGTGAGATAGAAATTCTGGCGTACCAAGTTTTGTTTCCCAATTCAACCACCGTTGCACTCATGCCTCTCTCGGTTGGCAAAATGACCGTGGATTCGTGGATTTTAACATCATCTATATTGCAATTGACAATTTTTTTGAAGGCACAAATATAGTATAGCGACATTCTTGGTCCGTTCCTTTCGTTATTCTACCTTATACCTTTTTGACGTTGACTTTGATACCTTGACAGGACAATAACCCATTTGATGGTGATCAGGAGAGGGATTTGAACATGGTAACAACAGCAAATGTATTAAGCCACCAATTCGTCTTTACAATTGTGCAAAATATATCTCCAGCCGGGGATACATTTGCATTGCAAAGAACCTGAAATAGCGGTTTTTTCTCTCTATCCTTAGACATTTCCCTCAAGTCGTGCCCCCATGACACAAGACCCCCATGACACAATGCTCGCTACGCACCTGTCCATCCCCCTAAAAGAAGTCCATCACACAGATTAGTTTTAAAGTCTCTGTGTGTAATCATAATGTAACTCAACGAGTGCATTGTAATCCTTCGCCTACTTTAAGCTTTTAAAGTGTAGTTTTCTTTTACTTTGGTTTTTATCTTGTTGTGGTTCTTTGGTTTATTTTGTTTTATTCTTCAGCGTAACAAATTATATTTTTTATAGTTGTGGCGCTTTATAAATTTTGTAAATAATTAATAAAATATTGATAATTGTCCCCCAATGAGCCCTCAGTCTGGTGCCATCTATTTAATTTCTTAAGAAAGGCATAGGCAAATTTTGTTCAAAATTCCAAATTTTGCTTCAAAATGTAGCGTCTGTGGCACCGATTGCCTTTAAGGTCTCCTTTAAGGACCCCTTCAAAAATTCTCAAAATGGAGTGCGGTATCCCTCAGACTCCTTCACCGGTCGGCATAGACGTATGAGACAGGAGTGGAGGTGTTCAAGTGCTGTGAGCAATAGTTAGTTATTTATCATGCAGAAGATGTTAGGAATAAAATAATTTCCAGTCGCGAGTTGCGAATCCTCAAGCCACATAGGCTAGACAACTTCATCAATTCAGCGGATTTTGAATTTAGTCAAGAGTAGCAATGGAGAAACATTACCACAATATCAATAGCGTTGTCTGGTTCTGGTCCCCCCCCCCCGAGAAGATTAAGTATCATTTAAATTTAATGTGGTAAATTTCTCATAACCTTGGAAGTTGCTGATTTCTTAACTATTGCAAGCAAAAGCTGAAAAAAAAACTGTTTCTAATCTCTTTACAAACATGAAAACGCAATTTTCGGTTATCTGAGGGGTGCCGATTTTTCTAAAATTTCTCTACCCTCCGCATCAACCAGTTGGTAGCCCTTGGGTTAGATAATCTTTTTAAGCAAAAAGAAATTTTTGGGGTCAAAGTATTTACAAATAATTTTCTGATCACTCTGCAGTTTGCCAACTTATTTTGCAAACGACAAACGAAAATAGCGACTACTTGGATTTTATCTATAAATTGGGGAAATGATATTTCTTGCCATCTAAGGGGGTTATTTTTTAAATTTTCTGCAAGCTCCGCGCCGTTCCACGGTGGTCCTCCACTTAGTTTTCGTTCGTGGCAGAATTACGTTTTGAGGGGAAGAAAAAACCTACAAAATGAAATCCTTTTGTTCGCCTATGCCGAGCACTACTGTTCTTTTATTTTAACTCGTAAAAGTATGCAAATTTAAAAACAAAATTTTATTTCGAAAGGTAGTGCACATGGCTTTAGATTGCATGTAAAGACACAAAATTTTCAGGTTTATCTCAATGAACAAACACAATTTAACTTCAACACTGTTCATGTTAAAGTCGAAAATCTTGCACCATTTTGCATCTAGGCTCCTTGGAAAAACCAAAAATTTTCAAAAGGGATGGGGAACTTGGGAGGGGGTTTGCCCCTCTCCTTACTATTCCCCTCACCCAGACCGGCCATCACTCAACATACTGCCTCCCCTTCAGAGAAATTTTTATTCTCTCTCAATTGAAAGGATTTAAACGAGTCAGTGGCGTAGCAACGGAGGGGGGGGGGTTGGGGGTCGTAACCCCCCTAACCCAACCTTACAATTCAAAAAACACCTAAAAAAGCGGTTTTTTTTGTCTCTATTCTTAGATTTTTCCCTCATTTCGTGCCCCACCACTATGACAACAACCCCTCCCCCTGACAGTTCTGGCTAAGTGCCTGAACAGAGTTAAAACCAATGGTTTGAATTAGTGCCAAATCGAAAGTCACTAATTCAACTGGTTTAGAATTAAACTGCATCATATTACATCTTAAGATGCAAAGATTTAAGCGATTTGGAATGAAACCAACGTCTGAGATTGTACGGGATACTTTTAGCCTTTTGAATAAGGTTACTGAAACCCCTATGATGTACTAACACATTGGAATCATCGGCAAATATGCTCAGTGTTTTATTAGGTTAATTAGATTTTGTTTCTTAGATAGAGATTTACGGACCAGTTTACAACCTATTGATTCAACTTTCAAGTCGAGTCCGCCACGGACTTTTTTTCCAGTTGTGGCTCACTGGCTTGTTCTCCCTACTCCAATACTTATGCGGAGCGTCACGCACAACGGCAGTAGGTTGGAAAAGTAACTACCTAACAGTTGTAGGCGTTCCCACGAAGACCACACACACATATATAATTTGTGAAGAAGAAATCTGTGACTGTCAGTGTCGAATGCCTTCTTTTGGTAAGTTTGGGACTACGCACATTTCCACTTTTTTAAAAGAGAAAAAAATAAACTTTATGGTTCCGAGAAGGTTGTGGCTGTTATCAGGACCCTCCCGAAAGTAGGGCCAGATTAGCGCTGTGTGGGGCCCCCGGCACTTCCAACAGCGGGGCCCCTTTTACAAGTTTAACCTCCTTCGCCTGGCCCATCCGCTAACACAAAATGTATTACTATCAACTGATTAAATTTTAGATTTTGACCGCTAACATCTACCGTAATAGTTGCTTTTACACATTTTACCGTGATACATGAACGATGAAAGTTATAGCACTGTGTGTGTACGTCAATTGTACCTGAAAACCAGTGTTGGTCTCTGGCATTCAAGGCCAGAAAAAACAGCCTCGGCTTGAATCGATGGCGTTTGGTTAATTCTAAAAAATATTTTATGTCTCCTTGACTTGACAATCAGAGAGCGCGGGTTGCCGCGGGGAGATCGCCCCAAAAGCACGGGCCCGGCATATGCCGGTTCTGCTATGGGGTTAATCCGGCCCTGCCCGAAAGTCAAAGCCTACGAGGATTCCATTGTCATTCTAGAACATACGAAGATATTTTTCAAAGACACTCCCAAGCATTATAGGAACACAATTGAGTAATCTAAGTAGGAGATAGTTGTCACTCTTTACGTAAATGAAATAACGTTGAAATAACGTTACCAACTTTAGCAGGTCTGGGTGGGCCCCGGTAGTAAAACATGTGAAACAACATGAGAGATAGATTGTGAAATTTATTAAGAATTTCATCAATGCCCAGGGGGTTTAGAATCCCCTAGGGAGCGATTTCCTTTTTGACTTCCACAAACAGAAACAGGGGAAAGAACTGGGGAGCTACTGTACTAGGAACAGTAACAGACAGACTGACATAACTCAAACAGATCTTTACCTTGCAAAATGCTTATTCCTTAATTTCAGAAAAAAATCATGGCTTTTTGCTGATATATCACACTACATTTAATTTTTTTACATCCCGTACATATCAGTACGGATAAGTATTGCATAGGGAGAGCCGTTGACTTTTGAACAGCTCTATTGAACTAAATTGTTCCAATTTGCCCTACTAAAACAAAATATTTGCCCCAATTTGTTAGGTTACATACTGAAGAGGTCGCCCAAATCCCCAGTCCGCAAGGCCATATTTTTTTAAGCTAACATAAGTAAACTACGTTTTAGTTGGATCAAGCTGATAGAATCTACAACATTCTTTTACCTTGGAAAAGTTCAAAAAGGCCTCTCCTATGTCAAGCGGGGGTGTCGATTCTCCCGGCAGGGCAATCGCCCCACCGATGAAATATTCAGGTAGATGTATCATTCCGCCCCCTATTATTTTAAGCGAAGCAGATGAGTAAAATAGGCAGAATAAATAAATTTAAAAAAAAAAAAAAAAAAACAAGCGGGAACAAAATAAAACGGCTGACTTATAAAGACTTCGAGAAAACATCAGTTTTATCCTATTTTGAAGTTATAATACTGCATTTACGATGCGTTTTCTGTATTTTGTGAACATGTGTGTCAATGTTAGTGTGTATGCATGCTAGTTTGTGTGTGTATAGGTGTGCGATTGCGTTCGTGTGGGTGGATTGCTTACCGACAATTCCGATCAAGTATACAATCCAAGGGTGTGGATGTTTTAAAACGTTTGCCCCCAATCAGCAAACCATACCTACGCCCCTGATGTCAGGCTATTCCATGCAGGGACAGCATACAGCACTTAATTAGTTTTATTTGGGTTAATGTTTCCGTCTTTTAGACCCCCCCACCTCCCCCGCAAACGAAATGAATAGATGTATTTGGAATGGGCCAATAATTAAAGCAGCTTATGCTGTTATTTTTACGTTTCCAGTGTTCATCAAATGTATGGGCTGTACTCCATACATATGTAAAAAGCTTTAAAAACTGACGTACTTTAGTCTTTTCTCCGAAAATGAGCAAAATTTCGAAAAAATTCGAAAAGATTTCAACGGTTTCCAAACGCTATTCTGCCTTATTATCTTGCTCTAGCTCCGCCCAATGAATTTGATGCATATTCAGAAGGTCATTTTGAGAAGGAGTCAAGCAAAACGTAAACAAAACAGACAGTGAAATTTCGTTCAATTGATACATACGTTATTCGAACGGCCTTTACGTGTCCAATTTGCACATCGCATCGAACCGGCTGCGCAATTCGTTCGTTTCATTTGTGAACCCAGATTCAGTGACAAATTCCTTTTCACTTGTTTCGGCTCCATCGTTCAGTTTTTAATTTTGTCCCTGATTGTGCTATTTTAATCCGTCCCAAGTTTCAAGATAATGTTCCCTTTCTCTTTGATTTGATGCTGTGGCTTGGCATTCAAAAACAGTCTTTGGGTTACATACGTGTGAAACTAACTGTCATTCTGTATTGGGAACGGTTGTGAAAGGATCTGTAATGCATGTACACAACATGCGTGATACATTGGCAATACGTACATCTTCGTGTCAAAGGGTAGGCATAATTTTACGTCATTCATTTCTTGCATTGTGATTGGTCAATTTGAGATAAGAGCCCGTTGTCTTTGCATAAGAGTTTAGCCGAAAAAAGTAGATGAAGTTTCTGTCTATTGTAATTAGCGCTCTAATTAGTGAAATTTCACCGGAAAAAATCCTTTCGTGAATGATTTCTACCGGGTTGTTATCAAATGGAAGAGCAAGATTGAAGATTAACGATGAAGGTTATTTTTTTCCATCAAACAGCATAAGCTGCTTTAAGTACATCAAGTACTTTGCTTTGATTAGGATACCTTTTTTGAGGCTACTGTCAGCGTCGCTTGTTTTGTATTGATCTAAAAACTGTGGCCATCCTAACACTTTTGATAGAAATTTGAAAAAAACAAACAAACTTAAAAATATCTCACCGAGCATGAAGCAGCACCAAGCCAAAACAAACTTCATTTTTCTGGTTTACGATAGTGCAGATTAAAGACGATGTTTCGTTGTTATTCGTTGAGCGCAGAATGAGAAAATTCGACAACAGACACCTGCTTAAATGAGCTTTTCGGTTGGAGTTTTTCCATTCCCGCCACGGGTTTCTTCGTACCAGCAACTAAATGCAATGCAATGCAATGCACGTAACGTAACAACACCAAGTATACACATCGTAGCCTTAAGCAAGTTGGGTTTTACAACCATAGGCATTTAGGCGCACGTAGAACATAAAGGGAGAACTCTGTTAGTATTGTGGGGGTGCGTTAACGACCCCAGAGAGGGAGGTAGGGTGTGAGAGGGTGATTCTTGTCCAGGAGCGATTTGGGTTCACGAGTGTAAAAATATGCGATTTGGTGAGTACTTTGTATGGTGTTCTTTATGCCCGAGGAATTTTATTGAAACGGAGTAACCCTTTAACATGTGGTACCGGTATGATATGAATATTCAAATCATTCATTGAACGGCGGTCCACTTCATGCCTACGGATGTCAGATTTTGTGGTTCTTAAGCTAGAAAGAATGCATTTCTTACTCGTGATATGTACCGTTCAAACTTAGGACCTTTAGGAATGTATTATATTATACGGTTATAAGCTAGAAAGAATGCATTTCGTATCGAACGAATTGAGTGGGTGGTCAGATTGACATTCATTTAAGGTTAAATAGCTATAGTGTTGTACTCCATTTTGATTTTGTAATCTAATACTTTTTTATTGAGACTCCTGTTGAGTAGTTATAAGTAAATGGCTTAGTATCAGTGGATAACAACTTTTGCTACATTGCTAAATGTATACTTCGTAATAATTAAGTTCCAATCATGGCATTCTTATCACTGTTTGTAGTCTACTGTTCTATAGGATGATCTCAGAGAATCTTTTTGTTTGTCCAGACAAATTAAGTTTATTCATGGGTGTACCTTAACTGGTCTGTGTGACGTGTCTTCATCTGACTTGTTCGAGTCGTGTTACAATATTACTATCAGTGACGTACTAACGATGGGGGATGGGGGTGGGGGGGGATTTGATCCATTCCCGCTCATATGACCAGCCTGGAAAACGAAACATAAAGTGTAAGTTCAAAAACACAAAAATTGTAAAATTTCCTTCATTGTGGGCACGGGGTGATGAGTCTGTCGTCAAATCTTACTGCAACTTTTAAGTTCATTTTGAACTGAAGGAAATACTACCGTTTGCACTTTGCAGTGTCTTCATGCGCTATCACCGAAAACAATCCAGGAATATCTCTCACCGTTACGTCAGAAAAATTATACTACATGTGACATCACAGACTGGCGAGGTAGAAAATCCTGTATTTTGCAGGCTGGTGCTACACCTAGGTTTTCAGAGCCTTATAAACAGCATACACGTCTCTTGAGGTTGCTCCGTCATATGACCCCTATATGAATTCATATTCTTTAGTTCCTACACATACGCAAAATTCTATTCCTCCAAGTTTAATTACAAAAGGGACAAAGGTCCTCTCCTTAGACTTCTTCACAGGCCGGCGATCACTGATACCCTTTTTATTTTGATACCTAAGAATACGCAAACTTTAAAAATATATTGTCCTTCAAAAGTTAGCATACCGTGGTACCAGGTTGCATGTAAGGACAACAATCATTTAAAGAAAAATCAGTTTTGTTCCCATTATCGACCATACATCTGAATTTTGCCCCATTGAGAGGAAACCTTCGAATGTCACTGACTGTGTATTATGTATTTTGTTAACTTTTTCTTAGCCTGGGTGAATGATCATATACACTGTTAAAAATGCCACAGACATGTTGTATATTTGCAGAACAAAAAATAAAGAAATACAAAGCGCATAAGGAAAAAGTGCTGTCAATTTTTTCTGTCAATTTTTTGTAAAAATTGGCAGCACTTTTTCCGTTTTCTTTATGTATTTCTTTAGTTTTGTTCTATAAATCTACAGAAATTTTCAACAGGGTAGCAATTAAATACCAGACATTCACATTGTTGCAGGGAAGGGTATACCCAAACTAAATGAATAGACAAAATCCGATTCATTTCAGGCTACTCGGCCTGTTCGTCTCCTTTCAGTGGTCTATTCACCTCACATGAAGGGTCTCTCTCGGGAAGTAACCCACAAAAAGCTCCCTTGAACGGCAAAGTGTAGCTCAAAGTAGGTCTATACCTCAAGTCTACATTTAAAAAATATAAAGTACAGGAAAAATAAATCCAAACGATTTAACTACCATCTTCGTGGGACATTCTGAGCTGAGATAAAAAAGAAACTCAGTCAACAGGTCAAGCATGACCTTAAAAGCTGTTTCTTCTCCTTGTGCGTATATAGCAGTACACCACCATTAGCAGAACGGCCTTGCCGGGAAAAGTAGTTCCAAAGTACACCGTCAATTTTAGGTCCTTTTAAGTGTGAATTGCTCAAGTTAAGCTAATCAGATGTGGTTGTTTTGTTTTGGATATGAAAGAGGACGTGTTAATGTGTGAGTGTTGCCAAATTGGGAAGAATTGAAGGTGATTTAGACTGTTTAAAAATTTGGTTTTAAAAAGACGTTATTTCCGTCACCTTGCGGATTAATAGGGTAGGGTGTACAGACCCAAAACTTCATCCCCTTGTATCTCAAAATCTATACGGTCATGCTATGGTGAATTTGTGATGCCATGATTGGCCAACTCACTGGCTTTCATGTGAGGGGTAGCTTTAGTGGGGTGTGAACTTTGTCTGGGCCGCGGGGGGCATTTAATGAAGGCAAAATAGTGTGTAAGTCAATGGAGAAATTAATGGTGGTGTGCTCCCATATGAGTGTCTGCTCAGAGTAGCACAACACCATGTTATTGTCGGTGTTTTCGGGAAGACAGAAGGGGGGCCTTACAGCTGAATAGAAATCTGGTCTGGATTCGAAAGGCTTTCTTTCCCTAAGTAAGTCTTCTTAAGCATTAGGAGCGGTTATCATGAATCCATTAAAATTGAAATTTTTTTGCTTTTCTATGAAGGTCACTGCACCGTGCACCAATTTACGATCAGGCGCGGATCCAGGCATTCTAGGAAGGGAGGAAAGGCTGACCATAGAGAAAACAGGGATGTGAAGTTGTTGCAAAACAAGCATCACATTGCACCTCAGTAATCTTGTATAAATATGATATTCTGGTTTATAGCCTTCGTTTTTTATTGAGCCGCTCAGCGCTTCACTTGGAGAAAAAACAAAAGAGAAAAAAATACAAAATAAAAATGATTTTTGGTGACTTTAATTCGTCTTGATATGTTTCACAATATTAATTTTATAAGCGTCACTTTTACTAGCACCATCGGAGTTGCAGCATCAACCCATCTCCTCAGTGTCAATTGAAGGCCACATAACACGGCTCATGAATTATTCTCGTTATTTGACATTAAAGTCTTTACCAAGCCAACTGAAACCTACCAATATCTAGATCGTAATTCCGCACACCCCTTAGCTACCGTCAAAGGCTTTATCAAAGGCGAAGTACTCAGATACGCCCGCCTGTGCAACAATGAAAGTGACTCCCAGGAGAAATGTAACTCCTTACTCAAATGAGGAAATTAAGAGCGCCACCAGCAGAGTGGCTTATGCTGACCGAAAAACCCTCCTAACTGAGAAACCAAAAGTAAAAGTGCCTCCGCTAATTTTTAAACTTGTTTACACCCCGCATGTTAAAACTGCCAACATTAAACGTGCCTTAACAAAAAATTGGCACCTTATCAGCCAAAACCCGCGATTATCCAAACTATTCCCCCAACAACCGATTATTGCCTACAAAAGGCCAAAAAATCTCAAAGATTTCCTTGTTAAATCAAGGTTTACGAGTTCTGGGGAAAATGAACAAGATTCAGACGAAACTTTACTTGATTGCCTATTAGAAGCAATTACAAATATTTAACTCACGCCGCGAACGACGGCTTACTACAGAAGAAGCTGCGCCATTATTATTATTGTTATAACGAGCAGGACAGCAGAAACCGGTCTAGTTTGGTCATAAGAACCAAGAAATTTAATATTTACTCCCGGCCATTATCAAAGGCTACTACAGCTTTCGCATGAAATCACGAACGATGATTTCTGGCTTTTCCTCCAAAAATGTGCTAAGTTCACCGACCGAGTGTAACGTCAGATAGTGGCACCGCCTACCCTTATCAATCAAATAATTTTATAAGCGTCACTTTTACAAGCACCATCGGAGTTCTAGCATCAACCCATCTCTTCAGTCTCAATTGAAGGCAACATAACACGGCGCATGAATTATTCTCGTTATTTGTAGGTTTTAGGAAAGATACAGGTACCATCAGACGTGTCAACGCACTCGGAGGTAAGAATGTATTATCTGAAGTGAAACGATAAATCTTGAAAACATGCCATCATCTTTAGAAAATTATCAATGGACTGGTAATCTCAGCAATAATTTTGAAAGTGCAAAACGCACAGCCAATGAATTCATGGAAAACTTTATTCTTCGGCAAGATCAGTCAAAACTCTAATACAACACTACAGACGGAGGTTTGAACAGTTATATACAAGAGTTTGCATTCACAATTTTTTTACAAGTATAAGGTTGCGCAGCCTGTGATCAGTGGCGGAGGTAGGGGTTTCGGTCAGAGGGGGCAAAAATGGTCTGCAGGGGCGCTTCGAAGGAGTAAATACCCTGATCCTCCGCACGATCGAAGCCACGGCTTTTCAGATTTTCCATTATTTTGATTTTCACCTGGTAGAAGACTACTTTGACATTTCTCCTCAGCAAATTTTTCTATTAAAACATGTTAAAATTTCTATCCATGGGCTTCCGCTGAAGAAAATTCGGGGGAGGGGGACTAAATTCTTGTAGGGGGAAAGCTCCGCGCCACCATGAGTTGGCGCGGAGCGCAAGAAAATTTTAGCCCAAAATGCAGCTCAGATCGATGGAAATGACATTTCTTAAGCCTATTTACCGCATATAAATAGGGAAAACACTGAGTGAACTGTTAAGAAATATTGATGTTAATTTTTCTTCGTCTTTTTCTTTATGTTGTCTTCGTTTTTTCAGGTTTTTTATTTATTTTCCAGGGGAGGGAAAGTCCCCCCCCCCCTTGCCCCTACATGCGGAAGCGCATGTTTCTATCCTTCTCTTCCACATTCTAGTATGAAGGCAGTCATTACATTTTGTGTGTTATTGTCAGGTCTCGATTTAAGATTTTAATTTAATAATGGGCCACTCTTTGAAAGTAAAGATTAAACCTGCTAGAGCAAAATAGCAAGCAATCCTACTGAGGGAAAATGTTATGGAAATTAATCACCGTTAGGTGTACATTTTTGGCACCTGGAAATCAAGATAAGTACACGAAGAAAAATTAAATGAGATAATTTACATCATGCGACCACTCTGAAATAGCCATTTGTTAAGTACATCAAAAGAAATAGCCAAGACAATAGGTCTGCTTGGCTTTCTAGATACCAAATTCATAATAAATAAAAGTCTCCTAAACTTAAGCTTTTTTGATGCAACGTTCTGGCATTTTAGACCTCGGAAGTACAGAAATAAGCATTTTCATAGAATTATTGTGCATTGTCATAAATAGCCATTTATTATGATAATGGTCACTTGAAGGAAAGCAAAATGAAAATTACTCATTACAACTCTGAAATCATTAACACTATTATAACAGTTCTATTTTATTTTAACCTGAATGTTCTCTTCAAATGATCTTGGAAAACGTCTTTTTATTGTCTATGTTGACATTTATCCCCGACAACAAGAGGGCTATTTGCGCTACAATTATTGCTGCGCTTTTTGCAACATCTTTTACCGGCCGGGAGGGTTGATTTAATGTCAGTCTGTGTATTTTGCAAGCTTATAATCACGCTTGGTTTGGAAGCAATGAACTTAGCACAGCGATAACATTCATTAGTGCGTATAAAGCATGAAGATACGATTGCGGCAAAACCTAACCCTATGTTACAGAAGATTACCCTTTTCATCCGAATGAAGTGCAGTTAGTACATTTATCTGTGGCTGTTTGAGCATTTTGTTATCTGGACCTTAAAACAACGCTATTAAATTTTTTCTTTTGCCAAAAATGGTGCAAGAGTAAAGTATGTTGAAAACCCAAAAAGGGCGCCGACAGACAATTTTGGTCCGTCGGGGGCGGGGGGCGACCGCCCCCTTGACCATATGGCAGCTCCGCCACTGCCTGTGATATATTTGTGCCTTGATTGAACCAAAAAAAAACCCTTAACTGATCAGAGTGTAACCTCGTTATTGGTAACAAAGTATTGAAACCTGCCTAGTTGTGCATCTGTGTGGAATTCGTTTATCCGACATTTGTTCATGTGATAAAAACTAACAAACCAGACAGTTTCAGAAATTTTCAGTCAACGGTAATTACCACAAAATTAACGTTTCTTGTAGCTTGGAAGACCTCTTACATGTTTTTTATCCTGGTAAACAATTCTTCATCTGCGAAAACGAGATGTTCGAACAAAAGGTAATTTTATTTCTGTCAAACTCTGTTCGCCCCTCCACAACAAAAGGTAATTAATTCTGTCAAACTCTGTTCGCCCCTTCATGCTCAAGTTCGGTTTCAAATACGGTTGAAATCTGTTTCAAATCTTCTCTTTTAATCGCTCCTCGAGACACACCGAAAATACCTTTGGTATATCCCATACAAAAATCTTCTATAGAATTCTATACAAAAAAATTCCATAGAAAGTGTATAAGAATTTCTAGAGAAATTCCTATAGTCCTAAAAGAAGTTTGGTTTGGTTTTGTTGTTCTTTAGAGCAGCCCTTTAGAAACCCCATAGAAACCGCGTAGAGCTTCTTTAAAAAAATTGGGCCACTTTTTATTTTTTTTTAAAGGTCTAATCCCCTCTTAGGGAGCAGTTCCAATTCTCCTAACCTTCTTACTTTTTTCTTTCACAGAAGGTACAACTTTATTGATAACAAACAAATATACAGACAACAAAACAAATATACAGACAGAAGATAAAGAAGAAAATAAATAAAAATGGGCCACTTTTCTAAAGAAAGGTTTCTACTAACGATTTGGCACATTAAGCACAATGGTCATGAAATTTTGCAACGAAGATGATTTTACTTCTTCCAGTATCCCTTTATGTCTCGGTAAAGACAACCAGGGGCCGACAGCGGAAAGCCGCTTAATTGTTGAAGACATTGTTTGATAACGTAATATGTGAGCAAATGGTATGTGTACCACGTCTGTGTTTCGTTGGTTATAGTGAAATTTGTTATTTCATATTTTTTAAAGAAAAACGCTTTATGCATCTTAATATTCTCTATCTATATTAATGAACTACTTATCTTTTCTGCAAAAACTGTTTTTTGCCAGTATCTGAAAAGTTTAAACCTACTATAAGCATAAATTTACAATTTTTGTGTCAACCAATACCACCAGTAATTCAGTAAATAAAGATGGAATTTCAGGAATTCTTGCTCACTTTAAATATTATTTTGGGCGCGGACCTTTTTATCATTGTAAAAATTATGCTAATTAATATGCAAATTAGGTGTTCCATAGAAAATGTATAAAAACTCTTAACAACCTTTATGCAAGTTCTATAGAAACGTTTCTAAATTTTTCTTAAAAAAAAGTTTGTAAATAATTTCTATAGAGAGTATCCTGTAGAATTAGTCTATAGAGATTGTTCTCGATAGAAACGACCTTTCTATAGAATTCTAAAGGGGCTTCAAATTTCTTTTATAGAGAACAGTAAACATTTCTACAGAAAATCGTTGATTCCACAGAGTTCTTTAGAGCTCTAAAGGCAGTTCTGTAGAATTCTATAGGAAAATTTTGTATGGGATTTTACAATCCCAGCCATGCTGTCATGGACTATATCGAGTGTTTTCATCGAGGCCATGCTTCACCCTTAAAATGTCATCTTGCAAGTCATTGCTAAAATATCTACTCCTTTCCGCTTGGGTCACAAAGGCTGAATACAAAGATTCGTGCAGTGAAGCCTTCCTACTTCGTACATATTTATGTTTTATTCACTTATGTAAAATATTAATTAACCTCTGCTTTTTCAAAAATTGATTCTCCACCTTGTTGTCACTAGCTCTTTAATATTTTGGTAAGCTAAATTAGTTGTTTTAACTTTGAGAAATAATGAAAAAAAAAAAGACAAATACTGAAAAATAAATTGCTGCCTGTGCTTCTTTGAGTTCAGTCAATTAAGGGTTTTGATAATGAACTCATTACAGGAAGAAATTAAGTCAATTGAACCTAAAACGTCGATACAACATCTGTTTCATATATTTAGGAGGGAGAAACATTTTCAAGAACGACCGTCTCGTAACCAGCCTGCTCTGATATACTGAGGGGTGGGGTGGGTGGGTGGGGGTCACTTGCACGGCACACAAACCAGTAAAGAAGGGTTGTTTTAGTCAGTAGAGACTTCATAAAATAAGCAGTTCGCGGGAATCACGTAGGATGATATACCATAACTGTCACAGATAGTCTAACTATGCTAGTGCTAACAGCGTTACCATAAGGGAGAAACTTTAAGACAGTGTAGTGTTACATAGTGTTTTATTTACTTCAAATAATGCTGCTTAAATTTTCTATAAATTCCTGGCTAAGCAAATGTAAAAAAGTGATTATACTAACACAAATTCTGGTTGAAGTAATTACGATTTGAGTAAGTTTAACCAGGAACCTTAACCTGGATTGTGTTGGGGTAAATAAAATCCCGATCCTGTTTAATGTAACCCCAGTGTTTTATGAGTATACATTTCTGAGAACAACACAGGAAGAGTGCAAGGAATTTACCTGACATACATTACGACCCAGCTGGCAGACCCATCAAGGGGTGGTGAAATGATATACCCTAACAACCCTGACCCTGCTCGGGGTTCAGCAACCTACAAGGCCAGATGAAAGCAACTGTTTTCTGGAGAAATTCCAAAATAGTTGAGCTGCGCAAAGCGCGTAGGAAAAATGAGGATTGATGCAACGAATTGAAAAACTTTGGATCGTGTAAAGGAAACGGAAGAACATTCCCTTGTCCATCTTAGTGATGCCAATTTTCCCAATTATATTTTTTGAGCCCCTTCCAAAATGTTCGGGGCCTTTCCATGTGAAGATGTAAACCTTTCAACATTGTTCACAAACTTATCCCGAGGGATGTGATCAGAAGAATCTCTTTGTGTGATTTCTAGTGTGACCAACCCTGTACTTTTTGGCTTTGATGAATATTAAAAATTCATTCAGTACTTAAAAAGTTTTCTTTCAGGCTCAAAACCAAGAATAACATTCGGGTTTGCCTGTCTTTCTTTAACAGTAAATCCAAGACACCAGATTGTGGAATTTTACCTTTTCACTTACTCTTTCCCTCAAGCGAACGCAACATTGAGAAACTTAAAGAATCAATCCTCTCATCCCAAACTACAATTCTTATAGGGGACAAAAATTTTTAATTGGCTCAGCTCTTTGAATGGCAGCTAATTTAAACAATGCAGAGTATCGAAGCTTATATGACACAGCACGAACTGTACTTAGAGTGTTTTGATTATACACATCGAGGTTTTTTCATACTCACCCTGAAGCAATAAACTGAGATTGTGTCTCAATGTGGATGAATTTCACTCAGTTGTGGGCGGGGCTTTAGAAAGAAGGCAAGGAAAATCGGTACTGTTTTGGGTGAGATGATTAGGCCTTTATCGTTTTTATATAACGTGATGTTTGTCTGAATAAACTTTCTTCCAAACAGGGAGAAGGAAAATTGTTATCAATTCAATATCGTTCAATATATCTACACGGAACTCCAATTGGCTAATTGTGAAACTCCTACTTTTATGCAAGAAAATGTTCGGAACTGGTTTTAAACATTGGAAACGACATGTAACTGGAGATAAGGCGTGCAAAGAAAGAAAAAAATTCAATTTTATAAAAAAGATATATGCTAGGTAAAAGACAACTTAACACAAAAGTAGCAGGATACATCTGCCGGTATACAAATTGCAATAAAAGTGTAAATCTACTACAGATACTTTTTAACCCCAAAGTATTGGGTAATGGGAACATTTCATAAGGTGTCCTCCTCTAAGATATTGAGGACAAGCCCCGTTCCCCAGTGGTAGCCACCCTTCTTCCCAACAAAGACTAAAAACTTAGCAGTGTAATTCTTCTAGTAATTTCACTTCATTGATAGAGTTGTTCTGCAACTGATCCGCAATCCTGGACAAAAATACTTTAGACAAACCCCCTCTCCCCCGTTCGATGTTGAAATTCCTAAAATTTGGGAGTATATTTTGTGGAGAAAAAAATTGATTTAGGGGGAGGGGATTTTGGATGACCAACAAATTTGTATATACGCGTCACTGTATTTGGACAAAGGTGTTTCATTATTTTTTGTCTCAGATTTTAGGTTGTAACCAATTTCTGTATGACATGAAAACAAACCTTTAAGGAAAGCATTACATGACTTAAAAGTGCACAATGGCGAACCCATGAGTCGGTCACGTATATCCGTCATTTTTTCCTTAACTAGCTTCAGGTCGAAAGTGCCAGCAAATAAACAACTGCTTTATTGCCAGACGCAACTGTCTTACCAAAGACTTTATAATTAAACGTCAGTGCAGGTTTGTGTAGTTTACTTTCTCTGTGTTTCGGACTGGACGAAGTGAGTAACAAACCGTTCCATTAACGATTCAAAGTATTATGTTAGGAAGGTCTTTTGATTGAACCTAGCTGTGTCATCAAATCAGGGAGCACAAAAAACATCTTGCTGATAATAAAGGCATGTAACATAAGTCATTTTACTGTTGATTAAAATGTGTGTCTAACAGTTCTCACAGACATTGTTTTCTTTCTTTATTAACTGCTATCCTGTCATCTTGTCAACTTTGGACGGGGTGCAGTATATCTAGATCAGAGTTTTGGTAAAAAATTCCTCACATAGGAAATACAGTTATAAGATGTGAGCTAACTTCAAGTAAGAAATTGGTTTCCCTACTCCATTGCCATATAACGGCGATCACGGGTCGGGATGTGACAGGGACATGTCCCCCCAATTATTTTTGTGTGGGGACATCATATCAAGTACCCCAAATATTTGGAGCATGAAGACAACATTTTTTTTCGTTATAATAGTCCATATATTTGGAAATTGTTGTGACGAGAAGGTTTTTGATTTCTGGAGCATTTTGGGTTAACTTACAAGATTGCCGCTATCTGAGAGAGATTTTCTCCACAGTAACATTTGGTTTGAACTGTTGAGATTCAGACATGTTGCTTGAACAAAAGTATAGTTATCACAAACATTCTAATGAGTAGTCTGCACAGACGTTATTCCATTGAAACACAATATTGAATCGATAAAAGTTTTCTTTCTGCTGACGTTTGGAAAATTCACTATTCTGACACAACATCACATTGTGCATAAAATATTAGTGTCTCAAAAGTAAGTTCAGGGTAGTGAAGGGGATTTTCTCCCCAATTCCAGCGCTTTGGTTTTTCATTCAAGTATATTTTTAAACAACTCATCGTTCGTTATCATCAAAGTCAAAAGGCCCAGGGTAGCTAACATAACTGTGGGTGGCGAGCTAATTCACCGATTACGTATTTTCCTATCCATTTTTTAAAATCTTGACATGAACCACATATTTCAGGTAGTTTTGAATCAGAGCTTCAATTTTACGAAGAGCTTCGCGTGTCCAAATTGTTTCTTTCCGGGTTTTTTTTTACAAGACTTCTCGAAGAGTTTCGGATCGCAGGATCCTTGGACCCTTAAAAGAATAGCTGCGCCTCTTTAAGTGCATCCTACCTTGGCCCCTTGCTGATGCTGTCAGTTGGATTTTACTATATGGTAAAAGAATATCTTGCAAAATGTCGATATTATTCGGAGGTACATATGACTCATAGTCGAGTTTTACCAACAATATGCTTAATAAGCATTAACTTTTAGCAGTAAAATTCTTCAGTCAATGGTAGGAAAACGTTTCCGTGCATCACCACCGTGGGTTTCATGAAGTAGCCTCTTCAGTACTTGACTAACATGCCTAACGTGATGGCTGGGATACTTGGTTTTTAAACTACAACCATAAATTTTCTCCTCCTCATGAAAAATGGTTGAAAATTAATATACTTTAACAATATCCGTCTATAATGAAGGTAATCTCTGAAATTCCGTGTCCTGCTGGGAACTCCGTGTTGTATTGCGAAAGGGGATGAACATTTTCACAAGAACAGAAAATTTTTTTCGGACGCTTCGCGCGCATGGGCAAACCCTACACATCGACATTGCTAGGCTTTGACAGGCTTGAAATAATATGTAATTTGTAAGGACATAGTGTCGCTGTACGTAGTATACACATTTAACCGAGTACTACACACTTCGCCGGTGATCCTTCCTTATATTAGAGTTCTTAGTTACCTGTCGTTCGTAGAAACTTCACCCCGCAAATCTCTGAAACAAATTGCCATCCTCTCCCATTGTTCATGCAAATCATTACGCACAACGAGAAAAATTCAATTTTTTATCATCATCTGAAGTATGACTTGGTTTTCTTCCTGAAAAATTGAAACAAACGTCATCAGATGTGATATTTTGACTTCTACGTTCACTAACGTATGAAAGGTTTCGTTTAATGGTATTATTATGCAGTGGCAGATGACCATTGTAAATGCGGAGTAAGCTAGACATTTATTATGAAAATCATTAAAAAGTGGAAACTGCTTATCCTCACCATAAAACCATCACCACTATTGTAAAATGATTCGCATGAGAAACATTATAGGGGAAGCTATTGGTTTAGTCAAGGGTGTGGGTGGAGGGTCGCGGTTGAACCCCCCCCCAAACAAAAACCTAATAAAAAAAACACAAATGTCTTGCGAAAAATATAATATGTATAACAATGAGTTTATGTCAAGACCATATCGGGACCATGCATATCTGCACCAAAATAAATTAGTTATTAGTGCACTACCTTTGTGTAATGCGTATCAGAAGTCTTGCTTAGCACCTTTTTCTAAAGTCCTTCCGACCCTCTGGCAAAGGGCCGTTCGGCGAAACCAAACTTTAAGTGCTTCCCGAAGAAGCTTTTACGTCTACTGAGGGACAACACTTGACCAACCTTACGGCCTTCAGAACATTTACATTATTGGATTGTCATGCATGAATCCATTCTAGACTTTCTTAGCCATTACAATGTAAGGACTATCTCAGCATCTCTAACAAAGTCTAATGTTCATTGTACTAAATTGACTACGCAATTTTGTTAAATAACTTAATGGTAAAAAGCAGTACTGCTTTGAAATTCCTACTTTAAAATGTTAACACTGCATTTTGGGTTAAAATTACGTATGGGACAATATTCCAACAATTTTTTTTTGTAAATTTGCACATTGTTTTCTTTATCAAAAAAAGAAAAGAAAAGAATATCCGGGCTCTAAATTCCCGACGACGCCCACATTGGAAAAAACATTGCATAAATTAGTAGAATATGGCTGAATATGAGAAAATTCGTTTGAATGTTATGATTTTGGTTTGCTGATACTTATTTAGCTTCCAATGAAGGCCTTTGTGTAGGACAGGTGCAAATTAAACCAAAAACTATTAATTCGACGTGAAAAACTATAATTTTGTGTGTAGTATTCTGTTTATGAAGTTATATCAGATTTAATATGTCCATATAAAAGTTTATATATATATTTGGCAAGATATTTGAATAACTTTCCTCTAGCTTGTTCTGGCTATATAACTTTGTATGTATATCTGCCTTCAGCATTCATTCCTTTAAAAATGGCTTGATACCAAACTTTTTATTTATTATTCTTTTATGAACAGATATCCAGCTTGATATGGCCATATCAAATTTTATATGTATATCGGTGGGGTATTTTGAAAAGTTGTTTCTTGCTTGATAGGGCCATACAAAACCTGAAATGAATATCTGATATGGTCGTTATATAAAACAGTAGTGGCTTTGTAGTGTTAATTATTTATCAAGATATATCTGAATTTTATGGTCCATGCTTTATAGAGCCTAACATGTTTATCTGCCTAATACATTCATCACTTTATAGACGAATCCAGACAGCAAGTGATGGTCTGAGTTCAGTCGGCCATAACTGGGGTCCCTTACCTTTAAATCTGTCGATTTCCTTGCTTACCTCTTACTTGGACGGTTGTACACTCATTTGTATCTTAAATTTTCCAAGTTCACTAAATATAAGGGTTTGGAACTCATGTAAGCAACAAATAAAGACGTTTTAGGCTAATGGACCCCACTAATGGCGGCCTACAGTCACTCAAAACAAGCGCTTATCGGATTCTTCTATATATGGCTTGATATGGCCATGTCAAAGTTTATTTGTATATCTGGAATAATGTTTCATTTAAATATATCTGGGTTGATAAAAGTACCAACTTTATATGGTACTTTTTCATCAAAAATAATATATATATATATATATACATATATATATATATATATATATATATATATATATATATATATATATATATATATATACATTTATATACATGACGTCATGAAAAGTTACCTAAGTTAATACATGGCCCTTTAGATCCTGGGATTAAGACAATGTCATCATGGGCCCGTTGTCACCCCCATCCTCAGTGATTAATTTTCCGAACAGATTAAATAGATTAATTTTCCGAACCAGTCCTTTAAGAATAAGGCAAACATCATACGTTTGTCCAGGTTTGCAGGGTTATCATGTCTAGAAAACGGTTAGCTATTGCTAGAGCCTGCCCGGTACTAGCTTGTAGAATGGGAGGCCATTATATTCTCAAACATAACCTAAGGCGCTGGCGCTGCCAACCAATAAATTCAAAACTGGGCTGTTAAACTTCGCCTAACCTACCCTAACCTAAACCAGGGCGTTGTTAACTTTAGTGAAGGGTGAGAGAGATACGCGGAGCGCGACCATCGGTTCGCGAGGAGCGTCACACCAGGGGAAATTTCCCTAAAACACCCCTAGATTGCAGGAAATGACAAACCCTGTGCCTCATTACTGCATGCTCAGAAAGCCACATTTTTCTTGTCCTGAAAACTTTTAAGGAGACAACTTGTCCACAATATATATAAAAAGGAAAAACTGGAAGCTCTAAGGCCTACCGGTATGTAATGCTGACAGCCTTAAATCGAATATAAATATAATGGTTGTGGAAAGAAAACAAACGCAAATTGTGATAATTAAATGAGGGAATATTTCGTTCATGAGGCTATGATTAGGTCACTATTTATTAGCAACGTATTATCTAATAGTGCATCAAGTTGATGAACATAACATCAGCTCGACAAAACGTAGGGAACTAGTTCGATGATTGTATCCTATGCTCCGGTGTTATAGCCTGTCACGGTTGCACAGTATACGCTGAAATGATCAAAATACCCTGCACGTGTACCAGAGAACATTCACGCTGCTACAGAGAGGGCATTTCTGCGGAACGCTAGTCAAGAGCGCTTCATGCTGCAGTGACACAGATGAGATCTGTCGAAATACGGTGCATGGAAATGCGAATTATACATGAGAAATGTCTCACGTTTAAAATTAAAGAAATTGGAAAAGGAAGTATTCTTCCGCCAACTTGAAATTTCCCCAAATTCAGCAAATTTCCCCAAAATATTTTCCGGGGGGGGGGGCAGCTCGCCCTCCCCTGCCCCCATCCCATTGGCTACGCCACTGCAATATTGTACACAAGGGCCGACGTGCGACTATGTGAACATAGCTCAATCGGTAACGCCCATAATCTGATGACATATTGGCCGACAGTTATTTACATTTTTCAAATCTTGTTGTTTTGGCCAAGGAGTTGCAGCTCCCTGTTGTGGCGAAATCTAGGTGGCAGCAATCTTAGTAGATACCCTAATATCATACGAGGTTCGTGTATCTGGATTTGTGCTGTGATCGAAGGAAAGGATGGGCCTGAAATAGCCCCATTGAATATTCTAGTAGATAAGCAGAAGGCTTATTTTAATGTATTTGTTATTGTCGTGTGACGAAAAGTGGCATGAGGGCTGAAGCCGTAAAAGCTCCAGCCCCCTTCGATCTGCGCTTAGGTTATTTAAAGAGGAGCGTGTATGTTTTGAAAGCTCACCATCACCTCTAGTTGGTAGCGTATTTAGCATGAAAATCAGTTTTAAATCTTCCCTTATATTTTAGAAGATGCTAGCCCAGGCTACACAAAACGTTTTTAAAACGTGTCAGCTGAGTTATAAACTCCTAGGTTGCTTATCAAAACTAAGTACAGACAATAAAGATACTGCGTACATGTTTGAGGATTTGTAACCTGCACTTTAAAACAACAATGTTAAATCATGTCATTTTGACGCAATGCTTACAGTGGTGCAAGATTATATCATCCAAAGGACGCCGACATGCGATTTTAGCGACTTTTAGATTCAGGACGGTAGAGCAACAGGACGGTGAGTTTCCCATATAACGCAGACGGTGTTACCTCTTGACTGTTAACAGTTTAAGGTGTTTCTGGTTTTGAAGACGAAGCTATTAGGGGCATGACCAGGACATGCACAACCCTGTTTCTAAACGGAACGTTAAATCGGCAGACGACCGTTCTGGAAACCAACAGGACGTTCGCTTCTGTTCATGCGCAGTCTAGTCTTTTTGCTGCGAGTTCCGTTCCCTTTGCTTATCGAAAAGTCCTTTATGTTCATTGGGGCGGTTGGTTCTTCCTTGACCATTTGGACGTTGTGCCACTGAACCTAAGGCTACCAGTTTCAAGTACTGTATTCACAGCACTATATTCTTAATTAAATGGTGCGATTACTGCACTATTTGAAAGAGGACACCGTTTTGAACAGGAGAGGACGAGCACCAAACTTCCCACAGTGATATTATCTCCAATTCTACGAATGATCTGAATGTTCTTAGTTCATCTTTTATAGGTTAAACATGATCCCCATCAAGAAATATATAACAAAATATATATTCCTGGCTCAAATGGTCGTCGACCCCGGGAGGTCAGAGAAGACATGACCCATGCTTTTAATTTGAGGACATACAAAAAACGTCCCCTCCGCCACTTTTAGTGAAACAAAGCAAATTATAGCACCATTTTGCATTTTAGTTGTTGAGGACAACAAACTAATTTCCCTTAACCCCAGCACCCTGTCCAGGCAGGGGTCAAGTATGGAGTTCCCTTTCACCATGGCTTTGCCCTTGTATTTTTTCTAAGAAAGCTCTGACCAATTCTAAATTTGTAATTTAAAAGTTTGCAAATTTTTATGGGAGTGAGAATTTAATAGCAAGCACATCGACAGCTGAAAGGAATTTCACTCTCACCCCAACTGCAATGTCTCAATTTCTCTATAACTCTACAGAATTTCTGACTTGGCGCAGCTCTTTGATTGACAGCAAGTTGAAAAACGAGAAGTACTCTACACCATTGTGTCTGAGTGGCTGAGGATGAGTTTTAGTAGCTTGTCTCACTATGGGAGACTATGTGGAGCAGCTGTTTTCTTAAGTGGCAGTGCATTCATCTTCAACGAAAGAAACATCGATAAAAATATTGGGGTAACTCTATACAAATTTTGTTGGAACTTTTCCCTTATTTTTTAAATCTGCCTTATTTTTAAATCACAGACTGTATTTCTGACACCTATATGTGACAGAAAACTCAAAACTTCTATCCATTTTAAACCTACCTTTTTGCTGTGCTTCACGGAGTTACTTGTTCTATTTCCGAAGTAGGCACATGAACCCAATTTGTAAACGGCCCTGCAATACACGCTCGCCAGTCGGTCAAGTTGTGTGGGCAAGCGTTTGTTGTTTCATTTGTATAGTGTTTTTCGATCAGTGGCTATTTTTTTTATGAAGAGTACTTGCCCGAAATGGTGAGGAGCTTTCTCCCTTATTTGGCACTACAGTACTGTATTTATTACTTGTTTTAAGATATTTATTTTACAAGTGACGCACAGCAATTGTGTTTTGAAAGACTGTTAGATTTAGATCTTTCCATTAATAGGATGAGCACAAACTTAATCCGATCGATTTCCGCTCATTTTCTTTATCGACACGTCCAGGTAAACATGTATGTTTTGTTTATATGGGGGACATGATACCAGAGTGCTATATTTTGGCCTCCGAAATGATGTTGGCTTCAAAAGGTAAAGTGCAACTGTCATACGCCGAATCGCAGTGGCAGTTCTTGGATTCGCAGCTATTTTCCTTCACGCGTCAGAGGCGAAATGAAAGCAGACGGAAATAGACCAAATGGAGAAGAAGGCAAAAAATGGGTAACGATAAAAACAATGAGAAATTTAAGGAATAACTCGTTACAAGGTATTATGCATCAATTGAGCCTATACTTAAGTAATCTACATATTCAGGTAAAACTGTTACTGAAGCTTTTTCCAAAGACTCAGCTATAATGTAACTTTGAAAGGATATTAAGTGCTTTCATGACGTCACAAGTCGCGCCCTTTTTGAAAGGGCAAAAGTGAGTGTACGCATTTTGTAAAGCTAGCTGAGGAGCAGCTGATTATCTGTGTGTAAACTATTGATCTTCTGTTTGTACAAACAAGTATTGAATTGGGTATAACGTAAATTTTCTAATGGTACTGTTAACTTTCAAATTTTCATCCAAAGAGACCAGAACAAATTACGTGCAAACAAGTATTTCCAGCCTGTCGTAAAAGGCGACCAAATTTATACTTTGAACTTTTTATTGAGTTGACTGACACTACATAACACATTTGTGTTGGCGTGTCGTTCAATCGCATCTAACTGACTGACTGACTGACTGACTGACTGAATTATTGACTGACTGGCTAACTTGTTCCTCGTTCAGTCAGGGAGCTCTCAAAATAACAGCTCCCTGGTTCAATGTTGACTCAGTGTTCTTGGAACAAAAATTGAAAGTCTGCATATTACCAAAGTGCATTACCGTTATAGGCGTACAGGAGCAGTTCAGTTGGGGAGGGGGTATCCACCCTAAAAATGTAATCCTGCGTAGGGCCGCCATCGGTTGGCGAGGAGCGTGCAGGCAATTTTGAAAAAATCACAACCCCTTAAGCAACCGAAACTGGCTTTGACCAAGCCTTAAAGAAGACTTTAGGCAGTTGGAATTTTGAGCTTTCTTCTTCAATAAGGTTCTGTTTAAATCAATAAAGACTGAACAGGGTGTCTATGTTTCATGTGAAGAACTAAGGAACCAAGTCGAGTCGTCATTTTCCTATATTGCACCTGTTCTGGGGGATAAGGGGAGGGTGTCACTAAGAAGTAAGACACACCCCACTAGGTGACTTTTGTTTCTGGCACTGGATGAACCTGTACATCCTTAGGTCTTGAAGTGAAATCCAACAATTTTAAAGCACCAAAAACCTTTTCCCGAAAATTGTTATAAACGGTAGGCCTAGGAGCTTTCTGTGTAATTAAAGACATGGAATATCACTTTTTTAACTGTCTGCTAAATTTTCTCAAGCCCTGTTCAAATTTCAGATTCTGAAAAAGTTCGGAGAGGGGTGGTCGTTTTTCCCCCGCTCCCTCCCTCCGCTTCTTGCGGCAATGTGTTTAATGGGAGATGTTCGTGCAAAAGACATTCCATACAGTTTTGAAGATAATTTAGGGGATTTTATGACATATGTGGGCCTTAGCTCTACGACAAGATTTTCTGGCTACATGTCGTTGCTCAAAGTGTAAAAGTTTAATCCGACAAGTGTACTGTTTTCACAGTCAGGTTCAAAGTTTAATTTCAGCTCTAATCATGCGAACCATACAAAAGAAGGAGAAGCAAGCAGAACATCTTTGGTAAAAGAGTTACATACTTGTGATCAGCTTTGAGTTTTGTCCATTCTCACTGTTACGTCCTTCCAAAGGTAAGTAAAAGCATGACCTTACCCCGTTGAAGAAATTCTACCTAGACAAATCGATTTCAAAATGTGCAGAAGAAAAATCCCTATCAGGAGGTGAAAGGAATGTTAATAGCTTATATCATTCGGAAGTTTCTTATATTCACAGTACTACTTTTATTAAATTATGCATGACATCATTGGATTCACGGTTATTTGACTTTGCATTTCATTTATTGTAATTTTAATGCGACTGAAGACATTATACAGCAACTATGTTTGCTATATCCCACAAATGATGAAGGATAATGCAAGAAGTACGAAAGTACGGATTAAAACATTCCAACAGTATCATGTTTAAATGGAGGACAAACGGAACCTGCGATGATGGAGAAACAAGAAAAGGAATATGGAGGATGTGCCAACATTACATAGTTTTATGTTGTTTTGTTGAAAGGTGGATTTTTTAACAAAAAAAAAAAACAATCTTTAAAATAAGGTATATTGGTTAGGAAAGTGGTATTTGCAGGCGGTTTGAATGTTCGTGGTCCGAAATTACTTTTTTCTAAAGTCCTCTCGACCCTCTGGCAAAGGGCCATTCGACGAAACCAAAGTTTAAACTTTTTCCCAAAGAAGCTACACGCCCAGTGAAGGGCAACACTTGACCAAACTCGCTGTCCTCATATCATTTACATCATTGTTCTGTCATGTATGGCTCCATCCTAGACTGACTGAAAAGAACAGAGGCCACACATCATCTTAGCCAGAAAACAAAGAGGATCAAGTCGTTCTTATACGATCCAAGTGAACAACCTTCAAAATATGCCTTCAATGCAATCAACTCTTACCCAAAACCCAATATATGTAGTAATTTACGAAAATTCTCCATCACAGCTTTTTGATCAACAATTTAATAATGCAGAATAGGCCTACTGTATCTCATATCAGTTAACTTGTATTCTACTCATACTTTAATTACACATTGGAGCTTAGTGCTCACCCTCAAGCAATGAACCGAAAATGTGTCTAGATGAGCATGAATTTTTGACAGATGTGGGAGGGAATTAAGTGAGTAGGTAAGGGGAATTAAAACTGTTTAGGTAAGAGAATTAGGGCTTTAATGAAATAACTGGATGGTAATAAACAACTTGTACGTTGAACACACAACTTGTGATCAAAAGATAGCAAGTTAAGTTTACTAATTTATTAGCATACTCCGATGATTTCACTTTTCCCAATCGTATGTTGATTTGACATACAACCAGCATTCATATTACTTTCTAAATATGTCTACTTCATCTCCCATCGAAATCTATATACTGTAAATTAAATAGACATACAAATGATCTAACTGACTAACTAATTAACCATCAAATTAACGAACTAACCTTGCAAACACAAAGAGATGGGAGTTAAGAGGGACTGTATCCAGATAGACCAGTTCTCTTACATCCACAGGTGAAGTTGACTTTTGGAACCAATCTCTGACACTAATTGCTTGTATCTTACTCCCCCCCCCCAAACTAGTACTACTGACGTCATGAATAAATTTAAATCTGCATGAGTTATGAGACACTCTTAACCTTCTCCGACAACATTGAAAAATGCACGAAGAGCAGAGGTTGTTCATAGGCTCGGGGTGGAGGGGTGGATCCCCCTGGGGAAAAAAAACAACGATTCTCCTAGAGTGACTTCGGGCCTGGCTGGCCAGTTGTAAATTGGTTTCTTTTACATTTGACTATCCTCAATCCATGATTCATGATGGTGTTAGCAGGGAGCTAGAAGCTCCCTGGTGTTAGTATCTCGTAGAGACTGTTATCAATATTGGGAAATCAAACTTTATAAACAGCTGGGTAGGCCAGAATTATTTTATCTAGCCAATGTAAATAGACAAACTCTAATTAGGCAAATGCTCCACCGTAGCTCCTATTCATTACAGTGCTCAGTCCGTATTTTTACGCCCAAATAACAAAGTTATGTGTGACAAAGGTTTAGGTGAATGCAAAGCACTGAAAATGCTACTCACGGTCTTTGACAGTTGTCAAAATTAATTGAGCTAGCAAGTCGATAATATATATATATATATGTATATATATATATATACATATATA
This sequence comes from Holothuria scabra, assembly GCA_037179385.1. NCBI lineage: Eukaryota > Metazoa > Echinodermata > Holothuroidea > Aspidochirotida > Holothuriidae > Holothuria > Holothuria scabra. The sequence continues at coordinate 8,990,858 of CM074179.1, forward strand.
TATATATATATATACATATATATATATATATATATATATATATATATATATATATATATATATATATAACGCTAATTCCCACCTTAAGGGAAAATTGTTATATCTGCGCGTACATAGGGCGAAAAAATAACAATAAAATACAAAAGGAAAAGTATTCGCCCTAACGTCTAAAAATAAAAACAACGTTATTTCAATGGCCAGCCATCCGTTCGTGTTAACAGCTAGGTGTCCGTAAATTTGACAACTTTGAAGTAATTGTATCTTCCTCGTAAATTTAGGAGGGCGCCCTTGTCCGTTTACGTATTCCTATAGAAAAAGTGTGTAGAAACGTTACGGCGAAACTTATATTTCGCCCCCAAAAAATTTTCCCCTTAAGGTCGACTTTTCAACAACAACTTTCCCCCTAAGTGCCGAATTAGTGAAATATATATATATATATATATATATATATATATATATATATATATATACAAAATAATGTATTTACGCAAGCATAATTTTCTCACTACTCTGAGTTTCACGCCTCTCCGGCGATCATCAGGTGAGATAACTGTCCCAAGCCAAGCCTATACCACTACCAGTACGTATTATTTCTTTCTAGCACGGCTCAGTGGTCGCGGCCTATGCCTACACGTAATGATGAGTTCAGCTCTTTTGTTCCAAAACAACAAAAGAGCTGAACTCATCATTACGTGTAGGCATATATATATATATATATATATATATATATATATATATATATATATATATATATATATCATCATATCTTTTGGTGCAAGTCGAAATTAGTGTGTTCAAGTGTGTGACAAGTCTCCAGTCAATTTTTACGTCTTTTGACCCCAGTCTGAAGGAAGTATCAGATCTTCGAAACTTCGAACTCGAGTCCAATTGGAAGATCTGATTCTGTAACAAAAGCAATTTAAACCAGATATACCAGAACAAATATCGTAATAATAAAACAACACAAAACAGTAAGAAGGTACCAACTAAATTTTCCCCTTTCATTGTACTTTCACACCCCGTGAACATACCCATTCACATTGTAAAACGAATACTTTGTTTGTTTTCCAAAACATTGTGTGAAGAGTAATCAGCGCTAGATTATATTGTTATTCACAGTTCTGTACAACATTTGTAATTTGACATGAAATTAACAAAATGCGACCCGTGGTCACGGTGTCGTGGTGATTGGTTCCAGTTTAGTGCCGGATGTATAGCCTTACATTTGTGTGATATTTTTAATCTGGCAAACATTTAGAAAGTAGTAATTAAAACAAAATTAACATATCGTCTAACCTAGGGGAACCCTCCAATGTTTTTTTTAATCTAGTAAACGATGAGAAGTTAAAATGGTAACCTGGAAGAGAAGGTCAATGTTCTGGCTGCCTCTTAAATATATGAAAATGATTATAAAATTCCATTTTTAAATTCGTTTTCTTTGTGTAAGGTAATTATTTTTAATTTGTTAGAAATTTTAATGCTATTTTTTAATGTTAACAATATGGGAAGATTGTATGTGACAGGCCAAAATAATGCTATTATGCGGAAGACAATGATATGGGGTCATTGTACTTAGTCTTCAGTATGTTTCATGAATGTAATGAAAACATTTGTCGTTTTTGGAAACGCTCTTTTCAGGTCAGCTGTTCGCCTTTTGGAAAAGGTTTCTTAAATAAGCATGAACTTGTGCTGAAATCCAAAGTTGTGATTATCTTCAACTACACTACAGTATGGTCTTCAAATGGGAGGTTGCTGAAACAATGTGTTTTCATGAATCCTTTCACGATACATTCAAAAGAATTTATGTTGGAGCATTCTGGTGAAATTTTCGTTATTTCCCATGTTCGGTTCTCTTTTTTGTGATCAAAGTTGATACATTTTCTAAAAAAGCGTGAACTTGAAGCAAGGAGCTGTGACATCATGGATTCACATTGTTAGCCAACGTTCCCCACACCTTATTTTTCATTCTATCATTTTGATTTTGGATTGATAAGAAACGATATCTTGCAATTAACCCTAAAGTCATACAAAAACTTTAACACTCAATTGAAAGTATGGCATCAATACATCAAAGTTCCTTTCCATAAAATTGGTGGGAAATAATAAATAAAACAAAACATTAGCCAACAATGTGAATCCATTTCAACGTGCTTGCTAGCTTCAAGTTCATAATCTGTGGAAAATATGTCACATAAACCTGCCAACATCTCGAGAATCGAAAAGGGAAAATGACTAAAAGTTCCATCAGAATGCTTCAATGTGTTTCTCTCTAACATATAGAAAATAAATTCTGTCATGGAAAATTCTTTCAGTGACGTTTTTAAAATATGAAATTTCATTAATTCTTCTTATGATAGTAATGCAGATGAAATCTAGAGACTCTGTAAGATGTTTGCATAAGAGACTATAATAAAGAAAATTCGTTGCTAAATTCAAATTTTAAGCTATACTGTTATCCTAAATCACAAATGAAAAATTTGAAAGGCGTCACAAGCCAAGCCCTCTTTCTTTACTGCCGGGCAAAAACTGTAGTGTATTACCAGGGAGTTGCTGGAACAAATAGTTCAATTATGACTGAAGAGTAACACAAATGGATTTTATTATTGACTTCCGCTTTCCAATCAAAATATGTTAGCATTACGACAGTATACCTACCTGTAGGCAGATATTGATTTAGTTAAGTATCAAAGAGGTTTAAGATTATTCTTTTCTTTTTTTTTGAAATTATTCTTTTTTCACATTATCTTTAAAGGGTCTATAGATTTGCACACTGTGCTCATTGCACGCAGTTATGTGCAGTGTGCTGAAGACTCAGTAATTAGGGTTCGGAATTAATTTTCTTTTAATTATGATGTTGTTACTTTTATAACCTGTTTCAATAGTGAAGAAAAATGTCCTTAATACCCAGATTTTAATTTGCGTAGAAGACTTTTATTGATAGCTCGTGAGAGTTTTGTGACAGTTATTTTCTTCCTCAATGTTCAGTGGGTTCATAGGGAGTAAATCACGTTCTCCCTATTCATGGTCAAAGCATGCTGCATGGTACATTGTCACTACCGCACACGTGAGAAAAAGCGCACCAAGAAAGCCGTCTGCTATGGTTTTGTGTTAAAGTTTGGACTTGCTCAAGTTAATCGACTGATTTTTCTAGAAAGCTGAGATATTTTCGAAATAATGTAAGGTGAGGTCAAAATCACTACATGTATTGGAAGGATATGATACTGTTTCCCATCCAAAATGAACTTTTGTTTAAAATATTACAGAGTCGTCGTCAAATCAGGGGATTTATAGCTTTATCCTTTTTGTCCCAGTCAACCCACGGATAGGACGTACACGTCCCATGCTCTGTCTTTGAATAAAGGGAGTCCGTGGAGTAAATACATGTCTTAATTTGAGTTCACAATGAATCTTACAAAGTCGTGAAATATCAAGAAAAAACTTAACATAGAAACAAGAGGAAAACTGTGACATTTAACTGTTTTTCACTCCTGGGAAGACTGCTTTTGTCCTTTACATTTCATCAATCTAATAAAAATCACTCTACATTTATTCTTGAATCATGCTGACATTCCTGCCAATTTTGGTAGTAGACGAAATTTGTCACCCTCTGTCTTACAGTAAATTAAAAGTATTATTAATTAGGTGTTTTTCAAATTGAATAAAAAGACATTTTATATACGAATAGACATTCTGGCGCAGCTAAAAGGTTCAAAACTGTTCCGTATACAGGTAAGAAACTCCTGTTGTGATAGTTACAAACGTCATGTTCACTACTTTACTTACCTCTTACAGTGTGTCATAATTTGACTGCTATCCCGTATTCGATATTCAACCAGGGCGTTGTAAGACACTTCCTAGTTGTATTACATCACCTCAATCATAGTTAAACTTAAATATTCATCCCTCCTAAGTCTTTCATAAATACGTTCTACATGAGGAACATGACTGTTGAAAACAAAACGTAGTACTTTCGGAATCTCAAGTTTACATATAACCCTTATCCTTGATCAGTTATACCAGAAAGTACACGTTCGTGTTGTAAAAAAATTACACTTCACCCTCTTAAATGATGTGGATCATAATGCTCGAATGGAGCGGATTTATTTTACTCCCCAAAATATTACACAAACACACTGAAGGATATAAAAAAGCTTATAATATGACATTCAGTTTTCAAGGAGGAGTTATTAGGATAGATATACAATCTAAAATCAAAAGAGTGAACTTATTTACTCTCTATTAGACCAGGCGGGGAAGGGGGGGGGAGAAGGGGGGGGGGGAGGGAGGGGTGTGGGGTATCGTCACCCCAAAGCTAAATTTATTAGACCAAGTAGATTTGGTCAATTTCGGGTCGCTGATTTCAAAAATTGAGGGTATACGGGCCATATCCGGGCTTTTCTGCGCCATTTTGACGTTTAAAGTTCAAAGGGCGCCCTCTATTTATCAAAAATCTCGTTTCCTCCATTTTTTTCGGTCCAGTCATTAACTGATGTGAGATTTGGTTCTTATATTCTGTTAATATAATGTCAACTGATAAATACCGGGAAATATTAGTATTCATATTAATATGCTAATTAGATAAGGTTAAAGGTCAAGTTATAATGTAAGCATAGAAATAGGCCGAGGGTTTGAGTCATGGAAAATTAAATCAAATTAGACCTGCCTTACACCCTATAAACACCATAGATACTCATTTTAGAGCAAGCGACAGGGTTGACGCTATCTGACGACCCCCCCCCCTTCCTCCTCTGGGAAAAATGGACCCCTTCTTAAGACTTTAATTGTATAACTGTAATGTCGACAACTAGTGGCTGTGTTGGTCATCGCACGATCGTGGTTTGTAAGTTGACTTCTTTCTCCAGTTATTAATTATATACAATACATACATACAATTGTAGTTATGGGAGACAGATGTGGTACTAGTCATATCGAAAAGTTTCGATTATTAACCTCACAAACGCGTTACAGTGTGTGGGCGCTTGGTTATTGTTCGGTTTTTCGCTTAATGTAGTGCTCGGGCTGTGATTTAAGGTCTGGCAAATTTGGATCTGTGATTTCCATACTATTACACACACTGAATACTTTTTTGTTAGGGCACACCTTTTAATTTTGTCGTAAAACATTAATTCTTGGGAATTGATGTCTAAAAGCAAAAATTTGCTTTTCACCCCAAATTTACATAATTTAAAGGATTAATACTTGTAGCCACAAATATATCGAAATGGCTAAACGCGTTCCTGCATGTCATAGGTAGCAGGAGGAAAGAGTTATTGTGTTATTTGGGTCTATAATTTTGGCGTAAATCGCGTTTGTGTGACATAACATGACGCTTTTTTGGGGGGACATTCCCCAAAATTATGATACAAAATTTTGAAATCGTCAAAAATGATGTATTTCGAATGAAAATTGGTGTTTCATGGGTTACTTTCACCTAGACATATCATTTCGAAGCATGATTAGAATTTTTTGCTTAAAATGAGCAAATGATCGTTTTTGTAAAAAATTCCGATATGGTTGTTCAATCAAGGCTTGACATATTTATTCTATGACATCTTTCGGAGAGAAAATTAAAGTGATTTCATTTATCGAACCTTAGTCGGCACGGTTCTCAGAATCGGTTCCGGCTCTTTGGCATAGGGAGGAATATGTGCATAAAAGTGCCATTCACAGTGGATGTGAACGAAGGCGTGGTCGAGGAATTGCTCAACTGCCCGGCACAGTTCAAAATATCAAATGAAAACATTTACGATCACAGGTCCAATAGAGCGACGGAATCATTTCGCTATTAAAATCTTTCGCAATTTACAAAAGATGATCATCCGCCGTATTTTACCTAGATATAAATTTACATATGCGACTAAAACCAGGTATAATGTTCCCAAATTTTAAATCGACCCACAGAAGAAGAAGAAGAAAAAAAAAACAATTTAAACATGGACAAGATATCAACTTACATTAAATAACAAAACTTTTGTCTTTATACAAAATATGTGAGTGCTGGAAAGCACTTTTGATTTAGGTACATTGGTCAAATATTTAACCTGCGAAAACGAAGAATTAATGTAAGCAAAATGTAGGAAGCAAACCCAGTCTGATTGAATCTAGGATAGGATATGAGAATCCTATTTAGACGTAAAAATATTACTCAGCCTAAACTCTTTACATGTGTGCAGAAATGCTGCTGATCATTGGGAAAGTTCCCCTCTCCGAAATATAAAAGATATCTGAACAAGCAGCTGTTGCATCTATTTTAGAGTGCATCTCTTCATCTTTCTGAAACTAATGATGAGTGGGGTCCTACTATTGTACATCTTTTGATACACAATGATCCCATACGTTCTCAGTCAATTTTATTCGTTAGGTAAATAATTTTCTTCTTTCCTTTTCTCTCTATTTTGGAAGTAGGCTGTAATATGTAAAAAGGGATACCAGCGTTACTTAGTCAGGGAGCTTTCACATCTTCCTGATTGGTTGTGTAAGGAAATACAAGAATAATATCTTAAAAAATGATTTCGGGTCCTGATTGGTGCCTTCAGCACACCTCCATTAAAGAAATTGCTTTTTAAATTCCAAACACAGGGAAACTTTGGAAGTGTTCTTGAAAAAAAAATGGAGAAATTTTTCTTAAACAGCTCAAGCATAAATTCTTAATATCCAATCAGCATTCACTCATGTGTTCTGCAGTGTGCTCTAAAAATCAAAGATCTCTCAGAATATATTTGTTATTAGTAAATTTAAAATCGAATTATAGCTCTTTGTGTTAAATAAGTTTTTCTTCAATGAAAAACATCGTTTCCATCAGGTAATGTAATTTCCAGTACTGTACTTGAGTTTGCGTCGAGTCGACACCATTCCCGAAAGATTTTCAAGAATATATTAAGTGGGAACTGAAATGGAGTATATTTCGTAATAATTAATTTAGAGCTTGGCTAATATCCCTTATTGTGTAAACGGAAAGTGCTGTCCTCGTTGCAAACCAAAGCTAATGAAAAAGGTGAGTAATAAGACGGCGCTCGGTGTGGTTTATATAGATACAAAACTATGGAATTATAAGCAGTTACAGTTTAGTTACTACATATTGGAAAAGCAAGACGTACTGAAGAAAAAAGTTATTAGATAGTTTTAAAGTTTTTAGATGGATAAAACACGCTGTAAAGTTTTAATGCTATTTTACACTGTTTTTGAATATTAGTTATTGAACAAAATTAGATGTTTTATTGCGGTTCCTGTTTGGTATAATGAATCTTTAACTTATTCTTCGAAAAACGTCATTGGATATAGGCAAATTTCCTCTCGATTATAGTAATGCTGTTAACCATTATTTGTTTGTAAAGTTTTGTACTTCATGAGTTGGGATTTGGGCCAAGTCTTCAAATTTTACATTACACAGTTTACAACCCTTCATTGAGCATTGTATATAGTCTAATTTTCAAGAGCAATCAATCAATAAAGACTAAGATGGTATCATTGTGTTACTCACTCGAAGAAGGATTATTCTTTCGACAAGGTTTTCATCCAGAAAAATATTTATTTTACACGTACATCAGTGAATTGAATTTATTTGGGACTATGGGTTATTCCCACAAGTAGTGCTGAAGGCTGAATAATGAAAACCAAAAATGATAACAACATTTTTATTAAGAAAATAAGGGGATTAAAGCTATTTACACTCTTACTCAGTTTCCAGCTAACATGAACACTTTGTTTCTAAGTTTAACTGAAAATTCATCATGCTGGATGAAAGATTTACATTTTGCACAAGGAAATTTCTGAAATTGTAAGGGCAGGTAGGTATCACCTAAGACAGTTTAGGTTTCATGACCTTCTTAATTTTATCCTCCACACATCCAACATCCTCATCCATCCACAATCATACATTTCAGTGATTCAGATCATCCATTTGTGGGCAAAGATGGCCCTAAAGTGTCTTCAAAACACTTTGAGTGCGTGCTCTCATATCAGCCACTTTGCATTTTTATGAATTTGATGTCAGTCAAAGAGGTTTGTTAGTTGACAATTTTGTTAGACGGCGAGGAAAAATATAGTTTGGAGGTACTTCCTGTAAGGTACAGTACACTATTTTTACAACCTTCGGTAACATTGATGGGTGTCGTTGAATTGTGCTTGAAGAAAAAAAAAAAAGGTCGAATGCAGTTCTTAGGAACCTGCATTTTAAAACAGGTGTTCAGGCCTTAAATGTTTTTGTAAACATATTTCCCTCGGTCATTTCGTTGTCTTTAGTTAAACTATTGTAAACATTTCCGAAACCTCTGTTTACTTGCGTTTCCGCCGCCAAACGACTCCAGTGATCATAGTTAATGTTACACTGGGACAAAGCACAAAACTTTGTCAGCTTAAATCATGTAAAATAAGGAACAAACAAAACAAGTCTGGACAAATAATTCTTGTCTATAAAAATACCTTCCCTTTTTTTAAAGTTGTCAACCGTTTGTTACTTATTCATGGATTCAAAGGTTATTAGTTATCAGGTATCAATCTAAACCCTCGTTTACAGTTGAAAGTCGAATAAATAAATTGCTCATATTCTCCGGAGGTTGATATCGAATTTTGTTTATTTTAATCAACAGGTGCAATTGTTATTGTAGTGCGCCGCACTGCCATATTTGCATTTATGGCATCCCCGATCAACTACTTGGCTGATCGGTGCATGTTTTTCATTCGCTCTTACAATACAGAGGTTCAAGATAACAACTTCGCTACGCAGTAAAATCCAGAGCTTGCAGACTTGCAAATATGTAAATGTCCGTCTGGCAACTGCCATACCTTTGCATGGAAAGAGAAGTAGAATGTAGATCCGTTTGAAAACGATTTTTTTCCATGTAAAAGTGCAAGATGTGTGCAAGTTTTTCATGCTAGTGGCTTACAATGCACACTTGAACTTACTGATAAGTTAAATGCATGAATGAAAGTAGAAAATTTTTATTGAAACTTGATGGAAGTTTGAGCAGTGCGCATTGATCCGTAAAAGTGAGCTGCATTGGTTCCACTTTTCAGAAATTTGATATATATTTCGGAGACTGTTCTGGATGTTCAGGGAAATACATTGACGAATTTTGCCTTAAATTGTTTTGACTTACGTTACTGCCATCTTAAACAGACTGAGAAACTTGCATAATATATTACAAGTGAAGACTATACGCGTGACGGTTGCTGAAGCCTTACAAAACTTTTTTCTAAAAGTCCCCACGACTCTCTGGCGAAGAGCCAAGGGGCGAAAACCAAACGATTACTCCCGGAGGAGTTCTGCTCCCTTAAGGAGCTTAATGTCCCAAATGGACAAGTACGCCCTCCAAAGGGCAAACACTTAGTGGTCCTGCTCTAGACTGGCTGAATAGAACAGAAGCCACAACCTGGATGCAGTTTAACGTCATGCCCAGGACTACAAAACTGAGACCTCACATTCGTTTTGCTCAGATGAAAGAAGCAACGTATATGATGGGGTGACGGTCGAGTGTGCACCTGCATTAACAAAACCTGTAAAAATCTTGGAAAGCCAGAGCTCTTGGGTGTGCATTCAACGGTACACTGAGTAGGCTATACTTCATTCTCCCGTTAAGGCTAGCCATCATTCTATATCTGTGTATACAGTCGAATGCGCCTGCACCTAAGAGCTGTATCATATCAATATTTTATATGAAATATAATGCAGATGTGCATAACTTATTGCGCCCGCGCAGTAAACAGTTATTTTATCATGCAGTTTCCGTGGCCAGTAGCACAATCAGTAGTAGGCTATAGGCCTATTGGGGCCTTGTACGCCCCCTCAAATGTCAGTGCAGTGCCATATGGCATGATTTCCTGATATTCAGAATAGGTGCAGTGTTTGCAGCATTTGTCTGGGATCCCCATTTGTTTCAGCCTAGCTAGGCAAGGTAAATAGTAAATAATTACGGTGGCCATTTTTCCAGTTTTATGCTGGACAGGCCATGCGGCTTTTGAGCATGTTGTCCTTCATTTGGGTTCACTCGGCACCGAATGTTGAATATTCCCTATTCTGAAAATTCTTAACATTTCCAGCAACTGGATAATTTCATTTTTACATGTGTCCCAATTTCCTCATCCTAATAGAACACCAGGAAGGGGAATTTCCAGTCACGAGGGGATTTGTGATGCCAAAAATATGATGAGTCATCGAGGCATGGCCACCCTATTGACAACCAGTTGACAAACACTTTCCATGTTCTTCTGTGTATTATGGTACACTATTGACCAGTGTTACTCTACAAAACACATTAATACTGTGTTGGCAAACTCTGGGTGAATGCAAATGGCACTACCATGCAACAGCAGCAAAATGGTACTACACATAGTTTTACTTCCAGCATGGGCAGTCAGATTTGTCCAGTGTGTAATTGTTGCAGTGTGTTCAATAGCTGCTTTGTAAGCATTGATTTCTCATAGTGATCACAATAACCTAGTGCTATTCTAAAGAAGATTCAAGAAAAGATAATCACGTAGTTGGTCATTGTCAAGGACAAACTAATACTGTAGTTAAATATTTTGGGAATTTTGGACTGTGTGTCTTTGACCAAATAAGAGTATATCACATAATACCTTTTTTCTCTCATAGAACGTCAACAACCTGTCCAGTGCCAGCCTTGGAACAAGAGATTTCCATGAGCCACCAGATGGCATTTCCAAATGCTTATGCTTATAAATGTGCAATAAGATATCATTCTTTGCAGGCATAAGGATGCATAATTGTTGGTTCATGGACTAAAGAACAGCAGAGGACATCTAAGTTCAGCTACAAGTGTGAGTGCAGATTGAACAATTTAATTTGACACATTGCCAGTCTGTCAAGTGCAGGGAAAGAATAGATTTCCATGTACTACCCGATGACATTGGCTTAAATGATTTTGCTTGAGATTGTGCAAAAAGATATCATTCTTGGCAGGTGTAAGGATACAAATATCAGACCACTTACTTCATTGTTTCACAGGGGAAGCGCAATCCCCCCCCCTCTTCAGTCTCACTTTGCCCTCATGTGAGGGTATTTCTGCGCCCTGCCTCTTTCTCCCCCACCCGCCCCTTTTTCAACTTCTCCTGCTGGGTGCAGCCTTCACCACAACGTGGACAGACCCTACCATTGAGTGAACTGCTAACACTCTTTGTATGGACTCTAATGCAATCATTTGGGTGTGAAGTGGCAGGCTAACATCTCAGTACTATAAGTAAAGAAAGAATACAGTTAAAATCTATATGGGGCTTTAGGGAGTTGGCAGATGGTGCACAGCCCTTTGCATTTCATCCTACCTCTCTTTCACTGAAGCTAGGAGTCTGCATACATGTATTTGTTGGTTCTTGGACTAAGCAACAGCAATGAAACTGAAACATCTGATATTAGCTGATCGAGTGTGCATCAGAAACTTTACATAACCTCATTGGCCCAATTGACAACAGCATATCCAAGTGTCACCCCTAGTGTGTATTGCCAATGTTATTTAATGTAATTTAAATGATTTTCTTAGCTTTTGCCATGTGTGAATTTTGTTATGAGTACAAACTGAGTGTTAGCCAGCAGGATTCCATTACTTTTCAATGGCTTTGAGGTACTTTCGTGCAAGTTCAAAAATTCTAGATAAAACAAAGTGATAAAACCTCACACTTCCTTCAAATTCCTTTGTTTTCAAATTCATTTGTAACAACTTGAACTTGCCACACAAACACAGTCAAGTGTTCACAATAATAATGCACCCACTTACTCTGCGCACACAATGGAATGTATTTGATAGCAGATACAGTTGTTCTAGTTGGAGAAGTGTTATTGTTTTTTCCCTCTTGTTTATTAAGTAAACAATCATCCAATTCGTATAATTATACAATATTTACCTTAAACACTGTACAATCAATTTCTATTTAAAAAACTTTACCACGGCGATAATCATTTTGCGTTTCTTTTTGCAATTATTAACTTTCAATGAATGAAAATGATTTTCTCGTCTTTAATTAGGCACCCGTCATTTCAAAATTAATTACAGGCACTCACATTTTGTATATCATTTAATGGGTTGTGTGTTCAAATAATATACACTGTTTATAATATTCATTACACACAGTTATGGTTAATTATCAATGGTTATACAGTATCTTGAACACATAATTGTAAACTTTGTGATTCCTTTTATAACTTTCGACTGTCAATGCAAAATTGAACTTTTGGTAAAATCTCTCTATATCCAATTTTTCCATTTTACGTGAACAACAGAAAATAAAATACTTCATATGTAATATAACAAAGTTATAAAAAAAGTCCTCTTTTGAGAAGAAAAATTGCTTGTTTAAAATTTTTTTTTTCTACATCTAAAATAAAACTTGAGACCATACTGCAACCCCAAAATAAATGATCCACTGTTTCTTCACTTAAGTTGCACAACGGGCAAAGTGGAGAATCCACCAAGTTTGAAGTAAAGAGAAATTTATTTGAATATAAAATTCTATGTAAGAATTTAAACTGAAATACTGAAGTTTTGGCTCGGTAACACTTTTAAAGGCATGCTGAAAATATTTGACCATCTTTCCTCATCGTAAAAATATGTATTGTTCCACTCTTTAGGGATGTTGCTGAAGTAGAAAAATTCTTAAAAAGAATAGGATATACAAATCGAGAAATCGACGTATAATTCATCACCTGGTGTAGCAAAATAACATTTATCTGAGGGTTGTCTACGGTATTATTTAAAGAATTTCTCCAATGGCTCGGGATAGCTTTTGTTAGCCCCCAATACTGAATAAATGAAAGTTCAGTCGGGTTATAGGTTTGAGTAAATTTAAAGTAATCAAGTGGCTTCTTATTGTTGTCGAAAAGGTCTTTTACTCTTAAAATTCCCTTTCTACACAGACTTTCATTAAATATAACTTTGTCATTAATTTTAACGTACGAGTTTTTCCAGATAATCTGGTTGCCAAAATTTTGGTTGTGAGTTGTAAAAGTACAATCACACCACGCTTCTATTACTTGAAAAATAAAATTATGTGCAGGCAGTCTATTGCCACGTCGGTGGCAGTTAACCCTTTACCGTTGTGCTCCGATCGGGGCATATTTGCGCGCCTCGGGATTGGGCGGAAAAGCGGACGTAGCCCGCCCCGCATCGGCTTCCGTAGGCCATTGACCCCGTGACCTTAAACTATTGTCTCTCTCGCTCTTGTGGCCGAATTTTCGGGTAGCTACTCGCAGTTTCGAGCTCCGCGTGAAACAGTAAAGATGTGTGACAGCCGAGCTCTCCGGATGGGTCCAAAAGGGCCCAAACAACGGTAAAGGGTTAAAAAGGAAAAGTCATTCATAACCATATGGCTTGAGAGCCCTGGTAAAGAAAAAAAAAAAAAACTTCCCATGGACTTTTATTATTTATTAAAAAACGGCGAATCCATTTACACTTTAGCGATTTAACAAAACTCTCAAAATGTGTAACCTTCAGACCCCCCTCATAATAGTTGTTAATCATTGTCGTGCGTTTAACTTTTTCCGTTCGGCCACACCAAATGAAATCGTAGATAGCCTTTTCAACCTCTTTTATAAAAGTGTGTGGTGGGCTAGGTTAAACGAGAAACAAAAAAACAAGTTGTGAAAGTCCAAATGACTTTGTAATAATGTTACGGCCTATAGGGGTCATGTCTCTCATTGCCCAACAACGGAGAGTACTTTTTAGCCTAAATAACTTAAGAGGGTAGTTAAGTTCAAACAAATCGTCCCTATTATTTGTGAAAGACACTCCCAAGTAAGTAACGGGTCCATTACTTACAGTTATTTCCCTGTACGATAGAAAGGAAAATTTCCAACGAGTGGGCCAAGGGGAAACAGTATTGACTTAGAGACATTAATTGACAGGCCAAGGGCGACTCCCAATTGATTAAGAATGTCAAAAATCTTCTGGAGGGAAATATTACAATTATCCAAAATAAAAGCTGTGTCCTCCGCATATTGTAAAATTTTGTACTCATAGGCATCAACATAAATACCTCGTATGTCATTAGTGTGTAAAACCCACAGAGCCATAACTTCTGCACATAAAATAAATAAGGGCTTAATGGGCAACCTTGTCTGACTCCCCTGCTGACACGAAAGTACCCCGTAGAATAACCATTATTGATCACGCATGCGTTACTATTTTGATAAAGGATAGATACCCATTTTCTAAAGTCGCTGCCCAGCTTAAAGTATCTAAGAGATCCCTGAATGAAATCCCATTCAATCATGTCAAAGGCTTTTTCAAAATCTATGAAAAACATAAAGACAGGAATATTATTATCTGAAGTATGATCAATCAAATCTAAAACACACCTTATATTTTCACCAATAAAGCGGCCTTTAACGAATCCTGTCTGGGTTTGCCCAATAAGAGAAGAAATTACTGATTTGAGTCTACTCATCAATTAAGTAAACAAATAGGACGGTAATTATGTAGTTTTTCTGAATCTTTACAAGGGTTAGGAATGAGTGAAATAACCCCACGAGACTGCTCAGTTGAGAGAGAACCCTTGAAAAAAACGTAATTCAATGATCTCACCACGGCTGGGCCGAATAAGTGCCATATTTTTTTTTATAAAAATTTACAGATAAGCCATCAGTTCCGGGTGATTTGTCATTAGTCATAGAAGTGTTATTGTTGGTGGAGAAAAAACAAAGCTTTTCACAGCCAGAATGAAGACGTCCTTCATTTAACTTCACGTATAATTGTTATGCCGTTACATTAGACAAACAGATTAAATTCCCTCTTAAGAGTAGAAATAATTTAAAGAATTTTTCCAAATGGAATGAAAAAAAATATATCGGTTTTTCGGAGTATTTAACAACCTGTAAACATATTTCCCGCGGTCATTTCGTTGTCTTTAATTTAACTATTGTACACATTTCCGAAACCTATGTTTACTTGCTTTTCCGCCGCCAAACGACCCCTGGGAACACAATCAATGTTTCACTGTTCGGGGGACAAAGCACAAAACTTTGCCACCTTAAATCATGTAAAATAAGGAACAAACAAAACAAGTCTAGACAAATAATTCTTGTCTGTAAAAATACTTTCGTCTTTTTAAAGTTGTCAACCGTTTGTTACTCATCCATGGATTCAAAGGTTATTAGTTATCAGGTATCAATCTTAGCCCACGTTTACAGTTGAATGTCGAATAAATAAATTGCTCATATTCTCCGGAGGTTGATATCGCATTATGTTTATTTAAATCAACAGGTGCGATTGTTGGAAAAGTGTTACTGTTGGTGTAGAAAAAACAAATCTTTTGACAGCCAAAATTAAGAAGAGCGACCTCACTTGTTTTGACTTCCTTCATTTAACTTCAAGTACAATTGTTATGACGCTGCATTAAACAAACAGATTAAATTCCCTTTTTAAAGTAGTAAGAATATAAAGACTTTTTCCAAATGGAATGCAAAAATAATATATCGGTTTCCGGAATATTTAACAACCTGCCAGTAGAACCTCCAAAAAGGAGCAACATTGGTAAAATATTTGGCTTTTACAGTAAGTTTTATAGGTGTATTCAGCTTTTTTGTGTGTTTTTGTGTAAGATTATCGTATACACTCAAATGTAAGGATTTTTTTATTGTACCTTTATAAAGACTTTGTTAATTAATGTACATTTTCCTCAATTTTCTGAACGAAATCAGCAGTTCGATAACGTGGTCAAACAAATTAACCTTAAAAGTCTACTCTAGTTATTATCATTCACACAATTTTACTTTGGAACATTTGTAGTTTAACTTTGATTATGAATACTATGTAACCGAAAGTGGCAACAATATGCCTTATTAATTTTTTTTATTTGAAGTAAGAGAATATCAGGAATCCTACTTGAAGATTTCAGCGACCTTAACCTTCACAGAACCGCTATAAAATTATTTCTTACCGATGAACACGAAGGTTATTGGTTATCAGATTTCATCAGCTAAACAGAGTAACACTGCCTGACAAGAGTAAATAAAGTAATCTTATTCGACCGGAGATGATGTTGAATTTTGTAGAAGTAGAACCGACAGGTGCAACAGAGAGAGGAATAGGTGTACGTGACCAAAACGTTTAAAAGACCCTGCACAATTGCTTCCTTCACTTGTCGTCCAGGAGAGATCAGCTACCGGTGAGTTTAAAATCTCCAAATTTTCTAGTATTCGTTTTACAAATCAATTTTTCATACTTGTTTGTCGTTGGAGTTGCAGAAATTTTGCTAAGAAAGTGTGTAGTTACTATTGCATTGAGACTAAGTTCGATGCAATCTGTTGGTCTCTCATTTTATGATGAACGCTTTTATTATAGTCAACATGGTAAAAGATGTTTCGAAAATATCATTGTATGCTTGTTTCTGCAATCGCTTCAAAACAGTAACTAGAATTCTCCGTTCGTAGTTAATTCAATTAAAGAGGAGATTGTATAGTTCTACGAAAGATTTCTATCCGTAATACAGATGCTATTTTACTGATAGCAATGGACTCGAGTGGAACGTAAAGAAAGGTTTTATGTTATAACTAAAGAAAACTATCGCTGGAGACGAACAAGCAAAATGATCATTTTCACATTCCCTTCAACTCTCAGACACGAAAAACTTATAAAGCAAGATGTATTATCATTGGGTATGATGTAGGATGTTGTGAGCCATGATGCAGAATCTGTAAACCATAACTATTCCCTCACAGAGTTCTACTTCAAGTGCGCCCATGCTAATATGCAGTGACCTCTTCACAAGTAAAAGTTCCCTGCTGAAATGTTGAGGGCTTTTTAGGTCACCTCGATATTTCGAAATACTTTTTAAATTGTTTTAAAACGTCAATCTTTCTGTGTTAGAAGTCAGTTCTCGTTTGCGGAACCTTTGTCAGTTGTTTAAACACTTTTCGCTAAGACCTCTTTATGCTTTAAAAAGACGTTTCCACTTTTTGATATCTATATGAAATAATAATAATATATATAAACAACATTGTGAGAATCACAATCCAGATGGGGGGGGGGGGGGGGGTTGATGGGGAATTTCGAAAAAAAGAAAGGAAAATGGACAAGCCCTGGGAAATATGTTGGCAAATTTGGCAGCAAGGTTTATTGCAAGGTGTGTTTCCTAGGGGTGGTTTGGAAAAAAGGTAAAAGTTTAGAAGACGTCAGCATTTTTCTTAGATTGGGAGACTGACGAAGGGCTACAAAGGTGGCTTGCAAAAGCTGGCAGGAAGGGAAGAAAATTTTCGAAATTTCCCATCACCCTCCAATCTGGAATGTGATTCTCAAAATGTTGTTTACTTATTATATTTTACTATGTGTCCTTAAGGTGTTCATGTTGGAAAAACTGGCACTAAGTGTCGGTTTATATTTAACAACCACAAGAAGTCTATCCGCGACAATGCAAGCAGTTTTCCAGTTGCCGAACACTTCGGGCTGACTAATCATTCCCTCCGAAATTTGAAATGTGTTCTGCTTGGTTCAAACTTTCAGTGTACGCGGCAACTTAAACGTATAGAAATAGACCTTATCCTAAATTAAACACACAATCTGAGGGTCTCAATAAGAGATTCGGGCCTACTCACCCATTACACGTTCTACAGATTCTTGAACAATTGATGAATGTTTGTCTATCCAACGTGCGGTATGTTTACTTCCAATACACCCTTGCATGTAGGCCTGCTTAAAAGATCGAGTCTGTCTGGGTCTACTCTGGGTATACTAACTACAATGATTATTGTCCAACTTAACTATGTTCAAACTTAACTTGTCATTAAAGGATGTGCGGTTAATATAAATTTACTGTGTGTTAGTCGTATGTATTTCTTTGCCAACGAAGGCTTACAAGTTTAATAAGATGTGTGAATTAGATGAATTTCCAAGTGTAACTAGATGAATACTTCATCGAACTCCTTTTTCCAATTTTGACTTTGTTATTATTTCGGAGTACATGTGGACATTTCAATTCTTATACATATATATATATATATATATTTGTATAAACATATATATATTGTACATATTGTTATCATTATTATACATATATATGTTGTTGAAAAATCGACCTTAGGGGGAAAAAATTTGGGGGCGAAATATAAGTTTCGCCTTAACGTTTCTACACACTTTTTCTATAGGAATACGTAAAGGATGAATTTCCAAGTGTAATTAGATGAATACTTCTTCGAACTCCTTTTGCCAGTTTTGACTTTGTTATTATTTCGGAGTACATGTGGACATTTCAATTCTTATACATATATATATATTTATATATATATGTATTTATATTGTACATATTATTATTATTATTATTATTATACATATATATGTTGTTGAAAAATCGACCTTAGGGGGAAAAATTTTGGGGCGAAATATAAGTTTCGCCTTAACGTTTCTACACACTGTTTCTAAAGGAATACGTAAACGGACATGGGCTCCCTGCTAGATTTACAAAGTAGATCCATTTAGTTCAAAGTTGTCAAATTTACGGACACCTAGCTGTTAACACGAACGGATGACTGGCCATTGAAATAACGTTTTTTATATGTTTAGACGTTAGGGCGAATTCTTTTCTTATGTATTATATTGTTATTTTTTCGCACTTTGTACAAGCAGATATAACAATTTCCCCTTAAGGTGGGAATTAGCGTTATATTAATTTATAATTAAATATTTAATTGCTTAGCGGGCATTTACTTATCGATAAGTGCATGCCCGCTATCAGGTGCATGCCTCCAATCCAACCTCGTGTACGCAGCTGACGTCACCAGTAACCACTCGACCAGAACGTACATCGGCCTCACCAGCAATCAGTTCAAAACCCGCTTCAATAACCACAAAAACTCGTTCAGCCATCCAAAGTACGAGAAAGAGTCTGAGTTGTCAAAGCATATAAGGGCACTTAAGCGAAACAACAGCAGTTATGAAATAAAGTGGAGAGTGGTCAAGAAAGCACCTACTACTAAATCCCCCAGCGATAGTTGTAATCTTTGCCTGGAAGAGAAAGTCGCCATTATTCGTACCGACCGAGCGAATTGACTTAATAGTCGATCAGAGTTAGTGTCTAAGTGTAGGCACCGGGCCTTGCAGCCGCACCCACTTGACCGTGACGATATCACCTAGTCTGAGAGTATAAGCATCAAACTTGAGAACCGCTCATAGCTTGAAACACGTGTAATAGACTGTTACTGTCAAATATCAGTATCCAAATTTATAAAGTGCACTTAGTTTTCTTATCGAGCACACACACATATATATATATATATATATATATATATATATATATATATATATATATATACTGACAACAGTGCTCCGCAGCATTTCGACCTTATTATATATATATATATATATATATATATATATATATATATATATATATATATATATATATATATATATATATATATATATATATATATATATATATAACAGGAATATCAAGATCTAGCCTTGCAACTCAAAGTTTCACGCACTTTAGAAGCCTGAAGAAGAATGGTGTCAATAAAGTTCGACACCATTCTACACCAACGATACAATTCTACTTCACGTTTCTGCAGAGTGAGGACCTACCTTATTGGTCCTTACGAAACAGTTCTGTGAAGCCGTGATGTAAAAATCTATTTCAACCTTCCAATACTCCCATCATGTTTTACTGACATATGATGCTTTCCGAAATTGCTTGAAATTTCTTTTGTCAACAAAGGATAACTTTAAAACTCGTTTTGTAGTAGAGAGTTCGCATGAAAGGCCGATAGGCCAAAGTCAGTAAGGTCGCTAGGTTTTTGGAGGATACACACTCTTAAAAAGTTGGTTAAAAACATGCACCAACACTGGTCACGTATGTCAAATACCTGAAATTGGTTAAGTTTCCCCAATATTTGTTGTTTATTTGGTTACCACACAGGCTGGTTACCCAAAAAAGTGGTAAAAAACCTCTTGGATAACCCATTAATCAACAATTATTGGGTAAACTTTAACCAATTTCAGGTATTTGACATACGTGACCAGTGTTGGGGAATGTTTTTAACCAACTTTTTAAGAGTGCAGTGTGACGAGACCTGACGTCATTTGAGTCTATACCCGCTCAAATGAAATACAGACTCTGCATTAAACGTTAACACAAATTTGTTTTCATGTTTTAGTCATAATGAAATTCGCACTCTTACTTATGCTGGCTGCGGTGGCCTCGGCCAAATTGGCCCCACTATTGAGAGCAAAAGAAAGAATCGAAGGGGATTACATCATCAAATTGAAGGTAAGTGGAACATAGCAATCTTGAGGAATGCCCGATCAGCAAAATAATTTACTTAGTTTAATTTACTAAACTTTATATTTGAAGTTTCACTCCAGATCAGTAAGATAGCATGCCACGACGTTTCTTCTCCAGAATGCAACATAAATAAATCACAGGCTTTGTGGGGTGAAACTGGTATTTACCTGAGTTTGTTACATGAGCTGTGCCTTCAAGTGATCTATGCTTTAATTGTGTTCACATTTGTGTGAAAAGCAATTATTACATTCTTGACCGGCGTGTTAGCTAACCCCAAATGTTACGTCAATTGTTGTGAATTTTGGTATATCTGGTACTGCTAATCTATTCATCATGTGGAATCTGAGTGTGGACGAATCCGGACTAATTGTAATGGTCTGATTTTAGTCGGCAATTTCTGGGGTCCATTACCTTTAATCTTTAAATTTTCTTCCTTACCTATTCCGTGGATGGCTGAACACTGAAGTGTATCTTAATTTTCTCAACTTCACTGAATATGAGGATTTGAAATTCACGTAAACAATAAATGGAGACGATTAAAGGCAGTTGGACCCCACTAATGGCTGCCTACAGTCACTGAAAATAACAGCCACTAAAAGCCAGCTCTAATCGGATTCGTCTATACCAAGTGTGCATATTGTGCTTTCTTCTCTCACTGAGGCGATAAGATGTAATAATCTTCATTAGATTAAAAATATCTCCAGTATTTAAATACTTTTTTAGCGTACATGCTCTATTTGTTTCTTGTACACAACAAAAACTGTCTTAAAATCAGACACTCACCATCCCAAAACTATATTTTGGTATATTTAGGGTGACAAAATCCTGAATTGGTGACTGTTCTGTGATGAAGGGCATCAAATTCAAAAGAAACAGGATAGCTCTCACCAAGCACCACGCACATAGGGAGATCTGATTACAAATTTGAGCATTGTATACTCAGCAGATAATCCCTCTAAGCGACCGAGATTATGTCAGCACGAATGCAAGCATTAGGTGAGGCGATGAACTAAGAGACGACTTAAACGGTTTAGGAGAATTCGAATTGTCCGTTGTTTCTTCAAATGCTTATTGTTTAAAAATCTTTCCGCTCAAAGTTTTGACATAAGTTTACCATGTACATCAAAAATTTTCCATTCATACTGTCATATCAGTCTTTAGCACAGAAGAGTACCAGCACACCTCAGTAGAGGAACTATAACATCTATAATGGAAGATATTGACACTAACCGCTGAAGAAGCAACAAAGAATTCAAATCTCGCCATAAAATCAACTCCACATTAGGGTGGAGTATTCACAATCGTGCAAATGCTTGATTACAACCTAACTTAAGAAAGGGGTTTTGTTCTTTTTTGTGTGTTTACTTGTTATGCACACATGAATTTACCGAGGAAACATAAATCTTTATGTATCACTCACTTTTATTCAGGATTCCGTCGATATATCGCTTTTGGCTGACAATCCAACCTTTAAAGCTCTCGGAGGTCGTACACAACATCGTTACAATAACGTTCTCCATGGATTTTCCGCTACCTTAACTGAAACGGCTTTGAACTTTGTAAGTAGAAGGTTTGTTAGCAAGTTATAACATTATTACAACTACCTCATTCCTTTATCTAACTGATCGACTGACTGACTGATTGACTGCCTGCCTGTCTGTATAAGGTACTGACTAACTGACCTCAGTCTAGTGAATTTTGAGCAGGGTCTTTTTTAGAGTGTACATTTTTAGAACGTGAAGAATGTTTTTAAGTGTTAATGTTTGTTGTTAGCGTGTTAATTATGTCAGGAAATAGTGTTAAAAGGATATCGGTTCTCGATGGAAATATTGGTTCTCGATGGTATTCTTGGTGTTCTTTAAAAAATACCTATCTATGCCTCATTGATCAACATGATTATTAATTCTCAAAATTTCGTTCAGAAGAAATACTTCGCACTCTTTAAAGGCTGCTCATTTACAGAACAAAAAAGGGCACATTAAGACTAAAAAAACTTGCGGTTTGTTTAAATTTTTTGTCGTCTTCATGTTTTCCTTTGTCCTTTAGTCTAGAAATTTACAGTTATATTTAGCAGTCTCATAACTTCTAACTGCAAGCCGACACGCTGATATTCAATATTTCCCTTCCATGGTTAAGCGGGACACTTCATTTTATGTAATTTTAAATGTGGTACGATTCTGGAAGTCCTCCTCTTCAGAGATTTGTGCTGAAGATGCTAACTTTTACTAAAATCACCTGTTTGTATAGACTTGAACATTTTTTTTCAGAGGATTCCGTCATTTATTTGCCATGGTGACTGAACTATAGATTCCAATAACTTGCCATAACAGTGAATGCAATGTTCATGGTCACTTTACTATAGACGCAAGTAACTTGCATTTATCGTGTATGAAGATGTTCTAGGTGACTTTAATATAAATGCAAGTAACTTTCATTAATCATGTATGCATATGTTCATGGTGAATCTACCAAAGGTGCCAGTAACTTTCTTTAATAACGTATTCAAATGTTCACGGTGTCTTCACTCTAAATGGAATGTAAATGACATGTATTTACTTTAAGCTCTCACCTCTTGATCTATTTTCCCCAGTAAATGGATGCGGGGAGATGTCTAATTCATCTCATAGTAGACCGAATTTATACTCAATTCAATTACTTCAAAAAAATTTAATTTCATTTCACCACAGATTCGCAATTCCGGACTTGTCGAATATGTCGAGGAAGATGGCATCGCACGAAAAGCTTACTCATGGGGTGTTGACCGCGTGAATCAGCATGTCAGTACCCTCGATGACAATTGTGATTACACAATCGGTACCGACAAAACATTTTTGTATTTTCTGTGAAAAATATTCAGTTCTTGTATTTATGTGTTGAATAATTCCCTCTGTTAAAAGACAACAACTTCATGGAGTTGCGTTACATTTTCAATATGTTAAAGAAAGTTTAAATACTTCTGAAGGAAATATTGAAAACGTTCCACTTGAAACATGATTTTAAATACTCAGTAGGAAAGACTGAGTATTTATAAAATCGATGTCGGTGAGTACGGGTAAAATCCCCGACCTCGACTGCTAAAGTGTAGAATACATCAAGTTAACACGACTGTACAGGGTAATTGGCTAGTTAGGTGGAGTTTTACGGCCCAGTTAGAGCATCCGCCTTTACGCGGAAGATCCTGGTTCGACATCCACGGTCATACCAAAATCTCTAAAATGGAATCTAATGCCGTTGTGCGTGACGCTCCACATCAGCAGTGGAGTAGGGAGAGCAAGCCAGTGAGCCACAACTGGAAAAAGTCATGGCCGGCTCGAGCTGAAAAAACCAATAGGTTGGCAACTGTGCCACAAAACTTCATCTAACTAACCGCCAAACTTTTTGAAATTGTGCAACAACACTGTCAATAAACGCATGTATAATAAGAGTAAAATCAAAGAAATGCACAAAAATCCCTGCCGCAGATGCAGCCGTGATTCTCATGAATTTGTTTGTTATTTTAGTCTAATTGTACAGACATTTTAATAGTAAAGCTAAGAACGACAACAAAAACTTCGAATCAAAGAAAACGGTATCCCATTTGATATTTGGGGACATCCTACAATATATGTTTCTTTGTTACATTCAAGGTGCAATTGGAGACCAAGCAAATGTTTTCGTTATTGATTCTGGAGTATCACCTAATGATGCCGAGTTTGAAGGCCGCGTGGTTGAACATGCGGACTTCGTAAGTAGAGGAAAGGTATGTGATCCATTAAACTTGTACTGGTAGGCATATTTGAAAATTCGTTAAATTTATGTGTTACAAATCTTTCATGTAAAGATAAAAATTACTGCTAAACCTCTTTTAAATATCAGGGTAAGCTAGTAACCATGCAATTTCTACTGAGGCGAGATGGCTCACAAGGAGTCTTATGTGTGAAGGAAATTAAGGAGTTTTGGGGTTAAGAGGGTCCTTACAAAGATGTATGAAAAAAGTTTCATGCCACACTTTTAAAACACTGTGTCAAGCTATGAACAACTAGGTTGTCTCAATCGTTGCTTTGATGTAGTATAATCATGCGCGGATCGGAGGGGGAGGGGGATAACAGCCTCGGCACCCCTTCTTCGTCACATCAACAATAACAAAGACACTGAAAGATACAAAAACACTGTTCATCAACGAGAATATTCAAGGGGGCTTTTCAGGCTCATTCTTTCCCTCACAACACAAATCCAAACACACAAACAATAAGCCCGGGTGAATAGCCTATCTACTAATTTTCCTGCCGCCTTGCCTTCGCCACAACAGGGAACTGCAACTCCCTGGCCACAACAACAGGATTTGAATAATGTGAATAGCTGTCGGAGAAAAGGCCTATGTCATCACGTTATAAGCGTAACCAACTGAACTCTGTTCACACAGTCGCACGTCAACCCATGTGTGCAATGTACCGTAGTGGCTGTGAACAGTCGGCACGTGAGTCTTGTCTCAGTTTCCAACGAAGGTGCATTATGGTATAGAGCAGATGCGTAAACGTTTGGACCAAACCACGTCGCTGTGGCCATCTGCATGGGTGACCCCAGTGGAGCAGATATAGGTGTTTATTACATCGCGTCTTACCGTAACCCCTTGCCCATATCCTTCCCTCGTTAGATTGACCAATGTGGCAGGACCCACATGCAAACCCCTGATAAAGAGGGGCAGCGATAAAAAACAATCGTATCGGAGAAACACAAGACTCATCTTACAATTTTCGAGTATGTTTTAAGTGTTAATTATGATGAAACATCTAAAGAGTTAAGCCCCTCGTATCGTTGTTGATGTTTGACAACGGAGAATTGGGCTATACATTGATTTTGATTTCTATTTCAGCTAATCAGGCAGGTCAAACACATGGGTAGGATCCTTTTAAATTCTATGAAATTTGTAAAGGCTAGGTAGCCGGTATGCGATGCATTGCCACCCCCTTGAAGTTCAGAAGGGATTTTTGTCTTTCAATGAAGTTGCTGAAATTTATATTCATCATAATCTTATGTCGCAAGGTAGTCACAGAGTTTGTGGAATCCCCATACCAGCTCATTTTTCAAATATTAATTTCTTTACATTACCATTTCAGCCAGTGGTAGTGGTTCATTTTATCTGGTATTTTTCTGATAATTTTACAACTTACCCATTTTTCATTGAAAAATAAATCTATTGCAAACAGAAGCTCAAAATAATAATTGTTTAGATTCTACCTACAAGTCCGTGGGAAATGCCGTTTCTGGCGGCTGTCTGAGTGGCCGTGATTTTACAAAAATTTCTGTACGCTCCGCGCCAACAGATGGTGACGTTTCGTTTGGTATTTTGGACAGAATTAGATATTCCATAAGCGATATTCCATAGGCGGGGGCTGGGGGTGATACCCCCAGTTAAAATGAGGGGCGGGAGCACACTTCCGCCTTCCTCTTCCCGTGTCAGAAAACCCCCTTTTTATTTTCCAAATCTCAAAAAACTAAATTTCTGGTGCGCTTTACTCTGGCGCGCTTCGAGCGCGACAAAATGCAATGTAGAAAGAGTTATTCCTCGCTCATAATTTAGTTTCGTAAACTTTTCCGAGCTGTGTAAATGACAAAATCGGTTAGACACATTTGTGACAGCACACCATCAAGAGATAGCTATATTGCTATTTTTGTAAACTGTATTTCATATAGAATTCCAAATGTTCTTCAATGAAAGCTCTTGATTTTGAAATATTTTGTCTAAAAGAACAACATAGTTTGGGAAATTTGAAATGTTATCGTAGAGTGTAAGTTCATAGGCCCTAAATAACATAATGAAGCAACAGCGTTTCAGTTGTCGTACAATCATTCTCAGATTTACCACCAATATAGGAAGGAAGTGCAGATTTTTCAGTAATCCCCTAACACTTAAAGTTTCCTTAAAGGAAACCCAGAATCTAAAGTTTCTACAAAACTCCAAACCGTCATATATTTGTTTAAAAGGAACGAAAATTTCGGCACGAATCACGGGCCGCAAAACGTTCATGCACCAGTGGTATTACGTGAAAGGAAATTCGGAAAACTAAGCTACTTCAGTTTTAGAAGCCCGAGACCGGATGTCTGCGGGGTGACAATTTAGGCTTTGACACACATCTATCATCAGATACTTTTTTACCTTCTCAGTTGAGTAGTCTAGGAAGACGGATTTTGTAGTTATTGAAGTGTCAAAATGTTATCAATGATTAATGTTGCAATGCAGTGATGTAGCTACATGTAAAACTTGTTTAACCAACCATTTGTTAGTATAGATATACTCATCATAAAGTTTCTTATCGACATGATGCATTTTATCTTTTCCCTTTTTCGAAAAATTTTGTTTTTTCCAACGTAGAATCAAAATGGCATAGATTGTGATGGTCATGGCACTCATTGTTCTGGAACAATTGCAGCTTTAAACTACGGTGTTGCGCGAAAAGCTTTTATTCATGGAGTTCGTGTTCTTAACTGTCAGGGCTCTGGTAGCTGGTCCGACGTTATTGCTGGTAAAGTATGCTTCCAAAAGATCGTTCTTGTTAATTGTATTTTGTTGTTTTTTATTTTTCCAGTGAATGAATTGACTTAATTTTAACCCAACCGGTCGATAAACGTAATCTCGTTCATTTTGTGTGTTTGAATGTGTCTTACAGCAGGGAGAGTTATGGACTTAAAGTTTGAGGTTAGCAAAAGACATTTAAGAGACATTTCCTAATCTTCCTTGAAACTTTTTAGATACATTTTACGTCATTAAATGTTCGATAAAGGTTAGATACATGTCAAAGGAAATGAAAGTATTTCCCTCGTCAAGAATTAATGTTCCTAAGTGTTTCAAATATACAGTAAACATCTACTTACGTAAAACAAGTGTAAAACAAAAAGAAAAAATATACTTTCGGTTTCTTTTAATTCCAAACAATACTATGTTTGTGTAGAAAAAGTAGGCGCGGCTGTTCACTTTAGAACAATCTCGCTTGGCGTGAGTCACCACAAACAATTCTAATGAAGCACTGACCTGGCTTCAGACAATGAACAATATAGGCACATGTTGTCCTTTAGTAAAGTAGGATTACCAATGCCAACATTAAGTCAACGAACCATAGGTCACTCCAACACTATACACGATCCTACACTAGTTTTTGCAACTTTGTCCAACAATCAACCAACATCCATCCTGCGTCATTCTATATCATTGTGAAACGTTCCTTCTTTCTCTTTTTTACATCCTTCTTCTCGGCAGCATTACCTCTTATCGCTCTTGTCGGGAATAAAAGCTTCTTACACGAATAACTGATATAGTCAAGTTTCACATCTGATTAGTTGACAGTAGCAGTTATATTTAAAATTCACAAAAGTTTTACATTTTGTGACGCCCGTTGAAACGCATTTATTTTTTAAAAGGCTAAACCTGGCAATCAGAAATGAGCGTACGCGTGCGTGAAAAAAATATTCAAGGATAACGAAACGCATGTGAGAGTCTGAAGTTGCTAGTGATTTCTGCATGTCATTATAACGGACGTTGTTTTCGGAAAAAATCTGGCATTTTTGGACCAAACACAATGCAGGATTCTAAACAACCAATCATTAGAGGTGGTAGAATTCAAGGCATATTCTTTCAGTATGTCAGTATGAAATTTCGTAGATTAAGCGAAACTTCTTTTTTTCTTCTCATCTTGAGCGAAACTTGATAATAATTATGTAGCCTGCCGTAGACCCCCCAAAAACGGAGCAACTGCAAAAGAAGAAAGAGAAGAAAAAACTATTCGTATGGCTTTGCTGCTCCATTATAGGGCCTTCATTTGAGTTTCGTGTTAAATACTCTTCTCCAAATCTGCCTGAAAATTCATTTGAAACTATCTGAATAAAACACTTTGATAATCAATAATTACCCAGCTTAATGTGTCTTTAAAAACATTACAGCCAACTTGGTAGACATGCATTTGCACTGTACTAATGATGATAAACTAATGATGATAAACGATACTGTTCTCTAAACACTATACAGTAGCTAGACCACATGCCTCTCTGAGTCACAACTTTCATCTCTCAATTAACACTTAAATTACACTTGTGATTCTATAATACAAGAATCTAACACAATTTTATGGTAATAACCCACCATTTAGAACATCTGAATTTGCTCTTCAGCAATAGAAACCCTCAATCTGGCACTGATAATTACTAAACTCTGGGCAATTTCTGTTACATGCTGTGACACAGTCTTCTCACTCTCAAGTTTCAAGCAGGAATGACAAAGGACCATGCTACTGCTGGTGAAGTGGACCTGTTCACTTAGTGTAAGAACATCTTGGATTTTACCCATAAGCTGACCAAGGTCTATGAAAGCGGGTGACATTGACCACAACACTGGATACTATACTATCATGCTAAAACATTCATTGAATAACCTAAAACTGGCCCAAATCCACTGATTATCCTAAGGCCTATTTTACCTAAGGCTGTTTATATCAGACTTTTCACCACTTATGCAGATTTGTGCACACTGTCCACACTGTCCCAAAAGGAAGTAGATCAGGCAGACCTCAAAGCATCCCTTCGTTCCCTGTCTCCTCCAACTTAGCTCCCATGCTTAAGTCTAAATATAGAAAGGCTTGAGTAACAGGAAATGTTTACTTTAATCACTGCCAGGGGAAGGCCTGAAGTTACAGAAACATGCAGTTAGCAGGGAAGGCCCTAAAACCAAAAAAATCCACTTTATCACATCTTCCCCGCCATTAATGACATGTGACCTCACAGTTATTAATAAAATTACACGAAATACAATTTATGGTTTGAAATACATAAAAAAAATCGTTCTCTCTTAAACAGCCAACTAATGTACCTAAACCTATGAATTTAATCCTGTGCCTGCTCCAACCTTCTGTTTCCATCTACAGTAGCACCCGCAATGCTAGCTCTGAAAGCAGAAATTAGGGTTTCCAGGTACTACAATTCCAACACAATATTTACATGCAGTTTAGGCAACAATGAGTATGTATGAGGTAAAGCATAACCCTCATTTACATGGTACCCATTTACTCTCAGTGATGCAGGCCCTGAGTATATGTATGAGGCAACACAGACACAATTTGCAAGTCTGAACCTAGCTTTTATACAATCAATTACATCTTAGTGAATACCAGAACATCAGAATGTTGTCCTCCCATGGAGACTAAGAATTGTCTGTAACGGCTGAACGAGGAAGATGAGCCCGGTTACTGTGCTGACCTTTGGTGGCTCTTTGTGACCTTCGAAGACTTCTGACTTGGTCTGGTTGGGACGGCTGTATGGTTGATAGGTAAAACCAGTATGGGAACAGCACGTCATCCTCATCATCACTGTCCTCTGAATATTCAGTCTCTGACATGAGCTCAGTATTTTTGTTTTCAATATCACCCTGCTGTTCGTCTTTAAGGCATGGTAGAGGGTTACGTGGGTCTTCAATTAACAGCTTCCGATTACCTGCTTGTTCTGGACCTCCTAGGACAGGCCTAATACGATAGACATCGCCATCTTTGTTAACACCTACTATGACAAATCCATTCCTGTGATACTTGTCCTCTAGTTTATGTCTACCCTCAAAGGCGCATTCCTTAAGTAAAACATTGGAACCTACTTCAAAGCGGGAACTCATGGGCAGACTGTCGTGTCTGGTTTTGCCCGCTTTCAAAGCCGTCTCCATCCGACTCTTGGCTAACTGGTGAACTTCTTTCAAAGTGCTGGCTTGACTTGGCCTAACGCAAAAAAAACTTGCACTTTTCCAAAGACTTTAATAGTATTGCAAATTCATTTTAGTCGGAAGTTCGCGAAGTCATACAGACAGTTTCATCAGTTCAATGGAACTGAATATCGGGTATGACTCATAAAAGAGACACACAACATGATAATTCCTTGCTGTCCTTTTTCACGTTTGTATCTCTTTTCTGGACATATTTTATGATGAAGAACGAACTCATGTGGAACAAAATATCAGGAAAAGAACTGAAGCCAAAGTATCCAAATTTATAAAACTAGAAATACATGAATATCATTTATAATACCCCCGTCGTGGGAACATTAAATTGAGTCAGTGATTGCCTGCAGTGAGGAACGACGGTCTGGGCCAGCGGATTATTCATTCGCTATTAGCAGGAAACCTATGCCTTGTAGGCTAACTGTGATTAAAGTCATTCTTTTGTGCAGTATCCATTCCCTACATGTGTGTTAGTTGGCTACAAAATTTTCAACCAAATGCAATTATAAACATCGGTGGTGTAAGTTAACTGAAAACTGATTATGTCTGTTTTTAAGAGACGGTTAGTCTTTGACGTTGAACTGAACAGTCTCCCCAAACACGTCATAGGGTTCAAAGTTTGATAAAACTTATAGGGATAGCCTTTATGTGACAATCCTTCTTTAGAGCTGAAAAGTCTTGGTTCACTGAATTTACTCGAACTTTAGAAATTACTTTGAGAAATTATTGCTTAAAGTTAGTAACATAGTTTCACAATGATTTCTTTTCTTAATCAGTTCGGGAGATAAACGCTTTCGGGGGAAAACGACTTAACGATATGAATGTTTATTTGCACTAAGTGTATACCTCTTTACATTCGACGATTTGTTAAACCAGTATGTATACATACT
The DNA here is from genome assembly GCA_037179385.1 of Holothuria scabra. Taxonomy (NCBI): domain Eukaryota; kingdom Metazoa; phylum Echinodermata; class Holothuroidea; order Aspidochirotida; family Holothuriidae; genus Holothuria; species Holothuria scabra. The sequence goes on from CM074179.1 coordinate 9,021,695, forward strand.
TGTTAAAGAAGTAGCTCTTGGGGGATAGTAAGGGTTGCTTATTCTCAGTTGGTTTATTTTGAAAATTAAGTGCGAAAGTTTGTTTTTCCCATATACACCTAAATAGGAACTGTATGCTTCATTTTAGAATGGCCACTTTGAAAAGAATAATTAAATTATATGAAATATGGTAATAAATGCTAAATGACAGTGGTTGTTGAACAAACTCACCGATAGTTTTCACTGATGTTTGTTATGCTAATTAGCCATGAATACTTATTCAGCGGTCCAAAATAGGGGGCAAATTGCAATTACCCCACCAGTTTTTGACCTCCCCCTTATATATTTAAATGTGACATAATAGTTAAGACAGAGGTGAAACTACCAGGGACCTTTAACAATGCATTTGCAAACACAAATGTATGTAAATCATTCAACTTGTACAACTTTGTTCAGAAAATACTGTACAGAATTTTCGGCTGTGCCGAATCTATAAATTAAGCTTAGGACAGAGAACGTAGCAAAATTACTCGATATTTCGAAATCGGCGCGGGGAACAATCAAAGATGGCCAAACTTTTTATTCGCCTATCAACACAGATTTTGAATATACCTAAATTTCCCCCCTAAAATTGATAGGCCTAAAAAGTGCAAGGTTGTTTTAAACTTCATCTCCGTTCATTTTGCGCGCTAGAATCGCAATGCAACATGAGAGATATTTAAAATTGGCGCCACCCATGACAAAATATTCTCCCGATTGGGTAAAAATTGATTTTCCTTGAAAGCGTTATCTCCTAAACTGTTCATATTCAATACTTCATGGAGTGAAAATGGTAAATTTGAATCTTCCAATGTTCTGATCACTGTCTAATTTTCTCACTTTCATAAAAGTGAAGATGTGTTGAAATCAAGGCTTAAAATAATGTTTGCTTAGATTCTACTTACAAACCTGTAAAATGTGATTGTGTGAAGGACGAGTTTCTTAAAAATTTTCTGTACGCTCCATGTCAACCAATTCTTCTGCCCTTGAAAATGAAACTACCTTTTGTCTATCGTCACTACCCTACACTAATAATGCCTGGATAAAGAGGGTCATTGCCTCTTATTCTGGTAAGCGCTCTTTACACTGTTAGAGAAAAAATATTTGAACACTACGCGTGAACCAATGATCGCACTTCGCAAATTGATCTCCAAACACAGTGTGGTCATCAGGGCCCGTAACAAAAATTCCTACATCCGTCACTAGAGTGATACAAATAATGCTTATATTTGAAATCTTCACACACTTCCTACTGATGCGTGCGTCATTTCACCCGACCTTTTAATAAGAAATGCCAGTTTGGAAAATATGAAAGTTATCCCGAGAGAAGGAGCAAGATTAATTGTTTATCTTTTCTCTAGGATGCAACTATGTAGCCGGGCATTCTTCGACATTGAAGGTAGCATCGCTATCCATTGGTGGAGGTAAATCTGAGAGTGTCAATGATGCCATACAGGGAATGATCGATGCAAATGTCGCTGTTGCAGTAGCTGCAGGGAACGAGAATTCAGACGCTTGTAATACTTCCCCTGCATCTGCACCAAATGTAAGTTTTCTAGTAGTACTAGATATTACGTTTACGGACTACAATGTTTGATTATATCCTGGCGGTTTTAGAGGTTATACATCGACGTCACTGCGTTGTGCGTCTTTATGTCTTTTTCATCCAGGTGTAGTTTGTACAACATCTGTAACCGAGGTGCTGAAGTGTTGGTAGCACATGTATTACTCATCACGATCAGTTCGATCCAGTACGTCAAACTGAAACGCGTTAACGTGAAGTGCATAATCTTTATACAGGAGATTTTATTGTTGCTGGGAATCAGTACCTTACAGGTCACAATGAATGAACGGAAATGTCGGTTGTCAGGGTTGAAAAAGCCCTCCAAGAAATTTGTCCTTCAATGCCAACTAATAATGGCGATCTCAAGGATGCATGTCCAGGTTATGTGTTGATAAGTTTTTTTCTTTAGTTATGCATTTAGAAATAAATATAAATTCGAATCATTTGGGAAATTTTCAACTTTTTTGATATAAAAATTTTTCAAGTTTTTCAAACTTTAAAGGAAATTAAAGTTAGCAAAAGATTACAACAACTTAAGAGCGCTGAATTCGATTAATGACTGGACTGTAAGACGGGGCGTTACAGTCCAAATATGTAACACCTAACACAAGTAATAGTATGGTAAAACAAAATTAAATTTTGCTGAAATAAAGAAAGGAAATGACTTTCAACAGATGGTTTTCATTGACGTCACTAGAGACGTGCCTAAAGTCATCGTCATAAGCTTTTGAGTAAACGGAAAGAATGAGAGCTCACTTGCTAAGGTTAAGACTGCACATTTTCCGTCTTTAAGGTGAGAATATTTTAAAATATCATTTGAAAGAGAGACAACAAATAATATTCCACAAATAAAGTGGTTCCTCTCTCGTTATCCTTCTATCTTCACCAAAAATGTTGTGCAGGAGACAGTGTCTTTGTGCTGCTTATCTATGCATTATATGTACATACTTTCGTTTCACTTTAAATATATGCACGCCCTAAGCATGGCATAGTGTTGTATCTTGTATCGCAGTGCTGCATGCCAGCATGCTACGATAATGTATTGCGTTTTGAGATGACTGACTGCTGACACCAGGTGAATTGCAAACAGATTCGTAGCATAAATAAAGCGGGATTGACCGTCTTCAGGAAAACAGAAAAAAATACCAACGAATCTATGTGAGAAAGTATATTTCCTGACTAAATGTGAGTATTTGCCAAATAGTTGACAGCCAGTGGTGTCGCCAAGGAGGGGGGGGGGCACGTGCCCCCCTGAAAAATCGTGTGCCCCCGTGGGCCCCCCAACTGAGATTTGAGATTTTCAAAAAATATATGTCTTCTGTAGTCAGGGTGTCACTATGAATTTTTTAGGATTCGATTCCTCTGTTGAAAAGAAAAGGCAGTAAATTTTCATGTTTTCCGAATGAAAATATCGCAAAAAACCTTGGAAATGCCATTTCCAGCTGTCTGAGGGGTTACGTTTTTTTCCAAATTTTCTTCACACTTCCGACTACGTCAATTGGAGGTGGCGCACAGCTCAGGTAACCCTTCAAGCAGGATTAAGCCTACATTTTTCCTTTAGAGGATCACATCTAATTGCCCATCAACTGCCTTTCTTTCTCTTTACAGTCACGGTGCAGCTCACCTTCCTCAAATTATCAGCCTGATACGCTCTTGAGAGTAGTTTCACTAACGTTTGTGTTGTTACCAAAAATAAAATCTTACTCGAAATTGCCCTGTAAGTAATTTTTTAGGCCAGTGTAAAAACAACCCTTTTAAAAAACAACTTTAAAACCTTACAAACACGCTAGAGACCCAGGAGCTTCCAGGGGCTTCGCCCCCTGGACCCCTCTAAGACTAACATTGAAGTGCCCATCAACTTTCTTTCTATAGATCGTCTACCCCTTTTTTAAAGTGTCAGCCGGATATGCTCTTGGTAGTTGAATCAGTGGTTTTTCACCGAAAGTCCTACTTGAAAGTTACTCTGGAGGTAACTTTTAGACCAGTGTTAAGTCAATGAAATTATCCTTAATTAACGTCTTTAATACCTCAAAAAAAGTTAAAACCCAGGAGCTTCAGGGGGCTTTGCCCCCTGGACCCCCACCAAAATTCACATTGAAGTGCCCATCAACTACCCCATTTTCAAAATGTCAGCCGGATAAGCTCTTGGTAGTTGAATCAGTGGTTTTTAACCGAGAGGCTTACTTGAAGTTACCCTGGAGGTAACTTTTAGACCAGTGCTAAGTCAATAAAATTACCCTTAAGTAACGTCTTTAATACCTCACAAACACGCTAAAACCCAGGAGCTTACGGGGGCTTAGCCCCCTGACCCCCAACGGGGCTTTGCCCCTGGACCCCACCAGGGGCCCTAAGGCGGGCCCCTGGACCCCACCCGTTGAGCCTCGCGCTTCGCGCTCGGTGGCACCTCCGGCGCCATGAGTGGAGTCTAGCAATTCCCCCCATAAAATCATTGTGCCCCCTCAGTGCCCCCCCGAATGAAATGTCTGGTGACGCAACTGTTGACAGATTCGGGATGATTCACAACAAATTTGTGACCATTCGCCGAACGGAATTGTGACCTAAAATCTTTTTGGGATTCTTGGGCCTTTTGATCTACAATTTGGCCTGTAATTGGTTTTAAGACAAGTCATTCAGTTATTCAAGTTATTCAGTATTCCACTGGTTGTCAAGTCTGCATTTCCCTGTGTTGGATTTTATAGCCCCCAAAGGAGGGAGTACTTTCCACTCTGTCACTTCATATATGATCCTCGAAACGATACAGAACCATATCATCTATTGATCGTGGACCTTTTACCTTGTAATTTCCTGGTCAAAATAGCGACAGCTTGGATCCTACTTCTAAGCCTGGGAAATGCCATCGACTGTCTGAGCGTTTCGATGTTTCAAAATTTTCTCCGCTCTTTCCAATGGTGGTGCTCCGCTTAGAAAGTCTTTCTATCAGAAATTTTGTTTCAGGGGACCATATTTCGCCAACGAAAAGTCAACGAGCGACTGCTTGGAGCCTCCTTAAGCCTAAAAAAATGCCATTTCCGGTCCTCTGATTGAAGGATGTTTTTTTTTTTAAATTTTCTGTACGCTCCGTCTCAACTACATGGTCTTTCAGACAGAATAGAATTTCCCGGGCGAAAAATTTTCTGGTCCCCAAACTGAAACGCTACTGTTCGTAAGTACACGTAACCTTGTCAGAGTTGAAATGACACGAATGAGTCACTTAGTCAGATTAAAGCCATTTTTACTTTTGACGTGAATCGTGTCGAGTAAGCGACTCGAGTCACTCTACCACTAGGCTATGAGGAAAACCATAATAAAATCCAAAGGATCACTTCCCTTCTGAAAAACTGTGGATCAAGACATTGACATAATCAATGCTGAAGAGCAAATAGTCGCAACTTCACCTTAAGAAACCGCTCTACCAAAATAAACGTCACATGGCAAGCACGCACGTAGTGTGCGTAGTATTATATTGCTGATCCTAAAATGTACCCCGGTAGGCCTTTAAAATGGCAGAGCCCGGGTCGGAACTCTGTCTTATACGAAGGTGAAGTGGTTACCTAAATCTTACAATGGTTATACAACCATTTTATAACAACTCAATGCGTTTGGACCATTCTCAATATTTAAGGTTTCTGTTGTCTTCGTGATTTTACAATAAAGTACGGTGTTTGGAGAGTCGTACTGCATGCCACTTTATTTAACCATATTATTCAATTTTGAAGGCTCTGACTGTTGGTGCAACTGATAACACTGATACACGCGCCTCCTTTTCAAATTACGGAACCTGCGTCGACGTCTTTGCTCCAGGAGTTTCAATCACTTCAACTGTACTTAATGGCCAAGTTGCAACCTGGTCAGGAACTTCTATGGCTACTCCCCACGTTGCAGGTAATTGATCTATTATTGTCTCATTTCAATTAATATTTATTACGTGACTTTCTAGGAGCTTTTGCAAACAGCCACGTGAGAGGACGGCTGCTGTACGTACTTACATGTTTGCCTATGAGAACTATTTTAATGCGGGTTACTAGATATTATCAAATCTTGTCAAAGTTCTTGATTTTTCATCAATAGTCCTCACCTTCTATTGGTCCATTTTGATCAAGTGACCGTTTGTTAGCTCATGATCATACTTGGTTATGAAAACAAACTCATGTTGGGATACCGTGACCACCTTTAAGCGGAGGTTATGCTCTTTTAATGTGATCACTTTCAAACGAAATTTACATCAAAGTTTTTATGCTAATAGTTTGGATTTATCACACAGTTCATTCAGGTGCTTTAACAAAGGGTAATGCATTATAGCTTTGGGTTAATACTAGTACTTGGTGGATCTGACCTGCGCCTTTTGAATCACTTGCTTGAACCCCTGACCGCTCCTTTATGCCGTGCTTACGCACGCACGTTATATCAATGTTTAACCTTTGACTACTTCTGAGAATGCCATGGAAGTTTTATAAGTCTCAGCAAAGAGTGGTTATTACAGACACATTGACATTAAACACCGGCTTTATACATTATCCCGCTACTATTTAAATTGAACACAACGCAGAGGTATCTTATGAGGAATTCTAATTTGTAATTACCAATCAATATGTAATTTCAGCACTTTCAGAAAGGAATGTTTGGGGACCCTTAATATGCCCCATTGAAAATTAAAAGGATCAGACACATTCCCATTGGTTTTATTTATTTTAATTGATATATTAAAATTTACATCCATTCACATTAGAAATTTTGTTCTTCTTTGCTGATATATGGGAAGAAATCCCAGTGAGAATTAGGACAAATTAAAACGTTTTTCATCTTCCAAACATATGTTACCATGTGCGGGCGTTGTTGGTAGGAAATAATTGATGATTTTTTTCCTTCAACAATCAAAATTATTCAAAAGCTTTAAACGCTTTAATATAGGACATGACCAGAATGTATCGACCGCACCGTGGACTGTACATGCAGGGGAGAGGGGGGGGGGAGTTGAGACAACCGTAATCAGTTTGGAAGGTTAACAACAAACCCTACTGATAAAACAGCATCAATGATTGAAAATAAGGCTGTCTGAGTGTATTTCGCGGTGTAATTGAATTGCGACGGTACACACTGCACATCATCTGGGGTACATCCTGGGAGAGAACACTTTGTTTTTCGACAACACATGTTTAACGATTAGGTGATTTTCAAATTGTTGGTATGACATATCTCCCTTTATTTAATTTGGTTTATCCTGACAGCCGTCATGGCTTTAGCACGTACTGACTACCCGAGCTACGACGCAATGGAAATCATGGGCCTTGTGACAACACACGCTGATTATAACATCGTGAGTGACCCTCAGGGTAGTTACAATAGATTCCTGTGGTGTCCATAAGAGGTAGGTATAAACGCCGCATTATGAAGAATTTGTGTATTCCCTCACAAAAATTAAAAAAGAGTGCTCCGTCACATGCTAACATAACAAATCGCATGTGACCGGGCATATAAAGAAAGGAGATAAATGAAAGGTGCGACAATAAAAGGTAACACTCGTGGGATTGAAACCAATTAGAGACAAAAGACCTCACTTTATCAAGCCTGAATAGTGGCAGTTGTTTTGATTTGCTTGTTATCATATTGCCAATTACAGGTCCTCATATGTGGCTCTTCACTTCAGGAAAAAGTTTCATATGAAAACACACATAATCATGAAAAAATACAAATTTTCGCATCCCACCACACTTTCACGCAGTTTGACTCTTAATTGCAAGTGTGGTAATGGAACATTTACCCCACAGTTTTCTGTGTTGCATTGTATTACTTTGCATTGTAGTTTTAAGAACAATGCTCTGGTAATTAAAGGGAAATATAATGTAACAAATAATTGATATCACATGATTGCATCCGAGGTTACGTAAATATTTAAAAATTCGTCACGGGACAGAGGGAACACTATTTTAGTCCTCTCCCTCCCAGGCCGGCTATCAGACCCCGCGATTGGTCATGTCAATAAAACGCAGTCCTGTCTACGTCATTTGGGCTTGGAAGTGTCGACTGGAAACCAAAACATACGTGTACGATGGTAGTTTTCTATGAGGGGCGAGAAACTTCACCGAATAATGGCACCGTTAACAATTTTTTGCCCATGTCTTGCCCGAATAGACCAATTGCTTTTGCCCGAATTGGGAGGGCGAGTGCCCCCTCTTCACCCCGTCTCGTACGAATATGAACCCAGTGACCCACGTTTTACTTATTGGGTGAATACCAAGGAATACACTGTCAGGATCCCGTTGGCAGTTCTGTGACATTTTTTAATTCAGTTCTAACTTAGGTCTATTAGGAGAAATAGTTCAAAAGGGTAACGACAATGGCCCATTGGTGGGACTTTTCATCATGAACGCATTACCGTATAGCAAAGACAACAATTTTTCTTTCTCCATGAAACAAATAAACTAGACTGGTAGCCGCCCCTTGCCGAGATTCTTCTTTCAACGAGACATTGTGTAAGGAATTTATATCTTAGGATCTGCGGTCCTACTTAGATACAATCCAGATTTTTCCATGTGAATTATTCCGTAGCGGTCACAACTGTCATAGGCGAGCTATTTTATAAGGTTGAGGCGTACCTTTTGTATTAAAAGGGTAAGATAGGTGTGACGTAGTTGAAAAAGTAACTAAGACATGCGCCAATGCGGGCCTTTTTGTTGCCACCTATAAAAATATGGCCATGACATGGCATGTCAAAGGTTAAGGTGTTCAAAGGTTAAGTTCCCTGTTCGAATTCAACCTTTCACCAACATCCATACCAAACACCAATCGAGTACCAAACACCATTTGAGCCCACTGCAAGTACATTTTCCCGCATAAGCCCACTTATTAGAAATATGACCCTGACAAGACAAATGTACACATTTCGCATGGCAAAACATGGAAAAATGAGGAATATATTAAATAATTTTCATTAAAAATGAAGGAAAAAAGATCCAATAATGTACAAATTCGGGCAGTTTATGGACAACAATTGTTCACAAGCCCCATGAACGTAACAGTCTTGAGCGAATATTTTCCTGAATTGGGTGTCCTTGAGAAAGTTAGAAAAATCTGAACAAAGTTCTGAGACATTTCAATCACCCCACTAAAAGGGCAGTCGGGAGGGTTGGTTCACAGGTCATGAATACCCTCGGAAAATTTTGGTTGCACATTTCATCTTGTAATCCTATATGATTTTGAAATGTGTTCATTTTTAATTGAAGTAAACCATTTATTTTCATAAAAAAACACAAAACAACCATTGTTTGGATTCAAAGTTGGAAATGTTTTTTTTTTCAGTTGTCTAGCAATTTTCTGTACATTCTGCACCAGCTAGTAGCTCTCTGCTTAGATAATATTGTTAAAACAAGTCAGAAGTGTACATACTTCCACAAAAGGTACGCCTCAGCCCCATGAAATAGCTCGCCTATGCCAGTTGTGACCGCTACCGAATAATTCAGATGGAAAAATTCCTTCACTTGCCGATAAATCTTCCTGTCTCCTGGAACGGTCTTGGAAATTACTGTCAATGCTTTCTTTAAATCACAGATTCAGTGGAGTAAACAAATTTTTTCACTTACCAATAAATCGTACTCCTCCCGGAACGTTCTTGGAGAATACGGTCGATGCTTACTTTAAAACGCCAAACAAGTGTGGAGTTTACACGTTTGTTTACTTCCCAATAAATCGTACACCTGGAACGGCTTTGGGAAATACTATCGATGCTTACTTTAAAGCATCAAAACAGCGTGGAGTAAACAAATTTCTTCACTCCCGAATGAACCGTACTCCTCTTCCAACGGTCTTGGAAAAAAAAAATACCGATGCTTGCTTTAAATTACCAAACAATCGTGGAGTGAACAAAAATCCTCACTTCCTTATAAATCGCACTCCTTCTTGAACGGTCTTGGAGAAAAATGTCGATGCTTCCTTTGAAGCACCAAACCAGTGAGGAGTAAACAAATTTCTTGGCAAAATAATTCAGGACAAACATATGGCATATTCGGGGAAATACAATCAGTGAACATCTGAATATTTCATTATCGGATGAGATAAATATGTTATGGGTTCCCAAGTCCTTGTCAATGACGTAGAATAGCGTATTTACCAACCCCATTGCGGTTGACTGAATTTCACTTAAATAAATGGAAGAATTACGTTTGACATAATCTATTTTCTTTTCATCTGAATTACAGAAAACAGTAATGGCAAGTTCAACGTTTCAAGTTTATTTGTTTTGATGTTATTGTGGTAATAAACGACTTTATGGTCTCAGTAAAGTAATGAGAAAAGCGTAAACATTCAAAAGGACGTAACAGTTTTGGTGGTGGGTTCTTTGTGTTCAAACTTCGTGTTTTTAAAATTGAAACTTTAAAGAAAAAATAGAAATGCACAGTATAAAAATTCTTGTTCAAACTAAACCAAGAAAGATTCAGGTAAGAACTTAATTCGTGTAAGAGCTATGTGAATCTGATTTATCATTAAACTTATCTCAAAATGGAACAAACGTCTTTCTTGTCTTTTATTGAACCTCCTGCTTAGGGAAATTACATGTCGGTTTATTATTGACTCTTTATGGTCTTTGAAGTAACATGATACAATCGCATACCACCTCGTTTTGTGGAAAAAGGCATTCACTTTTCCGAAAATAATTTGCCCCAACCCCTCCCCCTAAAGGAAAAGAAACGGATTGTCAGATTATGAAGCCCGCTCTTCCACCATGTCAGATAATAAGTTGTACGGGATCTTGAGGTGTAGGTCCAGAAAAAAAAAAGAACAGAGAGTTCCAGTTGATTTGAAATGATTTTATTCGATGATTTGTGTTCCAAAAAAAAGATCAAGTTTGATTAATTCGGCCAGCCTAATATTAATCAAATATCTACAGGTTACTCAACTGCTCCTCGTCTAATGTCTTATGCAAGAGTGTCCAGCTCGCAGGCTCGGTCTTGGGAACCTCGTGCGAAATCCGAACACCTGCAGTCCCCTGATTGGTGAAAAGGTATGACGCACCAATGAAAATAAGTGTAATGATATAGGTGACCATTGAGGAGGCTGCAAAGGGTAAAATTGGCCACGCCTTGAAATATAGGTTACAGTGTGCACGTGGAACAACGGCAATGTAATATGTCACGTCCACCGGTAACACATGATGGGAAACAGGAAGGGCCCTGGGAATCTAGAACAAAAGGAAGGGAGCGTTGCCAGTAAACAACAAGATGGCGTCTGCTAAGGGTCATGGAGAGTTCATCATACTACATAACATCGCCTTTGCATTTTTAAAATTTTGAACACTGAAAAATTTTACTCTATGAACATTCATGCATACGAGAAATGCTAACAAAACATAAAATATTTTAAATATACATTCAATTCTATTACAAATTGACAGGATCGCCTGAGGCAAACTCAGGCATTGAAGGGTCACCTGGAGAGAGAGATAAAACAAGGTTCATTTCAAAACAATTCATCTGAAAACATACATTCATTAATCTTTCAATATGTACTTTACTGTCTTAACAGAATATGTGAGATACTACCTGCTATCTTGACATGTATTGCAAAACAAATCACTATCCTGACATAATTGTATACGACTTTCCACAAGGCATACCACTAAACCATAAGTGACTTTTCTGGTGTTAAATCGTCAAAAGGCTATACAAACGAACATTACTGCTTTCATGTTAAATATTGTCATTCAAGTATCGATATTCAAAAATTCACTTTTCTCTGAGAAAACCACATTGCACGAGCTCACTAAAATTTTCCTTAGTTGTGGAGTCACAATTACCATTCCTAAACTTTATTTTAATTGATTGTGTCAACAAATAAAGATGAAATTCGAAGTATCCTCATCCTTCTTTGTTCATAAACAAATGTGAAAAAGTAGACCCAATTACGTAAAAGTACCTGGACAATTACGCAACTCCTTGAAGTGGCAAATTTTCAAAACCCAAAAGGCTACTGCGAACTCTCACTTCATACACAATGAAAAACAACTTAATGGTCGCGCCCCCTTAAACAGCATACGGACTGGACAAACTTGTAAATTAAAACCAACTATATGCTATCTCGTACCTGCATTTCATAAGCAAGGGAGTAATTACCGAGAGCAAAATTGTTAATAATTCGAGGACAGTTCCTGGAACTTCAACTTGGGCTAGCTAATTCCAAAGAAAAGCATTAAAATACCGCTAAAGCGAAAGGACTTGCTCTATGATTAATTAGCAACTCTTGCCTCAAACGAAAAAAAATGTATACGAACATTACTGGGTCTGATGATTACATTGCAATCGGTTCACATCAAATTGATTGACACGGTGTCATCTCTTTCTGCCTTAACATACTAATTCATTCACCTCGAGTACAAAAGCAAAAAACTTCCTGATTGGCTAAAAGTTGACACACCTTCGATTTCACCTACGGAATGGAATGTAAAGTATTCACAAACTCTGCATAATGAGGCGATTCCTTTGTGCTGCGTATTACGTACCATGAACTAGACATTCAGCATAAAATACTACGTTCAATACGATCATGAAAACTACATATTAATAACATCATTCTGTCAAATATAAACCTATACGACAAACTGCCTATGTAAGCAAAAACTATAAATGGTGTTGTAAAGCAAATACACTAACGTTCTGGGTCAAAATACAGGTCTAGGGGCTAGGCCTACTTGGCAAAATATGATTTTCATGTCATTAAACATTTTAATGTGAACCATTTCGAAATTCTCGCATAATTAAATGACTCTCACGACACCTTCAGTGCAATGGCTACAAAACTGGAACAGTGTACCTTGACTGTCGAGGCATTGAAAACATGGAAAATCTGAATTGAGTAAGCGGAATGTGCTGTACTGTGCTAAGCCAAACGACCTGAAATTCTTTAGCATTGACAATCTAGAAACACATTCGATGGGATTGTGAAAGTATGTCAAAACAATTTGAAAAATCGAAAATGAGGTTCTGAAAAAATCTGGTAAAAAAGGTACAGAAATTCAACCTGTGGGTCTGCAAAAATTACCATGATGTTTGCGTTTTACAAAATAGTTAAAATACATCTGCGTTAACTGTGGCGCCTAAAAATTAGCGATAAGCGCTAACCGTTTGACCCAAGTTTGACTTAACTTTAGTTGACCTGTAGCCTAGTAGGTATGCTAACCCTAACAATTCCGTGAACGAACACAACCCAGAAGCAGGGTCTAGAACCCTGGTCGGAACTGTGGACGTCACTCAGCGTTGGACCAAGCGACTTCCGCAGCGTTATTCGCCGGGGTGGTTGGGCGAAAACTTCCGGGGTACCCGCGAAACATGCAGGACTGGAATGGGTCTTCATATCTTATAAGATATGAAGACCCATTTCACAACGTGCACATCGGGGAGGGTTCTGCTTAGTAATAAACGCGAATAGGCTAGGTGTTCGATGGCTTCGGAATACAGTTGGCGAGATTTGCATTGTTTCAGCAAACGGAGGTTTCACACGGCTGCATAGGATAAAAACTAGGCTGTATGAAGTGGGCTTACAATGACATTCGGTAGTGTAGGCAAGCACTTGCGTTGGTCCGTGGGCAACTTGTAGTCCAAAAAGGAACGTTACCACCTAACGTTAAGGTTGTAAAAACGGGCGAACTGGTAAGGTAGCCATGGAACTTCGTTGACAGGAACAGTAGGGACTTCAGGAATGATTAAGGATCGACAGAGAGTATGGCGGAAAGGTAGAGAGTTCACTGGAAGTAGCCTAGGACGGGAACAGTCCGGGATAATGATGATGAACGGTAATGTAACTTCGCTCCTTCAGGATATGATGCAATTATGTCCTGAATTGTTGAGATCCGCTACTTCACTATGGTAAGTATTGAGCCGTTTAAGGCACCGCCCCTTCACGATGTTAGATAATATTGTAGCCAATCCAGCTCCTGCAACAGATAATAAAGCCCGTTCCTCCGCCATGTCAGATAATAAGTTGTTGTACGGGATCTTGAGGTGTAGCTCCAGACAAAAAAGGAACAGAGAGTTCCAGTTGATTTGAAATGATTAATGCGATGATTTGAGTTCCAAAAAAGCGATCAAGTTTGATTAATTCAGCCAGCCTAATGTTAATCAAATATCTACATGTACTCAACTGCTCCTCGTCTGATGTCTTATGTACGAGTGTCCAGCTCGCAGGCTCGTCTAAGGAACCTCGTGCGAGCTCCGAACACCTGCAGTCCCCTGATTGGTCAAAAGTTATGATGTCATGACATCAAAGTTAATAACTGTTATGATATAGGTGACCAATGAGGAGGCTGCAAACTGTAAAATTGGCCACGCCTTCAATATAAAGGTTACAGTGTGCACGTGGAACAACGGCAATGTAATATGTCAGGTCCACCGGTAACACGTGATGGGTAACAGGAAGGGCCCTGGGAATCTAGAACAAAGGAAGGGAGCGTTGCTCGTAAACAACAAGATGGCGTCTGCTAAAGGTCATGGAGAGTGCACTATACTACATAACAGTATAGTTTAGTGAAGGAAATTTAAACCACATCGTCACAAATGAGGAATCTTTATTACGATGGTTTGTGGTTGGTCTAGCAACCTATCACGTGGGGTCACCAAAATTGCAAATAGCCAACTGGTGTGTGTGCAGGGGAATTTCCCCCTAAGCTCTACAAAACGTGTTTAGGAATAAAACACTAATAATGGTAAAGACCCGCGAAATATCAGTTTTTACCTTACTTATGGCTTAGGATATTTTGATGTAACACATGGGTGATGCAGTTGTTAAGAATGCAGTGGGACAATCCCCAAGTGGGGCTCATGAGGGGAAGTCGAAGAGGCATCAGAATTTAAATATGATTTGAGTTGTAAAATACTATCTGGAGATAGGTATAGGCTGTCTCAGCATATACGATCCAGGAGTTAGTTAAAGACCCGTTGGCTCATTTTGCGGGAAACATATATATTATATATATATGAATATATATATATATATATTTTTATATATATATATATATATTTATTTATATATATATATATATACATATATATATATATATATATATATATATATATATATATATATATATATATATATATATATATATATATATATATATATATATATATATATATATATATATACCAAAAAGGTTGAACAACCTGTTGCAAACCATTTCAATTTGCCTCCTCATTCTAATAAAAACTTACGGATCATTGCCATCGACCAAAACGATACATGGACCAAAAAAGCTAGAAAAGCTTAAGAAAATTTTTGGGAACCCAATCTCAAAACCACATCGCCTTTCGGCTTAAACATCAGGAGCGATTTACCAGCTTGCTGATGATACCAACCAAATTAATCCGATTAGGCCATTCCGGCCTAACAATTTCTCTAATTGCTTTGAAGAGGATTTTCCTAGTGTTGATGGGTTGCACCCGTTTAATCCGATCAGACCCTCCCGGTCAATCAACCTGTTCAATTGCCTAAAGAAGGATTATCCTGTCACAATAGAGGTGGGCCATTGTCAACACCTTTAAAAGCTTCCAAAATTTCTCACTCCTTGTCATTCTCTGACCAAGTATTGATAAAGAGGTAGTATTCCTCGAAAGCTCTACTTCAAACCTTTTGGCTGTTTAATTTATCTAAATTTTAGCCTTCCGATATTTGTATCTCCTCGGAGATCCTGCCTTTCAATTCTGTAGCACCGCTGTTTTATAGTTTCTCCGTCATGTTTATGTATATATAAATATATATATATATATATATTTATATATATATATATATATATATATATATATATATATATATATATATATATATATATATATACATATATATATATATATATATAGATATATATACATATATATATATTTATATTTATATATATATATATAATATATATATATAATATATATATATATATGTATATAGCTATAAATATACATATACGTTCAGGCGAAAATAAAACAATAAAATACATAAGAATATATACTCTAGCTTTCCGTTTAGAGATATGCATACACATTATTTCAATTGCCCTTCGTGCATTCGTGTTGTTAAGTACGTTTACGGAAGTTGGGATATGTTGAAATGATCACGTGAACTACATATGGTGTTTGGGGATTTACTCTACCATTACGTATTCCCATTGAAAATTTGTGTCAAAATGTTAAGAGGAAGCGGATTTCTATTAATTGGAATTTAGGCGAATTCTAGTATGAAAAAACGCGGCTGTTGGGAGAACTCGACCCTTGGGCGAAAAAACCGTTTCGCCCTAACGTTTTACACACTGTTTAAAATGGGATTTCCTAACTCTTTACGTATGAAAGAGAGAAATATTCATTCATTCACAACTGTATGAGCTTGGATATAAGAATCAGTGTGTCTGGTAACATGTGTGACTGATTGGATAATGATAAACTACAACGAATAAAACTGACTTCGGGGCTTTCATAAATGTAGTGCCTTCCGTTCATTGCATAATATAATGAAAGGAGAACTTTTTTCATCATGTGATACATAATGGTTTCGATCTTATGAAAGTATATAAACAGCCTTTAAACTATTTTACTGAGAAATATTCAAGCAATAGTGCAACATTAACGATATCAAATAGATTTTGTTGAACTTCTCTGGAATACAATAATTAGAGCGATGGTTGTTCAAACACTACCGGTATATTTTGGTACTATAAAAAACTATTCAACAAAAACTATGAAATGATGTTGGTATCTTTGTGACATGTCTTCCTTATTAATTTTTATTTTTCTCAAAAAAATACTACGGTCGATTTTGCACCGACTCAAACTATGGTCAAACTGTTGACCAAAAGCATGGTCATTCTTACTGATAAATGTTATATATGACCATGAAGTGGTCAGAAGTGAGCATAGTTTAAGTCAGCAATTTGACCATACTGTCAGTGCATAGTTGACCATTGGTTGAATTGGCCATAATTGTTTAGAATGTTGATCATTAGGAAAGTCCTCCTGTTTGAACTTTAAAAAGCTTGCGAACAAGCAGTTCTTGGTCAATGAAATATCTTATGTTTGCTTGAGCAACTTTAAGAGCTACATTTTTTTTTTTTTTTGGGGGGGGGGGGGGGCTTTACTATACTTTCTGATTCTGTGAACATCTCTCACATATACATTCAGATTGAAAAAGAATATGCTGTCTTTTGACTTAAAACAGCAAGTGGTAAATATTTTGAATGAATTATTGAATTTGGAAAAAAGAAAAACTCAGCTAATTAAGTTGAAATCAGAATGATATGATTAGTCAACTGGTAGGATGAAAGCATAAAACCTTCTATAGGACAATAGGCCTACTGATTTCGAATCTTAATTATTCAGCTATGAGACAGATATGAAAAACCCTACAATCGTTTGGACACTATGCCTTCAAACTTTGACAGGAAATTGTACACATCTGCCCAGGGCCTCTTTAAAGAAATTTTCAGCGGTAGGCCATTTAAAAAAAAGGGACAATCTTAACAGAGCCACCATAAGTCACCACGTATTTTATGAACGTTTTATTTTCGAAAAATGCTCTCCAGATTGCACAAAATGGCGTTTGCCACAGCTTTAAAGTACATGTATCAAAACATCCTTATTTTTCATTTGCATAATTGTATTTAACACTCTTTTATCCCCTTCCCCCCACACGCATCGCCGCAAAAATTTCATCCCTCAAAAGAGGAAAAGAAAATGAATATAATATTTAGTAATGGAAATCTGCTTACGTTAACACCAGTGTTTGGGTCGCCTTGTGCTTAATTCCTATACTAGGTCACCAATCTCGTCATTGAAATGATTCGGAAAAAGACACACCGCACGCACGGTGTATACATCGCACGCCCGTGTATGCAGTCAGCAGACACGTGAAGCCGTCCAGTACAAAAAGAAAGAAAGGAACAAAGAAACAAAAAAAGGAAAAAAAATATTGTGACGACATAGTAGCTAGGCCTATAGTACGTACACGCAGTACAATATTATCATGGTCCACGTTGTTGATAGGTTTGTTTTACCCCCACAAGCATAATTATTTGACAACACTCACCGATGTTACTCTCACAGTAACATCCGTGGAAAGGATCATGTACGGCGAGATCCTAGGACTTGTTTCAGGAAAGTAGATCTTGGTACCCTAGGCCATGCTAGTCACTGAGTAAAGTGGTCTGTACTTTCCCGTTTCTGCAAAAAATTGTTTTCACATGAATATCAAGAAAAAGGGACCATGGGGAGGGGGGGGGGAATGAGCTAAGTGGGGGCCGAGTATGGGACTGGGGGGCCATGCCCCCAGTATGCATGTTTAAAAAAGGTCCTGAGCTGCCCAACACTTTCTTTGAGAAAAATTTCATAACACAGCTTATAAATTTTTCACCTTTTGAAACTGTTGTGATGTGCCCTTAACTATTGTACGTCTTTGGAACATGATGTTTTCATACGCTTGTCTGTCAATCAAATCTTGTTAGGTAAATAACTTTTCTTTTCCTTTTCTTCCTCATTTTTGGAACTGTGCTGTGGGAAGTAGGCGGTAACGACAGACCAAATTACCCTATTTGCTCCGTTTTTTCGGAACTGGGCTGTTGGGGTGGTGACGATAGACCCAGTCGCCTTTCTTGGTATGTCTTTGATTTTTAATAGATTGAATACACCAAAGCGGTCATCCCCAAAGGGTCCTGTCTTGACGAATAGCTTTATGACCCGTGTTAAATGTAGACTTTATGAACGGAACCTACTGCCATCGTGCTTGGTGCTCGACATAAGCAATGGAGTATGGAAAACAAGTGAGGGAGCCCAAAATGGGAAAAGGCCTTGTCCGGTTTGTCTCGAACCAATTGGTAAAAAACTGAACCACAAAGCTTCATTAAATAACCTCTTTTTACCTAGCCGGGCATGCTAATGCACAGTGCAAAATTATCCCTTTCAATGGACTAAAAAAGATGGAAGATTTAATTTAAACAATGACTGGAAAAAGTTATACCAGCGTGATTTAGTCAGGGAGCTTTCACAACTGTCTGATTGATTGTAGGAGGAAATGCAAGAATAGTATTTAGAAGAAATTGATTGTGGGTCACGGTTGATGGCGTCAGCACACCTCTATTAAAGAAATCGCTTCTTTAATTCCAAGCACACTGAAACGTTTGAAGAATTCTTTAAAAATTTTAGAGAATTTGAAGTTATCAATATGGAATCTCACAATTTCATTGTGATAATCACTGAAACAGGGATTTATTTTCTTCCATGACTAATATATAATTTACACGCACATCGGTGAATCGATTTTGTGTGTGTAATGAAATGGAGTATTCATCAAGTATCATCAAGTAGTAGTGCTGAAGGCTGGATAATAAGAACCAAAAAGATTAATTACTCTACTTCCATTGAAAAAACTGAGGAGATTAAAATGATTCACAATCTTTCTCAGTTTCCTAGCTTACACGAACACTTTTTGTTTCTAACATTTCATGAGTTCTTTGTAAATATTGGTCCATCACTTGCTTCCAGTATTCATAACAGTACAACAGCTAGTAAATATTTGAAGAATGCCAATCCTTCGACTCTTTTTATGTCTCCTACAAATGAAAGTGAAGTGTATAAGGTTGCAATGTCTAGCTTGAAACCGAATAAATCTGCTGGGTTTGATAATGTTAAGTGTCTGTTTTATCAGCGTTTTCTAAGATTTTCGAAAGAATAGTTTATAACCGTATCCACGATTTCGTTAGTAAACAACTTTTAATGTTTAAGGGGCAATATGGTTTTCGACCTGGTTATTCGACTGAGTTAGCTTGAACGGATGCTTTAGATAGTTTATACAATGCTATGGATAATAAAATGATCTCTGTGGGTATTTTTGTAGACTTGTCAAAAGCCTTTAATACAATAGACCATCAAATTTTATTTTCTAAACTCTCCCGTTTTGGTATAAGAGGCATCGCTGTGACTGGATTAAAAGTTATCTTTCGCATAGAGTCCAGTTTACATCTTTCAGCAATACAAACTCAGATCTCCTGAATGTAGTGTGTGGTGTCTCTCAAGGATCCATATCAGCACCACTCTTTTTTGTAGTTTATGTCAATGATACTTATCAAGTTTCTGAGAAGTGTTCTACTATATTGTTTGCTGATGAAACTAATATTTTCTTCACTGGTCGTAATGCCAATTTACTAAAGGGCATAATCTGTCAAGAACTAAAGAATTTTACACATGGTTTTCAGCCAATAAACTTTCTCTCAATATCAGCTAGACCAACTTTATTGTTTTTGATAAAAATAAAGGCATTGTAATCAACTTACCGTTTGACATTTCAATAGATGGGAATTAACTTAAAAGGGTTCATAATACAACTTTTCTTGGGGTAATTATTGACTCTGGGTTAACATGGAATGATCACGTTAAAGCTTTATCAACTAAAATCGCCCGAGGTGTTGGAATTCTTTCTAAGATAGAGCATTTTCTACTTAAACAAGTTCTGCGTTATTTATACTTTACTCTTATTCATCCCCACCTTACCTATTGTGTGACTGTATGGTCAGGTACCTCATCCTCTAATGTGAAGAAACTTTTTACCCTTCAAACGAAAGCAGTCCGTCACGTCTGTTTCGCTTCTTTTCATGATCAAACCAGTAAGCTTTTTGCTTTTCTCAATATTCTTAAATTCCCTGATCTAATTCATGTTCACATTGCTATCATTGCGTACTGTTCTGTTAATAGTAACAACCCTCCTGTTTTTAATAATTATTTTACACCCAATAAGGACGTTCATAACTACTGTATAATACTAGGCAAGCCTGTGATATGCATAAATCTCGACTTGTACAAATATTTTCAAACAGTGCTTACGTTATTGAGCTAATACTATTTGGAATTCTCTGTCAAATGCTGTAAAACATCATCCTTCACTTTATTCATTTAAACACAATCTTGGTAATCATTGTTTTAAGAGCTATTGTTAAAGATGCTTACAGGTATGTTTTAAATAGTTCCACAATGTTGTTTTGCTATTTACTTGTATTCTATTAATGACATTTTTTTCTTTTCTTTTTCTTTTTTTCATTTCGTAATTTTTGGTTTGCTTTTTGGGGAGTGGATCTTTTCGTTAAGCCTCTAGGCTTTTAGACTACTTCCTTTCTCTTTTGTCAATTGTAAAGAATCTTAGTTTGTTCTATTTTGTATTTATTATGGAAAAGAGGAAAAACAAATAAACAAAACGAAACAAAACGAAAAATTTTGAATAAACATCCATCATGTTGATGAAAGATTGACATTTAACACAAGGAAATTTCTAACATTTTTAAAGGCAGGTAGGTATCACCTCACACAGTTCAGATTTCCCGACGTTCATACTTCTCATCCATCCCACATACTACCTCATCCTTATCCATCCTCAATTATATAGTTTATTGCTTCAGGGTATCCGTTTGTGATGTCAGTCAAAGGGCTTTGTAATTTTATTAGACGGCGAATACAAATACAGTTTGGAGTTACTGCCTGTAAGGTACAGTGCAGAACTTTTACAACCAGCTGTAACAGTTATGGATGCCATTGAAGTATGCTTGAATTAACGTGTCTAATTCCCGGACATTTCTCTTTCAAACATGTTAAATTGCTTAACATTTAGTATTCAATAGCTTAGTATGTTTAGACTTTGAAAAGAGTGGGGGCCCAATAAGTATTTAATTGCTAATTACGTTCGAGACGTAAGAGAGATCAGCCAAGTTTAACAAACTGAAGTAAGGGTGTATAATTTGTAAAAGTATATTATTCAGTTGTCTCTAGGTACAATTGAATTAACACTAAATTAAACAAACAAGGTGGCTTTCGATTTCAGCGGTAAAAACGCTTAGCATATGTTTTGATATCAATAAGTAATCGAAGCCTTAATGTGAATTTCAACCTACAATTGAAGTAATGGAGAATCATGTGGTCTTCTTTACAATCTTTGTGACAAACTTATTTTTACATGACCGTCATTTCCTTGTTACCAAATAAACTATTGTATACAATTTCAATTAGTTCTATTTCACCCACATAACCTCTTTTTAACTTGCTTTTTCGTCGCCCAATGTTTCCAGTGAACACAATCAATGTCACATTTTACGGGGGGGGGGGGGGGCATACAACTATGTCAGCTTAGTCATGTGAAATAAGGAACATACAAAAGAAGTCTAAGCAATCAAAATAATTCTTGCTATAAAAATACCTTCACCTTTTAAAGTTGTCGACCTTTTATTACTCATCCATGGATTTAAAAGTTATTAGTTTTCGGTTTCAATCTAGAGCACGTTTACAATTGAAGGCCGAATATGTAAATAGCTCATATTTATATCGCATTTTGTTTATTTAAATCGACAGGTACGATTGTTGGAAAATTGGTATTGTTGGTGGAGATAAAACAAAGCTTTTGACAGCCAAATGAAGGAGAGAGACCTCACTTACTTTGACTTCCTTCATTTAACTTAAAGTACAATTGTAATGACGTTGCATTACTTGCTATCATCAGCAGTCGTCTGGGACAGATCAGCAATTGCGGTTAGTTTAAACCTTCCACTTTTTCTGATATTTTTTTTTTACAATTCATCTTTTCGTTCTTGTTTGTGGTTGGAGTTGCAGAATTTTGCGGCAAAGGTGTGTAGCTACTATAGAAATAAAACTAAGACTGCCCTAATTTGTTGTATTATGCCAAATCATGATGACATTTATTACAGCCAACAAATATCATTGTATGTTTGATTTTGCACTCGTCTTATATCAGTAACTAGACTTCTAAAGGAGGAGATTGCACAGATCAACCAAAGCCTTGTATCCGTTATACAGATGCCACTTTACTGATAACCAGGAGTTGGGTGGGTCTTAAAATTTAGGTAAAAATTGTATGTTTTAATAAAAAATCTTCGCATTGCATTTGTCAGTTGTTTTAGCATTTTTCGTTAAGACCTCTTTATGATTTCAAAAGCATTTCCACGTAAACAGATTCCCAATTTTTTTACTGTTCATAACGTCATGAACGTACCGCCCATCGAACAGATAGGCACCCTTTCCATTTTCGAAAGGCAGCTTTTTCTTTTACTGAATGTTTTTTTTTTTTTCGTTAACTTATTTAATTCTTCTTGAATGCTTTGCTCTCCGATTGAACTCACTCTATAGAGAGAATTTTTTTGCATCCTGGATAGTGTAATTTTGTCGTAATACACCTACTTTAAGTTGGTAGGCGCATACAGAAAAAGGCACTGTCGCTTTAACTGGGGTGTGATCAATAATTGTAAAAAGTGTATGGCAAATACCAGTCACGAACAACCAGGAATTCTGAAGCAACAAAGAAGGCTGTAGTTCTCTATTTACTCTATTTTTGGGAAATCTGCCGAGAAATACTTTTACTTTTATTATCAGCTCTACACACTAGTTCTTGCTGCCAGTGGCGTAGCCACGGGGTGGTTTGGGGGATAGGACCCTCAATGACACCGACCATCCCCATGACACATACTGTGACGTCGCTTCTTGAAAAAGCAAATTAGACACAGCAGTACATCAAAGGCGGTGTGGGGTGTAACTAACATCTGAGTTTGTTATATGATCTATGGCCTCAAATGAGCTATGCTTTCATTGTGTTCACACTGCGTTAAAAACAACACGTGCTTATACTGACCTGTTAGCTAAACCCAAATGTTGCGTAACTTTTTGTGTATTGAAACACGTCTTTTACTGTCAATCAATAAATCAGGTGTGAAACTTGACTTAATCAAGTCTGCCTGTAGTGGGCTTCTTTTCCTCCCTGAAGCGATAAGAGTTAATCAGGCAGAAAAGAAGGATGTAATGAAAGGTAAGAGGGAAAGTTTCATCATGACAATCCTGGCAACACCACTGCTTGCTGAATGTCCAGGCCTATAGCACAAGTAACTACATGTGGTATCGGTTAGGGTTTTGTAAGTTTTAATTAAAATTTTCTCCATTCATTATCGGAAGAGAAAAACAGATTTTCCGTCCTGTTTAAATATATCATTTGTGTAAGGAAAACAGTAGCTTTGTCGGTTTACGCGTATCTGGTAAGCTATATAGACTGATGCAAAGTCAAGGAATAACTCGCATAATTTTCATTTCGTAGTCCTGCGATAAAAAATTGTTTTTTTCTACACGATGAAAAATTATTATTATTTTTTTTTATTTCGACCAACGATCGAGGAGGTTAAAAGCAAAACTCATAAAAATGGTAATCTTAATCCGATCTGATATCGCTGTATTGGGACATGCGCTTAAGTTTTTCGTTAAGCATGTGTATATGTGTCTATGTACGAGTGATCAATGTTTATTCTGGATCTCAGGAATACACAGGCTGGGGGTGTACAGGACCAAAATTGTGTTTAAAACCGTGACTTGTGAAACAAATTAAGTCAAATTCCTTTCAAACCTTACAGCTATTTTGACTTACCGAACTGTAAGGATGATATTCTACACTAAGCAATGAATGCTTTCCAACTACCAACACAAAAACAATCAAGGAGAGCAAGTGGTTACTATTTTAGTAACCACGTTTTCTGGTTTTCTTTTGCAAGTCATGCGAGAAGTGGTGGTGTGAAGTTGCACAAAATAATACACAGGCGTAAAACAGACACTGAGCGCTGCTCGGAAATTTCAATGTTCCTGTATTTTTTACATATTGTTTGAACTCTCTACAATTGATATTGTAATATTTCATTTCAAAATTTCAATGGATTGCTTCCATTTTTCTTATGTTTGTTTTAGTTAATTTTCAATGTTTCAATTTTCGTTTTGTTAATTTGACGTTTCTCGTACAGGTTAACAAGCCTCACAATTTTGAGAGCTTTTTAAAACGAGTTCACATCGAGACTTGATTGCTAAATCAGGAAGTTGACAATTCCATGGCTACATTCTGGAACAACGTTACACCAGGGAGTTGTCAGGGAATTGTCCCTGACAACTCCGTGGTTACACTTTGTGACAAAAGTAAACGAAACTGAACTCAGAATGGCTTAGAGTTTAGTAATCAAAGCCTCCTCGAACTGTCACGGAGGTAACAGGAATTTCTCACTAACGACAGTTCGCCTTGTGACACCCACCAAACAAAAAAAATTGATTTTTTTTTCTTTTTTTAAGTTAGTGTGTTTGTTAGACTATAGTTATTATACCTTTCCTTGGTTGGGAAACTCCTTACGTACCCTGTGTATGCACAGACGTAGAAACTGTATGTACGGTCACAGTTTTTTTAAGGTGCGTCCGTAGCTGTCCGTAAAAGCATGTTGAGCTGTTCAAAAAAGTTCATCACGTGACTTTGAAGATGCACACGATCGATCGGTAGCGATATGGCTCCATTGAAAGATTTACTGTTTCTGCTGGGAAGTGAAAGTGAAGTTGACCCAAGGGCCGAACGGGAACTGCAAATTAAAGGCCTCCTTCTCAGTATGTTTTAAAGATTTTTGAATAAATGAAGAAATCCCGTATTCTCGGGTTTCATTTAATTATTTTAAGCGTAAACCACTGATTCCGAGGCCTGGCGTTTGGAGGCCTTCGCCGAGGACATTCAGCAGGCCCTACATGCTTATCGTACCGCAGTCAGTGTGAGGTAAGGGTGAAGTAGACCTACTTCATTACACTAGGTGAGCTTCCTATAATTTTGTACGACCATAGTTACTGATTTATATTGTGTGGGACACTCGTCTGATAAACCATTGCACTTTTTTATAAAAATGGTTTAATCCAACTAGTCTAACGTTATAAAGTGCGATTGCTACGTGATTCGCGGAATTGTTGAGTGTGCTTTCCAAGTTATTGTTGCTAGCCCTTTTTGGGTGCAATTATTCTCGCTTTTAGGCGTTCTAATTTAAGACAGAAATCTTAATCAAACCTCTCTTAATAATGTACTCCCTTATTGAAGTCATTACAGTTTGATAATTGTTCACAAGAGACTCTCAAAGAAATCAGTCTACCCTGTCTTAATATATACAGTACGTATGGAGAGTCCAACAACAAGGCCCTCGTGTACTATCAACGTCACGTGACTGACAAAAACAGGAATCTCAACATAAGCAGTCAGTTTTCGGAGTTTCCAAACCAGGGAAAATGTAACACATACACAAATATAAATATATAATATATATATATATATATATATATATATATATATATATATATATATATATATATATATATATATATATATATATATATATATATATGTATATATATATATATATATGCCAGTTTCATTTTAATCTATTTATACGTATCGAAACTATGCCTTCAGTGTTTTGTATTATTTTCTTACCGGTACTTTGTGCTCGGTGTGCGCAAGTTAAACGCACTCAAAAAGGATATATTAAAATGGATTGCTACACTTCAATCATACGTTGAATATAATGTTTTGTACTGAACCCATATCTAATTATGGCAATTCATTTCACAACTGCTTTCTTCTTTAAAACTTCGTTTTTATAGAGAGTTGGCATGAAAGGTCGAAAGGTCAAAGTTAGTAAACGTGAAAGGTTTTGTGGAGGACAGTTTCACGAGACCTGACGTCCTTGTATAATAGTTTTTAATTCTTTACCAGTCCAGATGAAATACAGACTCTGTATTAATAGTAAACATGAATTCCTTTTTTTTTTCTTTCTATAGCCACGATGAAATTTTCACTGCTTCTTATGCTGGCTGCGGTGGCCTCAGTCAAAATGAATCCACTGTTGAGAGCAAAAGAAAGAATCGAAGGGGAGTTCATCATTAAATTGAAGGTATTTTGAACTTAACAATCTTGTGGGAATGCCCTATCAGCATAATAAATTGAATTTACTCAACTTGATGTTTGAAGTTTCACTCCAGGTCCATAAGAAAGCAATCCCTGACGTTTCGTCTTGAGAATGCAACAAAGATAGATCTAAGGCGGTGTGGAGTGTAACTGTTATCTGAGTTTGTTACATGATCTTAGCCCTCAAGTGACCTATGCTTTCATGGGGTTCACAATGCGTGAAAAGCAATTAACGCATACTCGTTTGGCCTGTAAGCTAACCCCAAATGTTTCGTCAATTTTGGTACTGTTTAGTATATCTCAATTTTGGTACTGTTTGGTATATCTGGTACTGCCAATCTATTTAACAGACTTGAAACCTGACTATATCAAGAGTATATGTACGGTAGCGTGCTTTATTTCCTCACTGAGGCAATAATATTTAATCAGGCAGAAAAGAACGATGTTTCAAAAAGTGAAAAAATAACGTTACATCATGAGACTAAAAAAAGTCCCAGGTCTGTTGACTTTTAATCGTGTATGACCATGCTGCTGCATACACAACCGCATACCTGCAGCTCGTTAGTGGACCTGCTTTCCGTTGAAAGTTGGTGCTTAACCCTTTACCGTTGTTTGGGTCCTTTCTGCCCGCTCCCGAGGCCCGCAAATATGCCCCGATCGGAGCACAACGGTAAAGGGTTAATCTAAAATATCTGCACCACTCGGCTGAAACGGTTACGTGCACATACGCCGAGACAGTGGCATCAGCTTTGCAGTAAACACACTCCACAGGCTTATTTTAAAGGCATGTTCTGGTGGCTTTTTATCTCTGTCTTGTAAGAAAAACAAAAATTTTTCACACCATGTCCTTCAAACCCCATCACAATACCATTTTCCTAACTCAAGATATCTCACTCTAAAGATTGGTTAATTTTGTTAAAAAATACCTATTCTTTTCAGCAAAGCCACGAAAAGTTATGTAATGTGGGCACATTGCTTCAAATTCCTTTTGCTTTTCTTTATAATTGAAAACCCTGTTTGTCCTTGAAATTTGATGCTGTTGGAATGTTTGAATATCTTTTCCTGTTGAGTTAGCGTTACTCTTCATCATACGTAGAGTACAACCACCGATATTGCTTAATATTGCCTGCAGAGGCATCATAATCATAAATAAATTGAATGCAATGTAAAATTAATGTGCCACGATGACATCACAGAATTTCCCATGATGCATCAAATCCCAAGAAAAATTTGCAATATTTTAAAAATTTGTATCATCCCAACGCTATTAGCTATCGAGATGCCGTTTTCACCTTCTGAAAGAGAAAATTTTTTTGCTTATTTGAAGTTAAGGAATTTTGTCTCCAGAATATGCCTTTAACCCTTTACCGTTACCATCAAACAGAACTTTATCCGTTCTCAGTCTTTTTAATCAAAATATTTTCGCATACAGACCTGCATCAAAACAGGATCATGCACTCTCCGGAGGTATCGCTGGAGGTACTTCCTTTGGTTCCGTGAATGCAGTCTCTTGTATCGCCATCCCTTGCAATTTTCCTCGATTGTACATCGCCCTGTGTCAATCACGGATCCTCGTTTAGGTTGTTTAAGCATTAGATTTCATAACAGTGCAAACTGGTCTCCCACTAGAGAAAAAGTCTTTAGGATTCTCCAAGGTAGAATCATATTAGTTTTCGGCCAACTCTCTCTCTCAAAAAAAAAAAAAAAAAAAAAGATTTAAAAAGAAAAAGAAAAAAGATTTAAAAAGATACGTAAAACAAGGTGAATTTTCATTACTGTCTGATCCTTGGGATTAAAGGGATTTTCACATTTAAATTAAAACAAATAATCAATGCATGACAATCTGCTCTTAAATTTCGCTACATCACATGGTCATATCGTCGTTTTTCGAAGAGACGACACCGTAAGTTTACGTGATCAGATTTAGTCGACCATGATTGGCATCATCAGCCTTAACCGCTGTGACACTATAAAACGAATTCAGATCGGATTCCGGTCCGATGCTCGTGAGTTTTATGTTTATTTCTACATTTCTTGTCGGGAAGAAACCAATTTTTCCAACCTGTGTAAATATATGTTTTTTCGCAAGGCTGCGATAGTTAAATTTAATCTAATGCGTCACTGACAGATTTTATCTGACCGTGCATGTCCAAGGAATTAAAGCAGTCAACAAACTATTTTCAGTATTCTTTGATGAAAATCAATTTACAAAGGTAAGCCAAATTTGGCTCTTTCCAACCAGATAGGATAAGAATTTTTGTAAAATCCTCAAAAAATTGGATCGTCAGATCGGAAACCTCCCACATATTCAATGTGTGTTACCGTGGCTGTAACCGTAGCGGTTCTTTTGTTTACTTATTTCTTTGATAACAAGATTCTTCATCTACTGAGTCTGAGAGCTTAAAATTAAATTTAATTGAAAGGACTGGGTTGTTTTGCCGGGACGAAGCTGATGCAGGGGCTAATCGTTGTAGCTGAATCGTGATCAAAGTTTGTCTTTCTATACCAAATCGATATACTCTGAATTGCATGCAATATTTTTCATAATAGTCATACATAGCAAGTTTAGTTTGAACTTCCCCAATCGTAATGACAATAGGACTGTGAGGAACGTACAAGTTCGAATAGCTTGAAAACTTGAAAAAGCGTTAACGCAGTTACTTCATTATATTTGAGAGAGTTTGGATGAAGAAATTAAACTTGAGCAACAAACAGGTCAGTGCATGTTTGAAAACCTGTATACTGCAATCTTTTACTTCAAACACTTAAATTTAAACCGAGAGCTTTAGGCAACTTTTGTGAAATTTTTCAAGTTAGTCGATTGATGAAACAACCAACAACAATGTTTCAGCGACATGAGTCACGTGATGAGTACATCGATTTTAGAATAGATAACAAAAATTTTATTATGAAAGTTCTTAAAAGTCGAGATTATCTCTCACCATCAATGCTGAAATCTCTTAAATCAATTCAATGTCCCACGACTGAACGAAAGGTTTTGCGTACCACCAAATAATGAAACTAAAATGTTACAAGTCAAGGCCAGTGGTGTCACCAAGGGGGGGGGGGGTATGGTGTGCCCCTGATTGCCCCCAACTAAGATTTGAGATTTTCAAAAAAATGGTATGTCGTCTGTAGTAAGAGGGTCACTAATTTTTTTTTTTTGAAAAGAAGGGCAGATATTCACTACTTTCGAACTGAAAATATCGCAAAAACACCTGGGACATGCCATTTCCGGCTGTCTGGTGGTGCTTTTCCTCAGAATTTTCTGTGCACTTCCGATCTCGCCAACTGAAGGTGGCGCACGCACACCTCAGGTAATAATTCAAGCAGGATCAGACCTACATTCTTCCTAAAGAGAATCACATCTGACTACACATCAACTGCTTCTCTCTCCCTTCCTAGTTCAGGTAACATTGCTTGGTAGTAGTTTCACTAGTTTTGTAACCAGTAAAATAAAGTTGCCTTGGGAGTAATTTCTAGACAAGTGTAAAGACAATACAATAACCCTGAAATTAAGACCCTAATATCCCCAAACCCCTTAAAACCCAGCAGCTTCCGGGAACTTTGTCCCCTGTGCCCCCACCAAGACTCATATTGATCTGGCAATCAGCTTTTCTCTGTAGTTCATCTCCCCCTTTTAAATGTCAGTCGGATCCGCTCTTGGTAGTTGAATCACTGGCTTTTTACCGAAAGTCTCACTAGATGTCACCCTGGAGGTAATTTCAAAACCAGTGTAAAGACAATAGAATAACCCTTAAATTACGACCTTAATACCTCACAAACCTCTTAAAAGCCAGGAGCGTCCGGGGACTTCGCCCCCTGGACCCCATCGAGACTCATATTGAACTGGCAATCAGCTCTTCCCAGTTCATCTCCCCAGGGGCGTAGCCAGAAATTTGCCAAGGGGGGTGCAAACTCGTGGAGACTATCTAAGCGGAGCGCCACCATTGGTTGGCGCGGAGCGTACAAGAAAATTTTTAGTTTTACAACCCCCCCAGATGGCCGGAAACAGCCCTTCCTGAGTCATTTTAGCTGCAAGAATCTAGCCTTGAAATATAGATCTCATGTATACAATTTCTCAATTACTGAAAATTACAAGTAGTCTGTGAAAAATGATGCAATGCCCCGATGAGCTTTAGAAACTTTTAACTCTACAAATCACTCAGATTGTAGAAAGCAGCCTTTTCTTGATGTTTTACATGCTTAGCTCACATAGCCTACATGCTCCCAACCCTGCACCCCACCCCTGCTGTGGCAACATCACTTGAGCATTGCACCACCATTGGCTTGGCGGAGAGCATCCAATAAAAATGAGCCGAAAATTTATATGCAGTTATGTATTTCTTGTGCGCATCTATAAAAACATTGCAGAAAATGAGGGAATTTCTATTTAGCAATATTGCGGGGAAAAGGAGAGTGGGTATTTCTAGCGAAGCCCGACTTGCCCAAGGGGGGGGGGGGGGCGGTCGCCCCCTTCGCCCCCTCCTTGGCTACGCGCCTGCATCTCCCCCTTTTTCAAAATGTCAGTCGGATCGGCTCTTGGTAGTTGAATAACTGTTTTTTTTACTAAAAGTCTTACTGGGAGTTACCCTGGAGGTAATTTTTATGCCAGTGGTAAGTCACTAGAAACATCCTTTTTTAGGGACATAAGTACCACATAATCACACTAAAACCCAGGAGCGTCAAGGAGACTGACCCCTCTACCCCACCGGGGTTTTGCCACTGGACCCCACCAGGGTCCTAAGGCGGACCCCTGAACTCCACCCGTTGAGCAATGCGGGAGTCCTCTAGTGACCCCGGAGAATGTGTTTTGCCCCCCCACCCATTGCCCCTAGAATGAAAAGTCTGGTGACACCACTGGTCAAGGCGTAAGACGGTATTAAAGTTAGTTTCCAACTCTTGAACAAATTATGGTACTGTTTTGCTGTATGATAATTGCGGTACAACTTGGATTAATGTGGCTTTTAAATGCCACTTTAATTACAGCAAACACCACCGGAAAACTGCCTTAATTTCGTGGTCAGCTTAAAAAAGAAGAAATTTTTATCTTCTTAAAATGTTTGCCATCCCATTCATAAACTTGGCGAGATTGCTTGGAAGATGCAATTGTACTTTCTTGAAAAAGATATTATCATGCATAAAAGTTTAAGTTTATAATTGCATTCTTTCTTTAAATTATTATCTACCTATTACCCAACGCTTTAAAAGTGCTTCCCTAAAGCTGTTGCGTTCTTTATCGAACTTTTGCCCGGCTATATGGCACGCCGTGCCCTTTTGCCAATGGATAACAGTTAAATATTAAGACCTTGATCTTTGTGTGGCACAGCAATTGAACTTAAGAAGCCTGTATCGATACAGAATCATATCAGTCTTCAGCACACGTGAGCACCAATACACCTCATTAGAGGAACTAAAACATCTATAATTGAGGAGCTGACACCAACCGCTTAAGGAGGTACAAAGAATCCAAAGCTTTCCATAAAATCAACTCCCCCCTTGAAAGTATGTAGGACGGAGTATAAACAATCGCATGAAAGCTTGATTACAACCAAACTTAAGAAAGACCTTGTCATCCTTTTTTGTGGGTTTACTTGTTATACACACATGAATTTACCAAGGAAACATAAATCTCTACGTATCACTCATTTTTATTCAGGATTCCGTCGATATATCGCTTTTGGCTGACAATCCAACCCTTACAGCTCTTGGAGGTCGTACCCAACACCGTTACAATGAAGTTCTCCACGGGTTTTCCGCTACCTTAACAGAAACGGCCCTAAACTTTGTAAGTAGAAGGCTTAACAGCGAATTGTTACATTTTTATACTGACTGATTCCATTATCTAACTGATCGATTCTTCTAATGAATGATTGACTGCCTGCGTACCTCCAGCCCGTCTGACTGAGTGACTGACTAACTAACTGACTGACTGGCTGTTTGAGTAACTTACTAACCACATAATTCCAATGTAACGAATGCTCTTTAGTGTTCATGTTTGTTTGCATGGGCATTAAGTATGTAAGGGAAAACGTGTTAAAATGAGAAACAATTTGTTATAGGCCCTCTGAAGCCAATATTCCTTCTCGATGGCAGTTTTGGTCTTTTTCTAAAATTCATAATCAATTCCTAACAAATCAACAGGACCATTTATTCTCCAAAAGTCGTTCAGAAGGCATGCCTATCACTCTTAAAATGTTGGGTATGTACAAAACAAAAATAATAAGCAACAAAAATATTAAAAATTAGTTATGATAAAAAATGCAATTTTTTCCGTAGTCTTTATGTTTTTCTTTTAGTCTGTAAATTTACAGCGGTATTTAACACTCTCGTTAACTACTCATTGCCAGCCGAAACGCTAACATAATAAATATTTACCTTTAACGATTATGCAAGACTCTTAATATCACCTAATTTTAATTGAGTTATGATTTTTGAGGTCTTCCTCTACAAAATATGTGCTAAAGATGGAAACATTTTTCTAAAATCACTTACATGTAAAGACTTGAACATTTTCAGAGGTTATCGTCATTTATTTGCCATGGAACAGCTGAGGTACATCTTGTTGCCAGTATTTTTGCGGAAAGTCCCGATTAAAAATTGGTTATTGGCAGAACGACCAACCTCATTTGAAAAATGCACGAACAATAACATTTGTCTCGGGATTACTTGAACAAGGAAGAAGATCATGGATTAAAAGACTTAGTCATGAGAGACTTAAAACAATAACAGGAACAAGAGACCTGATAGTCAAAAAAGCAATGAGCGAAAGGAATTTATTTATTTTCATAGACATATTGTGTGTCAACTGTGTGCTTTGTATCTCCTTCCTGACATATATGTAATATATACATATATATGACACTAGATACCTCAAGAAATAACGGTATTCTCAAATGTATACACTGCTGAGACTGAAAACTCAGTTCAGTCGAGACCACAGAGACCACAGTTGGCGGCGAACTTGTAAGGTTTGCATTAATGATGTGTGCAAATGCACATGGTGACTTTACTATAGATGCAAATAACTTTCATTAATCATGTATGCAGATGTTCGTGGTGAGTTTACTATAGATGCAAGTAACTTGCATTAACTACGTATGCATATGTAGATTGTGATTTAACTATAGATGCAAGAAAAATTGGAATTAATTATGTATGCATATGTTCGTTGTGATTTAACTATAGATATAAGTAAATTGGAATTAATCATGTGTGCAAATGTTTGTGGTGACTTTATTACAGATGCAAGTAACTTGTCTTATTTATGTATGCAATTTTTTTGATGAATTCACTCTGGATGCAATGTAATAGACATGTCTGAACTTAAGCCGTACCTCTTTTGCTATTTTTCCCTGCAGTAAATAGTTGCAGGGAGGTGTCTTATTCACGTTAGAGTAGGTCGACGATATACTTTATTTAATTACTTAAACAATGTTAAATTTGGTTTAACAACAGACTCTTAATTCCGGACTTGTTGAATATGTCGAGGAAGATGGCATCGCCCGAAAAGCTTACTCATGGGGTGTTGACCGTGTAAATCAGCATTCCCCTACCCTCGATAGCAATTGTAATTATTCTACCGGTAAGGACTTGTTCAATGTTAAAGTAAGTTTGAATACTTCAAAAGGAAATACTGATAATCCCACATTTTTACTACAAAATATTTTAAATCCTCAGTTGTAAAGGCTTGCTGTTTCTAATATATTACTGTGGGTCCCTCGGACACCGCCTTGGGCGGGGTTTTCCTTTTTGTTACTTTTAAATGAACGAGCGAACTTCTCCTTACTGGATACGCAGTTGAAATACTGCTAAAATAGTAAGGATTCAATCAAGGCGCTGCAGCTGATTCCAAGGGCAGCCTCGAGTACACATGTTTAAGTCTATATGAGTGGAGGCCTAGGTGTATTCAGGCCGGTCGGGGTTGGAGAGTGAGGGGTCAAGCCCGACCTCGACTGCAAAGTGTAGAATACATCAAGTTAAGAAGGCTGTACAGGAAAAAGAAGTTCCTTGTATTAAAATTTTATCTTGCATACTTTTTCACAATACACAGTTTTAATAACATATCCTAACAAAACCTTTTGAACTTTTCTTTGCCTAAATTCAATCGGCTATTACAGGTTATTAAAAACTAATCAAGTACAATTTTCTTTTTGAAATCGTGTAACAATTACACTGTTAGAAAACATCTGTAAAATTCACAAGAAATCTTCAGCATCTACAGCAGGGATTCACATGTATGTCTTTGTTTTTTGTTCTAACAACGGCATCAGAAATATATCAAAGAAAGGGGTTACCCAATCTAGAATTGGGCAGTATCCTACAATCTATGTTTCTTTGTTAATTTAAAGGTGCAACTGGAGAACAAGCAAATGTTTTCGTCATTGATACTGGAGTATCGCCTGATGACCCCCAGTTTGAAGGCCGCGTGGTTGAACATGCGGACTTTGTTAGTATAGGAAAGGTATGTGTTAAGCTTGTATCGGCATGTAAAGATACGTTGAATTTACATGTAAGCAAAGACAAGTTAATTATTACTTTTTTTAATTATAAATTGTTATTATTATTACTATTTATTTTTCAGGGTATAGGGTCTTAGCCAAACAATTACTTCTGAGGCTAGATGGCTTACAAGGAGCAAAATGTGTTCAGGAAATTGAAAATTTTTATGGTTTAGGAGGTACAGGAAATTTAATCTCCAGCCCTTACAGAAATGTGTGGCAAAAGTTTCAAGCTACACTCTGAACACTGTGTCAAGTAATGAACAGCTAAGTCGTCATACTCGGTGCTTCGATGATGTAGCTACTGAGCTCTATAAATCTTGCATAAAGGCTTGACTCGACATGTTGCTGCTTGTAAGAGGCTACCAGTGTGCATCATTTAAACCATAGCTTATCTTAGCCATGTTTTACCTGTTTATCCAACCGCTATAAACTCATCATATAAGTTTATTATCGACATAATACCTTTAAACGCTTACAATGGCTACAACTATTTTCCCAAAATAGCCACAACATGGCATAGACTGCGATGGTCATGGCACTCATTGTTCTGGAACAATCGCGGCTTTAAACTACGGTGTTGCGCGAAAAGCTATAATTCACGGAGTTCGTGTTCTTAACTGCCAAGGCTCTGGTAGCTGGAGTGACGTTATTGCAGGTGAAGTATGTTTTCAAAATATTGTTTTTGCATATTTTATTTTATTGTTTTCGCGTTTTGAATTGACGGATTTGAGCCTATGTATATAAGACTGACGCACCGATCCCCTAATGAATCACAGAAGAGTTACGTATGCGATTTTGAGAGTCTGACCTCTGGTTATTTTTACCCTACTCTATGTTTGCAGCATCATTTAAGTCCGAAACATTTACACCGCGCGCAGGAACAAGAGACAGGTCTTACTGGTGAACATTAATTACCACAAGGTGCTACCTGATAAGCCTTGCAAAAGCCTCCATAGTTTTACTACTCTCTTGTCGTTGATGCAGAATATAGTGAATTCGGAGTATAGCAGGCATCAATTTAAACGATTCGTTGCTCCCTTACAATTTTCGAGACTACAAAATAGAGTAGTTTTAATGCGTTTCTCTCCCAGAAAAACACCCCTCCCCGAAAGATACTTTGTCCCCATTTGTTACCTTTCCTGGCAACTTGTGTGATGTCCATATATCAGAATGGTAAGCCAAGGCATAGTTTTGTTACGGGCATAGTAAATACCTGTCATTTCACAAATCTGGGAAAGTCTAGGATTTTACCTACATGAAGTATGTATGATTCTAAGACTAGCTGAATACACTGCGGAGCTGTCAAGAATAAACATATAATCACTGGGGACATCCCAATGTTCCGACAATAATGTATTTTTGGGCCGACAAAGTGTACTTTGGCACCCTTCTGTCTGAGCATATGATGTCGGAACATATAAATGTCGGAAAATAGGACTGTACGTTTAGGATCACGAAGGAAGTCGAGACGGTGGGTGAGATGATTAACGAAAGTGAAAGATGAAAGCACATAACATACATAGTTTTACGCCAAATATTAAAGATGGGTAAGGAGGGACTAATCAGCCGAAACAAACTTGATGGATAGTAGGAGTACCTGGACCATTGGCCACATAAACCCTGAAAACTTCTTATTTTCTGACGGGCGATCAGAAGAGCCGGATACTTTGGTTAAAGACCAAGTCAACGAAATACCCTGTCAATACTAAAAGTCTGAATGCTCAGTGTCTCTTCAGACCTCTCTCCCCTTCCGCTAATCCGACTAACTTCTGAGGTGGGGGTGCGGGGGGGGGGGCTGTGCCGCTACTGGTTGGTGGTTTTTGTTTTGTTTGTAAGGGTGTTGATGTTCGGATTTTCGGTGTTTTTTGGTTGCTGGCCATATGCAATAATCCTTTCGCTGATCTGACCGTGTCCGTACGTAACCGTTTTACTCGCCCGGATACGACAAAACGCTGCTCGGCATTTTGGCTAAGATTATGTGTATAGTGCCTGTTCTTTTCAGCCAGCCTAGAATGCAGCCAGACATTACAGACCAATGCGATGTTCAAGTAAACGGTCTTAGGGCCGTGAGGTTAGTCAAGTGTTGTCCTTCAGTGGGCGAGGTACTATTGAAAGTAGTAACAGCCAACGGTTACTTGTATGCATAAATTTTACCCACACTTTGTATGTAGCGTTGGATCAATAATGTATCAGCTTTTACAAAAACTTCAGGTTAGGATATCTATGAATCTTTTATAGGACATCCTCTCATTCTCTAAAGAAATTTGTCCTCTTTCTATAGAATCACTCTAGAAGTTTTATAAAAAGTCTTCTGTAGTTGCTATAGATTTTTTCTGTAGAAAATTTTTGTATGGCTTCAATAAGCGATAATAGTTGTAATCATACCTTAAAATTACGGTGGTCACACACTGTATCATCAAATACAGGGTGAAATTACAGGTGCAATAGGCAGCACCTGGAGTAGCCGGAAAAAAATAAAGAAACCTGGAATATTACAAGCACCTACATACCAGGAATACAACTACAATTGTCACTGTTTACCCTCCCCCCCCCCCCACTTCAGATTTCCGAAAGACCTAAATTTCAAACAGAGCTATGCAGTGGAAAATTTCGGGGAGCATTTTAAGTCCAAAAATCTGTTCAAATTTACACAGAAAACTAGGCTACTCAAAGTGCCAGAAACCCATAAAAGTTTGTCCTGAAATAAAAATCATCGTAGCAAACGGTAAATTTTATGAAGCATCAAAATATTACAAAAATTCCTGCACATTCTGCAAGCTGTTGGAAAAAAGCTTTTCCTCAGCATCACTAAATAGTAATGCGAAAAAATCCGAAATGGCAGAATATTACAGTGAAAACGAAAAAGGGTGTTTTTAATGGCTAGATTACAAAGAGCAGCCTGGAGGGAGAGCATTTTCTTTAAAAACATCACAATCAACCAAAAATCCATCCTGTGACATGCCATATTACTTCTTGACAATAGAATGCCATCAATACACAGTCGCCAGAAGAATAAGATTCATACTCTTTCAGCCTATGTAAAGTTGTCAGTATAAAGCAGCATAGATTGGACGAAACTTGGTAAGAAGCTTGTGGAGCTATCACGGTAAACCCGAAAATGGGGCAACAGTAAAAAGTAATGAAATAGCTTTGCTATTCAGTTATACGTATGAGTTAAGTGTGAGAAATTCCTCCAAATTTGCCTGAAAATTCATTTTAGACTATCGCGTAACGTGACAAACCTTGTATTTTTCCCCCCAAAATTCCCAGTTTTGCAAATTCATTTTAGTAGAAAGTTCGGGCAGTCATGCAGACAGCTTCACCGATTCAATGTACCTTAATTTCAGGCATGACCCGCACAAGAGGCATACAAAAGGATGTTCTCAATTCCGTCGTTAATCTTATAGTTTTCTTACGAAATAGTACAAAATCAGGCCACCAAGCAATGTCATAAATTCCTACGTAAGGGATATCCTGATATTATGAATTGTTTTTTAATCTGATCACCAGTCTAAATCCGTCACCTCTGATTATGATTAACCTCTGATTATGATTAATGCCTTGTCAACGCCTCTTTCTCTTCCTTTTACATCTACTGCGCACCTTTACCGTAATACTCGAAATACAGCAAATG
This sequence comes from Holothuria scabra, assembly GCA_037179385.1. NCBI lineage: Eukaryota > Metazoa > Echinodermata > Holothuroidea > Aspidochirotida > Holothuriidae > Holothuria > Holothuria scabra. The sequence goes on from CM074179.1 coordinate 9,060,159, forward strand.
GTTGTTTATGAATTATTTTTGTGCAGTGCCGATTTCCTACATGTGTGTTAGTTGTGTACAAAGTATTCATCGAATTTAATTATAAAGATCGGTGATGTAAGTTAGCCGAAAGTTAATAAAGTCTGCAAGTTAGACTCTGAGGTTGAACTGTTGCTGCCCAAACACATGGGTTCCAAAAATTGATAAAACCTGAAAGATAGCCGTTATGTGACAATCCTCCCTTAAAGTTGAAAGGTCTTGTGTTACAGTACTGAATTTAATCCAGTTTTAGACGTTACTTTGAGAGTCTCGTGTAATAAGTGTAAGTTAGTCACAAAGTCTTTTAGAATGCACATGCAACTTTATTTTTCAATGATTGTTTTTTTTATATTTAGCATTTCATCCAATGAAAGTGGTATATTTTATCTGGAAATTTTCTAACCATTTTTTAATTTTCTCATCATTAAAGTGAACGTTTGTTGAATTGAAAGCTTTAAATGACGTCTGACTAGATTCTACTTACGAGCCTGCGAAATGTGATTTCCGACTGTGTGAAGGATTGATATCTTTCCACATTTTCTGTATGGTCCGCACCAACCAATTCTTCTGCCCTTCAAAATAAAAATGCTCCTTTTTGTGTATCCCCTCTACCCTATACTCAAGATGCCTGAGCTATGAGGGCTAATTCCTTTTTTTCTAAGAAGTGCTCATTACACTGTTAGAGGAAAAAATATTTGAACGCTACGCGCGAGCCACTAATCGCAATTCGCAACTTATCTCCAACCACATGCTGGTCATCAGCGCCTCTTACAAAAAATTCTTGATCCGCCTCTAGAGTGATACCAGTAATGCTAATACTCTAAACCTTCACATTTCTTGTACGGATGAGGGTGTCATTTCACCCGAAATTTCACAAAGAAAAGGAGATACGTCAGTTGGTTAAAATTTGAAAGTTAATACAAAGAAAATAGCAAGTTTTACTGTATTTTTTTTCCAGGATGCGAATTTGTAGCCGGCCATTCTTCAACATTCAAGGTAGCATCGCTATCCATTGGTGGAGGTAAATCTGTGAGTGTCAATGAGGCCATACAGAGAATGATCGATGCAGATGTCGCTGTTGCAGTAGCTGCAGGGAACGAGAATACAGACGCTTGTAATACTTCCCCTGCATCTGCACCAAATGTGAGTTTTTTTTAATTTTATTCGTTCATGAAATAAAATGTTTTACTACTCTTTCGATTGTATACAAAAGTGTGTATTGTTGCTATATAACTGGGAATCAGTACCTTTTAGGCCAAAATGAATAAAAGGAAATCACGGTTGCCAGGGTGGGAAAGTAATTGAAAAGGTTCAACAAGGAATTTGTCCTTCAATGCTTTCTTATTTTAAGGGCGTTCTCGAGGATGCATGTAATGGGTAAAATTCTCTTTTTCAAACAATCTCTTTTAACAGCATAACAGTAGCCTACAGTACAATAACAAAAACCTTGCTGAAATGAAGATCAGAAAAGACTCAACTTAGTTTTCAGTGACGTCACACTTGGTACTGAACAACCAAGGGGGGATATAAGGAAATTTGTTTGGGGGGCAAACTCAACTTGCGACCAAGACGTCGTCAAAAATATTTTTGGGAGGGGTATGAGAAGTGGTGACTGACTGATCGAAAGACTATCTAAGAGGAGCGCCACCACCAGTTGGCGCGGAGCGTACAGAAAATTTTGAAAAAATCGCGACCTCTTAGATTCCCGGAAATTGCATCTGCCAGGCTTGAAAGTAGAATTTAAGCAGTCGTTATTGCGAGCTTTCGTTTGCAATAAAATCTTCATTTTAATAGAAAGAAAATGATCAAATTGCAAAATGATAAAAAAATTTCCATAAAATGTTCTGGCTCCTATACAGGACGATATGACATTTTATCATTTTCTTTGTCGCAAAGTAGAATCTTCATTAAAAAGTATAGAACAGAACCAAATTTTTGTTTAATATGTTAAAGACGAACATGTTCTAAGCACTCTGGTGAAGTTTTCATTCATTTCCCATGTTCGGTTCTCGAGATTTTAGCAATTGAAGTTGACACATTTTCTACAAAAAGGAAGCTTGAACCAAGAAGGTGCGATATCATGTATTCACATTGATGGTCAATGTTTTGCTTTGTTTTTTATTTATTTTTGATCCTGCTGTTTGATCTTGAATTGATTAGGGATGGTATCTTGCTCCTTAGGCAAATGAACTTTTTAAAATTCCATTGCTCGGGATGTACTTATGGTAACAACATGTCACATTTAAGTTGTATAAATATGGTGTTAAATTTTAGAGAAAAAAAACTAATTATTTTCCATCAATGTGAACACATGACATCACTCCTACTTGTTACAAGTTCACTCTTTGTAGAAAATATGTCAACTTCAATTCTAATATCTCGATAACCAAACATGGGAAATGAGTAAAAATTTCACCAGTAAGCTATGCCTCAAATATGTTCCTCTTCAAAATATCAAACATAAATTTGGTTCTGGACTTTTTTGTTTCAAGGAGCTGCACACCCGCAGGAAAATAAATTTAAAATCATCACTTTTCGAATCATATTAAGTCATATGACCAGTGGTCGATTGAGCCTGTAAACCTAAATCGGCCGCACAAAAGCACTGATAGCTCTACCAGCACCAATAACAGTACTGATTCAGTACTATACTACAGGTGCTGGTTAGCGCTATCGACGCTTCTGTGCGGCCGGTACTGGGCTAAAATTTTGATAAAATTACGAACTAAATCCTTCACAATTACTCGGTAATTTTTACTTCATAAATAATATATGACATTTTTTATGAGATGGAAGGCAAGGATAGTTTACCCAGATTAAGAAAAAGGCTACTTTTTTCATGTCATATCTAATAACGTTATTTTTGGAAAATTGAAGAACATGCTTTGGAAACGTTTGGGAGGGGGAGGGGGGGGGGGTTGAACCCCCCCGTTCCCCTATGGCCAGCCGCTAATGTGGGCAAACTTCATGTCTCAGGATAAGCTTGTGCGTACAGATAGTGTTTGTCCGCAAACATGGCTGACACACGCCATCACGAATTTGTATTAAGAATTCGAAACATGTCTTAACAAGTTCAGAGTTGTTACTGCGCATGTCCTATGATTACCTTCGATAACCCTTTGAACAATGACCTGGAGAGATAATCCACGCGCTCATCATAAGTTGTTATACCTACAGCAATGCTGGATTATTTGAAGAGCACATACTCCTAAAACCTTTAACCTTTAGAAGGAAAAGGTAACTCTGAAAAGGTTTGTTGTATAGTTTGCCAAAATAGTCGGATAGATATGTTTCTACTCGATTTTCCTTCTCCTGGAACCTGCACACAACATGTGACTGGCGTTGTTTTCACTCAAATGGCAAACCTCAAAATTTTGTTAGAAAATCTATACAGATGGGTGTACCCAAACAAAATATACCGGTGTCTAAGTTAAATGCAAACTAAGTTATCGAGCTGTCGTATTCTTTGGAACGGACTGGCACATCCTCAGAGAGCAGGACTCATTCTGTCAAAAACGAGAAAATCGACAGATTCGAGAAGTATTTTTTTCTAAACGATTTGGTTCTTAAAAACATCTGACCCTAAAACTTTTTCTTGGTAATTGTTAATCAAAGAAGAAAGCACAGCAAGGGTGTTAATGGCCGATTATAAAGGAACAATCCTCTCACCCCAAATCACACTCCTTGTAGCCTAAGGTGTTTTACCGAAATTCAGGGACATGGACGCCACCAATAGAAAAGCTGCGGTTATGACTTTAACACCTGGGTACCTGGGTACCGAAATTCTCAAGTGGCTCAGCTCTTTGATTGACAGCTAATTCAAACAATGGAGAGTTCCAAGGCTTATATTACACAGCACTAACGGTACTTAGAGTCTTTTGATTATATAAATTGTGTTTTTCTATACTCACCCTGAAGCAATAAACTGAGATTAAGTCTGAATAAGGATGAATTTCAGACAATTGTGGGAGGGATTTCAGCAAGAAGGTAAGGAGAATTGATACTGTTTGGGGTGAGAGAACTGGGTCTTTAAAAGCGATCGTTGTTGAACCGCCGTTATCGACAAAATTTGCCTAGACTCCGGGCAGTTGATGACTTCGGTCATTATTGGGGTCCATCAGTCGTAAATCGTCTTAATTTTATTGCCTTTTTGCAATTCTAAACCCTTTTAATTGAGGGACTAAAACTTGTTTTAGTGCACAATCATTCATGATACAGATAAGCCAAGAATTTTAAAGATAAAAGCTGAAGAATTCCCAGTTATGCTCAGCTAAATCAGACCATCACTTGACTGTTCGGATTTGGCTATTGCTTAATCTGTTTGTGATACGACATGAATAAATAATATTATTGTTCATTCAAAATCAGGACTTAACTAATATGCTTTCTCCCATAATTCTGTGACCTTCATATTTACTTAAAAAGCGAGACATTTACAAAAATCGATTTTGGACACTTACCCCTACCTACTTTATAGCCGGATCCGGCACTGCCCGTTCGTGTATTGAAACCATGTTGCCAACAGATAGTTCATAGTTGTCCAGTAGGAAGGACTACCGTAGCTCAAAATAATGAAACATCGCCACCATCAGAAGGCACAATGTTTTGTGGAATTTCATGAATATGGGCCAAAATTACCACGGCAGGCTAAGGGCTGGGTTTTCATGAGAATAAAACGCCTCGGTTTACGCTCTTTTCAATCATGACAATACGTGTACAATGTTTTCATTATTTTATACTCTGTAGTAACGTTGTCATGACAGACATATATTGCTAGAAAACATATCTTTCGAGAGGTTTCAACATATTTTTTTTATTCAACATGTACAACGAGTAATTATTGAAAGCATAGTATAGCTTACTGTAAGCCTAAGCACCACCGACCTGGCCCGAAATTAAAGTGAAATTTTCGGAAACGTTTAAAGCATTTTCATTGGTTTATAAATTGAGGACACAATTCCTCTTAGCGTATATGGCCTCCTCAGATTCACTTTCCAAGTAATCCTAATAGATAAAAACCTTGTATACGAGTCGGAAGCTTAAAAACATCCATAAAGTGTAATCCAGTAAACAGAATGAACACAATATATAGTTTACAGGTAGTGGCGTACGAAGCGGGCGGGAGGGGTAGCCTGCCCCCCCCCCCCCAGATTACAACAAAATCTTAAAGTTCTCAAAAAATATGCCCAACAAAAGGTAAAAAACGTCATAGTCGTGGTCAAGTCTTCATGAAAAATCAACAAGATCCTAAAAATTCGCTACAAATTCGAAATTCGGGCAGCGCAAAAGTTATTATTCCTGAGTTTACTTGAAGGTCTTTCACAATTCAATGCCCGAAACGGTCGAATATACAAATTCTTTCAAGCATTTGCCCCAAAATGGAAAAATATTGTTGGCAGGGTAACATATTTGCCAAAAGTCAAAGAGGTAAAACAATGTGAAACATTTAGAAGCCTGTCGCTTAAAAGAACCATTCTTCAGCCTATTTTTAAATCTTGTGAAACATAATGCCCGAAATTTCCAATTATTCTAATACTTTCAAATCTTTGTGTGAAAAACAAAACGCTATGTTCAAATTAAACTTTTCAAAAGAAAATAAGAATGATAGCAAAGATTTGCGACATATTTGGGTAGCTTGTGTATAACGGTTTCCCACAATCCAACTTTATACTGTGGTCGTAGAAAAACTTTGCCCGAAATTGAAAGTATTCGGGCGAAGGTTGAGAGAATGCTGTGACGTTTCCAATTAATTCAGCGGGCAGACGAATGGTCTTCAGGTACAGTTCCCAATAGTTTGCCATGTAACCTGCCCCAAGCCACATTAAGGCAACGATTATAATAATCTGGTTATTTGTTTTTCAATACTGTGATGATACAGTGTGAAAATGTCTTCCCATGAGCCTGAAAATTCATTAAATCCACCTCGACTTAGAGCCTCCTTAAGTCTGGGAAATGCCATTTCCGCTCGTCCGATCGAAGGATATTCTTTTTTTTCAAATATTTGTCTACGCTTCTCCCCAACCAATGGTGGTGCTTAGATAGTCTTTCAGGCAGAATAGCATTTTCCGGACAACGCAGTTTTTGGTCCCCAAACTGAAATGCTGCCGTTCGTAAGTACACGTAACCCTGTCAGAGTTGAAATGAGTGAATGATTCACTTAATTTTGCAGTCGAGTCAACTTAAAGCCATTTTTTACTTTTGACATGAACCATGTCGAGCTGGTGACTCGAATCACTTTACCATTATTCTATTAGGAAAACCGTAATAAAATCACGTCCCTTATGAAAATCTGCGAATCGAGTCATTGACCTGATCCATGCTGAAGAGCAAAACAAAAACAGAAACTTCACCTTTAGAACCCGCTCTACCAAAATAAACATCAAATGACAAGCACGCACTTAGTGTGCGTAGTACTATCTTATTGATTCTAAATGTAGGCCTTTAAAATGGCAGAACCTGCGTCGTAACTTTTTCTTAAGCGAAGGTCCAGTGGTTACATAACCTCAACTATACCTAAATCTTACAATGGATATACAACCTTATTTATAACAACTCAATGTGTTTGGGCCATTCTCAGTATTTAAGGTTTCTGTTGTCTTCGGGATTTTACAATAAAATACGGCATTTAGAAGGTCGTGCTGCATTGCCACTTATATAACCATATTATTTCATTTTGAAGGCTGTGACAGTTGGTGCTACTAATAGCACTGATACACGCGCCTCCTTTTCAAACTACGGATCCTGCGTCGACGTCTTTGCTCCTGGGGTTGAAATCACTTCAACTGTACTTGATGGCCAAGTTACAACCTGGTCAGGAACTTCTATGGCTACATCTCACGTTGCAGGTGATTGATCTAGTATTGTCTCATTTTAATTAATATTTATTACGTGACGTCCTGGGAGCTTTTGCCCACAGCTATGTGTGAAGGCAACTGCTGTTCATACTGACACCTTTGCCTTTGAGAACTGTCTACAGTATTCTAATGCGGGTTACTGGATATTACCAAATCTTGTCAAAATTCATGTTTTTTCATCAAAAGTCCCCCTCCTATTGATCCATTTTGGTCAAGTGAACGTTTGTTATCTCATGATCATACTTGGTTATTAAAACGCACTCCTGTTGGGCTACTGTGACCACCTTTATCCGCGGATTGTACTCTTTTAATATGATAATTTAAAAAATTACCCATTTCCTATTTTCAAGATCAAGCTATTTATTCAAAAATTTCTTTTTCAATCCTGAACGGGTGCATTAACAAAGGATAATGCTCTCTTTGTGTTTAAACGTTCGTTGGGTGGACCTAACCTGCCCTTTTTGAATCACTTGTTTTAATCCCTGAACGCGGCTTTCTCCTGTGTTTACGCACGTCCTATCAATGTTTAACCTTTGAACACTTCTAGGAATGCAATAGGAACTTTTTAAACGTCAGAACGAAGACTGGTTATTACAGACAACTTTGCCATTAGCAACCGGCGATATACATTATCTTACTATTTAAATTGAACACAACACAGAGGTATCTTATGAGGAATTCTAATCTGTTATTCCCAATCAATATGTAATTTGAGCACTTTCAGGACGAAAGGTTTGGGGACCCTTCAAATGTCCCATAGAAATTAACAGGATCAGATACATTTCCATTGGTTTAATTTATTCTCACCGATATAATCCAATTCTACATCCAAGCTCATAAGAGGTGTTTTCCTCCTTTGCTGATATAGCGTAGGAAATTCAAGCGAAAGAAAGGACAATTTTAAACGTTTTTCATCTTCCAAATCTACGTTAACATTTGCGGGCGTTGTTGGTAGGAAGGAACCGATGATTGATTTTCTGCTTAGCAATGAAAAATTCAAAAGCATCATTTGTCTTATCAAAAACGTCAAACAGACAATAGAAAAAAGGTTTTCCACAATCTTGCCAAGTCTTCCCATTTTCACTGAAAAGAAAACGCCTTAATATAGGATATGACAAAACTGTCTCGACCGCACCAATGACGGCACATCCTAGGGGAGGGGGGCAGATGGGACACCCGTAATCAGTTTGGAAGATTAACAACGAATCCTTCTGGGAAAAAGTACCAATGATTGAAAATAGGCTGTCTGAGTGTTTTCTGCGGTGTAATTAAATTGCGATGGCGCACACTGCACATCATTTGGGGCACATACTGGGTGTATACACTTTGTTTTTCGATAACATATGTTTAATGATTAGGAGAGGTGATTTTCAAATTGTTGGCATGTCGACTGTCTCGTTATTTCATTTGATTTTGTCCTTACAGCCGTTTTGGCTTTAGCGCGTACTGACTACCCGAGCTACAACGCAATGGAAATCATGGACCTTGTGACAACACACGCTGATTATAATCTCGTGAGTGATCCTCAGGGTAGTAACAACAGATTCCTGTGGTGTCCATAAGAGGTACGTATAAACGCCGCATTATCAAGAATTAATAAGAAAATTAAAAAAGAGTGCTCCGTCACATGCTAACATAACAAATCGCATGTGACCGGGCATACACAGAAAGAAGATAAATGAAAGGTGCGACAATAAAAGGTAACACTCGTGGGATTAAAACCAATTAGAGACAAAAGACCTCACTTTATCAAGCCTAAATCATATCACACTTGTTTTGATTTTGCTTGTACTACTATTTCCAATTATAGGCCCTAATATGTGATTAAGTTGAACAGAGCATTGCACTTTGGGAAATAGGTTCATATAAAAACCCACATAGTCATGAAAAGATACAAATTTTAACATCCCACCACACTTTCACGTAGTTTTACCCTTTATTGCAAGTGTGGTAATGAAGCATTTGTCCCACATTTTCTGTGTTGCATTGCATTGTAGTTTTAAGAACACCAGGCCGGCTATCAGACCCCGCGGTTGGTCATGTCAATAAAAAACAGTCCTGGCTACGTCACTAGGGCTTGGAAGTGTCTACTGGAAACCCAGTCATAGGCGCATAGGCGCGAGAGCACTTTTTGCCCGAACGATGTCACCGTTAATCATTTTTGCCCATGTTTTGCCCTAATAGACTAACTGCTTTTGCGCGAATTGTGAGAGTGAGTGAGTGCCCCCACTGCACCCCGCCTCGCACGCGTACGAACCCAATGACCTACGTTATACATAATGGGTTGATATCAAGAAATACCCTATCAGGATCCCGTTGGCACTTTTGTGACATCTTTTGAATTCACTTCTAACTTAGGTCAATTGGGAGAGATGGTTTGTAAGGGTAACGACGATGACCCATTGGTCAGACCTTTCATCAAGTTTTTTTCTCCATTTAACAAATATAATAAACTGGTAGCCGGCCCTTGCCGGGATACTTCTTTCAACGAGACATTGTGTAAGAAATTTAAACCTTAGGATTTGCCGTCCTAATTATATATGTGTGACATATTTGGAAAAGTAATTAAGGCATGCACCAATGCGGGGCTTTTTGTTGCCACCTATAAAAATATTGCCATGAGATGACACGTCAAAGGTTAAGGTGTTCAAAGGTTCCCTGTTCAATTCAACCTTTCACTAACATCCATACCAAACATCAATCGAGTACCAAACACCAATTGAGCCCACTACAAGTAAATTTTCCCACCAAAAGCCCACCAATTAGACCCTGACAAGACAAAATTACACATTTCGCATGCCAAAACATGGGAAAATCAGGAATATATTAAATAATTTTCATTAAAAATGAAAGAAAAAAGATGCAATAATATACATATCCGGACAGTTTATGGAAAACAATTGTTCACAAGTCCCATGAACGAAACAGCCTTGAGCAAATATTTTCCTAAATAGGATCCTTGAGAAAGGTAAAAAAATCTGAACAAAATTCTGAGATGTTTTCAATTACCACACTACAAGGATAGTCGTAAGGATTGGTTCACAGGTCATGTAATCCCCAAACCTTTGCTCGGAAAATTTTGCACATTTCATCTGGTAATCCTGTATGATTTTGAAATTTGCCCATTTTTAATTGAAGTAAACCATTTATTTTTATAAAAAATACACAACAACCATTGTTTAGATTCAAAGTTGGAAATGTTATTTTTCAGCTGTCTAGCAATTTTCAAAATTTTCTGTACATTCTGCACCAGCTAGAGGCTCTCCGCTTAGATAATATAGTTAAAACAAGTCAGAAACGTACGCACAACCATAAAAACTACCTCTCAGCCCCATAAAATAGCTCGCCTATGCCACTTGTGACCGCTACGGAATTATTCACATGGAAAAATTCTTTCACTTTCCAATAAATCTTACTGTCTCCTGGAACGGCCTTGGAAATTACTGTCAATGCTTTCTTTAAATCACAGCATCAGTGGAGTAAACAAATTTCTTCACTTACCAATAAATCGTACTCCTCCCGGAACGTTCTTGGAGAATACAGTCGATGCTAACTTTAAAGCGCCAAACAATTGTGGAGTTAACAAATTTGTTTTCTTCCCAATAAATCGTACACCTGGAACGGCATTGAGAAATACTATCGATGCTTACTTGAAAGCACTAAACTAGCGTGGAGTTAACAAATTTCTTCACTTCCGACTAAACCGTATTCCTCCGGCAACGGTCTTGGAAAAAAAAAAACTATCGATGCTTACTTTAAATCGCCAAACAAGTGTGGAGTGAGCAAAATTCCTCACTTCCCAATAAATCGTACTCCTTCTGAGACGGTCTTGGAGAATAATGTCGATGCTTACTTTGAAGCCCCAAACCAGTGTGGAGTAAACAAATTTCTTCTTGTTCTTCTGCCGCGTATTTTGCAAGATAATTCAGGACAAAGATGTGGCATATTTGGGGGAACCCAAGCAGTGAACATCTGAATATTTCATTATCGGATGAGATAAATATCTTATGGGTTCTCACGTCCTTGTCAATGACGTAGAATAGCGTATCTACCAACCCAAGTGCGGTTGACCGAATTTCCCTTAAATATATGGAAGAATTATATATATCTTAATCTAGTCTCTTTTCCTCTGAATTACAGAAAACAGTAATGGCAAGTTCATCGTTTCAAGTTTGATTTGTTTTGCTGTAATTGTGGAAAAAACAAATATATGGTTTCAGTAAAGTTATGAGAAAAGCGTAAATATTCAAAAGGACGTTACAGTTTTGGTGGTGGGTTCTTTGTGTTCAAATACCGTGTTTTTAAAATTTAAAATTTAAAAAAATTAAAAATGCACAATATAAAACTTCTTGTTCGAATTGAACCAAGAAAGAATCAAATTAGAACTTAATGCGTGTAAGAGCTATGTGAACCTGATTTATCATTAAACTTATCTCAAACTGGAACAAAAGTCTTTATTGTCTTTTATTGAACCTCCTGTTTAGCGAAATTACATTTTGGAAGACGGATTTTCCGTTCATTATTGACTCAACATAGTCTTTAAAGTAACAAAATACAATCGTATACCACTTCGTTGTGTGCGAAAAGGGCATTCACTTTTCCGACAATAATTTGCCCCCAACCCTCCCCCTAAAGGGAAAGAAACGTATAGTGTAGTACAGGAAAACCACACCGTCACAAATGAGAAATCTTTACTACGATGGTTTGTGGTTGGTCTATCAACGTATCACGTGGGGGCCCCAAAATTGCAAAGAGCCAACTGGTGCGTGTGTAGGGGAATTCCCCCCTAAGCTGTAGAAAAAATGTTTAGGAATAAAACACTAACTTTTCCCCCACTTTGTAAACACATGTAACTTCTATACATGTTTAGATATAGACGAATCCGAACAGCGAGTGGTGATCTGATTTTAGTCGACCATAACTGGGGTGTATCATCTTTTAATCTTTCAAATTCCATGCTTTTCTGTTTCATGGATATTTGCACACTAAATTCATGTTGATTCCTCAATTCCACATGAGGGATTGGAATTTCATTTTGGCAATAAGTGTATAGGAAGTAAGGCTGATGGACCCCACTAATGGCTGCCTACTGTAACTGAACACAAGCGCTGATCGGACTCGTGTTTATAAAAAGGCACTAAATTTTTAGCAATAAACATGCTTAAAAGTGAAATTTTAAAAAATTGAAAAGTGTGTTTATCATATAAATGTGTTTACAAAGTGGGGGACATCAAGTATCTCGAAAAAGGTATAATACCAACCACTTTTTCAAAAAGTGCAATGAGCATAAAACTCGAGATTTTGTGGTTTTGGTTTAAGGGTCTTACTTATTCTCCAGTGCTGTGATGTGGTTGGAAGGGTACAAAAGGTAGTTATGCGAGGCGGTTGGCTTAAAGTGTATAGGTAAGAGGTAATTGTACCGTTGTTGATGGACAGTTAAAGGTCGAGAAAAACAACAGATGAGTCCGAGATACAATGAGTAAATTTCAAAAAGGGGCAAAAGGAATTAACAAAGTCGATAAAAGTTTCTAAATCACGACGGGATCCAGTGGCAACTTTTTACTACCTCTTTTCGACCTATATATATATATATATATATATATATATATATATATATATATATATATATATATATATATATATATATATATATATATATATATACTTGATACGTTCAGGCGAAAAGAAAAACAATAAAATACATAACTGTATATTTTACAACTTAACTGTGATATGTTGTTACAAAAAGTGCATCCTGAGCAATGGAAGTTTAAAAAGTTAATTTGCCTTAGCAGCAAGATAGGATCCCTAATCAATTCAATGTCAAACAGCAGGATAAAAAATAAATAATAATAAAAAAATTGACCATCAATATGAATACATGACATCACACATGGTTCAAGTTTACTTTTTTAGATAATGTGTCAACTTCAATCGCTAATGTCTCTAGAACCGAACACGGGAAATGAATGAAAACGTTAGCAGAATGTTCAGGGTATGTTTGTCTTTAACATATTACAAAAATTGGTTCTGGTCTATGCTTTTTAATGGAGTTTCTACTTTGGCACACCGTCCTGTAAAGGAACCAGTTCATTTTATCTGGTAATTCTCTGATCATTTTGCAATTTGATCATTTTCTTTTTATTAAAATGAAGATTTTATTGCAAAGGAAAGCTCAAGATAACGACTGCTTAAATTCTACTTACAAGCCTGGCAAATGCAATTTTTTCCGGCTATCTGAGAGGTCGCGATTTTGCAAAATTTTCTGTACGCTGCGCGCCAACAAAAGGTGACGCTCCGCCTGAATAGTCTTTTGGGCAGTCAGCCACAACTGGCAAGAAACGGAACTCCGACCAAAAACTGGAATCACGGAACAGAAACCACGAGACAGCCACCACGTAAGTGGGACAATGCTTTGCAAACTCTCCTTCCCCACGCGCCACTAAAGCGGCAGGGCAAAACTGGTTAGAAACACAACCCAGGCAATGACACTGAAATTATTGGGCACTGCGCAATATGATTATATACTGGCCCGCACCAAAGCCAATTTAGCGACACCATTAAAACCATTTACCCGCCGTCCCACTTTTCTATTTATCTGCCTGGCACTTGACCACTTTGCTCAAAGGGCTTGGTATAGGTGCCTCAGAGTCATCAACCGGAGCCTACCTCTTTAGTGAAGGCTCCGAAACCCCACCCTCACAAAAATCAAACCAGCCCTCACCTGATGGTGGATCCCTGGGAGGATTCTCCGAGGCAGGCTTTCCACCATCTGACCTATCTATCGCAGGGGAGGATGGTGGAGGGTACACCTGAACAGCCCCATTATTTCCCCCCACACCCCTCAAAAACCAAGAAATTCCGTCCCACCTCTTGTGCTGCTTTATCCAGTTCCTGAGTTGAATATTCTGCGTCTGAGTGCAAGGGTTCTGGAGCCGACCCTACATCCCTACTGGCACGAGCAGAATATGATGCAGGGCAGGCACCAGAAACATGTCCCTCCCCACTACAGAGGTTGCACCGCACACTGTCGGGACCATAGGCGTCCGCAAGGGAAGAAAGGGGGGCACTTTCCCCCTGGAAAATCAAACGTGTGAAAAAATCAACTAAAAATTAAAAGAAAAAAAAATTAAAAATAAATCATCAAAATATCTTCACTCACAGCGTCAGTTTCAACTCGTGAAATATGCGGACATTTGACCAGGAATAGCAAAAGAGAAAATGGTATGCTAAATAGTGAAATCGTAATTTGGGGACCATTACTCGTGATATCTATTGGAAATTTGTAATGGTAAAAACTATGCCAAAATTGTACTAGTTGTCAGGTATGTAGTGTGCATATGGCATCCGACTATTGGTGAATGCGCTGGTCTTTGTTTTGTTCTGTGCTGATCTCAAGTGGCGAGGCGCGGATGTAACTGGGACATACAAGGTGAAAATGGGGGGGGGGGGGGGGGGAGGGAGGGTATGATTCATAATTGGGTAACGGATATAGACCTCTATACGCTTTTTGGCAGTTGTAAGTTTTATCGTGCATAGGCGTGGGAGGCCGTGATCGAGAGGCAGATTTCCCTTCAACAATTTTTTACATTGAAAATTCTAAAAATCTAAAAATTACAGACATGAAATTCCTGTTTCAGGGCTGGGTACATGCAGCTTATAACACTCGCCAAGTGTCGTTTCCAGCCATCTGGAGGGTTTGTAAGACCCAAAATTTTCTCTCCGGGCCAACCATTGTGGCGCTCCGCTTAGATAATGTACACAATTCAATCATCCATAAACTTGCCCCCCCCCTTGTTAAAATTTCTGCGGACGCCCATGGTTGGGACACTCAGTCTTGCCATGTCCCAACTACAGGCATCTACCACAACTCCTATTGGGCCACGACTTGGCCTCGTGCCCCTCCACTCCACATTTAAAACAGGCACGGGGCTGCCCCAAATACCTGATGTGGGCCTTTGAACCCCCCCCCCCCCCATGAAGAGAGAAGATGATATGTCCCTCTTCAATACCATACGGAACTGTCTCTTTCCATTTAGAATGCCCTTCATCTCACCATTACCATATGTGCACAACCACATATCGGAGACGGTTCCGTACTGGCCGAGAACCCTAGCAACCAGACCCTGTTCGACCTCATAGTTCAGGTACAACACCGTCACCACCACTGAGCGATCATTAGGGCTGTATACTGTAGGATCTGAACTTGAGGTCGTACGTGTGGCGGGCTTCAAGTGCCTGCAAAATCTCTATTTCCTGAACTCCAATACCGTTGTTCCTCAACAATGCAAAAAATGTAACCGCCGACCTAAACTCTAACTTAACAATGCTGCTAAACTCTCAGGTACAGTTCATTTACACGTGCTCCAAACGTTCACGACCAAGTATACAAAGATGCACTATTTATTGAATGGTGTAACGATTTAGCTCTGAAAGCAGCGAGCAACTGTAATACACGCTATCTAGAACACAGCAAAAAATGTACGGTACAACAACTGAACAAGTAAGCCAGCACAATCCACAGTACTTAAATTCAGCACGAGCGACCGACGAGAGCTTCTTTTTTCTAAAAGTCCCCTCGACTCTCTTGCGAAGAGCCAAGGGGCGAAAACCAAACGAGAGCTCCGTGAAAACACGTCCGCACCCGACGAAGACCAGAACTGTACTCATATTCCAAAACACCTGTTAAGCTGACTCATAATGCTGCCAACACAATACGGCGTTTCATGAAAGAACATTTTACATAGTTTGATTCAGTATAAGATACTGTTGGGGAAAGCAAGTTTTAGCTGTTTATTAACGTTTTAATTATGATGGATTAGATAAGACCTCCAGACGTATGTTTATCTTGCTACTGGTACACGGTGTACTTTTTAATTCGATGTGAACAACTGCCTACACAATTTGTTTACGTGTAATAAAGTCTGCCCAGATAGTGCCCTATACAATTCATATAGAATCCTATACAATTTTAAAAGAAAGGTTTAAGGTCACAGCGGGATAACGTATGTTAGAGAGGTACTTACTCTTGTAATACTGAGTGATACAGACTGTTGCCCTCAAACTCACGTTGGAAAACAAATCTACTGACTTCATTTACTGATGTCTCGAGATATACACATCCGATTTGAATAGAACTTTCAACACACTGTGAGGATTTGATTACTCTTTCAAATATGAAAATTAAATTTTTGCTTAAACTTCCCCTTTAGTTGTTTCTTGCCACACAAATTTCAAAACAAGGCCCTTCCAGACTTGGTTTGCTGCAATGTTAATGCAAGCGTCACCCGGCGTCGGTCATAGCGTTGAGTCTATCATGTTCAATCAAATTTACAAGATCAAATATTAAAACTTCCAATACGGCTGACAACTCCATGAGATACTTGTTCAAATTAACCATGTTACTTTGTTAAAATGTACAATGGACAGTGTTGTTGCAGTTAGTTTAGTTATTTTTCCTTCATAAGAATAGAGCGCAGTTGTAACTACATGAAACAGCCGTAGCCAGACAAGGTTTTGGAGACGGGCGAATATTTACCGAGGGGAGGAAAAAGTGCAAAATTGAGTTCATTTGCTGTTAAACCTCAAATTAACTCCTCCCCATTAGTTACGACCTTTTCCATGGTCTAATGTTTTTGTGTCCAAGAATGACACAATAATCCCATTTAAACTAACAAGTTTAAATATCCATGTTATATTATTTGTGTCTCATTATTTGCGGACTCTTATGCCTTTCTCATTTTGGAAATATGTTGCAGAAAACGTAACAGAATATGTAGCTTTTAAGTTTCTGTTAGAAAATTGGGAAGAAACGCTTTGAAATTATTGGAGAATATCCCCTCCCCAAGTTAGCAAAAAATGACGTCACACGTTGACTATATGGATCGTTGTTGTTCCATAATGTTGCCTTACACCTGCGGATTAAGGCTACCGAACGGTATTAAAAATTCTTGAAATTTGAAAATCAAGAGCTCATATATGAGGAAATTTGGACTAAATGCAAAAAAAAAAAAAAGTAGGAAATAGTATGTATGTGGTTTTCCGATTTCTCTTCATTTTCAGAATCCGCTGGCAAGGTTTCCCAAACTGTGATTTGTTTTGAGTGCTTTTCCGTATTAGCATTTGCGATATGGAAAGCGAGCCGGAAATTTTAATTTTGTTTTTCAGGAAATATTTAAAAATATGCTTGTATTGAAGATGATACGGAATTTTATAAAGGAAAAGTCGGGATAAAAGCAAGTGTCCATTGTTACTTGATGTCGGATCTGATCATCTGGCATGTGTAACATTTAGTCTAGCAAATTTCCCGGATTTTTGACTATTCGGAGATAGGTGACAATCGTTCTTCTGTCTCACCCTGCTTGCAATTACGCCACTGTTTATGTTGCTTTTGAATTTGCATGTATACATGTGTGTTTTTCGCCTAACGTAAGCCTTGCAGCTTGGTAAGATACGGTAAGGTACGCAGTTGCCTGTCCTGTGTTTCCTTACCGTATGCAGTATCGTAGTTATCGACTTGTACCATATACATGCAATCAAGCTGTATATTCCATGTGCGTGATGTCAGTGGTATGATAAACAAGTAATGAGGTCACTGACGTTACAACCTTTCATTACGCTTTGAGCTCTCGCCAGAATTAAAAGATAATTCCCATCAGTGGCCATAGTCTTTCATTTTAATTCTTTGACTAAATAAGTGTTATCAGCTGTTTTAACTTATTACAGACATGTGAATGTATTGGCACTATAAATTTAACAATATGGGTAGAACACATCAGAATCATTTTACCAGACGTAGTACGTTGTAAGGCTAGATATTAATTCGAGGTGTGTTGAACTAAGTTGCATCATAATCTAAAAAAAAAGACTCTGTTGAAAGAAATCAAGCAAATCAATGCATTACGAATTTGAAAGATTTAATTGTATTTCAGAGATGAATTACCTATGTTTGTTTATCGTCAACCTTAATACTTTTTTCAACCGTCAAGTTCGATCTTGCATTCAATACTTAAATGCTCAAGGATGAGTTTTTCGCTTGATTCTTAAACCTTCACCGTTAAACCCCCAAAGAGTTGTAAAGAAATTTCTCATCTGTTACTTATATTTTATACGTTGTCGCACGAGATTAATTTCAGTTTTACGTAGTGTTTGAAAACTGAAATTACAATCAATCAAATTAAGTGATTTGATTTACAACCTTGAGTTATAATTGACTTCTAATATACTTAAACCTCTACCTTAAATGTAGCCCGAAAACAAAACCCTCTTTATTTAGACGGAAAACATCATCGTCCCGTGTTCCACTGTTCTGCAGAGGAAGGAAAAGGAAAGTGTCATTAATATCCAAAGGCCCTGTCGTTTGTGACTGTTTCCATTAACAATATGTTATTGATACGATAAGAATAAACCAGTATGAGAGACCGAACAGTAAAACACCCTCAAGAAACATGACAGATATCCGGATAATCGTATAAAGCCTAATGTATCATGCTTGTAACATGAAAATGACACTACGTTGGGTATTGACGTTTCGGGACAGATTGTGGTGGTCTGATTTTAGTGACCATTACAGGGGTCCATCACCTTAAATCTTGAAATAACCTTCCTTACCTGTTGCATGGATGGTTGTACTTTGAAGTGTACCTTAATTTTCTCAGCTTCACTAAATATGATGATTTGAAATTTGAAGGACGTTTATAACTGTAATACTAGGCAAGCCTGTGATATGCGTAAATCTCGACCCCGTACATATATTTTCAAACAGTGCTTACGTTATCGAGCTAATACAATTTGGAATTCTCTGTCAAATGCTATAAACATCATCCTTCACCTCATTCATTTAAACACAATCTTAGATATCATTGTTTTAAGAGCTATTGTTCCAGATGCTTATAGGTATGTTTTAAATAGTTGCACAATGTTATTTCGCTATTTACTTGTATTCTATTAATGACATTTCTTCTCTTCTGTTTTCCTTTTTTTTTTTTCATTTATTTATTTTTGTTTTGCTTTTTGGGGAGTGGATCTTCTCGTTAAGCCTTTAGGCTTTTTAGATTACTTCCTTTCTCTTTTGTCAATTGTAAGGAATCGGGGGACTGCATGTCATATCCTGTGAGATTATACAATTCAGGGTTTGAATTCGAACTCAGCCAGATCCCAACTTTCTTGAAATAATTTTTGCTTGAAAAGTTGAATAGATGCATCATCTTTCTTCCTGATATACAAACCTGTGGCTCACTTGTTCTATGTACATGTTAATCAATTATACTAAACACTGGAAGATGATGACTTACATCATAAATAAAAATACCACTCTTCATATCAATATTCATGACATTGGTAAAGATATTACCAATCAGAGAAGCTGAATGCTGAGTTATTCGAGTAGGTTTGTCAATTAATGGATAAAAGCCCAAACTAAACATATTGTGTACAAAGTCCCTGGTGCCATTGTCATTGTTATAGCTAAGGAGATTTATACTGAAATCCCCACATAAGTACAGGTCAGACTTTTTGTGCATATACATCTTTTGTAAGGTATCAATCAAGTTATCAAGAACAGAAACAGGTAATCTGTACAGACAACTAATAATGATATTCTTCTTGTTATCTAGACATAGTTAAATGGTAATACATTCCAAAACATTATTGATCATTTTATAGATTTTGCAACTAAGCTTGATTACTTTATTTCTAAATTCAATCTCCTTAAGGAAAGTCAGTATGGCTTTAGGTCTGGAAGTTCTACTTCCATGGCACTATTAGAGTTAGTTGAGGGAATCACTACATCATTGGACAATAAAAATCAACCACTGGAGTCTTTATTGACTTAAAGAAGGCTTTTGATACTATACACCACCATTTATTACTTAAGAAATTAGAGCATTACGGATTCCGGGGGACAGTCCATGACTGGCTGTCTAGTTATTTGAACAAAAGAATGCAATATGTACAAATTAAAGATCAATGCTCAGATTTACGAAATGTAGTTTGTGGAGTACCACAAGGATCTATTCTTGGACCAAAATTATTCATTTTATATATATCAATGATATTTGCAATGTCTCCAACTTGTTAAAATTTGCACTCTTTGCAGACGATACAAATATTTTTTGTTCTCACAATGATGAATGTTCGTTTTGCAGAATGGTTAGTGATGGGCTACTTAAACTCAATGTTTGGTTTGCAGTGAATAAACAATCCCTTAATGTTAACAAAACTAATTATATGCTATTTTCCAATCGTAAGACCAACTCTGATTTGATAATCACGATAAATAATGTTAATATTGACAGAGTTTATGTCACTAAATCTCTAGGTGTATATATAGATCTTAATCTTAATTGGAAAGAGCATATTTTTAACATATCCAGGAAACTTTCTAAAAGTATTGGCATCATTTATAAAGCCAGTCAAATGTTAAATACTAAGGTCTTGTATACGTTATATTGTGCAATCTTTCTACCATATCTCAATTACTGTTCTGAAGTATGGGGAAATACTTATAAATATAATGTTACTCCATTATTTTTAAAGCAAAAAAAGGTCATTCGTATTGTTTGTAAATCAAATTTCTTACATCATACGGTTGGACTTTTTTTTATAAGTTAAAAGCTCTAATATTACCACAAATTATTGATTTCAGCACTGGAATTTTTATGTTTAAGGCATACCATAAGTTATTACCAAAGACCCTACAAAATGGTTTTACCTTAGCATCCTATGAAAGATATAACATAAGAAAAAAGAAAAACTTTAAACAAAAGTATGTAAGAACAAGGAAAAGACCGTTGTGGAAATCCGCCTCAGAAGTCAAACTATGGAATTCGCTCGATGACAGTATTTAACAATGTAAAACTCTTTCCCTGTTTAAAACAAGGTATAAACAAAAGCTATCCTCATCATAAAATCGTTAAGATTAAATTATGTCACTTTCCTTTCACTGATTATGTATAAAACGTTTCACAGTGTGTAGTAGCCTTTTATTGTCTTCGCCGTGAGCCTAGCTTTCCTTTTTAATCTCCTTTTGTAGATTTCTTTCTTTTTCTTTCTT
Source organism: Holothuria scabra (assembly GCA_037179385.1). Lineage (NCBI taxonomy): Eukaryota > Metazoa > Echinodermata > Holothuroidea > Aspidochirotida > Holothuriidae > Holothuria > Holothuria scabra. The sequence continues at coordinate 9,081,084 of CM074179.1, forward strand.
CCTTTCTTTTCGCTTGGGTGTCTCCTGGTTTTTGAATCTATTGATGTGCAAACTGTGTTAACGTTATCTCTTTCCAATTTATCGTGTAATTATTTATATAGGGGAAAACAATTCATAAGTACTATTCTTCAGTTTTCTTCTTTTCCATCATATCCCGATTATGTTTAGATTAGGCTTGAATAATGTATAATGTAAATATCTATATTATTTTTACCATTGTCTTTTCGTTATATGTCATGTGTTTCAAGTTGATGGAAATAAATTGTGTCAATCAATCAATCAATAATTTAAGTGATAGCCCTCTATGAACCTTTTTATAATCATTGCATTTGCGATGTCGGCATTAAGACATTAAAATTCTTCCTAAATTTGACATTTGGCGTTTCCTACGTCAATCCTGTGTAACGTTTGAGGTGTTTTGTTTCAAGGATAATATTGCATTATACTTACGTTAAAGTCTTCAATAGCAGTATAAGAATTTGTCCCCACTACCAAGGGTGTTCGCCATGAGTCCTTCGTCAGCTCTTGCCTTAATGGCGTCAATAATTTCCTGTCCGTTAAGGCATGGGTAAGCGACTCTAAACAAGGCCATTACACCTTTTAATGAAAAAAAATTAAACTTCGGGCAAGTCTAAACTTTTGAAGGAAATGAAAGGGAACTACATTGCATTATTTATACATTTACCCCAAAAGTTGTTAGGATGCAGACCAACAGTAAACTAACACGTTTGGCCTTTAAGATTGTTATTGACCAAATGGTTTTCATAGGATTCCAAATTGTTGCCAATTGGTTTTAAAGGGTTTTCAAAACGATTTGGTTGCTTCAAAGGGTACTTTTGTAGTGTGGTGATTCATCCAATTTCAATCAACCACCAAAGGGAGCCCTTTCAATTTCAGAGGCCTTTTCACAATAGCTTTACCACTAAGGATCTCGAAGGGAATTATCAGCTGGTTTGACCTGAGACATAATGAATTTCGAACAAAGTTCATGATTTGTAAAACAAACAATGCGTCATAACATGTGCAGGAATTCATTTCTATTTTGCATATAAACCTGTTTAACTACCGCTGAATGGTGAATGAACCAATGTTAAGACGTCAAGAGCATTGGACTTTTCAACAATGTAAAGACTCATGCAATCGATGCTTTGCCGTTTCGCAAGATCAAGTTGGAGGAAAATTTTGACCCTAAAGACGTGTAATACCCTAACATTCATAGCTCGAGTTACAAAAATCAATTCCTCGCACATTTTTATCTGAGTTTCAGCCAACAATTTTTGACTGTTATCGTCTTCAGAGGGGTTTTTTTTTTCTTTACCCCAACCAGGTAGCTGGAAGAAAAGGAGAAACTTGGTACACACCTTAAAATCGGTGACGCGTTAAGCGTTGTGTTATTTAATGTATTAAATTTCTCTGAATCAAAAGAGTTTGGGACAAGCAATTGTTATGGTCGTGTGTAACAACTGAACGAACACAGTTTGTTACTTATTGAGATGGAGTTTTACTGTTGGTTTCTAACCGATTGGTTTAAGTCAGCAAGGGAATTTAGCTATTTGTACCCATTGGTAGAGAGCCCAGAGGATATTTACCCACCTCGTCGTAAATTAACAGGCCGTCAGAGAATTAAAATTCATTCAACACGGCGTCTCCCGTTGACGGGTTACAAAAAAGAACTTGGAGAGCCAACGAATTAGTGATTCCTCGCCGAAAAGAAAATGGGCTAACGGAAAATGTGGCAAAGTTTGCTCTTTGACTTCAGACAAAGATTTTCAACATAAAAAAAAAATTATAAAGAGTAAGAGATGATTTTTAGATAAAGGACAGGTCTTTTCGGTGAAGGGGGTCATGAATTTTTAAAAGTTTTACAAATAGAGCTCAAAAGGTTAATAAAAGAAAAAAAAGCTATCTTTAGTGAAAAGATTGAAAAGAATTGGTGAGCTTGTCCATGTGTGTAAGTATTCCGCTAGCCTACAGATGACCCACTCCCTAGGACCGACGTTATGCAACATGATTAACATGATTAACTTGTCAATTTGTATCATAATTCTTAATGAAGTTTTGTATTCAATAAAGATGATTTTTTTACTGTGAGTTTCAATCATTCGTTTAAAATTCAATCAATACCTGCTCGCTGGATTCATTCCAGTATTGTACCTGTCCCTAAGAAGACGGTTGTATTCAGCTTTTATCAAGTTCGCCTGGTTGATTTAACAGAATATGTGTGAACGGTTGTTCTTAAACTTTTAAACACAAAATGAGCCCATTTTGTACCATGTACAATTCGCCTATCAAACAGGTCGCAGTTGTGAGGATGCAATCCTTGTTCTAGTGAACAGAATTTACTCACAATAAGATAGAACTAGGCAATAAAACTCTGCTAGCGTTTTATATTTCGATTTCTCGCTCTGTAATAATCAACTCTTTACTGGAAAACCATTATGTACATTATGCCAGTACTTAGGTTGAATTAAAATTCATGATCGAATCATTAACCAATTTTTCGACCTATATATTATAGGTCGAAAAGAGGAAGTAAAAAGTGCCTAAAAGTTTGCGAAAAATCCACGACATTTCGGGTATAAGCCCTTCATCAGGTGGCAAACACCAAGCTGAACAACCAACAGTAACAATTGGACACGACAAGCATCAAATCCGAAGCGATCACTGTAAAAACAGAACTGGACGAAAGTGACTGTCAGAAAACATGAGTGCGGAAGATGAAACACAATTGAAAAAGAGGGTCGTGGATGAAAAAGTGCCTGTAGAAATTGTTGACATCTTTGTTAATGGTATTAATGTAATTAACACCATGACAATGTAATAAATGACAATGTTATTAAAACCATTAACAAAGATGTCAACATCTCCTTTCCCCTAGAATGACCTCACTGCGTAATCTTTGTCCTGAAGTGCGAGATGCCATTTAATAGGGATATCATTATTTAACCATCTGACAAGGGTGGAGCTATTGTGGTTTGGCGGAAGGACCTGTATACATTGCTGAGGCCAACAAACAGCTATCCGACCAAAGTGCTTATTTAGAACTTCTCGCTGACCCCACTCCTGAGTGCCAAACGTTAGTTAAAAACACATTAACCCAACTCATGGACAATAACCAACTACCCCAAAACGTTACCTCTCTACTTCACCCTTGCTTATAGACTTCTAATTTCTACCTACTTCCCAAAATCCACAAAGTTCACAACCCTGGTAGACCTATCGTTTCTTCACACGGCTGACCCATAGTACTTCTTTCTGAGTGTGTGGATTCCGTGCCCTCCCCTTTAGTCTGGGCCTTACCGTCGTTTGTTCAAGACACGCCGCATTTCTTGAGACTAATTCGTGACTTTGAATTTCCTGAAAATTGCGGCGAATGTATTTCATTCACCATGGATGTTTCCAGCCTCTACACGTCCATTTCTCATAATGCTGCCTTAACAGCTATACCTAGACAAACGGCGTGATCCCCTAATACCGACTTACACCTTCCTACGTTTAACGGAACTTGTTCTCACGAAAAATTGTTTTCAGTTTAATGGACGTTTTTTTTCCGTCAAGTTAAAGGAGTGACAATGGGAATCAAAATAGGTCCTTCTCTTGCCTGTTTGACCATGGGTCACTTTAAAGAACAACTATTTTCTCAGTATACCGGGCACCGATCTATACTTTACAAAATGTATATTGATGATAATGTAGGAGTTGCCACGGGATCGCGCCGTGATTGAGAAACTTTTATCGACTTGGTAAATTCCTTTTTCCCCTTTCTGAAATTTACCCATTGTATCTCAGACTTATCTGTTGTATTTCTCGACCTTAAACTGTCCATTAACAACTGAACAAGTATCTATATCCTACACTTTAAACCAACCGACTCCCATAACTACCTATTGAACCCTTCCAACCATTGATAGCCAGGCAAATATGTTCGGAGGATTCTGGCCGCTCAACTGCCTCTGAAGAATTTTTTTCCTTCTTTTGAAAAACGCCAGTACCCTGCCAAAATCCCCCCTAATGCCCTACGCAGAATTCATGGAACCAGCAGAGAGGGAGCCGCCTTGCAGAAAAAGAACAAACTGGTACCAATCTACGTATTCCTTTGATTATTTTATATCACCCTGCGGTCCATCCTATTTTACGGGCTATTAACAAAAATGTGGAGTTGCTCCGACAAGACCCCTCAACCCGTAATGTTTCCCCAGAACCACCCATCACTGCTTTTAGAGTTGAGAATAAGTGAGCCGACCATTTAGTTCGGGCTTCCCACCCACAAACGTCTTTCAACGACACCGCTGGTACCTTTCCATGTAACCGTCCGATCGCGAGTGTTCAGTTGTTGGCAAACACGACCTCGTCAACATTTCAGGCCAACGGCAATAGCTTCATTGTCAAACTAAGATTCTCCTGCATTTCCTCTAATGTAGTTTATATTTTAGTATGTGGGTGGGACTCGTTATATATGGGAGAGACCAAGCGAAGTCTCGCGGACCGAGTCACCGAGCACCTTAGGTCCATCAAACATAATCTCCATGGATAGCCGAAAGTGGTTGTCAAAAATCATGACAGCGCGGACGAAACACAAAACCGAAAAAGAAAAAGGGGGTCCTGGATTAAAAAGTACACGTAAAAATCGAGGATGCGAGCATGGTCGGGAAAAAAGAAAAAAAAAGTGGACAAAAACCAGACCATGAAAAAGGTACACAGTGAAAAACGAACACGAACGGGTAAGTTTAAAAAGGAGTTAAAACTTGCTCAAAAGAGGGTGAAAACTACAAAACTACACTTTCGTCCGGTTCTGTTTTTACACTGACCGCTTCGGATTTGTTGTTTGTTGTGTCAAATTGTTACTATTGGTTGTTCAATTCCTTTTTGCCATCTGATGGAGGATTTATGCCCCAAACGTCGTGGAGTTTTCCGCAAATTTTTTAGCACTTTTCACTTTTCACTACCTCTTTTTGACCTACACATCTCCACAGTGCTCCGCAGCATTTCCCAGCATTTCGACCTATATATATATATATATATATATATATATATATATATATATATATATATATATATATATATATATATATATATATATATATATATATATATATATATATATATATATATATATATATATATATATATATATATATATATATATATATATATAACGCTGGATCCTACCTTAGGTCGAAATCGACCTTAAGTCGACATATAACTATTTCACATATTTGAATGTATCTGCACATACAGACACTAAAAAATTCAAATAAAATACCACCATAAACTTCAACAGCGCCAACAATTATATGTATGGTATATTTATAATGTATGACGTACGTTCAAGTACGCACAAGTAAAATAAACAAAGTATTAAAGGTATTTTGCAATACTTACGTGTTAACTTAATGTACATTTTTAGACAACGCAAGATATAACACCCCCTTTTTTCACGTCCAAATCTACATACTATACATTATGTTTATTACGTCTATATAAAGACACAATAAAGAGGGCGCCATGAAGGTATTATACATGCACTTATTTTATTAAGAATATATGCAGAAGGGGTTGAAATCGTGAACCAAACATTAGGTCGACACGAAAATGTTGACCTATCGTAAATGTCGACCTAATGTACATTTTTAGACGAAGGAATGTCGACCAAAGGTAGGATCCAGGTAAATATATATATATATATATATTATATATATATATATATATATATATATATATATATATATATAGTTCCTTCTTTGATAAGAGTTTATACTCTATCTTGGATCGGTATAAAATTCATGATCGAATTCATTACTATAACACTTTCGACCTATATATATATATATATATATATATATATATATATATATATATATATGTATAATACATATATATATATATATATATAATACATATATTACATACATATATATATTACATATAAATATAACACCAGATCGAACATTAGGGGGAAATTTGTATGTCTTGATACGTTAAGGCAAAATGAAAAACAGTAATATACATACCTGTATATTTCGCCTTTGAGGAAAACATATACATGTACGTAAATTAAATAGTCCTTTAGTTGTACGTGTTAACAGATAGGTGTCCGTTTTTTGGTCAACATTGAAGTAATTAGGTATATCACGTACCCGCATATTCATTTTACTATACACTAACGTATCCCCATTAAAACAGTGTGTTGAAACGTGAAGGGGAACGTAATTTTTCCTCCTAACGGTAATTTCCCAAAATATCAACGTTAAGGGAAATTACCGTAAGTGGAAGTACTATGGGAGTACTATGGTAACAAGGAGAGAAAATTGATTCACCCGGGGAATGTATAGCCTCTGTGAATAACTAGCTGTTCTAGCGTAGTGGTCATAGACTTTGCCCGGACTCTGACCTACCAGCTACATAGGCTGCGGCTGCGGACGTCCCAGTAACCCAGATTAAATCTCCGAAGATATCCGTGGTCCAAATTTCATATCCAGGGGCAAAGATATCAACACATGGTCCGTAGTTTGTGTTAGGCACTCGAACGTCGTACTGATCTGAAGCCCCAACAGTCAAAGCCTGCAAAAGAAAGAAAGAACACGAGGAACTGTATTTGACTTAAAGTTCAACAATTGCGAGATTCCTAACTCTAAGAGATTGTGAACCTGACACCACAGATTTTGCCCCGTAATCATATTCGTACAGTTTAGGCTATAGCAACTTTGCGAACGGAAACGGATTAGGAATATTTGATTAAACTCGAAAATGTGGTTGCGAAAATCGTAACCACTTGCTGTCCATGATTGTTTTAGTGCCAAAGTACTTTGGTACGTACTGAGTAGAATATCGTCCTTTCACGTTTGCTCGCCGATGTGATATACCTAAATATACTCAATGCAGTATTGTGTTGGTTGCTTGTTGTAGATATCAGTCCTTTGTTACTTTCGACTCGCAATCTCGTGATACACATGAATGATGCAGGACTACACTATTTCCCATAATGGTTATCAGGCTAATTGAAGAATCATCACAAAGGCCAGGCGCGGATCCATGTGGCTGGTGGCTTTTACGGCCTCGCCCCCTTTTTCGTCACATCAACAATAACAAATGCACTAAAATAAGCATAATGTATATATACGAGAATATTCAAGGGGACCATTTCAGTCTCATCCTTTCCCTCACAACACAAATCCAAATACACAAACCTCGTATGATATTAAGTTCGGGTGAATAATCAAACTTGAAGGGAGGGGCCCATCCCCTATGCTCCTTCCCTGGTCGGCATTGACGCACGAGACAGGAACAGAGAGAGGAGGGTGTTCAGTTGTGATGAAAAATAGTTTGCCATCTATCACGTAAGAGATGCGAGGGGGAAAATATTTAGCAGACATGAGTTGTAACAGACAATTCCATCAATTCAGCTGATCTTTAATTTAGCCATGAGTCACAATAGAGAAGCATTAAGCATATTTTTCAATTCCGTTGTCTAGTTTCCTCAAAAAGAATCAAGACCATTTGATATAATAGTGGTAGTGATATTCTGATCACTTAGCATGTTCCCGAATTTTGTCTTATTGCAAACAAAAGCTAAACTTAAAGACTGCGTGTTAAGATTCCTTTTATAAGCATGAAAACGCAATTTTGGGCAATCTGAGGGGTCGCGATCATTTTCAAAATTTTCTCTACGTTCCGCACCAACTAATGGTAACGGTGCGCTTATATAGTCTTTCGGGCAAAGTTACAGTTTTCTGGTCAAAAGTTTTTTCTAAATAATTTACTAATCTCTTTGCAGTTCGCGAACTTATTTTGAAGTGAGCATTCTAATAAGCGAAGATAGCCACTGCTTGGATTCTTTTTTGAGTCTGACCATCTGAGGGTCTGATTTTTCAAAGTATTCTCCACGCATCCGCGCCGAGCAGTTATTGCGCTATACTTGCGCTTAAACTTTTTCATGGCCGAAAAAAAGTTTTGTGGACAAGAAAAACGGCAAAATAAAATACTCCCGTTCGTCTATACCGATCGATGCTCTTTATTTATGAATCCTAAAAATATGCAAATTTAATGACAAGTGTTACGGCTTGGTCGCAGTTCAAACCAATAACAGCGAAAGACCACAGAAGAGCAAGATTAAAATCAACTACTTAATTATTATTCACCTCTTACTTCCTTAAATTTACAACAATTAATCTTAAATCTACTTACAATCTTTTACAGCTTAAGGTATCACTCTTTGTCCAAGGGGTAGTGTTGTTAGCGTCGATTGTACAGCAGCACAGCGTAGGACTCTGTTCCGCGAAGGCAGGATGAAGACTATTGATTGGTAAATGGCGACACAATTACAGCGTTAAGCGGCGAAGCAGGCGTCTGGTCTCTGTGTTATCGGTGTATCTTCTGTTCTCTTCTCTCCTGTCACACTGCTTGCATGACCTTTTATATATCTGGTAGTTCTTCCAGAAAAGTCTGGAACTTACTCTTATGGAAACGTCTCGTTTGATCTCGTACAAAACAAACAGCGAACGTTCTGGGCTCAGTAACCCATAACCACAAGTTGGCTATTATTAGGCCATTACATCATACAGTAGTTTCCAGTAACTGTGCGAATGTTCTCTGGGGTTACCCGTTGCATATGCTCGAGAGACAACACCGATGCTAGCACTTTCTAGAACTCTCCACTTGCTCGTCCGTGGATTCAATCTGGTTGATGTTGTCTCGTAACACAAGTTTTACTTCAAAGGTAGCGTAAATATAAATGGAATTAGACTGCATGTAAAGACACAGAAGTCTCATTTTTATCCTTATGAACCACCACAATTCAACTATAACACAATTCCCCTCATTTCCCGTTTTGCCAGGACATGTTCTCTTTTTATTGTTTCGTGCTGGTGTTTAGGCGGTTTTTGTAAAATTATTGCCACTTTGTCCAGATTTCATTTACTCCTCACATAATCTGATAGGTATTCCCTAATTTTGCTCCAATCAAATTAGAAGAAACTCTAGTAGAAGCAACAAATATTGCACCATTTTGCATCTAGACACCATTGAAAACCATCAAAATTTCCAAACCCCCAACCCCTCCCTTCCTCTTAGACCCTTCACTAGGGTGGCGATGCATGTCCGCCTTGCGAAAAATAAATTGGCCTACGGGTAACCCTAAGTGCAAAAAAAAAGAACAGTAGCCTTTAGATCCCTATATGCTAATTCTGAAAATGACCATCATTCTGAGAAAGGTAATATACACAAGCAGGGGTTAGTCTTTAGACCTACGGAATTCCTATACAAACATGGACAGAGGATCATAGGAAACTTGGTGGCCAAAGATCGAACCAAAAAGAATGGCAAGATATCACCGACTGCTAGACCAGGGAGCTGTAGGCTAGACCCAATAAAAGTTATAACTCTGACTTCCTTTATACTTTGACAGAGCAGACTGCACTAACGTCCAATGCGTAGATTGTCACTACCGTACGTGTTATTGTAGCGAGGTGGCTGCCTGCTATCGTTTTGTTCGTAGAGAAGGATAAGGCTTTATAACTTCTCAAGATACACCTAGCGTTTGACAAGCCTATGTTAAGCCTTACGTAAGTGCTCCCAAGAGACAAATGTAACAAGAGAGCTAACGTCAAATTTTACGATTAAACCCAGGCCTAGATGCGTACATAAATTTCATGGCTGTTGTCCGGCGGCGAACTACAAGTATTTCCGAGATACGACAGTACAGTGTGTGTGCCACAATACTACAAGTACGCAATGCTCTTTAGCTTGTTAGTGTTTAGCGACACTGTAAGTGTACGCGATATACTACAGGTACAATGCGGCCGTTGGGTGACGAGCAAGTTTAATGACTGTATACAAATTTGACTTACTCAAGTATTGTTTTGGAAAACAATAAAATACATTAATGTCAAAATATAACCCGCTCATTTTAGGCCAGATCATAACCAAAAGTGACCATGAAGTCTCGTTCCCGTCTACATGACTCACTCTACGTAATGAGCTCGATAATAAGGCTAACCACCCACTGAGAATCAAGAAACATTGAACGAAATAACTGCTCTCCTAAATCGTAAGATTTAAACTAGAAATGTGGTTACGAAAATCATTACCACTTACTGTCCATGATTGTTAGTACTGTGCCAATGTAACCGGGTACGTACTTAAGCTTGGAATATCGTCCTTTTACGTTTTTGGGCCGATGTGATATACCTGAACATAATCAAAGCAGTACTGTGTTGGTTGCTTGTTGTAGATATCAACCGTTTGTTACTTTTCGACTCGGAATCTCGTGATGCCCATGAATGATGCAGGACTTCACTATTTCACATAATGCTTATCAGGCTAATTGAAGAATCACCATCCACCCACAGGCGCCCTCTACAATGGTTCGTATATACCACACACACTATATATAACACGGAGTGTGTGGTATATACGAACCAATGTACAGGGCGCCTGTGCATCCACCAAGGCCTTAAGGCTATTCATGCAATGCCGATGTAATGGTAGTGATCAACCGGAAGTCGCAAAGTATGCCTACAGTGCTCACAGTGGCACTGAGGGTAGGGTTACCAGACGTTCGGTTTTACCATGACACGTCCTGTTTTTATTGTTTCGTGCTGGTGTCCGGGCGGTTTTTTTTTTTTTTAAATTACCGCCACCATGAGAGTCCGGATTTCATGTATTCAATGATCTGACAGGTTTCCCCTAATTTTGCTTCAATCAAGTTAGAGGAAACTCTTGTAAGAGCAACAACTTATGTCACAACCTTTTGCATCTAGTCACCACTGCGGAAAGCCAACAAAGTTTCCAAACTCCCCACCCCACCACTCCTAAGTTAGACCTCTTCACCAGGGTGGCGATGCATGTCCTCCTTGCGAGAAAATGATTAGGCCTATTGTAACCTTAAGTGCAGACAAAAAGAAAAGTATAGACCCCTATGCTAATTCTGAGAATGACCATCTCATTCTGAGTAAGATAAAATACACAAACACCCGTGGGTCTTTGGGAGCATGTTATTCCCACGACTTCCTATATATACATACACAGAGGATCATGAGAAAATTGGTCCCCACATTTCGAACCAAAAGATAGCACGGCCGCCGAGAAGCTTTTACTTTTTGCGTGATTTGACGACGAACTTAGAGTCCTGCAATATTTCAAACAAACTTTAACTTGGACGGGAATGGGAATCAATATCATATCTTTCAATTCGTTTGGTTATTTTGATCTAAACGTACTACATTATTTCGAAAATGTAACAACTTTCTTGCAAAATCTGTCGATTTTAGGCACTAACAAAGTCCAAATTCTTACACGAAACCATACGTACTTGGGTGATAATGTATTGTCACCGACTGCCAGTGCTAGACCCTACAAAAGCTAAGTATAACCATGAGACTTCCAATATACATTGAGAGAGCAAACTGCACTAACAATCTATGAGTAGATTGTCGCTACCGTAAGTGTTATTAAAGCGAGATGACTGCCTGCTATGGTTTTGTGCATAGACCTATTTCCAAATAGCAATTACAAAGGATTGTGGGATAGAGTTTTGGGTGTTTGTCTTTTTTTGTCAATGGCATTTTACTGTGGTGAAAATTGACGTACACCCAAAACTCTATCCCACAATTCATTGTAATTGCTATTTGGAAATAGGTCTATAGAGAAGTATAAGTTCTTATTACTTCTCAAGATACACCTTGCATTTCGCAAGCCTAAGTCAAGCCTTACGTAACTGCTTCCAAGTGAGAAATATAACACCGAAGAACCTAGGCTTAGATGCGAATGTAGATGTCAAGGTTGTGCTCCTAACTACAAGCACTTTCGAGATACGGCCGTGCAGTGTGTGTGCACTGTGTCACAATACTACAATGCTCTTTAGCTAGTTCGCATTTAGCGACACTGTGCGCGATATACTGTAGGTGCAATGCGGGAATGCGGCTGTTGTATGATGAGCAAGCATACTGTTTACAAATTTGACTTACTCAAGAATTCTTTTACAAACAATAAAATACATCAATGTCTATATAAAACTCGCTCATTTTGGGCCATATCATAACCAAAAGTGACCATGAAGTCTCGTTCCCGTCTACATGACTCACTCTACATAATGAACTCAATTGAAGAGCAAACAACCCACTGAGAATCAAGAAACATTGAACGAAAGAACTGCTCCTCGAAAATGAGAAGCGTGCCTAAGGTACTGTCCATGACGTCATGGACAGTACAAATATTGCAGTTTAAATCTAAAAGAGAGGGATTAGTGACCAATCGAGCGTTCGATTGGCCACTAATTCCATTCTTTTAGATTTAATTTAACTATATTAGACTAATTTTATATCTATTGATTTAAGAGAGTGTCTCTCGAAAATGAGAAGCGTGCCTTAGGTACTGTCCATGACGTCATCGACAGTACAATGAAATCTTACGGTGGTCGAATATGTTGAAGTTACGATTGAAAGTGGAAATGTGTGAATGCTTGTAGGATTACCAGAATAAAACACAAGCATGGGGCTTTTTGAAAGAGCTTTGATGAATAACAGGTTGCAGCACATAAAGTTTACACAGTTGGCAATTTACTGCTTACTTCTCAAAAAACTTTCCATGAAGGGAATTGGACGAATTTAAAGTAAATTTTTGACAGATATTTTGTTCGCTACACCCTTTTGAACCTCTTCATCTCTAGAAAATACGCCCACTTCATTTCAATAACTGTTCAAAGAGAAGAAATAATTTCTCATAAAACTTAAACCTACGTTGGATACCACCCCAGGAGAAAAATAGCAGGCATCATCTCCCTGATTTCCAGCAGCAAGAGCAACTGCGACGTCCGCATCGATCATCCTCTGAACTGCTTCATTTAGACTGGAAGAAATATTGGAGGCAGTTAAAGCCAACAGAGCGACCTTCTTATCCTCAGCAGCACCTGCGACATAATCACATGCTGCGAAGAAATGAAAACAAAATATGTTAAAGAAGGATGTAAGGGCACATCCACTTTTGATATTTTACAGGGGCACATATATCTTAAGTACTACCGTGAAATTTGCAATTAATTTGCATTAAATGCGAATTGCATTTGCAATTGTGTGTGTTGTTTGATATGAGCGCGTAAATTTGCCACATTATCAACACAAAAAAGTTGAAGGAGGCATACATGCCATTCCATAAATTAAGGGACCGTCTTGTATTTTTAGTAGAAAATTACCGTCGTTTTAATCCTCAGCTTTCCTACGCAATCAGTATTTGATTGCATTAGTGGCGCGTGAACTTTACAAGCTTTGCATTACACACAGGAAAATGTTAACATTAAGGTGGGCTAACGCATTAGTTCGAAAAACGGGAAAACAAAGCATTTCCAATGAGAGGAAATGATATGACCTTTGGGGCCCCCAACTCACTTTGGAACACAAATTTAGTAATTCATCTACTGATATCTCGAGAAACACTTGTGCGATACAGATGGAAGTTTCACAACACTGTGCAAATTTGGTTATTCTTTGACATGTGAAACCAAAGTTCTGCTTAAACTTCCCCTTTGAGAAGTAACCACATATCCTTGTTGCATATATGCATAACTAAGTATATACAATTACAATGACGATAGTCGAGTTCACACAGTACAATTAAAGTGTACCTAAAGTCAAAAAATTCAAATATATATATTAAAGACTATGAAAAATAAATTCTAACAGTCCATCTTCCATCTTCATAGGACATTCCTGAGCTGAGGTATTAAATGTTGAAGTTTATCCACTCAAATTAAAATAGTATATTGCGCAATAATTTGTGATGTCATTCTTGTACTACTCAAATTACAATCTTTGTATTTCTTTGTTTTTCCGAACGTTACTTCACCTTGTACCAAGGTGTCATAGCACTCTTACTCTTATGAGGTGGTGGAATTAATTCAGCCATGCTTGTGCAACATGCTATGCAAGCAAACAGGTTCAAGGTCATAAAAACATTTTTAATTTTAAAGGAAAACAAAACATTTTATGTGAGTTGTACAACAAGAAAGTCACAAATCATTGCACAATAGACCAATTTATTTTAAGGGAATAAACTCCAACATTTTATATCTCAGCTCAAGATTGACATATGAAGATGGGAGTTGTACTGTTAGAATTTGTTTTTCATTTTCTTAAATATATATTTTTGAATTTTTTGACATGAGGTACACTTTAAGCCCCGTCCATACTGCCCAACTCGATGCGACGCAACTAATTGCAATGAGATTGTTCAGACGCGTTGCAAAGTATGGAATGCTTTGAAACTAGTTGCAAGCAGAACATGTTCGGTCGCGTGAGACTGAAACGTGCAAAAGACAAAAATGACGGACATCTGAAAAGTAGTCCGCGAAGTTCAGTTAATCGAACTCCGACTTGTTGCATAATGTAAACACTAGCCCTTGAAACAAGTAAGTCGTCAGTCGCTCACCACGACAAGACAGTCTTGTTGCAATAAGTCGCATAGTGTGGACGGGGCTTTCCTCAAGAATAACTTTGCACAGACATACCTTTTGATTTACAAATCCTAAAATATTAAACTGTAACATGACATCATCATTGTTAATGTAATACAAATGCCAGAGATGAGCTAACTCCACAAGGGGGCTCTTACAGAGTTCGGAAGGTGCCATTAAAAAGATAGTTTCTAATAACTCTACAACTTATCATTATAAACCGCCATGTTTGAGGTCTGATGTCTGAGGTCTGTAGTACATACAATAGCTGTCCTCAAACATGGCCAAAATACGCCTCGCGAGAAACGCCCATGACGTCACAAAACCATAAGTAAACATTTTCACCTCTCATTTATTTTCGAGTTATTCGTGGTTAGCCGTCTGTCGAACTCCAAGTCTATCAAATGAAAAGCAATATCCTGAAAGAATTCCACAATTCTCTAACGTTTCCGGTTTAACGTTTTCTGTTATTTTTGATAGAGTCAAATATTTTACGATTATGCAATTACAAGAATAAAAGTCTCCATGAGCATTATATTACCCATGACGGCATCGCTGACATATGCATTCCCATAGCAGTCCATTATACGCACTGCGTGGATGAGAGTGTTCTTCGCAACACCGAAGGTACGTGATCCAATTATACCGGAAGTTTCAGAATCGTGTCCTTCGCAGTCAATCCCGTTCTATAAAAATAACATCATGTAGTATTAAAAATATTACTCCACGTCCATCGAAAAGGAATTAAATGATTACTTCCCGTAGTCTTTTCTTGATAAATGAGTTTCTTTCTGGGGTATTATATCACCCTGTTGGTTATAAATCCCCAAATCAGTCAATATAGGGTTGATGTTTTCTTAGGTGTAATAACTTTCAACACAGAGAATCAGTTCCACATCAAAAAAGTTTTAAATTTAACAAATCTGATGCAAAAATTTCGATTTCAACTTTAGTTTTAAATTCCATCATGTTAAATTTAAGCTTCCAAACCAATTGAAGCCGAAAAGTCGTGACTTTGCAGGTAGAGGTTACTGCAAATTCCTTATGGTGTAATTATGGTGCTATAACATATGAAGTCGGGGTATTACGAATGGAAGCCTCTGTTTTAGTCCAATTTGATAAGAAAAAACCTAGTGTGAGTGATTTAGTCCCTTTTCGTGAGAAGATATTCTCAAAGCCATTTGATGCCCTAGTAATTTAAATCGCGTTAATTGTCTCAATGCCCGTGCCAAAGCACGGCGCATAATTATAATATGTTTATTGACATTTATATAAGGAAACCATCTGCTATTCCTCCATTTGGTATTCGCATTAGGGAAGCTCTTACGCCGGTGTGCAGCGACCTTGATTCTGTGGAACCTTTTCGTTGCCCACCACTCCACCTTGGAAGTCGGAAGAACCTTAGTTTAAGGGAATATACAAAGAACTCGACTAATGAACTTGTGTTTCGTTCTAGCTTTAATGAGCTTAGACACAAATATCAACAGTATCATTCAATCTATACTCCAAAGCCACAAACAGGGTTGCCGCTGCGGCATCAAGTCGTGACGCATTCTCGCAAAACAGACTACCGAATGATGCATCGATTTTTACTGCCGAACTTCAGGCACTTAAGATGGCATTTGATCTGACTGAAGCCTCAAACAGTAACCAGTTCATTGTTTTACGGACTCGTTATCAAGCCTCTTAGCACTAAAGGGCAATGAGTTTAAACATCCCTCAGTAACAGTTCTGCGTGAAGCTTACTCTTATTTGGTGCAACTTCAAAAATCAGTTGTGCTTGGGTGGGTCCCTAGTCACGTGGGCACACAAGGAAATGAAAGAGTCGATACACTTGCTAAAGAAGCCCTACAGAAGGAGGTCACCAACACTTGCTTGCCTCACACTGACTACCGCCCTAACATTAATGGCTTTATAAAATCAAAATGGCAAGAACTGTGGGATTCCTTTCCCGAAACCAAACTGTACCAAGTAAAAGGTACGGTAGGAACTGGCGGAAACGGAGTCCCTAGTAAACGACGGGATTATTTAGTGCTGACTAGGGCCCGCATTGGTCACACTTACCTTACCCATGCCTATTTACTTCACGGGGAAGAAAGACCATACTGTATACCCTGTGACTGTGAAATTACCGTCAGCCACATTCTCATTGACTGCTATGAATACTCCCATATCCGCCAGAAATACTACACCGTGCCCGACCTGAAAACCTTGTTTGAACAAACAGATTCGTTTCGTGTTCTTGGCTTTCTTAAGGAAAGTTAACTTTATAGACATTTCTGACATGGCTCCCGCCTATGCTATTTTCTTTCGAGAAACTGACCACCCGTTCTTTCTTTTTACTTTTTACCCTTTTTGAGTAGTTTACTCCAACATTGTTACTTTGTCTATCTTGGTGACACTATATAACACATTCGTGTTGGTGTGTCGTTAAACCCCATCCAACCAACCCCATCCAACCAACCCAACCAACCCAACCAACCCAACCAACCCAACCAACCCAACCAACCCAACCAACCCAACCAACCCAACCAACCCAACCAACCCAACCAACCAACTCAACGCCATTTAAAAGTCACAATGAATTTGATTCTGAACAAGGTTGCCAACATTTTTTGACGTTTTATTAGCCGTAACGACTGAAATTCCATTTTAGAGGAATGAAATTTCGTCATTTTATTTTGGTTCAAAATGATCCCTTTTTCGGTTCAGTGCCGATTTGATTCCTTTTCGGTACAACGTTAACAGAATGTTTTAAGAGTATGCTTTCGAATATAAACTTTCCGTTTAGTTCCTTAAATAGAGAAACTGATACCGTACTATCGATGGAAAAGTTGATCAAAGCTTACTAAACCCTTAAACTAACTGTAAACCTACGGAGAAACATGAAAATATATTTTCCGTTGACGATGTTCAGAAGTGGCTGGGATCTTGGACAATTTTGTTTGACATTTATCAGACAACAAGAACAACAAAAGTCACTTCTGGTACCAGTTTATGTGGCCCACCATTTGAAAGAGTTAAACAAGATATTAAAGACGGCACATTTGATTGCTGAAAAAAAAAAATTAGGGTTCCTTAGCTCCAGATCCAGACATTCCAAGATAAGGGAAAGAGAAAGCAGGGGCCTGAGGGAGTTGTGCTGCTAATTGTTCATATGTTTTATTGTTGATATGGCGAAAAAGCCCCCCCCCCCCTTTCCCCTGGATCCGCGCCTGCCTGTGTTCCACAAATCTATGGTATCATTAGAACCATGTGAACTTTCACTGAGGAGCAGTGGGGTTTACAAGAGTAAGGGACTTTCCAAATGTGTGTGCTTTCCATCAATGCTCCCCTGATGATCAAAAGAGCGGGAAATGTTTTTTCGACAAAGTAAGGTTTTACAAGCAACCATCCAATTGAACACTCATTGGCTCAAGCAAGAAACACCTTTGAACGCTTTATATCCAGGGCCGTCGGAAGCGGGGGGGGGGGGACTGGGGGGCTGCAGCCCCCCCAATAATTTTGCCATATATAGTTTTTTTGTTTTTTTTTTGGAAGTGAGCATTTTATTACAACGAAAGGTCAAAATAAGGACTGCTTAGATACTATTAACAAGCCCAGGAAATTCATTTTCAGCTGTCTGAGGGGTTGGGATTTTTCAAAATTTTCTGTACGCTCCGCGCCAACCGATGGTGGCGCTCCGCTTAGATAGTCAGCCCGAGTCAGCCCCCCCCCCAATCGAAAATACCTTCCGACGGCACTGATATCGGAGGCTTCTTGAGAATTATCCCCAATATCAAGTTCCTGCTTGTGTCCATTAATTAAAGAACTATCAAATAGACGTCTGGTATGTATTTGAAAATGGACATATACAGCAAACTGTGAAGTAAAGTAATTACGGTGATAATCACGTACTCGCACAGACCCTGTGAAAAAAGAAAAACTTTTTTGCAAGAGAAAGTGGAGAGAGGGCATAGAAGTGTGATTGCGGCCAAATCGTTTAGAGTGAGATCTCGCGGATGACGTGCAGAGGCTTGTTTAAGGGACTTAGTGGGTTCCAGGAGCGACGGTTCCCACAGGAAAGTCTGATGTTTAAGCAAACCTGTGGGCAAAACTGTATGCCAATGAAAAAGTTTGTTTTGCTCTAGCAGACGGGAAATCAAGGCCCGCCATGACTCTTTGTGATTTTATTTAATCAAAATCTAAGTGGAAATCATGGAAGCGAATGAACCAAAGGCACTGATCGAGATAGTGCTATGTTTTTGAATGGAAAATACGTTCTCAGAATAGGTAGGGTTTGCTCTAGGACACAAAGTTCATATACTTGCTAAAGACCCGTTGCATCACATTGGGTTCAGGGGAAGCCACCGGACGTTGTAGGAATTTAATATTCCTGCTACAAATTCTCGTTGGAGCCCTTTGGGTTTCAAAAGCTTTGAACCTAAGAGGTTTCAAATAGAGCCCTTTGAAAAAAATGAATGCACTGTAAAAAGCTTAGTCTTGATTTACAGAACAACAAAATAAAGAAATAAAAAGGATAACAGAAACGTTCTGGAGACTCGTTACCAGAACTTTTCTGTAATCTTTATGTTTCTCTTTGTTTTTTATTCTGTAAATTTACAACGAATTTGGGCCATTTTGTAAGGTGTGCGTTCACTTTGGCTGATGGTAGTATTTGAACAAATGACAACATTAATTACAAACATACACTTGCCACAAACCATATGTTTTTGAAAACCCTACAAAACCATTTTATGACCATTTGGAATCCGCTGAAAACTTTCGGTCGAAGAATTTAAAAAAAAAAACATCAAAGGGAATCTTCAAGCAGGATATCTCAGGGTGGGAAATTTTGCTTGAATATCAAGCAATTACTT
The DNA here is from genome assembly GCA_037179385.1 of Holothuria scabra. Taxonomy (NCBI): domain Eukaryota; kingdom Metazoa; phylum Echinodermata; class Holothuroidea; order Aspidochirotida; family Holothuriidae; genus Holothuria; species Holothuria scabra. Next base: position 9,100,386 of record CM074179.1, read on the forward strand.
CAAAACAACACTTAAATGGATGTTTGGTGGAGTAGGAAAAACAACAGATGACTCACCATACCATCTCCAACGTAGTCTATTGCAACGGATGCCCGACCCTCAAATTCGGGATCATCGGGATATACACCAGAACCTATAACAAATACGTTAGCCCCGTATCCTCCACTGCCTGGACAGGAAGCAAAAGAATGTGAAAATATGGTACATCATTACCAGCGTAACTTTGAAAAGTCTTCCTTATTCCACGAAAACGTCAATAATGCAACACACTCACACAAATATATAAACATACATATACATACATACATATATATATATATATATATGTATATATATATTTGTGTGCGTGTGCGTGTTTGTGTGTGTGTAGGAATCACCACAAATATGACAACGTAACAGCTCATACAAGATTAAAAAAATGCATTTTCGAAAACCATGTCTTGATCATCACCGTTAATGCAGATTGATGATTTATTTACAAGCAGCAGAAAGCAGAATAACTATAAATTCTATGGAGATGGTAAACAGTGGTTCAATATACCAAGGCCTTGGTTGAGGCGTTGGGTACATGTAGAAAGTTTTTCCATCTTTTGCTCTGAGACTTTATTCTTTGTGGGGGAAATGGGTAATAAGAACTAAGTAGCACACATCTTAAATTAGACGAAAAGTGATTTGAGTTATTACTGAAATGTTTTATGTAGGAGAACGTCTTCTTTTATCTAGAATATTTTTTTGTGGTTGTTTAACCTCACGTATAATTTGGTGCCGGCCTGACCCACATAATGGTCTTTATCACAGACGTTGCAGTACAGTAAGTAAACTTAAGTAGCCGTATCACACTTCAAAGAAGGAGAAATCACTTCTAACAATTTTCGTTGGTGAAAATGAAAGGATACACTTGACACCTGGGCTCGTCACACCTCAAATAACCTGTGTTTTCATCTGAACAGCGCCTGCCTGATGTGAGTAGGGGTTTTACGTTCGGGGCGTTGCACTCTCGCAGTTATAGGGGGTCTTCAAAAAGTTCAGGGATGGACCTGTCTGCCATATGAATAGCTCATGCTGAACGAACACATTTAAGGTAATCCTCTGTTAAAGAGGTATACTCAAATACATGTGAATTGCGTGCATTTAGAACGTTAGGCTTGTATGATAGCATTTTGTATTGGACGTAATCGGAAGCCGTACTCATTTCAGCTTTTATTAAGAGCAAGGGGAAAATTTTTATTCAGAAAAAACACCAAAGATATTAACATGTTTTACTATTTTTTAACACATTGTACTACTTAGTACATGTTAGTTTTTTACATGTACTACTTAGTGCGTTATTCATCTAATTGTCTTTCCTGTGGTGAACCATACGTGTACAAAAAAGTCGGTTAAACATGTCTAAGCTTTTTTGACCTCTAACCCTTTTTGTTTGGTATGTATGTGAGGTAGTGTGTGTTTACCTTCGTCACCATTCATTGACAACAGTCTTAGTTATGAACAGTCTTTTTATATCTTGGTGTAGTTGGTTAATCGACACATGAAGACCGCAGGGAAGAACCCATCAAAACGTTGTAAGAAAGTTTTAACGGAGTTTCCGTATTTGGTTTGTCTATCTGTTTATTCTTGTTTTTAGTTAATACATATGCTTGTGGTTTAAACTGACAAAGTCTGCTTTCAGTTTTTTGTTTTTGAAGAACTGAAACTCTACCGTTTTTGCAACAAAATATTCTAGGTATGGATAACAGTCCGTCACTACGGACAGTCGGACTCTACAAAGAAACAAATATTTTGTTACCGGTTTCAAAAGTTTCCACGCCGTCTAAGCAAAACCCGTGCTGATTTATACGATCAAGTCCCCATGTCCATGACAAAGCGGGTTTCATGGATCCATCTTCTTCAACATATTCAACAAGTTCGGAAGCTAGAGCCTGAAATAAAGATAGTTGTAGTAAGTGGTCAACAAACGTCATAAAAAGATCACTGTTGCATTGCATTGCATTTCGTTAAGTTTATTACTTAATAGGTTATTTTTGGCTTAAGAGGAACAGGAGATTTTTTTTTTTTTTTGGGGGGGGGGGGGGTTTCATCTTCTTACCTTCTGCAGTTTTCATCATTTTTTCTTTTCGTCATTTAACTTTTACTCTTAACTTTATATAACTGAAGTAAAAACGAAATAGTTTGTTTTAGTTTGATAACAAAAATTTCTTGTCCTTGGATCAGATTTGATTGTTGTGCTACTTTTAAAGAGTAAAATAACAATGATTCATAAGATAAAGTCAGAGGATTTAGCAGTGGCGGCACAATAATTTCAAAATTGGTGAGGACAAAATAAAAGCAGCGCGAAACCGAACCCAAAGAGCCCGTTACTTGGGTGGGGTCCAGTTGAGAAGCATAAAAAGCTCTGAGGGTTTAGCATATCTCTGGATTAAAAACTTAGTCTCTGAAGAGGTATACTATTTAATTTTTCGGTTAACTCAAATCCTAACTGACCCGCCTTTGTGGTCGGACAAAGTCAAATTCTGGGGAAGGGGGAGGGGAGAGATCCCACTTTTGCTAGTCGTAGTGCCGCCACTGGGAATCAGACTTTTCAGGCTGAATAAATTAGTTCTGGGTTTAGGCTACGAATATTGAGAGTAAGACAGGATTTAGTTACAAATAGTCATAACACTTAAAATTAATACCCACGTAGTTTAACGCTTCTTTCGAGAGGGTAGCTGAGAATCCGTGAAACACCTTCTGATACTGGTGCACAATGCGAACGCCAAGTGTATCAAAAGCGGGGTCATCAGCAAGCTGAGATAATTCAGTTGAATCCTGCCAGACAAAAAAGCGACTTATATAGGTTTGCTTTAAAAAAAAAAAAACTGACGCATAAAGTTATTGTTTCTACCCACATATTTAATAGTTTATCTTTTTTGCGCAGGCTTAACGTCAAGAAACACTTCAACTAAGTATTAAAACGCCGTTGGTCACGTCGCTTTGACGGAAGATCCTATTGTAGAAATAGTGGTAAAGATAAGTGGGGAAACGTCCTTTATAAGGTTCAAGTCTTTTGCATGTCGGCGGACAAAATTGCCATTTGAACGGCTTTTTTTCTTTTATCACTCGTAGACTAGGTACATTCTTTGCAAAACGCACATTCCTTCTTCAAAACTTAAAGGAGAAGGCAACCCTAGCTTTTACTGCTTACAGACTACCATTTTAATGTATGCTCTTTCCAAAAGAAGCACAAAGAAGTTTTTGAAGTATTCATTTCAACCTTAAAAACTGATTTTTAAGTAGCTAACGGCCCGCGACATCGTTTTTTGAAATTCACCAGTTCCCGGATGTACAATGACGAAAGCGAGCCACATATCATAGGGAAGTGATAAATCGCACCCCTCTGGCAACCACTTCATATTAATAAGTTGATACGTCAATGTTTTAATATTCATATCATGTCTTACCGGTGAACAGCTCACAGCGATGTAAATAGAAACTAAGTTCGGAGTGTGACTCATGATGATAATAACATGTTTCACAATTCTTGTGCGCGATGGACGGCTGAATCTGGGTTTGACAGGACCCAAACGGTGTATGGTAACTGTCAAATTGCTTTGATTTTGGAAGAAATTATCAAACTTTAACAACACTAACTCAGATAAGGCATTCCAGTGTATATGTAGTGACTGCTCTGGAACTACAACTATCTATACACTGGCACAACAGCCATGTGGATAATCGTGAATAATCGTAATATAGCTTCTTCGGGAAGGAGTGTGAGTTTTGGTTTCGCCGAACGGCCCTTTGCCAAAGGGCCGGGAGTACTTTAGAAAAAGAATGGAGAAGAATTTGACCCAACTGAAAATTCCATGTCACCGACCATGTACCCAAGGTAGGTAGCTAGGGATTGGGGGCAAGGGGAAAGTCTGTCCCTCCCCACCCACCCCCCCTCCCAAAAATCCACACATCCTAAAATGTGGCGGGAAATTGGAAAAATTAGTACAGGGATTTGCAAAAAATCGAACAACCACTGGAGTTTAAAAAAATGGCATACTTTTTTTCCGAAAATTCCTTGACGTGCCCACAATCTGAAAAAACCCGCCATAAATCGCGGTACTAGAATTCATGAAAAGAAAAGATTCCAAAAATTTGCTGCACCTCCGGGCAGCGCAAAAGTATTATTCGTGAGCCTACTAGTTTTTACTAAAGACCTTTTCACAACACAATACCCGAAATGGTAGAATATCCAAATTCTTTCAAGCATTTACCGGAAAACACTGGCACAAAATTATATGATCATAATCAGGCCATGGTAACATATTTCACAATAATCAAAGAGATATAAAATCGGGAAACATTTGGGAAGCCTGTCGCCTAAAATCTCAGGCTTACTCCAAACAGTATCAATTCTCCTAGCCTAGTCTTACCACTGGCGTAGACAGGAGGGCACAAGGGGGCCATGGCCCCCTGTTTATGCCCGCAAAATAAAAAAAATGAATGAAAAATAAATAAATAAATTACGAAAGTAAAAGGTACTTTCGTCGCATTGGCCTAGGCTGGCCCTATGCACTTCAAGGGTCATACTGTACAATTAGTATACATATTCCAGGGTTCGTTCCGCATTTCTGTTGATGTCCAACGGTGCACGCACGCTGAACGCGAACACTTTTTCAATAGACTCAATCAGTGTTACAACAAATCCCATCACAGCTGGGCGTCAAAAGAGTTGGTAAGGCGCGCTCACTGAGCTCTATGCTATATAGCTCAGTGGGCGCGTTACACTGTCGTCACAACGGACGGTAGGTTCCAGTTTGTCTACTCTCTGCGTGCAACCACGTAAGCGTTAACACGCGCAACACCAAATAAACACCCATTTGTTCTTGCGCATGCTCTATGCCAACCAATTAATAATAATAATAAAAATAATAATGGAAATTTATAATGCGCACACATCCGCAAAAAGCGCTCATGGCGCATGCAGGGCTCAAAGAGAAACAAAACAAAACAAAACAAAAACACACACAATGCCAACCAATGCCAATCAGTGACGTAGGCGTCAACACTGTAATAGCATATAGCACTACAATCACCCAAAATCGATAGTTGATCGATCGATCGCCGAAACTAAACAACCAAATGCCACGTAGGCCCTCAGTATATTGACGCATCATACCCTGTAAGCAGGCGGTCTGTCGGCGGCCATTTGACCGACGGAGAACCATCGGAGGTCCGCTGGCTTGACACTGTGAGTGCATGATGGGTACAGAGTTTTTGCCAATCAATACCTCACGCCCGTCAGCGAACCGTAGACCCACACATTTTTCCCACGATGGGCCGACAATGGACCGTCAAAGGACCGATCAAATATTCCTGGCTAGCTGGGATTAGTTAGGCTACATACAATGTTCCAAATACAATTACCGTTAAGCATTCGAGTAGTGATCTACTAAAGGACATATATTAAAAGAATCGAATTAAATTTCTTAATTTCAGGGAAAATATCAGGGAAAATAGGGAAAAATTCCACCACAAATAGTAAAATAGGGCTGTTTTACTGATCAATGTCCGGGGAGTGTAAAATTTGTGAAAAACCACAATCATTTAACATTTGCTTTAGTTGCCGTTGAGGGAAATCTTACTTTCTTCTTTTCTAGACAGTGATTACGCACAGTTTGTTGCCTTTTAGCAGTCACTTAATTATTAATGAAAAATTGAAAATAGTGAAATACACCGCCAACTAGTAATGATCAAGAGCAATATATACTGAGTATATCTTGAAGGGACATGATGAAAGAGGTGAGTCATTGACCAAGGGTCTTTTCCTGGAGATCCTTGAAACTTTAGGGAGAAATGATGACACCATAAAGAAATCTCAAGCATTCTGCGAGAAATACCAGATATACCTCACCAGACACCCAGAATGACATCTTGAGTTCAGCAGAACTTAAGTTTCAAGTGAAATTTTTTTGCAAACGGAAACTCAAAAAGCGACTGCTTAGAGCCCTCTATAAGCCTGGGAAATGCCATTTTCGACTGTCTAAGGGGTCCCATTTTTCAAAATTTCCTGTACGCTTCACGCCAACCAATGGTGGCGGTCAGCTTAGTCTTTCTGGCTGAATTTACTTTGAAGTGAACGTATATCTGCGATTGAAAACTTTAAAGTGTTGACAGCTTGGATCTCCTTCATAAGCCTGGGAAAGGTCATTTCCGACTATATGAGAGGTACGAATTTTCAAATTTTCTAGACGCTCCGCGCCACCCAGTGGTGGCGCTCCGCTCAGATTGTCTTTGGGGGAGAATTACATTTTTCGGGCAAAAAATCTTCTCTAGTCCAGTGGAGTGGTGAACTGAGCTGATCAGTATCTCAAAAGCGTGTTTGAATCTGAAAAAAAACACAAATTTTTCTAACCAGAGTGAAAGACAATTAAACCTGACAAATGCCATTTCGAGCCATCTGGGAGCATTTAAAATTTTCTTTGTACGCTATGCGCCAACTGATGGTGGCGCTAAGATTAGATATAAGCTCGATGAATGTATCCCCCTCTCACAGCCCCCGCCCCCCCCCCCCAAAAGGGGAAAAACCTATTTACGCCACTGAATTCTTATGTACCACCAGCTGAGAACTAAAAACAGAACTTGAGCCACGAAATCCAATAGTGCCCAAAAGGCTATCTATAAGCTATAAGCGGAGCGCCACTATCTTTGGCTCGGTCGTTCAGATAAGTTTGGAAATGGCAACCCCTCAGCGAGGTCACGGTAAAATAACATTCGCCAAGCTTGTAAGCAAAATCTAAGCAGTCGCGTTTTGTTATCCTGTCCAAAAATTAACCGGTGGCCGCACCATCTGTTGGCCGGAGCATATAGAAAATTTTTGAAAATTCGCACCCCTTCCCCCGACAGCCGGAAATGGCATTCCCCAGATTTGTTAGCAAATTTCACATGTTAGGAGTCAACTTATTTTGAAACCACAGCTAAATATCTCAGTCCTCTCCTTATTTCTCTTCAAAATATCTTTCATCTTATTTTGACTTAATAAATATTTCATATTCAAGGTAAACCAAGCAGTAAATTTCAGATTTGAAGAGAAAATGTCTCAACAGCCAATCATGAAACAGGACAGTATATTACCCCACTTCAAGTTGGGTGGCTGCTCTTGTCCTTTAAACAGTCGTTATTCTGAGCTTTCTTTTTGCAGTGAAACGTTAAAACCAATAAAAAGGGTGCCTCATCAGCACGGCTAAGCTACCCAAGGCAGTCCACTGATAGGCCTACGGTTCACGATTCTTGCAAACAGTGGGTACCGCATGGTGTCACTATACTAGTTATACATAACCCGTCACCGGTGTCTCTCACCCTAATCAGAGTTCCTGGTTACCCGCCTTTCGTTCTTGAAAATGTCTCCCTCCCAATATCTGATACGGATCAGTAAGATCACATTCCTTGATCATAGGATTTGATGTCACTGGGCACAAAAGGCGTTTTCCATCCCACACATTAACATATTATGAGGTTAATGACTTCTAGTATAGTCTAGCCACAAGTTCATTGACATGGATCTAAGCATTTCTGAGAGCCACGTGTCACAGGTAGCAAGAAGAGAAGAGCTGGTTTATTTTGGCTCTATAGACGAATCCGATTAGCGCTTGTTTTTAGTGACTGTAGACCGCCATTAGTGGGGTCCATCAGCCTTAAATCGTCTTTATTTACTGTTTACATGAATTTCAAACCCTCATATTTAGTGAAATTAGAGAATTCAAGATACAAATTCAAGATGTAAAACCATCCATGATTGAGGTAAGCAAGGAAATCGAAAGATTTGAAGGTGACGGACCTCAGTTATGGCCGACCGAAATCAGACCATCACTTGCTGTCCGGATTCGTGTATTGGTTTGTTGTGAAGTGGTGGGTCTAGGCATGAAATCAGGGGAATTATTTTGGGGAAATTACCCAAATTATGACGTCACGAAATGTTAAAAATTGTCAAAAGTCATGTATTTTGATCGGAAACTGTATTACGAGTTACTTTCATCTAGACGTATCATTCCGAAGCAAACTAGTAACCAATAAAGCTTACCTTTGTTAAAACAAATTGAAATGAGAAAAGGATCGGTTTTTGGACAAAGCTTCCCGACACCGGATATCTTCTTGGAAGCAACATGGGGGAGGGGGGAGGGGGAATGTATACTAAAATGCATAAGAACAGTAGTAATTTTGAATTTTTTAGTGAGCAACCTTTTTCTGTGGTGACTTTTCCCCTGGCCCCTCCATCTAAGTTGCTAGTAACCCACCTCTCATACAATTGCTAAATGGAAGTCAGTAGATGGTAAATGATATTAACTCCTTGAAGATTTCTAAGTGAAATCCGAGAGCGTACCGGTAGTTACTGCACCCCGATATAATGTAAAGTAGCGTTAGTACGGGCCGGATCTTGTGTAGCCGAAAACAGAGAAAAAGAAACGGATGAGAGTTCCAATTAATTTTCAGACTGAATTCGTTGACTGAGTTCCAAAAAGATCAAGTTTGACTCGGCCGGCAAAATAAGTATTAAAATTTAACTATATACATGGTGATTGCATGCTTCTGCTTCGAGCTCTCTTTCAAAACAAAATAGTGGGAGCGGCAGGCTCTGAGCTTGCAAACCTCATGGGAGATCGGAACACATGTATTCCCCTGATTGGTTAAAAGTTGTGACGCACTAAATTAAATAAATATTAATGAATTTACTGATATAAAAGACCAACGAGGAGGCTGTGCAGGGGTGGCGCCAGCGAGGAGGGGGGGGGGGAACAGGGGACCATGCCCCCCGTCGGGGACCACTCCCCCCCCCCCGTCGGGGAAGGTCGGCGATTTCGTCAGGGAGGCCTAAAAAATAAAAAAAAAATAATAATAATAAAAAGAAAAAGGAAGCCTACAAGGACTGAAATTACTGGATGGGTAAACATTTTTTTGTTTTGAAATGCTATTTTAATACATATTAGAATCGATTTCAATCACTTCTTCTTTGCTCAGTTAAACCTCATTTCATGTACCTTGTCCTATCTCCTCCCCGTCGTGGAAGTGTTTTCCCGTCGTGGAACTGACGGCAATTTTCTTCGGGGAGGCCAAAAAATGGAGGTAAAGGAGTGAAGTTACTGGAAGGAAAATCATGAACTTTTTTTTTTCTTTTTGAACTATTTAATTCTTTTGTAACGGTATTTTAATGCCTATCTGAATCTGTTTCAATCACTTCTTACTAGCTCTGTTATCACTCATCCCATCTTCAATCCTCAAGGTCATTCCCCGTCGGGGAAGGCTGCCCTTCCTCCTCTTGTTGAGAAAACCCAATTTCGTCGGGGAACCTTCATCTGCGCTGCACGCCCACCTTAAACTGATAAAAGATGCGGGTATTATAAACTTCAGTCATGCGGACAGTCGTCTTGATTTTGCTCACTAGAAGACCATATTCTTCAAGGAAACTCACAATTCCAAATTTTCCTGACAAAAAACAGACGAGGGGTTGTTCAGGTGCATGCAGTGCCCAATGTTCTGCCACCTGGCTCCTAAAGCCGAATTCTAGTAACGGTTATGAAAATCAGTCAGGCCGTTTCAGCTACACATAGGCTGATGATAAACAGTAGTGTGAAAATGTCTGGCAATAAGTCTGACTAAAATTCATTTGAAGCCACCTTGTAATGTGACATATTTTCAAAAATTCAAATACATAGGAAGAAAAATCAATTGTAGTCTGCAGTTCGGGAAGTCACGTAGAAAATCTCATCTTTCTATCGGGACTTGCAATGGACTACAACGACGATTCCGTTACGGAGTTTTCCCCCGAAAAGAGACAAGAACATTACATCTAATTAATTACAGCAGTACCCTTTCATCTGGTAATTTTCTGATCACTTAGCAAGTTGAGTTTTTTTCTATTGAAGTGAAACTTTCATTTTAAAGGAAAGCTCAAAATAACGACTGCTTCATTACTAGTTAAAAGTCTGGGAAATGCCTGCTCCGGCTGTCTGAGAGCCGGGTTAGATTTTTTAACAATTTTCTGTACGCTCCGCGCCAACTTATGGTGGGGCTCCTCTTAGATAGAGTGTTTTAGTCGAACAGATTACTTATCAGAACATTGCAAGCTTGCAAATTGTTCTTCGTTTTGGGACAATATTATGAAGTGAAAATTTTAGTGCGAAAGAAAGCTCAAAATAATGACTGATTTGTTTTTAGGTACTAGCCCGGGAAATCCAATTTCCTGCTGTCGGGAGGTTCTCAATTTTAAAAAAATTTCTGTGCTCGTTCGGGCAAAATAACATTTTTCGGACAAAAGAGACAATTCTGCCCGTCCGAAACTAAAACGCTCCCTCTCGTACGTCTAATGTCAATATGTAAAATATAAAACTTCATATGTATGGGAAGCCAAACTGTTCCGCGGGAGAACTTTCCCAATACGGTCCGAGTGCCTTTATCTGCATGATGATATTCAGTAACCCCAACCAAACTACCGATCATGCCCTACTTGATTTTCTTGTAAGAAGATAAGATTTTTTTTATAAAACCCGTAAATCTGTCATAAAATTACAAGTTTTCTCCAGTATAAGCTTCAGATTGTTAAAAGTGGCAAAATTTTCCAATTTCGATGCATACTCCGTATAATAAATAACCAAAGTCAACTCTGTTATAATCACCCCAACATTCTACCTAATTTTGCTCTTGAAAGTCATTTCACTTAATAAAAAACCCAAATATTTCATAATAACTGTACCCCCAAACCAAATTTTCTTCAATTAAATTCCAAAATTTCTCCAATAAAATCAGCTCTTAATTTTCAAAACTTGGTTCATAAAAGGAAAAACCTTTTCGGGCAACCTATAGTCTCGTGTTGAAGACTAAGCACGTAGGCCTAGTACGATTAAATGCGTAACCCCAAAATATTTAAAATTGTCGCCTGTATAACGTTTTTTATTTTTCCCATATGAAGGACAGATCCTTCAATAAACACCCCAACTTTTTAATGGTCCTCTCAAAAGCAAATTTTTTTTTAAAAATTTGTAATTTTTGTCTTCAAAATAAACTCCATATTTTTAAGTATTTGTTGAAAAGAAGGCCAAAAATTTCGCGCGCTCCGCGCGCCTCAAAATGTTAAGTCACGTCCCACCTGGACTAACTCAAAGCCTTTGTCGGGGCCTTGAAATGCTGACCCCCTGTCGGGGAAATCCTGGCGCCACCCCTGAGGCTGTAGAGGGTGAAATTGGCCACACCTTGAAAATACGTACGGGATACGGCGTACACGTTGAACTAGAACGAAGTAGACCCCCACGTTCACCGGTAACACATGACGGGAAACAGTAAGGGCCCTGGGAATCTAGGACAAAAGGAAGGGAGAATTACTCGTAAACAACAAGCCTTGGAGTCTATGTTAAAGGTCAGGGAAGGTCCACCATACTACATGACAATAAGCACTTACAACACCATGACAAAATGATGCAGCCATTTTTCCTCTTGTGTACTATCCATGTAAGTTACTATAGTATTTTCCTATGCGCAAGTAAAGATTTCTGAAAGCTTGAATAATGTGATGACCAAAGGGGAGTCCATTTCTCGGTCTTTGCATTTCTCTTGGCATTTCATTTGAATATCAACTTTTCTCACGTGCTCGTTTTTGTTAGAAATTAAAAGACCGTGCCCGCCCGATCCGACGTGTAATGCTTTTTTTTTCGATTTACTTAGTTCATAAGCCCTTCTACGGGAACTTTGTTTTCCAGGAGGTTACAATTTTGCACGGTGTTGTAGCTGTGCACGCAGTACGTAACACCCTCTTTCGGTCAATACGTAATACCTTCTGCTTCGAGCCTTCGAATGGAGATATTTTGTGGGTTCAAAGTTGTTTACAAGGGGGACACATAACGTTGCAAACAACGTGATAATAGGTTATCAACTTTGCAGTTCGTCCAATACTGTTTTTCACAAATTCCTTAGAATAGATTTCAATAATTCGCAAGATCAAGCTCAAACTAGCGTGTTACGTTGTGCAACACGCGCAAATATTCCTAAGATATTCGGGAACTTTCAAAACGCTCTTATGCTACCTCGTTTATGAATATTGAACTCCTTGTGACGTCAGTGTGTCGTCTGGGTCATTAATATGAAGTCGTTGCCAGAGGGGCGCGATTTATCACTTCCTCATATCATATTCAAGAAAAAAGTTACCAAGCCACATAAACTATCTATAATTGCACATATACTGCACAACACATCTTCTGAATTCCGCTTGAAAAAGGAGATAAAATTCCTAATGTTTGAATTAAATTATTTTCATCAAACAATAATAAAGTAAAATGAAAAAAAAAAAAAACAGGTTTTTAACAAGAGCATCAATAAATAGTTTGCGTAATTCGCAACACCTCCACACCGCTGTCTGCCACCATACACTTTGCCTGTACCTTACAGTTCGGGTAACCCTGATGAAAGGAAATAACTGTATGTGGAGACCTGCAAACACGTTCTCATGGCAGGGTGACCTTGACTAATATACAGTTAACTGTTGTGCAGTGTTCAGCGTGAAAACACTGGCACGGAATTTAACGTTACAACTTACGAGCAGGATGTACTCTTTGTCGTACACTCTCCCGCTAAACATGGAATATATAGGACGGGAACGTTTGTATAGAAAGATGAAATCAAACGGTATCTTTGGTAGCCTGAGTATTCAGAGAATAGAGAAAGAAAACAGGACAAAGTGGCAGTCGGCGGGATCTCTTATGAAGGTTCTAGCATGTGGCTGGTACGCTTAGCGCTTGTACCAGTTTTGACACTAATCGGAACCTATGTGATCTTGTCTGTTTTCTACGCAAATAGCGAGTGAGCTAACAGTATCTTGGGGAAGTGCTTTTGAGAAAGATACCAGAATAGTCCCTATGCGGATTTTTTAACTGCCGATATTTGTTTAGTTGAGGCAAAGAAGAGAAGACTGAGTGAACATAACGACAAGGTAGGCGGTTTGCAATTCTTACCGTAGCGAAATAGCAAGCGCCAGCTTCATTAGGCCTAGTGAGGTCCTAACAATCTTTTGAGATTGCCAAAGCTGTCGGCAATGCTATCTAGTCCTCGTAGACATATTTTTATGGCTAGGGTGGGTATACATAGACTTCATAGCCCCTGGGAAGTCTCAGATCCTTTGTATACATCCAGGGGTGGGCCAGGATTTGCCCGACAGGGGGCCAAGCTCCCCGACGGGGGGGGGGGCAGCATTTCGAGTCCCCGACAAAGGCGATGAGTAAGTCCCAGTGGGACGTGACTATGTAGAATCTGAGGCGGGCGTAGCGCGCCGAAATTTGTTTTTTTTTTTCTTTCAACAAATATTTAAAAATCTGGAGTTTTGTTAAGAAGGAAAAGTTAAAAAAATAAATTGGCTTTTGAAAGGACCATTAAAAGGTTGGGGTGTTTATTAAAGAATCTGTCCTTCATAAAAATAAAAAACGTTGCATAGGAGACATCTGGAACTCTTTCGGGGTTACGCATTTCATCGTACAAGGCCTTAGTAATATGAGCTTCAGACGAAACTGGAAGTGTGCCCGAAAAATTTTCTCCCTTTTTGAACGAAGATTTGAAAATTAACAGCTTACCATATTGGATTATCATATTTGAGAAATTTTAGAATTTTATGAAAACATTTGCTTTTGGGTAAGGTTACAATGAAACGTTTGGGCTTTATATCCAATGACATGCCTTTCAAGAGCAATTGTGGGAGTGATTAAAAGCGTTAAATTGGGTGTTTACTGTACGGAGTATCCATGGAAAATTAAAAAGTTTATCATTTTTAACAGATATTAGAGAATCTGAAGGTTTTATTGTGGAAGCTGTAATTTTATGACAGATTTTGGGGGTTTATGGAAGAATTTGACCCTCTTATGAGAAAAATCAAGAAGGGGTGATTTGTAGTTTTGTGGGGGTTTCTGAATTTCATCATGGAGACTAAGGCCCTCGGAATTTTCCTCGCGGAAAAATGTTTGGCTTCTCATATATTTCAAGTTTTATATTCTGTACATTGACATATGCGTACGGGAGTGTTTCAATTTGGTAGGAGGCAGAATAGTCTAGTTTGTCTGAAAAATGTAATCCTGCCCGAAAAAAAAAAAAACTGACTAGAAGTGCACAGAAATTTTTGCAAAATTGAAAAGCCCAGGCAGCCGGAAATGGCATTTCCCAGGCTCGTAACCAGCAACAAAGCAGTCTTTATTTTCAGCTTTATCCGCTTGAAAATTTTCCCTTCATATTTCCCTGAAACGAAGAATAATTTGCTAGCATGCATTGTTCTGCTGAGTAATCTGTTCGACCAAAATACTATCAAAGCGGAGCGCCACACTAACTTGGCGCGAAGCGCAGAGAAAATTTAAAAATATCTTACCCTCAGACAGCCGGAAATTGCATTTTCCAGACTTGTAACTAGAAAGGAAGCAGTCGTTATTTATAAAAGTTTCACTTCAATAGAAAAAACCAACTTGCTATGTGATCAGAAAATAACCAGATAAAAGGTACCGCTACAATTAAATGAAATGATCTTGTCTTTTTCTCGGGGTAAAACTATGTAACCGAATTAAAAACTTACCATTTTCTTACTCTTTTGAGACTCTTCGTTGTATTCAATGCGAGGTCTACTAAATTTATGTTATTCTCTATGTGACTATCCGAACTCCCGACAATAAATGATTTTACTTCCCGCCGACGTCTTTGAAAATATGTAACGTTACAACAAAGTGGCTTCAAATGAATTTCAGTCAGACTTATCAGGAGACATTCTCATACTTCTGTTCATCATTATATATAACTGAAAACGGCCTGGCCGATTGTCGTAACCGTTGCTCGAATTCGGCTGGTGGAACAGGACAGATGGCTAATCATTTGGGCACTGCATGAACCTGAACAACTTCTCGTCCGTTTTTGAGGAAAACTAGTATAGCAAAATCAAAAAGGTCGTCCTGGAACTAACGTTTATCGGGCTTACATCTTTTATCGTGGGCCTATAGATGAAGGCTCCCCGACGAAACTGGATTTTCTCAACGACAGCGGAAGAGCAGCCTTCCCTGACGGGGCATTTCCCCTGGTTCCCCGCTGGTGCCACCGTTGGTTACGTCTGCACGTGAAATTTCCAGGTCCCTACCACAAGTCTTGATAAAGGGTGACCTTGCGCGCACGGATTTAAGATGGAACAAGGTACATGTAATGAGTTTTAACAGAGCTATGAACTATGAGCTATGAGGAGTAATTGAAAATCGATTCCTATATGTATTAAAATAGTGAAAAATGGAAAACAGAGTGTGCATATAGATCCAACGAATGATTTATTGAAACAGAAATTTTCGCCGCCTCCTGGCGGCTTCGTCAACTGTGTTATGGAAATCAACCGTTACATACAAACAAGATAGAGTGGAATGCGTACAGTGCCGCGTAATATTAAAAAGGGTTGAAAAGTTGTAAAGTGACGTCATAATGATGATGATCGAAAAGTACGTAGTTACAAAGAACGCACGTTCTCACATAGTAATTAATACAAAGCGCGAACATCATAACCATGGCAAGCTTGATTAGCCAAAATAATGTAAAGTGACGAGACAATCTAAAATTGTAGTGTGCGTACCTCATTTCGTTGTTTGAATGGAAGCGTATGTACATATTCAAAACTCCATGGTAACTAAACAGTTTATCAAAGCGACAAGATGCGAGTGCGTGAGATATTTTCAAATAACAAAACTGTCTTACTGACAAATAAAACTGTTCATATCTACTTAAAAAATAAAGTAATATTAAATAACAAAGCATCCGACTTTTAAAAAAAAAAAAAAATTGGCGTAACTTTACAGAATGTGAGATGCTATATTAAATAGTAAAAAATTGAAGAAGCGGGAGTAAATGACAAGGTAGCACAGTTGTACAAAAGAAGGAAACAGAATTACTGAATTACTTGAAGAAACTGTATCCTGATAAATAAGAAAAATCTCTATTAAGACCTTGCCTGTGGCTATTATGACGTAAAATTAGTTTGAGTTCGTGGCGCTTACGGTCTTCACTGCATCGGAACCTACCGAGGGCAATGGTAAACCTCAAGTCGTCACCTGTGTGCCCGCTACTCTGGAAATGTTCCGCAACTGGGAATCCGTTGGGATTCGCGTTACGAATGCTTTGTTTATGATTATTGAATCTCAATCTAAATTTCGTACTGGTTTCTCCAACGTAGCACACAGTCGGGCATTTGCTGCATGAGATAATATACACTACGTAGGAGGAATCGCAATTGTAAGGACCAGGGTGGACAGTTATACCATTAAAAGTAAGGGAGGCACCGGTCAACATGTGTTGACAAACCTGGCAACGCGGCTTTACATAGAGTATTACCCTGTTGGGTATTAGTAGATCTTAATCTAGAACGTGCAAGTAACGATCTGAGGTTGGGGGTTGTTTGGTAGCAATAATAGGGGTTGTGCGAAAAGTTCAGCAAGTGAATCATTTTCATGGAGTATTTTCCAAGAAGACTTTATGTGTTTCGAAAGTTTTCTAGTGGTAGGATGATGTTTCACCACAAACGGGATGCGATTGCCACTGTTAGTTTTGCGATTGTACGAAAAAAGTGATTCGCGTGTAGCTCGGCGAGCCCTACCAATTTGTTTTTTGACTAGGCTCAAAGGATACCCCCTGTCGGTGAAACTAAGGGTGAGGTTGTGGACGTGATGCTCAAAGTCCACCGGATCTGAGCAAATACGTTTTAAGCGGATAGCCTGACTATAAATTAAGGAAGATTTGATGTGGTGTGGATGAAAGCTTTCGTAACGAAGGTAAGTGTGAGTGTCTGTAGGCTTAGAATAGACAGACGTGCATAATTTGCCATTTCTGAGCGAGACGAGAACATCTAGGAAAGGAATTGCTTCACGCGAGTATTCCTTTGTGAATTTGATTTTCGCATGGGTATTGTTAGCTAGATCAACGAATCTGAGTAATTCTTCTTCGCTATGAGTCCATATAAAGAAAATGTCGTCTTTATATCGTCAGTAAAAAAGCGGTTTGTATTCAGTATTTTGGAGAAATTGACTTTCTAATACCGACATAAAGATGTTGGCATAGGTAGGGGCCATCTTAGTTCCCATTGCAGTCCCATTAGTCTGGAGGTAATGCCTATCATTAAATTCAAAATGATTATGTTTAAGGACAAAATCTATCAAGAGCGCAGTATCCTCAATAGGGATCTCTGTAGGCTGTATGCATTTCAAGAGGTTGTGACAGGCAGAGGTGCCCTCGTCATGGGGAATATTGGTATAAAGGGAAGTAACGTCCATAGTAACCATGAATGTCCCGTCGGGTAAAATGGGTAGGGATGATAATTTCTTAAGGAAGTCGGTGGTATCCTGGATAAAGCTAGGAATGAAACACATCAGAGGTTGAAGTAAGGTATCTATGTAGCCTGATAAATGCTCAGTGAGCGTACCAATAGAGTTTACTACGGGTCGACCTGGTGGAACTATACCGTGTTGTCTAGCTATATCAAAAATTTTAGTCCTGGTCGTGGCAGCCCGATAAGCGGGGAGGTCTGCTCTAGAAGCCATGGGCCCTAATTTGTGGATCTTGGGAAGCATATAGAATATCCCTGGCCTGGGGTCCTTAGGTATAAGATTACTTACAATACTGCTGGTTTGCGGATGCACATTACAAAGAAGTTGATTCAATTCACGAGTTAAAACGTTAGTGGGGTCCGAATGGAGATTGGTGTAAAAACTAGGATCATTTAATTGTCTATTGGCTTCATTAATGTAATCGTCCGTGTCTTGTACTACGACGGCGCCACCTTTGTCCGCAGGTTTGATGATGATATTTTCATTAGTTTTAAGGTTCTTGAGAGCCTGACGCTGGCCGGGAGAAAGGTTATCTGGCTTCGGTCGATCGGTGGATCCCTTTTCACTAAGCAGTTTATCCAGGTGAATTTTAGCACTTTTGGCGAAGGCATCGATGTAAGGGTTGCGTCCCTCAGGGGGAGTCCAAGAACTTGGTTTCTTGTATTTCTTGACTTTTGGAGTTACGTTATCAGAGGAGTTTTCCTTGTCCGCAAAAAATTCTTTAAGACGTACGCGTCTGTTTAACTGATGAATATCTATAGCCGTCTCAACTGGGTCTAGTTTACTGGACGGACAGAAGGAGAGGCCAAGATTGAGAAGATCATGTTCGTCAGATGTGAGTTTAGTTGTAGACAGGTTAACAACATTAGACTCCTGGTTGGTGCGGGTTCGAAGTAGTTTAGTGTTGTGATGAGTATCGGTCAAGTTAAGTCCTGATGAGGAGACAAGATTTCCTAATTTTTTGTTTTTTTCTGTCAAAGCATTCTTTCTTTGTCTTACAGTAGGATAGGTTCAGGAATTTTTTCACTCCAAGAAAAACGTCTGGATTGTGTTGTAAAAGAAGATTGTCTAAATCCTGATCTTATACCCAAAGGCCTTCGTTTAAAACAACCTCTGAACGGGGGATCCCCCCATTTTAGGGATCTATCTCAAAAAATCTGTGAAGACGCTTCTAAACGCTTACGTAACGTTTGCATAGCGGACGCATATCGTCGGCAATCTAAGCTTAACCCAACCATTTCGGCCAAATTACAGGATTTAGACAATCTTCTTTTACAACACAATCCAGACGTTTTTCTTGGAGTGAAAAATTTCCTGAACCTATCCTACTGTAAGACAAAGAAGAAATGCTTTGACAGAAAAAACAAAAAATTAGGAAATCTTGTCTCCTCATCAGGACTTAACTTGACCGATACTCATCACAACACTAAACTACTTCGAACCCGCACCAACCAGGAGTCTAATGTTGTTAACCTGTCTACAACTAAACTCACATCTGACGAACATGATCTTCTCAATCTTGGCCTCTCCTTCTGTCCGTCCAGTAAACTAGACCCAGTTGAGACGGCTATAGATATTCATCAGTTAAACAGACGCGTACGTCTTAAAGAATTTTTTGCGGACAAGGAAAACTCCTCTGATAACGTAACTCCAAAAGTCAAGAAATACAAGAAACCAAGTTCTTGACTCCCCTGAGGGACGCAACCCTTACATCGATGCCCTCGCCAAAAGTGCTAAAATTCACCTGGATAAACTGCTTAGTGAAAAGGGATCCACCGATCGACCGAAGCCAGATAACCTTTCTCCCGGCCAGCGTCAGGCTCTCAAGAACCTTAAAACTAATGAAAATATCATCATCAAACCTGCGGACAAAGGTGGCGCCGTCGTAGTACAAGACACGGACGATTACATTAATGAAGCCAATAGACAATTAAATGATCCTAGTTTTTACACCAATCTCCATTCGGACCCCACTAACGTTTTCACTCGTGAATTGAATCAACTTCTTTGTAATGTGCATCCGCAAACCAGCAGTATTGTAAGTAATCTTATACCTAAGGACCCCAGGCCAGGGATATTCTATATGCTTCCCAAGATCCACAAATTAGGGCCCATGGCTTCTAGAGCAGACCCTCCAGCTTATCAGGCTGCCACAACCAGGACTAAAATTTTTGATATAGCTAGACAACACGGTATAGTTCCACCAGGTCGACCCATAGTAAACTCTATTGGTATGCTCACTGAGCATTTATCAGGCTACATAGATACCTTACTTCAACCTCTGATGTGTTTCATTCCTAGCTTTATCCAGGATACCACCGACTTCCTTAAGAAATTATCATCCCTACCCATTTTACCCGACGGGACATTCATGGTTACTATGGACGTTACTTCCCTTTATACCAATATTCCCCATGACGAGGGCACCTCTGCCTGTCACAACCTCTCTTGAAATGCATACAGCCTACAGAGATCCCTATTGAGGATACTGCGCTCTTGATAGATTTTGTCCTTAAACATAATCATTTTGAATTTAATGATAGGCATTACCTCCAGACTAATGGGACTGCAATGGGAACTAAGATGGCCCCTACCTATGCCAACATCTTTATGTCGGTATTAGAAAGTCAATTTCTCCAAAATACTGAATACAAACCGCTTTTTTACTGACGATATAAAGACGACATTTTCTTTATATGGACTCATAGCGAAGAAGAATTACTCAGATTCGTTGATCTAGCTAACAATACCCATGCGAAAATCAAATTCACAAAGGAATACTCGCGTGAAGCAATTCCTTTCCTAGATGTTCTCGTCTCGCTCAGAAATGGCAAATTATGCACGTCTGTCTATTCTAAGCCTACAGACACTCACACTTACCTTCGTTACGAAAGCTTTCATCCACACCACATCAAATCTTCCTTAATTTATAGTCAGGCTATCCGCTTAAAACGTATTTGCTCAGATCCGGTGGACTTTGAGCATCACGTCCACAACCTCACCCTTAGTTTCACCGACAGGGGGTATCCTTTGAGCCTAGTCAAAAAACAAATTGGTAGGGCTCGCCGAGCTACACGCGAATCACTTCTTTCGTACAATCGCAAAACTAACAGTGGCAATCGCATCCCGTTTGTGGTGAAACATCATCCTACCACTAGAAAACTTTCGAAACACATAAAGTCTTCTTGGAAAATACTCCATGAAAATGATTCACTTGCTGAACTTTTCGCACAACCCCCTATTATTGCTATTAAACAACCCCCCCCCCCCCCCAACCTCAGATCGTTACTTGCACGTTCTAGATTAAGATCTACTAATACCCAACAGGGTAATACTCTATGTAAGAAGCCGCGTTGTCAGGTTTGTCAACACATGTTGACCGGTGCCTCCCTTACTTTTAATGGTATAACTGTCCACCCTGGTCCTTACAATTGCGATTCCTCCAACGTAGTGTATATTATCTCATGCAGCAAATGCCCGACTGTGTGCTACGTTGGAGAAACCAGTACGAAATTTAGATTGAGATTCAATAATCATAAACAAAGCATTCGTAACGCGAATCCCAACGGATTCCCAGTTGCGGAACATTTCCAGAGTAGCGGGCACACAGGTGACGACTTGAGGTTTACCATTGCCCTCGGTTGGTTCCGATGCAGTGAAGACCGTAAGCGCCACGAACTCAAACTAATTTTACGTCTTAATAGCCACAGGCAAGGTCTTAATAGAGATTTTTCTTATTTATCAGGATACAGTTTCTTCAAGTAATTCAGTAATTCTGTTTCCTTCTTTTGTACAACTGTGCTACCTTGTCATTTACTCCCGCTTCTTCAATTTTTTACTATTTAATATAGCATCTCACATTCTGTAAAGTTACGCCAATTTTTTTTTTTTTTTTAAAAAGTCGGATGCTTTGTTATTTAATATTACTTTATTTTTTAAGTAGATATGAACAGTTTTATTTGTCAGTAAGACAGTTTTGTTATTTGAAAATATCTCACGCACTCGCATCTTGTCGCTTTGATAAACTGTTTAGTTACCATGGAGTTTTGAATATGTACATACGCTTCCATTCAAACAACGAAATGAGGTACGCACACTACAATTTTAGATTGTCTCGTCACTTTACATTATTTTGGCTAATCAAGCTTGCCATGGTTATGATGTTCGCGCTTTGTATTAATTACTATGTGAGAACGTGCGTTCTTTGTAACTACGTACTTTTCGATCATCATCATTATGACGTCACTTTACAACTTTTCAAACTTATTTTAATATTACGCGGTACTGTACGCATTCAACTCTATCTTGTTTGTATGTAACGGTTGATTTCCATAACACAGTTGACAAAGCCGCCAGGAGGCGGCGAAAATTTCTGTTTCAATAAATCATTCGTTGGATCTATATGCACACTCTGTTTTCCATTTTTCCTTATTTATTACGTCCAACACACGGAATTAATTAATGCTATTAAAATAGTGTTATAAAAGGAAAAATATGTTCAAGGTCACCCATCCAGTAATTTCAGTCCTTGCGGATTTCTTTTATAATTTTTCTATTTTTTAGGTCTCCCCGACGAAACCACCGACCTTCCCCGACGGAGGGGGAGACAGTGTCCCCCGACGGGGGCCATGCCCCCCCCCCCCCCGGCTGGCGCCACCCCTGTATACATCCCTTCAGTTTGTGGAATAGTGCACACGCCATGTGCAATGAATGGGAAATCGTATAACTTACGCTGTGACTTGTTTACGTCATATTAAAGCGCCCTCTTTTTTTGAAAACCAGAAAATGGCTATGAACATCATGGGTTTCATTAGTGAAGTAAAATAATTTGAAAAATTCATAAAAAATTGGAACTATCCTGATTCGATTAGCAAAATGTGTTAGAATTGTAGTCTCTACTAGCTGATAGGTGTAAAATCCGTTGGTTGCCTTCTCCTTTAATCAGTGAATTCTGTTAATTCGGTTTGTATATTACATGCCACTAAAAGCAATGTCAGAATCAGTATTTTAACTCGCTCCTTTCCAAAATATCCATATCTCGTTTAATTCCATTCTAGGTAAACAAAGGCGACATAGAGTCTTGAAGGTCAGCAACAAAGCTGGACCCTTGATTTGTACTGAAGCATTTAACAGAACACAGAACACATCCAGAGATGTGGATTTTGATCAAGAATGAAAAATTGTCCCAAACTGGCATTAAACACAGTTGCAATGGCTGACAAATAAATGAAATGTTCTAATCTTTTATAATTTGGAACGAAAATTAACCATGATCATATGCTGGAAAGTGACTATGATCTTATAGGGAAAACCAGAGACAGAAAATATCAAATTTTATACTTTCTTTCATCGATTGTTTACATTGAAACATTGAAGAGCTATCATGCTAAAGAAACGGTAACTTTGAAGTACTATGGGTAGAATAAAAATATGTGAACATTAGTCGGGCAACAAAATTCCACCGTACAGTTCTGCACCGGACACATTTCTTGAGATAACCACCACAGACCGCAATAACAAGGAACTTTCAACACTATTAACTTGTACGATTTTCTGCAGAAAAGAATGAACATATCTTGCGGCAGTATATGTTAAGCTTTGGACACAGAACATATAAATGACGCAGGATATCGCAAACCTTCTAAAAGTTTCTAAATTTCACAGAATTTCTCTTTTCTAGAGTCGATGAAAATTTCAAGTCGTTTTGGACGTCCGTCTGCTTTAAAATTGCCCGTAAGGATCGCAAACACCGTGACAGAAAATTTAAAGTGGCGCCACCCGTGAAGGAATTGTCCCCCGATCGTGCGCAAACCCATTTTGCCCAGAATCTCATCAACAGGTTAAATTGTCGTCCGTTATGACGCTATTCTGTGACAACCGATCACTTTTTTTTAGTTGAAACAAATCGCTTAATTCTTTTACGGGGTAGGGTAGTAAGAATAATATCCATATTACAAATAGGCATACCTTCATCTTAATGATGTACCTGTCGTTTGTCTTTTCCTTTACTTTATGTAGCGGAGCTAATTCGGCAGAGGACGTTGCCGCTAATAGAACTATTAGTACGAATTCCATTTTATCTGTAAAAAAAATCATCAATGTTAAATAAAGCCTTCTTTTTTGGGAAGAAATGAATATCATTTTTATTAAATTAGAAATAAGTAATAGTTAAGGAAGGAAAGGACAAGGCGGCTTTTTATATAGAGGCTTTTCACATGACGTCATAATACTCTCCGGCGGCCATGTTGGAGTACATGTAACTACGTAGTAATCAATACGGGGCGCGCTTGCTCGTTGAATTTTGCACACCGTGCATATCACAGTGCACACTGGGCAGTGCGTTCGGCACAAAGCCACGTGTATTTGGCATGAATGTCCTCCAGCATGGCGGTTCCGTGACGTAATTGCAAAGCCTCTATATCAAACCTTCTAGCATCTGTCCTAAGTTTATTTAGAGATTGTGAGAGACAAGAGAGCGACAAGGGCAAATAGTAAACAACGAATTAGAGACGAAAATTACTTACGGTATAAGACCTAGCAGTAAAACAAAAATGTGATAAAATATAAATGAAGGTTAAGAAAAAGGAAAACTTATTGAAGAACGCAATCTAAGCATTTCGTTGACATTTCAAATCAGTCAAATCTGATGGGTGGTTCTCAAGATATCGAAAATTAAAATTGTTACATTTTTAACAAACGGTGAACTTGCAGCGAAGTGACACATTTGACACTCATATCCTCACACGAACTTTAAATCCATTTTTCTTTTCAAAAATCCCATATAAACAGAATATGATTGCATAAGTGGCTAAGAATTTTACAATTTCTCCAAGTAACTGCAAGATCATCACTTCATTTTGAAAACAAGGAAGATCAAAAGCATTCCTTAATTTGTCAATGTGAGGAAGTGATACAAACTTGCTCCCCATTGTGAAGATTTGATTCCTCTTTAACATTGTCAATTTGAAACCAGATTTGTGCTTACACTTCCTTTTTAATACTAGCATAAAAAATAAAACATAAAAAAGGTTAAGAAAGCGTTGAGTACATGGAAACAGGAAGTACAATGGAAAATATTGGTATGTCCTGAGGAAGAGGGCAAAATGTGATACAGAGATCATTTGATGAGTACGGAGTAAGTGGTAAAGAAAGAAGAAAAAAAAAAAACTGAAAATGAAAGCTTTGGTTGAGGTGAGTGAGAAGTAAAGCACTGGGCAAAAGGTGGAAAAAAGAGAGCGTTGGAGGAGTTGAGAGGTGAAGTAGGGGACAAAAGAGACAGCTACATAGCAGCTTAAACAAATCGAAAGTCAGCACAGTGGTACTTTCATGTTCAGGTCGTGTTGTTAAAATCCAATTCAGACACTTACCTTACCTCACTCAGTCTAAAACAAATTATCTGCAATGTACATTATTTTTGTTGATATTATTTTATTTTTATATTGTCTCTAAAATTGCACCAAAGTGCAATGAAAAAGCTTTTAAATACCAGAAAGTTTTCCAATGGAACCTAAGTTTCCGGTTATATTATTTTATTTATACTATTTAGCAAAAAGTAGATAAAAACATCAGACGAAAACCAGAAAATATACCCCATGGAAAAATTGTTCCCTGGAAGAGTAAAGCCATTGAAGTACATTTATTTAGGAAATAAAACTTCCCTTCTGTAAATATTGAATAAAAACTTAATATTACTTAAATTACTCAGTGGAGAAATATGATATTTTTTAGTTATTGCAAGTATACTGGATACTTCGCACGACGTACCAATGGAAAGCAATGTGATGACATATTCACACCTTGAAGATAAATAAAATGAGAAGGTTAAATTTACCCACCTTCGCGAATACAACAATGAACAAACTGATGCTGACGAGTCTTAAACAATAAATGAAATTGAATCAGATTGTACTCGTTCGAGACCTCTCACAGTTGATAAACTGATAACTATCGTTAACTCATTTTACAACTTCCAAAGCATCTGTCGACTAAACGACGTCATTATCACCAACTGAGGTTGGGTAAAGTTGAAATATTAATTAATATTTAATTACGTCTGGTACGTTCATACCGACTTCAACCACTTTACGTAGCTGTCGGTTACTGTAGCGTAGATCAGTCTGTACACTCTAAAATCAAAAGTGTGAACTTAGTCACTCTTTAATAGAGTGAAAAGTGTAAATTCACTCCATTAGAGTGATAATTAACTCCAAGAGGAGTGAAACTCACTCCAAAAAGAGTGAAATTCACTATAGGAAGAGGGAAAATTCATTCTTCCACGAGTGCCTGCTATGATCACTCTTTTTGTTGAGAGTGATCACTGTGGACGCTCCATCAAGGGTGAAACCCCGCTTGTTTTAAGGGAATCAATCTTCTTGGAGTGAATTATTACTCTAATGGAGTGAATTCACACTTCTCACTCTATCAAAGAGTGACTAAGTTCACCCTTTTGATTTTAGAGTGTAACCAAAATCCAAATGTTCTACAGCTGTCGAAAGCTCTCCATTTTACATAAATTGCATTTACCTTAACATCCCTAGCCACACATCCTTCATACGATACATGTTCTCAAATCTCAGGATTTCTAACCGCCTGCAGATGTCCCAATATTTATACATAACAATTGACTTAATTTAAATTGGTAATTTTAATATAGTTAGTTAGACGGGGGTTTAACGACACACCGACACGTATGTGATATATAGTGTCACCAAGTAAGACAAAGTACCAATGTTGGGGTGAAACTAACTAAAGAGTAAAAAGGAAAATCAAAAAGGTAGAGCGGGGGTCAATTTCAACAAAAAAGATAGCAAGGCGGGAGCCATGTCAGAAATTTTTGTAAAGTTTACTTTCTTTGAGGGAACCAAGAATAAGGAAAGAATCGGTTTGTTCAAAATTTTTTTCGGTTGGGAAGGGTGTAGTATATTTGCCGGATATGGAAATATTCATAACAGTCAATGAAAAGGTGACTAATAGGCCTACCTATGAAAAATGAAAGCCTATGTGAAAGTGTCATTTCTGAAAAAAGCCCCAGTCTGAACAGCTTGTTTGCAAACGTTAATTACTGTACATCACCCAAAGTACGAAAATGCTTTAACACCCCCCCCCCTTTAAACGCATGAAACCGTTTCCCTTTGACCGAAAAGGGCTTCATATTCACGTTCAATGATGTGTTGAAAGCCAACTGAATCTTGTTAGGTACTCCTTTTCATTTAAGCCCTTTATGCTACTAGCCAGTAAAATGATTCTCTCATTTTTAAGCATTCCCAGACATCTGCAACTTTTAGCGTTAAACCTGCTTCTACGGGTTAGCCACATCACTAAACCTGTTATTTTTTGTTGGTAGGGAGTTAAAATACCATTCGTTGAAAATTTGCAACCCCAAAGAGGCTATCTTTCTATTTTGAAGGCATTAAAAGTTTACAATTTGTGAAAACATTTTTTACTTCTCTTTTCCACCAATGACCATTAATCGAGTCACATATTTTACGAAAATTCAGATCATTTTATGAAATTTTTGCATGGCTAGAGAATGCAGTGGATTCTTGGAGACAGTCAAATCTCTTTATCATTTTTGTAGTGGTCTATTGATGTTCGCAATTTACCAATAGACATATTAAAAAATGCAGCGTGTTGTAGCTTGTATACACAACATGCACTGCACTGAAAGCACTTGAAGTGTTCGTTCTGATTAATCGTGAGGGCCTTGTTTACTCACCCTGTCTGAGGTTGTGTCTAGCCAGGATGAGTTACATAAAATTTTCGGAATTTCTGAGTTGTGCAGGTTTTGTCTTAAAGGCCGTAGCGTGTAGCCACAGCCTTTAAGGGGAGGGGGTGGGGGTTGGGGGCCGACCTCCATGATCCAACCTTGCAATGCAAAAAACACCTGATATAGCGAGTGTTCTCTCTATCTTTAGACTTTTTCCTCATTTCGTGCCCCAACCCCCACCCCCAGCCACCACCCTCTGTGACACAATCCTGGCTACGCGCCTGCCTGAAGGTTAACATCTTTTTTCACTTGGCAATTATCTAACTTAGGTTTTCAGGTTATGTACTTTTAACTCCCCCAGTGCAGTTGTAAATGTATTTGACACTTTTCCAGCAAAACATTATCCCGATTTGAATATTCAGAAACACCTGTAGAGCTGACTCATCATGTTATTTACTCAATACAACGGAGGTAGACTTTACATACTTTGATTCAATGGAAGATACTCTTGATATCAAAACAAGTTTAAGCTGATTATTAATTTTTCAATCGTGTTGAAAAGATTAGACCTGCAGACGCATGTTTATCTTCCCACTGGTAAAGAATGTACTTTCTTTACTCACGATTTTGTACTTTGTGTAGTGTAAGTGAATATAAATTTTGTTCATATGGAGCCACCTCTCTGCAGAGATCTGTTGCTTTGAGTTATCATTATATATTATTCAAGATTGCAATGGAGAAGAATATCCCGATATAACAATTTATACTTCTCACATTGCTCATAAACCGATATTATAATTTTCAAATTAGTCAAATTAGATTGTGACGTATTTTATGAAAACGTGCAGTTCACAATGTTGTTTCAAGATGTACCGTTAACTTATTACTCATCTTTTTATTTATAATGCGTAGTTTTTACTGAATGGCAGCCAAATTAGCCAGATAAGGTTTCGGAGGTGTTGGAGGTGGAAGACCCTTTGTACAGGTGACCAAATGTGTCAGTTTGTATTAGTTTAATGTCGAACTTCATATTACCTTTCCCCATAGACGTTTTCCATGATTGTCTGGTTTATTTTCTCCATGGATTCCTTAATCACCTACAAGCCACCTAGCAAGTGTCAGTATTCATGTAATGCTACAAAAGTCTAGAAAAAGGAGTGGCAAACTAAACTGAAGTATCAAATGAACTACATGCTATTTATGATGTAATGGATGTTGACATTTTCTTACCATTTTGGGCGAGTAATAGAGTGGGTGATACATTTAGGCATTTGGTGGACCAAAAGAGAAGAAAATGTAGTAAAAGGTGATATCCTTGAAGGCTGATGTATTGTTTCTTGATAAAAGAAATAATTAAAATAATCTGTTTTGGGGTTAAAGTTGGGGTTAAAGTTACTCTATTGTTTTCTAGATTTTATCTTTTGAGTTGTTCACATGGAGATGCAGAATGAAATTTGTAAACAGGAACCACTTTTAACATGAATTAAATTCCAGGGACGCTAATCTTAGCCCTTTTGGTTAGGCAAAACAACAACATTAATTTAACTGTGTATGAGTACCATTACAAAGTTTAAGCTGTTTGCAGAAGTAATTGGTCGTATTAGAGAAAGAATACCTACTTTACAGCAAGGACCTTTTCATTCAAGTGAACAAGAGGTCGCTACTGAGTGTGTGAGCCATTTGACAACACAGTCTGAAAGATGATAAATGACTAAATGGTTGCAAATGTTTCACAAGTTCGGCATTTTCATTTGCATTCAAATACACGTTTCAAAAACATTCCCATTATAAGCCTCAGTCTGTCACAATAATTTTTTGCTTGAATTACCGGTTGTTTAAATTGGTGGAGCAAGAGTGCCATGTGGTATGTTGAACGATCGCCAACCTGGGGGAGTGGTTTAAGGAGCCTTTGAAAATTTTGGCCCTTGCAATGAAGCCTTGATATAAAACGGATTTTTGACTCCGAAAGGTATAGTGCTGAAATTTGAACAAGTTGATAACAACAGAAAGTTTTGTGTTTTAACACACAAACTAATGTCATGTGAGCTACTTTACTTTTAGGAGTATAATTAAAAAAGCGTCCGCGTCCTGCATAAACCACCGGGAGCATTTCGTTTTAGGGTTTTTTCTTGTCCACAAAACGTAATTCTGCATAAAGACTATTTAAACGGACCGACAATATCCGTTGTCCTGGAACGTGCAGAAATTTCGAAAAAAATAACCACTTAGGTGGCTGGAAATAGCATTTCCCAGACTTAAAGCGGCTCATTGAGTTGATTCATGAAATTCCACAAATTTTTCCAAACCTGTTAAGCTTTCTTCACAAACCAATGACAAATGGTCAAACTTAGACAACCCCATATCCTTCATACGAATAATTGTTTTATGGGTAAGTACTTAACGGTTCAATCCGGTTTTCAAAATTCGTGACCAGACACTTTTTCAAATTATGCACAAAACCGTTACAAGTCAGGATATCACAAAATTCAAAATTTATACTTCTTCTGTAACTATCGGTTGTGAAACTTGACTAACAATGCTAATTATAAGCATTGTTATGTGATAGTAACCTTCAACACTCTCATTAAGTTATCGATATCAACTCAATGAGCCCCTTTAAGCGCAAAATCAAAGAAGTCGCTTTTTTCAAAGGTCCTCCCTAACCTATGGCAAAGAGCCGTTTAGCGTGACCAAACCGTAAACTGCTTCCCAACGAAGTTAATACGTCCACTGAAGGACAACACGTGACCAACCTCAAGGCCCTCAGACAGATTTATATGATTGGTTTGTAATGTGTGGCTCCGCTAGATGAAAAGAAAAGATACAACACATGATCTATCTTCTATTGTAGTTTGCAATAAACCGCTCCCCTAAAAATAGGTTTTCTACCTGTAAAGAGATCTGAAAGTTATTCCAAAACACTTAGAATCCGCAAAATGTGACTCTCCAAGCGGAGCGCCACAATTGCTCGGTGCGGAGCATGAAGAAAATTTAAAGAAAAAATGGCCGAATATTGCGTTTTCTAGGCTTTTAAACATAATCCAGTCTTGAATTAGCTTTTGTGTGCAAAATAAAAAAAAAACGCAACTTGCCAAATTATAAGAACACAACAATATAAAATGTGCTAATAAAATATATGGTCTGGAATCTTTGAGGGAAAAACTATACAACGAAACAGAGAATAAGCTAATGATTCTTTTTGGTGAATCTCAGATTATTCAAGATCCTGTGAATTCTTTGAATTGTCTGTACTGCCCGAACTCCTGACTATAAATGATTTTACTCCTAACATTTATTTCATGAAGAACTGCGAACTATTGCTCACTGCACCTGATCCATAAGCTCCCCAGCTACCGTCACGAACGTCTGTGTGGGCCGGGGAAGGGGCCTAAAAGAATGGCCCATTCCTTTTGAGAATCTTTGGAATGCATGTGACCTTCCGTGCGGTGGTGCCATGCATGGTACCTTTTGAAGAAAACTTAGCCTATTTTTAGGAATTGGAAGTAAAAATGGCATCACTGAGGGGCCGAAGGGACACAATCCTTCTCCTCTAAATATGTTTGAAACATTTGGTGTTCTTACATGTAATTAGGTGTCACATATGCTACCTGTTGAAGAAAATTCAGTGTAACCAAAGAACGTTTTTTAGGACCTACCAAAATGGCATTAGTGAGGGGGACACGACAGTGGCGTTGCTAGGATATTTTCCAGGGGGGGGGGGGGCAAAGCTAGAAAATTTTCCCAAAATTCGTCAGTTTCAGTATATTTTCAGTTTGAGTATGTTTTCAAGGTCAAGGTCAAGGTGCATACAAAAAACGTAAATTCATGATAACAACAAGATTATCATGACATCATGAAATGTTACCTAAGTTAATACATGGCCTACAAGATCCTGAAAATGACTACTATATACATGGGATTAACACACTGTCATCATGGGCCCGTTGTGACCCCCATCCCCAGTGATTAATTTGATAAATTTTCCCAACAGATTAAATAGATTAATTTTCCGAACCAGGCCTTGTAAAATAAGGTAAACATCATACGTTTGTCCAGGTTTGCAGGGTTATTATGTCCAGACAACCAGGTCGGGATTTGAACTCTGAAAGTGGGGGGAACATTGGATAGACTACCAAACGGCACCGAAGGCGCTGCGAGATCGCGAGAGCGTGAGGGGCTCCTCCTAACGGCGTGAGGTCCAGGGGCACGCCTTAGGGCCCCTGGTGGGGTCCAGGAGCAAAGCGGGTGCGGGGGTGAGGTCCCCGTAAGCTCCTGGGTATTTTCGAAATTGTAGGCATTAAAATGATGCATTTTATCTTAAAATTTAAATTACATAAGATGGGCACTTAACAGACCACAAATATCACAATTTGATGGTTTTTTTTATTATATCCTTAATCCGCATGATTAAAGTCGGCCGGAATCGATAATGCAGAGAGTGCGGGGAGGGAGAATGGATTACTTAAAATTGAGGTTCTTCAGGGCTCCCTTCTTGGTTCCCCAGATCGTCTTTTCAAGACTAAAGCTATGGGGCTCTTCTTGTGATCTGAATTCAGCCCTTTCTATGATCGGGCGCGCAAAGCGCGTAGAAAAATTCAACGTTTGAGACATCTCAGTAATGGAACTGAATGAAAATTAGGGGAAGGATAGGCCACTTGTAACTTTACCTGAATAAAGGCTTCCCCTCTAGACATTCTTACTGAAGCACAAACATACTCTGGTTTCCTATATAGCCTTTTTCAGGTGGCTTTTACAGAGCCGTTACCTGTAAAGGGGCTGAATAAGGGTGACCCCTGAGGATATTTGTACGAAGCAAAAACGTACCGTTGGTTTCCTTTAGAGTCCTTTTCATGAGATTTTTATAGAGTCCTTATCTGTGATGGGACGTGTACAACATGTCAAAAATAAACTTTTGATACATCTCATAAAGAAATTAATGGAAATTAGAAAAAAAATTGTGGGCTCCTTTTCACTTCAGCTGGAAAAGAGTGGAGCCCCGGATTAGGGTCAAATAAGATCATCGTCCTTTCAAAAAGCTTGGAGGCACTTGGTCAGAGAAGGGAACCAGAAGACGACCGCTTCCCTGCCTCCCATCCCTGCCTAGTTACGCAAGAGCTCAGCTCTGTGCGGCCCGGGCACTGGTGATAAGTTTCAGTGACAATGGAAGAGGTGTTGTTCAAGAAGTAACCCCGAATCCTGAAATATTTAAAACGGATGATCGCGAAACGTGTCGAAAAAACAGCGTTGAGACATTTATTGGAAGAACATTGTTTTTATTTAGTTTTCAATGCAGTATGTGACCTGTTTAAACATTATACAACTTAGTTAAGTATCACTCGCGAAACTCTGTCAGTTCCAGTTTGTATTTCTGTAGCAAAAGCAACCAGGCTTAGACGTAAAAAAACTAAAAGTTCTTGAAAAAAGTGGAGGAGGGGCAAGTTCCCCCGATCCCGCCGTAATCCCGCCACTGTAGACAAAGGTAAGCTATTGTTTTTAGCTCCATCCATAGTTAAACACATAGTAAGATCAGTCTATAACCTGCCCCGTAGCTTGTAGGATGAGAGGCCATTAGATGTTTAAACTTAGCCCAGTGCGCTGCCAACCAATAGGTTTGAAACTGCTCGGCTGACCTAACCTAACGCAGGCCGTTGTCAACTTAAGTGACGGGTGCAACTTATTCGCGGAGCGCGACCATTGGTTCTCGCGGACCGTCCCGCTAGGGGAAATTTCGCTAAAAACACCCCTAAGGTTGCAGGAAATGACAGTCCCTGTGCCTCATTCCTGCATGCTAAGAGTGCCATATTTTGCTTATCCAGAGAACTTTTAAGGAGACAATTCGAATATAAGAAAAGAAAAATTGGAAACTCTGAGGCCTACCGGTATGTTTTGTGTAACGAAGAAAAAACGGAAATTGCGGATAATTAAATGAGGGAATATTTCGTTCACGAGGGTATGAATACGTTACTATTTATTAGCAACGTATTATCCAGTAGTGCATCAAGTTGATGAATAAAACATTAGCTCAGCAATACGTAGGGAACTATCTTGATGATGGTATCCTATGCTCTGGTCCTATGGCCTGTCAGTGTTGCGCAGTATTCGTTGAACTGATCAAAATATCCTGCACGTGTACCAGAGAACATTCACGCTGCTGCAGAGAGGGTATTCCTGCGGAACGCGAGTCAAGCGCGCTTCGTGCTGCAGTGACACAGATGAGATCTGGGAAATACGTTGCATATGGAAATACGAGTTATGCATGAGAAATATTTCACGATTACTTATACTGAGAAAAATTGAAATAAATAGGAAAAGGAAGTATTACTTTGTCAACTTGAAATTTCCCCAAATTTCACAAATTTCCCCAAAATATTTTCCAGGGGCCCCCTGTCCCCCATTGACTACGCCGCTGGGACACGGCCAAATATGCAGCCCCCTGCATAACCCACTTATTTTAATTTATTGTAAACATTCAAGTTGGTGTCCCTATAGATCTATCGATATGGATGGAGGACATGGATATCATTTGGACAGACGTAGTACGTTGTTAGGTTAGATATTAAAGTGATTTGTGTTGATTTAAGTCACATCATAATTTCAAACAAGACGCCGCTGAAAGAAAACAAGAAAATCAAGGCATTGCAAGTTTGACCGGTATATATTTCAGAGAGGTTCTGCATGATTTACTGATTTTGGGAAAGTGTCAATCTGGACACTTTTTCATTCAGTTCAAGCTTACATTAGATACTTAAACCTGCAAATTTGAGATTGCGCTTTCGTTTTTAACCTTTCAGCCCCAAAACGCTGCAAAGAAATTCTGCATCGGTTACTTATATGTTTGATATATGAGATCAATTTCAGTTTTACTTAGTGTCTGTTTACTTAAATTACAATCAATTGAATAGAATGATTCAAAAAATTAAATTTTCGTCTTACTTCTTATGTGCTTAAACCTCCACCTCAATTATAGCCCGAAAACAACACCTTGTTTAAGTAAACGAAAAACAACATCTTCTCGTGTTTCACTGTTCTGTGGAAGAATGAAAGAGAACGTTTCTAAAGATCTTGATGTTTGTTACTGTTTTCATTCACAACCTGTTACCGATACGATCGATTGCGTAAGTATAAACCAGCATGCGAGACCGCACAGTTAACCCTTTACCGTTGTGCTCCAATCGGGGCATATCTGCGCGCCTCGGGAGTGGGGCGGAAAAGCGGAAGTAGCACGCCCCGCATCCGCTTCCGTAGGCTATTGACCCCGTGACCTTAAACTATTGTCTCTCTCGTTGTTGTGGCCGAATTTTCGGGTAGCTACTCGCAGTTTCGAGCTCCGCGTGAAACAGTAAAGATGGGTGACAGCCGCGCTAGCCGTGTGGGTCCAAAAGGACCCCAACAACGGTAAAGGGTTAAAATAAGGGAGTTTTCATTAGATGGAGATCCATCCAAGACCTTTTTCTTTGAGCCCTTATAGTTGCCGACTTTAATCTCCTTTGTAATGATGTTCTTTATATGATTCAACAGGTTTAGCAGGTGCGAGCAGGTGTTAGGAACTAAGTCTGGTAAATCGTCTGCTACATGTTGAACAGCCGAAATTTGACCCTTGTCTTTAATATTGCCAGCCTCTAAAGAATGTAATTTATTTGACAATTGGGACGCAAATTACAACCTACTTATCGTGTTCTCTTTATTTAACTCTATTTGGGTGTACCTTTTAGAACATGCGAGCGAATGTGAGTATTAATGAAAAACCGATAGCAATGTTTAGTCTCTCTCCTTTTTGTTCATCTGCATGCATCATCATAGTTGGTCTGTAGCCAGGGTCATTGTGATCATTAGCAATAGCCAGACGTTTGAAATGTTGGGATGGTGTTTGGCATTTCGTTGTCGGTAACTACTTCCATAGTTCCATAATCCCCAATTAAAAGAGTAAGTCATGACTTTGACATCAATCTAATCGGATTTAGCATAAATTAAAGACTTCGATGGATCTCCATCTAATAACAACTCATGGGTTAAACATCCTCAAGAAACGTGTCGGATATCCTAATAATAGTATGTAGCAAAATGTGCCATGCCTGTCTCTTCTGTTACATGAAAATGACTTAATATTTCCCTATCCCATATGTGCTGAATTAAATCGTGTGTCATAGTAAACCTCTGCCACAGCAGATCAATTCATGAGATATTTCACGAATACATTGAAAGAGGTCATTTATTTGGATAATTGTTAAGGGCCAAAGATTGTAAGAGTGATATCATTCGAGAATTACTTAAGAGTTTAATTCATTAAATGTAATACAGTAACTGAAATATTTTTAGAAATATAATTTTCCATATTAGCTTTAAAGGTAGGGTACTAAGACTTTTCTAGAGATGGAGCTTGTGGGGGGGGGGGGGGGTTGCATTACTGAAATTTTATTAATTTTATTTTTTCCTGCATTTAACCATCACAACAGATCTGTACAATTGTCAGTCCAGTATTACAGATCTGTCTTTTGCAAGACGTAAAACCACGTTTGACGTTTTCAATTTCTCACAGATTTTGAGTTTCATGGAACCACAACAATGGCTTAACAACTTTATGTGTGTGTTTATAGATTAGGTGAAAGGAAAGAGTCAACGATCATGAAATGGGAAAACGGAAAGTGTGTAAAGTTACAACGAATGTCGCGCTTTTATATCAAAATACTGTCTGAATTTCTAATTGTATTCAATTAGAACGAGCTGCACGCTCTTTCTTTATTTTCCTGTAGTACCAAATCACATGATCACAAACCTCCCTTCTTTACATGATACATGAATGTCGAAAAAGAGAATCCGAACAAGCTATTCTTTTATGTGTTTGCTTTTGGCAGTTGTAATCTGCATTCTACCAAGAGCAATCAACATTCTGCTACACCTTTCTATGACACTCATATATTATCATGGCATTTGCGATGCCGGAATTGAAGCATTTCATTTCTTCCAGTATCTATTAATATGATATTAGGCATTTCCTGCGTCAGTTCTGTGACAAGTTTATGGCGTCTTGTTTCAAAGATAATATTGCATTATACTTACGTAAAATTTTTAATAGCAGTATATGAACTTGTCCCCACTACCAATGGTGTTCGCCATGAGTCCGCTGTCAGCTCTTGCTTTAATTACATCAATGATTTCCTGTCCGCTAAGGCATGGGTAAGCTACTCTCATCAAGGCCATAACACCTATTTTTAATTATAAAAAATGCGATAATTCATAAATTTACTTCAAATAAAAGTAACAATACAATCAAAAATTGGACAGTTTTTTTTTCCTTTGAGACTCTTTGTCTAAGCTCTATACCAAAAGCCTTTCGTTTGGGTTTCAAATGGTTTCCTATGGTTTTAAAGGGTTTTCAAAAGACATGTGGCTGCTGCAAATGGTACTTTTGAAATACCCGTTGTGTGATTTATCCAATTTCCAACGGCAAACAGAGGGGTCACTTCCAACTCAGAGGGTTTTCCCAAAGGTTCTAGACAAAACGAAAGTGTCGGAACCTTTTGAGTTCTACATATTTCCAAAGGTCCATAAAAGGTTGTTTGAGGGCACCGCTTTTTCGGTAGCCCCTTCACTTGTGGCTGTGTGGTCCTCCCCAGTAAATTTCGGAATTTTTGTATTCCTGTTTCTTCCCTATATTACGGCGTCAGCCAGCCTATGTGAAGGATGCCAATCACATCCTTACCCTTATTTAAGATCTCTAATATTTTACCATATTCTTTCGGTTACACTTTATGTAGTCGGCATGAATACTAACATACTTCAAGATGCATAATTAACGCATGCACCGAAACCGACGGTAAATCTAACGGTATAGCCTTAATCTAACGGTTCACCTGTACCGAAAATATTGACCCCTGCGATCTTTAATATTTATCAATAAAAGTAAACGCGTCACTGAGTTTTCTTCCTCTTGACATAACTAATTTATTAACCAAATATGAAACATATTGGTCATTGTTATCATGAGATGTGGTGTTAACCAGCAATGACTCACAATCACACTCAAACACATATATATACACGTACATTAACACACCCCACGCCACGTTTTCGTCGCGACGATTCCCTATGCGTTTGGTAAAGATTTGAAAACGGCGTTGTGCAACTGAAGAGGGTCGAACAATCGTTTTAAATGATGAAAAAGTTTTACACGTGCAACATTAGCACATTAAGTCATCGTAACCCTTCTAATGAGTTTATCTTTTCTTTTGTGTTTATGTACTCCTCGACATCAAGGAGCCACACTGTTTGTCATATATTTGTCGAATTCTTAGGATGTTCAGCCACGCTATGGTTGCATTATATTACTTTCATTTAATGTTATGGGGTATGTACCGCAACCTTGATGGTAGACACCAGAACCCTTGCCAAAACTTGTCTTCAAATTTAAAAAAAATCTTACATGTGGTGTATATTAGACCTTATATTTCAGTCAATCAATGCTAGATATTTAAATTGTTATGTTTCATCCGTCAGAATCTTAGATTGATCCACATGCGATAAGATTCCATGTGTTAATTTATTTTTCGGGATAAGACTTCCAACGCAAGTTACATAGTCAGGAATGAATCCGAGCTGAGTATGCAAACATGAGGATTTCATTTTATGAATTACAATGAAAGCTAAATACATTTTTTGACCTGCAATTAGCCTAATTGCAAAACTGTTGATTTGAATAACCATACCAAGAAGATGAAGGTTTCTTTTCTTTTTCTTTGTCCCTTTTTGTTAAAAGAGGACATTATAGTACCTTTCCAACATATTTTCCTTCAAGAAAACAAAATAGATCTGAGACCACTCTCAATCTGTTTGTTCTTAGATATAGATCCATATTTGGTGGGGGCGCACTCGCTGTCCAAGGCCCTAAGTTATGGAATGATCTGTCCCCTTCAGTTAAAACAGCACGCTCTCTGGAAAATTTTAGTCCTTATTAAAAACCCACCTATTTAGCTGTGCCTTTGATGGTATCTGAGAGTCCAGCTTAGTCTTTTGTTTTCCACTGTGTCTTGTTAGGCGCATTAGAACAATTATTTTAAAAAATGCACCATATAAATTTCTTGAACTTGAGTAACTCTGATTGAAGTTGATACATGTGTTGTAACCCTTTTTTCTCCCTTTTTTGATAAATGTTTATCAAACACATATTTTCAAAACACGAATTAAGTGGTAATAATATGTATAGTACCAGCTGCATGGGCGGCGGCTATGGACGTCCCGGAATAACGGATTCTTCGTTCGAAGATGTCGGTTGTTAGAACTTCATATCCAGGGGCAAAGATATCAACACATGGTCCGTAGTTTGTGTTAGGCACTCGAGCGTCATACTGATCGGAAGCACCAACAGTCAAAGCCTGAACGAGAATACATGAGAAAATGAATTTGTATAAAAGTGAATTTTCACGGGACATGGCTCTATTGTTTTGGTGGTATCTTTATAGAATACTTAGGATTCCGTTTGGGGTAAGTCTCCGAACTCAGTTCACCCTGAGCAACGTGTATGACACTGCAAGTACATGCATTGTTGTAATTTAACCTAAATAGGTTTTAGGTGAGTGGAAATTAGGTCTTAACCGACACCTGAAACTTTTATTACGTCAACTCAAAGGCTAACGAGTTAAAAAACGACCCTCGTACGTAAGTTCGTGGTGTCCCATCAAAGCATCCAAAATTGTGTATTTTATTGCAATACCGGGAACCAGGGTCTGAAGTTCGACTTTTTCGCCAAGTTTTACCGAATACTTTGAAAAATAGAAGCTACTGCCATTGTGTTTGGTGATCAGCATAAGCAACAGAGTAGGGAGACTGGGAGGTGAGCCACAACTGGGAAAAGGTCGTGACCGGCTCTGTGCCGTAAAACCTCATCCTAGCAACTGACTGACTGACTGACTGACTGACTGATTGACTGACTTACTGTCTGTCTGTCTGTCTGTCTGTCTGTCTGTCTGACTGACTGACTGACTGACTGACTGACTGACTGACTGACTGACTGACTGACTGACTGACTGACTGACTGACTGACTGACTGACTGACTGACTGACTGACTGACTGACTGACTGACTGACTGACTGACTGACTGACTGACTGACTGACTGACTGTCTGTCTGTCTGTCTGTCTAAGTAATTAAGTAACTAAGGAACTAGGTAATTAAATAACCAAGTAAATAACCGAACGACCGACCGACCAACCAACCAACCAACCAACCATCCAACCAACCAACCAGCCAATCAACAAACCAACCAACTGACTAACTCACTACCAACTAACTAACAAACTAACTTCGCAACTAAGTAAATATCGAAAGAAATAACCTTACTTAGTAAGTAACTAACCAAATATATTGCCATACCTGGATCTGGAATCTATGTTTAAAAGAAAAAGACTTTTAAAATTAGAATGGTTACACGCAAGTAAGTAAAATCCGTATCATGATCTTTAAATATGCGGACCAGACTGCTTGTCTTACTCCGATAAAGGTTAACCGAAT
This sequence comes from Holothuria scabra, assembly GCA_037179385.1. Classification (NCBI taxonomy): domain Eukaryota; kingdom Metazoa; phylum Echinodermata; class Holothuroidea; order Aspidochirotida; family Holothuriidae; genus Holothuria; species Holothuria scabra. The sequence continues at coordinate 9,139,926 of CM074179.1, forward strand.
GAGAATTTTGTTTGCATTCGGTAGTGACATCGTATGGTGGTTAGCGGGTGCTATAAATAATAATTATCACGCCTGACACAGATAGTCTTATGTGCAGTGTGGACTGAAGCTGCGCTAACGCTAGCGAAGCCAGCTAAGATTTCTCTCTACTTTTGGGAATTTTCTCTCTCTACCCAATACCGAAGGTGGCTGCTAACCTGGCGGACCAAAATTGCTTGGTGGACCGTTTTAGGTTTTTAACGTAGTGCAATTTAACGCAACTGTTATTACTTTTACCAATTAATTTATGTTTTCATAGTGTTTTGATTAGAGCCTAAATATCAAAACACCCCAAAACCCCACAATAATCGAATAATCATTTTGTAACTAAAGTTCGAATGGCTATCAGGCTGGGATAATGGGTGAGAGGTTCCAAAAATAATATTTTATGCTTTGTGCACTTTTTTGTGGTAAATCTATAGTTTATTTTTGTAAAGACGTTTAAATTACAAGCTACAAAATTCACAGAGTTGCAATTCACAGAGTCATAATTAGTTCATCTAGGCTGGCATCTCTATGTAAAGTGCTGCGAAGTGCCAAAATTAAAAGTTAATTGTTGAAAAAATAAACCGCTTTGTTCCTGTTATTGATAACTGCAATCATGAACAATAAAGAAATGTATGCTAAACTCAAAATATAACCATTCTAACCATAAACGTCTAGTTTGCTCCACAGATGCTAAGTGGCTATCTAATACTGCATTAATACGCCAATGAAAATGCTACGTTCTCTAGATTCAACCAACAAAACTCAATCATAATGAAAGTAACGTTTCTTTTTCAAGAAGAATGTATCTAAAGGAGCAAAGAGCCATGCGAAACTCTCGTCTTGACGATTACTTACAGGCTTATTAAAAAAGGTCACATATTGTAAGATTTGTGACAATTTCCAAATAAACACAGCTATCATTGTTCAAATTCCAGATTTAGTTCTCGCTGCAATATTTATTTATTGCCTTTGACTGAAGAAGTTTTTAACCAACATTCGTCTTTTTACGTAACATCTTGAATCAATAGCTGACAAAACACGAATTTGCCATGGTCATTTTACATTGTGAAAGGAAGTGATGGAAAATTTAAAATATTATTTAGTAGAGCTGCTTGCTGGAAAATTAAACGTTTTCTGCCAGATGAGGAAAACGATATAGGAAGTTTGACAGTTTGAAAGAAATGACTCAACTCCCCGCCGACTGAGAATCGGGGGTATGTTCGTGCTTCAAAGCGTCCCTGAAGACAACTCTTTCACCCACCAGACAGAAATTCATAAACCTCCAAGGTCGCCAAGGGAATCCTGTTTTTTTTTAAACATAATGCTTCTTCAGCTTCGTATGTGTAGGGACACAGTTGAGAAGGTAGGCACTTTGTTAAGAGCGAAGAACTACAATCCTGGACAAAACTGTTGGGACACTTTGCCATAATATTCTTGAATTTCAGTTCAAAGGCTTACATGAATTCCCCTCCCCCGCTCCCCCTTTCAATGTTGCGCTGAAAGAGTGACTGTATGCCGTGAATAGGCTAACTGTGGTCAACATTGCGAAGGGGAGCGGGGATGTCCCAAGGAGTTTTGTCCAAGATTGTAGGAGAAATTGTGTTTAGGCGCCCTTTCGGTGGCCCAGTATTATGTCTTTAATATCTTAAGGGGTAATCTCCAAAGGTCGGACGGATCATGGTAATGATTCACTAGCACTGAGCTTAACGAAAGATATTTCATTAATGACAGGTGATGGTTCTTCCGTTTCAGCTCTGCACAGTTCGAAAATCAGATTTTACTTTGTACGAAATTTTTCATGAAGAGACAAGGCCAAATTTGTAAAGAATAAAAAATGGAACAGATTGTAGGTTCGTTCGGATATCTTAAGCCTCGTGAAATGTAAACCTACGTTAGGCGCAGACCCAGGAGAAAAATTACAGGCATCATCTCCCTGATTTCCAGCAGCAAGAGCAACTGCGACGTCCGCATCGATCATCCTCTGAACTGCGTCATTAAGACTGGAAGAAATAAAGGGGGCAGTTAGAGCCAATAGAGCGACCTTCTTATCCTCAGTAGCACCTGCGACATAATCGCATGCTGCAAATCAAAAATGAAAAATTTGTCGAGAAATTACCTCGTAATCTTTTCACATGTATACACCGGTAAGCTGTTCTTTGCATGGAGTTGTATCAGAATCTTTTATTTAGCCTCTGCTCTTACTTTAAGACCCACTGAAAGGAATGAAGATCAGCTGTATGATTAGCCCGAAATCCCAGCGACAGCGCTTCAATCTCATGCCTGGAATTCCATCTGACTCAAGTCAACTCATCCACAGACAAGTGGCTCATGAACAGTACTTTGATTAGTGGGACCACCAACCAGGGGCGTAGGTCTGATTTGTGGATTGTGGAAAATATTTTCGACCAGCAGACCTCAGATCTTGTCCGTGACGGCAATCGTCTATATAAACAATCCACGCCTCCGATCGCGAGGACACATACCACACCCTCTACACCCACTCACTCATACACACACACACACACACATGTTATCTTTACACACAACCTGAGGACCTCATTATGTTTTCCTTTGTTCCTGCTGCCTTTACCCTAACCTTAACAATAAACTGTCTATTGTTTGGACAAGAGAGGATTCCAAAAATCTATCGAATTTCCACCAGGAACCTAAAATCCATTGTTCGGGTCCTTTGTTTGTACTAAAATACAAGTACATCTTCACGCATATACATAAAACAGATAGATGGTGCATCGAATTCATCATTATTAATTTGGAGTAGACTTAAGCTGACATTTTTGGAAGCCTTCAAGTCATTTGTACACTCGGTAGCATAGGCAGACATTTTTTCAGGGTTGGGCAAGCACCTAAATTTTCCGATTTTTTTTTATGAAAGCTTCAACATCACATAATGAGGAAGGTCATTTGCGGAGCGCAAAGCGCGCCGAAATTTCTTGCGCTATTTAGGCAAATAATTGGAAATATATAGCTTTTATTGCAGAAAATTTTGTGTCTTTGGTTTCTTGTAAGAAGATTTGATATCTTGGTGGTTAACTGCAGAATCTGCATTTTCTATCGACAAATCTGAGTTTGCGAGGCAACTAAAGATTGTTGTTGTATTTAAGAGGCCTACGAATTGAGGCTCTTCGACGGCGCTATTAGAGAATATTTCGAACTTTGTGAAGAAAATTTATGGAAATAGTTGTAGTTGCCAGTGCTACTTCTAGATCTAGTGTCACATACGACAAATTCCTGATTTTTCAACTCCAGTGCTTGGAAAAGTTCAACAAACTGGTCTATTATGAGCGACCACTACTGTATTAGGAATGGCAATTTGCATTGCGCGATGCGCGGGAGAAGTTTTCTTTTTGGAAACAAATAATAACTGTACGTATTAAACTTTGATTGGAGAGAATTTGGAAATTTATTTAAACAGAGTTGAGGAAATACACTGTAGTTCAATGTTTTTTGGCTGTTTTTTGCCTGTTTATATCATATTTTCATTGGTAGGACGATTGCCCCCTGTCCTTTGGACAGACGTACCAGCCGCCAAATGTTTTAGAAAAGATCCGATCAAACTGGAAACAACTGTTTAATTGAAAGTAATCCATTTACCTAGGCTCTTCGATCAAGGCATGGCATGCGAAAAAGTTAGAAAGGCAGTCAAATATTTGACAACCAGATCATAAGTTAATTCAAGCTTTGAGAAATAGCCGAGGTATAAATTCTTGTTTCGATTTCTGCATAAAACCTAAATGATACTTTTCTCAGAGTCACCTGGCTTAGATTGACCAAATATTACTTTTATTTCCCTGAGGGTTGATAATGCTGTGGTCGCGCAGAAAAACTGCTGGGACCGCTGCAACCGTAACAGACGAAAAATACCTTCGGTGTGTAGTTCAATCCCGTAAAAACATTCTAAAAATGTCAAGAACGATACAAGAGACAGATTACTAGGTGACATTGTGTAAAATATGACATTGAATGCGCAGAACTCATTTCAAAACGCATCTTCATCTGAATAACAACTACCTGTATACACAATAAAATTAATGCAATGATAATGGTGGCTGTCGATTTCCACAGTGTTTTTGAAAGAAAAATTGTAAAGAGACATACCATTTAAGGAAAATATCACAACATATTGAACCTTTAAAACGGACCACAGTTTTGAACTTAAAACTGAAAAGCCAGTTGTGTGCACTCCACAAGGGGTATTTAAAGATGTGGACGGTACAATCATACATTTATTTTAATTAAAACGTTCTCCATGATGAAACTTTCCTTCTTACTTTTTGTTACATCCTCCTTCTCTGCCTGATTACATCTTATTGTATAAGGTAGGAAATGAATCACAGTACAAGCACACTTGATATGGTCACGCCTGATTAGTTGATTGACAGAAACAGATATATTAAAATACACAAAAAAGCTCCGTAACATTTGAAATTAGCTGATATAAGCCAGTCAGGTATATTTTCATTGTTTTTAAAGCAGTGTTAACACAATGAGAGCACAGATTATTTAAGGGCACAGATTATGTAACGAGCTCAGATATCAGATACATGCCACCATAGGCGTTGATCCATCTGCAGAAGTGGAGAGGGGGTGGGGATTTTTAATTATTTCAACATTTGCGAGGGAGTGAATCGACAGAGCCCGAGCTCGCTTGCGCGCGAGGGGGAATGTGGGAAGGTGACCCCCACCTACGGTGAAAATTTTTTTCTGTTTTTGCCCGTGAAAATATGTGACTTGGTGCATACGTAATATGGTATTCTGTATGCATAGGCAGACAAAAAAGTAAAGAAATAGAAGGACAGATGGGATATTTTCATTTTGTGCATAACTATAACGTATTTAGAGCCACGTTTATATACAACAAAGCTTGAACAACCGTCTCATTTGCGTGTTTTGCCAAATGTTTCCCAAAAACGTTTCTTCTTGACAGTTCATTTGAAAAGAACAAAATACGTTTCGTCTCTCATCCGGGTTACTATTGATGAAATTTTCAGCAATAATTTGAGGATCTATGCCATCTAAGTTGTCCCTATGCACTTCACACACATGAGATGGTTAAATCCAGAATATGTTTTTGTGCTTCTGAGCCAAGTCTTAACTCGCCGCAGTGCACTGAACGAACATTCAGCTGTGCATGAACTGGCCGGATAAACTAGCAACAATCGCAACAACCGTCTAATTTCAGGAAACAGTTTCCGTACTTCTGGCACCATGCTCTACTATAGTAGGTGTTTATCTCAAACATTAGAGAAATTCTTACTCAACGGAAAAAAACATGGTCATTGATGGGCCACAAACTTGATTTATGACACAGTAAAATCGGACGATGACGGGGTTTAAAGTCAAGAAGTGAGCATTCTATATTTTACTTTCTAGAGTATAATTGTACACAGATCTTGTTTCACCGTTTTTCACAGAGTGGGGATAGATGACCTTTTGGCGTTGCTCCCCCCCCCCTTCCAAAAAAGCGGGGGAACGCGTTCCTCATGATCCACGTCCATGCGTGATGCCACACGATCTCTGATCTTTTGCTGCTTTCTCATGAAGAAACGTCACCAATTTATTTATCGATTAATTTGTGGTCTGCTGTCCTTAAAGTCACTAATCTGAAAATCAATATCCAACAAAAACTTTTGCAGCTGTTAAACGTTACATTGTTTACAACTTTGGTGTGGTCAAAGACAGGAATTCAACGACTAAAACTTAAAAGGGCATGCTTTCTTTAAAACTCAATGAAAATTATATTACCAATAATTGCATCGCTGAGATAAACATTCTGAAAGCAGTCCATTATACGAACTCCATGGATGAGAGTGTTTTTTGCAACTCCGTAGCTACGTGATCCAATAATCCCGGATGTTTGAGAATCGTGTCCTTCGCAGTCAGTCCCGTTCTATATAAGTTTAAAATTTTTTTAAATAATTTAATCCAATGCTTTATCGATCTAACAAAATTTACTATCCATTTTTCGCCGAAATTTTGGGGACTAGGGATTCTACTTCCGGAATCCCTCATTACAATAAGCTCTTAAAATGCAAATGAGTCTTAAGAGAGAAAACTGTCTAAGGCATAACATATTTGACGTAAAAACTAATAAGGTAGTCTCTGAACAGTTAAAACTAAAGTTTTGAGCGGCAAGTACGTTAACAAAGTATAAAATTTAACAGATCTGATGAAGGAATGTTAGCTTGTAGTTTCAAGTATTATCGCGTTCAGGCCTCCGGAAGGCGAATCTTTTTTTTTTTATTGTTGTGACAAAAACCCGTTCTTGTGGTAATGAACTCTAATCTGCCTGAGCATACCTTTGTAGACGGTAGATACAGAACCTTTCAACCCAAACAATGTGAATATCCCAAACTGCATAGTCTTGCTTATGCCAATTACAATTATAACAGTATCGAATCTGTACGTGGAAAATGTTTGAATGCTCTACGTAGAAAGGAAACTGTGCTCCCAGAAAAGCTAGATTTGCAATGAAGACATTATAAGTAGAGAAATAGTTGTGTAAAAATGGTTTTGTTTAGTTTTTAGACGCTTTTTGAGACTTAAATATCAAACTAAAAAATAATTATGGTGAATAACGAAATAGTCCCCGACATGGTCATCAGCTGTGGCCCAAGGATTTCAAAGTAGAGGGAGGTTTTTTGAGAGCAAGGAAAACTCCCCAGAATCTTTGAAATTAGGAGAAAAGGTCTCAGAGGTACTAAGGTTTTAGCATGTATTTAGATGAAACTTGAGTCTCAGGAAAGGTAGAGCCTGCTTTAGCAGATGAAGTCAGCTGAAATGCTACAGACCCATTGGATCAAAAAAGGATACAAGGGTCACACCTATACCTAGGTTTAGTACACCAACGGAGGAGCCGTTTAAATCCCGACAGTTTTGGCATAGAATCCATTGAAAAAAAGCGATGCGTTGAAAGGGTTGCCTTTGGTTGTTGATGGAAATCTAACAAGTCACTGAGGGTATAACCAAATTACTCTTTTAATAAACGAAACCTTTTCAATTGGAAACCTTTAAAATCATTTTGAGACAATATGGATTTTGGCAAAAGGCATCTTGGGAAGGGAATTGTCTGCTAAAAATTATGTATCACAATCGGAAAGATAAATTCGTTTAAATTATGAGAGTAGGACATCTTGACGGCTCTGCCTAAGGTTAATACGAAGGGCTCCACCTGCTGTTATCACCGAATATGGCAAACAACATCTGCAGTATTATCTTAGGAGAAGGGTACCCGGAATACAGCGAAAATCACCATTGCAATTTACATAAAATCAACATTGACAGGCAGTTAGTTATAATTACATACATTCTTGTTGTTACTGTCAGTATTACTGTGTACGAGTTGCAGTGAGTTTCGGCATGTTACATAAGGGTAACGCTTTTTGAGGGGAGATGCGCATTTACCACTTTTTGAAGGGAAAGAAACACTTAAGACTTCATTGAGACATTAAATATGTGAAAGAGTACGAAAGGATAGCTTACAGTTACATGTTACGTAGAAGTGTAAAAGTTAATTTATCTTCAATGGAACATGTTACCTCTGCCGTCGTTCATATAGACAGTTAAAGTGCCTTTGAGTTATTTATACATTGTAAAATCGTTCTTGAGAGTGAGAAGTGGTTCTGTAGCAGAGATTAACGCAGGATGGAGCAGAATATTTAAACTTTCTCATTTTTTATATCAAGTATTATATTTTTCAGAAAAAACTTACACGATTCCTTAAGTGCCAATGAGTTTCTTTAAAACATTTTATTTTTGCTGAATGTAGAAAGCCAATTAGTTAAGTACAGCCGTGGTCCTTTTCTTTACAGTGAACTTCAATCAGCCTTTATTGAGTGTAAAATGCTATTTGAATAAGTTATCTAAATTCTCCTATCTCTGTTCAGACTTTCCCCACTTGGTTCCAGAAATCTTTAACGTTACATAATTATCAGGGTACTATGATTTTGTTATTCTTTATTATATTACACAAGCTAGGGAGAGAGACCTTTTGCAATCCTGCTTCTGAGCTGGGGTTGATATATTGGGAGCGTTTACTTCATGACTCGTTCTTTAGTCTGGGGTTCTCCCGTCAGTCCGAAACTTGATTTCGAACATATAGAAATGTTTGGTAATTTTTGAACATGTTAAAATACCTTTATTCATTTATGGATGGATTCTTGTATATTACTTTAAGGTGAACATAGCAAGGGCAGTTGAACAGTCGTGAGACTTTACCTGCCTAAGTGTAATGTTAGTGTTTGCAAAATGCTACTTATGTTAATCTGTTTTTATTTGTGATATGATCCTTTATTTCAAACAATTCCATGTTTTTTTACTTATGTTCTGTGAAAATGACGTTTGAAAATTTTTATTTGAAAGCAAGGATGATCTATTAAAATAGTGTAATTTGTTTAAAATTATGATTGAAATAAATGATGGCAAAATAAAAAAAAAAAAAAAAACGATGGAGCAGGACTTTTTATATGTATTTATTTCTATCAGTTAATGAGCTTACTTTAATGTCATTTCCATTTATTTCGCCTAATTTTTCAAAGCAATAGCTTCAATAATAAAAAATAAAAAATATAAAAAATATGTGACAGCTGTTATACAACGTGTGTACAATTAAGATGTATTGACTGCTAAATTCTCACTAGCGTGAACTGTGTGACAAACGCGGTTTAAGCCTAACCTATTTTTCTGCTCCCGGCATTTGACAAACTCAATGTAATCCAGCGCCCATATGTTCTGAATGCGCTCATAAATTCAGTGTGTCCTCCCATGATAAAAATAACTACTAAACATGTTGAATGGATGCATTGTGGAGTTGTGTAACGATAGAAGACTCACCCAATCATCTCCAACGTAGTCTATTGCCACGATCGCGCGACCTTCAAATTCGGGGTCAGTTGGAGATACACCAGAACCTATAACAAAAACGTTAGCACCGAATCCTCCATTACCTGTAGATCAGACGAAAGAATAAAATATTACAAAATGCAGAACCTCATTTATGCTCAAAACCGGCATAACCTTTTAGCTTGATCTTCCCATTTTCTTAAAGGTTTTAGGAAAAAGGCCCAGCTGATTTTATTTGGCCGCTAGGAAGTAAGCCCACCCTAGGGAAAATTAGTTGGAAGTATGTATGTTTTTAAGTTTCTGAAGATATACCTATTTCAAGGTTTTGGGATTGATACGTATGATTTTCACATTTTAAACTTTCAATATGAAGAGTATCCTTCTTTGTCATTTTCATGTCACACGACTATTAAGATAGCATAGCAAGATCCTTGATTTTAATGAAAAAAAAGAACACCTGTGGGACCAAAACCAATTTTCCTTTACTTGAAATGTATAAGAGGTGCATACTAGATATTCACGTACCACCTCTGAAGAACATAAGCAAATCGCTTCCCATGAAGGCCTGACGCTTAAACTGGATCATGATCATTCACAATGGGCGACATTTTGACGTCGAAAAAACACAGTCACTGAATGACTTGTTCTTTCACACTCGTTTACTTTGCAGGTACCCATTGGCGATTGCTCATTTATCCACAAATGGTATTTGAACAATCACAGTGTTAAATCTAAAACAATCGTTTTCTTAAAATGTATTGAGATATTTGTTCACTGAAGGGAGTTGACTACAAAAACGTTGGTCTTTCGTATGATAGCTTGCAACCAAGGACAAGCAGACTTGTCAAGCTTTCATTTGAGCAAATTTTCGAATGAGTTAGTCCTTTGAACCTATTGGCGCCTGGACTATGCCTTCTCAATTCGGATACTCCACTTTGCGCCCCTATACCTGTGGTGGAATCGACGACATTAGCAAAAATGTCATCGTTCCGTTTTAAATTGGACGCTTCTTCTGTTGAAAATGACAAATATTTATAAATAATATGCGAAAGCTTCAGTACCTTTAATCCTTGGCTATCGAGATGATGACAATATGTAAAGATCAATGATTTTTACGGTGATTATGTGGACCACCCTCTCATGGGAGGAAGAAAAATTTCGTTACCGGTTTTAAATGTCTCGTCTCCGTCGAGGCAAAAACCATGCTGATTTAAACGATCAAGTCCCCAAGTCGGTGGTAAATAAGAAGCCGGTTTCATGACGCCGTCTTCTTCAACAAATTCTACAAGTTCGGAAGCTAGAACCTGCAGGAAAAAGAGTTGTCCTTAGCTCGTAGAAACCAATGACATGATTAAGGTTACATCGACGTTTACTATTTTGTTAAAAGAATAGTCCAAAGCCAAATTTATTTTTGATATCTAAAGAAGAAAATATTTTAAGCATTTTGGTAAAAATGTTATCCATTTCCCAAGCTCGGTTCTCAAGATATTAGAGATTGAATGTGGCAAATTTCCTACATGAAATGTACTTGAAACAAGCAGGCGTAATGTCATGGCTTCACATTGTCGGCAAATGGTTTGTATTTATTTAGTATTTACCAAAAACTTTATGGGACAAAACGTTTATATATAAATACCACAGGTTCATCCTTAGCAATGGGGTTTTAATAACTCCATGTGCCTTAGGGGAAAGGTAACATCTCTAATCAATTCAAGGTCAAACTAACCGAAAGAAAAATAGAAGAAAAACAAAACATTGGCCAACAATGAGAAGTCTTGACATCCCGTGTACACCTGCTTGCTTCAAGTTCGCTTTTCATGGAAAATGTGTCAAATGCAATTGCTTATATCTTGAGATCCGAACATGGGAAATGAATGACACTTTTACCAGAGTGCTTGGAATATGTTCTTCTTTAACATATCAAACATAAATTTTGTTTTGAACTATTCTTTAAGGTATACGCATGAGTTCGCGGTAAAGTTTCTTTTGAGAAAAACCATTGTCGTAAAGACTCTAGTATCTTATCTTTTTGTAGTTGTTATTTCTATTTCTTTATCATTTAACCCTCCAACTAAAGGCGTACAAGAACATTGAAAAGCGACAAATTGTCGCCATCAATCTCCCTGCTTCCACGGAAGTTATCCTGAAGCCAACTACATGATAAGCAAAAGTTGCTTTGCTTGTATTTTCATCGACAGCGAACACTTGGGTAAAGTTTCCGATGGTTTCCCGAAAGAACATTACTGAGGTGCTTGTAACATGGAAACTTAAATTTAAATAAAATCTGCAATGAAAAATACATACTTAACAGCTTGGAACGTAACTCAGTAACGCCAAGGATCCCATTTAAAAACTGGTGTGTTAGTTGTTGAATACTTGTTACTGAAGTAAATCGACCTATTGTCGTCCAATGTATCGTGACGACACTTTTTCTTCACAAATTTCATTTATTTATGTGCAAGAGGTTGTACGTTGTGTCAAATTTGATCGTCCTGCTTTTTCAGGGTTAAGGTTTTATATAGACTCTGTATATAAGACATCAAAGGAATCCTATGCGGGAAGTATGAGTTATTTCAGGAGTTATTCATAAGGAACGCCCATTTTAACTCCCCACCTAATTCAGTGAAAAAAAAAATGTTTTGTTTTACAGTCACAGGTACAGGTACAGTAAACAACGAAAATTGAGAGAAAAATATGAGTAGACTATGTCTACATTTACACATCTTTCATCGTTTCTGGATATAAGAACAAATAGCTATAAGTTTATTAATGTTAATACCCACGTAATTTAGCGCCTCCTTTGAAAGATTAGCCGAGAATCCTCGGAGGACCTTCTGATATTGATACAGGGTGCGACCGCCAAGCATGACAAAAGTGGGGTCATTGGTAAGCTGAGATACGTCGGCTGAATCCTGCTAGATAGGAAAAAAGAACTAGGCCTATATTTTTGCTTAAACCAATTTAAGACATAAAGTTGATGTTACCAGCAACTCCCTGATGTTACTACCACAAATGTGACAATTTACTCTGATAAAAAGACTGAATTCACAAGTTAACTAAGTCTGAAAAAGATGAACATGCTGCTGGTTCAGTTGCTCTGATGAAACATAAATAAAGGAGGGGCATCTCCAGGTACCTTTCTCATTTCCATTTTTATTTTGTTTCTATCATTTACGGTTGAACCCGTTTATACGGAAAATGCAAAGTTCATATTTCTTCTTCAAAATTCAATCTCCTGTAGCCTATCTACTTAAGCCCCAACCTGAATTGCTTAAAACTCATCCTCGCCCAGACACAATCTGAATTTGTTGCTTTAGGGTAAGTATACAAGACTTTAATGTGTAAGAAAAACTCACTCAGTACAGTGTGTGCTCTGCAATAGGAGCTACATTGGACTACTCTGTTATTTTTTTACTTTGCTGTCAATTAAAGAGTCGAGCCAACTGAGAATTTCTGTCCACTACTACAAAAATTGTAGTTTAGCTTGAGAATTGATTGCCTTAAAAAATTATGGCGTATATATATTCCTACAACTATCGAAAACAGTATTCATATTTGCCTCCCTAGATTCTTCACAAAATAGGAACATTTCATTCTTGTGTAAGAAATGGTCATATTATGCCAACAGGTTTGCCAACAAACTTGGTCACTGACTTGCACCGAAGGAACAATAACATAATCTACACTTCAGAGATGAATGCAGAACACAACAGTAAAAACCTGCAACAGGCAATACATACACAAGCAATACCTACAACAGACGATACCTGCAACACAAAATACCTGCACAGGCAACATCTACAACAGACAATACCAAAAACAGACAAAACAATATCTAAAACAGACAATGCCTTCAACAGAAAATACCTGCAACAGAAAATACATACAACAGATTGCGCCTGGAACAAACAATACATTGGACAGACAAAACTTACAACAGACACAGCCTGCAACAGATAACGACTTTAACAAACAATGCCTGACATATACAATAAGTGTTTCAGATAATGCCTGCAACAAATAAAACCTGCAACGGACAATACCTGCAACAAACAATACATGAAACAGACAAAAACTGCAACAGATTATACCTCGATAGGAAATACCTGCATCAAACAATAGATGGAACTGGAACGGACAATATCTACAACGGACAATGCCTGCAACAGATTATGCCTGCAACAGACAATGGCTGCAACAGATAACACCTGCCACAAAAAATGCCTGCAACAATCAATACATGGAACAGACTTTACCTGAAACAAACAATGCATAGAACAGATATTACCTGCAACAGATAATACCTGCAACAGACAATACCTACAACGTGCAATGCCTGCAACAGGTTATACCAGCAACAGACAATACATACAACAGACAATGTCAAGAACAGATAACACCTGCAACAGACCATACCTGCAACGGACAATACCTGCAACAGATATTATCTGCAACAGACAATACGTACAACAGACAATACCTAAAACAAAAAATACATGTAACAGACAATATCTGCAACAGACAATACCTGCAACAGATTTAACCTACAACAGAAAACACCTGCAACAAACAATACATGGAACAGACAATACCTGCATTAGACAATACCTGTAGCAGATAATGCCAATGCCTGCAACAGACAATGGCTGCAACAGATAGCACCTGCAAAAGACAATACTTGCAGCAAACAATACATGGAAAAGACAACATCTGCCAGAAGTAATACATGGAACAGATAATACCTGCAACATACAGCTCTTGCTACAGATAATGCCTGCAACAGACAAAATATTAAAAAATGAAAAAATCACATCATGTAGGTTTTGGAAGGAGAGGTATTGATCTAAAACTCTGAAAATGGGTCATAATATGAATGAAAACGTTGAAAAATAGTATCATGTCATAGCATCATTACACACAAACCACCACGAGGAATCCTATACCTAGATTTATGTAATACCCATGTTACAAATTTTCATACCTTCATCTTAATGATGTACCTGTCGTTTGCCATTTCCTTTACTTTATGTAGCGGGGCTAGTTCGGCAGAGGACGTTGCCGCTAATAGAACCAATAGTATGAACTTCATTTTATCTGCAAAGAGAAACCGTCAAAATAAAAAAAGGTGCACACTGTCACAAAATGAAAAACCTCATGAATATATCTTATGTTTTTTCAGAGCGTAAAGTGAAAGTGAAATATATTGAAGGAAATAAAATTTGCAGTAATATTTATAAACACTGTGTTCAACTATTTCACACTGAAAACACAAAAGAAGGAAGGGTACCAAAGTAAAGGGTATAACAAAAAGTAAAAGCACAAACAGGGAATGTTAAATAGCAGTAAATACTTAATCAAACTTAAAGGAAATTGCAACGTAGAGTTGAAAAATGAAAACATTGAAGGAGTATTAAGAATTTCTAAAAAACAAGAGAACAAAAGTTTCAGTAACATCCGGTGGCATGGACAGGAGCTGTAGGGATGGCGAAATCTGTTGACTGAAATGGGTAAGGGCAGTGGCGTAGGCAGAGGAAAGGGGGCAAGTTGCAACGGGTGCGATCTATAAGGTCGAGACTGAAAAATGATAGACCTACCAATTGCTTAGAGCTAAGGGGTGCGCCAGCGGGGCAAGGGCGTGCCCCCTTTGGAGAAATCAAATTTTGTGGAAGAGCCTTCATCAATTCGATGAAAAAGTAAGCCTAATAAAGTCAGCCTCCTCTTGAGTTTGCTAACAAGAAGATATTATTCAAGGAAAGTCGAAATTCCCATTTTTCTGAAAAAAATCTAAAAGCGTTTCCATATCAGCTCTCCATTTTCACACAATTTGAAAAAAAAATAAAACAGTTTTTACCGCACGACAAATTTTGAAACCTCAAACAAAGTAAGCTTTGATTTCTTCATTATATAAGCTCCAAATTTTTAATATATGTTAAACAGTAAACAGGCAGACGACAAACTGCCCAATATCCAAAGAGGGTCTTAATCTTCGTGATAATATTTAGTAAACCCAATAAACTACAAGTCGACCAGGAGACCGTTTGGTTTTTGTCATATGGAGGTTAGGTTTTTTCAATAAAAGCCCCAAATCTGTCATAAAATTACCATTTGTCTCTGATAAGGCTTAAAGATTACAAATATTTCTTAAAAAGGCAAAAGACCTGCGGTAAAGTTTTCAGTTTCTGTGAATACTCCTTACCATAAAAAACAAGACCAACTTCAAGCACACCGAAACTCTACTTATTTTTACTCTTGAAAGGCAGATCAGTTAATAAACAACCCCAGACTTTTTCAATTTCAACTAACCTGAACCCATTGTTTTATTTAAATCCAAAGTTACTTCGATAAAATTTCTTAATTTTAAAATCTTTATTCAAAATGAAAAAGGTCTTCGGGCAAATTATTCAGTTTTGTTTGAAGCGTTGATGCGTAGGCTAAAACAAAATCCCTAAGTCGAAACCCATGTAGGTAACTCATATAAGTTGTTCGATTTTGTTTATTTGCCAGGCAGATTCTCCAATATTTCAAATAGTCCTTACAAATATAAAAACCAAATCTTTCAAAATCTCTCAAAATTTTCAAATTTTATTCAAATCAGCTTTGATTTCTTAAATTATTTCAATGTTAATAAAGCCAAAAACCCGCCTCAAATTCTGCCAGTCCCATCTCACGGGGATATTTTCATGGCTCAAAATGCCTGCCCAGTTGAGGTAGAGCTTGGCCCTCTAATAACACCTCCCTAGTCGGACAAATCCTGGCGCCACCCCTTCAAATATTAATTTTTACTTTTTGAGTTGTGTGAGCATTTCTAAGGATACCCTCCCAAAGATGGGGGTAAGGGCGTCAATTTTTTTCTTGCCCCGGGCGTCACTTACTTTCGTTACGCAACTGGGTAGGGGTTGGCGAGCTCACTAGGAGTAACCACTAAGGTAGTTGCTAACTGCCGCTTGCTTTTTGGTCACCAATTTGTCGAGTAAAGTATCTTTTAATATTTCATGGTGGGTTCATAAGTTTGATTGATCTGCTCGGGCCCAGGATCCACCGTTTGGAAAGCGATTGCTCTTTAGGACTTTTTAAAGCATATTTAAAATTGCATGACGGTAACTAGGGTTTCCCACGATTAGCTGATTTTTCATGAAGTGGTGGCATGGCAGTCTGCCCCTGTCAGAGTGGGCACCCTAGGGGGAAACCCCATCCTTTTCAAAAGCATACTGAAAGTTAAATAAAGTTAAATAAGTCAATATGACGAATAAAGAAGAAAATCACAGTTAAGTGTAACACCCAGTTCAAGTAAAACAGATAGAACTAATAACCATATGTCGCCTTTATAATGCACCACAACGGCACACGAAGAGAAAAGGCAATAACGGCTTGTCACAATGATGAACAACATGATGAGGACGATTTTTCCCTCACTGAGCCCCATTATTACGAAAAAATAAGTGGTAGCAGGCTAAATCCAGGTTCAAGCAAATAGATGCCATCTAGATTGCAATGTATTATGTTTAAAACAACTGAGGAAGTTTCGTCATTCTAAACTTTGAACTTTTTGATTCACGAGCTGTAATAGCGTAATGGTCATAGACTCTGCTCAGAAAGCGGAGGATGTTGGTTTCGGTCCCCCGTGCGGCTCAGGTATATATATATATATATATAAAAACGATGAAAAATAGTGAGTTACACAAAGATGACATCATAAGAGCACAAATTTCCAGTACAGAGAAAACAGTGTAACTCACTATTTTTCATCGTTTTTATAATTTTTGGAGCACACGTGGATACTTTTCTTAGTATATATATATATATATATACCTAATTGTGGAATAAGGGGAAATTTTTGGGCAAAATATCAACGTTAGGAGGAAATTACCGTTAGAGGGAAAATTTACTTTCCCCTTAAGGTTTTCACACTGTTGTAATGGGAATACGTTAGTGTATAGTAAAATACATACGAGGGTACGTAATAAACCTTATTACTTCGATGTTGACCAAATATCGGACGCATATCTGTCAACACGTACAACTAATGGACTATTAAATTTACGTACATGTATATGTCTTTCCTTAGAGGCCAAATATACAGTTATGTATTTTATTGTTTTTCATTTCGCCTAAACGTATCAAGATATACAAATTTCCCCCTAATGTTCAACCTAGTGGTTGTATATATATATATATATATATATATATATATATATATATATATATATATATATATATATATATATATATATATATATATATATGTATATATATATATATCACTAATTCGGCACTTAGGGGGAAAGTTGTTGTTGAAAAGTCGACCTTAAGGGGAAAAATTTTTTGGGGCGAAATATAAGTTTCGCCGTAACGCTTCTACCCACTTTTTCTATAGAAATACGTAAACGGACAAAGACGCTCTCCTAGAATTACAAAGAATTACGAAGAAGATACAATTACTTCAAAGTTGTAAAATTTACGGACACAAAGCTTTTAACACGAACGGATGGCTGGCCATTGAAATGACGTTGTTTATATTTTTAGACGTTAGGGCGAACTCTTTTTCTTATGTATTTCATTGTTATTTTTTCGCCCTATGTACGCGCAGATATCACATTTCCCCCCTAAGGTGGGAATTAGCGTTATATATATATCCATACATGGAGTAGAAAATACCATACTCAACTACGTTCCAAAAAAAAAATGCACAAGATTCACGGTGTCGTTGGAAGCTTTCGACTATTTATTCAGTCTTCCTCAGCCAACTGTATGACCAATAAAATGGTTTACACTTATATACAAGGCTTAAAGCACAAGAAGGGAGAAAAAATCAAAACTTTAAGTACCTATATATATACAAATATATATATATATATATATATTTATATGTATATAAATATTGATATATATTTATTTACATATGTATTTATATATACATAAAAATTGGAATTTAGGCGAAAAAACGCGACTGTTGGCGAAAAAACCGTTTCGCTTAACGTTTTACACACTGTTTTATATGGGAATGCGTAGTTCCATCGCAAGTCCGATCTACCACATAATTTCTATGCAATTACTTCGATATTGACCAACTTACGTACATCTATCCGTTAACTCTAAGGACTTACGGGCCATTGAAATAACGTACATGTATATCTCAGAACCAATAGGGGAAATACAATCTTATGTATCTTATGTATTTATATACAGAAGAATTGTATATTGAATTTTTTTTTGTGAAATTTTTTGTAAATATACACCACGTGTGAGTTTATTTAAATAACTCTTTTGCATGCTTAAAATATTTAATTCTGAAGTAAAAATTTAACGCCTGCATAGCAAGTCGGTTATGGGGTGAATAAACCCATTCATCCTTTAGAGTTCACACAGTCATTTTGACGTACCTTTGGTTAATTCAGGAATGGATAAACTGGTGACGAGTGAGGACCAATCTAAACGAAGTTTAAAAATGCTCAGCTGTTGAGTACTTGCTTTTGACTGCTGCTGATTGATGGACCAATGAATGACTAATAATTCCAATGTAAGTAACGTACTGTAGATTTTACTTGTTGAGAGCTTGCTTGTGATGGCTCCTGATTGATAACGAGATATTAGTTGTTAATATATTTGGAAACTTCCAAAACATCTGCTGTTGAAACTGCACCGTTATCTCTGTACGCTAAATAAAAGTAAACTTAACTTTAGTTTTAAGTGACATAAACAGCTAGCACCATAGAGGATCAAATTATAAATGTAAGCTGTTTTTTACACTTGTCTGAATTTTACCAAATGCAAGTCATTTTCTTCGAATATGTGCTTAACTAGATTCATTTTAAGACTCTTGGGCTTCACTATTTAATGTTTATTTCTGCGCCTCAGTTTTCCAAAGTGAACATTTCTAACTTCCTTTTTAAAACAAGAACAATATTTATTTAACCTGGTACTGAAGCGGCATTGCATTATTTTGTCACAATAGAGGCATGTTATCTTCTGTCGGGTGTAAAATGATAGGTTGATGTCCCTCATTAAGCAACATTTAGATCTTACATAGTATGACTCTTTGATTGATATTCAAAGTCTGCAATTTATAAAACCAATTTCTAGAACACACTTATATCTTCTGTCCATGCGCTGTCTAAAAATGTCTAAGTGAAATTTCACCAGGCTCACGTTTACATGACACATTTTTTTATATTTCTATTTCGTTCATGTGAAGCCTTTAGTGCAGATATTGAATTCAAATAAATAACAACAAGTCATTCTAGCTAGCATGTTTCAAAACACCTGTTTAGCTGACTCATAATGATATGTGCTCAAGATTGTTAGAAACGAAAGCAGATTTTCTACATGTTCGCCATATACCTCCCTCGCTATAACTTTGTCCTAGCATTTTCCATCATCCAACTATATCCTAGAGTAACTGGTAGTGTTGACAACAATTCAGGTTAGCAAAACCCATACCATTTTGGACATTTTTTCTTGCTGGATTTGAATGGCTTTTAAGGAACTTTCAGCGAAAAATATGACTGATACTTAATACCACTTATTGATGTCAACTTTGATTAGTAACACAATTTCATTTTCCCTTTTTGTGTATATTTCAGCCATGCATTGCTTCGTTTCACCACGTCACATGATAAGATATGCTATGACAGGAAGTCATCCAGAAAGACACGATTGCTAAAACAACACAGATGACTCTCAGTAAAAAAAGAAAAGGAATCAAATATTTGCCATTTATGGAAAAACAAACCACTAAATACTGATAAACTTCTACACTACTTTGTGTTTAATTGCTGATCCAAGGCCTACGAGGTAGTGGGCAATTTATAACTGCTCACAAACCCCCTACCCCCACCCCCCCCCCAATCGCCTAGCATTAGAAATTTGAGTAGGAGCCTAAAAAATCCCTACGGACATTTCAGTTTCAAAAACAATCTTTCACGATTGCAAATAAAGAGAAAGCTCTCAACTTTGCCTAAATTTTTCCAAGATTTGTCTCCAAAATGATAAGTTATCGTAATAAAGGGACAAACAGAAAAGAAATAGGATTGTCCACTATACTAATTCAAGTTGGAGTGACGTTCTGCTCTTCCCTTTCAAACAAATTATTCCAACCAATACATTCCTGAGTTGAAATTAGACTTCTTAGTGAGAAAAGTTTAAATCTTTAACACTCTTCAAGACTGAATTTTCCATTACACAATGAAAACAAGAGATATTGAGACAAACGTAGGAAATTCCTGCCAGTGGATAAACCTATACGCAACGTCCTCACACAGCAAAGAGCTGTGTAACAGATGCTACATTGATGTGGGATCCGTTTGCTTTCAGCATGTAAGTCCCAGATACAGTATTAGTTCCATGTTTTTTGGTAAACTCTACCTTAGCAGGCTTAGCACACTGGAAACAACTGAAATAAAGGGTAACTGAATGTAAAAAGTACAACAGTTGAAGCACGTTTTTTAAATACCAATACGGAACTAATCCCTCAACCACTCTTCTCATAATCATAACATCTTTTGTCATGGCTTTAATCATCCTACTGTACAAATTACATCCGCATCTGAAGGGATTTGAAGGCTCTGAAACTTTTTGAAGAGAGACGGAAAAACATTTTACATCACAGTTAGTCATAAGCTATACCCACACCTTCACTTTATAGTTTGCTGCATCAGAGAAGTCGCACGTGGAGATCTGGAGGTGTTGCGGTTTATTAAAAACAAAACAAATGAAATAAAAATAAGATGCTTGTTTGGAGGGAATAAGGAATTTTATGACACAAAATTTTTGAAATCGCATTGCAGTTCCTTGGTGTCACTTGGTGATCTGGATTCTTTTGTTTTCGATTGTTTAGAGCCAAGGGTAATCGCTCAAAAAATTCCTGTTGCTACGTCACCAGAGATGGAGTATTCAAAAACCCCGCTAAGAACATCGGGATTTTCACATTTTTATTAGAATTTTGAAAATCGGACGTTTGTGTCAGAACCAATGTTTGGTGAGATTTATCACACACTTTGCGGTGTAAATTTTAAAGGACTTTGCTAGGTTTAACTTTGTTGATCATATTTGTACTGTACATAAAAACTCTCAGAACATTAAACAAATCGTCAATAAGAGTTTGGGGCTTCTTTTTTGAACGAGTACTGTAAAATTGAAGGCTGATTTTAAAATCTGAAAATGTGGTTAATGTTTTAATAAAATTGAAATGCGCTAATTCAAGCACAATAATGTCGGGGTGACAGAAGTTTGATCGAGACGTATAAAAGTTTGTTTAGGTTATTAATTTTTATCGTACCAATTTCAAACTTCAAAAAGCCAAACAATTTATTGGAGATGGTCTGAGGGATGTAAAAGGTATATGAGGAAATCTGAAATTTTGGCGGTTTCCCTCTTGAGTCGTTTATAGACAGACAGACAGACAGACAGACAGACAGACAGACAGACAGAATCCATTAGAGAATAGGCTCCATTGAAAGAGAGACAAGTCTTTTTTTCTTTAGTTCCAAGAACTAATTCTAGGAAACACACCCTTTAGTAATTAAGTCACCTTCTATTGACACATATATCAATACGTTTACTAAAACGTACTATCAGTTTAACTGGTTTTATTTCTACAAATCAATTAAATTCGTGGATGTAATATTCGTTAAAAAAAATTGAAGTTATAGTATACTGAGGAGGGTCATAACAACTAAGTACTCGCAAATTAATCTAGTGTAGGCAAATAACGGATTGTAGTTGGCGCAACTTTTTCTTTTCTTTTCTTTTCAAAAATATTTTCTCTAAAATCAGGAAATAATCAAAGAATTATGGGGTGATGGCTCGGGTTAATTTTAATAATAAACACCCACAGTAAAATCTGGTGTTCATATTTGAGCAAAGTGTGTGTTGTTTTTAAAAACTTAAAAAATTCCTTCTTTAACGCGACTAGACAAAAAATGAACTTTGAATTGCTACTTTATTCTAAAAATTATCTAGTCAATCGACGCACCAACCAGAACGTACGTTACAGCGTAGGCGTCATCTTTAATCGAAGTATTCATGCGCTTTATTCCATGTTTACATTTAACGTCATACTTGAATACCATCGTAGTCTTGTTCATTATATGTACATAATTGTCTGTCAAAAAGCCTGTTTTGCTTAAACGGGCCGCAAAATGACTGAGAATTCAAAAGCATCAGCTTGCGTTTCCCTCGGGGCTAAAAATTAACAACAAAACCAAATTAATATACAAATATCCCAGTAAAATTTCAAAGAGCCTTATGGATCAAAAATATTCCAAGTTATGTTACTGTTACTCTAAGGCAAAACTCTATACCTAACTCAATCCCCTTCATTTTGAAGATTACTTATAATTCAGTTGAAAATATTCAGTCTGATGATCATGAATGAAACCAAACCAACCAAACTACATCATTTGTAGGATATAACTAAGCTTGTACCATTGCCCACGTCGATGTTAATATCACAAAAAATTGGAAACCTATGCCACCAATTTGCTGTGATAGCATCACGGGGATCACATCGTACATGCACTCATCTCCATAAAGATACATTCTAGTAAATTATTTTCTTACAAAGATTACATACTATTGAGATAAGATATGAAATACATATTGAACTTGTTCTGTTTTATTTTGAAAGCACTCTCCTTCTATCGTGGATTCACTGTTACCTTACCAGTGTACTCAATAAGTTAAAATAAAAATACAGAGCGAGCGACTATGTTCCACCATTTGACATCAGGTGAAGTATCATGACATGACGGCTTTAACTTCTTCTTATAGTTAATGCCATATAACTTCATGTGGTTACTGTTGGACAAAAGGATATGGGAAACTTAGTCCTTCTTTGAGCGCTTAACCTCCATGCACACCCTATCCCAACTCCACCAATGGGACTGTCACCATCAAGACATAAACTTTACGGAGAAGTTAAGATTTTATTTCACAAGGAAATATACTGCTACAATCCTGGAAAAAATGCATGGGACAGTGTCCCGCTCCCCCGTTCAATGTCGATATTCTTGAAATTTCGGATATATTTTGTAGAGGATAACATTGATTCGATGGGAGGGGATTTTGGAAGACCCGCGGATCTGTGAATGCGTGTAGCTACATTTGGGAAAAAGTGCCCCATCATTTTTGTCCAGGATTGTAAAATAAAAAATTGTGACCAGTGCTGGTCTTATTTTAATTGCTACAACCCAAATGATATATTTATAGGCCTAAAGAGTATGAAGCGTACATATCCCGTAGGATTTCTGGTCCTTGACCTGTATAGTACGGGTTAGGTATTACATGTGACCTGTACAGTCAGCAAGCAACACATAGGCGCATTTCCTTTCAGACTGTAAAACAGTTTTCCACGCGTTGTACGATTACTCACTTCTTAGCGCTATTTTAAAAAGAATGCAAGTAACTAGACCTAGACGACATAAATATTTTAAAGTGAAAGATTTTTGAGCTCAGATCTTATAAAAACCAGTGATATCTGTGTGCTGCCATGCTCAAGAACTCGCGATACCAAGGTCATAACCATGACGCCTTTCGACTGTTGCCAGTCCTACTTTGCCAATATTAAGAATCAGTTGAGAAAATCCACCTAAATATCTTGAAAAAATTTTCGTTAAATTTTATTTTGTTGCTTTTGAGAACTTAAAATTTTTCGATATTATATAAAGAAGTTCTTATCTAATTTGCTCTAATTTTTTTTTATTTTTTACGATCCATTTTAGACCGCGTGTTTGCTGCGATAAGCAGTGTTCGCCATAACGCTATCCGTACAATCCCCTACAAAAGTAAATGACACAAATGACCTTCCCCAATCCTCCTTTCGATGTTGGCTACAAATTTTCAACTATTAGCTAGGACACAACCTTGAAAGAGGGAAGGGGGTTTCAAGGGAAGTTTGAGAGTGTGAGTACATTTTGTTACCGTACCAATTTTGTTTCATTTGTTTTGTCGGGGATTGTAGCTCTAGTCCAGCTTAACTTCACAGTACAGTGAATAACTATGATCGTACACATAACGCATAGCCCAGATTAGCAGAACCTGTACATTCCACAAAGGCGTATGATGTATCTAATATTTTTAAATAAATGTACTCTACAACTGAAAAAACTTGACTGCCTAGTTTTAATTACGTCACGTTAACCGATGACCAGGGCAACTAATGCAGCTACAGTTCCCCATAACCCGAAGCTGCCATTTTCCTTGACGCTTGCGAGGATTCGGAATGGCAAAAGACTGTTTTCATTCCAACCTTTCTCCCCGGTGACTTTTGCTGTTATATGCTTAAAAAGTTTACTGATATATCAGTAGCGTTACAATTCTTGCGAAGGTCTTCGCCAGAGAGTCGAGGGGACTTTTAGAAAAAAGAAAAATGTATTGTATACCGTACGGTACTGCATTTGCGACAGGGCTACTATGATGTTACGTATACCTTGTAATTGTTGAACAATTGGAACCGTGTAGCAGTGTGGTGCGGCCTGAAAACAAACGGCCGAAAACGTCACACCAGACTCTGTTAAAATAACTCTTTTCATGTTATTCCCATGCTGTTCACATACTTTATCAACGATTAGCACACTTTCGAAACTTTAGGGGAATAGGAAATATATGAATCACGTCACGTTAGAGTTTCATGAGAAGGCCGAAGGTTTGGTTCAGTACCTACGCCAACCCCAGAGTAATGTCTGGTTAAGGGGCCTGTACAGTTCTATAATCAGATTATCCACATTCCACTCCACCATTTTTCCAAATTGTAGACATTATACACTTCTTAAATATAGGAAAATAATAAAATGATTTATATTTTTTCAAAAATAGGTTTATTAACTATTTCTAATGATATATATGCGGACTTAAAAATGCATTTATCGAACATGGTATATATGGTTAGTTGTGTATGGTTAGTTATAACGAGATGGTGATGATTACATATTTTGAAAAATAGGTTAAAAATATTCGCCTTAGAGAATATTCCATACCTGTTTGATAAAAAGTGCACTTTAGAAAGGTAGTCCGATGATAAGATAATATCCTGATACATTAATTTGGGATGACTGGAAATGAACTTCTAGGATAGTAATGTCCCACCTTCAAGGTTTTATTTGCTTTATTTATCCATGGTTTTTTAATGCAGTGTTCTATTCGACAGTTCATGTTGATGTCAATAATTAATGAAAGCTAAGCTAAGAGACAGAGCTAACTATGCATGACACACTCGCTTTTACAAACAATTCTATTTGACTAAGTAATGAGCTGATAAGGGGCAAACATTAACAAGACACTTATCTTACCCAACCCAAAAAATGACGGCTTTCTAGTAACAAAATCAAACAGGGTAATGAGCTGTAATGAACAGATGGGTTTCACGTGTTGGCAACCGTCTATACAGCAAACACCCATTCACATGTTCGGCATTTACGATTAATAGCACAATAAAAAGTAGGAAGATATTTCAGTCTTGGTATCATCCTTTGAGATATATACGGCAAATTTACTTATAATTAGTTTTTACTTTTTATATTTCAGCTTTTAGGTGAACAACTGCATGATGTTCAACCCCTGTACTGCATGGATAACATTAAACTGAAATATAGTGTGAACAGGAATGTTTATACGTCTACCTACGGGAAGAAATGCGTAAACATATTATTTTCAACGACGTATTTTCTATTGCTAGAGCGCAGTCGCTCACGCTTCAGAGGTTTAGACTCATTCCCGATTTCCTGGTCGAGTCTTAGCAAAGATGTGAAAGGGATTTTGCGTCCAAAAAGTATGCAGACTTTTATCCCTCAAAAATTCGAAACGGCATCTCTTGAGCAAAT
Source organism: Holothuria scabra (assembly GCA_037179385.1). Classification (NCBI taxonomy): domain Eukaryota; kingdom Metazoa; phylum Echinodermata; class Holothuroidea; order Aspidochirotida; family Holothuriidae; genus Holothuria; species Holothuria scabra. The sequence continues at coordinate 9,165,626 of CM074179.1, forward strand.
AGTATTCGGGAGATACTAATTTTGAAAGAAATTCCCGATTTCCTGATGAGATTAATTGCATGATGTGAAATTCGTGATGTCATCACGGCACATTAATTTTTCATTGCATCCAGTTTATTTACAATCTTGATGCCGTTGTAGCATTTATTTGGCATTGCATCCAATTTGGTAACAATCTTGATGTCATTGTAGCATAAACTTGGCATTGCATCCAGTTTATTGACAACCTTGATGGCGTTGTAGCATTAACTTGGCACTTCATCCGATTTATCCACAATCTTTATGCCGTTGTAGCGTTAATTCGGCACAGAATCCAATTTATTTACAATCTGAATGCCTTTGTTACATTAATTTTGCATTGTATCCAATTAGTTTACAATCTTGATTTGAATCTTAAAGCCGTTGTAGCATTAATTCGGAATGCACTTAATTTTTTTCTACAATCTTGATGCCGTTGTAGCATTTATTTGGCATTGCATCCAATTTATTTATAACCTTGATTTCAATCTTGATGCCGTTGGAGCATTCATGTAGCACTGCATCCAATTCGTTCACAATCTTGATGCAGTTGTAACATTAATTTTGCTTGCATCCAGTTTGTCTGCAATCTTGATGGCGTTGAAGCATTAATTTGGCATTGCATCCAATTTATTAACAATATTGCTACCGCTGTATCATTAATTTTGCATTGAATCCAATTAATTTAGAAATCTTGATTTCAATTTTGATGGCGTTGTAGCATTCATGTGGCATTGCATCCAATTTATTTACAATCTGGATTCCGTTGTAGCATTAACTTGGCATTGCATCCAGTTTATTGACAATATTGCTGCCGTTGTGACATAAATTTGGTATTGCATCCAATTTATTAACAATGTTGATGCCGTTGTAGCATTAACTTGGCACTTCATCCGATTTGTCCACAATCTTTATGCCGTTGTAGCATTAATTCGGCACAGAATCCAATTTATTTACAATTTTGATGCCATTGTTACATTTATTTTGCATTGTGTCCAATTAGTTTACAATCTTGATTTGAATCTTGAAGCCGTTGTAGCATTAATTCGGAATGCACTTAATTTTTTTACAATCTTGATGCCGTTGAAGGATTCATTTGGTATTGCAACCAACTTGTTAACAATCTTGATGCCGTTGTAGCATTCATGTAGCATTGCATCCAATTTATTTACAATCTGGATTCCGTTGTAGAATTAATTTGGCATTGCATCCAATTTGTTAACAATCTTGATGTCGTTGTAGCATTAACTTGGCATTGCACCCAGTTTATTGACAATCTTGCTGCCGTTGTGACATAAATTTGGCATTGCATCCAATTTATTAACAATGTTGATGCCGTTGTAGCATTAACTTGTCACCGCATCCAATTTATTGGCAATCTTGATGCCGTTGTAGCATTAACTTGGCACTTCATCCGATTTTTCCACAATCTTTATGCCGTTGTAGCATTAATTCGGCACAGTATCCAATTTATTTACAATTTTGATGCCATTGTTACATTAATTTTGCATTGTATCCAATTAGTTTCCAATCTTGATTTGAATCTTGAAGCCGTTGTAGCTTTTATTCGGAACGCATTTAATTTTTTCTACAATCTTGATGCCGTTGAAGCATTCATTTGGTACTGCAACCAACTTGTTAACAATCTTGTTGCCGTTGTAGCATTCATGTATTATTTTATCCAATTTATTTACAGTCTTGATGCAGTTGCAACATTAATTTTGCTTTGAACCCAATTTATTTTCAATCTTGATGCCGTTGTAGCATTTATTCGGCGGCATTATATCCAATTTATTAACAATATTGCTGGCGTTGTAATATTAATTTTGCATTGCATCCAATGAATATATAATCTCGATTTCAATCTTCATGCCAACGTATCATTTATTCGGCACTGCACTCAAATAATTTACAGTCTTGATGCCTTTGTAGCATTTTATTCGGCATTACATCCAATTTATTAACAATATTGCTGGCGTTGTAAAATTAATTTTGCATTGCATCTAGTTAATTAATAATCTTCATTTCAGTCTGGATGCCATTGTACCATTAATGTTCCATTGCATCCTATTTATTAACAATATTGCTGCCGTTGTAACATTAATTTTGCATTGCATCGGATTAACTTAAAATCTTGATTTCAACCTTGATGCCGTTGTAGAATTAATTCGTCATTGCAACCGATTTATTGACATTCTTGATGTCGATTTAGTCCAATATGGCATTTCATCCAATTCGTTTAAAATCTTGATGCAGTTTTAGCATGAATTTGGCATTGAATTCAATTTAGTGACAATCTTTATGCCGTTGTAGCATGAACTTGGCATTTCATCCGATTTATTGACAATTTTGATTCCGTTATAGCATTAATTGAGCATTAATCCAATTTATTTTAAATCTTGATGCCATTGTAGCATTTATTTGGCATTGCATCCAATTTATTTACAAACTTGATGTCGTTGGAGCATTAACATGGCATTGCATCCGATTTATTGACAATCTTGATGTCGTTGTAGCATTAACGTGGCATTTCTTCCGATTAATTGACAACCTTGATTCCGTTATAGCATTAATTAAGCACTACATCCAATTTATTTTGAATCTTGATGCCCTTGTAACATTAATTTTGAATTGTATCCAATTAATTCACAATCTTGATTTCAATCTTAATTCCGTTGTTACATTAATTCGGCATTGCATCCAATTTATTTTAATCTTAATGTCTTTGTAGCATTTATTTGGCATTGCATTCAATTTATTTACAATCTTGATTTCAATCTTAATTCCGTTGTAGCATTAATTCGGCATTGCATCCAATTTATTTCAATCTTGATGTCGTTGTAGCATTTATTTTGCATTGCATCCAATTTATTTACAATCTTGATTTCAATCTCAATTCCGTTGTAACATTGATTTGGAATTGCATCCAATTTTTTAATAATCTTGAAGCCGTTGTTGCATCTATTCGGCATCACGTCCAATTTATTTACAATTTTGCTGCCGTTGTAACATTAATTGGGCATTACATCCAAATAATTTACAATTTTGATTTCAATCTTCATGCCTTTGAAGCATTAATTTGGGATTGCATCCAAGTTGTTAAATCTTGATGCCGTTGTAGCATTAATGTTTCATTGCATCCAATTTATTTACAATCTTGATGCCGTTGTAGCATTTATGTGGAATTGAATCCGATTTATTTACAATCTTGATGCCGTTGTAGCATTAATTTGGCATCGCATCCATTTTATTCACAATCATGAGGCCGTTGTTAATAATTTTAAGGAACGGTTTTTCGCTTTGTTTCATTTCGATTATTTTCTGAATTTGAAATAGGTGTACATTCACTTATTTATATAAAATTACAGATAAATACAACGTATCTAACGGAAAAGTCGGAGCCAGATGAAACTTTTCACGCATATGGTCCAATCCAGATATTTTGTTTGAAAACAGTTTAGCAATAAATAATACAGCTACTTCCGTATATAAACAACGCTTCCATGAATCGTCAGCAATTTATGGCTTATGATGCAATAGAAGCAGATTTTGAAAGAGGTAACAAAAGCAGGTTTTTCGAATTACTTTCTGACTTTTTAAACAAGTTTATATTAGCGGAATTTCGTAATTTGGTATCAAGGGATTTCCAGAGGTCTACACTATGACTTCCCACTTGAGAGTGCCAAACATTTTTCGTGTGAAAGGTTGTATCAGGTTATCTGTCCCCCTTGTGGGAAGTTAATGATGAGTACCGTTTGGAAGGAAAGACGATTTCAAATCATGGAGGAGTTTGGAATTGTGGTGTAAAATGCATACGGTGTAGAGACATGCTAGATCTACAGGAAAAGACATTCAATCATTTTTACAGTATCAAATTCAAAGATAAACAGGAAGATACATAGTAAAGAACAAAAAGAAAGTCTGACACAATGTGCCCACCTCACATAATTTTCTGTGGCTTGGTTGTACATTGAAGATATTTTTAGCCAAAATAACCAATCTCTAAAATAAGATTTTCTAGATAATGAAAAGAGTATCGCAAAGTGGTCGGAGGAAATGTACTGCAGGAATATCTTTCTCTTTATTGTGAAACCTAAGTGTAAAGTCATCGGAATATTCAAAAATGGAAATCACTGCGAAGCCATTGTGCGTGATGTTAGGAATCAGCAATGGATAATCGAAAACAATCAAGCGTCTAACGACTGGGAAGTGACTGTGGTAGCCGTGAGATTTGTTTTACTTAATGAAATGAGTTTTTTTCTTAAGTGACAATAAAAACAGTACTTAAATTGTAAACGTGTATACCAAAATGACGTCCCTGTTCACGATTGAATTTTGTTTTTAAAGTCTGTTGTAGGTTGTAGGTGTAAAGGTTGTAGTCTAGACTCCCTACTCTTGAGTATATGTTATAGTTACAACTACGACTAGAGCCTGTTATAATTATGACTCATATCTTGTAATATTTTTTTTTTTGAGATCGGAGCATGGTTGTAATATGACTAATGCAATTTGTTTTCAAGACTCTGCCAAACAGCTTTCCAAACGATGCTAATGCTAAAATTGCTTGTGAAAATTCTCTCTTATAGGGAGTGATCTCTGGCAAGCAAATACAAGTATGGAAGTTCCAACATGTATAGTTAACGCTTATGGATGAGTTAATCTTCTAAAATAATGAAATAACTATACCTTTTGCCACATTTCATTACGACAAAACGAAATGCATTCTGTAAACAGGTAAAAGGACTTGGTGACATGGGAATGATATTTGATATTTGATAGATATTTGATGTTAAAAGTATTAAAAATCTAAGGCATGTATGAAAAAAGATCGAATCTCAGAGGGTAACTGACATTTCAAACGGTTGCTTAAATTGCTTCAATATGGTATGAAATAAGTAGGCTATAATTTACCTTTATGTTTTAGCCTCAAGAATATCTGAAGCGTTGTTATAAACTTGTTTTGTTTGAAACTATGTATACAATTCGCCAAACAAAAACTCTTGTTCGCTTTGCGCATAAAATGATTACACTCCTTACCAGGTTACGCACCAAAAGGGTGATACGCATTCGAAAGTGGGAACATTATTTCTGGCTCACTCTAACGATGTTCAAAGTATTTTTTTTATAGAGGTGCACATTATGCAATTCAAATCTTTCTACATTGTTATATCAGTTTTTGTTTTCTTTCTAACACAAAATTGCCTAAGGTTACATCTTTATTATACAGGGTTTTACAGCGAAAGTGATACGAGAGATGGATGTAAATTGGGAGCCTTCCCAAATAGCGCCACCATTTCCGTACAATATATAGACCTTGTCATGAAGAAGGTGAGTAACATACAAAACTTATTTAGACTCCCGATGTTTGAGTTAATAGGCCAATAGGGAATCATTTTGAGCAAATTAAGCCCCTAAATATTTATTGACTTAATAAACGAAACACATATCCGGTAATTTCCTACTGATTATTACTGTGTTTATGCCAAAAAAATGGCCACGCAAAATAAGCATACAATAGCGAAAAAATGTTTTGGCTGTTGGGCGTCGTCGTTATAGTTAACATAAGCTGCATGGGGAGTTAGTGCATATTTCCGAATGTTGCGCCAAATGACAGACAGAACCAAGGTCGCCGTCAATTTGCCACCCACTCAATCCTGGCAAATTTAACCCGCATTTCTTATTCAAATTTACAAAGAAACTCGAATGTGTTATAAAAGTGACAGCTTTATTAAAGACGGTTCAAGTTTAATTTCGGTTTCGGTGCGTTTAGTCGATCACGCCTACAAAATTGTGCGATAAATGACACGTTTGACCATGAAATTTGTTACTTAGGTATAGAGCTACAAAAAAAAAAAAAAAACGCGGTATGTGCCCTTTTGAAAGACAAAACTGAATGAAAGTCTACAGAAACTTGTTTCTGGGTTCAATACGTTCTGCCGTCAAACTTATTACAAGATGTATTAACCCGGGCCGCTACTAAGAAACCTTTAATCACATCCGACCTAAACATACAGTTGAAAAATAAATAAAATATTGAAAAAGTCCAGAGTCATTTATTTCGTTCAATGCATTTAACAATTATTCCAAATACGAACTAATTGTTATGATAATAATCACAGGGGTATATATATATATATATATATATATATATATATATATATATATATATATATATATATATATATATATATATATATTAGTAAGTAACAGCTTTTGTTTGTTTCAATTTTGCTACATTTGTTTTAACACAGGAGTGTCCGAAATATTCGTAATCATTTATTGGTTTTCTTACATATATATATATATATATATATAAATATATATATATAAATATATATATATATATATAAATATATATATATATATATTTATATATATATAAATATATATATATATATATATATATATATATATATTACATACCATAATGTCTAAATCGTTACTTTCTCCTTTTTATACTACACATACAAGTATAACCAAATATCTACAAATTCGGCCGAAGCTGCATGCAAAGCAATACTAGGGTGTAAAATAAAACAATGTTAAACTCAAAATAGAAAAACCTTAAAGAAGGCTCATCCCCACAAAGATACACATAAGAAGGGCTAGAAATCCAAAATTTATAAAATTTAGCAGGGGTAAAACGTTTTTGTTTGCTCTAGTACTTTGTTTAACGTTTTCAATAATTAGAAATTTCATTTTGCTCCTAGAGTGCACACGGATTGAAAGACATGAATACTGTCATTTAGTATGGTGCACTCTCCATGACCTTTACCAGACGTCATCTTGTTGTTTACGAGCAACGCTCCCTTCCCTTTGTTCTAGATTCCCAGGGCCCTTCCTGTTTCCCGTCACGTGTTACCAGTGGACGTGACATATTACATTACCGTAGCTCCACGAGCACGCTGTAACCCATATTTTCGAGGTGTGGCCAATTTCCCCCTTTGCAGCCTCCTTATTGGTCATTTATATCATAATAATTATTTATAAGGGTGCGTCATAACTTTTGACCAATCACGGGGACTGCATGTGTTCAGAGCTCGCACGATTCACAAGACCGAGCCTGCGAGCTGGACACTCGTGCCGTAGACGCAGAGGGATACACATAATAGGAATCGTATTAGGCTGGCAGAATAATTATAAATTAATTCAACTTAATCATCTTTTGTGGAAATAAAATCATCAAATAAATATTTTAAAATCAACTGAACTCTCGTATCCTTTTTCGGCTTGGAACTCGATCCCGTACCACGCAATACACAACATGGTGGAGGAGCGGACTCGCCGACAACTTACCTAACATGGCGAAGGAGCGGGCCTTCAATATTAGGCCCCTTATCTAATTAAGGAGCTCCTGACTTTCCCACCGATTGAGGAGCGGACATTTCCACCTATTTTGTAGAATTCCAGACGAGACGTCCCCCTGTTCATCTCTGTTTTTACACTATTCGAATATCCCTTCCGCTGGACAGCAGTGCTACAATTCTCCTGTATGTTTGTGGATCACTCCAGGCTTAATGCAGTTTCCCTGGATTGGAGTCTGACCATCCTTTGGACAGGTGCTGTTTTCGATCTTGGCGATATCGTCATCCAGGATTCCTTGTAGCCCGTTTTCACACTCGGATAGCCCTAGCCTAGTTGGTTTCTGTAGCCATTGCATTTTTTTTTTGGAAACTCACGTTAGCCCACACAACCTGATGCAGTTATCGATCAGTAGTCTTCGGTAGACAGACAGGTTTACTTTTGAAAGCGACAACGCCTACTTCAGCTCACGGCCAAAGACGGACGCCACCCAGAGGATTGTTATTGTTTATAATTAACAGGTGAGTGCGAGACAACCCCATCCCCCTCCCCCACCAAAGTGTGTTTAATTCTATCTGCACGGCATAGGCTAGGCTAGGCCTCGATCACTTAGTAACATGTCCGTATTTCAAATTTCATGTTGTCATGTGTGATTCCCTAATACTATGTGTGCATTTTTGTATGATTTTATCGAAGTCTGCATTTTATGCCATTGTTGATACATGAGCTTTACCGTTGGGCCTAACTAAGGCTTGTCTACTCAGTCATTATTGTTTTAATAGCCATGCATAGATTGACAGTTGGGACCTAACCGCTGGTATTTATTTAGAATACCTGTTGTCATGGCGAATCTGCGTAGTACAGACTTCCTCCCAAGCCGTTTTGAGGGCGATAAAATTAATGCAGATTTTGGCAAGAGCACATTTTCTAGCCTTTTCTGATTATCTAGAGGCACACAATTTGCATAATCCTGCCGATAACGCTCAATTTCAGACCGTACTTTCGCTTTTCAAACGTACTCTTCAAGGTACTGCACGTATTTGGATCGAGGGCAAGGTTTTTCCAGATCTTCCAAATTTAAGAGCTTCTTTTCTTGCCCGATTTAGTGAATCTTCCTCACATCATGCCTTAAGCAGACAATTTTCAGAACTCAAATATATTGAGGGCAATACTGCCGAACAATTTTTAGCCTCAATAAGAAAATTAGCTTTACTTCTGGGCTATACTGAACTTCAGGTGCGTGATAAATTTTTAGCCGCTCTTCCTAGCGATTGCCAATCTGCCGTGTTAATGTCGACAGACCAAAATGCAGACATAAACGCACTTGTGCAAAAAGCTCAGATCTATTTAGATTTGAAGAAGTCCTCTTCTTCTAGCCCCGCTTCTTCTACTAAAGTGGCTAGTACTCATGACACGGCCTTGTCTACCAGTCCGGGAGATTCTCCGTTATCGGAGAACTTCACTTTCTCCAAAACTGGAGAATTTCTATGCAAAGTGTTGTATAAATATTTAGAGCCTTATTCTCGTAACAGCCGTTGCTTCTCAGACAAACACATATGATGCATCCTGTAACAGTATACCACTAACGAAGCGAACGCACACTGTGATGTTTCGTAGGACCGTTTTTATACAGTAAGGTGTGAAAAGATAACTAGAACGGGCAACAAGAACTCATCCTCAGTGATTCATTCTTATTGTTGTAAGTTTATCTCGTGTTTCATTCAAATGCCTCACAGCTGCAGTTTAGAGTAACGTGAACTGGGAACAGTAGTCTGAACTTTTTAGTGTGTAGGGTTAGAACTGTTTTCAACGTGCCATATTCTAGGGTTGAATTCCTTACACCTAAAATTATTCATGAAGACTGAGGAAATTAGCAGTACTCAAACTGAAAGTTTAAAGCATATGGAAACTCTTTTTCAAGTTCGTTCGGGTTATGAAGGAACGCGTTCTCTTTGTGCGGACACCAATTAACGATCATACAATAACGACATGTGCAACGGCAGCGACGACTGTACTGCGTCTGTTAATAAGGGTCATCGGAAAGTGTCATTACTTTAATCGGTATTTTCTCAAAATTGGCACGGTGGACTTCCATTTAGTGCACGGAAAAGTTGTAGATAACAATTTCAGCGACACGAATATCCAGGTTTTGACCTTTCCTAGGCAGGTACTAATTTTCCAGAATGGTTTCAAAGATCGAACCTTATGTTTTTTATTGTGTAAGTAGTGCAGCATTGTGGGTAAATTTCAAAATGGCGCTAAAATATTCTCCGAAAACGGAGAATTTTAAGTTCTCCGTTTTCGGAGAATCTCCCGGACTGTCTACACAGACGGACAATGTGTTGACTAATGCAAGCATTGCAGAATTGTGTAACAAAATAGATGGTCTGCTAAATAATCGCTCTCGTACTTCCGATAGGCAGGCAAATAATCAATCCCTTCGTCAGCGTTACAATTCTAGAGATAGCAGAAGACAGGGTCATCCTCGTACGCCACAACCACGGGCGCATTTTCACCAAAGTAGGCCTAGACTTGGATTTCAGGGGCTGTGTTTCTATTGTAATGTCCCAGGTCACAAGGCCGCAAATTGTTTCCTGCGTCAGGAACATTTAAGGGCGCAGTACGGCCCTCATTTTCACTCTTATCAGCCTACTGACAGGCACTTGACCAATCCAGTTCCGTCTGCACCCAATACCCAAAATTTTCAATAGGGGATGTCGGTGAGTGTACTCCTCACAGCATTCCGAAAAAGAGGACGTGCAAAATTTCAATGCAACTAATATTAGTAACACCGCTTCATACCTAGGGAATGAGCCCGAAGCAACTATTCAATTAGATCGCAAAAAATTTTGTAAAGGCACAATTAACAGACGGAAAGAATATTTTATTGTTGTTTGATTCTGGTGCCACAAGGTCTATTTTATCTGCCTCTACTGTTAAGAATTCACGTTACTTATCGTCTTTCAAGCCATGTTAAATTAAGTCATTGTCTTTTCGCTTGGGAAGTGGTCAATTTTTGGTTGCTCATGAGACTTTGACATTCGTTGTAAATATTCAGGGTCATAGCATTCAGTTAAATGCTTTCATCACTGATAACCTCACAGGTATAGACCTAATTTTAGGAACAGATACCTTAAAACAACTCAATGGAGTTCTACATTTTTCAAACAATTCCTTTAAGATTAAGCCAGGTGTGCAACGTTTTCGTCCTACGAGTAAAGTTGTTATTTACCCAGGTCAGTGTAAATATATTAATTTGCAAAGTCGTGTGCCATCTTGCTTATGTAACACTGACGTAGTTCTTTAGCCTGCTGCATTTATTGCACAGATGTGCCCTACTTCAATGATGGTAAAACTGCATAAAGGTAGAGCTAGATTCATGTTGAGAAATAACGGTACACGCCCATTTGTTGTGTCACCTAGGCAAACTGTAGCTTCTTTTGACTTGTCTGATATTGTGTCAGTAACTCATGAACTTCATGAGGATTGTTATCGTAAATGGTTAGAAGAACGGCAGTTCTTTAGGCAGTCTTTAGATCATGTTAATGCTACAACAATTTTCAGGTGATAATTCCAGTGAATATTCGCAACGTGACCATATACGGCGTTATAACTTGCAACGTTACCCACATTTGAGTTCAAATGATCCCTTAGCTTCACTGACAGAGTCTGAAATCATTAGGCAACAGGTCTCTTTACAGGAGAGTGTTTTAGATCCAATTGAACGGGACGAATTTTACCAAATGTTGGATAAAAATAAGGAAGTCTTCTCTTTATATGGTGAACTCTCCAGTTGCCCGAACTTTGAGGCAGATATAACGTTAACCAATAACGACCATTTTTTCATCAGGTCATATAAATTATCTCCTGATGATAAACTTATTGTCTCAAGAGAACTAGATAAATTGGTAGATCTTGGAATCTTGGCAGTTGGGAACCAGTCTTATACGTCTCCAGTTTTCTTAATTCCAAAAAGGGCACCAATGACAAAACATGTGGTAACTGACTTCCGTTTTTTGAATACCAGGATTCAGAGAATTAACCACCCCTTCCCACTCTTGGACGAGACGTTACGCACAATTGGTAACTCTGATGCCACAATTTTGAGTTTTTTAGATTTGAAATCTGCCTTCTTCTGTATTCCTTTGAGCAAAAATGTTCAGAAGTACACAGGCATTGCATCATATAGTGGAGGCCGACATTATTTCTATAAGCGTCTGCCACAGGGACTGAATCTTAGTCCGAGTATCTTTAGCGCTAAGATGACTGAAGTACTTTTACAGGTACCAAATTCCGATCAGTTTTGTATTTCTATGCATGACGACATTATTGTTTACAGCAAAGACAAGTCGTCTCATTCCAAACACTTGTTAGCAATTTTTAAAGCTTTGATAGCTAATGGTTTGAAGATTTCACCACGCAAGTGCAGTTTATTTCGTTCATCCGTTACCTATATGGGACATATCATAACTGTTCATGATGATAGAAAGGCTACAATTCAGCCACTAACTAATAGATGTAATGCTATTCGCAACATGCCAGTCCCACACAATGCAAAGGCAGCACGCAGATTTGTAGGTGCAGTAAACTATGTATCAAGCTTTTTTCCTCGATTACAGGAACATTTAAGACCTATTCACAAATTAAGTAGGCAGAACCGTCACTTTCAGTGGACAGAGGAACATCAGAAAGCATTTGACACAATTCGTAATTTAATGTGTAATCCACCAGTTCTTCATATGCCTAAGAGAGAAGGTCGTTTAACTCGTTATAGTGACACCTCAAGGATTGCCACTGGTTCGTACCTAACTCAGACTGTTGATGGGAAAGAATATCTTTTAGGTTACTACTCTAAGGTTTTACCAGAAGCTTGTACTCGATATAGTGTAACAGAGTTAGAATTATTTGGTTTGCTCATTAACATTAATGGGTTTGTTCACCTTCTCAAAAATGTCGAATTTGACGCATATGTGGATCATGCTGCACTTGTTGAAATTCTCACATCAAAACGTGAGCCCCCCTACCTCACGACTCAGAAATTTGTTGTTTAAGTTGTCACAATTTTCATTGAAGGTTGGCTATAAGAATGGTTCTGAACTTGCTTTAGCAGATTACCTCTCTAGAGCGCCTCAGAATGGCGACTCTGAAATCGATAGGATACTTCCTCTTGCATTTTCTGCAATCACAGAATTCTTGGAAAATGATCACGCTCTTCCAGTTTTGACTAGAGCTAGAGCTAAAGCTTTAGGTGTTCGGGTACCAGATTTGTACCCTGGGAGGAAAACTTCTCCACCCCCTGCAGCCACGAGTGGGAATGTGCATACTCCTGCACAGAGCAGTGATACGTCACAGCAGCAAAACACTCCAACCCCACCGCCCCCACCTGCTTTTCGTGGTAATTCAGCCCCCCAACAGGTGACCCCCCTCTCTGTGCAGCAACCGCTTCTCCCAGCGGCGCCTCTCTTACATCATCATCCTATACCTGTACCATCACATGGTCCAAAGGTCAGCACACCAAAGGCCCAGCCAGAGCCACATCTGGTATATTTGCCACAAGAACGCCACAGGGCACCCCCTACTGACTTGCTTTCGCCGAGTAAACCCCTCCTTGCCGATGTGAAGAATTTTCGGACTTCACACATTCCGCATCAAAGAGATATACAACGTGTCATGCACAAAATTCAAAGTAAAATCATTCGAAATTACTATTTACCATTTGATGCAAAGCAATTGCAAATGCAACAGGCAACGTGTCCCTTCTTTAAGCCAATCTACGATTATTTGGCGTATGATATTTTGCCACAAGATGTTAAGTCTGCTCGTACTATTCGTACCCGAGCTGAACAATATATTATGTGTGATGGTCTTTTGTTTAGGTTGACTTTGCATGCTAAGCACAAGTCTAGAGTGGTACTGCAGTTAGCTATTCCTGACACAATGATAGAAAAAATTCTTTCAAAAAATCATGATGATCTTCTCAGTTGTCATCAAGGTGTTATGAGAACGTATCTCACCATAAGACAACACTTCTTCATGAGAAACATGTTTCCAGTTGTCAGCAATTATGTTAAAGCTTGCCTTAAATGTCAACAATTTAAACCTAAGCAGGATAAAATCAGACAATTTCATGCAAGAGTACCAGATTCATATTGTCCTTTTGTTAAGATTAGTTTGGATTTCAAAACCATGCCTACATCCAATGCAGGGTATAAACATTTAATGGTTGCATGTGACGAAATTACCAGATTTGTTATTTGTGTTCCTTTAAAAACACTTGATGCTCCAACCATTTGTGAGGCGATCTTACAAAAAATTGTTACTCTTTTGGTCCTCCTTCTACGCTTATAACAGATGCGGCCAGGTCTCTCACTGGGAAATTAGTGGAATTATTGTGTTCTGCACTAAATATAGACAGAAAAGTCATCAGTGTCTGTAATCATGTTAGCCTCCAAGTTGAAAGGCATATACAGACACTTTCCAATTTTTTAAAGGTCAACCTTAACCAATTTGGCACTGATTGGGTGCGATATATTCCTACTACGACCTATGCGTACAACGCATGTTCCTCCCCCCACTTGGGTGACCACAGCCCTTTTGAGTTAGTCTATGGTCGCAAACCACGTGATCTCACTAATTTGACCTTTAACCCCATGGAAGGTCTTTCTCACTCGTACAGCGAGTATGTTGATCTTTTGAAGAAAAGGTTTGATCAATTGTCGCAAACGATGCTAACACTTCAAAAGCATAATCAGGATAAGCAAAATTCTAAGATCACGAATAAGCTTGAAAAGAGCCCCATCTATTCAGTGGGGCAGCTCGTCTACTTGTACAAGCCAACGAGCTCGTCACTTCATGCCAATTCTCGTAAGATTGTTGCAGAATGGGTTGGACCGCTTGTCATACATGAAATTCTTGATCGTACTCACTACCTTCTGCAGACCTTACAAGGTGATGTCTTGCAAGACGTATTTAACTTTAACAGGCTCAAACCATGTTTTGTACGAGCATCAAATCACAGTAAACCCATTACAAGTGTTGACTAACTTAAAGCAGCATGCAATGAAAATGTGCATATGAGTGTAAATGACGATTCTCATCATATTCGATTCCAAGATGAAACAGGCAATTTTGCCTTCCGTCACAAGCAAAGATATTTTTGCCATTTATCATGCACATCCCATTGATGTCTCCCTGTGCCTGCGCCACGTTAAGCCCAATCATAATTTAGCTGCTATAGTGCCTTTAAATGACCACCAAATAAAGTTACAATTTCGACGTCTTGCACATGCTCCCTATAGCACGATGGAAGTTTGCCGTGCACGTTTTCATGGAGGAAATGTACAAATTTTGCTGAGTATGCGATATATGGGAACACTCCCTGGTGCTCAGCCCTATAAATTTTGGTGGAATGCTCATCAATATGCGGACACCACTGACATTTTAGATCATTTATTAGATGCACGTGTCCCAATCACAGGTGGTCCTCATAAGTTTGTTCAGCGATTGTTTCAGTAACAGGAAGGCATCAATGCGACATTTACTTTTCCACGTATGTTTTGCTTATCATACAATCTTCCTTGCATATTGTATTTATCATAATTTCGTGGTCCTTTTGCCCTGTTGTATACATCTCTGAAATGCATTGATAAACTAGAAGAAACGTTATGCACTTTATGAAAGTTTATTGCATCTTGTGGTGATAATTTCACTATACTTTGAAATGTGAGCAAATATTCACTGTCAATCAAATATGTAAGACAGGAGTGGTATGTCATTGTGGATTCGTCAGAGCGTTTACCCAATTTACTAGAATCTACCTGGAACATTAGCAACACTGGTCTTCACACAGAAAATGCTTATCACAAATGAACTTTTGTTGAACCTGACGGTGTTTCCCTGCTTGCTCACAGTCGTAACGAGTTGTATTACCTTAATCTATCAGTTTGAGTTTAGTTACACATCTTTTTCAACAAAAGAATGTTTTCACATTTTAATGTTGTTTGTAACTCCTAAGCTTAACATTTTAATAACTTAAACGTTTCCTTGCAGTCAGATGTACAATGTTTCAAGTTATTGCGTAGGTAGAATTTTCTGGTTTGCGCCTCACCAGATGTTATAATTCTGAGTACACCTACATTATCTTGTTTCAGTTGGCACTGCTCAATCTAATCTCTTCTTAAGCGTAGTGAAGTAGCCCTACGTCTACTTTCGGAAGTTTACTTATGTTATTCTCTGCTCATGATTTTATTTTAAAGTCGTCATGAGATCTATTCCCTTGACATTTGATCTTCCTCGTGTAAATACGTTGTTCACTTTAAAGAAAATATTTAATTCCAATGTATGATTACGCCGTGCTCATTTAAATTTCATTCTGAGTTTGGGACCCACCTCCCTTCCTTTGTCTCGCACTTTACCTATCTCTCTCATCATTTTGTCTTTAATGTTTAATCTACTTGACAAAGAATGCATATTTTGTAATATCCTCAGGTCGTATTCAACATTGTAATTCTAAGAGTAAAATTTTTTCACTGCGTTTCAAAATTTTAAAAAGACAAAAGGGGATGTCATGTAGTATGGTGCACTCTCCATGACCTTTACCAGACGCCATCTTGTTGTTTACGAGCAACGCTCCCTTCCCTTTGTTCTAGATTCCCAGGGCCCTTCCTGTTTCCCGTCACGTGTTACCAGTGGAAGTGACATATCACATTACCGTAGCTCCACGTGCACGCTGTAACCCATATTTTCGAGGTGTGGCCAATTTCCCCCTTTGCAGCCCTTCTTATTGGTCATTTATATCATAATAATTATTTATAAGGGTGCATCATAACTTTTGACCAATCACGGGGACTGCATGTGTTCAGAGCTCGCACGATTCACAAGACCGAGCCTGCGAGCTGGACACTCGTGCCGTAGACGCAGAGGGATACACATAATAGGAATCGTATTAGGCTGGCAGAATAATTATAAATTAATTCAACTTAATCATCTTTTGTGGAAATAAAATCATCAAATAAATATTTTAAAATCAACTGAACTCTCGTATCCTTTTTCGGCCTGGAACTCGATCCCGTACCACGCAATACCCAACAATACATCTACATTTCCATGTTATGAATTTGGGATTACACAAAAAATACCAAAGTCTATTAAATACTGTTTGTGAAAGTTTAATCTGTGGGAAGCCTACAAGAAAAAAGGGTAACCTTGAGACGGAAGTTATCATTAACAAATTCAAATTCATTTATTTATTAAGCGTTAAATCTGTAAAAACATGCATTCTAAAACCCTGAACAAAGTAACAGACACAATTAAAAACTAAAAAAGTAACTAAAATAGTGAAACCCCTAAAATGCAGAAAATTTCAGTAAAGAAAACAAGTAAAATAAAATATGTAAATGTAAAACAATAAGGAGCAATTGCTTAAAAATTTAGTAAAAAGATGAGTCCTCAGATTTTGTTTAAAAACAGCCAGACTGTGCTGAGAACGAAGCTGCAGTGGGAGTTGATTCCAAAGCCGAGGAGCATAAGGGAAGGCACGACCACCAGAGGTTGAACATCTTAAACAAGGGGTGAATAATTTGAAATCGTCTCGGAATCTTAGGTTATAACGAACATTGGTCGGCACTTCTATTATTTCTTCTAGATACTTAAGGGCCATTTTATTCAGAATTTAAAAACAATAAGTAATACTTTTAAATGAATGCGGAGGTTCACCGGTAACCAATGTAACTGGCGAAGGGGTGGAGTAATGTGATTGAATTTCTTAAGACATAAAACAATTCTAGCAGCTGAGTTCTGAACAAGTTGTAGTTTCTTAATTAAATAGGAGGGGGAACCATACAAAAGACTATTACAATAATCAATATGACTGGTAATAAAAGCATGGACGAGAGAACATGCGGCATCATGAGTAAGATATTTACGAATGCGAGCAATATTGTGCAGGTGAAAGTGAGCAGTTCTGCAAACCTTAATGACAGGATGGTCCATAAAAAGATGCTGATCAAAAATAAAACCTTAATTACGTACATTCGAACTGGGAGAAATAAGTGCATCACTAACCGTTAACACCTGCATTGTTACTTTCTGCAATTGCCGCTTTCCACCTAAAATAATAAATTCAGTTTTACTATCATTAATTTTCAACTTATTAGATAACATCCACAATCTTATTTCAGAAATGCAATCTTGCAAAGAGGGTAATACAAATTCCTCCCCGGGATCCGCATCAGTCTTGAAATTTATGTAGGTCTGATGATCGTCTGCATAACCCTGAGCGTTGGGTAAATGACGCTCAATGGTCTTAAGCACAGGTGCAGCATAGATGGTAAAGAGGACAGGTCCTAGACACGAATCTTGGGGAACACCAAATTTAAGATGAAATAAATTGGATAGCTCATGGAAAACCCTTACTTGTTGTGTACGACTCCCCAAGTATGATGCAAACCATCTAAGAGCAGTTGATGATACCGCAGCCTGTAATTCAAGGGCTTTTAGTACAATACCATGGTCTATTGTATCAAAGGCAGAACTGAGATCTTACAGTACAAGGAGTGTAACATTCTGCTTATCAAGGCTTAGAAGAACATCAGACTGGACCTTAAGTAAAGTGGTTTCTGTACTATGAAACTGTCTGTAAGCACGTTGTTTATCGCCATATGGGCAGACAGCTGCTTTACGACATCTCTTAACCAGACTCTTGCAAACCGACTCGATCCAAAGGATAATCGCACATACCTTTGGACAATCCCAAAATATATGTTCTATAGATTCTACACAATGACGGAGGCATTGGGCAACTACCATCGTCTATACCACACTCAACACTTCTACTACCAGTAAACAAAATTCTATGTGATAAACGCCACTTAAAATCTTTCAGTTTGTTTCCTTAGCTAGAGTTGAAGACTAAAGGTCAAATTTGGTCCCAATGAAAGGTTGGGATGTATTTAATGTCTGATAACGGATATGGAAACATCGGTTTCACGTAAACTGTTAACTACATACTTTGAGGGAGCAAGGCGATTAAAAGTAAAAGTTCACATCAACTAAATCTTTGATTATATGACAAGCAACCAGCAAGGGTTTAGGACAAACATCAGAATTCGGTTTTGTATGAGACCAAACATGAGGGAGAAACCGCCGCAAATGTTTGGTCAGGTCGTAGCTAGCAAGGGTGAGACACAAAGGGATATCATTATCAGTCTGCAACAAAGAGAAAAAGGTTTTCAATTGACAACCAAAGCATTCATTTTAGTTTTAAAATCGTCTAAACCTAAACCGCCCATTGTTTTATCTGAAACCACAACTTTCCCAGCAACGAGGTCAGGCTTGTTTTTACCCCAGATGAAAGAAAATACAGCCTTGTGAGTCTCCTTGATTACCAGATCCAAAAGTGGGTACACTGGTGCCACGTAATAAAACTTAGGAAAAACAATAGTGTTAACTATCAAAACTTTACCAATGAGGGACAAATATCTCCCTTTCCATAAATCTAATACTTCAGTTGCAGATCCAATAATGCCATCCCAAGTGGATTTTATAGCACTACCTGACCTAAGGACACGCCAGTGATTTTAATTGACATAGTGCTCCACGAAATATTAAGGGCTGCGTTTAGGATGTCATTGCACCAAGCTTTGACCCACACGACTTTTACATGTTGACGGACTCTCCAGTTGCTTTATGAAACAAATTAAAGATTAACATTGAAGATATTTAAAGCATCGGTTACACTGGTGGCAATGCAGGTAGCATCATCGGCATATTGAATACATGTAACACGTCTACCATTACTTCTAGGAATCATAAAGCCACTGATGTTGTCAGTAAAGTTGATATAGTGAACAATAGGCTCAATGAAAAGAACATAAAGTAGGGGGGCAGCGGGCGTCCTTGTCTCACCCCAAGTGCAATTCCCTTCATGCCCTTACAAAAAATGTGAGTCAACATGTGTCTGCATCATGTGTGATCACGTGTGGAAAAACAAAGGAAATCATGCTTTTTCTTCGGTGGCAAACCTGCGTTTTTGGAACCTCCTACTCACAGGTTTGACGCAGGTTTTGCACACCTTTCCTTGCTGTAATATCAAGCCACAGGTTTTGTTGAAGACTTCTTCGTTAACCATAGTTTTTATCACCACACGTTTTGCACATAAGACCTGTGTCAAATCCGTGGCAAACCTGTGTCGAACCTG
Organism: Holothuria scabra; assembly: GCA_037179385.1. Lineage (NCBI taxonomy): Eukaryota > Metazoa > Echinodermata > Holothuroidea > Aspidochirotida > Holothuriidae > Holothuria > Holothuria scabra. The sequence continues at coordinate 9,185,142 of CM074179.1, forward strand.
TGCCAAATAATCAACCTGCGTCAATGACATGCAAAAACCTGTGATTGTGAAAACCTGCGAATTTGGAATCAATTGCCTCACCTTTTTTGTAAGGGTTCGAACAGGTTCTGAAAGCTTTCCGTTTATCAACAAGCGACTTGTAATATTTAGATACAAACTACAAATCCACTTCTTAAAATTATCATCAAACTTTAACCTGTTAAGAACTTTCATTAAGAATCCCGAGTCTACTTTACCGATTTTTTTTTTTGATCGATTGAAAGCAGGGTGACGGAACTTTTGTGTAAATGATCATATTCAATGATGTCTCTTACTAGGAACAAGTTGTTGTGAATTTATACCTGGAATGGCACACGTCTGGAATTCATTTACAAGCAATGGCATTTTTTCTGAAAGTCTTCTCTGAAGCACTTTAGCAAGAAGTTTGTAATCAGTACTTAACACGCTTATCGGACGCCAATTGTTTGGGTTCAAAAGGTCACTTTTGGGGATCAAAGATATTGCAGCAGTGCGTTGAGACTCAGAAAGAGTCTCCTTAGAAAAAATACCGTTATAGACATCGGTCAAATCGTTACCCATTACATCAAAAAAAGTTTTGGTAGAACTCGTACGGAATGCCATCTATCCCCGGGACTTGTTTTTAGACATACTAATGAGGGCAGTCTTTACCTCCTCCAAAGAAATGGGACGATCGAGATTTTTCATCTTAGTTGGATCCACTGTAACACTTGATAAGTTCGTATTGCACAGTGTGATCAATATCATTTTCTAGAGAGTAAAGGCTGGTATAAAATTGGTGAAAATACCGGCAATATGACTGTCGTCGGTAACTGTATCGCCGAGATCATCTCGCACAGAATGAATAAGTTTCCGACAAGCACTGCGGCTTTCCTGCTTAAACTGTTAAAGAAAAAGGAAGACGGCTTTTCGCCGTCCTCTATATATTTAACCCTAGATCTTATAAAGGTACCTTCAACTTCAGCTTGTAACAAACTGTCCGTATCATCAGGGCTTGATTTCGTAGAAAATGGCTGTCGTTCAAGTGACATTTTACTTTTTTGCGTGCCATGCGAGTAACATGTTTGATAGCCAGCTCTTTAATTCTGAATTTTATGTTGTCCCCCCAATCGACAATAGTGATAAAGGCGGGCTTAAGAGACGACAATTTATCATAGCGAAACAGAAAACCCCTGCAAAACCTCTCGTCTGAATTTAAGGAAACATTATACCTCCAAAAACTCCTTTTTCTTACAACATTACAGGAAGGTTTTATGTTGACGTAAACCGAAACGTGGTCAGAAAGCCGGATATCAGCAGTGTGGGCCTTGATAGCAATAAAGACAGTCGCTATATAAATTCTATCAGTTATGGAACCAATTATAGACCAGAGTTACGACGAAACAAAGTATGACCAGGGAGAGCATTCAAAACACTACCAGCATCATTTAAGTTGAATGTCGAGATAAGCTCCCTACTTCCACCCCTTCCGACAAAAGAGGAAGCGTTGCTAGAAAAGGGAACACGGTCAGACGCGTTTAAGATACAATTTAAATCCCATCCATTTATGAAAGGATTGTTCCCTCACACACAAGTATAAATCATTAAGGAAAATCTTCCTCCCATTGGGAATATTGGGGGCGTGGACTTTACAAATTCTAAAAGAAAAATGATAAACACTACAGAGTACTGAGACACAACGACCGTTTGCATTACGCTTTACATTGGGAACACCAAAGGGAATTCTATTAAAAAACAATGCAAACTCCCACAGAAAGATTACTTACTATAGGTGACAAAAGGACATGTCCACCCCAGTTATACTTGAAGTGTTTGTAGTCACTATGAGAAGACAGGAAAGTTTTCTGCAGGAAAAGGATGTCAATATCGAAGAGCTTACCCCATTGCATTATTTTCGAACACTTCATATTGTCTCCTAAACTATTAACGTTATTCGATGCCACATTTATGTTAAGGTGTGTGCAATTAAACATAAGTAAAAAGGGAGTACACAGATCCATAAGGACTAACGTTTAAAAAAGTAACTGTCAAAAAACTCCACTTCGTGTTTCCTTTCAAATTCTGGATGTTCAGTTGCAATGTGGTAGATCCAGTCACGGTGTGAGGCTAGAGTGCTAACACAGGACCTTTTAACACAGGAATAAAGGTTTTCCTTCAAGGAAAAATTACAAAGATTTCCCTAACATATTCCCCTAAATTATTCAACCGTAAATACTTGTATATGTAATTATTTTAACTCTCCAATTTGCTGTTTTGTATGTATATATGTTGAGAATGAAAATAAAGTTCTTCCTACACAAAAAAGATTCCCCTAACAAAACAGACGGAAAAGGATATGCACTACAACAAGTATTTTAAGAAGAGGTTTCACCAGCAAAGCATCTACCTTTAGTCTAAGGTTATCCAAACCTAGACCCCATCCCTTGTTGCTAATGTAATGCACATCCTAGATACGAGATCAGGCTTTCCCCCCCCCCCCCACACGAAAGCAAAAAAAATCTTTTTTTTTTTCCTTGAAGGAAATACTTTATTAAAACTCAAAGCAGAATATATACAAGGTGAAAAGATATTTACAAGATATTTACATATTGGATCAACTAATTACAACACTGTTACAGTTTACATAATTTTATACATAATGACAATAACACAGATTTGCAAAAACAATCTTGTTTACGGCCTTTACGACACTTTCGGGGACATGAAAAACGGGAGCAACGATGTAGATGCACTCACCACAACAAGTTCGCGAACATAACGTCGGCAAAAAATGGTCAAAAAACACCGGAGCCTGCCCCGTGTGAGGCTCGAACTCACGACCTTCAGATTATGAGACTGACGCGCTGCCGACTGCGCCAACGAGGCTTCGATGTCACACATCAGAAGGAGTTTAAATTTGTTATAGGTACATTTTTACCGGTAATCTACCGTGGCCAGAAAAAGACATTTCAAAGTAACAATATTTTGTTGTGATACTTTACTTTACTTTAGTTTCCAGGTTTTAATACTGCTAAGTGCTAACTTTTCTAAAATTCGGTTTTTCAATACATCAATTCTTTTGATTCAATGTCTCGATTTCTTTATATTACTTTGGTTGCATATTTTTCTTCTCGATATTTCAAGATTTGTTTATTTCCTCTTTTGCTAGCTTTCTTCCCAAACAAACGACCAACTGAAGTAACCTGGCTTTTCCCCCTTTTTATTTGGTTTTCGTGTGTCTCCTCCCAGGAGCAGCTAAAAGTGTGTTAAAGTCTCAGTGCAATCAGGGAAGTTACAGTTTGGCGGAACCTTAAGCAAAAAAAAAAGAAAGAAAAGAAAGAACAAAAGAAAAAAAAACACACGGTAAAAATGCACGTCCCCTATTCACTTCAGATTTGGCTAGCAACTAGCAGAGGGGTATCTTAGGTCACTTGTCGGGAAGTAGCAATAAACTAGCAAGTAGTCGCTTTATCAGGAGTCACTTGTGGGGGAGTGGCAACTAACCAACTTGCAGTGGGTGTATCTGGATCGAGTCACGTGTCGGGGTAAGACTAACCAAGTAACAGGGAGCTGGAGTCACTTATCGGGGAGTGAGAACTATACCAAGTAGCAGTGGCTCTACCCGGACTCACGTTTCGGGTACGTAGTGCAACTATAACCAACCAGCAGTGGGTATATCTGGAGTCACTCATCGGGTAGTGGCAACTATAACCAACTTGCAGTGGCTGTACCTGGGGTCAATCATCGGGTAGTGGCAACTATAACCAACCAGCAGTTTGTATATCTGGAGTCATTTATCGGGTAGTGGCAACTATAACCAACTTGCAATGGCTGTACCTGGAGTCACTCATCGGGTAGTGGCAACTATAACCAACTTTCAATGGCTGTACCTGGAGTCAATCATCGGGTAGTGACAACTATAACCAACCAGCAGTTGGTATACCTGGAGTCATTTATCGGGTAGTGGCAACTATAACCAACTTGCAATGGCTGTACCTGGAGTCAATCATCGGGTAGTGGCAACTATAACTAACCAGCAGTTGGTATGTCTGGAGTCTTTTATCGGGTAGTGGCAACTATAACAAACTTGCAATGGCTGTACCTGGAGTCAATCATCGGGTAGTGGCAACTATAACCAACCAGCAGTTTGTATATCTGGAGTCATTTATCGGGTAGTGGCAACTATAACCAACTTGCAATGGCTGTACCTGGAGTCACTCATCGGGTAGTGGCAACTATAACCAACTTTCAATGGCTGTACCTGGAGTCAATCATCGGGTAGTGACAACTATAACCAACCAGCAGTTGGTATACCTGGAGTCATTTATCGGGTAGTGGCAACTATAACCAACTTGCAATGGCTGTACCTGGAGTCAATCATCGGGTAGTGGCAACTATAACTAACCAGCAGTTGGTATATCTGGGGTCATTTATCGGGTAGTGGCAACTATAACAAACTTGCAGGGGGTATATCTGGAGTCACTCATCGGGTAGTGGCAACTATAACCAACTTGCAATGGCTGTACCTGGAGTCACTCATCGGGTAGTGGCAACTATAACCAAACAGCAGTGGCTGTATCTGGCATCACCTGTCAGAAAGTGGTGACTAATTAAGCAGCAGTGGTATTTATTGAGTCACTTGAAGAGGAGTGACAACTAATCAATTAGCAATGGCTGTATTTAAAATGAGTGACAACTAATCAATTAGCAATGGCTATATTTAGTGTCACTTGTCGGGGCCCGGAGTCCTTACTAATTAAGTAGCACTGGAGTCACTTGTATCTGGAGTCACTTTGCGGGGAGTGGAAAGGGTTCCGTTTACTAGCATATACTTGTATTTGATAGGTTGGTAAAATTATCCATTGCCATTATTCTGTGGTAGGCAAAGGTTTATCCTTCCCGATGGCACTGATTAATCTACCATGGCCAACGGCGACAATTAAATTGGCAGCTCATGGTGCAAAAGTTTCATGGTCCAACGGCTTCGAGTGCTTCGCATGAACTCAAAGTGTTACCCGAGAGCATGGAGGTAGTTCAGTCGTCCATGTCGAGAGTATTTGGAGTCACTTCAGGGACCCTGTTGATATCTGAAAGATCGTTCTATATGAACCATGAAGGTCACCATAGACGCGGAACCCATAGACGCGGAATTGTGCTTCAGGTACTATCTTCAACTTGAAGTGGTAATGGCATTGGGGAATCGTAGCCTTTAGAGAGTCACCAAAATCATACCTTGTTTATGAGCAGTCACCCACTTACTTCACGATAAACAGCGCCAGGGGACTTTTTTTAGAGGGCAAAGCATGAGCTTAACTATTCGTTTGTTCCTTTTCCCTTCTCTCCCTTCTCATTTCTAACATTTTCTTGCGAGTACAGGGGCGGTTGTCCTCTGCCCTCCACTCGCGCTACCCGTTTTTCAAGCAACGATACGTGTTTACAAACGAAATGTTTAGGAATGAGACATTGCCCAGGGGTACGAAGGGAAATAAGGTGGCCCAGCTTACCCGGAGCTGGTGCGTAGAAGTATTCATATTACCAACCTATGCCACCCTGAAGAATTAAGGATGTTAGAAATTATGGTTCGGGGCCCGTCTCTGGTCCCATGAGCCCCAATCAAGGGTTCTAACGTTCTAACATGCGCAATAGATTAAAAAGACTGTGTTCCGAAGGTTCGGTGGACGTCCACACGCAGTGCTGCATCTTTACCAGTGACTAACCGGTTCCTCTAATTCCGGCTGTCTTAAAGCCATAATCTACAGAGGTGTTTAACTCCTGAAACGAACCACAAAGTAACGTGTAGACTGAATTTATGATTAACCATTAACGATGATTCCGTGTAGCAGTGGCGTAGCTACACTGTTAAAAATTTCTGTAAATTTACAGACTTTTTTTAACTTAAACTTTTTGTATTTTACTTTTAATAGAGATTTTCTGTATCTTTACAGACACTTTGTATTTCTACAATAAAAAAAGGTTGTTTAACATGTATTTTCTGTTTATTTGAAAAACCATTTCTGTCTGCTTTTTTAACCAAATTTTACTGCTTTGTAAAACCTTTTCTGTAAATGTACAGAAATTTTAACAGTATTTTGTATTTTTCTGATTTCACATAAATATACTGTCATTTAACAAACATTCATTTTGTTTTTAAGCTGAAAAAGAAACAAAAATAAGCCCAAACAAACAAACAAATAAGAAATAGCCAGAAAATTTTCAATATATAACATGCATCGTTCTGCGAAGTTTCAGTTAAAAAAGAAAATATTTTTGGCAAATTTATGGCCCTATTTGAAAATTAACTTACATTTATTATACTGACAATTGGTATACTGATGTCAACTCATCACCACAGGCGCTCATGCACTTGATCGAATTAAAAACGTTTCCCAATTTACTTGAAAGAGTCTCTAAATTTACCACTTTATGACGTAAATCTCATTTTGCATAAATGGGTGGAGCTTATTTTGTAGGCATTTTCCTAACAAAAGGATTGCTGTTGCTTTGAATAATATCTTTTTTGGCGTTTTTTAATCAGGAAGTGATAAACTTATTGTTTACCTTGTCTGGAAATGTTTGCAACCAATGTATTTGCATTCTTTGTCATATTTATTTAAAAAACAATTATTATATTGTACAAAAAATGTGACTTTCCAATTACAAAGTTCCTAGAGATAGCAGTCTACTGGACAACAATGTGGTAACAAAGTATCGTCATTGTGTTTTGATTGAAAATAACTTCGTAACGACACATTACGTTGATAAGCAAATACCTGATCTACGTGATGGTGAAGTGTATGTTACGTAATAACATATGAAAGGGAAAAAGCGATATTATAATAAATATTAAAACGCCGAGAATGAAAACAGTAGGCTGTAAATTCACATAAAATTAAGGTAAAAAAAAAAAAAAAACAGAACAATTCTGTAATTCGATTTTACAGTAGACATTTGTAAACTAATTTACATGCAAAAACTGTAAAGAAAAAACAAACACTTTATGTTTTTTCATGATTACAGTCTGGCTGTAAAAAAAACATTATTTGGTTGGAAAAAAATTTGCCATAAAAATTATGTAAATTTTACAGAGAAATTTTTAACAGTGTAGGATATTTTCCAGAGAGGGCAAAGGTATGAAATTTCCCCAAAACTTTTCCCGATCAATGTATATGTATTTCATATAAAATATGCAAATTTATAAGTATAACAACATAACCATGTCATTATGTAATATTTCCTGTATTTAAATCTTAATGTATAACATAAAGCAATTAGAAATAACAACCGTTAAAAAAATTTATTTTGGTCAACAATTTGTGGTTTATTTGTATGTGCGAACGCAGTGGCATACGCAGGATTTGCATTTGAGGGGGGGGGGGGGTCAAGAAGTATGTTGAGTGATTGCCAGCTTGGTGGAGGGGTCTAAGGGGAGGGAGAACTTTTGGTGTTTTCAAGGAGCCTAGGTGCAAAATGTTACGAGATTCTCGAGTTTTGACAGAAACAGTGTTCAAAGTTGAATTGTGGTGGTTCATAAGGATAAAACTGAAACTTTTGTGTCTTTACATCCATTCTAATGCCATTTATGCTACCTTACGAAGTAAAACTTTACATTAAGTTTTGCATACTTTTGGCGGTCAAAATAAAATAGCATCGATTGGTATATGCGAAAGGGAGCATTTTAATTTGCGGTTTTTCTTGGCCACAACATGTTATTCTGCCATAAAGATTATCTAAGCGGATCGCCATTATTAGTTGGCGCGGAGCGTCGAGAAGATTTCGAAAAGTCAGCCCCTCAGATGGCCGGAAATAACATTTATATATAATATAATAATAGAATAGAATAGAGTAATATAATAACAGATTTTTACGAAGAATCTAACGAGTCACTTTTCTTCCTTTGTCGTTTGTGATAAAATACTCACTTCTAAATATGTTCGCAAACCGCAAAGTGATCAGAGAGTTAAGAGCTACTTTGACCCCAAAAATGTAATTTAGCCCAAAAGACTGAGCAGACCGCCACCATTAGGTTGGCGCGGAGCGTAAAGAAAATCACGAAAAATCAGACCCCTCAGATGTCCAAAAATGCGTATTTATGCTTGTGAAGAGAATCTAAACATGCAGTCTTTATTTTTAGCTTTTATTTGCAATACGAAAAAATCAGGAACATGGTAAGTGATCAGAAACTTACCACATAAAATATACTATCACTCAGGGGTGGCGCCAGGATTTGCCCGACAGGGGGGCCAAGCTCCCAAGCATGGTGACCAGAAATTCAAAGCCCCGACAAAAGCGATGTTATATCTCAGTGGAACGTGACTAGGCAGAATCTGAGGCGCTCGGAGCGCGCCGAAATTTTCGGGTCCCTCTTTATCAAATACTTAAAAATCTGGAGTTTATTTGAAGTAAAAATAAAACTTTTGGAAGAAATTTGGCTTTTGTTGATATTATAAAAATTTTGGGTGTTTATAGAAAAATCTGCCTTCATAAGGGAAAAATAAAAAACGGGGGACAGCTGAAATTCTTTTGGGGTTACGAATTGAATCATACAAGACCTACCAACTAAGGCTTCTAGTCGAGACTAGAAGTTTGCCCGGAAAGTTTTCGCCTTTTTTGAACGAATCTTTGAAAATAAAGACCTTTTATGATGGAGAAATTTTGGACTTGAATTTTTTTTTGGGTAAGGTTATAATGAAAAATTTTGTATCTCTTATTTAGTGATATGCCTTTCAGGAGCAAAATTAGGTAGTATACCGGGTGATTAACAAAGTTGCCTTGCTTATTCATTGTACGGAGTATCCATCGAAATTGTAAAATTTTGCCACTAACAACAATCTAAAGCTAATATTGGAGGAGAATTGTTATTTTATAACAGTTTGGGGTTTTATGGAGGAATCTGACGTTTTCATGAGGAAAATCAAGTAGGGGGTGATCTGTAGTTTTGTTGAGGTTACTGAATATCATCATGCAGATTTAGGCTGTCGGACCATATTGAAGCATTCTCCCGAGGTAGAAAAATGGCTTCCAATATATTTGAAGCTTTATATTTTATTTATTGTCAGAGGCGTAAGGGAGCGTGTCAGTTTGGGAGGGAGAAGGATCGTCTTTTGTCCAAAGATGTAATCCTGCCCGAAAGATTAACTAGGCGAGCGCACAGAATTTTTTGAAAAGTTGAAAACCCCCGGACATCAGGAAATGGCATTTTCTGGGCTCGTAACTAGAATTAAAGAAGTCCTTCTTTTCAGATTTCTTTCGCAATAAAATTATTTTCACTTCATAATACTGTCCCAAAATGAAGAATAATTAACAAACAGGCATTTTCCTGTACAGTTATCTATTCGACTAAAACACTATCTATGCGGAGAGCCACCATTAGTTGTCGCGGAGAAAATTGCCAAAAAAAATCTAACCTTTCAGACAGCCCGAATGGCATTTCCCAGACTTGTAACAAGAAATGAAGCAGTCGCTATTTTGAGTTTTCCTTTAAAGTGAAAGTTTATTTCAATAGAGAACAAAAAACCCATTGTTATGATTAGAAATGTACCAGGTAAAAGGTACCGCTACAGTTAGACGTAATGGCCTTGTCTCTTTTCGGGGGGAAACTAGGAAACGGAATTGAAAACATTCTATAATGTTTTTAACTATATTAAGAATCTTCGTTGAACTCAATTGCAAGGTCCACTAAACAGATGAATTTTTTTAACGTGACTGCCCGAACTCCAGACTATAGATGGTTTTATTCCCAGCGTATTTGAAAATATGTCACGTTACAAGGTGCCTTCAGATAAATTCTCAGTCAGACTTATAGGGAGATTTTCTCTCACCTCTGTTTATCATTATGTGTAGCTGAAAACTACATGGCCGATATCCATTACCTTTGCGAGAATTCGGCTGTCGGGCAGGTCAGATGGCCGACCGTTGGCTACTGCACGCACATGAACAACCTCTCGTCCGTGTAAGGGAAATTCGTAATTGTGAGTTGCCTTCAAGAATATGGTCTTGTAGCAAACAAGATCAAGAAGCTTGTCCGAGTGACTACAGACCCACATCTTTTATCGTGGGTCTGAAGATATAAGCTCCCCGACGAAATTGGAATTTTCTCAACAACAGGGGGTCGGTAGCCCATCCCCGACGGAGGCATGACCGCACGGATTGAAGATGGGATGAAGGATAGGAGAGCTAGTAAGAAGTGACTAAAACCGATTCAGATATGCAGTGAAACTGCTATACAAAAGGAAAAAATAGTTCAAAAATAAAAAAATGAAAAAAAAAATATGGCCATTTATCCAGTAACTTCAGTCCTTTACGTTTTTTCATGTTTAGGCCTCCCCGAAAAATTGCCTCCCTTCCCCGACGGGGGAAGAGATAGGACAAGGTACATAGAATGAGGTTTAACAGAGTTAAGAAGAGATTTAAAATCGATTCCGATATGTATTAAAATAGAATTACAAAACAAAAAATATGTGCTAGATCGCCCATCTAGTAACTTCAGTCATTTGGGGTTTTTTTTTTTTTTATTATTTTTTGGTTTTTAAGCCTCCCCGACGAAACCGCCGACCTTCCCCGACGAGGGGGGAGGGGGAGTTTTCCCCGATCTGAGAGTGATGCCCCCGCTGGCGCCACCCCTGCTATCACTATAACGAAATGATTTTGATTCTTTTCGGGGAAACTTTACAAAGAATTAAAAATATGCTATTTTAATGCTTCTCTATTGTGACTCTTGGCTAAATTGGAAAATGGAAAAGAAGCCGTGGTCGCTAGGTTGGAAACGGGGCCATAAAATGCTAACTAACTCACTTAAATTAAAGTTCCGCTGAATTGATTAAACTGTCTGTGACTGATCGAATTCCCATCTGTTCATGATTTTACACCTAACATCTCTTGCGTGATAAATGGTAAACTATTTCTCATCTCACCTGAACACCCTCCGCTCCTCTGCCCCCCCCCCGTCTTATGGTGGTCTATGCCGGCCTGGGGAGGAGTCTCTGTGGTTAAAAATTCTTAAATTAGAAGCAACCGGTGCCACCATGCAGTGGGATACTATTTAACAAGTAAAAATTGGAATTTAACAAGATTTGCCTATTTGTATGAATTAAAAAAATTCGCATTACTGAGGGGCCATTCAGAGACACCCCTCCCCCTTTTAAAAATTTTGAAAAATTAGGTGTCAACTTAGGTGTCTGATGCCACATATGCTATCTTTCGAAGTAAAATCTGTGTTACTAAAGTATGTTTACGTATTTTTAAGAACAAAAAATGGCATTCGTAAGGGGGGGGGGGTGCCTCCCCCCCTTTCGTGGGCCACTGAGAGAAGGTCTAATATTGGCCAGATCACACAGGATATCCTGTTAGAACAACATTCTGTTAAGTGTAGAAGGGCAAATTCACCGAGTAAGTTCAAGCCTAGCGTATTCATGGACCCGTTTAATGCTATACCCCAAGTGAGCAGAAAGCTATTTTCCCGAACTAGCCTGTAAGCCTCCAAAGATTAGGCTAAGTAAAAAATCAAAGTATGTTCATGGATCCCTTTCATTCTAATTTCTAGACTAACGTTATGTTTACCGTAAGCCATGGATTGTTTCCTATGGTTATGTACACAAAGTCTCTCCCGCTACTAGCTTGAAGGACAATATAACATCGGGGTCTACGTTAGTGACTTGTCATTTTTCACATCCTTCCAATGAATTCTCAATGTGTACAACGCACAGACTGTGTTCATTCTGTATCAGTTGTTAAATTTCTGAAAAACGGCTTCCTCTGCACCGGAATGCACTGTTCATAAGACCCTCGCGTATACAAGAGAACATTCGATCTGCTGCGCGGAGAGGATATTTCTGTGGAACGCGAGTCGGGCCGGTTCAAGTGACACTGACGAAATCTGGGTTTATCTGTTGCATGAAAATACTTATGAATGAGAAATGTCTCACGGTTTCTCATTCCAACAAAAATTTTTAGAAATGGGAAAAGGACATATCATGATTTTTCAAATTTTCCCAATTACATCAAATTTCTCCAAATTATTTTCCAGGGGGCAACTTGCCCCCTGCCCCCAGTAGCTACGTCACTGCCGAGTAGGTCCATAGCTGTAGGTTAAAGGTACATAGATGAACAAAATCCCTTGATAGCATGCAGACGCCTATATATGTAGGTTCAGTACAACGATGTTTAACTAAAAACCCTGGTATTAAGTACAAAGGTCACCTTGACGTACGGTAGTACACTAGCTCCATTTGTTTACATTTGTATCACATTGGGGTTTACTTGGATTTAGCGTTTTGTGGATATTCTTTTTTTTTTCAATTTATTAAGACGTATGGTTAAATGATGTAACCTCTCCTGAGATAACAGAATGCCCATTTTTAACTGATTTGTAACCATATTACGCAGGACCGAAGTTGCGTGGTGTAAGATGCGAATCTGAAACTGCTCTGCCTTCAAAGAAGCTGTTTTGATTCAAAACGTTTAGGGTCTCGAACTGATAAACTTGATAAGGTTTATTTACTGTTAAACTTTAACCTTACGTGTTGCAACAACAAAAATCTATTGTGGGTCTAATAAGGGTCTTAAATCTGCCGAGTAAGATGCCGAACTAGTCTAAGATTGCTTCTACATTAGGATTTTAACGACGTTCAGTTGTAACATTGTCCTGGTTCAAAAGCTTAGTGGAAAACAGTCGATTCCTCATAACAACCAAGATGGCGTCGGTGATGTCAGTTACAGACATGGAAAAGGTAAGGGAGTATGTTTTAACTATCCACATCTAGAGCTAAACATTAGTTCAATACTGTACCTACTGTATCAGTTGAGCTAAACTTGGCGTACTGTTAAAGTACATAGTATAATATGGAAGATGAACTGTAGGCCTATTCCCTTGAAAATGCAATAAAAACTAAGCCCTATTCTGGTTGACATCTGCTCTTAACTCGATTGCTAACAGATCCGAGGTTCATCGAATTGGTTCGCAATTGAACGGTAGAGACAACAGTATTCTGTTATGTCCTCCAGAATATGGAATATGTTTTTTGTTGCATTTTTGTGAAGAGGTCACCTTTTATAACTTGGGTCAGGTAGCCGTTAAGATAGCCTATTACACCCCCGGTCGGGATGTCTTTGCCAAAAGAAATTGAGATAACTTCACTGGTGTTGTAGTCACGTTCACTGGGTTTTAAGTTATTCCATTGTCTCACATGATAAAACTACGAATGAACTTTTTAGAGACATTCTATTCAAATGAAATAAAACGCCCCAAGAAAGTTAAGACTTTCTGTGAAAGGCTGTTGTAGGCTCGCGATCAGACATTTGTTTTGTGAAATTGGCTTACACACATGTCGTTTTCCCTCAATAATTTAGACAGATTAAAAAAACTGAATCTTAAAAAATAATGTTTTAGGGAAAGATATGTAAATTTTTATATCACTTGAAATTATTTGACCAATGAAACTAATGAAATTAACTAATGAAACTGTTTGCTACTTTCGACCGAGAACACCCTAAAATCTGTGTTTCCAATAGGAAAATTATAAAACCAGTTCCTTTTTAACTGGAAATGTACGAGACTTATTCTCACGACATGAAAATTAGACTAAGAACAGTTTAAAGAGAACTGGTTAAGGAAATCAATCGTGAGTGGAATGTGTTAATTTATTATACGTTTGGGCAAGAAGGGCTCGGTTTGTCAGAAAATTTATCATATTTTCATAGTGATTAACACAGTTAAGCGTGCAAACTGAAAACATGTGCACTGAACATTTCCATATGGTTTTTGTCAACTTCAAATTGGGAGAACGAGTGCCCCCTGCACCCCCGCCCCGTACGCCTATGGGTATAGGTCTTAATTCCTCATGTAAAGTAATAGATTGAGAAATGCACAAATTGTATGTATACCTCAGTACACCAACAGATAAAGTCAGCAAAAGGGAAGAACAGTCAAAAACATGGCCATTTTCTTCCTAAAACAATTTTTTACAATATTCAACTTTTTTGCCTAAAATTGCAAATTTAAGTTCTGAAAGTTATTTTCTTCAAAACAGAAATCTTTTTTCATTTCACTTCGATGTCGTAAAAACCGTGATGTCGTTCTCAAACTTGTATTATGAATATCAAACGATTAATCATGTAGTTTGAGTCTCTGTAATGGTCTCTGTAAATGTAATCCTTTCCAGCATACATTGTACAACGATGTTTCCCAACTCATCTCCCTGACCAACTTGCGTGTCCCCAGTGCTATAATGCTATAATACAGGCTAAACCTGTAGGGAACATTACTTATTGAGCCAAAGCATACGTAAATTGTATTGCCGTAAAGAATGTATGAATGGGTTAGGCTTTAAGCGCCACTGAGCGGTACCGGTATATTTTAACACATTCAAACGAAGTAGCGTGCTTTAATAGGCCTACCATATTTTTTTTTTCTTTTTTACGATACTGAATATTCGAAAACCTTTACTGAATCACGCATGCTAAGCCTGTATTAGCATAGGTAAACTGAATCAATCCAGCTTATTACACAACATTATTTGCTAGTTTAACTACGACATGGAAAGAGCAAGCTACAGTATGTGCGTACTAATTTCAACGGTGGAGCTACGGGGAGGAATGAGGGAAAATTTTTCCCCAGATTTTGCCCCCCCCCCCCCAAGCACAGACGTACGAGACGGAGGTGGAGCCGGCACTTGCCCTCCCAATTCGGGCTAAACGGTTGGTCCATTTGGACAAAATATGATAAAAGGTGTCATTGTTCGGGGAATATTTGCTCTTACCCACCCCACAGAAATGATCCCAGTACCCCTATGCTCCCAAGTGAGATCAGTAAAAAAAAAAAAAAAAAAAATAGACAATATATACCTCGCACGGGACTTGATGTTTTACCCAGAGACATACTAAAGCCTTAGGGTTTGCCCCTGGATCCCAGGATCCCAGGATCGCATGCTTTGTGTTCGGTTTGGCTCTACAGAATGTCCCCCAATAATTTCTATTCCCTATCCACCTACCCCATTTTGACATGCGGCTACTGTACGGTGTGACCTAAAGGCTTTTATACTGTGGCCAAACAGCTTAAGAAGTTTATGTGTAGTTTATGTGCAGTTAAAGTGAGAAAATTCAAACGGGAATTTTTATAATTGTTTGTTTCGTATTTACCCCTATCGTGTGTGAGAACGACACTGAAGGTAATTACGTTCAGACAAAATTCGTTTGAGGACATTATGCTCAATGGGACGATAACATTAATGGTTGTTTGTATGAACTTTGATCGTGTAAACTGCTTGAACTATCTGTCCCTATCAGTAGGATTTGTTTACGTGAATGCATGTGGCATATAGGTCTACGTTTAACCGTCTGTCAATTTGGCCGTAACTGTTTTAGGCGGACGGTGACTGGTTTTCGGAGGTACAGGGATTACGCAACAGCGTATCTCTCTCACCTGCAGGAGTCAAGGCGTCTGCTATAGCCCGTATAGTGCACTAATGTGTTCGGCATGATCGTAGATTCAAATCACGCTTGATGTATGGGTATAGTTTTCCTCCGTCTATACCTATTCATTCATCACATCTGCGTTATAGGGTTGTCCGGCCGACAAAGTCGTTTGCGTGAGGGACTGAATGAAGTAGGCTAACTTTGGGCGGAAGTAATTAACCTAACTACGCCATTTTGGTGTAACTGGGGTAATAAAAAAACTCTAAGTAAGCAAAGAGACTGATGTTTCTTCCAAAGGACGTACAAAGCGCCAAGAGAGGCATTGGATCCCCGTAAGCAAAATCTGGCCGTCCGCCGGTGGCCATCAAGGCCGACGGTCAGCCGTCAGAGAACCGCTGGCTTGACACAGAAGTGCATGACGGGAAGTCAGTTTTTAACCAATCAGCATCATGCCCATTATGGACAGTCAGCGAGCCACCGGTCATTTCTCAGCAGTGCCGTCGGAAGGTATTTTCGATTGGGGGGGGGGGGGCTGACTCGGGCTGACTATCTAAGCGGGGCGCCACCATCAGTTGGCGCGGAGCGTACAGAAAATTTTGAAAAATCCCAACCCCTCAGACAGCTGGAAATGAATTTCCTGGGCTTGTTAATAGTATCTAAGCAGTCCTTATTTTGACCTTTCGTTGTAATAAAATGCTCACTTCAAAAAAAAAAAAAAAAAACTATATATGGCAAAATTATTGGGGGGGGGGGCTGCAGCCCACCCAGCCCCCCGCTTCCGACGGCCCTGCTCAGACGGACCGTCAAAGTGGCCGACAGCGGGCTGTAAGAGGACCGACCAAATTTTGCTATCAGGGATATTGCCGCTGAAATTTCCAAAGAATATCTTTTTCAGTATGGAAAATATATATGGAAAACATTGTTTAATTCAGTTTTCTACAAATATCCAGTCTCCACCCTTCTTTTGAAAATTGCTCGAAAAACAAAGAAATATAGTCACAGTATATTTCGATAAAAATTAAAAAAGATTACAAGAAATCGGTAGGTATATTGACATTTTATTCATGGAAAGACAATTGTTAATCAAGCCTTGCCATATTCTTTCACAAACTTTTCTCGGAAAGGGAGAATATTCCAGCAGTAGTTGCAAACTAGAGTCAAAGGGGAAGTTTAAGCAAAAATTTAATTTTCATATGTGAAAGAGGAACCAAATCCACACAGTGTGGTGAAGTTCTATTCAAATCGGACATGTAGTTCCCGAGATATCAGTAAATGAAGTGAGTAGATTTGTAATCAAGAGTGATTTTGAGGGCAGCAGAGCTTATATCACTTCCTCACATTGACAAGGAATGCTTTGCCATTCCCTTTGTTTTATCAGACTGTTGTATTGACCTTGAAGTTAATATAAGTATGACCTCCCTGTGAGCGATACAAAGTTTTTAAAATTCTCATGCCTTTTATGCAAAAAAATTTAATTTATGCAATCACATTTTGATAATATGGGATTGTTGAGGAGAAAATCCGGTCTAAAGTTTAAAGAAAAACAAAAGACTGCCCATTAATGTGGGGATGTGATGTCATATGTGCTTGCTTCAAGTTCACTTTTTGTTGGAAATGTGAAAACTTTACGTGCTCATATCTTGAAAACCACATGTCGGATTCCGATGCAAATTTCACCAAAATGCTCAGAATAAGTACTTCTCTAACATATCAAATCCTGTTGTGACCTTAAGCCCTTCTTTCAAAGTAGTTTTCAATTTCTACGCTATACGAGTAGGGTGGGAGGTGTAAGTGTATAGACAAAATCGCTGTCAGGGGTGAAAGAGGCAGCAAGCCCCCCCCCCCCCTCCTTCAGTATAGTTTCATCTCAAATATTAATGTATTTCAACAAAAAGCGAAACTTATTTGTAGGTCTGACAATGACACACTATAAAAAAAAAAAAAGTGACGACGTGCACTGCTTTACAAAATACGGTAAATCTCTATGTAACCGGCTAACGCTAGCTCTAATTACTCACGTAATCCCTAACCCTAACACTAACAAAGAATACAATAGATACAGCGCATTACAATACAATAGCAACGACCAATCAAGAAACACAGAACGTATCCATCGGGGGCGATTCTTGCTGTAAATTTGCTCACTAATAGCTGACACAATGATACAATAAGAGAATAATATTTTGCCAATTCGATTAAGATTACATTTTAAACGTTAAACATAGATTGCTCTCACGCATTTTCGTCGAAAGTTTATTTCAACTACTTTTATTTTCTTTTACTTTCAGCTTTCTATTTACCCTGTCATGTCTATTTTTTATCTATAGTGTTTTATTTTCAACATAGGCGATTCCTTAGGGACGGGGAATTTGACCGCCGGTTATTCCAGAAAGGCACTCACTGAGTTTGACCCCAACCCCCTTTCCAACATTAGAACAAATCTTGGTTACTTCCACACTATAGTACTAAAATATTTTAAGATACGACCTATACCTAAAAATTTTACTGCGTGTAATAATCTCTTTTCACTTCTTAATTATTTCTGACAAGTCATGATAAAAGAGGCTAATTACCTCGTCAATTGAGAGATACCCATGAATTCCTTCTCAGTACAGCAGTGGCACAGAGAAACGATACCTTACGTGTTTTCCAGTAACAACATCATTAAATTTCATGACATCGTAAATTGTCTTTTCTTTATCTGCTTTTGATGTCACGGGCGATTAATGCTGATAATATCATGATAAACTTACAAGTCGATGGGTTCAAGGTCCCATCAACAGTTTAAGTAAAGTTTGCCTTTGTAAACTCTTAAAATAAAAACAAATATAAAAAGTTGAAATAGGCTAGCATGCATGAGTAATACAGTCTTCTGTAAAGGGTCAATAGTTGTGTCTTACGTGGGACATGGCAATCCATGGTCCTTCTTATTTATTTAACCCTTTACCGTTGTGCTCCGATCGGGGCATATTTGCGCGCCTCGGGACTGGGCGGAAAAGCGGACGTAGCCCGTCCCGCATCGGCTTCCGTGGGCCATTGACCCCGTGACCTTAAACTATTGTCTCTCTCGTTGTTGTGGCCGAATTTTCGGGTAGCTACTCGCAGTTTCGAGCTCCGCGTGAAACAGTAAAGATGTGTGACAGCCGAGCTCACCGCATGGGTCCAAAAGGACCCAAACAACGGTAAAGGGTTAAGGGAGCCATTCCTTCAAACTAAATCCACAATGTTACTCGAAGAACATGTTGCTTGATCTCTTTTAAAAACTGGGACAAGCGATATGATGTATTGCCTGTCGGTGTGTTATACAGTAATGCTTGGCCTCATTTTTTCCTAAAATCTTAAAACAAAAAGGCGCGCCTTTGATCCTTTAATCTAATACCTTAGAATGGAACCAAATTTGCAAATGTTAAAAATGGGTCATTGAAATTCATGTGAAATTTTGAACATCTCCAGTCCAATTTGAGAACTTTTATATTGCATCATATCCGCTTATGAGTGACAGCTTATGAGTTAACGTGTGCAAGTGTAAGTGTGTGTGTATGTGTGCATAAATTGAGTTTCGAGGTCACATGATTCTCACGAGCCATCAACGACAGTTGATAAACTATACCACAGTAAGTATAATTGGGATAACTATGCTTTTCTCCTAAATTGTTTCCGATCATGGCCTATTTCTTACTTTTAAAAGTAGAAACATGTAATTCACCCTTCACAACCTTTCCGCGCAGGTTGTGAGTCAAGCGAGAGCAGGCTTCAATGCTGGGAAAACCCGCAGTAAGGAAGCTAGGAAACGAAATCTGGAAGCGGTGATCAGGATGATTGATGACCACAGAGCTGATATGGCAGCAGCTTCATTCAAAGATCTACACAAAGTGAGTTAGATTAATTAAAATGTTGAATAGTCAAAGGAACACTAATTAGGCACACCAATTAGGCACACTATATAGTTTGATAAATATAGTCAAAGAATCATCTATTGGAAATATCATCTTCATCGATAAATATGGCCAGACACATCAAATAGTGGCATCATCTTGATTGATTGAAATAGTCTAAGAAAAAGCAGTCAGGTACACCATCTTAATTGATTAAGAACCTTACACTTTAAAAATTAAAAGAGTAAAAATTCAATCGTAAGACATTTAGAAGAGTGAAATTCAATCGCTTTGAGAGAGTACGTTCATCTAAACTAATGATGATTAAGAACCAGTGTGGCCCAGTTAATTTCCACGAAAGGTGCCCAAGGGGTCGGAAATTTCCCAATAAATTGCAAACTTTTTTCACGATATACACTCTAAAAGCAAACAAATGAAGTTGCTCTCTAATAGAGTGAAAAGTATGACTTGACTCCATTGGAGGAGTGTTCAGTTACTTCAAAAAGACTGAAATTAGCTCCAATAAGATCGAAAATCACTCCAAGAGGAGTGAAAATTTACTCTTTTGTAACCGAGTGCCTGTAATGGTCACTCGATTTTAGAGACTGATAACTTTATGCACTCCATCATGAGCGAACCTTCGCAAGTTTGGAATGAATTTAACTCTTCTTGGAGTAAATTAGCTCTCAAACTGGATAAACTTACAACTTTCACTGTATTAGACGGTGACATGAATCCACTCGTTTGCTTTAAGAGTGTATTATTAACATTGTCTATTTGAAGCAGTAGCAAAGTTTAATCTTAAGGGGGGGGGGGGGAATCTCCACCCCTCGATGTGAATGTACAGTCATGCCATTCTAAGGGTTCCATACCTACACCTACAACCAGTGGACCTTGAGATTTCTGTCAAAGTGCCGACAGCATTTTAAATATGATAATTATGATAATGTCCGAGAACTTCCTCACGTTGATACACAATCTGTCTACAAATTTCCATGAAAGTTGTTGGAAAATGGTTTTAGATGAATACGAATTAATACTTAATTGATACAATGATTATGTTATTTTATTATGAAGTACTTTATGGTAACACAGCACACGATAAGGACACAATCCAGGGTTATGGGCGAGCTGCAGTGACTGAGGGGGTATTGGTTAGGCCTACTTGCATAATACAGTTCAACTTTAGTCCCCAAAGGTTTGTAAGCTTTGTTAGTTAAATGAGTTAAATATGACATTTGAGGTGATAGGAGAATAAATGATATTATAGCTCCGCTTACTCCGAGATGATGAAGTAGCCAAATTGTTGTTCGTTTTCTTTAATTTATTTACGGAAAGTATATAGGATCGATGGTTTAGAAACCTAGGGAGGATTTACGGAACGACATGTGTCATCTGAAATATAATTGCCCTTAAAATAAAGACCAGATAACAGCTAATGACTGCCGGGAGAAATAGTTGACAGAGTGAATGACATTATAGCATTTTGAAACCGCCCTATTAGTTAGAGTATTGAAATTTTAAGAAAGGTAAAGTTCGTCTCGTCACCCTCAAGCAGAAACAATTTTTTCCCTTCTTCACGGTTCGAAATAATAGTCCAAAGCTAAATTTATTCTTGGACATGTTGAAATGGAACAAATTCTAAGCTTTCTGATAAAAAGTTTCATTCATTTTTCATATTCGATCCTCGAGGTATAAGCAATTGGAGTTGAAACACTTTCTATACAAAGTGAACTTGAAGCAAGCAGGAGTGATGTCATGGACTTGCATTGTTAGTCAATTATTTTCTTCTTTAGATTAGACATGCTGTTTTGCCCGTAAGGCATGTAAAGTTTTTAAAATTCCATTGCTCAGGATGCACCTATGGTATTAAACTTCAAAATTAAGTTGCATAAATTTTTTTGGGCAAATCATAAAAAAAACATTTGTCAGCAATGTGAATCCATAACATTACGCCTGCTTGCTTCATGTTCATTCTGTGTGGAAAATTCGCCGAATTCAGTCGCTAATATTTTGAGAACCGAACAAGGGAAATAAATAAGAAATTTCATCAAAATGCTTAGAAAATGTCCCCTTTAACAGATCAAAACTAAATTTGGTTCTGGACTATTCTTTTAAATGTCATCGTGAGAAAAATGCTGTTGTGTAGTGTTTAAGTAATTTTGAGGTAGTGAATCAATTCAAGTTAAGTGGTTGATATACGTACACAATAGCCACAAATAGATGCTCTGGCGAACAACAGTCTCACTGCACTCAACTATGCATTGCTATTTACAACAGTGCACCGGTTCCACGACAGTTGTAGACTTGGTCTTAGACGTGTCGCAAGACCTGACTCAAAAAACGGTGACTAGAGAGTACCTTGATACTCGTTTAAAAGGTCCGATGTGACCGTTAATCCAGGACGCTCGACTAGGGACTGTCACACCAATCTTTGATAAAACGTGTCATCACATAACATCCGTAGCCACGAAAGGCGAAATCTTGGGTTAAGAGGATGTGTTGCCTTCCGACACGTCGTAGGCAAAGACGAAAGATTGGGATCACAGTGTGGTTGGCAAGTGCCCTTATTTTTAAAATCTGAGAAACGAAAGTTTGTCAAAGACGAGACAAGGCTCTTGAAGCTCACTTGATAAGGCATCAATGACGAAATAACTTACAGTGTGAAGATTATATAGAAGGCGATATAAACGCCAAAATTCATTGAAGAAATATTAATTAATGATTTTTGTACGGAATTTTCCAGGGGCTTCTCCACCAGTCAACGGGGTTTGGGTCACTTAAAGTGGGTCTTGGGTCGATTGTTTACCACCACCATAAAGAAGACCAAACAACTGAGTGCAAGTTTAGTGTATTGAATTTAACTTGTTTGTGTTTCTTCCTTAGCCTCAATTAGAGACGTACATGGGTGAGGTCGAGATGGCTAAGAGTGAAGCTATGGTGTTCCTGACAACACTAGATGATATCGTTAATCCTACAGATGTAAGTCATATAGTATCAACCTGCTGGTATATACTTGCAGCAAGAATAAATGTTCATCGTAAGTCACTTAGTGGAGAGGTGGTATTTGTAGCAAATGGGTTATTTCAACTTGCATTATGTGTCAACTATAGCGACCGTATGTTTTCGTTCTATAGATTCTTTGCAGCAACGTCATTGCATGTCTCTCTATTTTGCCCCTACGGAAGCGTAGAAGGGACATGCAAAAGAAAAGAAACCTCTCTCAGCAAAATGACAATTTTCGTAGAATTGACATTTTGACGACTGAAACTAAGTCTTCAAAATGACAAAAAATCCGAAATTTGGCGTTTTAATAAACTTGTCAAAACGTTAAAATTCCGAAAGTTGTCATTTTGCCGAGTTAAAAAATCTTGACAAAATGGCAAAAATTCAGAAGATTGTCATTTTGGAGAGTTTAAACATCTCGTCAAAATCGCAAAATTCAGAAAAATGTCATATTGGCGAATTAAAACTTCTCGTCACTATGGCAAAATTCGAAAAATTGTCATCTTGCCGAGGTAGATCATCTCGTCAAAACGGCAATATTCAGAAAAACGTCATTTGGCCGAGTGAGAACTTTTCGTGAAAATGGCAAAATTCAGAAAATTGCCATTTTGTCGAGTTAGATCATCCCAATTAAACGGCGAAATTCTATGGAAGCGTTAAGGTGCCATCAAGTTAAGAACTAAGTCACAGCATTATCTTCACATTTTGTAACAAAAAGATGAAATGTTTACATATTATCTGAACATTTTGCAGAAAATGATGAAATGCAAACTTATACAATATTTCAACAATTCAAAATTTCACAGAAAATTGATGAATTACGCATTTAACGAATGTTATTAATTCCTCGTTTTGCAGAAAATAAATGAATTACCCATGTATACCAAATTTTTTGTATCATATTTATGTTCTTTTCCCAATTTGGTGAGTTTATGGTACAATCAGGAGTGCAGGCGCTTTACGAACAAGAAGATGAAATATGTAAACAGTGAAATCATTAGGTAATAAAATTATGCTAAAAAGTATTCAAAGTTTTGGACAGTTTATTTTTCTATGCAATCTGTACATTCGGTCTCAGTCTCGGTATTGGACTTTGTCGGTCTCGGTCTCGAATTCTGCCCTGGTCTCGGTCTCGACACCTTCTGGTCTCGATCTTGGATATGCTGGTCTCGACTAAAACACTGGTTCAGATACCCTGCTTCTAAAAGGATAATTAAATCCCAGTTGTTGTTTTTCAAGTGTCTTAAACCAATTTGTATAGCATTCAAGTAGAAACTATTACAAACTTTAGACTTGAAGCTGTTCAATTTTAAGGGCGTTTAGACTTTGCTGATATTAACGTCCCAATAAAAAAAAAACAAAAAAAACAAGTAATTATAGGGGTCCGTTTGAGAAGATAGCAGAGAATAGAAAGAAAGTGATTTAATTGTAGAGTCTGATATGTTGCTACACCTTGTACACATATGAAACCAGTAGCATAGCAAGAGGGGAAAAGGCAAAGTGTCCCGGAAAAAAGTCAAAGGTAATCGTTAAGACAGTAAAATGAAAGAGATTTCCCCAACCCTAAATTCGAATTTGAGGGGCTCTCTGAAGTCTGGAAGTTTTACCCCCGCCTCCTGCCTCAAGAGGTCAGATTTCCCCAAACACACAGATAAACAGGAATGTTTCGTTATGAAAACACAAGTATTTAGTTTTAATGACGGCATATTTTATTCTACCTCTTTAAAATGTGGAAATCTAAAGCAGGTCCATAATTCGTCATTTTTCTGCAAATTGCATGCTAAGTTTATAACTTGCAAGAAGTGAGTAATTCATCAATTTTGTGCAAAAATGTTGAACTGTTGAAATATTGTACGTTTGCATTTTATCATTTTTCTGCAAAGTATTAAGATAATAAGACTCATTTCATCATTTTGTTGCAAAATGTTAAGATAATGCGATGACTAAGTTCGTAATTTGATAGCACCTTAACGTTTCCATACAATTTCGCCCTGATGGTTCCAACTAGGCGAAAAAGCAATTTTCCAAATTTTGCCGTTTTGACAAGAAGTTTTTTCTAGGCAAAATGTCATATTTTCCTAATTTTGCCATTTTGACGAGATGTTCTAACTCGGCAAAATGGCAATTTTCCGAATTTTGCCATTTTGACAACATGTTCTTTCTCGGCACAATGACAATTTTCTGAATTTTGATATTCTGACGAGATGTACTATTTCGGCAAAAAGACAATTTTCGGAATTTCGCAATTTTGACAACATGTTCGTACTCGGCAAAATAACAATTTTCAGAATTTTGTCATTTTGACGAGATGTTGTTTGGTCGGCAAAATTTAAATTTTCCGAATTTTGCCATTTTGACGAAATGTTTTATCTTTTCAAAATGACAATTTTCCGAATTTTGCCATTTTAAGGAGCCCATTAAGTCGTCAAAATGTCAATTTTACGAAAATTGTCACTTTGCCGAGACAGTTCTTTTTTCTTTTGAATGGCCCTTCTACGCTTCCGTATGCCCCTCTAGGCGTCCATTGAACAAAACTTGTTACTAAGGTACTGTCGATCGTGCCCGTGTATTGGTAAAGCGTCTGTTGCGCATGATCAGTACATTCTCCGGAACTCTCCTGTATAAACAAACGCAAGTATAAATAACGACCATAATTTATACAGACCTGAATACTGATGTGCTATTAGTTAAATTTATGACACTACACCTCCACCATCAACCCATGTAGGAGTCACTAGTCACCCCGTAAGGATTCAACCATCGATCGTCACCGCCCAACCCCCACACCCCCCCCCCCCGAATAAAAATCCACGACTGTTTTTCTATAGACTTTCAAATATTATAGCGATACCTAATGAGTCTCGAAATTAGCTAATTTTTCCTTGCATAACATTTCATTTGTCTTCTGTCATTCAGGCAGGTGATGGGTCATTGATGCTGATAGGAAAGAAGGCGTTCGTTAATCGAGACCCATATGGAGTGTGTCTTATCATGGGAGCTTGGAACTACCCCGTTCAGTTGGTCCTGGTTCCACTTATTGGCGCAATTGCAGCAGGTGAGTGGGATTTTCTTTTAATTTTTCCTGTGTTATTTATGTATTTACCTTTTATTCTTGGCTTTTGAACATTTTTACCTTTAAACGCTTGTTATAGGAAAAAACTAGAATTTCATTTTGTTATTGCAACAAAAGGTCGGCACAAAAAACTTTGTTTGGTTTCCTGTTTTCAAAATGTGAGGAACGTTCAACAAACAAATGTTTAGGATCAAACAGTTCGTTCTCAATCCATTCTCGAACATTCAATATTTCTTCTCAAATATTTTCTTATACCAGGGACAACTCCCTGAACTGACGGAGTATCTTGAAATCCATGTGAATCAAAATATTTTCCTTGGGCAGAATGCATTGAGAAACTTATTCAGGCAATAGAATGTTTGTAATCTTCTTTCTCAGCGGGGATGTGAAACTTTTCAACTACCCCCGTAGACACACACATGCACTAGCGCCCTGATAATCGGATCAAAGCGACGCCCGTCATGCTTTTAACCTAGATATAAACGTATCTCTACTGTTCACTCGTTCCATAGCTTTTATCGTTTTAGTTTTTTTTTTCCATTTTCTTCAGTTAATTCCGTTGTCTTGGGTCAACATAATAACTGGAAAGGTGCAATAGTCTCACCAACAATACATAAATACATTTTTGATAAACTCAAAAGCATTCCTTACACAATTTACTGTGTCTAATTGAGCATTACAATCATGGTATACTGAAAAATACGTTATGTACATCTTTTGTACGTTACTACAGTTCAATATTGTATTGAATAATTCATATTTCATTATGATGGTTATCATGTGATAATACTGTTTATTTAAAAAAACGTCAGAAGGTTGTGGGTACCAAATTATTTGCAATAAGTCGTATTAGATCAAACAACATGACAATATACTGTACTCAATTAAACGTTAAGAATTTGATAAACATAAAGGATATTTTTAATGGTTTTGCTTTTACCACGTACAATGGAATGGTTCATACTATCCCAGTTCACTGGAAGCAAGTGTTTTACAAACAGACAAGTGACTCCGAGAAAGGTCATGATTATGTATCTATTTTTAATATCTCCAAGACATCTCGGGGTGATGCAGATAATCTTTATATGGTGCGCTGTTCTCACTTTCGGTTTGGAATAAAAAATCTACTGATATTACAGATATTTGGAACATTATTTTCAGGTTTCCCTTTTTCAGTGAGTGAAACCAAAATTCAGTACTTCCAGTATAGATTCTTACGAAGAATCATAAGCACTTATTCCTTTCTTTAAGGCGTGGCGTGAATCTCACGGAGAACCCATCTTTGTACATTTTGCGGGAACCACGATTAAACATAGTGCATCTATTTTGTGGTTACCGCCTTATATTCCAACACCCCTATGTTCCGACAAATCCATTACCTTCCAACACAGGTTTTGTTCCGACACACCTATTTTCCTACAACTCGATCTTAGATGAATATAGAGATTATCAGAACAGAGTGGTGTCGGAACATAGGGGTGTCGGCATAGGGCAGTCACATATTTTGTGAGCGTGAGGTTACATCGGAATTTATTTCGGATGTTGAGCACGATTTTAGAACACAATTTTATTTAAATAAACAAGACTGACACTTTTTGGGTACTCACTTTCATTTAAACACCCCATCACCTTTTACATTAACAATAAACTAGTTTAAATATGCACTTAGTGAATTTTCCTTACTTTTATAGTTAATCGTCCTTGTCGGGAGAAAGTGTAATGTTTTGCTAATCTTTTGATTTACTCTACTACATGCATGCCTATTAATGGAATAAATAAGTTTTTATCATCACCTCTCTTATGAGTATAGATAGGAATTCATCAGACCAATCATTTTGTCAAGGAATGTATATTATACAATTTTAGTGTACACATGCATATTGATTGATCATGTTATGTAAATGAAATGTCTATATTCAGCTGATTTCAAAACAAGAGAGAACGGCAAAGATGTATAAAGAATCATTCTAGATAACAAAAAATATTTTGTCTTGTTTTGCAGGAAACGCGGTTGTTATCAAACCGTCCGAGCTTTCACCTGCCGTTGCTGAACTTTTTGAAATCATTATTCCACAATATTTAGATCCGGTAGGAACATTCTTCTGATACTAAGAAGCATTGGCGGCGCTACGGGGGAGGGGGGGGGGGGAGGGAAATTTTCCCCAGTTGTTGCCCTTGCCAATTATTTAGGATTTGGGTTAACCCCCGAAATTAATCATGTAACTCTCGAGAGACTTCATTTTTATCCAGAGATACGGTTATACCTAATACCTTCCGTGGCTTTCCTCTGGACCCCACATGCAGGAATGGGCTATTTGGGCTCAGTTTCGGGACGTTCCCGAAACGGTAACTTTGCCCTTATCCAACCCCCCCCCCGACACACACACACACACACACACACACGCACATGCACACATTTTGACATTCTGTCTTCGCCATGAAAAAAAAACTCACCTTTTCATTTCCATTGGCTTATATCAAGCGCGACTCGATTTTGTTGCGATTTTGTTATCCCCTCTCTCCATTGTAAAATTACCTCGTAGTAATAGCTTGGTTTACATTGAATATGCAATACATCGATCTACTAAAATATAAATAAGATGTTTTGAAGAGAAATAAAAGACAATTGTGTGATTTAGCCATTGGGGTTGACTACCCTTGTCTTGTAAAGGGTCAATGTGCGAGTGTTTACATAGAGGGTGCTTTGGACTGTGAAAATGACAGGTGAGTCGTTATTTTACGTGAAAAGCATTGGAACCTAATGCCTGCCAAAGTTTAAATCAAGTTCCATCAAAAACTTAATATTTAGCCAACAAGACGATTTCTGATTTGCACTAAATTTAAGAGTGCCTCAAATGAAAAAAAAAAAAAAAACTGTTAGCAATTGAACACTTATTTTGTCCCACTTTGTAATTCTGATAATGTTTAGCTATTACACACTTAATGTTTGGCAATTAATTATGTTTGAAGGCGATATGTTTAGAAATTAGACACTACTGTTTAGCATCTAAATGCGTTCGTTAAGTGGGGCAAAAGTGCTTAGTAAAACGTTTAATCCGGAAAAAACCTTTGTAAGAGTGGGCGTATATCTTCAACAAACAAGCCAAGCAAAACATCTTACGTTCAGAAACTATGCTTTATTTTGGTGTAAGTAAGTAAAATCAAATGCAAGGTGGCATCATTGTAAACTCGATAGGTTCGGTAGAAGACTTACACAGCAAATCATGTTTACTTTTCTTTCGTCGGGGGAATCACATTTGTATTGTTCTCTAAGTAAAGTCCTCTATAAAATTGTTAAATTTCTCTGACGAACTGACAGCTTTTCCCCAAACCGAGGGGCAAGTGTAAGACACTGCAAGGCCATATATAGCACTAAATGGTCAATAATACAAACAGAGCCATATTTTACAAGTGACAACTTTTTTTATTATAAAAGAACACTGGGAAGAAAATTTTGGCAGAAATTTCGTACCATTATTTTCTTTCACTCCTAAACTTGCCTTGAACATTTGTATGCTGGGAGTTGGTTCATGACAGGATGCATGTGCTATCAGACTATCGTTTTATTTTTACAAGGAATGCTTTCCGGTTGTGAACGGAGGAGCCGATGTGGCCCAGGCTCTTCTCAAACAGCGTTTCGATCATATTTTATATACTGGTGGCTGTAACGTGGCAAAGATTGTGATGAGGGCGGCTGCAGAACATCTGACTCCGGTGACTCTTGAACTGGGAGGCAAATGGTGAGTAATACAGAGTACTGTCAATGATTCGCTTAATTGTGACAACAATGACCAAAACCGGAGCAATGGAATGTACCAGACCACTCTAACACAACCTTCATTGCTCTCTGAAGAGACCCACAAAATTCGTAATACTAATCAAAACATATAGTTTATTATTTAATTATATATTTCATTTTATATATTTTTTTTAATAATGATTTATTATTAATTAATTGCTTTCATCAAAGTTATAAATACTTTAGCGCGATATGCGGTCCAAAAACATTTTTCGTTTTTGCAGCTACCATTCACCATTACCAGTGCTTTTGGTAGAACCTTCTACCGTCAAAAACACTTGCCCAGATAAACTCAATCATTGCCCTTGAGAGGATAGATGCGCATTTTTTTGTTAAACAGTTCGCTCTGTTTAACAAGGTTTTTTGATTGGCTGTTGCCAGTGTATAGTATCAATTGCATTTTTTGTTAGGGTTAGAGATTACCTTAGTAATTAGGGCTACCGTTAGCCAGTAAGGAAATTTCTTGTTAAGCAGTGCGAATCGCCCCTTGAAACTAGATGTGCACTATTTAACTATTTAACAAGGACTTTCTTTATTGCCTGTTGTCATTATATTGTATCGATTGCATTCTTTGTTGTGGTTAGGGATTAGCGATGTTGTCAGCCATTTAGAAAATTTCTCGTTAAACAGTGCGCAATCGCCAGCGAAATTAGTGGTTATTCCTTCTACCAAAGTAATCATGGGTCCAATTAGCTTGAACTAGGGGCGCAAATTTTGATTGATCACTAATCTACTAGGACAAAGGGAGGATCTTGAAGAGGATTGTAAGGAGAGAAATATTGGATTTTTTTTTATTTTGAAAAAGGAGCAATGACAAATTTTGTTTTACTTATTTATTTATTTATTTACCTGCTCACACCTGCGATCATTGTTTAAACTGTCATCATGATTGTGGAGTAGGGAAAATATTTGAATGAAACACAGCTGGAACACGTTCAAAACAACCTTACAATGTTATCGATTTTTGGAAAGAGAAATTCGGCACTTTTAAAATTTCTGTTGATAGGGGAATGCAAAACCTTTGTCGTCTTTTGTTGTTCACCGCGCCGATTTTGAGATATCAAGTAATTTTACTAATTTCTTTGTGAGGTAGCTTTATTTTTAGACCCCACACAGCCTCAAGTATCGTACACCTTTTCCGCGTAGAGAAATGCAAGAAGACCGTGCTAGCATTTGTATTTGCAAACACGTTGTTGAAGGTCCTTTAATGTTGTTTCTCCCCTTGTCTTAACACATTTGAATGGAAACACATTAATTAAACAAATCGACGGCTGTGAAGAGGTAGACACTGAATAATCATCAATATTCATATCGTTGAAACAGGGAAAATTTTTCTCCCATCTGAGGAAACTTCATTTCCCCCGAAATGCTGATCAAAACTAGTCAGTTCATTAGTCGGGACCTAACCACTGACTAGTTTGTGACCACCGACTAGTCAACCGACTAATTTTTCTCTAGTCATTCAAATTAGTCAGTACAGGCACCATTTTGACTAATGTTTTGTTTTCAGTGTATCGTATTCACAGGGAAACTTTTATTTAGCTGGAAAAATATCCTAGACCCATGCATATGATAACACAATGCAAAATTAACATCTCCGAGAAATGCAGACAGTTTACTGGTCAAACATTTGGATTCACGTTTAAGTCTTCGTCACCGGCTGCAATTAGGTCTAGTGGTTAGAACCATCGAACTTGCAATCGGCAGATCTTGATTTAGAGTCCTGGCCGAGGACTTTGGAAATTTAACGGACCTACAGCCATTGGGTTTAGTGTTCAACGTAAGCAATGGAGTAGGGAAAACAAGCCAATAAGCCACAGCTTGAAAAGCCGTTGTGGATTCAACTTAAACCAATTGTTTAGAAAGTGGGTATTAAAACTACATCCAACTATCTATATAATCTTGAACAAAGACGAGTAGTAAGGCCGAGTGCTCATTGTTTTCCCTCCGAACATGACGTCAGTGTGACGCCAATGCATAAAGTCCATAAAGCATTTAATTTTTTTTTTGTCTTTCCCTTTCTATTTTAGTCCTGCGTACGTGGACGCCAGATCAGATCCTGCTATTACAGCAAAGAGAATTGTGTGGGGTAAGTTCATGAACGCAGGACAAACGTGCGTAGCTCCTGATTATATCATGTGTGACACACAACTAAAAGACAAACTCATTGAAGAACTCAAGAAATCCTTAAGGAACTTTTACGGAGAAGATATAAAGAGGAGTCTTGACTACGGAAGAATTATTACTGAACGGCATTTTGAGTAAGTAATGTTCTATCATGGGCAAATATTAACTCTCTAAACTCTCAAACAGTAAAATTAACAACGCATATGGCAAGCCAAATGCTCAATAATTCGAAAAACCCAAGTTTATCGAATTATTGGGCATTTGGCTTGCCATAGACAGACCCAAAAGTTTAATTGAACAATGGCAAAAACGGAGTGAGATTGACTCTCATCCAAATGAAAATTTTCAATTCAAATTTGGTTTGATCCTGAATTTCACTTCTGTGTAGTAGGTTTTACTCTAAATTAAGAGTTAAGAGTGTAAGAAATATACGTGAGAAATTGAATATGATATTGGCAATTAACATTGGGGGGGGGGGGGGGGGGTTGTGGTGTACAGGGCTCTGTGTTAGTCGAGGCTGAGTAAATGGTATTTCTTAGTTTAACTGACATGCTTACTACGTATTACGTTATCCACGGTCCGTTATTGTTCACCGAGTACAATACATCAATTCGAATGTATTAATGTTAGAAAGTAAAACAGGTTCCACATAATATATTTATAAATAAAAGAAAGTAGCGTAATGAGCTATATGTACTATATGTAAAACGGTTTTTAGGAATGAAACTCTTTCCTAAACGCTATTTGCCTCTCATCTAGAAACATATCTACATGCTAAAATCACATGTCGAAGTCTTAACGGTTTCATTTTAAAACCCATTTGATTGCTAAATATTCAGTGCTTAAAAGAAAGTAAACATCTTTAGATTCTAAACGACGTGTTTTCAAAGTGGAGTCAAAATAAGCATTAATTGATAATAAAGTTTTAAGTGATTATAGTTATTACTGTCGTGAGAGTGTAGCAATGTTCGTTTTTATGAGGACTTGAACCGGACCGTGCACTCTAAAAACGGCGTTTTGGATTTAAACGTTTTTCTAAATACTTTTATTTCACAAACGTTTTGAAAGTATTTAGGTGCTAAACCACTTTTAATATCCCAACATTTAGACAATTTTAGGTGCTAAACATTAAATTTTTAACAGCTAAACATATTTAGAATTTAAATATTTTTCCTAATTGGGGCAAATAAGTGTTTAATTGCTAAACATGCATTCAGGTTACGGTGGAGCGGAGGTCTAATATAATAGACCATGGTATCGACGGCCTTGTAAATATTCCACTGGGTGAACGGTTTAACTACAGTGGTTGAGTAGTTAAAAATTTAATTCAGCTTTTAAAAGTTTGTGACCAGATTTTTTTTTCATTTCCAAATTAAAAATCATTAAAAGCCAGGGTTCGTACCTAATTTTGCGTTAATATTGGGACTACAAGCTTGACTTATGGTAGCCCAATAAGCTGCTTCAGTACTTATGGTCCAACAATGTAGTTCAGTTAGCGATAACAGTTAAATATACCATGAACCTTTAAAATGATATATTCTAGAACTATACCTATAGATAGATATTCCAGATATACGTCATAGGCGGCGGAAGCGAGGGGAGAAGGAAGGGGCAGGTCCCCTAACTCAATATTTTATATGAGATTTGGGGGACATGCCCCCGTCCAAATAACTGAATGTCACAAAATAAATCTTAAGTTGCTTTTATTACACTTCGGCTATTCTTCGGCTCATGTATAACTTTTTCAGAGTGCAAAAGTTACAAAGCTGCCGGAGTTTTCTCCCCCTGGACCCCCATCTTAACGATAACCTGTAGGAGAGTTTTCTTTCGCCCTCCAAACAGTTAAAACAGAAATTTTCGCAAGTTATCTTTCTTTTTTAAATTATCTTTCTTCTTTTCAAATCAGGGCCTATTAAACATACTGAGCGAGGGGTGTGTCCCCAGTCCCGTTATTAGCCCCAATGACACACATTTGCCCCAATAAGAATGTCCCTTATAGGATTATTAAAAATACCTACACAAAGGTACTTTTTGTCTTCCATTTAGTCTACTAAAAAGCCTAAGATAACAGAGCTTCTGTGGGCCCTGTTGGGGGCCCCTAGACCCCACGCATATTGCTTCGGGATTTTAAATAGAACTCCAAAACACTTTGGATCTCTTAAAATTGCCCTGTCTCAAACTATGAATGAAATGTTCAATTTTGAGCAGCTTCAACATTTTGTCTTTGCCCCCGAAAATTTACTATATTACTATGTTTCTCCTTAATCAAATGCCATAGTGCTTAGCAATTCCATTCTCGTCCCTTGCTTCACTCCACTCCTGAATTAAATTCATAGTTTGAAATCCTTAATGTGAATATGATTTCGACCATTTTGGAGCCTTCCAAATCACTAAAATCGCTTGGCTTCAGGGGCTTTGGGCCCCTGGACCCCACGCCGATGGGATTTTGCACTAAAACCGGACGCGCCTCAAGGCGTCAACATTATGGCGACTGCGAAAACTACGTAGATATTCTATATCCGTCCTATATACGTTAATATTATAAAACATATTTTCCCAAATGAATCCAAAACGTTTCTGATACAGGAATGACATACATCTTGTCTTTAAAGGCAAATTTGCTGCCTGCGCGTTTTGAGCTTCGAGACGGTGTCGATTACAGTTTACAGCATGCATATACGCATAAGTCGGACAGTAGGCCTACGTTTAATTTGTTCGTTTTTCTGACACAAGCCAAGTGGTAAGATCCGTTCAATTTGTTTTGTTTGTGTTCGTTTTTGTAACCCAAGCCGAATGGTTGATCTGTTTTATTTCATTTTTAAACTCTTGCAGAGTGGTTGATTTGCTTAATTTGTTCATTTTTCTGACACAAGCCTAGTGGTTGATCTAGATGATTTGTTTATTTTTTAACACAAGCCGAGTGGTTGATCTGTTTAATTTGTTCATTTTTAACACCGGCCGAGTGGTTGATCTGTTTATATTGTTCATTTTTTAACACAAGCGAAGTGGTTACTCTGTTTAAATTGTCCATTTTTAACACAAGCCGATCTATTTATTTTGTCCATTTTTCTGACACAAGCCGAACGTTTGGTCTGGTTATTATATTCATTTTCTAACACAAGCCAAGTGGTAGATTTGTTCATTTTGTTCATTTTGTTCATTTTTTGACACCAGCCGAGTGGTTGATTTGTTCATTTTGTTCATTTTTTGACACCAGCCGAGTGGTTGATTTGTTCATTTTGTTCATTTTTTGACACCAGCCGAGTGGTTGATTTGTTCATTTGTTCATTTTTTGACACCAGCCGAGTGGTTGATCTGTTGAAGAAACAAGAGAAGAATGTTGTCTTTGGTGGAACTTACGATAAACAGGATAAGTACATTGAACCCACAATACTTGACAACGTCAACTTCCAGGATCCAATTATGAAAGAAGAGGTGAGTATCTTTTGGTTTTTTTTTTTTATTGTTTTCGCTTAAAAATATGAATAAAGAGTCGAAATTTATACTACAAAGGATTTTTTCCAATTAGTCTAAAGTGCGAAAAATATCAGAGGGCGTGAGAAAGTGCTCCCGTTGAATGCTCAACATTGCCACACAACAACGTGACAGCTACGAGGGAGAAAACAACGCTCAATACAATTAAAACACAATGTAATGAACAGAGGTGTCTGAAATGAAATCAATGCAATTTCAGTGTAAAACAACATATTTTGAATGTATACAGTGACACTCCGTTGTGAATCTTTGGGAAAGGAGGACGTGTCAATGTCAGGTGAAACGCGCTTTCACGAGAAATGTCGTGAGCATCCCTGGAAGGCATGTGGAAACCTGAAGATTCAGGCACGTGGTCAAAGGAGGGGCATGAACACATTATGTCAGTATCCTGTTGTTGTATAGTTTTATGATATCGGCGGTATTTCTCCTATATATATACGGTAAATGAGCATGGTAGGTGCCATTTTTTGCGATGCTGGAGTCATTTCGCTCATTTTCTTGTACATGAAATTGGTATATGGTAGCGCTTCGATTAGATACTGTGTCTGTTTACAGGTTTCGCCCCTCCTTGATAAATTTCCCGCTACGATGAAAATTAAAAGCTAAATGGAAATTTGATTTTCTTTCTGTAAGGGTACCGCTTTTTGAAAACCGTATCTTTACATTTTTCGAAATCAACTGTATCTTTGCAAGATTAAAGGCATATTCAGTCAGACCCTGGAGCAAACAGGAAAACGGCGAAATTCCAAAACAATACTTTCTGGGCACTTGCCATCCAAAAATCAGGTCATCATTACGTCACTGGCAGGTACCCTTTTTCTGGTGAATTTGATGGCTAAAATCAAGTCACCAGGCAGGGGGCGTATCATTTTTCCTTGGGGATGTTATGGGTGCATCAAGTCACCCTTTGGGGAGAGGATCGCATCCTCATGCATTGGTTACCTCAGTAGTAGGCTTAACGGCATATTCCTTGTTCAAGTGGTATTGTAAGCTAGCGAGATGAGAAAACAGAGTCCGCTCTGCCGAGTACCTCCCTGAGGCATGGTATAGCTGAAATTAAGTAACCATTAAGACAGGGGAACGCATCCCCTCCCCTGGGAGTTGTTATGACTGATGCTGCATATGATATCTTTCTTTTCCAATCTCCGTAGATCTTTGGACCTCTACTTCCTGTGGTTTCTGTTCGAGACGCAGATGAAGCCATTCGTTTTATAAATTCGGGGTAACTATACATTGTACTACACCTTACTGTATATGGCTAAGTGCAAGTTAATAGATACATTTTCGATGCAAGTTTGAGCATTACCGATTGAGTATATGACTTGAAATATCCAATGATGAGATTAGAGAGTGGGTTCGGAAGGAGGACGGTCACTACATAACCACACCTTTCAATGCTAACGATATCAATGTCATAATCAAATAGCCTAGATGTTTTATAAGTATATTTCTTTTTTCGTTTTAAGGGCTAATCCCCTCATCGAACTTGACAATTTTTGTATTAGCCCACAGAAATTCTAAATTGGAATTGTTCTTTGATTACTGAAGCTCAATTACACAAAATGTACTGCACTGCAGTGTTTTGATTGGGGTCTTGTAAACTCACCCTGGCGCTATGTAGGCCTACTAGTATTGTGTCTTCATGAGGATAAAATTTGGGAAGTTTGGGGAGGGGCGCGGGGCTGAAAAAAGGAGGTTTGGGAAATTGAACTGCTTTGGCTGAGAGGATCAGGCCTATGAGCTGAGGAAAACGGTGGATTGGATTGTTTCAAACACTAGGTGAAGAGTTCCATTTCTATTTATTTTCGTTTTCATTGTACTTGTGCAACAACATTTTGCCCTTATGTATGTTACAGAGAAAAACCCTTGGCATTGTATGTATTTAGCGAGGAGACTACGCTGTCAAACCGTTTTATGAATGAAACCTCGAGTGGTAGCGTCCTTGTAAACGACACAATGTTGCAGGCTACGGGTAAGGTCAATGACGTCACACTGACGCATGTATTACATCACGGCGTATTGTCAAACCTCTCACGGATATAACCCCCAACATTTTAGACTTCAAGCGTATACACATATGACGTGACGTAACGTAACGTAACGTAACAGTTCACGCTGTGTTTATATGCCCTCCCACATCTATACTCTTTTATGTCATGTGTTTACAACAAATACCACTTTCAAGAGTAACTTTTATAATTTCATTTTCGTTGTGTGGCATTATATCATCCTCTCTTAGGGGAAAGGCGGGGTTTTTATTGGCCGTTACAACAGCCTCGAGAAATCTCGAAGCAATCAGGATTCTGAAAGCGGCAATAAGGGGCAACATTTTTCTAGGGGGTATTGAGAGTAGCTAAGACAGCCACAGTGCGACATTACGACAATGATGAGGTTTCAGCAATCTTTATTACTGTGGCGAAAATACCTCTCTGCCCGTCTCCACAGACCTCTGGCTTCGGGATTGTCTTACTGTAACATCGTCCACTTGGGTCGAACTGGTGCGAGTCGAGCCTTGCGTATCCTATCTTAGGTTTATTTAAGATCAAGAGGGGCCCTACTTCATAACAATAAAATCCAAAACATCTGTCTCTTGAACACGTTTTTTTTAAATATACAGGAATCAGTACTGATCCAAAATATTCGGTGTGCTGCTAGCATTATAATACAGTCACTGAGCGCATGTGAGCCCGTGCATTGAGTGTATGACCAACGGTTTCAAGACACGCAGCAGTCCCGCAACCATTGCCGTAATACAAGAAAAATGATGAGGCCAACAATTGTGTAAAACATAGCAGGATCATTTTGCATCTCAATCCTCTGCTAGGAGGAGGAGGACATACAATGTCTCCCTCTCCATTTCTACCTTCCTTCAGGAACGCGATCGATCTAACCTGGCGGACACAACCTTGTTTGATTTCAGTTTTCATTGATATTTAATGAAGTCGAGTTCTGTACATCATTACTTGTCCATCACTTGAACGCAAATTAGGTACTGATTTGCTTAGTAAATTTATAAATCATATGATACATATGTTAGGTTTAAATAAGAGACGTGCGCATGAAATACTCCTTTATACAATGCCTTTTACCAAACTTGAGCTCCTCGCTAAGCACACAACCTAGCTCTCGGCGTTCCTTGGGTTTGAAATTGCCCTCATTAAATTCCAGGTGGCATGGATACTCCTATTCACTCTTTTCGTTACAAAATCATCACCCACAGCGCCCACATGAAGTGGCAAGCATCTCCCATCTCCTCAGACTATACTTCAATAGCCAACAAAGCTGTTCTTACTGGCTGCTTGTTTCCTTCATAATAGGGTGCCATAATATCGCCCTGAGTCAGTATAGACCTGCGTAGCGTCTGCTTAGCTAAGTTATTCCTATTCATCTCGTCTTCCAGTATATAACATCAACCTAAATCATCCCATCATTCACAGAGAGAAACCACTGGCCATGTACATCTTCACGAATAGTAGAACTATACAAGATCGTTTTCGGACGGAAACGTCGAGCGGGGGTTTTGTTGTTAACGACATAATGATACATGCTGGAGGTAAACTGTCTTGTTTTTCAGAATAAAGAATTTAATTTTGTCTTTGGTTATTTACTGTACTCCATTACCTGACGAGTGGCATTAATGTCACATTTTTAAAACTATATTGAATAGATTCATTCAGTTTTTATGACGATAGGCTTATTAACGCCAGCCCAGTGATGGTTATCATTACCAGCATTAATATTGACACCAGGCGCGTCGCCAGGATTGTGTCATGGGGAGGGTTTTGGTGTCATGGGGAGGGTTTTGGTGTCATGAGAGGGGTTGGTACACGAAATTAGGGAAAAGTCTGAGGATAGAGAGAAAAAAAAAAAAAACCGCTAGTTAAGGTGTTTTTTGTATTGCAAGGTTTGGTCATGGGGGTTTTGACCCCCCCCCCCCCAACGACCCCGTGGCTACGCCACTGGTTGGAACATACAAGTATCACTCCTTCTCAAATAGTATTTCATCTTTAAAGGGAAAATCACGATCTAGGCTCTACCATTCACTTTTCACAGTTGTGTGTCGTGTCGGACATTTGTATACTCATAATTCTGCTCGCACTCATAAAAGTGCGTTACATTATTTATAGGCACGTTTTCGTCACCCCTGTCACCAACCAACGCTCATTTTAAAGGGCAAGTGCGTTACCCCAGCTAAATCTCTCAATTGTTATCTTCTTTCTCTCCAAAGTATCTTTTATCATATTTTACGACTTCAATACTTGCAAACCAAGCAGCTGCTCCTAGTAAATTTCACGTTTGAAGGGAAAAGATGTTGTCACATGACTCTCAACAGCCAATCATGAAACAGGGCAGTTAACTACACTACTTCAAGTTAAAGTGACTGCATGCTCTTGCCCTTTAAATAATGAGAACCTGATCATTATCAAATTTAGATATTTTTGTCCGTGGAAATAGAGGCGGATGCATTCTTACCCTCCCCCATCCACACACACGCACTTTAAGCTCCCGCCAACTTCCCATCCCCGTCTTTTGCACTTCAAAAGCAGGTTATTAAAGGTACAGAAAAAATATCGTCGTATAAGCTGCTATGTCGGGCGGCCTATCCCTCTCTCGCAACTATGTTTAAATCGTCGTGTAAATTGTTATGTCGGATGACCATGTCCCTCTTTCGTAACTCTTTTTATATTGTCGTATAAACGGTTATGTCAGGCGGCCTATTCTCTCTCTCTCGTTACTTTGTTTATATCGTCGTGTAAATTGTCATGTCGGGCGGTCTATCCCTTTCTCGTAACTCTGTTTATCCCTCTCTGAGCTCTTACTTCTTCAACATTAATGATTTTCCTACTTGCGTACACAGTTAAGGCCCTGCCATTTGGTGGAGTTGGAAACAGCGGCATGGGAGCATACCACGGGAAGTTCTCAATCGATACATTCAGCCACCAGAAAGCCTGTTTGGTGGACCCGAAACCACGTCAAAGCGAGATGACGATGGGGTAAGATATTTTCAATTTAAGATACTGTATATACCGCACATTGCATGGCAAAGTTAAGATGTTGTGGGAGGTACTAATGAGAGGTTGCAAATGCTATCCTTTGCTTTTGCAAACTCCATCTGGATAACAGTAGTAACATGATATATGTCCTGAAGGTTTTAGTTAAGTTAGTTAAATCAGATTCAACGACACACCGATATGAATGTGTTATCATAGTGTCAATACTCGATAAAAAGAAGAAGGGTTCAAGTTCAAGAGTCGATTCTCTTAAATTGCCTCCATTAGGCGGGAAATACCGTGACCATACTCTAAAACCCCCAGCCCACAGGGGCGGTTTAAACTTGGGTAATGAAATTCTATACTGAAAATTCTCTTAGTTCTTAAATTTACTTACAAATACTTGCTTGAGAGTATGCCTATACAAAACTGGATTGAAAATATAGATAGATATCATTTTCTCCTCGTTTATATATCTACAAGCTCAAAACATCTCAACACCAGGGTCCAGTCACTGGTGTAAAGACAAAGAGGGTGGTGCAACATAATTAAATATAGAGTATTTTGCGGCCATCACCTCCACTATCCTACACAAAAATTCGAATTGGGGGAAGGGGGTGGGGGAAGTTAGTCGGAAAACGTTTTGGAAGGCTTTGTCCTCCGGGTCCATATAGCAATATACCCTGGAAACACCATTACGTGGACACCACAAAAGACTGTGGGTGTTACAAAAATCTGTATTTTCATTAATGCAAAAAGCCTTGATCAAAGATAGTTGCACCATTTAGTCTCATTAATGCATCCAAATAATGAATACTTGCGCTCTCTCGAATAATTACGCATAATGATGTTTCATGTAATTTTGCTTTCTTCTCTCGCTTTACAACATTATAGGTACATGAAGTTTCCTGTAATATCATTTTCTTGTTCCGCCTCTGACACATCATTAGATGATATTTTCTGTAATTTTATTTTCTTCTCTATTCTTATAACATCATATAGATGATGTTTCCTAAGATATCGTATTCTTCTCTCGCCTTACAGCATTAGGTATCCACCTTACAACTCCACAAAAGAGACCATCGCATGTTTCTTGATGAGGAAGGCCTCACCCAATGAATTGTGGGTGTTAAAAATGATAAAATACGCCATTGTCCTTGCCATACTTGCATATGGATTCCGAGTAAGTTGATCATATTTTCTATAATTATTACCAAGTTGTATATTGTTATTAATAGGCAGGCAACCATTGATCTAGTTATAATGTAAATATAGGATCTGTAAATGCAGCAATATACCCGAGATATTGGCGACGCGATATCACTGGAAGTGGGTGCTTGACGCAAGACTATTTTGAATAATTAACTAAACCATTCGTGACGTATATACCTCTAAAATGAGGGAGGTACATGTAAGAATAATTAAGCAAAATATAACTAATAAATAAAAAGCTAAAGTTGCAAGAAATTTTAATACATAACCTCTTTAAGTCAGATCGGCGTCATGCAATGTCAGACCCTAACGACGACTTTTGCGGAAATAAACATCAGAACAATGTATGTACCTGATGTAAAAAAGTATCCTTGATTTTTTTCTGATACCTGTTATTCATTTTACCCCCAGTCTAAAAAAAGTTGTGACACATGCCCCTATACCCCCATTACCAAACACTTTAGCATAGTTTTAGTGAATGTAATAAAGAAGGTAAATTTCGGCCACTCAAATGTCTTCTATTTGAGCTGTTACATTATCAACGTACATTAATAAATTATCATTTGAATTCTAGTTATCTCTAAATGTTTTATAGGCTGCCGTACACTGACTGAGCCAGACTTTTTTCTTATAAAGGTAATGAACAAAAGCAGGACAGCTATTTCAAACTGACAGTTCTGCTGTTCCATCCTGATTAAAAATTTAGTGTATAATACCAGTAGTGAGGACAATGTAGGGTACAGACCGTTAGTAAGGAGAAACAGATTCCTGAATGATTAAAAAGAAGACAACGTTGTAAAGCAAACATACTGTACGAGTAAAATGTCTTCGAAATTATTTTTCAAACGCCATTTTAATGCCATTGACACGACAACAGTTT
The DNA here is from genome assembly GCA_037179385.1 of Holothuria scabra. Taxonomy (NCBI): domain Eukaryota; kingdom Metazoa; phylum Echinodermata; class Holothuroidea; order Aspidochirotida; family Holothuriidae; genus Holothuria; species Holothuria scabra. The sequence goes on from CM074179.1 coordinate 9,227,005, forward strand.
CGTGTGATACATTTGTGCGAAAAGTGAGGCTTTCTTTAGTTTATAAAGATTGAAACAGAATTGATATGGTGTCATATGTGGATAAAACCATCTGACATGATGACATAGTAGCCTAGTCAGAATTAATGAGCCAGTTACGGTAGGAAAAACGCTCCAAGAAATTTTGAAGGAAGTTGTCAAGGTTCGTCATTTCTAGAGGGACCAGTTCAACGCAAATTTAAAACATCACTTTCAATTGGCCGACACCTTCATGTAGGGACACACACAAGGGTGCCTCAGATAAATCGCAGGTTTGCAGAAAGCTCACACCGGAACGGATTACTGTGGTGCACACAATTATTGAGTAGCATCGCTACTGTTCTTGTATCTCCACCAAGTTACCGCGTGTTTGGTCTAATAGTTAGAGCATCCCCCTCTCACGCGGATGGCCCGGGTTCTATTCCCATGTCGAATCATACCAAAGACTCTAAAAATGGAACCTACTGCCGTTATGCGTGATGCTCCGCATGAGCAATGGTGTAGGGAAAACAAGCCGGTGAGCCACAACTGGTTAAAAAGCCGTGGTCGGCTCAACTTGAACCAATAGGTTGGAAACTGGGCGGTAAAACTCCATCTAACTAACTAACAAAATTGTACATTCATCAGCTCACCACGCCTCACATCCACCCCCCCCCCTTGTAAGAAAAATATATTTTAAGCTAGACACCACTGGAAGGAACTCTCAGTCGACATGTAAAAAGAGGAGTCGGGAGAACTGCTGTCTATACTGAATAAAGTACATTAGTTAATAGCTTGTAACAGTAAACAACTGGCACCTTTTTCTGTTACGCATGATCGAATGCATGGGTAGAGCATGAGACTTACACCCGGGCGGGTCCTGGACGCGTCATACCGAATACTTTTGAATGGAGCCTACCTACTGCCACTGTGCTTGGTGCTGAGCCTAAGCACTTGTGTTAGGAAAGCAAGCGAGTGATCCACACATTAAAAAAGACCGTGGCCACTGCTCGACTTTAACCATTTCGTTAGATTCTGAACCGTAAAACCCCATCTAACTAACTAACAAATTTGTTATGTACCAATGCTTAGCCACGTCCCATTGTAACATGTTATTAATTTTCTATGAATAGAAACTGAGAGGCTTAAAGGGAGCTTGGTGGACCTCTTTGTGGTTTTCAATGGGTCTCCAGAAATTACAAAATAATTTAAAGGTACGCTTAAAACTTATACTACTGATACTACGTGACGGTCACTTTTTGTTTCAAGAATGACTAAGTCACTTATTTTCAAAGAACAGAAATTTTTTCCCTCTCTGGAAACACGTCACAATACCAGACACTCATGTTTTCATGTTTTCTAGGCAATATTTGCTTATTGGTTAACTGTGTTTTCAAATTCGGGTCAAGAAATCATTTAAAAAAGGGAGGTAAATTTCTAAACAGCGCTCGATGATACTGTAAAATTTACTGTAGTTGCTAGTTTTTCTTGGACGCTTGATGTCCTTTGGGTCATGTTTGGTTCACCTAAGTTCAAGACAAAAGTGCGTGGTTCCAAATGATGATCAGGTATCTACCATGGCAACATTTTCTGCTTTAGTGATCTACAGGCAATGAACAGGAATCACAAAGCAGGTCCTACCAAGACTCCTTCTGAAAAAAGAAAAAGGTGCACATGTTGGCACATGTTGAGGTTTTGCCTCGCTGTGCTCTGTAAAGTTTGGAAGCATCTCGACATTGAACATCTTGAACACTTTTGCCTAATTTGTCCACTGTCGGTAAAAAGGATAGTCACGATATACCGTATTCAAATCAAATGACGTACGCAATTTGAAGTCAGTTACTTTGAGATCTAGTAAATCATAGTGTGTCCTTAAAGGGCATTTAATCAACCACATCTGCATATTGATGATATTTAGTTGTCAATGATAACGACTAGAATAACTGTTATGACACGTTTGGTTTGATTCATTGGAGGTCATTGGTTTACACCATTTAAAAGTTACAGCAACGTATTCACATTTCCTTCCGTGTTTGTGCATGTATAGAACCGTACAGTTTATCATCCCCAACGTATACAAGGCCGGGATTATATATATATTATTGAATACAGGGCAGGGAATATGATGATAAACATCATAACATGCTCTCAGTTGCGTGTAATGAGCCAAGAAGGGGGCATGTAGTCTGGTAGTTGATGGTTGGTCTGGGGAAGGATAAGGGGGGGGGTGTTCAGTTCCCCACAACCAGCTTTCACTAATGTTTGAAAACTTTGGTGTCCCAATGTGCAATCTGGTACCCATATGGTACCTTTTGTAGACATTTTTGTTGAAGACTTTTCGTATTTTAAGGAACTAAAATCGGCATCAGTGAGGAAGGTATGGTTCAAATTGACCTAGCACGTAACTACTACTGGCGGTTCTAATTTATTAAAGGAATACCGTATTTCTTTGTCCTACATTCATATGCCCCCTTTCTGACATTTAATCCATGAATCTTGTCCTCTCATATTATTGAAGTCAGATTCCTTGGCAGTCCTGTCTCATAGGAGCCTATGAGACAGATTGTATTGTGTAATTAACTTGAAGGTTGTGATTTCGGTAAAAGGATTTTTTACAACTAAACAGTTATTTTAATTAACATAAACTAATATTTATATAAATGATAATTGTATCATATCGTTCTTACAGGCCCTTGGATTGGATACGATCTTTCATGGATAAAGTGTAAATGTACTCTCCTCTGCCTTTGTATTTTTAATCATCGACAAATCGAAGCCTTGACAAAAGATGACGGGAAAATGATGCAAATAACTAAAGCTTACCTTTACTGCATTAAAGTATGATCCAAAGTAACAACTTTGTGAGGCTGCATTCGGTGTAAATTAAACATGATATGTGCCGTAATGCTGAAAGAGGAACAGGAGCAAGGAAAGAAAGAAAATAGAAACTTTGCAGAGACGCGAATTGACAACGAACTGAAAACGAATTGTGATTCTCGAGTCACACACTAATGATAACGATATTTTAAATGAGCAATAGCGCCATCATTATTGTTTACACGCTACCATATGTTTTACTTTAGGATACAGGGTATGATAATGCACAATGGTTTCTGTTTCATAACAATTGTCTCCGTTTGTGCTGAAAAGTAAACACCGAGAAATCTTACATTATCACATTAGTCATTAGACACCAGTGAGTACAAGCGCGCATAAGCGTACTGGCATTTGATTCAGTACCGGAAATGTAAGGCCTACTTAAATGGATTTCCTTCCAGTATCTTGTAAAGGTCACGGTATATATTTTTTACATGAAATCAAGTGGTCATTGTGACTGTGTGCAGTATATTTTATTGAAAGTGCACATTAATCATTTTAAGCTATGAGCTACTGAAATTTATTCAGTTTTGTTAAGTATACAAAAAGCATAATCAGTAGGAACATATTATTTGAAAACCTGAATTAATTGCCGAACGACCATACAAGGCCTTGGCGTAATTAATTCAATCCTATGCATCGACAGAGCATACTATAATAGATTGTCGACACCGTGCATGTGAGTATAAGCATAGCAAGATGGCTGTCTGTTGTGGTTTTGTTTGTGAAAGTAGTTGGACTTAGTTAAGTAGTTCAAATCAAAAGATTTTGAAAGAAACTTGATATATTTTCGAAGCAATAAAATGTAAGGTCAAAATCACTACTCATTTTTTGCACGAATATGATTTTGTTTCCCATTCAAGTAAAACTTTTGTTTAAAATCTTACATAGTTGTCTTCAAATCACACAAATTATAGCTTCACGTCGGTCATCTTGGTGTGCCTTTTATGCTCCATTCGGTGGCGACAACCTACGGATAGAACGTACGCGTTCCCGGCATGCTCTGACCGAAAGTCCGTGAGTTCAATCCAGTACGCCGTCCTTGTGAGACATATTGAACAATTGTCTCAATATTTCTAGAGTGGAAACTCGGCTCAGATTGCAAAACTAACGTGGTTATGAACATGTTAGGTACCACCCACTTTTTGTATGAATTTACTTGAAAATGCGCATGTTTGTTGAAAATTTAAGTATAATGTGTCATTAGATCGAATTCAAATTATTTTATTAATGTGATTCCAAAGAAATTATCCAAGAAGAAACCCCAAAGTAATTGCAAATACAGCTTTAAGCCTTTTCATGCACTACTTTTCCTATGGTGCTTTAGACGAGTCCATTTGTATGTGGGGAAACTGAATATATAGTCCTTAAAATGTTAAATATAATGATTACATTACAGATAGGATAAATTTAACTTCATTAATTAAGCAAAAAATATGACAAACTAATCGGTAATAATTTCATCCATATTCAAGGATTTCACAGTATCAAAATCCCGAAGAAAGCTTAGTTACCCCTTTGTTCATAGTAGAGGAATCAATTGATATGAATAAGCATACCCCTGCTTCGAAGAAATTCAATTTGTGTGGGCTTTATTAAACGAAAAAGTACTCTGGGGATAAGAATGGACCGGATATTTTTGACCAATGAAAGATGTTGTTAATATTCACGAAATTCGGACTGAACAAAGTGGATAAAATGTGATATAATTTTTTATGACAACCTCAAAAGTTCCTCGTGGTCCGTAATTGCTATTGAATTAGTACAGATTTTACGCTGGTCGTGTTTCGACCTGGTACGGCGGTTCTTCGGTGATTTTTGTTTTTTTTATTAACAAGTTAACTTATATGAGCTTAGTAATGTTTGGTTCACCCGAACGGCCCTTTGACAGAAGGTTGGGAGGACTTTGGAAAAAGTAATGTGTTAATGGCTCAACAAAGCATTTTATTGCAGTGGGAAAGAGTATAACTATAAGTCTAATGATTTCTTTGAAAGCTACACTGTGGGAGAAAATCTACGATGAAGTAAGTGCGCTATTTAAATGAGACAAAACTGTTTAATATGCGGCAAACAAAGTATTACCCGTAAATACTTTTCCACTATTTACTGTAGGGTCTAAAAAGGAGACATAAAAGTAATAGAACAAACACAACCCCAACTTAGCATATTGAAGAGACGGCTGCAAAATACATCCGTTCTCTTTAAATCCAAAACAAGCACTGCGAGGTTCGCTATCCAATCTTGCATGCAAATTATGGAATTCCGTAATGAATGGAATAGGCGAAGTATAATAAATATTATTCCGGTACGCTATACTTTGTTTGACTGAAGCATATCTTCTATCCCTCGCTATTCCTAATAGGATTCTTTATTTTGTATTAAAACGTGTCACATGTATTATTCATTAAACTGTTTAGCAGTCGCCGCCGCGCGTAAAAGTAAAACCCCGGCATTGTCAGTATTTCACTGGACTGTGAGACCTCGAACTGTCTTACTGTGGGCTAACGACGGAGTCAATACTAAAAAACAAAGGAAAACACAAACTAAAATTAAAAACAAATACTTGGAAAAAGGACTAAAGGAAAAATATCACAAACACAAAAAATAAGACACGGAGTCCCTACTTTATATAACATCGAAAACTCTTCTTTATTTTTATTTTTCAGGAAAAGGTAAAAAAAAAAACATTTTAGGCTTTTCAGATTTTTGTGGAATTCTACAAGGAAGAGAGGCGGAAGAATTTAGTTTACATTTTTTTTGTGTCATGATTGAAAAACAAAAGTGTCTGAAAAAAAAGAAAAAATAAGGAAACTTGCCTAAAAATTGTACTCTCTGGGTGCTCAAATAGACCAGTGAGTTGTAATTGCAAAGAAATAGTGGAAAAATGGACTTATTCCAACACTTCTCCATCCGCCTGTAACAAAGAACCTTTACTCCACACATGACCTCGATTCACTTTTGTTAAAACGGTTTAAAATGTTTTCACGGTGAGCGGGTCACGGTCACTGCTTCACATGCCATCTACAGGTCACTACAGGTCAGATATGGAAGGGTCCAGTGACGTCAGTAAAACTGACACGCTATGAAGGCGACTGTGTGGACCAGGGTACAATGATCTATATGCAAATTTGTTTGCGCTTCCTGATTGTTGAGAAACCCGAAAGCACTTCCGGTTTTGTTTAAACCGTGTTCTATAGGCTTATTGAAAGGTGAAATATGTTTGAAACTGATCATGATAAAACAAGTGAAATTTTATTAATATTTTAGAAGAGTTGAGTTACGAATGATAGTAAACTCAAAGTTTTGTATTCTGTCTTAAAATCAAGCCTTGAAGTAGCAGACGTTGGAAAATAAAATTCTGTCTTGCACAATGTCGACCTTACCAAAGCTTTCTCGTGATTTTTGTTTTACATTCTTTAGTCTTGATAGGCCTATTATTTATAATTTGGATCATTGTAAGTAGGAATCTGTCATTTTTCATGATCGGCTTGGTTCACGGAGATTCAGGGGAAAACAGGCATCGTTTTTGTCTGAAATATAAAATTCAGGGGCGTTGTTTCATTGGTTTATAGAAGTCCTGAAAATGTATCATGCAACACTAGTGAACGTAAGGGAATCTGTGGGATATAAGTGGCTAGCTGTGATTTCAAAGTAGGGTTTAGGTCTTTTTTCATTTACCAATAATAACTTAATTCTGTTGGTATGCGTATATTTACGTCAAACAGCTTGCAAGTCTAAGTTTTTACTCAGGTCGAAGTAACACCTAGCCTAAATCTTACAATATCCCTCTTATTTCTCTTCAAAGAATCTTTCATGATATTCATGATATTTACTAGAGTTGTATATTTTCAGCCAAGTTAGAAAATCATGCACATGCAGGTACTCCTAATTCTCAAAAGCCAACCCAAATATGAGAGTAGCCTGCTATTGATAAGCCTACTATTTCAAGTTGGAGTGGCCGTATTTTTCCTTTTAGAGGGCTAATTCTCTCACCCGAAACTATTTCTTTTGAAGTACGATAGTCTACAGATAGTTCTCAATGTTCTCTCTTTGATTGACAGCTAGTTCAAACAATATATCCAAAACTCATATTACCAGCATTTATCCTGAACTGAGCATCTATGTACTATCTCCGAATTTTTTTTCTCTTTTATTGGAAGGCGAGCCCACTGGCTCACCCGTTTTAAAAATCGTTAATATATACAAAATCAAGCTATACATCCGAGATAGTGTACTGAGAGTGTTTTGATTACACGTTGAGGTCCTCAAGCAATATTCTAAGATTATGTGTGGGTGAGGATTGATTTTACACAGTTGAAGGAGCGGCTTTAAGGGCTAATCCTCTCACCCCACGTTACAGTAATACGGAAGCCGAGAACGGCGCGGTGGGGAGAAAACGCAAATCGACTATGAATTCGAACAAACTAGGAAAGGGCGTACTTCAAGATCGTTTTGTTATAGCATGTAAAGTATTGAGTATCCTCAAAATAAATGGAAGAGTCACAATGCTACCAGAATACAGAGCCTTTCAGACAAGAATAATGTTATTGGTTACGTTCATTTCTACCGTTTAATAAACAAACAAGAAAACGATGAGAAATACAGGGGAAAAGTTTTTATGTACTTAGCGCAAAGAGCAAGGGACTCGAATGTTTACAGAAACTATTTCAGGTAACGAAAACGAGCAATGTATTCGAGAAAAAAGTTTGGGCTAGCCTTTTTGCTGAATGAAGCCGGCACAAATGAAATAGTAGAAATATTTCTTCTCTTGGTTTTTATATGTTGAGCTTCATCAGTAGTTGGACTATGTAGTTTGTCCTGGTCTTAGTTCGATAGAACCAACGAGTCTTTGCATACGTGTTGCTACATTTGGGCACAAATGTCCCATCATTTTTGTCCAGGATTGTAGGCTGTGTAATAACAAGACAAGATATCCGTTAGGAACGCATAAAAATTCCAAATTGAAACAAGGGACTACATACGCATTGTCAGAAAATGCCACCTCCTATACTCATTTTCATTCATTTTTTCGACCTACGAATTCCATTTTTCACTGGGGGATCCCCCCTCCCCGTCCCCTGCTGGTTACGCCACTGGGAGGCACTAGACTTTTTCGAGGTACACTGTAATAAAGATTTACAGAATTGCAGAGAAAAAAGAAAACTGTTAAGTAAGAAAACACTCTAAAACTAGAAATAAAGAAAAAAAATAGAAAAGTAAAATAAAGGAAACTGGTGATAAAAAACTTATCAAATAAAAATGATATACATGGGCCTAAGTAAAAAACAGACAAAAAATTAAAAAATAAAAACTAAACAGTAAGAAAACACCCCTATCTGTAATTAGCTGCAACAAATATTAACAGTGTAAACTGCTGGAACGGTGCCTATGTGCCGCTAAGTTGATCCTTATTTTTTGCTCTGGAAAGGAAGTGACATTAGAGGTAAGAGCCGGTGTCGTGAAGAAACAAACAGGTCAAGTGTCTCATTACTTTCTGGAGTACTTCAATTTATGATTTTAAATCTCGTTCACTCAGAAACAAGATTTATACACCTCTATCATTCAAAGATGAGTAACCGTCACCTGTTAGGTTTCTCTGAAATAACCTGACGAAGCAATACACAAAAACGTATTGCGGTCTTTCGTACTCCCAAAAGTGTTAAGATTCTCTGATATTACACAATTTCTCAAATTTAAGTTAGATTTCCGATCAGATATGTACTAAAAGCTCGGGAAAAAAATGGGATTGTGATCCGATCCGAATTCGTTGTATGGCCGCTGCTCTATCCTTTTATTTTTCCTTCTCATTTTCCTTCTTCTGCTTTCCTCACTGCCTCTTCGCATTTTTCTTCTTTCCTCTTCTCTTCCCTTTCTCTTCTCATTAGGCTTTCAGTCTTATCTCTCTATTTCTCACTTACCACCCCTTCCTACAGTCCTCTCCTGGATACCCGCCTTGTATTTTTTGATTTTAGAAACCTAACAGGGTAGTACTTTAAAGTATCTGCGGTAATCCTATTCCACAGCACAAAGTTGCTACCTTTCTAATTACAAGACAGAATACCCGTTAAGTACGAATTAAAATTCAAAACGATTGAAATAATGGACTACATATGTAGTATCAGATGATAGTACCGTCTACCTATTTTATTATTTATACAATGAATGCACACGCTAGATTAGGTGATACTTCGCATGTTTTCATTGCCTGTTATAATTTTTTGAGCTTTTGAGACTTGGTGTTCTCGCATTTAGTTACCAATATCAAAACACTTAGGCCTACTCCTTTATTTTCATGTTGTTGCAAACAAAAACCGGTACGAATGCACTGTTCTTGTCTAAACGGCTCTGTTTACTAATAGCAATGAGACTCGTCCATTAATACTGGATATGTCTGCAGTACATAACATGCTGCAACAAGACGTTCTTGAAGTACGCCCTCTCTTTTTGTTGGCCTGACGGTACAGAGAAATCGACTTTCGTTTTCTCCCTACCGCGCCGCTCTCGGCTTCCGTACAGTAAGGCATTTATATGCCGAGTAATCCACCATGTCGAAAAGTTTCGATCATAAACCTCTTACAGGGGCTCATTGAGTTGATATCGATAATTTAATGGGAGATTTGAAGGGTCACTACAACATGACAATGCTAATAGATAGCATAATAAGTCAAGTTTCATTATATAGTAATTACGGGAAAAGCTAAAATTTTGAATTTTATAATGTCCTGACTTGTAACGGTTTGTGCACCATTTGAAAAAGTGTCTGGTCACAAATTTTTGAAAAACGAATTGAACCGTTAGCTACTCACTTATAAAACAGTTATTTGTATGTAGGGTATGGGGATTGTCTAAGATTGACCATTTGTCATTGATATGTAAAGAAAACTGAAGGGGTTTGGAAGAATTTGTTGCATTTCATGAACCAACTCAATGAGCCGCTTTAAATGAGTACCGTGTGTGTTTGGGTGCATTGTATATTGTTCGACTTTTCGCTTAATGTACTACTGTACTCGGGTTTGTGCTTTAAAGTCTGGCTAATTTGGATTTGTGATGTTCGTACTATTTCACACCCAGTGAATACTCTTTTTTTAATTTGGGCACACCCTTTAATTTTGTCGTAAATCATTAATTTATGGGAATTGATGTCTATACGCAAAAATGTGCTTGTCACAACAAATTTACATAATTTAAGGGATTAATACTTCTAGCCACAAATATATCGAAATGGCTAAACGTGTTTCTGGTAGCTGCATGTCATAGGTAGCAGGGGAAAAGAGTTGTTTTTATTTGGATCTATAATTTTGTCTTAAACCACGTTTGTTTGGCATGAAATGTCGCATTATTTTGGGTAAGGCTGATTCCCCAAATTATGAGGTCACAAAATTTGTAAATAGTCAAAAATCATGTATTTCGAATGAAAGTCGGCGTTTCATGGGTTGCTTCACCTAGACATATCATTTCAAAGCATAACTGATTAAGCTTACCTTAATTAGAACAATTTAGAAATTTGGGGGTAAAATGAGCAAACGATCGTTTTGTACAAAACTTTTCGATATGAGATTTATTTATTGGCTCAGCTCTTTGATTGACAGATATTGCAAGTTGCAGAGTTCTAAAGCTCACATTACACGACATGTCAGTGTAGGCCTTCTGAACTGGGCGAGTCTTGTACGTAAACTCATCCTCAGAGGCAATAAACTGAGATCGTAGGTGTCTAGATGAGGAAGCCTTGAATTTTAGACGTTGTTGGAGGGGCTTTCATAGGTTAGTAAGCAGGGGTGGCGCCAGGATTTGCCCGACAGGGGGCTAGCAGTTCAAGGCCCCGACAAAGGCGATGGGTTAGTCCAGTTGACACGAAGCTTGACAGAATTTGAGGCGCTCGCAGCGCGCCGAATTTTTTGCTTTTTTCTAAACAAATACTTAAAAATCTGAAGTTTATTTTTTGAAAGAAATTTGGCTTTTGTGATGGCAATTAAAAATTGGGGGTGTTTATTGCAGAATCTGTTCTTGATATGAACAAATTCAAAAACGTTTTACACGCGACAGCTGAAATTCTGTTGGGGTTATGCATTTAATCGTTCTAGGCCTACGTACTCAAGACAAGACGAAAAGTTTTTTATCCTTTTTTGAACCAAGATTTGAAAATTAAGATCTCATTTATTGCAGACATTTTGGAATTTAATATAAGAAAATCTGGTGTTTGGTAAGGTTATAATAAAAAATTTGGGTTCCTTATTAAGTGATATGCCTTTCAAGAGCAAAATTAGGTAGAATGTCGGGGTAATTAACAGAGTTGTCTGGTTTTTTGTTGTACTGAGTATCCATCAAAATTGGGAAATTTTGCCACTTTTAACAATCTGAAACTTATATTATGACAGATTTTGGTGTTTTTGTGGAAGAATTTGACCTTCCTTTAATAAAAATCAAGTAGGGGGTAATCTCTGGTTTTGTACAGTTTTGTTGGGGTTACTGAATATCATCAGGTAGATTAATGCCCTCGGACCATATTGGGAAATATTCCCGCCGCGGAAAAAGTTTGGCTTGCCATGTATTTGAAGTTCTGAAATAGGCGGGCGGGAGTGTTTCAGTTTGGGACCGAACAGAATTGTTTTGTTTTTCTTTTGTCCGAAAAATATAATATTGCCCAAAAAACTACAAGTGTAGGGCATGGAAATTTTTGAAAAATTAAGAACCCCCAGGAAGCAGGTAAAGGCATTTCCGCGGCCGGGCTGGTAACTAGAAACAAAGTACCGATAAAGTCATTATTTTGAGCTTTCTTTCGCAATAAAATTTTCACTTTGTAATACTGCCCCAAAACGAAGAGTAATGTGCAAGCATACATTGTTTTGTTACGTAATTTTTTCGACTAAAACACTATCTAAGCGGAGCTCCACCCATCAGTTGGCGCGGAACGAATAGAAAATTGTTAAAAAAAACTAACTCCACAAACACCCGAAAATGGCATTTTCCAGACTTGAGCAGTCGCTATTTTGAGCTTTCCTTTGAAACAAAAATTCAACTTCAATAGAAAAAAAAACAACTTGGTAAGTGATCAGAAAACTACCAGATAAAAGGTACGGTACTGCTACAATTAGATTTAATTGACTTGTTTCTTTTTTTTTTTGGGGGGGGGGGGGACTATGCAAAAACATTCTGTTATTTTACTCTACCAGGAATCTTCGCTATATTCAATTGCAATATCGACTAAATAGATGAAATTTTCTTCGTGACTGCCCGAACTCCACACAATATGATCTTACTTCCAACGTATTTGAAAAAAATGTCACGTTACAATGTGGCTTCAAATGAATTCCAGTCAGACATTATGTGTAGCCCAAAATGACTTGGCCGATTTGCGTTACCGTTGCTAGAATTCGGCAGGGACGGGCCAGATGGCAGACCATTGGGCAATGCATGCCGAACCGACCTTTGCCAGAGGGTCGGGAGGACTTCAGAAAAAGACCATTGGGCAATGCATGCACATGAAAAACCACTCGTCCGTTTTTGTACGGAAAATTTGGAATTGCCAGTTTCCTTGAAGAATATGGTCTTCTATATAGTGAGCAAAATCACGAAGATCGTCGAAGTGACTGAAGTTATCAGGCAAACATTTTTTATCGTGGGCCTGTATATGAAAGATCCCCGATGAAATTGGATTTTCTCAACAACTTGGGGAAGCAAGTCTTCCCCAACGGGGGCATGACCTTACTGGCACGGATTGAAGATGGGAGGGGGGATAGCAGAGCTAGTAAGAAGTGATTAAAACCGATTAAAAGGCAGGTCCCACTGCAACGATATCTGATTGGATTTCACTCCGATTTTTGTGAGGGTTAATTAATATCTCCTTCATCTTTGGTCGAAAAGAAACAAAAAATCGCCAACCAGTGAAGGCCACGAAATTCTAAGTCATACAATTATTCCGTGACGTCACATCCACAGACAGCTTTTATCGGATACGCGTAGTCCGATAAAAGCTATTTGACAATGTGACGTCACGAAATAAGTAGTATATATTTGACTTCCGTAGCCTCCTCTCATACCGATCGTATACTTACAGAGGAGGGCAAATTTTTGGTTCTTTCCGACAATGGATGGAGGAGATTTTAACTTAAACTGACAGAAATCGGATAGTAATCCGATCCGATATCGCTGTAGTGTGTGCTGGGCTTAAAATCGATGAATTAAAAATAGGGTTACAAACGAAAACAAAAATACTTCATTAAGAAAAAAAAAACCCAGTTCACGATCATCCATCCAGTAACTTCAGTCCTTTTCGTTCTTCATTTTAGGCCCTCCGCAAAAAATGCCGTCTTTCCCTCACGGGGGATGAGATAGGACAATTAAGGTAGATGGAATGAGGTATGAGAGCTAAGAAAAAAGTGATTGAAAATCGATTCCCAATATGCTTTAAAAAAGCATTGCAAAACAAAAAATGTGTTCAAGGTCAAACACCTAACTTCAGTCCTTTACGGTTTTTTAATTAATTAATAAATGAATAAATAAATTAATTAATAAATAAATAAATTAATTAACTAATTAATTTGTTTTATTATTTTTAGGTCTTCCCGACGAAATCGCCGTGAGGGGGGGGGCATGCCCCCCCTCACGCCAGCGCTACCCCTGTTAGTAAGTTAGGAGAATTGGAACAGAGCGTTTGTGGTCAGAAGATTGGTCGCCTGAAATAGGCTAAGTAGGTTAGGAGAATTGGAACTGTTTTGGGGTGATAGGATCAATTAGCCTTTATAAGGCATGCCAAACTGACAAGTCGCCCCAAACAGATACGGCGAAACAACACACAAGCACCCGAACGATTCTTATTATTTCGCTTTCAAGTTTCATTTCATGCCGTTTTCAGGACTCAGTAAAATATGTGCATGGACTTATTTTAAGTAAACTTGATGAGTTACAACTCATTCCTAAATTTAAGTTAAAGAAAATTATTTTCGCAAGCCACTATCAAGAGTCAATCGTGAAACACGGTAAGCCACTACAAATTGGGACGACTGTATTTCCTATTTAAAAAAAGAAGAAGAAAAACAATGATTGTATAGACACTGCACGGACACAATACGTAGGCTATCCTGATCTGTATCGCCATAATATTTAGAGAAGGCCCAGGCCTAGGCTACTATCCAAGTAGTAGGTCTATCCACGGCTTACGCATCAGTATCCAAGTTACGTATGTAATCCGTGGGTAGACCGGCCACTGACTGTCACGAGTTGCAAGGGTCTACATTCCCTTTAAAAGACGACACACCCATCTTGCTCCCCCTCGAATCCTCCCATTTGAACCCCGAAAAATCCGTTTCAACCCAAGCTGAAAAACAAGTTTTCCTACATCGTAATGGCTCACATACTCATCCGTGAAACGTTTCAAACTTGACCCCGCTGTTCTCATAATAAACATGTAATTATTGCGGTCGAGCTGTTTTCATTTCGCACACTATCACGTGCATCTGACTCTAGCAATAATCAGTAGAAGAGCGAATATTCAAGTCACTATTAAACGCTCGGGATTGGTTCGAACGCATGGCACAATGTAGAAACAAAATATATATTGTGTGTACGAATTGTATATACTGAACGTGGATTTTCGATTTTATTGAAGAGATCGGGCTGTGCAACAGATACTGGATGTGGTATTTGTTGTAGTAAAAATTGTGCTTGAAAATTACGGGTTGTGTGTTTAATTTATTTGTAAATTTAAGGTAAACCTCTACAATCGATACGTAGCGATATTTGTGCAGGAGACACACGCAATTGTGTATCATATTGGATCGAGGTAATTTCGTCAAATATCATAGGCGCAGGCGACATAGTATACGAAAGCCACAGACATTCTTGTCACATAGAACAGCGAGTCTGTTCAAATTCACCTTGAAACGTTTTATGAAGGCAACCAACCATAGCTACAGACTGGGATTTTCTGCTCACTAGTGTATATCGAAAAATTGCATTGCAAGTACGGAAACCTTTTCTGCGGTATTTGTGTTGAAAAGGACTGTTTTGCAATGCACTATCAACGTATTTGACTCCAACTATAAGGAGGGTCAACCGGCTAACAAACAAACAGCAGCGCGCATAAAGCTAAAAGAATTACTTGGCATAGTACTGGAACGAGGCCTACACTGACTGCTCATAAAACATTTCAGTGCTTCATTTCGCTTACTGATATCAGGGATCTTGGTTCGCAAATAGCAAGGTATGTAATAGTCTATTTAAGCTATTTGTGCGGGTTAAATTTTGTTATTGTACCGCTGCATATAGCTTACTCACTCATTACGAATAGAATGTTTTCCTAATCGTAGTCACAGGTAGGCTATTCTATAACAGATCATACTTTCCTGTGACCAGTACTACTTGCTAGCTAGCTAAATACGCCTGGCTAGATGCAGTAGTGCTTCGTAAAATCTGTTTTAGTATCGCATTCATTGTTACATACACCTCGTCTCTGTTTTTGGTTTCCGGAAAACAGCTCATTCTAATTATTTCCTGCCATAGTATGTTTCCTGCTGTACTTGCTGCAGCTTGGAGCCTAGGCAAAGTAAGCGCCGGTGAAAATATACGAACGTTAATCTCGACATATTAATTTCAACCTTTGCAAATGAATTTGCACTAATTCTTATAAAATCGATTTTCAACAGCCATCGAAAATTTTTGAAGGCAAACGACTAGCTTCGTAAACACACAGTTCAAACTTGCGTTCATTAATTGAGAAGGTGATTGGAATCCTATCTTTGAGCGAGTTCCTTGCGAGGATCGAGGCAAGTCATCATGGCTGCTATCATAACCGAGGAAGACATTGAGAAGGTATGTATTCTGTCGAGACACCGGTGAGTTCATCATTTCACACTAATAGTATGGTAAACGTAATGTGCAAATGAATAGCTCGACATAAATCACAAATGGTTTGCGACCAGTGCATGGTCGACGGACAACTTTTGTTGTACGAAATGGTTACTATACTCCAATGTTTGGCATAGTGTACGATAGGTAGGCCTGGAGTGAACAGGGATACAAGCGGGAGCACGCATGCTCCCGGCCCTAATAAGTCACAACTAAAATAGAAAAAAAAGTAAGAAAAAACGTGGCATGCAGTATAGCCTGTCTTACCTAGCTCACTGCGCAATCTGGGGAGTAGCTTAGGAGGAATTAGTGGGATCATGCGGCTGTCTTGTGATCATCATCATGGTGAACTCTTAAACCTGGGAATGGATTCCTTAAGAGGTTCTCAAAGTTGTGCATTATGTAATATAATAATATGACGAGCTGGGAAAGACTGACCCCTCCTATATGATCCTTTCAAAACTTCCCTCACACTTGAAAAAGCCTTGGGGGAGGTAGTAGGCGAGGCTACCTTGAAGAAATCGCGCAGCCGTTTGAGTCGAAAAAAATAAAATTACACGGAAACCTCTAAGCCGGCCCGAATTCTAATGAAAAATAACAACAACAACAACAACAACAACAACAACAACAACAACAACAACAACAAAAACAAAAACAGGGTTGTTTAATTTAAATAACCTTGATTAAAATCACAATTAAAATCGTGATTTTAATTGAAAAAGTCATGATTTAATGAAAAATGTGATTTAAATCGATTTAATTGATTTTAATCACTGATTTAGATCATGATCTTTTTAAAAAAATAAAAAAAATCAGCAACCCTGAACAACAACAAAAATAAATAAATAAATAAAAAGAAAAAAACGGTCGAAAAGTGAAACGGCACCACCATTACAGTCTTCTTAGTAAAAAGTAGTTAGCAAATCAATTGTTTTTTAACGTATCGTTCTTTATAGTCTTGCGCACTCGCGGGAAACGCCTGGCATGATATTCTTGTGAAAACTGTGAAACGTTTTGAAATGTTTTCAGTTTAGGTACTAAGGCTACTACTCACTATTTCACGTGCAAAAGAGTCAGATGAGAAGGTGTACAGGTGTACTAATTTAAGGCCTACAAATTGGAATCGTCATGGGAAGGGGGTGTTGCTCCCTAATCATAGTGACGCCTGATTTTTAATTATGTTGTACAGCCTATAAGCGATATTAAGCCTACTTGTAGCAGTTGGGTAAGGTGACAATACACAGAAAAAAAAGCAGCAACGGACTCGAAAATTCCATAATTTCCGGTTATGTAAGGGGCAGGCCTTTTTTGGCCAAACTTTCTGCGTGCCACAATCCGATTGAGGCACTACAGCCAAATCATTATCAATAAAATTGGCGGCGCTTTGTGTTTACGGTGGCCGAAGAAATGCCTGAACAAAATCGTGATGGTACCGGTACTGTATACATTTTTTTGTAGTTTGTTTGGTTTTTTGAGGTTGAAGTTGAATTTGAAGTTTGAAGTTGAATTTGAAGTTTGTTTGGTTTTTAATAAAGTAGAGAGTTTCCACGCACAAAACTACCGTACCTGCGTTAACTTTTCAGCTGAAGTTAGTTCCAGTAGTGTGCGAGGACTGGAGGGCAGGGTGTCCCCAAATTTCCGAAAAATAAAAAATTCGGGCAAGAATTTGAGAAGAATTCGGGAAAGACTTTGGAAAAAATTGGGAAAGTCACTTAAGTTTAAAAAAGTGGCACGATTTTTCGAAAAATTCCAAAGCGTGCCTAAAATCTTTTAAAGATATGTCCGAATAAAGAAGTTGGAAGGGCTATAGTAGCGGTAAATTTTTAATGAAAAATCAAGATTCCAAAAATTGATTACACAATATTCTTGCAGGGCAAAGGACCAAGGTCTCTTAATCTTGAGGTGAAGCCTACTTCACTGTCTTTCACAGAACAATGCCCGGTATGGTCGATTATCCAAAGTTTTTCAAACATTTCCCCGAAAATAGAAAACGCTTTATTAAAAGTGAAACTTTCTTGGAAAATAAAAAAGGATAACAAGATTTGCGACGCATTCAGCTTATGATAGAAAGGTTTTCCTCATCGCCACTTCATGCTGCAGTCTTTCAAAAAATTCCCCGAAATGGTAAAATATTCGGGCGAAGGTTGAAAAATTCCGGGACATTTTTAATCGACAAATTTAATTTCAACGGACAGACGGAAGGTTCTTCACGTGCAGCTGTGCCTAATAGTTTGCCATCTATCCTGTTCCTGTTCCCAAATTTGGGCAACGGCTATCTGAGGGTTCCGATTTTCAACAATTTCTGTGCGCTTCGCGCCAACTAGTGGGAGCGCTCTTCTTAGAGGAAGAGGAGCGCTATCATTAGTCTAAGTCTTCCTGGCCGAATTTTAATTCCAATTTAACATTTGTGGAAACGGAAACTCAGATACCGACTTCATATTTCCCTTTTGAACCTGTGAAATGCAAATTCCGGCTGTTCTGAGGGCCCCGATTTATCAACATTTTCTGAACGTTCCACGTAGAGAGTCTTCCGAGCAGAATTACATTCTTGAAAAAATCTTCTGCCCCCAACTAAAATGCTTCTTTACGCCTATGCTTGGAAACAACCATTTGAGGTAGCTAATTTCAAACTTTTCGGCTCGCCCCTTGCAAACTGGTGGTGGCGCTCCGCTTAAAATGTAGTAGTCTTTCGAACAATATCACACTTTTGTCCCCCACATCCGTGTGCACGGCCTTGGGGCCTGGGGAAAATAAGGAAATATACAGACCTAGACGAAACCAGAATAACAGATTACTCCTGGCTTGCACAGCACAATTCGTTTTGGTCAAAATTAAGATTTTGACCTGTTATTCATTGATAGGATGAAAGTATGAGGATAATTTTAGCACTATCAGAGCATAGATCTAGCACAAAACCTAGCGTAATTTTGCATCTCGGCCTTTTAAAACAGCAAACTTTCCCACTTATAGTGGAGAGGCCTTCATTCCCCTTATAACTATCTCCCTAAGGACCTCGGTCAAGAATGGAGACACTAAGTCGATTTGACACCCCGGCAAACGCATACGTTCTTTAAAAACTATGCATTCTAACTTCTAAATTTCTGATCATTTTGCAAATTGGTCATACATTATTGAGTGATCATTTTATTGCAAAGGAAAGGATAAAATATCGACTGCTTAAATATTTTACCAGCGTGCATTTAAACTGTTAAGTTTCTGTACGCTCCGCGCCAACCACTCGTGACTCCACGCTCAGACAGTCTTCCTGTATGTACCTGTGTAATAATCCATGACTATGACACTGCCTCTGACAAAAGACACAAACTGAGAGGTACAGTCGCGGTCACTTCAATTGGGTAGATGCGCAATATTTAACAAAGTGTTTCTTGATTGGCTGCTCCATTTGCTGTCATATAAGAGGCACAATTTGATCAATATAGGCCTGTTGACTCTCGAGTAAATCCTATGTCCCAAGTTGGATCTGAGCGAAGTTTAAACTAGGACCTTTGCGAAAATGAGCAACTGTTCATTTTTTTAAAGAGGCCAGACTTGAACACTTAAATGAGTGCGCGAATTTTAAGAACCCCTTCCCCACCCCTGCCCTGCCCGAAGTTCAGATATTCATGTGGAAATTTTAGGACACTCTGCGGTGCCCCCTCTCCATTTCACATGCCTATGATAATAGCCTTACAGTGTATGTGTTTTTGGTCGATCTAAACCGGCTGTTCATTTGTTCCGCCCTGACTAGGTCATTGCCGAACTTCGTGAGAGCTACAACTCTGGAAAGTCTAGGTCAAAAGATGCAAGAATTCGAAATATTAAAGCTCTGCTGCAGATGTTGAAAGACCATGAAGAAGATATATGTGCTGCCCTCTATAAGGACCTTCGTAAGGTAAGTTAGATGGAGTCTCACGGACAAATTTCCAACCTTTGGTTCAATTCTAGTCAGGGGCGCAAATGTCTGTATGAGAGTGGGGGCAAAAATGCTTATGATGTGCCCGTGAGTATTAAACTGTGCACGCGTGGCGGGCACCGGAGTGCGAAGCCGCAAAGAGTCCCTGGTGGGATCCAGGGGCAAAGCCCCTGTGGGGGTCCAGGGACGAAGCCCCCGGAAGCTCTTGTGTTCTAGCATTTCTGAAGCTTCAGAAAAACTGTTTCGAACGAAAAAACCGAAAAAAGGTGACCGTATTTTTAGGTCTAATCAGATTTTTTTGTGTGTGTGTGGGGGGGGGGGGGGCAAATTACGATTTGGCCCCCACTTTTTCACTTGAGGGGGCGAATGGCCCCCTTTCCCCCAGGATTTTCCCCTGAGTCTAGTCGGCCACGGCCTTTTTCCAGTAGTGGCTCATTGGCTTGTTTTCTTTACTCAGTTTGCTTATGCGGAGCATCACGCACGACGGTAGTAGGTCCAATTTTTAAAGTCTTTGGTATGCCTCGACCAAGGAATCGAACCCAGGCCTTCCACGTGAGTGGCGGATGCTCTACCCTAGGCCAAACACGCGGTCTCTCCTTAAGGTGAGTTAGCCTAGGGTTTGACGGTTCAGTTTCCAACCTATAGGTTCAAGTCGAGCCGGCCACGGCCTTTTACCAGTAGTGGCTCACTGACTTGTTTTCCTTATTCCATTTGCTTATGCGGCGCATTAAGCACAACGGCAGTATAGGTTCCATTTTAAGAGCCTTTGGTCTGACTTGACCTGGGGATAGAGTCCGGGCCTTCCGCGTGAAAGGTGGATGCTCTTACCATTAGACCAAACGCATAAGGTGAGTTCATATATGTTCTATGTGCTGCCCTCTATATAGTGACCTTCGTAAGGTGAGTCAGTCAATTTATTATCAGAAGGTAAATTTTCACTACATGTTGGATGGCCTCCCTATATCCGTAATACCCAGTTAATCCTGCATTCCCTTATAGCAAGCAACTTTATATCTTCCGATCAAATGGGTAGCCGGGCGTGACAAATAATCAGGGCTTGCCACAGACAAGTGACTTCAGCGTGGGAAAACTTGTATAAACTTACACCTGTACTTGTGTACACACCTAATGGGAGCCTGCTTCATGATGAAACGTTCCCTCTTACTTTTTGTTACATCTTTCATTTCTGCCTGATTAACTCTTATCGCTTCAGGGAGGAAAAGAAGCCAACTAAATGCAGACTTGATTAAGTCAAGTTTCATATCTGATTTAGTGATTGACAGTAGAAGATGTGTTTCAATACACAAAAAGTTACGTAACATTTGGGGTTAGCTAACAGTTCAGTTAGGATGTGTTAATTGCTTTTCACGCAGTGTGAACACAATTAAAGTATAGCTCATTTGAGGGAAGAGATCAAGTAACGAACTCAGATATTAGTTTCACCCCATACCGCCTCTGATGTACTGGGGTGTCTATGTTCCTTTTTCAAGAAGCGACGTCACAGCATGTTCATGGACCTAAATAATTTGTTTGGAGCCAAAATTCCCCTTCGCGGGGTTATATGAAATGTGTTTGCAACTCCCTGACTTACAGTTCAACTAGACTATGAACATGGAATGCCATGGTTATTGTTATTACTATTGTTATTTAATAGTGGGAAAACCTGAAAGCTGGAGGGACAATCCAATGTTTGGACCTTTTGTTCCAGGGGCAACCGCGTTTTTACCCGATCCCATATTTGCCCATATGCCTATGCGACTCACCGTCTCGGAAGAGCACAAATGTAAAAATACGTGACAAGCTTGATTCAGTCTGCCTGCAGATCAAAGATGTTTGCACATAGGGCAGGATATAACAGGGGCGTTGCCTTAGAGATTGTGTTTTACGTAAATTAATGGCTTCACGGCAATTCAAACTTTAAACAACGTTTCTTCTAGATAAGGTGGATAATTTCGATTTAAGATGACGTCACACCTGATAAGAAAAGTAAAAAAGTTACAAAAGAGGCTTAATCCGTGACCAAGACCAAAATAGGTTTGGGAGCCATGCATTCCAAGGATTAAATGGTCAACATCTTTTGAAAGTGTATGTAAAGATGCATGCCGCATTTTTAGTAGCAAAAATTGCAAAAGAAATAATTGCACCCAGTCAAATAATTGCCTTATGAATATTTCTTTCCGTTTTTTTTTTTGTTCTTGGTTAGCGAGGGTAGTGAAGCGTAGCGTTGTGATGGTAGGGAATGGTAGGGGATGATACGGTATAGTTTGGTGTTTTACGTTATGGTATGATATGGATGGTGACGACACTAACTGTATGCCATTGTAAAGATTTATTTGAATGCTGGTTGAGTCTATGTTATAGAGAGGAGTGAGTCATCTGCGAAAAACGTGTTTTGGAATTAAACACATTTTTCCCCCTAGTTTGGATACATGCTGCAATACTAAACACACATGTTTAGTTTCTAAACATTATGTGTTCATTTCTAAAACAATAGGTTTTTAATTTCGAAGTTAAAGTAGAGCGTGTAAACGTATTCCCAAAAAGTCCCAGAGACATGTATGATGTTAGTGTTTAGAAATTAAAATACTGGTAATTTCACTTTTCTCACAGTCTCCTTGTATCATGTTTGCTTTTATTTGTCGTTACAGTCCAGACAGGAAACGATCGCATACGAGATAAATATCACAAGAGATGATGCTGAATATATGCTCTCACACATGAATGAGATCGTTAATCCTATTAATGTAAGTACCCATTCCACGACATTCCCAATACAGTATCTGCATGTATATAGAGGTAACGCCCCCTATAAAGTCAAATATATGGGACCAGGGGTGAGAACAGGGTGCTTTCACTCATGTCACAAGCTTAAGCCCCGCCCCTTCAGACAGGCAAAGTGTAGTCTAGCAGACATTTAGTAAAGCAGATGAGAAGCAGTCAACACCCAGTGTGACTGTTGCAGCAACAGAGTGCTCAATGTTGCCCGACAGTGTGCGTGGCTAATCAATAACGCGAAATCACTTTGTAGCAAATGTACTCGACTACATTTATCCAAGTTGAAAATCCCCACCCAGACCCCAGCCCAGCTCCTCTACCATATGTTCACAACGGACCAAATTCTTTGATTAATATAGACCATTTTCCATATATCAGTTATAGACGCTTGTATGACAGATGTTTGGTACATATTAATTCTGTGTAGGCAAGATGCACACCGTGATTCTGTCCAAAAATCCTTTGTATTGACAATTTGGAAACTGGTCTGTCAGAAAAAAGTAAGATACCGTCGGATATACCTTTCGGTTTGGACTCGGCGATCGAGGCCGCAGCTTTGTGTATACCTTATAACCATATTTTTAGCGCATTCCTTGAGCTCTAATGTCCCCGGCATCGGCAGACTGGGTTTCTCTCAAAAAGGAGGTTCGTGTACGCCCATGATGACAGACCGGGCAGGAGTTTGGAAGTTTTTAATAAACTAGTTGTCCTTATGGTAATGTAGTGCCACATATGCTGCGTTTATTCAAATATTTAACGTATCGTTGGGAGGACTGAGCAGGGGCCGATCCTCCTGCATGGCTATGGGTAATCCTTTTGGCTGTGCCACTGAGTGTCGTCGAGAAATAATTGCATTAAGGACAATCACAGGAACGTCATAAATCCATCAACCGTTCATAATTATATTGAACCCGCTTTACACTGCCTTGCCTTGCCATTATTAATGCCTATAAGGTTGAAGTATGATCGTGCCTTTCGGAACATGGTAAGTGCAATTTCACATTCAAATAGCGCCCTCGCTCTAGCCTCGTCAATATTGATAGACGCAGTCATACATATCCCCAACTAATTAAGCTCATCGCACGCGACGTCTAAGCTACAATAGCCTTGACAAGGTATTGGGCACAAACAGGTGGTTACTGTGCTGAATTCACCTCCCTTATCTATTTATGAAGTTGAGGATGACTGGAAATCAAATTAATAAAAAAAATGTTACTATCGTGACGACTTGTTTGTTTCAATGTAGTGTTTTAGATTTTGCATCGAAAATAGACAACGTGGCATATCTATCTGATCTTAAAATTTTCTCATTATATTATACCAAGGCCCACGATGGTTCTCTGCTTCTGTTCGGGAAGCAGGCATACATACAAAGAGAGCCGTATGGATTATGTCTTGTCATTGGATCTTGGAACTATCCGGTACAGTTACCCCTGATGGGACTTATCGGCGCCATAGCAACAGGTAAGAAACGAAAAATAGAAAGAATGGACTATACATAGAACCACATTTTACTATTTTAAAAGAAGTTTAAAAGAGAAATATGTAAAGAAAATGAAATGCTTAAGTGCATTCATTGCTACAATTATTTCGTCAGAAAGTCACATTTTGATTAAAACGTGCTGCAGGCCTGCCGGAGTGAAAAACGCCTAAATGAATACAATTATTCTTGTTGGACTGAAATTACACTTGACGAAATGAAATCAGGGGCTTTCAAAATGTCTGTTGGGGCGAAAAACGCTTTCATGAATGAACTAAGACCTGCTGGAATAAAGTTACACTTGTCGAAATGAAACAAAGCTTTTGAAAAGGCTTTCCGGAGTGAAAAAGGCGTTCATGAATAAAATGAAGCTTGCTGGAATGAAGTTGCACTTGCCGTAATGAAATAGGGCTTTTCAGAACGAGAAGATACTAACCGGTGGAAATGAAATACCGCTTAGTGAGCGGTGAGCCATTCTGTATGAAATTGAACTCATGTCCCATATTTCTGTCTCGATTGTGAAATGCCAAAATATTTTTATCTTAATAAACGCGTTTCCTTTACATCATACAGGAAACGTTGCAATTTTAAAGCCTTCTGAATTAGCTCCTGTTACAGCTGAACTTTTAGAAAAGATAGTTCCGGATTACCTTGATACGGTGAGTAAATGATAAGTCTTACTGAACACGTTACATGTGCCTGCTTAAACGACCGTATGGTGACATTTGTCGCTGAAATATTAAGATCACAAACGTCAAGTCTGTTCTTAGAAATCATGTCATCTTAACCTGCAAGTGGTGGCTCAAAACGAACGATGGTGTTTGTAATAATTCTTTTTTCCAGCTCTTTGAGTGTACCTACTACTAGTACGACCTACCATTGGTATTCCCGGTGATGCTAAGTACCACTACTGATTCACTGTTAAGGCCCCTATAGCTTTAGATTTTCCAGTTTTTGTTCCACCCTCAATACTAGTAGATACCGCTTACGAAAACCTAGGGTCACAGTCTTTTCGTATTTCCCAATGCTCCTTTATATCACGACAGGTAACCATGATTACGCCGATTGCACGGGACGGTGGAAGTTCCTACATATTTTATGGTACTTTGCTTCTGGAAGCTGAAGATATTGCGCCTTCGGTCGATTTATTTTACAACAGTTTTATGATGAGTAGCCCCCTTTAGCACTGAAGTAAGAGAAAAGATGTTTTTTTTGGTGGAAGCTTAGTATAGTACGTTTCGCCACAACAACAAGGCACAATACGCGAAAATTTGCATAATGTTAAGGAGAATTCCGAGGGAGTTTTCAGCCCCCGTTTCGAAATGTCTGGATCCGCGCTTGCTAAACATAAACCCATGCGATAAACCTACCACCCATTTCTATGTAATCACGATATCCCCCTCTCCATTTGTCTGTTCTGAATCTTCCTATTGTACCAATAAACTTTTGTTTCTTTCTTTAGAGCTGTTATCGTGTACTGTGTGGTGGTGCCGATGTTGCACAAGCTCTTCTAAGGCAGAGGTTTGATCACATTACATTCACGGGATCTCAGCGTGTAGGGAAGATGATCCTTCACGCCGCAGCGGAGTATCTTACTCCAGTTACGTTAGAACTCGGTGGCAAATGGTACGGAGTAAATTTAAATCTGAGTTTGGTTTTATTTCCACGGTTATATACACATTACATACATTAACTACACAGGTTGGTGGTGGAGTTATGACAGATACGAGGGCGTGCAGTGGTTGCACGAAGTCATCGGGGACAGAAGCAGTGGCGTAGCCAGGATTTTTTCACCAGGGGGCACTGGGGGGCACAGATCTTTTTATAGGGGAGACAAAATTTAACTCAGGGATAACTGAGTGAGGTCCAGGAAGCTCCGCGATATTTACAAAATTGGGGTTATAGAACGAAGCATTTCCCTGCCTTCACATGGCATTTGATGAGCATTAAACTGACTGCAAACTTCACCATTATTTCATTGAATTTATTCTTACAACTGGCTCGAAGTTCTCGTGGCTATGACAATGATTCGTCTTTCTTGGAGATGAGCAAACATTTCAATTACACGTTGATTAAAATCTGAATTTTCTCTTATGAACTTCTTTTCAATTGATAGCATTGCTAAAGCGTTTAACCTATCATCATTCGTACTTAGTGTACCAGCTGGGTGAAAACCTACGCGAAGACGATACAGACAGTATGTGCGGCCTATGTGGTCCTAATCGTTTGATTTCCAATTTTTCATCAAGACTCCTCTTTGTAAATGGACAAGTTTGTAAACTTTTGACAGTATTCATGTTGCATTCATGTCTCACATTGAGAGGGTTTTGGGAGCAAGATGAGACTTAACACACGAAGAGCTCCCGAGCACGATTGAGTGCACATGTATACCCAAGCTGCAATAAGCATTTTGACCTGACTCGCCGTGATTTTGTGAGACCGCAGCATAGTTTTTTACAAAGGATACACACGTGGCTGATTAACGCGTTCTTAGTTACCAGTGTATGCATACAGTGCCACGAAGCAAGACCAGGGAGGGCAAGTGAAAGACTGCCCGTAGTTCGAAGAAATTTGCCACTCCTCTTTCATCATTTCAGCAGATAAAATGTAAGTGCGCATGCTCACAACATGTTGAGCGGGGCAGATTGCAATGGGGTGGGGGACACCTGGGGGCACAACTTTGCTAGGGGCATGTTCTCCCTCGTGCCCCCCCCCCCTCCCCCGTGGCTACGGCACTGGACAGAAGTCTCGTCTCCATGAAACAACTCACAATTTGATTTAAAACCGACAGGACGTCCACGGTCGCCAAGCTTCAACCAAAGTCAGCCTCGATCCTTGTCATCTCGGGGAATCATTGTGGGTTGTGTGCATGGTGAAAAATTTAACTTATGCTATAGTTGTGGTTGTAATGGTAGACAAATATTTGTCAAAATTTATTTCAAAAGTGTGAAAAAAATCATTCTTTAAACCCAAAATTGTTTTTCCCCATAGCCCTGTGTACATCGATAAATCAGCGAGTGTTGCATTGGCAGCCAAACGAATCACGTGGGCAAAGTATGTTAACTGTGGTCAGACATGCCTCGCCCCCGATTACATCATGTGCTCACCAGAGACTAGAAGTCAACTTATCAACGAACTAAAGATACATTTGAAATCTTTCTATGGAGACGAACCAAGTAAGAGTCCAGATTACGGCAGAATTGTAAACGAAAGACATTTTGAGTAAGTATTACCAGGGTCGCATCCACAGAGTATGCGTGAAATTTTAATTGCACTACCCGGACGAAATGATGTCATCTGCTGAGCAGCCCCTTTCATCTCACAACTAGGTGTGGCGTGATTTCGCATTCCCCTCGAAACGGCATAGACACGGATGACGTCATTTTGTGTTAGATGAAGTCAGCGTCGAGCATTCTAAACCTTGTTAACATAAGGAGCTATGTGTGTTTGCTGTAGTTAGGAGGGGCGGAGAGGGGTATGAGGAAGCACACTTTTCCCACTCCCCTCTGTATGTTTTGATTAATATTAGGGGCTGGAGAGGGATGAAATGCAAAATGATATTAGGTTTGACACATTGGCAACCATGGCAACCACACAAGATGACCAGTACGGGGATCCGTCACAGATCACTAAGGCATTTAGCAGGGATTATAAATTACTAGGAAGATGCATAAAATGAGCCCTCTAGAGACTGAGGAATATCTTCTTTCGTTCAAATTGGAATTTATCCTAAACAGTATGAACCACATACTTTTCTTATCAGTAAATTGCTAATAAAAAACAGTAAATTCCCTTTAGTCACGTTGTGATTTTCTTCCAATTTTTAGGAGGTTAACTAAGCTCATCGCCAGCCAGGAAGGAAATTTAGTCTTCGGTGGGAAATCTGTCCTTGAAGACCTGTACATCGAACCAACTGTATTTGATAACATAACTACAGATGATAATATTATGCAGGAGGAGGTAAGCCGCCCGCAAATTGAGGGCGCTATTTCGTGACGATAGCAAACGGTATTTGATCAATACTATTAGGATAACAAATCATCTCATTGCAAGAGCATTGGCAGTTTCTTTATAGAGCGCCTGTGCGTGGAGGTAAAACCTTTGAACAAATAAAATTTTAAAGCAAAGATCAAGAAGGTCTGCATACGAGGGACCTGTGACATGTTTTTCATTTGAGGTATTTCTTGTGGTATTCATTTAATAACCCAATATTCACCATTTTGAAGTTCGATTTTATTGAATCAGCTATATTATGGGTTTTTAAATCACCTTTCATGCATCCTACCAGTTCGAAAATATTCGGAACAGTTGAAATCCATGTCGCACACCACCCCTTAAAAGCATTTGGACTGGGTGGGAGGCAAGCCTAGTCACTGAAAAGGGCAGCCACCCACCTAACCCATTTTTCGGAGGCATAATTATTCAATGTACGGCTGTTGGGTTTTGACCGAGAGATTTCAAAACATGTATGTCGTGAGCGGAAAAACACGTTGGGAAAAATGGTTGCCGCGTCTGCTATCAAAATTTTCGAACGATGTGCAACTGATTTCTTGATAAATTATATACTTCTGAAAAGATGCTACGTGTTTGCTATTGTTATGATTGACTAGTATTTTAAGGTTATCGGGTTTGGTATGAAGAATGGAAACTTGTACTTTTAGAACTGCAAACGAGCCATCACCCTTGTGAGTGACATAGCTAGGATATCTCTACCTCAAGGTTAGGGGCAGTATTTCCTTCAAGGGAAAAAGTGGGGAATTTGCCCTCCCCCTCCAGAAGGAGAAGACTAAACTCCCCTCCGCCTTTTCATTTCCATAAAAATTAAAAAATCCAGTATTTTGTTTTATTGAAGATAAAGAAGACACTTTGCAGCAATGTTTGAACTTACAAAATTGAATATTTTTAAGCCCCTACCTGAACCCAAATGTAACTGTGGCCAAGGGAACCATCAGTTTAGACATTGGGTTTCGCAGTAATAATCTCTCCCTTTTTGTGCTTCTGGTGGAATCCCTGGGGGCATGCGGGATTTGCGATCTCCGGTCAGGGGATGGGTTGAAGTTGTGGTAAGGTTGGAAGATTGAGTGTCTTTGTATGCAATTTGATAACACATTTGCTACATTTTGAAGTAAAATTTTGTGCTAAAACGTTTTACGCATTGTTTTAGCAAAACAAAATTGTCATTAGTCTGGGGCATGAACCAATGCCCCTGTCTATGCTGCTGCCCCCAGAAATGTAAGCCCGAAAACTGGTTACTGACATGTAATGTCAGCACTGTTTCAATCAACTAAGATATGAATGTAACTCACGTATCTTTCTTAATTCCCGCATTTCCAGATATTTGGTCCTCTTCTACCGATTTTAACCGTGAACAATGAGGATGATGCTATCCAAATTATCAATTCGAGGTAATTCTTTAATTTTCTTTGGATCGTGTAAATGTGTTTTAAATGTCGTCATACTAAAACATTTTTAGTGTGATAAATCAAATGCGTTGATGGCAATGAAATTCGTATTGGAAGGGGCTGACCTCACGCCATAAAATCTTGTCAAAGTAGCATCAACGTAACAAGGACCTTTATCTTAAACTAACATATTTCTATCATCATTTCTGTTTTACCTCAAAATCCTATCTAATTTTTGTAAACTGGACTTAAGTAACTTTATGTAACTTGCCCAATGTAGCACAACCTCCTTTGCCCTCCATAACATTGTATACAAGTATTTTTATGTACAGCGACCAGTAAACAAGTACTTACGCACCTATACCAACCAGTAGACAGAATTGTGTAATTGGTAAATTTGGGAGTGAGGCACAATATAGGAGTTTAAGTTTGAGGATGTGACCCTCCTCGTTGGAGAAAGAAATAGAAATAAGATGACCCTCCCCGTTGGAGTAAGGAAATAGTTTTTGTAAATCTTCATATGTGACGTGATGCACTAATTGTGCTTTAAACGAATGAAAATTTATTGTGATCACCTTTTGGCCATTTTTGTTATTTTTTAATTCTGTGGGATGGATCATGGGGTGGGTGCTTCAACGCACCAATCCCTCGTTTGGCTGCTTGCCTGTTCCTACGTCCGCAGCATAAGCAGTGGATGAAAAGCAAGCCGGTGGGCCACAACTGGAAAAAGACAGTGACCCTCTCGACTTGAACCAATTGGTTGGAACTGGTAAAACTCCATTTAACCTAACCTAACCTAACTTACGACCTCTTCACCCTATTGCATGAACGTATTGTTGTGTTTTTGTTGTTGCTCAAATATGGTACCTCTTTTCAGGGAGAAGCCATTGTCGTTATACGTGTTCTCTAACGATAAAAGGGTCCAGCAACGCTTCCTAGTCGAGACATCCAGTGGAACTTTAATGTTTAACGATTTGTTAATACATTACGCAGGTGAGCTGTTGTCTCTACCACAGAAAGAGCTTAAGGAAAGTTTCAATCAAATTAAATTCAAAAATTAATGTATTTGATGATTTTGTATAAACTATCTATTTCAATAAGAAGGGAGAAAGAATCGGAATGCTAACAAAGCACATTGTTTCGTTTAAAACTGTTTAAAAACTATTGTCTCTCTTGTATTTTATGTTTACATCTTGCTCACTTGACTTCCGAAATTGAAAATGGTTTGTCTATCCTCTTTTGATACCACTTCAGACTTTATGTTTATGACGTCACAGGACAGAAAGTACGCGCACTGTTCTAGTTATAACTTTAGGTGCAACTGTGAAATTGTACTACGTAATTAAACTGTAATATTACAATTAACATAGATTGCAAAGACGAAATTATTAATGTCATTGTTTCAACCTCATCTGTATAGTTTTGTCAGTTACTCATATACAAAACCAGGAAATCTATTCCGTTCACCTAATTACTTTTTCGTAAGTAGCATATTGCGAGGAGTGATGTAGTTATTAGTGACTGTAGCATAATTAAATAGTAGTAATTTTTAAACGGTGCAAGGAGCTTAGAAACAACGTCGAAGAATATTGGTCATTTGCAAAACCATAGACGGTATTTTGAAAATCAAAAATGGTAATATGAGGAGTGCGCGTTGTAATATTATTATTGCAATAGACTTCATGCATTGACCGCTGACAGGAGCATTGGGTAGAGAAAAACAATAAAATGATCGAAAGATTCGCCGCCACCAGGCTGCAAATTAGACTTACGTACGTAAATGGTTGTCAAATCAGCCGTTTGCCTCTGTTGGTGTAACTTGCAGTGATACACGCGTTTTTTTAATTAGGGCGTACTTTTAGCTCTGTGGAATCGTATGCACAATGTCTATAAAATGTAGAGAGAGGAACGCCAATAATCTGTCTGATTGCGATTTAGAACGAAAAGATGGAAACTCCTCCAAATTAATCATTTTTTCGCCAAAAACCGTTGGCAAGGCAAAAGCCCGAGTTCTGCTCCACGCGGGGGTTTCTTCCTGAAAAGCTTGAAACTTTTTTGAACAACCTCTCATCAATAACAAAATGCATTGTTGCAATTTGATCCTGTCCACCTTAAATATTTATTAAGTAACCGAACATGTTTATCCATGTATAACAATCTTTATAATGCAACGGGGAGAATCGGTGTCATTGATAAAAAGGTAACTGATGAAACAAACTGCCACATTTATTTGTGGTTTGCAGAAAAGTAACATTAAATATCTGAATACGGTTCACTTGGATTAAAATGTATTGCAATTTCCTTTTTCTCCCTGTCACAGTTCTCTACAGCACTAAATCGGCTTAAAATGTCATAAAATAAACGATGGATTTTTAAACTGATTAACATTCATTATTTAATTAATATTCACACTTTTTATGCAGTTGATACGCTTCCATTTGGTGGTGTTGGTCACAGCGGAATGGGCAGTTACCACGGCATTTATTCTATTGACAATTTTTCGCACAAAAAAGCATGTGTTCTTGACCCACGTCCAAGACAATCTGACTTAACAATGGGGTAAGCTGAAATATTTGCTGTATATATGTTGCGAATATTCGTCTTTTGAGGTCAATATCGTAAATTATGTAAGAAGAAGGTTTCGAAACACTTTTTTAGCAATGATGTAAATGGTTGAGCTGAAGACGTTCGGGTTGATCAGTCTTTCGTTAAGTGATGAAATCTTTTGAAGACATAGCTCCAGTTACATAGTCAGAATTTTGTCATGGGGATGGGGGATGGGGGTTGGGGCACGATATGCGCGAAAAGAGTAAGGGGAGAGAGAAAAAACCGCTATTGTAGGTGTTTTCTGCATTTCAAGGTTGGGTAACGGGGTTGGGGTTTCAACCCCCAAAACCACCCGGTGGCTACGCTGGTGCGTAGCTCCCCCAGAACTCCTTCGGGGTTAAATGTTTGGTTTCTCCGAATGACCCTTCCACAAAGTCAAGATGACTTTCTCGGGAATATTGGTTATTTTGTTTTTGTTTTTTTCTTCGTTTTTTGAACGGGTCTTTGGCAGAGAGTAGAAAATGTACTCTATATATTTAGAAGTTGGTTAGACAAGTTACCACACCTTTTGAGAAACTTTGTGACGATGAAGGGGGTCCTCAAATGACCGGTTAAGTTGTTTATGTCAACCACGCTTATTACCTGAACGTCTAAAGCGCATTTAACAATAATATCATTTGACTTTTATGTTTAACCAAATTGATCTGTACTTCCAGTCTTCAGCGTCGCCGTTCTAATGATATTTTTAACAAAATGAAAGCTACGGGACACAACGTAGCTCCGGAACCAATGGTTAGTGGTCCATTATCTCAAATTACACAGGCTTTGTGGCCTAATTACCCCTCCCTTCAAGAGCCCTAAGCAGATCCCTCGTATTCAAAGTTATGCGTCCACACGCGCACACGCACACACATTATTACAAGTATATGTACAACTCCGATTCCTGTTTAAAAATATTTTGAAATAGCTTTACCTTTTATTTAGTTCATGTGTGATATTTTAATAGCATGTGGAGCCAGTTGCCCGACATGACATCGTCTATGATATCTTGTGACTTCGAAACCTCGAGAAGGTCAATTAGTGGGACAGCTAGTGTTTGCTCGCAACTGTTGAAAGGCTCTAGCAAGAGGTTGTTGCGAACGCTAGCTTGTGATGATGGGTTGCGAGCTACGGGCTTCTGTCACCAATTATGAGCGAACACCTTTCCAATGAGGTGACTTACGACTTCTGGAAGCCGTTGATCTCTATGTACACTCTAAAATCAAAAGAGTGAACTTAGTCACTCTTTGATCGAGTGAAAAGTATAAATTCACTCCATAAGAGTGATAATTCACTCCAAGAGGAGTGAATTTCCCTCCATAAAGAGTGAAAATCCCTTAAAACGAGCGAAGTTTCACTTTTGATGGAGTGCCCACAGTGATCGCTCTTAAAAAAAGAGCGATCATTGCAGGCACTCGTGGAAGAGTGAATTTTCCGTCTTCCTCTAGTGAATTTCACTCTTTTTGGAGCGAACTTCACTCTTTTTGGAGGGAACTTCACTCCTCTTGGAGTGAATTATCACTCTAATGGTGTGAATTTACACTTTTCACTCGATGAAAGAGTGAATAAGTTCACTCTTCTGATTTTAGAGTGTAGGAAACCAGTGTTAGTCAACGTAAGGTATACAAAACTTTTTCAGGGATTTACCAATCAATCACTATAGTCTCTGTCTTTTTCTTATCATTTAAGCGATATCGTAAAATTTGTTTCTTTTTCAGTATTCGATATCCACCTTATTCTCCGTCAAAACTTGCCGCTCTCACCTTCATTACCAGAAAGTTTACAAAATCCGAACTAAGAATCATTACTTTTCTGAAGCTAGCATTGGCCGTCGCTATGCTAGCAGTGGCAGTCCGGGTGAGTAGTGTGTTTACATCATAAGCCGACTAGAGTCTCATCCCCTTGTCTCATTTCAATTATGTGTCCCTATCAAATTGTCACAAATTTTAACCGACATTGGAAGAGGGATCGTGTAAGATGCAGGGCAATGTCACAATGACTATTTTATTTAATTTTTTCGGATGAGTGTAGCTAAGATCACATTGTTTCAAAGAAAAGTTCGCCGCATTGCAGATATCATGGAATTAGTTCCTTTTATGTAGGATGTTGTAGAAAAACGGGTGGGTAAGGCGGCGATGTGGGATGGGGGAATTTTGCACGCATACGACTCTGGTAAGCGGAAGTATTCTGCTCCTATTGAAGGTCCACAATCTGTTTGTTTCCTTTGATAAATATTTCAAAGAACTTGCAGTATTTCCCCACACATTAATACAATACAGGGAGACAGATCGAATTGCACCCAACCTCCAAACAAACAAAAAAAAAACGTTGTAAATCCAAAATTGAAGGGAAATTCCAAAATTGAAGGGAAATTCCTTTCTTGGACCCCTATCAATAGACGGGTGTTCAAATCTTCGTTACTGCCAATGATATTATTTTCAAGGTTGTGTGAAGTTGACAGTATTTATACAGCTTTATGCACTGCTCCCACTATCCCCGAGGGGTAGCTATACAAAAGTCCTAATTTAGATGACTGATAATAATGTGTACACAAAGTCTCAAATTTATAAAAGAAATATATATAAATATATAACCTTAAATAAATACCGAATAATATAATACAGGTCAGGGAAAATGATTTGATACAGTTTAAAGCTCATCTTCATTGAACTGACACTGTGAGATGAGACATAAAATGTTGAACATTATTGACTGCAATTGAATTAGTCTTTGTATTTCTTTGGTTTTCTGAAAGATTCTGCAACCTTGTGCCAATAGGTGATTGCAATGTTATTTTAACGAAGTGACTTGAATATGCAAATCCTTTCTGCGCAACATGCTATGGAACCAAACAGGAAGTTATTAGGGTCAAATAAGCATTTTAAATTTCAAAGGGTAACAAAACAGTTCTTGTGAGTTGTACAAAAAGAGAGTACATACATATTTGAAATTCTAGACTCTAAGACTGTACAACGTTTTTTTAAAGGGTGTGGTTATAGGGCAGACTACCACGATTTTTGGTGGCGAGTGGGGGGTGAAAGTCAGTCCAAAAGTAGGAACTGCTGTTAATTCAAAAAGAGAAGTGATAACATTTCACTTCCCCTGGATGATGTAGCACCCCTTTTAATGCCTTGAATAACTTCAGACTTGTCCTGCTCATGCAACCCACTCCCGCATGGGTTCAGACCCCCAGCAGCTGATGCTAATATTTTTCTAGTCGATTTGTATTTTTGAATGAGAGGATGCTTTATTTCCATATTCGCAGGTGTTAGAACTTGACAAAATGATTCGTTAACTAATTGAATAACACGAAGCTGGAGAGGACGACTAAAAGTAAATAAGGATGTCATGGAGACCACCTGGTTAGTGAAACACAAGAGAGCCGTCAATCGAGACAAAAGATGGGAGTTTTAGCAACATTTCACTAATTGGCTTAATGAGCCGGTTTGGTAATTCGTTACTGAATGGAGTTGTGGGCCACAGCGTGTGGTACAGACCGAGCTTAGCACCTTTTGTCGTTCGTTCCCATGTTTTCGTGAAGTACGTGAATACAACTCTAAGCATAAATCAAAATTGTCTTTCTCCGACCGAACGAAAATAATAGTTTCAGTCTCTCTTTACGGCAGATTAAAATACCACGTTTTATACCACAAAGTCAATAAGCGACTTCGGTAATTCGTTCAGTCGTGGCTCATAGGGAGGGATCTCAAGTGTGGTTTTGTGCAGTAAAACATGCGTGATTGTCTCTTTGGTGAAAAAATTTGCATTTTAATCTGCCGTAGTAAGGTAGGACAAACACTCCTATATTCGTTCGAGTAGGCTATACAGACACTTACACGGTGTTAGATGCACGTACTGGTGAAAACCGGGGAACCCGTACATTATGTGATGAGCTCGGTTTGTATATCCCACGAAGTGACCCACAATTCCATGTGGCAACGAATTACCGAACTATCTTATTTAAACACAGTATACTGCACATGGAATTAAAAGAGAATGATTTCACGAAATATACAAGTACGTTTTGGAAAACGTGTTTATAGGTCCACATGTGCATAGCCCCCGAATCGATTTACCAAACTCGTTTATTGTCTGCAACGTCTTTGCCAGTCCTAGGTATTTCGTAATGAGGAGTTTGCCGCACATTTTGCCCGTGGTCTGTGTAACAAGTGCAAGGGAGCCGTAAAAGCGTGCGATATAATATGCAGATGAATGATCACTGACTGCGTCCAGACACTCGCTTGGAATATAGCGGAGCTATTTCTAAAAAGGCTACAAGATTTTACGTCTAATTAAAATGTGTCCATTCTAATTGAATATGAATATTATCAGAGAGGCACTGCAGGGGGAGAGACCTGGGGGGGGGGGGGGGGTGCGTTTCTCCCACTTTTTCTTCCGTTAGCATTTTGGGCCGCCTTTAATTGGTCTGTTGTTGAGTATATTGGGCCGCTTCGTTGCTTAGCGCCCCAATTCAAAATTGCGCGGAATAGGTTGTTAGATAAAATATTAGAATAGATTAGTTCCAGAGAAGAATTCAAATTTGTAACCAAATTTAATCAAATTCTAAGAGATTTCCTGTACAATTCACTTTTAAAAGGCATGTTTTAGAGTGAAGGCAAACCCTTCGATAGAAACAAAACACTTTTTTCACCATCTAGTGTAACTGCAAAAAGAATTGTCTCCATATTTTGTAGTGTGCGTAGTGTATAGCAGATAGCACAGCCACCGGTAAAGAATGTTAGCAGATAAAACCCCCATAACTGACTACTGTAGATTTATAAAGGATGTAGCAAGTCATTGTAGGTTTTCCTTTTTAAGTCAGCCCGATGAGAGGTTGCAGTTAGGATTAGGGTTTCTGTTGGTGGCGAGATTTTTCGTCACTATCTTCAAATTAAATTGATATTTTGCATGCTTTATCGCTGAAGATATTTGCACAACTCGTTATTATTCTTCAAATTCATTTACAAAGATTCGATCTAATTGTTCTTGAAAAAGTTCTATGCACTTGAATTCTACTTTTCCTAGAAATTATTATAATCAATGTATATCGTGCATGATGCCATCTTTTATTCCATGACTTATGACGTATGTACATGTATTTTACTTGCCAGTTGAAAAGTTTTTTGTCTGACAGTTGTTTCACTATCTTTTTTCTAAAAGTCCCCACGACTCTCTGGCGAAGAGCCAAGGGGCGAAAACCAAACGATTTCTCCTGGAGGAGTTCTGCTCCCGCAAGGAGCTTAACGTCCCAAATGGACAAGTACGCCCTCAAAAGGGCAAACACTGAGTGGTCCTGCTCTAGACTGGCTGAATAGAACAGAAGCCACAACCTGGATGCAGTTTAACGTCATTCCCAGGACAGTTGTTTCACTATCATACATATCGTGCGATAATTTCGGTTGTGACCTTTGCAATTTTTTTAACCTAGCCCTCGCACTCAATTAATGTTTAAAGATTTGGGAAGATTAATGGCGCCCTCGAATGCTTTTAAAAGTAAACGTCGCTTCGTTAATGCCATCATACACCCGAATAAATCATTTGGTGAATTATACACTAATACTCAAAATTAAAGTGGCCTCTACAATTATTTTTGCCAGCTACAAGTTATACCTCTCATGAGAGCTGAAAAGTAATTGCAGTTCAATTTCACCCAACAATGAATTACAGACCAGACCCGGTCAAAGGTCGCCAAGCAAGCAATTTCTGATCAGGAACCACTGTTATGTTATGATGATTGGTTGTTTGTTGCTTGCCTGTGCCTGTACGTACTATAGTCAAATTCGAACAGTCAAGTGATGGCCTGATTAAGTTGGGCATAACTGGGGTCCGTCAGCCTTAATCTTACAAATTATTTCTCTACCGGTGTCATGGATGATTGCACACTACAATAGGTTTTTGATTTCCTCAGTTTAACGAAATATTGGGGCTTAATATTGCATGTAAATGATAAAATTGAGACAGTCTTGATGAACCCCAGTAATCATGGTCAGCCTCACTACTGCTCAGATTTACCATGTCTGTATATAACCTCCCATTTAAGGTCCAATAATTCGTCAACGATTAATTGCTTTAAATTTAGACCAAAGTACTTATTTAGGTCGCTTTATTGTTTAATTTTTCGGTAAAATACTTTGAGCTTTCGTGGGGAAAGTGCTATAAAAATATTTTCAATGCGACTATGATAAAGATTTTAAGCAAGGAAGTGTTAAACCTGTTTATCTTCACTTCATAAAGACCATGCTACTCATCCAAAGCTTCACGTGGGCAATAATTTATGATGTTAGTGTTATACTACTCAAATAACTGTCGTTTTTGGTTTTCTCAAGGCTAATTGCACAATTTGCCGAATTATTCGTGTATATGACTAAAAAGAGTATGGAATGGCTTTACAATGCTTAACGCCGGACCCTCTCGATTCAAACAGGGAGCTCTAACCTCTCCTAGGTTTTGGCATAAGGGTTTACATGCCTTGAACAGTTGAAACGTTCAACTGTTCAAGGTTACATAAACATTCAATTCCAAAGGATCAAAAGGCAGACCAATGCGAGTTTAACAAGAAGAATGTCGAAAATAATTGGCGATGGACTATTTCGATTTGAGAAAAACAATCAACGTTTTAGTTTCGCTGCAGTGGTGCAAGCTATGCCAATGGGAGTTAAATGAATAGATTCATCTTACAACCTCCATTTTCACGACTTCCGGTACACTTTGATGCCCCACTACCCCCCGGCGCCTATGGAATGGATCGGAAGTTTGTCATCATTGAAGAATGAAGTCCTTCAAATCAAATCCCAGGCTAAACACCTGCTCCTGTGGGGTGTATTTGTGACGGAGAGAAATAAGGGCATCGATGTATATATCTGTAAAGGGGTATTACTAAATAATGTAAGTCACAAGTACGAGTGGTAATCATAGTTTAAAAACAGAAATCACTTCCAAAAGATATTCTGTTAGGCGATGCTGATATTGCTTTTATGACTTGCCTAACTGGGAAGTTATTTTACTAATCTATCGTTAATGTATATTCGTTCAAGTTATGCACAAACTTTAAATGTTCGCAACTCGGTTTCGTTTTACTTTTAATGATAAAGCGTATTTTTAACATGCAAATTATAAGCCTTTACGCAATCAGCCTTTATATATTTTAAAACTTAAAAAAGTGTACATGCTCCTTGTTTGTGAATTTCTAGACTTTTTATCCTACGTTTCCAATATATTCTATTGTGAAACATTTAATGTTCTTCGGAAAATGTTCCAATCCGACTTCATAAACTTTTGCAAAAAAATATAACTACCGTGTTCTAAACCATTCTATATTTCACTCTGTACTCGTCTATTAACAATTCATAAAGACATAGTGGGATGAAAAAAAAGACATGAAAAATGCAAGAGTTTTGACAAATTTACCCAGTTAATTTTCGCATATCTGAACTTTAGGGTTTGGGGCCGAACACATGACGCAAATTTCTGCATTGTCTTCCCCAAAGAAGAATAATTGCAAATCTTTCGAGATCTGGTTGTCATACTCTGACTACACAAGATAAGTCTTCTTTGAAAATATCAGATTTCAGTTGTATGGCGCATAGGGGGGGGGGGGGGGGGGGGGTTCTCAAGTTGATATACCTTGTATATAGAGAATATGTGATTTCCAGTTATGGCAAGAATGTATTTAAATATAGTAAATTACTTTTTCTTCCATTTAGTGACGATCTGCAAGCCATTTGCGGCCTATAAATGCCTTATGAAAGAAAAAAAAAATTAAAGGACACAGCCAAGTGTTTAATACAATTCCGTGGATTGCAACAACTATTATAATCCTGGTCAAGACGTTATCACACATTATTTCTCACCAAAATTCAAATAGCGGGCGGGCTTTAACTTTACTATTTTGCAGGGAGATTTGCTTCAGTAATAACAGAGCTGAGAATTTCTGAAGGTAATAGAGGGCGAACTCAAAAACAGTAGTAAGTGTTGTACAGACAATTATAAGGGTCTTGACCAAGACTACAACTAAGTAAGACAGAGTTATAGTGATTGGTGGATCTAAAAACGTTGGAGTTCCCAGCCAGGTATCTCTACTGAAAATATGATTCACCCTCCACCCACTCCCATTCCTACCAAAGAGTTGTAGCTATTTCTTCCACCTCATGCCATTTCTAGCTTCTAACATCAGATATTTTAACACAAATTTTACTTCAAAAGGTAGCCGAGTGGTTGGCCTAGTGGTTAGAGCATCCGACTCTCCGCCGGGAGTCCGAGATCCAAATCCCGGTGGAGTCATACCAAACCTAAGACTTTAAAAATGGAACATGTTGCCTTCTCGCTTGGTGCTCGGCATGAGAAATTGGGACAGGGATAAAAATAATAATGAATGTAGGTACATGCAACAAAAAATCAGGATCTGCAAAATTCATGCTTTCAGTAAAGACAAACCGTCCGTACAGGCCTTTCCTTTGGAACCCATTAGCAAGTAAGTTGCCTATACTCAAATCATTGCTTCAGTCCGCGAGACCAAACGTCCAAGAGACCGAAAAGGTAATAGGACTAATAAGACCGACGGTTCGCCTGACCGAAAATCAAAGGGGTTCAAGAAACCGAAAAAAAATTGGGTCTGAAAGACCAAAAATGAGAAAAGAGTTCACCAGACTGACATTAAAACACACAGACCTGTATTCATTTTCCGGTTAGGGCCTGTAATCTCATTTTCGGTCTCGTGGACCTTTTCTTATTTTGGTCATTTCGGTCTTGCGAACCCCTTCACCTTTTCCGGTCTCGCGAACCCTTTCACCTTTACACTTTGAGAAGACCGGAAACCTTTTAGTTATGTAAAGGTCACTTAGTTATATTCCTTATGTCCTATTTTAACACACAGATACTGAAACTTTACAGGTTGATGGGGGATTGACCGTTAAGGATTCAATTAAACATAAATGTATAAACTGTAGGACAGGTATGGGATAAAATCGCCCACATGACGTCATCGCCAAGGCAATCAGTCATGTAATCAGTCACTTAGTTCTGTATGAACTACTCATACCTAACACTAAGAGACGACGAAAAATGGCAAATGTAATTTCTTTTGCGGAATTCCTGCATAAAACTTACCTGAGATTCCCCACCAAATGACGGTAATCTGGTCATCGGTTTTGCACACCATCAAATCCACACATGAAGCATTGCCTCTTGCTTTAATCCAGGAGTGTCCTTCAAATGTTGATATCATGGACTCGTATGACCATATGTTTTCAGGTGGATTTGACTGCAAAGTGAGATCATTTCTTGTTACGTTATTTTTTACCCTCCGCCTTGCCCAAAAGCTCATCAGTAACAAGGAGACAGTCATCACCACTCCTGACCAACATTCCGTCTTCAGAAGCAATGTCAATTACATAAAAGCCAACGCTTCTCCTAGTCATGTAGCGCTTTAGACCTACGAAGCTCTGGAAAAGGTTGAGAGCCTTTTTTTTCAGGAGAAAATGTGTAAAATTGAATGAAATCAGGATTTCAGTCTAGGGGGTAGAAGGGGGTTTATCCCCTGGGGTATCGATCTGGTTGGTGGATTACGGGGGAAAAAATTTTCTTACTGAAGGGAGTCCTAGGAGAGTGTCCTAGACTACAAGCAATCTCCCCCTATGAATAGGAGCACACACATGGACACGTCTTCACACACAAACACATACACAAACTCATAGATAGATGGTCATAATAAATGAAGCACTATTATTTTACTATCATAACTTTAATATGCTCAATCTCACCTTTAATCAAGCCCTGATGCATTTATCAAAGCCGTGTCTGCACAGGGTGGGGCATTGATCAAGGGTAAATCCCCAGCCAAGTCCCCAAACCTGACTGTCAATCAGGCACTATGCATGCCACAAGTAAATGTCCGCCGATTTCCCCTGCCTTTCAGACTGTGTGAAACCCAAGTACAAGTCCCAGTCCTGTGGGAACAAAGTTACTGTGAAGTCCCTGGCCAAATCCCCACTCAAAGCCTTGAGATCCCCAGGTCTAGGGGGTCTGGGTTGCAATTGACAAGTGCATTATTTCACATAAATACCACAGTGTCATATTTGATTATTCTGCTGGTTATTTGCCTGAATTTAAGGGGGTTGGGTGGGGTAAAATAACATACAATATTTCCCCCAATATTTTTATTGGTGGGGCAAGCCCCCCCCCCCCAAGGTTCGACACAACTGTATTCTCCTATCCGCTTCCGGAAAGAGGATAAAAAGTCAGCAACTTGATTCTTATCTAAACCTCTGCCTTTGTGCCAATATCCTAACAAACATAGATAGAAAGCCTTTTTAAACCCTTCAGATTGCACTTACAGGGCCTGGAACCAAGCTTTTGACCCCCTGAAATCACCTGCAACTTTGAACATGGGCAGCAATAATTTGGACTTGAGGTTTGGCAGTAATAAATCTCCTTTTAAATCTTTTGTATCTCTTGATTAGTCCTCTAGGCATGAGGGTGGAAGATTATAAATCATAAACCTACATTCTGGACAGGAACATTCAGATTCATTCACTGTAAGGTGCATTAAAATACAATGTCCTGCCAGGTCTCCTCAGATGAAGGAGAAATAAAATGTCAGGAAGAAGAACAGAGAGGAGTTGGAAGTAAAAAGTGGAATGGTCCTCCTCTTCTAGACTAGTCCTGATGCTGATAAAGACAGCTTCACCACATTTTAATGAGCTACAATGAATTCACTTCAAATTACTTTGTATTTCATGCTTTTAATGTGTAAATACTGGATTGTTTTTCTTTTCCCTAAAGTGAAACATTATGCACAACAGGGGTATGTTCCACCATGCTTTGGAAGAAAACTGAAAGAAGACACCAGGGGCCCGTTCCACAAAGAGTTACGCACTATTTTAAGTTTGATCCACCATACTTAAGCCAACAGTAAATCAAACTTAAGATCGTGCGTAACTCTTTGTGGAACAGGCCCCAGGTTATCAAACTTGGGACTCTCATGTGAGAAGTGGATACACTACCACTGGAGATGATACTCGGTTAAATAGGGAATTCAATGCAATGCCAATACCAATGTGTTTTGCAATGTCATTTAAGGGAAATCAATGCAATGGTGGGTTAGAAATTAAATTAAAGGATATCAATTCAGCAGGGTGCAACTAGAATTCCTTGGCAAAGCAAATGCACGAGTCATGTCAATAACTTGTGTAAAGGTCACTTTCCTTGAGAAAGCTAAAACACGTCACACTTTCAGACAACCACTGCATGCAACTTGCGGTGACAAATTTTAATGCCCCCGGACCCCCACAAAGCATGGACCTGTACCTATCTCGTCTGTACTTGCCTGCAGGTGTGCAAAGTAAGAGTTGCCTGCAGCCAAGTTTTGAACACAAAAAGTTTTGTAAACTGCGGAAATTTGACCACCTTTACCCACAACTCCCACAGGAGGCCCATAGCAGCCGCAATCCACTTGAAGAGAGTAGGTTGGTCATGAACCGTTTTTCAATTTCACACTTGCTGCGTGTCAAGATGGGAGCATGGAATGTGCATTTTACAGGCATGGAACAGTGATATTACTGCTAACTTGCTTGCAGCCCATCATTTCTGCGAATATGGGGCGAAGTATATGTGGAAAGAGAAGGCATGTTGCGGGCAAGTAACTGCCTCCCTGCTGGTAATTCAAGGGCTTGCTGCAGGGAAGTTGCTGGCATCCTGCAACTGCCCCTCCCATACAAATATGCCCGTAATTGGCACACGCAATGCTCGCACCTTGCAGGCAACTCCCATGAAGGTGACTGACATGCAGGTAACCCACAGTGCCCTTGTAGGTCCCTGAGGTAACAATGAACTCTACCATGTTTGGCACGATTGTCACATGGAGAAAATGCAAAACTCATGCAGGTATCACGTGTCTAACAAGCAAGTTCCACAAGATGATTACCCAAATCTTGGTCTGTCTGAAGAAATTTTCCAGGGTGTAACACAATTCCTGACCAAGGCAAGCCTGTGCAGCCTGCTCAGAAAATAGGCAGGGGGGTGACAGGGGCTTACGAATGAAGAAGGAATCCGTCTGAACATTCAAATAGTATTTTCAGGTTTGGCACAGTGTCAGTAATTTTGGTAATGAGAGTGTACTAATCACCACAGCCTTGAGAAAGTGACTGATGGTGACAGCACAATCACAGGAAATACAACACTGTCTTCAACCGCAGTGGAATTAATAGGCATGGGTAAGGCAAGTGTGACTGATGTGAGTCCTTGTCAGGATTAAAGGCATGTTCTGGTGGCTTTTTGCCTTTGTCTTGTAAGAAAAACAAAAATATTCCACACCATGTCCTTCAAACCCTATCACAATACCATTTTCCTAACTCAAGATATCTCACTTTAAAGATTGGTTACTTCTGTTAAAAAATACCTCTGCTCTTCAACAAAGCCACAGAAAGTTATGTAATGTGGGCACATTGCTTCAAATTTCTTTTGTTTTTCTTTATAATTGAACATCCTGTTTGTCCTTGAAATTTGATACTGTTGGAATGTTTGAATATCTTTTCCTGTAGATCTAGCATTGTCCTTCAACATATGTAGAGCGCAACCAACAATGTTCTTTGATAGTGTCTGCAGCAGCATCATAATTATAAATAAATTGAATGCAGCGTCAAATTAATGTGCCACAATGACATCACAGATTTCCCATAATGCATCAAATCCCAAGAAAAATTTGCAATATTTTAAAAATTTGTATCTTCCAAATGCTATAAG
This sequence comes from Holothuria scabra, assembly GCA_037179385.1. NCBI lineage: Eukaryota > Metazoa > Echinodermata > Holothuroidea > Aspidochirotida > Holothuriidae > Holothuria > Holothuria scabra. The sequence continues at coordinate 9,271,616 of CM074179.1, forward strand.
CTATTGAAATGCAGTTTTCACCTTTTGAGAGAGAAAATTTTTCTGTTTATTTTAAAGTTAACGAATTTTGTCTCCAGAACATGCCTTTAAATCATCTTTCTGTTTATTGGCGGCTGCATTTCCCTTGCTGACCCCTCCACCACTAGAAGAAACATGCCAATGTTTGATATAATCCTTCTGTTAGGCAGGACGAATAGCCCTGAAACTTTCGTATGACAACAACAAAAAATTTGAAGAAATGAATAGATTAGATTTAAAATCTATGTATATTTCTGCTCAAGGCATAAAATTACAGTGAACATACAATTTAAATATCTTCATCTGCATTTCATGACTGGACAAAGCAAGATCCGTCTCTGCTGTTTTTACTCCTGTAAAGAAAACAAATGAAGAAAAAATTATTTGAAGGTGCTAATACCTACAGGTGTAATCATGTAGGGATTAATTACAATTACAGTATACCTGTAAAGAATAGTTCCAAACTAAGTATCAAGTCTTTGGGTTAATTAGCTAGTTGGATAAGAATTAAGAATCGATCTATTTCTAACCAATTGGTTTAAGTCAGGCCAGTCACAGCACTTTTTCCAGTTGTGGCCTACTGGCTTGTTTTAATTACTCCATTGCTGATACAATTCATCAAGTACAGTGGTAGTAGCTTCCATTTTTGAAGATCTTGGAATGAGCAGGCCTGGCCAGAACTCAAACTACATACATTCCAGCAGCAAGTCTGATGTTCTCACTGCTTGATCATGAAATTGGTCTTGGTGATTTATGCTACTCAAAATATAGCCTTAATTCCTAAGTCTTAGGCTACAGCTACAGCAATCCATGGCTCCTTTGGAAATTACTGCCTTGCAGCAATTCCCACAGTGCAACTTGTGCTATTGGGAATGGTTCATAATTAGTTCACATTCATACAGTCATGGAAAATAGATATATCTGCATCCACTGTCATACTTATGTACTAAATTTCAAAGGAAACAAAAGCAGCTAATGTGAGCTGCCACACATGTACCAAGGCAAATTTAAATTTTAGGCGGGAAAATTTGTTTCAGGAGGGGAGAGGGGGAAGTCACCTTCACCGCCTTATGTGTAGGGGGGCCTTGTGCTAACTTTTGTACTACAAGATCTCAACTGAACTTGAATGGGAGCATGCAAATTCCTAACAAAACAATTTGGCTTTTAGAAAACAGAGAATTCCTGTCTCTAAATGTACCTCCTGAGGTTTTCAACATCATAATTTAGCTATGTGAAGGTGGAATTGAATGTGAAACAATCTGGTGAAACTTCCATTTTTTTTAATTCAACACTGGTTCAACACATCAGCAAAAGACTTTACTACATGTGACCAAAACTGAACTTGAAGCATGCAGGGGTTTTGTCACTTGCTCGCACTGATAAGAATTTAAGAAATGCTTTGCTTTGTAATTGATGCTTTCTGCTGCTGTGTTCACCTTGCACTAAATATGTTAGGAGCTACTGTACATTCCAGTTGGAGATTTAATGATTAAGAATGCCCATGAGGTTTACTGATTAAGAATGCTCATGCCTCTAATGAAGTTTCACTCTGCAAAATGGGATAAAGGAGGAGAAATCTGGTTGTAAGGCTAAAAGATCAAAAGACTATGATACCACAACATGCTTGCTCCAAATTCACTACAGTATGACCAAAATGTGAAAACAGCCTATACCTTGAGAAACATACTCGCATTTAAAAGCACTTCACAAAAATGCTTAGATCACGTACATGACAGCATTTACTACTCTTTAGCATATCAAACTTGTTTTGAACTCTTTTCAACTCACGTCTGGAATCTCAATTTCACCCTCATTGATCTTATCAATGACGTCATGAGGATGTTCCTTGTCGACTGTGCAGCCAACAGATTGGGCTGTACCCAAGATCTCCTTCACGGTCCCCTCCAGCTTACGTGCCATTGACCTCTCCCTCATTTCACGGGCGATGTTGATGACATCATCCATGGTGATGTTTCCATTGTGCTGGACTAGAACAAGAGAAAAATAAATAAACCATGAAATGTTGCACAGCTTTAAGGAGAGGGGTTGAAATTAAAAACAATCTTTCAAAAATGTCCAAGTTCAGGGAGCAATTTTTTTTTGAACTTTTTATTAGCAGTTTTGCTACTCGTTATTCAAAATTGATCAGCAAAGCCCCAAAAATGATTAGCAAATTTTTATACTGACATTTTCTACCTGTATGTATTTTTATAGCAGCTTGTAAAAAAACTACAGAATCCAAGACTGAAGGGTAGGTCTGACATTACAGGTAATGTAACATCATGCATTATGCGTCCATATATGACCCGTATCTCGTATGAAGTATAACTACACTCAGGCCAAAAAATTCTACTAGATGTCTCCAAGGCAATTCCTGTAACTGTGGAACAGCTGCTCTAGATGACATTTTATGGGATCTCCTCAGCATTTTTCTCAATTTTTGCTGTTCTACCTTTCATTTGAAAACATCTGTTTGTGAGTTTAATGACCAAATAAAGCCATAAAAATTGTCTACGAGACTTCATTAATTGCAATGTAATTCCCTCATTGGATTGGTTTGTACCCCGTGTTAGAAAGCCTAAGTTTAACAAAATGCATCCTCTTTATCCCAAATTTGACTGCTAAATTCGAATGCTAAATTATTCCGTGTAATCGTACACCCAGCTGCATTAATGTACAGGATAACAAAGGTGTGGTGTGCAGTTTAGGTTCCTTCCCACCTGACATTCCTACCCGAAAGTTGAGAACCCGTACTGCCTCAAAACCGGCTCTTTGTGCACAGAAGTACCAGTACCAATATTTTATGGTCACACCCAGCCCTACTGAAGAGTATCCTTGCCAGAAGATTGGTAATGTTTTACTACAGCTTAAAGTAGTTTAAATATGATAAACCTGGTCCTTTTGTTCAGTTTGCAGGGTTTAGGGATAGGGCAATCAACAAACCCACACCTCACTGGGGTTGTTAATGTAACTGCCAGGTGCAGTATGAGCAACTCAAATGGGTCAAGGTACTGTTTAATGATTTTTCCATGACTTCCCTAGGACCAAGTAAAGAATCTATGTTACTTCTATGAACACTCCGTCATTTTTGGCTAAAACACAGGGTTAAATATGTAGAGAAGAGAAAAATTGATTATGAAATTAAGAGCGAGAATAAAGTTTGCTTAAATTAAAAAAGTAACAATGTCAGTCACTTTGTATCAATTTTTAAGACCTTTCCTAGACTTTCACTCTGTATTTAAGACTTTTCCATGCCTTTGAATAATTTTCCACTTTTCCATGATTTTTTCAAATTTACATGGCAATGGACACCTGGAGCATGCAAAGGATTGCAAAAAGTGAACTTGAGATCAGATCTCTGTCCCTGCCAGTAAGCTACTGTACAGGGATGAGCCTGGTCTTAAAAAAAAATCACTGAACTTTGCTGGGCATACATGACTGACGCCCAAGGCGTCAGTCAGAGTGCGAAGCACAACACTTTAACGGGTGGGGTCCAGGCGAAGCCCCCGGAAGCTCTGAGAAAATAGAGTATTCAAGACATCATTTGGAGGCCTATTTTAATCAGTACATTGGTAAAATAAAACACTCCAAGAAAAGTTTTCAGTCAAAATAGGCTAGGCCTAGCCTAGCCTAAGCTATGCCTAACGTTAGGCTAGGCCCTAAGTAGGCCCAGCCTACACTGAAGCATGTCAAGTTGAACAGTTCTTCCATCACTGTAGAACTTGTCTCAGTGGTGATGATGTCCATCAATCCCGATTAGAAAACCTTGGGATAGCTGTAACGTTAAGTTGTAACAACTGACGTTACGATGTTGCATTTCATTAGGCCTAATGTTAACTAAAGTTACATGTAGTATGTACCAAGTAGACCTAGGCTAGGCCTATGCTGTTTCAAAGTTGCTCATCTTGCGAATGAAATTGCCGAAATGGCTCACAATTGCACCACATTTCCAGTTCACTTCAGACTATCACTTTTCGATATCTGACGAAGTTCTTTCTCTATCCAAGACCAATTCCATTTATTTTAAAAACTGTTACGTCAACTTTATGAGCGGCCGACTCGTTTTTGATCGATCATGGCACAGGTTACTGCATCATGCATGATATTGATACAGTCAACTGCTGACGATTGTGACAACTTCCACATGCACAGATTTACGTACTGAACTTACGTACGTGCGCATGGTGCATGATAAACGTGAATTCATTCATGGATAAGCAATGTTGGAGCTTGCAGCAGTAACGCCAGTAAAAGTCCAGCAAGTTACGGTGCAAGCGCGACAACCCACTAAAAAATAATGCTGTCAGAAAACCACGGAAATTGGGAAAGGTAAATCACGGAGGCAGGAAAGAAATCACGGAAATCCGCGAATTCACGGAAAAAGCTCATCCCTGACTGTACTATCACAATGGAATGCTGAAGACCATCAACAGATAAAACAAAAGAAGTTTTTTCACACTGGCACGACCCTTTTGACATAAACTCAGATAACATACTATAGTCCATAAGTAGCCAGTAAATTTTCAGTGAGAAAATTTTCCTATTACCAGGACTGCAAGAATGTTAATTTCCCAGGAGGCAAGTGCAATTGCCAATTATACTCCTGAAATTTTCATGTACAGGATAGGTATTTTCACCCTGCTCCCTAGATTTCCCATTAACCCTTTACCGTTGTGCTCCGATCGGGGCATATTTGCGCGCCCCGGGATTGGGCGGAAAAGCGGACGTAGCCCGCCCCGCATCGGCTTCCGTAGGCCATTGACCCCGTGACCTTAAACTATTGTCTCTCTCGCTCTTGTGGCCGAATTTTCGGGTAGCTACTCGCAGTTTCGAGCTCCCCGTGAAACAGTAAAGATGTGTGACAGCCGAGCTCTCCGCATGGGTCCAAAAGGACCCAAACAATGGTAAAGGGTTAAACTAAGCCTGTGGAGTGTGTTTACTGCAAAGCTGATGCCACTGTCTCAGCGTGTGTGCACGTGAACCTTTAGCCAAGTGGTGCAGGTATTTTCGCTTAACCCTTTACCGTTGTGCTCCGATCGGGGCATATTTGCGCGCCCCGGGATTGGGCGGAAAAGCGGACGTAGCCCGCCTCGCATCGGCTTCCGTAGGCCATTGACCCCGTGACCTTAAACTATTGTCTCTCTCGCTCTTGTGGCCGAATTTTTGGGTAGCTACTCGCAGTTTCGAGCTCCGCGTGAAACGGTAAAGATGTGTGACAGCCGAGCTCTCCGCATGGGTCCAAAAGGACCCAAACAACGGTAAAGGGTTAAGGTGCCTCCCTGCTTCAAAACTTCTTCCCTCATAGTTATTACTTTACAGTGGTCCAAACCCCTGCTTTCTCATGTCAGTAAAGACCAGTCAGTGTTACAATGATTTCAATGCCGATACAGTAAAGCCAGTTCTGCGATGAGAAGCATATTTTTTATGCATCCCACAGGACCCTAAGAATACTACAACTGTATGTCCAGCAATTTGGGTGAATATGGAGCCAACACGTTTTATATAGTCCACAACAACCAATGATGACACTATGTTTAGGGGTCCTGCCATTAATCAATTTGGCCTGGGAAGAACCTTGAAAGATATGCAATATGCACACAAATTCATGCTATTATTACCACATTTACTATACATGTAGCTCTGGGGTAAGGTGAATACAAATTGAAACCAAAGAGGCCAAGAAATTCACATTTTGGACTGTGGAATTGGTGTCCTATAGTTAGGTAGTTAGTTAAATAAGAGTTTTTTGGCCCAGTTTCCAACCTATTGGTTCAAGTCTAGCTGTGAGCTGAACACAGCCTTTTTTCCAGTTGTGGCTCTCTAACTTGTTTTGCCTACTCCATTGCTTATGGGGAGCATCACGCACAACCGCACTAGGTTCCATTTTTAGAGTCTTTGGTACTGTATGACTTGACCTGTGAATAGAACCTGGACCTTCCGCACCAGAGGTAGATGCTAAGAACTGTTAGACCAAAGATGCAGTCTTTGACAAAGTTTTTTGTTCAAATTCATATTGAATTCAATTCTGTGTGCAACCCAGAAACCTGGAGAGATCAAGCCAAAGAATTGATAAATTTGGGAGGGTACAGATACTTGAAGCAGAAAAGGTAACAGGACAACAAACAGAACAGCCTGCATCAGACTCACCGTGTTTGACCTTCTTTCTGTCTCTGGGTGCTTCCTTCAAGGCCTTGATGATAAGTGATGATGCACTTGGTACAACACTGACCTTGGCTTGACGATTCTGTATTGTCAACTTAACAGTGATCTTAAGACCCTTCCAGTCTTGTGTGCCTTTAGCAATGTCATCACCCACCTTCTTGGGAGACTGCAAAATAAAGAAAAGCTTATTTCAGTTTTGCTAGTTAGATGGAATTTTAAGACACACCAATATCAGTGTGTTATACAGTGTGAGCTAAATAAAACAGTATTTAAGTTCAAATTTGGTTCCGTTAAGTCCTGTACAAATGCACATACAATACTGCACTGAAAGTTATCTTTACTACTCACCCCATTTGAAACGGAAGCGTATTCTACAATCCCTAATCCAGGGTTGTCCAACCTTTCGCAGCAGTGGGCCACATGTAATGGTTATGATGGACGAGGGGCCGCATTCTATACTCGTCTTTTTCTCAATTTTTCCCGACGCCCAAGGCAACACTGAATCAGTGTTCACGCTAAGCTGCGCGATTGCAGGATTCCCGCAACAGAATCAATAATCCCGCAAGAAAAATATTTGTCTGCGGAAAATTCCCGCATTGTTTTTCTTGCATAAGCAATAGGGTTATAATCAAAGCACAACTATAACAAAAGTGGTAAAACCAAGAAGAAAAAAGCTGACAAGTTTCAGTTAAATTGGCTGAAAATTTGGCCGTGGTTATGGTACGAGAAAGGAGAAATATTCTGCGCCACATGCAAAGAAGCCAGGCCAACTGATAGGCTACATCTAACTTTGTTGAAATCATGTTTAGTCATAGGCTACTCATAGGTCTATCAGTTATTGGCAATGTTAAAAAATGTACTTCATTAATCTCTTTATTGGAAAATGCAGATTGCAGACTTGACTTAACTTCTCAGAACTTAAAGACTCCTTCCCCCCCTAAAAATGAAAATTCCCCCCAAAATTTTTCAGAAGGGGGGAATTTCCCCCCCAAATTTCAAGTCCCAGCACTAACACTGCACTGAATTGCAATCATTGCGCGTAGGGAACACTGATTCATTTTCGTTTTTGATTGGACAAATAAATAAATTTTAGCAAAAATTGATGGTGTTGGGCAGAATATTCGGACAAAGTTTTTTTATTCTTATTCCTCCTGAATCATTCTCAACCCGCCCCTGTGGACAACACTCCAATGTAGCTACATGTAGCAGACATTTGAAATGAATTATTTCATTTAAAAGTAAGCATGCTATAGCGGACAGCGAAGCCTAAAGTTGTCATCAATTAATCTGCTAATTGAATAATTTTGCAATATAGATTATTTCTGACGGGCCGAACTCAACCTTTTCGCGGGCCGGACCGTGGCCCGCGGGCCGTAGGTTGGACAACCCTGCCCTAAACCAAAGAAGTGACAGCATGAAAAAAGGCACTGGGTAAATACTGGACTTGTGAAAGTGGCCCAAGGGTGCCAAGGTGTACAGTACTTGTAAAGAGTAGCCTCACTATACCCATGTTAATAACTTTACAAACAAAAACAGTTTAAATCCTACCTTAGAGGATTGAAGTTTGAGATGTAACCTATCGCATGAAACGAACAACAGTATAACAGAGAAAGCCCAGCTTACAGTGGTTGGGTATTCTTTTATCTTTGGAAGTGCTCACTACGGAAGACAAAATCCACTTTTGTTTCTTTATATCTTCATTGTTTGTCACTGTAAGAGGAAATTTGAAGAAAGGGGGATGGGAGGGGGGTTGAAAATCAGCAACTTGGATTGATTTTCACCACATTTAGTTAGTAAGTTAATTAAACAAGGTTTAATGACATACTGTTCCAACACAAATGTGTTATAAGTGTCAGCTGGATCAATTTTACATCTACATTCAAGACAGTGGCCCATTGATTCTGCAGTGGAGGATAACTGACAGGTATGAAGACTAGTCCTCCATTCTCCATTATGAGTCTCTGGTCTCTGACCATGAAGAAAGCTGGAAAGTTGGAAAAATCATTTTGGGGTACACTAAAAATAGTAGGATGTGATTCTTTCCAAGAGTATAATTTTTGTGCAGCTCTGCAATAGGCCTTCAGAACTTACTGCAAGAGTATCAGGTACAGATATACAGTAGGTATCCTACAGAATGCTCAGCCTGAGAGTCAAAACCGGAAGAAGCTATGGCCAGCAGGACTCAAAGGCCGATTGGTCAGAAACTTAGCGGTTAAACTCCATCGGACTAACTCTGGCCCCCCCCCCCTCCCCATTTTTATCATACCAATAATAACAAATGTACCAGAGAACAGTATTAGAATTTTTATTCAGGAGATTATTCAAGGGAGCTTTGAAATTCCTCAAAATGTATGGGTCAGTGTCTCCAACTGGGGGTCATTAAAAATCTCCCATTACAATTCTTCATTATTTTTCTATCACTTATTCACTGTAAGTTTGCCAAGACATTTAACTGACACTGCTACATTTTACATACAGTAATGAATATAACGTAATCAAATCTACTGTATAGCTGTCTTTGAAGAGGAAACCAATTTCTTCCACCCATCCCAAATGCTACTGAAAGTTGACCAAAATACTTACTAGACCAAGGGGTCCAATCTTGGGAGCTAAGGCTGATGTTGCTCCAACCTCACCGCCAACTGCACGGAGGTAGACTATTGAAAGATTGAAAAAAAAATGAAATTGCATAATGTTCCACAACAGATCTCTCAAAGCAATGTTGGGACACTTTTAAAACTGTTCCACAGTCACAGGGATGTGAACATGTAGTAAACCATTTAAACTGCATGATTTGGCAATTGTTTACTTGTGAGATAACTTAAAGTGTACCTCAAGTCAAAATATTAAAAAATATGCTTTAAAAACTGTGAAAAAAAATTCTAACAGTCCAACTCCAATCTTAAAAGGACATTCCTGAGCTAAAATTTAAAATGTTGAAGTTTATTCACTCAACTTAAAATGGTTCATTGCTCAATAATTTGTGATGTCACTGTTGTACTACTAAAATTACAGTCTTTGTATTGCTTTGTTTTTCCAAAAGTTACTGCACCTTGTACCAAGGTGTGATAGCACTCTTACTCTTATGAGACGATGTAATAAGTTAAGCCCTCTCTGTGCAACACGCTATGCAAGCAAACAGGAAGTGTTCAAGGTCATAAAAACACTTCTAATTTTCAAAGGAAAACTGAGAAGGTAATGTGAGTTGCACAGCAAACAAGTCACAGATTATTACGCAATGGACCAATTTGTTTTTCTGTAAGTGAATAAACTTCAACATTTTATATCTCAGCTCAAGAATATCCTATGAAGATGGGAGTTAGACTGGTGAAATTCATTTTTCATGCTCTTTAATATATAGTTTTGGTTTTTTTGACTTAAGGTACACTTTAAGTATGGTAGTTTTGCAGGGTCTAAGGGGAATGAAGGTAAACTGTCAGTATAGCCCTGTAGTATAGTTGCTGAGTTATACTGTTGGTTTCTCTGGTTCCATACTTTGAATATCTAGCCCCTTAGAATTTAGGTATACGATAACTACATCAAGGTAAAAGTAAGAAAAGTTAAATGTATTATTCATTAATGAACAATTTTTCACCCCCTCAAAAAAAAAAAAACAAAAACAAAAAAAAAAAGAAGCAAGATCAACAAAAAAAAAAAGGACAAAACACCTCATTTATACTTATAATGGGGTTGGTATAAACATTTTGTGAGTTACCTGTGCAGACATGTCAATGTGCCATCACAAAACCCGCAAAAGGCTTGATTCCACAGAGGGGAAATTACCAACATAGCCTAATAACAGTAATAGCATTCAGATTTATAAGTTACCTGGTCCTGTTACAGGGAACCAATAGAACTGCCAAAATTCAGCTCAAAATTGGCATTAACCCACCTAGAAGGTTCTGGTCCTTTAATTTTCTCTAGCTCCGACAAATCTTGCCCGATTTTTTTGTATAAATCCGGCGAATCTGGTTCCGGCCAGATATTCAAAATCTGAATCTGGAACGCCCCTAGACAAGTGAGCAGTCTATCCTATCTAACATCACCGGCTGACTTTGAGCATGGTGTCATATAAATGATCAAAACTATCTATTTAGGGCAGTAATAACTCTAACTGTACAGTAGCTTCCTCTCATTTTTAATTTAAGAACAATGCATCTATTTGCATACCTCCCAAGTGACCCGCATTTCATGGGTTTGACCCGCATTTGGACACCTAAACCCGCTGACCCGCCCAGCCCTCTGAAAAACCTGCATTTCAAATCTCCGAAGTATTCTCACTAAGAGAAACACAAAAATTATCAAATAATTCAGCTTACCGATAACCCCAAATTCAGTAAATCTTATCTCACAGCACATTCAACTGCTCGCGCTGCTATATAATGCATAGGCCTAGGTACAGGTACGTACAGTAAGCTTGCTGTCCCAACATCGCTATCGGCTAACCTTCGCAGCAGGTATGGAATATATTCCTGTCACTGACTAAATAGTGTAATAGCATCGTTCAACATGGCGTTCAACAGAGAAAGTAAATAACCACTTCGTGGGTTGTAGGCGGGGCTTGTTTCAGAGTTCCCGAACGTTCTTAACCGCATTGACAGTTCTTGACATTCTTGGCTAGGCCTATATGTTTTCATGGCTAGAATGCCATGAGGAATGTATACGAAGATATTGGAAATCACCTGCAGCATGGTACGACCACCGGAGACACACCGCGTTGACGTTTGAAAATTGTGCCGATACCGCACCAAAATTTACCCCCAAAATAATTATTTAATATTGTGATTAGGAGGGGTTTTAGTCATTGCGCATTTGTGAGTATCTGCATAATATTATTTTGGAAAATCTCTCACTACAATATTTTTCTAGGTTCCGCAAAATATTTAGTACTGCAGGGCCGTCAGAAGCGGGGGGGCTGCAGCCCCCCCAATAATTTTGCCATATATAGTTTTTTTTTTTTTTTGAAGTGAACATATTATTACAACGAAAGGTCAAAATAACGACTGCTTAGATACTATTAACAAGCCTGGGAAAGGTCATTTTCGGCTGTCTGAGGGGTTGCGATTTTTCAAAATTTTCTGTACGCTCCGCGCCAACCGATGGTGGCGCTCCGCTTAGATAGTCACAGAGCTGCCAACATTGAGGTATTGAAATCAGGAAGATTAACCTCATGAATCAGGAAGATTTCAATCATTTGTGTATATTTCAGTGGGGGAAATTCTGTTCTCAATCAGGAAGATTTCATATTTTGCATGTTTGGAGGTGAAATTTTCAGGAAGTCTTCTGCAGAATCAGGAAGACTTGGCAGCTCTGTAGTCAGCCCGAGTCAGCCCCTCCCAATCAAATATACCTTCCGACGGCACTGTACTGTACTGAACTTTTTTGGCGGTGCCCTAACGACATTGTGCTGACTGATTTGCCAAAAAAGTGTCACCATTTTGCGTGTAGACACTTCTAAAATTCAAAAATTCTCGAAAAGGGGAGGGGGGCACCCCCTCCACTTATACCCCTCCCCCAGGCCGGTGATTCACCAATGGACAGATCAGTTGGACCCGCATCTTGGAACTTGGGAGCTATGTATTTGAGGCTGGATGCTCAGTTCTGGTACTGTAGCAGTAAGGGAATTAATTATAACCATGATGTCATTAACTAGTCAGTTCCACTGAGCTTCCATTTCAGAGTGAATGCTCCGTTGCAGTCACAGTCAGTGACAAGTTTAGGGAGCAATAGTACTGGTGCACTGATGCATGATCAGATAATTACAAATAGATGTGTGTGACTGTGAGTAGCATGGGGGGACTAACAATGACGCACCCAACCACTTCAAAATTGATATTCAGAAAACAATTGCTACCCTAGGTTCTCAATCCCCAGTCCAAAATTAGATGAAGAGAGTGTGATTTAATTTGAAATTTTCTTCGTCATCAACCTCGAAATGGCACTGTCAGAGATGGATTTTCTATGTAATGTGGAACCATTTATATTGACTTCATATAGTTACTGCACAAAAAGGTACATACGCAGCAAGCCATATGGTTTAGTTCTTGGTGGAAATTTAAGAATTTTAGAAGTGTCTACACGCAAAATGGTGGCACTTTTTTGGCCAATCAGGCAACGCAATTTCTCTAGATTGCCGCCAAAAAAGTTCACTATGGTACTTAATTTTTTTGAGGTAACCAGCTAGAAAAATGTTGTATTGAGAGATTTGCCAAAATAATATTGTACAGGTTGGCCTACTCACAAACGCCAAATTACTAAAACCTCTCCTTATCACAATATGGAATCGCTTAATTTGTTGCCGTTAATTTTGGTGCGGTAGCGGTACAGTTTGCAAACGTCAACAAGCCTAAACATGTAATGGTCGTAACATGCTGCAGGAGCTTTCCAATACATGTCTGCGTACATCTCGCATGGTTTTTTAGCCATGAAAACACACGTTTGTTTGATGCGAAACTGATATAAGCCTCGCGGCCACTAACCCGCAAAGTGGGGGTTCATTCTTGCTATTGAACACAGCAGCACACAGTATTCACACAGTGACAGGTTATATTCCATACCTGCTGCAAAGGTTTGCCAGTAGCGATGTTGCAATAGCGAAAAATCATAGGTCTGTTGGTACCTAGCCCTAAAGGGGCCTATGCATTGTGCAATAGCGCGGGCAGTTGAATGTGCTGTGAGATACGATTTACTGAATTTTTAGTTATCGGTAGGCTAAGCTGAATAAGGCCTAGGCCTAGGCTAGGCTATTTATTAATTTGTGTGGATCTCTAACTACGAATACTTCGGCGATTTGAAATGCGGGTTTTTCAGAGGACTGGGCGGGTCAGCGGGTTTTGGTGTTCAAATGCGGGTCAAACCCGCACAGTGCGGGTCACTTGGGAGGTATGCAAGTAAGAAGATTGTGACAAATTACAATGTTCGTGGAACTAAGCCTAACTTCAACCAACCCATCAGTGAGCCACATAATTAATTCAGTATCATGCTGTCATATACGTAACACTAACGTGCAAAACGAGAGGCGGTGGAAAATTGTAACGTTTAAATTTCCTCGTAATTTCGACTCACCAATAGTAATGGCGTTGGGATCGAATTTAGGACCCATTTTTATCTTTTATGTGATATTCGTATGTTTAACAACAAAAGGGAGAGTGTCGGATGAGCCCGATTTGGACACGACCGAAAAAGGTTGCACTTCACCCTTACGAAGCCAAGAGAAAAAGAACGAATGAGGGCGCTCGACCAAAAAGGCTTAACTGTATGCCTGAACAGAGGACGCAATAATTTCAAACTTCGCAGAAAACACTTTGATACACAATTCCTACATGCCTGCCGCGCAGGCTGTATGCCGATCGCTTTTATTTCATGAATGACTATTGCGAATCATGTGACAGAATTTTACCCCTCGGTTGTAATTGCAGGCAGTTGCAACTCCCTGCTAGGAGCATGGAGGTAGGTTACTACACCTGAGGTAGTACTCCCATGCTAGGACAAACTGCTTAATCGATTTAGCAAGCAAGCAAAGTCGGCCAGTTAACTGGTCCACCCGAAGGTAATCGATTTACATTGACGATGCAATTTGTAGCTCTTGAAATAGCATGACAGATAGCTGGATAGGGCCTATCTGGAAGATTGATGACAGGCCTGGAAATGGCAAGCACCTTTTCTCTCTTCATTTTTAGTTGATGTGAATTCCATCTAAAAAAATGATGCGTTTTAGAATTTATGAGATTTTCCCGGGCAGAAAAACATCCATTCACAGTGAAATGCAATGGACAGTGTGCAGTGTATTACGGGAGGAATGTCGTGCCATCTTGACTTTCAGAATTTCCGGCTGGGCTTAATAAATGAACTCCTGAGCCCAGGCTACACTACTACTACCAACGACAAAAGTCGCTGTAGAGGAGTGTCGCCACGGTCTAATGATTAGGGGTATCAGGCAGTGGCGTCACCAAGGTGGGGGGGGGGGGGGCAGGACGGGCACCATTACAGTTTTGTGACGCCTGGGATATCAGAGGTCTGACCGGGCCCTCGCCCGTTCCATCCTCACAAAATTTGACCGCAGGCATTCAAGGCGACCTTGTTATTACCCTACGCCACTGCAGTATTTTTTTTATAAATGTCCTAAATAAAATCCACAGGAACTCCCACCTGTCTCAAAAGGTTTTACTGGAAGATGGACATTAAAGGTGTCCAACCCACCAAGCTAGAATTATTGTAATGCGTGCCCCCCCCCCCGTGATAAATCGTAAGCCCCCTGTGTTCCCCGCCCCCCCCCCCCCCCAAATGATTTTTTAGATTTTCAAAAATAAAATGTCTTCTGTAGTTAGAGTGTGACTACGATATTTTTTTTTATATTCGATTCTTCTTTTGACAAGAAAAGGCAGCAAATTCTATACCTTCCAACTGAAAATATCGCAAAAACACCTGGGAAATGTTATTTCCGGCTGTCTCAGGGGATGCCGTTTTTCCAATTTTTCTGCACACTTCCGACTACGCCAATTGAAGGTGGCGCACAGCTCAGGTAACCACTCAAGCAGGATTAGGCCTATATAATTTTCCTTAAAAGGATCACATCCAGCTGCACATGGCAAGTCTGCTTTCTCTTACTCTAATTTCTAGTTCATCTCCCCTTGCTTGGTAGTAGTTTCACTAGTTTTGTAACCAGTAAAATCTTACTTGAAGTTGCCCTGGAAGTAATTTTTAGATCAGTGAAAAGACAATAGCATTACTCTTAAATAACGACCTTAATACCTCACATGCCCCTTAAGAACCAGGAGCTTCCGGGACTTCGTCCCCTGAACCCCACCGAGGCTCATATTGAACTGCCAATCAGCCTTTTTCTTCAGTTTATGTCCCCCTTTCTCAAAATGTCAGTCTGATCCGCTTTTAGTAGTTGAATCACTGGCATTTTTTACCAAAAGTCTTACGGGAAGTTACCCTGGAGGTAATTTTTAGGCCAGTGAAAAGCAACCTTTATTAGCGATAGAAAGGTACACCCAAACACGTTCTCGTGTGTCGGTGCAATTAATTTGGCATTTGAAAAGGTCCCAGTATTTTCAACCTTCTCCCGAATATTTAAGCATTTCCGTCAAAACTTTTGCGAGAGCACTGTAGGAAGTGGGGCTGACGAAGAGAAACTTTTTTAAGGTTGCAAATCTTTTTTAAAATTTTTATTTTACGAGAAAGTTTTACTTTGAATATATATCGTTTTTCTTCTTCTTCTTCTTCTTTTTTTTTTTTTGGGGGGGGAGGAGGGGTTCTTTTTTGGGGGGGGGGGGATTGAAAAGTATTTTCCTCTTGATTTTTCAAAAAATATGTTACACTGAGGGCTATGATACTTTTTTATTTCTCGGGCAAATGCTTAAAAGAATTTTGATATTCGACCATTTCGGGCATTTTGTTGCAGAAGACTGTAGTAAAACTCACGAATCATAGCTCTTTACCATGTTTTATTGAAAACTGGTTTTGATGACTAAAGCTAGACGAGACCATTTTTAACGTGGGCAGTTGTGTGCTCTGTTTCTACAAAAAGGTATAGTTTGGAACTGAAGAAAAAAAAGAACACTTTTTATTCTGTTTGATTCGTTTTAAACATTTTATGTTAACCAGATTTTTACTTCATTGTTTTAGCTTTGAGTAATAGCAACTTTTGACGAGAGAAATATTTTTACCTTCTTTGAAATGTTTCTAACCCTTATTGGGCTTTGAGTTACGTAGTAGGAATCTATCAAGTTTCAAATGATAATAAGAGCGTATGGAAGCCGAGAAAAAGGATACAAAAAGCTAGCTTGAGTAGGGCCTCTGTGGCTGCAGACCCTTTAGGCTGCCGCCCCTTAGCGATGAGCTGTAGGAAAAGATTTCGTCCGCGGGCTAACAAGAGCTTATACAGAAAAAAGGCACATGTATTAGCACCTTGAGGGAAGATATTCCCCTAGCAGTTATTTAAAGGCCCATTTCTTTCACCCCAAACAGTACCGATTCTCCTGACCCTCTTACTGAAGCCCCTCCCACAATAGTCTGAAATTCATCCTCATCCAGTCACAATCTCAGTTTATTGCTTCAGGCAGGGTGAGTATAAAGAAATACTCAATTTATATTATCAAAACACTCTCAGTACCGTTCATGCTGTGTAATATAAGCTTTGGCACTCTGAATTGTTTGAATTAGCTGACAGTCAAAGAGCTGAGCCAATTGAGAATTTCGGTTCCCGGGTTCCAAAATTGTAGTTTGGAGTGAGAGGTTTGGCCCTTTAAGGACCTTCTGGTGGCTTTTCACTAGGATTTAAAAAATGCATTTTTGATGCTAAAATGTTCGCTTTTTTCGACGAGTATCAATGATTTTTTAAAGAAAAATTAAATGCCATAACTCATTTTTCTCAAATAAAACTGCCCACTGAAAAAAGGTCGAAATATTCGCTTTTTGTTAGCCATGCTACACTATCTGACTATACTAGACAACGATTCCAGTATATGCCTATCTTGTCCTCTGCAAACATCGAACATTGATAACATTTTGACACTTCAATAGGCTACAGAATCCAACCACTCAAACTGCTCAACTGACAAGGTTGAAAGGTATCTGATGATTGGTTAATATAAGTGCATTTGAATACGGTAGGCAAATGATTCCCTGCCTGAAATGTTAAGTCCCGCTCGAAAGACTGTCGAAGCGGAACGCTTCAGTTGGGGCGGAGTGTACAGAAAACTTTGAAAAATCGCGACACTCAGACAGCCGGAAATGGCATTTCTCAGACTTGTGAGCAGTATATCTAAGCAGCAGGGGGCATCTGCGTGTAGGGAGCAAGGATCCCATTGATAGGTGAGAAAAATGAGAGAGGGAGAGAAAAGGAGGAGGGAAAGAAAGGAAGGAGGAGGAAAGAAAGTGACAAAAAAGAATAGAGGAAAATTAATGAAGACTGGAGCGACAGGAATGACAGAAATGGTAGCAATGACGTAAATTACGGAAGAGTACAGCAAACTGCCTCTCCGTAGAAATGAGAAGTGGAATGAGTATAGGTGGAGAAATAGTTTCGCCTCCGACCACCCTAGCCTCAACATATTGATGGATGAACCAATATCATTCAAGGGTAAGGTGTGTGATGCAGCTAGCCAGTTTCAGCGTGAATGAGTGTCGTCTTGGTACTAACTGAAGCAATCCTAAATTGTAGGCTACACCTTTCGAAACCTCTGAGTATATATATATTTTTTTTTCAAGGGAGGCGATAATTTTTTGCTAATATACTGTTTAAATATTTGCCCAAATCGATGGCTGTACTGCCGCAGCTCCTGCTCCAGTATTTGAATTAATTATTTTAAACTTGGAATCTCAAGACCAAGGTGGTTAAGGCGCAGGTTGGAGTGCTTGGAAAGTGGTAGTTTCCTGCGATCAGGAAGAAGTATTTGGTAATTACTGCTAACCACTATCTGACGGTGGAGATCCCCGCCAAGTCCCCCCCCCCCTCCCCCCGGCATAGGTTTTAAGTATTTATTTCCTTCTCGGAATCTTCATACGATCTGCTAAGTGATGAGAAATGCTATTCCTGACTGTCTGAGGAATTGCGATTTTCAAATTTTCAGACCGCTCCGCGCTGACCGATTGTGGAGCTCCCCTCAGATAGTATTTCAGACATAGACGTACGAGACGGGGAGGCAGGGAAAGATCTCCCACCCAAAATATAGCAAAATCTAAAATTCGGGCAGGATTTTGGACAAATTTTGGACAGCCAATTGAGATTCAAAACTCTTTTTTTAGAAAACTCCTGCGCGTGCACGAAATTTTGAAAAAGATATGCCTGAAAAAAACGTCATAACTGAGGTAAAATGTTCATATAAATTCAACAAGGTTCCAAAAAGTTGCTGTACACATTCGGGCAGCGAAAAGAGCTAGGCTATTATTCGTAATTCTTATTTCAAAGAGGGTCTATTTTACAGCCAAATGACCGAAATGGTAGAATATCGAAATTCTTACAAGCATTTGCCGGAAAAGAGTTAGAGTATTATAGCCAGAGTAACACATTTACGAAAAATCAAAGAGATAAAAAATCGTGATACACCTGGAAAGCCTGTGGCTTAAAAGAAACAGTTATTCTATAGCCTGTTTTTGTGTTTAAATCTTCTTATGCAACATAATTCTTGAAAAGGCCAATTATTTTAATACCTTCAAATATTTGCCCGAAAAAAGAGAAAAAGTAAAATTTATTTGGCAATAAAAATGATGACAAAGATTCGCTACACATTCGGGTAACTTGTGAATTTTTTTTTTCCTCCGACCCACTTCACACTGGTAGTCTGGAACAATCTTTGCCCGAAATGGTTAAATACCCAGGTCGAAGGTTGAAAAAAGCTCTAGAATGTTTTCAGTTGCCAAACTAATTAACCCTACACACGAAACTCGGGCAACGGCACCAGTAATAAAAATCGTGTCTATTTCGTGGCTGCTTTTCAATAACATAATGAACAATGTAAGCATGTCTAAGCAAAAGTCTTCCTGAAAATTCACTTAAACCTACCTTGTAACATGACATTTTTCAGAAGGTGTTACTAATAGTTCTGGCTTTGGAAAATAAAAAATTTCGGAAATTTGCCTATAGTGACACCATGTTGTCAACTGCACTGTGACTTTCCGGGCCAACTCTTTTTTCATGTAATTCCGAATTCTCTTCAATGTTAGCTCCATTTTTGTAACTATTTGTTTCAAAAAATGCACAATTTTGCGCACGCTTCGCTCGCAACAGTCTAGAGTTATTACTGCAGTAGTATTCCTTCATTAATTTCCGAACTCTCGAAATGACAAAATCAACACATCCTCAAGTGATATCGGCAACTACAATAATACTTTCAAGAATTTACCATTAGTAAATTCCAAATTATCTCCAATATAAGCTCTTTCCCATCAAAATGATGTCGGATAGCCTCAATTTGTATGCCTTAGATAACACTGTGTAGAAGCAAGGATCTTAGGTCGCCGTGCAATCTCATACTTGCCAAATTCTTCAGTAATTTCCGAACAATCTTGTAGGGAAAACAACTGCAGTGAGTCACAACTGGAAAAGTCCGTGGCCGGCTTGACTTGAACCTATCAGTTGGAAAATGGACTGTAAAACTCCATCTTATTATCTAACGTAAGGACTACACTAGTGACATAGATAGCGAGTAAGGTTCTGGTGGAGTTGGTGTCCGGCACAGGTAGGATTTGGTCAAATATTCTCTCACATATTGGTCCCTGGGTAGGACTTTAAAGGGAAATATTGCGTTTGTTTAGCAAGAAAATTTTATCCTTTTAAAACCAATATTTATCAGCAAAGAGTGATAAATAATTAAAAAAGAAGACAGTTTCGTAGCTTTTTTTCAAGAAATAAGTTTCCCTCAGATAGAAATTCAGTTGTTTGTTGCTCAAGAATAATTTGTTCACCCCAAACTTCAAAAATTTTAAAAGATGCAACTTCCATAATTCTTCTTGTGCATAATATTTTGAGGACATGAAGCTATTGCTGGGGTTTATTGTTGAGACCGAATGATTTGATAATGGACTACAGCTATTTACTTTTAGTGCTATATTGGAGCATTTAACACGCAATATTTCCCTTTAAACCGCAAACGGTTGTGGAATTTGTTCAAACGTGAGGTTTAAAAATAAGGTTACCTTTTTCCACAACTAAATCTCCGTGCACCCTTGTACAAGTTCGACCAGTACTTGTTCAGTGCCTTTGTCATGTTTCCCACAATTTATGACACTATATTACACATTAGTGTTGGTGTGTCCTTAAGCCCTATGCAACTTGTCATGCTCTCCAGCCTGGGGCGTCTATCTGGTTTGTGTATGGAGGGGGGGGGGGGGATGGGGTTGTTAAACGGCTAAAACCCCACATCTTGTGTCGCGGACCGAGATCGGGAACAAGCAATCAACCCAGACGAACGCAAGCGCACACACATACACTCATAGTAAACAAACATGCAAACGCATCACCAGTGATGGGCATACGCACGAAACATAGATAGATAGAGCATTATCGTTGGAGTGGCTACCACAAGCAAGCGCACCACCAGTGACGGGCATAAACACGAATCAAAGACAGATGAAGCATTAAAGTTGAAGTTGCTCATATTGTCGTTTTTCGACCCCTAAAGTCACATGCAGTACGATAATTTTTAATCGAAGCCACAGCTTCGATTGTAGGAATTGCTCGTTCAGTCACGTGTTTTCGTGCCTTCGCAAGCGGTCGGTGCGGATGAATATTAAATCATGTTCCGTTTGGATTCATATTGCAATCTCGAGCTGTTCGTTCGTACAATGGGCTGCGCAGTCATGTTAAGTTGTTCTGTAGGGGGATTTTTCAACAAAGTTTAACTATTTCTATATAAGGGGATTTGCTCGAACAACTCCTGTATAGTAAGGTGGTAATGTGCAAATAAAGAAGTAGTTCCACATTCAACGGTATTGTTCTGCATTGAAGGCTTCCTCTCTGGTTGAAAAAAGGTGTAAATATAGTTTGAAAACAATTTATACCGTTCAGGGATTTCAAAATAAATTTTAAAGGTTACATTTTCCAACATAGGACAACTTTGTTTTGTCGGAACTGTTTCATGAAGCAACTTCATCGACGACCAACTTGCCATCGCATAGAGCAGCTGGTAGTATTAGTGTACTGTACTGTACCCCGTCATTGCTATAGAGGCTTTTCACATGACGTCATAATACTCTCCGGCGGCCATGTTGGAGTACATGTAACTACGTAGTAAACCATACGGGAAGCGCTTGCTCGTTGAATTTGTAAACACCACGCATATCACAGTGCACACTGTGCAGCGCGTTCGGCACAAATCCACGTGTATTTGGCATGAATGTCCTCCAGCATGGCGGTTCCATGACGTAATTGCAAAGCCTCTATTGCGACGATTGCGACCGATTGTGACCAAGGCCAGTCGCCAAGTTCAAGGTAATTTGCCATTGATTCCATACCGTGTGTGGATTGTAAATCGCTTCTTCTTTATTGTATTTTTAATTTTGGTTTTAGTTTGTCAACTTAAACGGAGAACAACCTACCCACGGTATATAAAACTTGTCGTAGTCTTGCCCAAACACAGTAAGGCTAGGTAGGCCAAGTTATACTATAGCCGAACGTTACACAACAAAACAACGCTAACATCAGTGTTACTGTTACTAGTGTTAGGCGGTAGCCGGTCGTTTCGCCCCCTTGCCAGTTCGCCCCCAACCAGTGGCGTCACCAGACATTTCATTCTGGGGGGGGGGGCACTGAGGCGGCACAACGATTTTATGGGGGGGGCATTGCTAGACTCCACTCATGGCGTCGGAGGCGCCACCGAGCGCGAAGCGCGAGGCTCAACGGGTGGGGTCCAGGGGCCCGCCTTAGGGCCCCTGGTGGGGTCCAGGGGCAAAGCCCCGGTGGGGGTCCAGGGGGCGAAGCCCCCTTAAGCTCCTGGGTTTTAGCGTGTTTGTGAGGTATTAAAGACGTTATTTAAGGGTAATTTTATTGACTTAACACTGGTCTAAAAGTTACCTCCAGGGTAACTTTCAAGTAGCCTAAGACTTTCGGTAAAAAACCACTGATTCAACTACCAAGAGCAGATCCGGCTGACACTTTAAAAAAGGGGTAGATGATCTATAGAAAGAAAGCCGATGGGCAATTCAATGTTAGTCTTAGTGGGGGTCCAGGGGGCGAAGCCCCTGGAAGCTCCTGGGTCTTTAGCGTGTTTGTAAGGTTTTAAAGTTGTTTTTTAAAAGGGTTGTTTTAACATTGGCCTAAAAAATTACAGGGCAATTTCGAGTAAGATTTTATTTTTGGTAACAACACAAACGTTAGTGAAACTACTCTCAAGAGCGTATCAGGCTGACAATTTGAGGAAGGTGAGCTGCACCGTGACTATAAAGAGAAAGAAAGGCAGTTGATGGTCAATTAGATGTGATCCTCTGAAGGAAAAATGTAGGCTTAATCCTGCTTGAAGGGTTACCTGAGCTGTGCGCCACCTCCAATTGACGTAGTCGGAAGTGTGAAGAAAATTTTGAAAAAATGTAACCCCTCAGACAGCCGGAAATGACATTGCCAAGGTTTTTTGGGGGATATTTTCATTTGGAAAACATGAAAATCTACTGCCTTTTCTTTTCAACAGAGGAATCGAATCCTAAAAAATTCATAGTCACACTCTGACTACAGAAGACATATTTTTTTTGGAAAATCTCAAATCTCAGTTGGGGGGGGGGCACACGGGGGGAACACGATTTTCAGGAAGGCACGTGCCCCCTGGCCCCCTTGGTGACGCCACTGCCCCCAACCAGTTCGCCCCCTAAATACCAGTTCGCCCCCAAGCATTAACCAGTTCGCCCCCTTAGACCTGTCAGTTCGCCCCCAAAGACCTACCGGTTCGCCCCTAATCTTTCTGAAGCAGATCACTTTACAACAAGTGAATGTTTAGAACAAACGATGTCAACGAAGTGAAGTTTCTTATTAAATTCTCTTTCAGGATGAGATGGAGTTCATTTTTAAAGGTGAAACAAGTTGTTCATATGTACTAAGTCATAAAGTTACCGTACGCGCAATTGCTGAGTGTTAATTGTGTTGATAGTACTGATGTAACCTTACCCTTTCTATCTGCGTTTTCGTTACTACATCGTTCATGTACTTCTTTGTGTAAACGTTTTTTGGTTCTAGGCCTATTTATAATTTCCAATAAATGGCGCAAAAATCGAAAATGGTTTTAAAAAAATGCTAGCTTACTTGCTTGTGAAACTTAATTCTGGACGTGCAAGAGAATACCAGGTCTACTTAACATATGACTGGTTAGTGCGTCAGACAGCGCACCCCCTACCCTTACTTGACTTGGGTTTTGTCACATTCTTGCCAACAGTCGTAACTTTTTGAAAATAACTGTTATTACAACTACAAAACTGCATTTAAAGTCAGTTTATTCGATGTCATACTCATAAGTATTTGGAGGCGAAACGACCTCTTTGGGGGCGAAACGACCTCCACTACGGGGCGAACTGGCAAGGGGGCGAAACGACCGGGGCGAACTGGTGGGGGCGAACTGGCAAGGGGGCGAAACGACCGGTAACCGTGTTAGGCATGTCCTAGTACGAAAGGTGCTCCCAGCGTAGACTCTGCAGCTAGTTTGCTGTAGGCTAAAGGTTATTACAGGATAGTCAAGGAAGTCCAGGGTCGATAATTTTGCGTAGTGTAAGGCCTGCGTCATCACCAATAGTGTATCACACAGTGTGACTCTGAGACAAAGTTCAACGAGCAAAGACTTCAGGGAAACTTATAAAAGTAGGCCTAACACCCATGCAGGTTGGGTTAACTGAATAGCTTATCCATGTCGTTACGTGCAGGTGATTGAATATTTGGGTTGCCATTAACTGAGGAGGCCCCATTACAACTTACAAGCCTAACTTAACTGTAACAGCAGCCTAGTAGACCTGGGCCCTAGGTGGTTACTGATATTGGTAAGGTTTGGCACCAGTTACTTTCCCCTCCCTACAAAACATTTTTCTCCCCGCAAAACATTTCTTTCCTCTGCTAACAGTTATTGGGGCAAATAATCAAAACATCTGAGACTCATTTTTAGTTTGGAATGATGTGATACTGATATCTTTGAGTCATTCATGATTCTTTAACAATTTTTGTTTAGACTTTGTACAATGTAAATCAACATAGCCAGCAATTCTTATTGATGTAACTAGCCTAAGTCTTCAGCCTGTCAAAGCTAAGGTTCAAGAATTTGAGGCATATACATAACTTCAAAACAGTGTTACACAACAGGTTTATTTTAAAAAGTGTTTTGCACATACAGCACAATACAGTATTGTGGGTAAGAAATATGCTCTAATACGTAACTTCACAAGTCTCACTTACAGTGTTACACAACAAGTTTGTTAAAAGTGTTTTGCACACAATAGAGTATTGTCAGTCCTACATACCCTCAACAAAATAAACAAGCCAAATAGTCATTGCACTCTTCGCAGTTCAGTTACTTACACAGTAAAGTGCTGTCAGTGATATACGTACCACAACATCAACAACCCATACCCACATCACTCTTTATTGAACATTCAGTAAACTCAGGACTTCGAACTTTTGCAATCAATAAATACATTAAGGCTTTGTTTTGTCTGTCATGCTCCCATTTTTAGTTACACTGCAGTGAAAAAATATAGCAAGCTGTGCTTAAGCCTGTGTGTAAGGTATCAAAAGCAAAGTGCTAGTCCAGGACTGCTCTAAAAAGTACAGAATAAGTAGCTCAACATTAAACCACTTCACAAATTTTTACATGAATGTGTGAGCCCTTTGTACTAACTGAAACTGTTTATGTTCAGATTTATGCCATTTCCTTCACTTTTGAACCTCTTTATCCGGTTGTTTCCATATTGGTTTCCTACTTGTTGATCTCGTTGTTTCCTTATTCTTAATCCGGTTGTTTCCATGTTGTTTCCTCATTCTTGATCCAGTTGTTTCCATATTGTTTGCAAATTCTTCAGTTGTTGTTTTTTTCAACACTGGACTGTTTATATGCTGACCTTGCTGTTTCCTTCTGTTTCCATCTAGTTGTTCCAATTGCTTCCAAACTGTTCAGTTTGTTCATACTGTTCCCAATTTCCAATGACATACTGATATCAATGAATCTGCTGTCTCTTCTTTAATATATATTCTGTACCACACTGAAGTCTATCCTCATTTTGGCTGTTAGTCACAACTCCACTCATACTTCCTTTCACTTGCAATACTTGATTAAACATTACTGCTGTATTTTGGATGAAAGTGGTGATTTCAGCTTAATTTTTGTATGCCTAGCTAATAGAGTCTCTTGGGGCAAAACTCTGAAACTTATACATGAACATTTTCTTACATTAAATTAGGTCATTTGTCTGTTGCCATTCAAGATGCTTATTGCAACAGGTTCATTCCATCAGGACTCCTCTATATTCTCACCAGAAACAAGAGGTAAGCAGTGTCTTACCAATGCTCTTATGTTCCTATCACACTGTAACATCAGTTCTCCAAGATCATACCAGTCTCTTGAACTAGACTTCATCTTAACTGTAGGAGACAGTATGTACTCTTTGCTACAATCAGTGCTTATGCAACAATCTCAGTGGTTACATTTCAGTCAGTTGCCCAAATACTTTTCAGTTTCTGGGTATAGTTTTCATAACAACTTTTCTTTTTTGTACTCAGGGTTAGTCAAACCAAACACATTACACATTCCTGACAATCTCAATACTTACGTATTAAGAGAAGCATTACAACAAGCATTCCAGGACATTGCAACATGTGCCATTTTGATCTTTAGTGGTAATACTTTTGCAATATATAGAGAGAGTTTGTCTTCAGCATATTACATGTTCACTCCTGACAGTAGGAATTTATCAGGCCTTCCAGTTGTCAATGGCAACAGCATCTTTCTACAATTTCAATCTCTAGACCATCTGGTTGTGCATATTGAAATGTTGACAAGCTGTCTTACAAACAGCAGTGGTCCAGTTCAGTTTGATCTTTATTCTACTAAGGTGAAAATAATCAAAATGACAACTTTCAAAAGGTTACCAGAAGAGCACCGCTGGTGTGTAATAAAAGAAATGATTGCTAGTCCATTTCCTTCCTGCAGTCAGAAATCCTCAAATCCCAACGCTATTAATGACCAAGATAATACTTACTCAGACGTGACAAAATCACAGACCACAGCAGAATATGAGTTCCAATCAGATAATTCATGCATGAATGTCACAGCAAAAGAAAGAAACAACTCAACTTCAAGTCCCAACAATGTCCAAAATTTAAAATTTCCAACAACTCCACTTGCTTGTGCATCATTAAATAGGCCTGGCAATATTGTCATTACAACTGGTTCATTTCACCAAGGGTCTTCAGTTTTCTCGCAAAACACAAGAGGTCGACAGTGTATGGCAAATTCTCTCATCTTCTTGTCACTTTGTCAAATAAGTCCTCCACAAAGATACCTTTCCTCAGAGCTAGATCATATCCTTATCCAAGGGGACAAAATGTACTCCTTGATACAGCCACATCATCAACAACAACATCATTGGCTGTATTTTACTCAGTTACCAAAATACTATTCATTTGATGATCTCAGTTTCCGTAACAAAATTTTTCGGTCTTACTCAGGACTTGTTAGCCCATACAAATCAAACAAACCAGACAATATTAGTACACACACTCTACTATGTGCATTGGAGCAAGCATTCCAAATCCATACATGTGCCATTTTGGTCGCAAATGGCAATGCCATTGCCATATATAAGGATTGCTTGGCCTCATCATTCTACCTGTTTGATTCTCATAGTAGGAATTCAAAGGGCCTTCCAGTAATGGATGGCAAGAGCATTCTCCTAAAATTTCATTCCTTGCATACTCTCATTGTGCATGTTCGGACCTTGGCAATTTCAATTGCTGGATCTAATAGTCCTGTCCAGTTTGATCTACATTCAACGAAAGTAAAGCCAATCAAAGAGAGTACATTCAAGAGGTTGCCAAAAAATACCAAATGGTGTGTGATGAGCATGACAACTAATGTCCTCAGTTCAAGAGGTGAAAGTATGCCAAGTAACATTCTTGCAAACTGTGTTCCACCTGCCTCTTGTGAACATTATGTTCCTCTTGAAATTGAACCATATGTCAACCAACCAAATGATCCTCCCACCATTGCCACGGAAAATGGCCCACATCAACCAAATGTCTCTTCTGCAAAACATGGAACAAAACCTGCAGACCGCACATTTACATTTTGTTCTCCGGCTTCAAGCACAGTGCAGGTAAACAATACTTTAATCTCACATTTCAAGAAGTTATGTGAGGAAAAGCCAGTATTTGTTTGTTGCATTTGCAATCGACTACTCTTTAAGAATGGCGTAAAAAAGTTTCACCAAACCAGGTATGAGATGTCATTTGTCACCCAATTTTTGCAAACACCCCCACACCTTCCTCTCAAAGTGATAAATGTATTTGCCACTGCTGTGATAGAACACTTTTGAACAAAAAGATACCATGTCAAGTACTTATCAATTCCATGCACCTTAATGAACAACCCCCATTTTTGGCACAGTTGAATTCTCTTGAAAGGCATTTGCTTACACCTGTAATACCATTCATGAAAATTGTAGCATTACCCAAAGGTTTGCAAAAAGGAATCCATGGACCAGTTGTGTGTGTACAGTCAAATGTCAACTTAGACACTATCCAAAAACTACCCCGTACAATAAATGATGGGAGCCTTATTAAGGTCAAGTTGAAACGAAAGTTGCAGTACAAAGGTCACCACTTATATCAAACTGTTGATCCAAATAACATCCATAGAGCAACACTATATTTGAAAGATGTGAATCCGCACTATGACAATGTCCATATTGCTTGTAATCATAGTACAGGACATGACCATTCAAGTCACATTTCAGAGAATCATGATTATATGGCTTGCCCTTCATGTAATCTCAATACATTAGTCAGTATAAACAGTGACAGTACACAGAATGACAGCTTACATGCTCATACTGATAATCAGTCAGGATCACATCCAAATACAAAACGTTCATTGTTGGATGACATAACAGAAACATCTGCACCATGTTATACATGTTTACAACCAGTGGATCTAGCTCATTACATAGCAGATAACATTCATGGTACCATATTATGTGTAGCCCCAGCAGAGAATCAACAATTGGTCAGTGTATTCAAGACTAAGGTAAATCATTTGTTACATTGTTCCCTGATGGGAAAAACACATATCAACAAGAAAGACATGTTCCAATATCCCCCAAGAGGTATTTCAATGCCCGCCTCCTATCACAAGACATCAGGTTTGCCAGTAATCCTGAGTACATATTCTTTGCACAGTACACTACTGAACTTCATGACATTTTGTCCTCAATTGCCATTGCAATGCGGAAAGGTTCAAAGAGGACATCTACAGGGCAACTGATAACATCTTCTATGCTACAAGACAAACACAATCTGAATGACATATTATCGAAGAATGATGGATATTACTTCATGAAAAAAAATCGGGGATCACCAGCATATTGGGAAACTACAATGAGGGATCTTTTTGCAATGGTTAGGCAATTAGGTATACCAACTTGGTTTTGCAGTTTTTCTGCTGCAGATAGAAGATGGAATAGTTGAATCCATTCTTGAACAGCAGGGTAAACCTATCCCCACTGAAATTGACTGGACCACACATTGCCAAATAATTGCAAGCAATCCAGTAACTGCTGCTAGAATGTTTGAACACAGAATGCAAGCATTTATACACAAGGTCATTTTGTCACCTGCACATCCCATTGGAGAAGTTATGGACTATTTTTATAGGGTAGAATTTCAACAACGATGTTGGCCACATATCCATTGTCTTTTTTGGGTAAAAAATGCCC
Source organism: Holothuria scabra (assembly GCA_037179385.1). Classification (NCBI taxonomy): domain Eukaryota; kingdom Metazoa; phylum Echinodermata; class Holothuroidea; order Aspidochirotida; family Holothuriidae; genus Holothuria; species Holothuria scabra. The sequence continues at coordinate 9,300,194 of CM074179.1, forward strand.
CGAAGTATGGACAGTCACCAGATCATGAGGTTCTATCCTTTATAGACCAGTATGTTTCTTGTCAAATGCCATCCCAATCGGAAAATCCAGTATTGCATGAAATTGTCAACAGTGTGCAGACACACAGCAAGAATCATTAAAAATCTTGTCGCAAAGGAGGAAAAGTATGTCGCTTCAACTTCCCAAAACTACTGTACCATCCCAGAGAACATTCATTTCAAAACCAGACTCAGATAAAGATTGCAGTAGTAACAGTGGTACTGGTATGGGTAAACAACTTGCCTCTCGAATCATTCAGAAATTGTGAAATTCATTCATAAATGATGAAAAATACCCAACCTCCACACAAGAACTTCTCCAGAAGGCTAACTTAACACACGAAAAATTAGAACAGTCTGTTCAAGCCAACACACAAAAGGAAGTAATCATATATCACAGACAACCATGTAGTATTTGGGTTGACAACTACAATCCAACATTACTACAGTCTTGCAATGCAAACATGGATATCCAATACATTTTAGATCCTTATAGCTGTATCATGTACATCGTCTCATACATCATTAAAGCGGAACGTGAGATGGGACAATTGCTGAAAAATGCACAGCAAGAAGCACGTGAAGGCAACCCCAGTGTTATGGAAGAATTAAAACAATTGGGGAGTGTGTACCTAAACCATAGGGAAGTCAGTGTTATGGAATCAGTGTACAGGATTACTGGAATGCATCTAAAACAATCCTCTAGACAAACTGTATTCATTCCCACAGACCCAGATACCCATAGGTTGAGTATGCCACTGTCTTTGATCCAGACTAAAGAAGACACAGATGAAATATGGTTGCCAAACATTATAGATAATACCTACAAAGACCACTCAATGAAGAATTCAGATCTATGTGTTTGGCCACATTTGCTTCTGAGTACCGGTTCATTTCCACAGGCTCTAAAATTGAACAACAGATAAATGACATTGATGACAATACTGACCATTTGGGAAATATTCTAGGCACACCAAAGAAACATCTCAAGAGGTGTGCAGTTATAAGATATGCAAAAGTCCAAATTCAACAAGACCGTGAAAAGTATTACCACAACATCATGCACTTATATCTACCATTCACTGACAAAAATTTCAAACCGCAGCAGTACCACACATATGAGGATTATTTTCTTCATGGTTCATATGACAACTCCCCCATTCATGAAATTGTAGCCAAAAATATGCTCCTTTTCGAACCACTTGCAAAGGACATGGACAACTTATGGGAACAGTTGCACTCAAATGGTAATCAAGAAGATGCTTGGGGAAATTTGGTTCCCCAATCAGAGTTAGAAAGGCTTGAAGACACTACCGACATTGAAGCTCAGTCTGTAGATCAAGTACCACAAAATGAACACATTCTGGAATTGCAAAATCAAGACAGTCGTAACATTAGCACCAACCATGATAATCATGGTATTATGAAGTCTATTCAAACTCTGCACACACCATTCAATAAAGATACAATAACAACAATGCTTAGACAACTTAACAAAGAACAAAGGCAATTGTTCAATCATGTACAAAAGTGGGCAAAACAAAAAGTTGATAACAACAAGACACAACCTATACACATATTCCTAACCGGAGGTGCTGGCACAGGCAAATCACAAGTCATCAAATGCGTAACCCATGAATTAAGAAAGCTATTTGTGAAAATAGCAGAATCACCTGATGACATAACTGTCCTACTGGTGGCCTACACTGGAACAGCTGCTTTTAATATAAATGGACAGACAATTCACTCTGCATTTAGTATCTTTAATACCTCATTACCGTATAAGTCATTATGTGAAGATCAGCTGAACACTTTACGTATCAGATACCGTAGCCTTCAATTGCTGATCATTGATGAAATATCCATGGTTGATCAAGGTATGCTCACATACATACATTCTAGGTTGCAACAATTAAAGAGAACAAATGACAATCAATTTTTTGGAAATGTTGCAATATTAGCAGTAGGAGACTTCCATCAAATCCAACCAGTCAAGGAAAAATCACTCTACAAACAAGACCCTGGGTCTTTTGTCAATTTATGGGCTATGTTCTCCATATTTACACTATCCACAATAATGCGCCAAAAGGATGACTTGGTTTTTGCTCAGTTACTCAACAGGTTACGTACTCAAACAAAAGATACAAGTATTGCATCAGATGATCTCACTTTGTTGAAATCATGCATTGTTTCACAAATACCAAATGATGCACCATTTATTGCAGCTAGGAGGAATGATGTTGACATGTATAATGAAGAAAGGCTTCAATCTCTTGATGGTCAGGTAAAACTAATAAAGGCAGCTGACATATATAGCACTAAATCTGGAATCCTTAAAAAATTACAAAAGGCCCAACCAAATGCAAAAACATTACTACCAGTACAAGTTAAATTAGCTGTAGGTGCAAGAGTCATGTTGACAGCTAATATTGATGTTTCAGATGGTCTTGTAAATGGCGTAACTGGTGAAATCAACAAAATTGTAGATGGTACAATGCCCAATGATCAGCCTGAAGCTATTTGTGTAGTGTTCGATGACACTCGTGTTGGAACACAGTGGAAGAAGAAATATCCACCACCAATGGATGCACATCGATCCAGTATCGTCATACACCCACATAAGGAGATATACCGTATCAGAATCCACCATGTGACACGCTACCAATATCCCTTGAAACTTGCATGGGCAATGACAATACATAAAGTGCAAGGGATGACCATGCCTAGAGCAACAGTATCTTTAGACAATATTTTTCAACCAGGAATGGCATATGTTGCACTTAGTCGAGTCAGCAGCATGCAGGGATTAAAAATATGTGACTTTCAACCTGGTTCAATCTATTGTAATAGTCTGATGGAAACAAGCTTGAAAACCATGAGTCCTTGTGATGTATCTCTTAGCAGTCCATTACTGGCAATTGATACCAATATGAACTTTTCCATCATACATCACAATGTGCAATCTCTACCAGCTCACTTTCAAGATATGATAGCCAACAAAGAGTTCATGGTGGCAGATGTTATATGTTTATCTGAAACATGGCTCACTTCTCAAGAACACCACAATTTTGAAATACCAGGGTACAATTTGCATTCATCAAGCCTGCAAGGAAGAGGCAATGGTGTAGTGGTTTATGTTAAACAAAAATACCTCTATGATATTCATTCCATAGCTGCAGGCAACTGTTCATCTCTTCTACTTATCATCAATACAAGACCATCATTTCTTATTCTTCTTATATACAAACCTCCTGGAGTCACATCTACAGAATTTTCAGAAATCCTATGTACAATACTGCCAAAACTGCAACTCTTCCCAGCTGACTACAAAATAATTTTAGGTGACTTCAATCATGACCATGCAACAAAGTCACCAATTTCACAGTTACAGACATACCTTCAGCTTATCCGTGCATCAACCACGGCACACAGTACAATCCTTGACCCAATTTACATCTCACCAGTCCCTACAACTTATACTTTGGGGGTATTAAATACATATTACAGTTACCATGAACCAGTATATTTTGCTACACACATTGAATACTGAGCATACCAACATTCAACATTACCACGCACATCTTGATCATTATACAAACACATTTCAGCAATATACATAAGTATTCCTGCACATAATTGGTAAAGTACAGTACTTATTGTTATACAGTACACCCTTTCATGTTCTTTTGTCAAACAGATATTTGTACCCAGTTTGAATTTGCTTAAATTTCCTTCAGCAGCTTTGACACATCATTTTATGTCCATTTCTATTTTCAGATGCAGAACATAAAACACTTAACATCAAGTAATAACCAACAAAGTCCCTATCAACGGCCACTAAAAGTTACCATTGCAACAAGGTCAGATGTCATAAAGTACAAAAAAGACAATACTGACAAAACCATGATGTACTTAGCATTCTGTGATGACTCCGGCCATATAAAGGCAACCCTCTATGAACCAAGCAAGATTGACAATGTTGGAAATGGAGCTACAGTCATCATTAAAAATTACATACTTCGTAATGACAAGACAATTGCATTGACATCACAATCACAAATCTTCAAAACAGCACCGATGGTTGTTCCAGACAATATCATGCAAGAAGCCATCAACAGTGTGAGACCAGCCACTCCACCACCAATGCCCATAAATCAGATACACACATCCCCAGAGAAAACTATGACTTCAGTAATTGGAACTATCCAGCAGATATGTGAATCTTTATCTGTATGTATATCTATCAGTGTAGTGCCAAAAATATTATACAAAAGTGAAATGACCAGTTTAAAAAACCTATCCTGTTCAGGAAACAGTAGTAATTGCAATTACAACTATAAATGACATATTGTATTGCAAAACATCTTCACAGTAACTGCAAGTATTACTCACCAGTTCAAGTAATGCCCATTTGCCTTGACATTGTAACCATGACGCTTTCAAAATGTGTAGTCTATGCCATAACAATTATTCATATTCATTTTGGGATGTCTTTTTGCTACCCAGGGTGAAGTTCCACGGAGTGTAGTTGTGCGCGGGGAACAAGTGCCTGTCCGTACGCTGGTTATCAGTCAACATGAACAGAACATCAAATTATCACTTTGGAGACAAGATGCAGATGCTCCAATCCAGTCTGGTGATTGTGTATCTTTTACGAACCTCGTAGTGAAAAAATATCAAGGCCAAAACCAACTATCTTCCACAACAAGGACAAAAATCAAGGTACCAACCCTATCTAATGCACACTTTCAGTTCAAAGTCTCTAAATGCATCACAATATGGTACTTGATGTGGTGTCTACCAATAAAGAAGAAGCTTTGTTTTTTTTTTTCCATTTTTACCTATTTTCCTCTCTAAATCCACAATTTTACTTACATGGAGCGTGACAAAAAAAATCACATCTGCCTGTTTGTCTTTCAGCAGTTGTTCACAATGCTTCTCCACCCACATCCTTTGGATTTCTTTAATATTGGACACAATGTTCCTTGGATGATGGGCAATTTTAGCTCACCAGGAATTTTTGGTCCAAGGTCCCATCCCATATTGGCCCAATGGCCCATTTTATGAAATTGTCCAAAATGTTTCTCTTCCAACCAGGTCTTCAATTTTGAGATATCCAAATTCAATTGCCAATTTTTGGCTTCCCAAGATAAAGAAAGGGAACAAGATAAATCTATTAAGGTAGAATAGAACACCACACCTACCGTATCACAATTCTAACTTCCTGAGGACTGGCATTTGTACCATGCTGGAAAATCTAAAACTCGATGCCTGCCCAGCAGATCCTCTTGTCTTTTTGATCATTGATTATTTGATACTGTTTTTGATACTCTCAGAGTATCCCAGAACTTTGGCTCCACCATGCACCACACACATTAAGGTCCATTTACTGATATATTGCAGGTTGATTTTAATTCACATTGTAGCTGTCAAAGGACATTAAATAAAAAATGTAAAGGAGCTGGACATTTTTCGTAACATTCTGGGACCTACCTTCACAGTATTCAAACCTGTCTAAAAGGAAAAAAATTCAACCATTTGCGACACCATTAGCCAACACCAAAATTGTCCAGCTACATTATTTCACATCATGACACATTTTGAAAAACAATAAATAATAACTCTTATATTCTTTCAATTTGTTTTTTCATAGAAAACAGAAATGCCACCAGAGGAAATTGAGGAACAAATCATCGCCTACATAACTAATGAAAACACAGTCCAGCAACTCTTGGCCACTGATACCACAGTCAACATACAACAAAATTTGATCCGCGAGACACTCCAAGTTGATGACAATCAGGACTGGCAACAAAAATTTCAAACCATGATCCCAGTCACTGCTAAGATGACACTTTACAACAATGAGGCTGTTAAGATATCCTTCATCAGAGACTAGAGCAATTACCTCAAAGTATACTACTATCAGGAAGCCATTAAAGTTCCCAGTCCTGGCAAATTAATACTCTAACATCAGCTTGACTGCTGTTCTACACTTCAGTTTCAGTCCAACCACTTTACCTTTCAATCGTCTGTTCCAGCTATTTCATTTGCCATTCTTACCAAGTCGTTATTGGTTTTTCCTTCATTCTTAACTGTACTATAGCACATTGGAAAACAGAGCTATTCCATGGTATGGCATTTCATTGGCCAATTTTACCAAGTTATTAGTATTTTTACTTTTACAATTAGAAAGGTGTTAGTATTTTTACTTGTAAGATTAGAAACAGACTACCTCTTCTTTCAGACCAGTGAAAGCTAAGGTGATAATCTGCACAAAGTATTTTGTTGGCCAATCTTACCAAGGTTCAATTGTTTTTACTTTCATTATTTTATGCTATGATACCAGTCAAAGCTAAGATGACAACAGATCAGGTGTTCAGATATCCTTCATGAGAGACCAGCACAACCACCTCAAAGTATTGTACTATATGGGGAAGCCTTTAAGTTTTCTTCCCTGGCAAATTAATACTCTAACATTAGTATGTCTACTGCTACTGTACACTTCAATTTCGATTCAACCAGACATTTTCCTTCACCTGTACAAAGCGTTTTATTGTTCCATCTTACCAAGTTGTTATTGTTTTTATTTTCGTTCTTAACTGTACTGAGCAAGATTGGCAGACAAGGCTTTTTCATCCTATGATATCAATGAACACTAAGATGACAATGTGTGCAAAGCATTTTATTAGCCAATCTTGCCAACTTTTTATTGATTCAACTTTGATTTTAAACTGTAATGGAGCACAGTTGGAAAACAAGGCCATTTCATACTATGATACCAGTGTAAGCTAAGGGGCTCTTTACAACAATAAGACTGATAATATTTCCTTCCTGGCAGACTAAAACAACAATATTAGGTACCGTACTATGACAAAACCTTCAAATTTCCAGTTGTGCCAATTAAATTGTGCTCCAACATCAGTCAGCATGTTTACTGTTACTGTACACTTCGGTTTCAGTCCAAACAATATTTTTTCGTTATCTGTGCAAAACATTTTAATGGCCAATCTCACAAACTTTTTTATTGTCTTTATTTTCATTTTAAAATGTCCTGTACAACAGTCAGAAAAGAAGACTTCCATGCTATCAAACCAGTGAAAACTACACTAATATGACAATCTGTTCAAAGCATTTTATTAGCCAAATGTTAAGTTGTTATTGATCTTAATTTTTTTCTTAGCTGTACAGAATCAGTTGGAAACAAGGCTACAGCATTTTGTACTATGATACCAGTAACAGCTAAGATGACACTTGCTCCACAACAAGGTTATTATTAAGATATCCTTCATGAGAGACTTGACTCACAGGGAGCAACAACCTCAAAGTATTCGGCTGTAAATAAGCTGTTCAACTTTTCTGTTCTGGCAGAATATTCCTCTAACATCAGCACATTTACTGCTACTGTACACTTGGTTTTCAGTCTAAACATTTCTCCCATCATCTGTACAAAACATTTTTCAAATGTTACAAAAACTTCTTACACTGCTGCTGCATCATCCAACACAACCCCTACCACTACCACTACTACAAAGATCCGTCCAACTAGTTGTATTTCAGTATTTGCACATAGAATTTTATTGGCCCACCTTGCCTAGTAACATCACTTACTGACAACTTCATTTTCCACATAATTGTAACAGTCATGTAACAATCTCAGCAAGCATAATATCATTCCAAGTCAATTTTCAACTCGGTGACCAAATATACCTCAAAAATACTGCAATGTTCCTTACTGTTACATCCTGTAATCAACTCGTAAAAGAGATTATTATGCAATTAGTAGTATATTTCCCATTCCTATCCATTAGTGCTTCACTACCATGTTTATGTCATAAATCATTTCTCTAATTGTAAGCAACAATATGGCTTCCTGCCAAGGTAAGATCAGTTAGAAATTGTATAGATCCTACAGCTCTCAGATTGAAAACATTGGAAGTTGCTAATCATTAACTCAAGTTTGTTTATATTGTGTTACATCTGTCAGTCTTACATAAAATTAGCTATCATGATTGCTACTGAAAAGTCAATGTAAATAAATCTATACTCCAAGTTGCATTAATCAAAAATAAACACAAGTTCATCAGAATTCAAACTCTTGTCATGGTTTCTTTGTCTACCAGTGCATTCAAGTTGTTTTAATATCCACTTAATATCTTGTGAAGAAAATCTGCAGGTATTTTAACTGCATTTATAAAATTATTTCAATCATTATGCTTTTGTTGTTAAGAAGTTACCCTGCCTTTTCCATTCTGGAATGATCCATTATTGTCATGGCTAAATCCAAATCAAAAGAAACAAAAAATTTGAAAAGTTTCTGGTCTGTGCTGTTTTTTTTTTTTTTTTTTTTTTTTTACAGCCATTTCATAAAGTTATCAGTAATAACTTGCAACAGGGTTGTAAAAAAGAAGCAAACAAAAACAAGTAACCTTTTCCAGTTTCTCTTAAGTTGGTCCTATCCATGAGTGACAATAATGGATCATTCCAGAATAAAGGAGGCGGGGCAAAGTTCGTAACAACAAGGGCATAATTCTTGAAATACAGTAAATTAATAAATGAAGTTTTAATATTGACAGATTTTCCCTTCTAACCATTCTTGACAAATCATCACATTTCAACAGCAGTCCCAGTAACTAGTTGCATTAACCGTCATCCCCACCTTATGCCCCCCCCCCCACAACACAAGTACTTTCATTTAAACACCAGTACGCTGTAGTATACGTACTGCTTTTTCTCACATAGATCTCAATCAAATTACAAAGAACCATGTCCACACCCCTCCCCCTGCATGTGTTGGGGATATTCCACTTTCATCGAGGAACCAGTCCCAACAATATATTTCATTTTGTTAAGAAAGTCCCAAGTACTGTGTGCATATTTTCAAGGCTTCGATTAGTACTTGCCATGCAAGTACAACTTTCTAGCTTATTTTGTGTTTTCTGACTGTTATTTTTTAATCTGCCTGAAATATTGGTGGACAAATTGATATCTTTGAAACCGTTATTTTCATTGGAGGGGCAATTACCCCCTGCTCCCTGGATCGATGCCCCTTATGCCCTTTGTGTGTTTGGTGTTGAATAATATGATCACGGTATTCCCCGCGCGGTCTGTTGCAAGAGGCGATCAAAGCCATTAGGGAGGGACTTGAATTATACGTTCCCAGTATTTGAAACCAAACTTGAACTTGAGCGGTATTGGAAACCGCATTTAAGCTAGAAGTTTTACCGTATTGACAAAAAAGTGTTTAGAAATTAATTTAGCGTCTAATCCAAAAACACCGTCTTTTATCTTAGCTCCTCTGGGTGATATTTTGCACCACACAAGTACAAAAACATCCCAGTTAACTCCAGACATGTGATGGGACATGTGAGGGGGTTTCATAAAGCATTTTCAGACAAAACTGTATGGCACCTTTGACAAAATTCGAAAGAGCCTGCGTCTCATGGGTCCGATGGGCACAAAGCCTATGGCCACTTTCCCTCCCTCTAGCTACAGTAATAGCCTGCGGAGCAGACTCTGTATTAGCCGAAAGATGGCGCTCTCTCAAAATCATAATACACCAAGGTCTCTAAACCGTATAATATATTGTATACCATAGGTATGCCATGTAACTATTATTAGCTTACAATAGTAAGCTTATGCAGCTGCAACCCATTTTTAAACCTGTGACGTCATGAAACAATAAAATACATTAAGAAAATGCGGATTTTCTCTTTACACACTCTGATAATATCATTACGACACTTTGTATATAGGGCCAGAGTTCTGCTTATTTGCAATATGAACTCACTTTGCTACCCCAGAAACAACTGTATAAAGTTCAAGAAAAGTCGATCAATTAAATATGTGACAAAAAGGAAAAATAACAACCCAGAGAGCTACCAAAAACCAACTTAAAACGCAGTTACAGTAGCCTGGTCACAGTGCGGACTGTCTTTTATCATAACCAGAACTAGTTTCAACTCTGTTTCAGTGTTTCTACTTCAGTGTCTCCAAATTTTGCTAAGTGTGAAGTTTGAAAAAAATCCAACAGTTTCAAAAAATATTTTGGAAATATTACGTGATACAAAGGAACATATCCTTGTAAAATAAGGTACAGTTGATACTTTTAAAACTGTTGAATCAGCCAATTTAAAAAAGTCATTACATCCTTCGAAACTTAAATGCACAATTTGAGAAAATACTTTCCAAAATGTGGAAATACTAACGCGATCATGCTTTGCTCACTCAGTCGCAACGCGACGTTCCGACGTGAGCGTTCCACAGGCACTAGACTAGCATAGCATCGTATACGGCTGTGTACTACGTACTGTATAGATTATCTGCCGTTGGGCGAAAACCAAACATTTACTTCCGGAGTTCTAAACGCCGAAACCTTAACATTTTCGGGACATTTTCGCCCCTTGGCTCTTCGCCAGAGAGTCGAGAGGACTTCTAGAAAAATATCTGCCGTGAGGTTATGTAGACTGTAGTATGTACAGTCATGGAGCTACCACCGTGGTAGCTCCGTGGTACAGTCTAGTCTAGACTGCCTCTTACATATTTTCGTTATGGTCTTTAAGTTTGTTCAAAGTTTTCTGTGTAGCTTAGCACTTTTAGCTGTATAAACTTCTAGGCTTCAATGTCCAACACAGACCAGGAGCCAGCGGTCGCTATTTCGCTTTGCAAGACGTTAAGGCTATATCTATTCGTTGATAAATTATAAGGACATTGGAACAGGAATTATAGGTAATAAGTGTAACAAGTATGACCAGTATAATTATGGCCATACCTGTAACAGCTAGTTGACTGATATCTGATGTACCCTATCCCAACACTCCTTCCTAGAGTGTGGGCTAAATGCTAACGCACGTTAGGCCTAAGATTAGAAGGGACGTGTTAGGTTTCGGCGTTCGCTTTTGGGCCAAGTAGTCCCCAAACCAACTCGTCCCAAACCAACTCGGCCCCAAGCCAAGTCGGCCCCAATATGAAAAATGGTGTGATTTTCTACACTTAAATTATAAAAAAGTGACTTGCGTAATATTATCTCAGTCTCACACAGGTTCTAAGTTGAAAGGTGTAACGTTAGGTCTAATATACGTTGGTACAGTTTCTCAAGAGTGTCCAAATCGTGGTAATGTTGTAGGTAGGCCAAGGTCCGGCTGTGGGTATAAGGGACTGCAGTGTTCTTATAATTACCCCCTTTCCCCAATCAAATTTATAGGTTAAAAAATTTAAAATTAAAATAAACGACCTTTGAAAGTAGTATGGATTTTCGTTGTGCTATTATACGCTAATTATTATTAAAAAATTATACGCTAATTATTATTAAAAATTATTAATAAAAATAATAAAGAACGGTGTGCTAGGCGAAAGTTGATCTCTTTTAAGCCTAGTATAGCAGTGGCCACACCAGCTGGGGGCTTTTATCCTCATAGAGTTATAGTCATGGGCGTCCGCAGAAATTTTTATAAGGGGGGCAAGATCATTCATGGATGATTGAATTGTGTACACTATCTAAGCGGAGCGCCACCATCAGTTGGCGCGGAGCGTACAAGAAAATTTTGGGCCTTACAAACTCTCCAGATGGCCGGAAATGACACTTGGCGAATGTTTCTAAGCTGCACGTACCCAGCCCTGAAACAGGAATTTCATGTCTGTAATTTTTAGATATTTAGAATTTTCAATGTAAAAAATTGTTGAAGGGAAAATCATGGATGATTGAATTGTGTACACTATCTAAGCGGAGCGCCATCATCGGTTGGCGCGGATCGTTCAAGAAAATTTTGGGCCTTACAAACCCTCCAGATGGCCGGAAACGACACTTGGCGACTGTTATAAGCTGCATGTACCCAGCCGTGAAACAGGAATTTCATGTCTGTAATTTTTAGATTTTCATAATTTTCAATGCAAAAAATTGTTAAAGGGAAATCTGCCTCTCGGTAACGGCCTCGCACGCCTATGCACGATAAAACTTACAACTGTCAAACAGCCTATATAGGCCTATGTCCGTTACCTAATTATGAACCATGCATACCTCCCCCCCCCCCCCCGGCTTTGATCACTGCAACTTCCAAAAATGTAGTGTAGCTTTCGAAATATTTGTTTACCACAGAACACCGTACGGGTATCATTGTGAAGTCCCGTAAACTGGTAAAGCGCATGCAGTCCCCATTCATTTCGATAGCAAGTTCCAGAAAGTGTGTTGCGGGGGAGGGATAAATTAGGATGGCAGTCACGCTCGCGTATTTAAGAGACTATTGTAAGCCTAGAAGCCTTTGGCTTTTGATTTGGAAACGTCGACTGCTCAGCAATGAAGCCGTTGAAAGACTCACTGTAGTATGCATAGTAGCGAAAGTAAGATTTTTGATTTTTGAGTGTAGTAGTTGAAACGCCAACACAATATAGCCTGCTGTAAGCAGACTATCTAGCCAATTGGAGTAGCGTGTACAGGAACTGTGAGGTTAGCAGAGGTATGTTTTAACAAAAATAACCAATCTTTAAAGTGAGATATCTTGAGTTAGGAAAATGGTATTGTGATAGGATTTGAAGGGCATGGTGTGGAATATTTTTGTTTTTCTTACAAGACAGGGGCGAAAATCCACCAGAACATGCATTTAAAGTCTTCAGCATGACCCCAGCAAGAACTCAAACTCCAGACCTCCGGGCTGCAATTCAGATGCTTAGTGTAATAAATCATTGGAAACCGAGCTGGTCGTGAGTTCTAAAAACTGTTTTACAAATTTGCAACATAAAGTTATGACGAATTATTAACATGTAAATTCGGTAACCCGTGAAATCAAAAGACATTTCTTTTACATCACATAGGTCTTTTTTTTTCTTTTCATTTTTTTTACAACTTAATATCGTATCAATATGAGTTAGGTTTGGAGGATGCTATATTGAAATAAATAAACATAGACACAGCCCCTCGTTCCTAGAGGTGGGATGCAGAGTGCGCAGCTCCTGAAAGTTTTATTTTATCACTGGAAGAAAAAAGAGTCTTAGAAGAGGTATATCATTTTTTGTTAGTTTTTTTCGGTTTGCCCCCCTCCTACCTGGACTAGCTTGGGCGGGAGGGGGCAAGAAAAAATCTGAGGGAAAATACCCCATCTTGAAACCTACCGTAGAACCGTCACTGTATGTACAATTGGAGATATCTACAATACATTGTCACCATAAGCCTTTCATTATAATCCAGTGAGCCCGAGAAGAATGAAAGGTTATAGAAATATATGAAAATATATGTTAGTGTAAAATAAGAAGCCTGGAAACATTCTTGGCTCAGAGATTGACGGGAAAATGTTTTATTATGCGCCATGACCTGTTTTACTGTGGGTCATATTCCTCTTGACCTATATGTTGAGGATCACAACCTGGTGTTTGTTTCGTGTTTACCGATTGTCCAAAAATATCCCCCATATTTGAGATTTTTCGCAACTGACTGTGATTGTATAAGGAGAGGATTGGTTATTTCCCTTTTCCTTTCTTTGGAAAAATTTTGCTTTTTAGGAGGGCTCAGATGATAAAAAGTGATAATTTGGAAACATTTTGGGGCAAATTTAAACACCTATGACGGCAAATTTGGGACGCTCCTGTTTTTCGGTCAAATTACTTCCGGTCGATATCAGGTAGTCGTCTTTCTTTAGCAATAACGATTTGAAAACTTATCTTTTAAGAATTTAGTTTTTATCCGTTGTTCTTTGAGAAGCGCCATTGAGTCTGCTTCACATTTATCAAGTTTTGCAAACTTAACTTTTGTGGGAATTCCCCAACTAGCTGATTTTAACCCGGCCGACTCTTTTTAGGGGTGGGCCCACACTTTCGCACGCTTTAGGCTAAGTGTGAAAATTTTCAGACTAGAAAATTTAGGCTGTGTTTTCAAAATTTCAAATTGAGCTTCAGGAAGTCTTCATTGATAGGTACGTGTTTCCCGGCCTGATCTATGCTCAAAGGGAGCATTTTCCACAGTCGAATCCTCCAATAAAAAATGGAACTAAAATTGGTAAAATTGCCTTGAAGTGTGCACAAGCTGTATTTAAACTCTTTTTCTATAAACCTATTTGATAATCCTTATCATATTAAATAAGCAAGACAGAAACAACGTCCGAAAATATAAACTTTTTTGAGATTCCAAAGACATATTTTATACCGAGTCTAGCCAAACCTCTGCCAGAATTTCACCCTCTTTGTTGTAAGTTCAACACTAATGGAATTTCAATATTTCCTCACTAATGAAAATTTCACTTCTCCGTACTTCTTTGGCAGCGTCTTAGCTACAACGGGACAATCACCCCTAGCTCTGAGAAATGAAAAAAAAAATCGGAAATTTGAGGTAGATGTACACTGTTTAACACGGTGTTTCTTGATTGGCTGTTTCATTTGTAGGGGTGTCGATTGTATTCTTTGTTCGGGTTAGGGATTAGGGTTATCGTTAGCCAGTTAGAAAATTTCTTGTCCTATGTGACGTCAATCAACTACGGTGCAATTTGCCAACTTTTCTTTCATATAATTCCGAATTCTACTGAACAGAACCTCTGTATTTGTAACTTTTTGTTTCAAAGAAGCAACATTTCATGCGTCGCAAACTGCAATCCATAATGTAGTAATAGTCGCTCAGAAAAAGATTCATATAAGGCACCAAATCATTGAGTGACACCGACAACTACAGTGCTGTTTGTTTGTATTATTTTCATCAATTTGAAACTTTCCCTGTTATTAGCTTTTGATTTTGACATACGTTTTCTAAAGAGGTATCAAAATTTCGAAAACTTTTCAAATGTGGACGAAAAGCCTCAATCCGCAGGCAGCATCAACGATCTTCAGTCGCCGTGTAATTTCAGATTCGCCAATATAAAGTGCAGAAGTTTTCAGAATTCCCCATTATTCTAACTTCTTTACAGGAAACCGGGAATCCAAATTTTATGCAAGAAAAGGTGTGAGTATTTAAACATTTGTTTAAAAGACGAAAATTTCGGCTTCATGCGCTGTAAATTACGTCCCTAAATATAATTGTGTTTCACGTTCGTTAAATATTGCAAGAGCAGCCACCCCATAATAGTACCAACAACCAACAACAAAATCTCTGTCACGATTTTCT
This sequence comes from Holothuria scabra, assembly GCA_037179385.1. Taxonomy (NCBI): domain Eukaryota; kingdom Metazoa; phylum Echinodermata; class Holothuroidea; order Aspidochirotida; family Holothuriidae; genus Holothuria; species Holothuria scabra. The sequence goes on from CM074179.1 coordinate 9,315,311, forward strand.
TCTTATTTCTGTTCAAGTACAATTTCCTTCTTATTTCTGTTCAAAGTAGGCCCATCTGCCATAATATTTTAAGACTTAAACAGCCACCCCAACTTGAAGCAGTGTAGTAGACTTTTCTGTTTCATGATTGGCTGGTTGGAGTCACGTGACATCCTTCTCCTTCTCAAATGTGAAATTTCAGTACGAGAAGAGAATTTATTTTGAAGCAACTGGTAAAGATAACCATTTTCTTCTTATTTCTCTTCAAAGTGTCTTTTATCATATTGAATGACTTAACTAATGCATATTCAAAGTAAACCAAGCATTCACTTCTCGTACTTGAGAAGAAGAAGGATGTCACGTGACTCCAACCAGCCAATCATGAAACAGAAAAGTCTACTACACTGCTTCAAGTTGGGGTGGCTGTTCTTGCCGGTTCAGTCGTCACTAACTTTAGCATAATTCTATTTAATACATCTGCATATGAGATAAGGACCTTTCAACAAAATACTGGCTGTCACTTTGAATAACACATCATTCTGTGTCATTCGTTCTTTTTCCACTGGTTTTTAATATTTTTATGTTTTGAAGCTTTCGTAACCGGCATGGTGTATACGACCATCTGTTGCAGTATCGTCTTTAGTTTCTGTGTGTCGTATTGTCTTTGCATACGACACATAGGACGGGGCGATAAAATCGTCTTTTGTTTTTGCCACGTTACTGTACGCCATATCCGGCTGTTCCCTGAATTCCTCTTTTTCTGTAACCTCCGTATAAGTGTTGCTGTTGTTGGATGGTGACAATTTATTACTTTGATGTTGATGTCCTCTCTCTGTTGGTTTTTTAATCGGTTTCTTTACTCTGAAAATTAGGCAAAAAAATGATGCATTACAAAAGCGCGACTCCCATGGATTGCGAAAATGGTTGGGTAATTAATCCAGTAATGGGTCACATGACAGGCCTATCCAGTCATGTACTGTAATCCTATTTGACTATATGGCAAGTCGGTGCGTTTGCGTTGTCAATTTCCTAATCACAACTGCTGGGGCGGCCCTCCTATTCAGTCCTTGCACATGCAGATTTTCAGTGCGTCATGCATGAGTAACTTTTAACAATATAAACTCGCAGGAACCAAGATCTGGTTCATGTCAACGAAGAAGTTGAGGCGCTTACTTTATTAGCGGATTTACTTATTTTGCTTATTGGATTAGTTATGATACGAGTTGCTTTTCTGAAACCTTTATTCTCTGCAATGCAGTAGCACTTAGAACTGCTAAAAATTAGTTCGATGACCTTAATTAGACTCAAATGACTCAAAACAGGTTACAATTTGACCAAAATGTTGATTTAGTTTCCTTGTGACCTAACTGGTGTAAGTTTACACCACGTCATAAAGGATATGTAACCGTCACTACTTGCTGGGAGGTTTCCGACCTTGCATTGTTCTAATACTTGTACCGCTGAAACTTTCAATCAAGTATGAAAAGTTTCCCGAAAGAAGGGAGAAATATTTCTTCAGATGTGGGCAGTCCAAAATAACCTTCCAGGGATGTGTTCAGGGGAGGGGAGAAGAGATATACTTGATAAATTACAGGCCAAGAACGAAGTTTGCGGTCATAACTACTGAATGAATTGTAGATAAGCTTTGATGGTCCACTTTTTGTAGTCAGTTTTTGTGAGTTGGGCTGAACTTGGCTGTGAGGTTTTGTTTAAAGGAAGCAAATGAACAGTTAATTAATCTGTAATATTTGGGCTGGTTGAAGTTGTTATCTTCAGAGTTATTGAACCTGAAATGTGGTCTTTTGGCAATACTTCGGAAATACATGAAACTGAAGTACAAACCAGGGGGTAGAAAATGAAAGACACATGAATTACAATATCTAATTATGTTGTCATATTAACTTTTAAGACATGCAAAAACAATCAGTAATACAAAGAAAGGTTCTGGTTTGCAAGGCCATGAAAATGGACGGCTTTAAATACTTGCAAAATGTGGTTGGTAAGAAAATCATAAGAAAATACAATGGTATAATTTTCATAGTAACTAATATCAATGGAACCCTTACAAAAACAGGTGCGGCAATTAGTTCCAAATTTGCCGGTTGTCACGTGTTTTTCCAGGGGTTATCACAGGTTTTTGCATGAAAACATGTGTTTTTCCTTGATATTCAAACAACGGAGATTCAAACAACGAACAGCTTATTAAACAAAGTAGCCTAATTGCAAAGTTTTTCTTCGAGTCTAACTTTAGGCTGTGAAAATAGCGAGTGAGACTCAGTAATCCGATCCGGTTTCCATGGTTTAAGTGACGCGACGAAATGATTCAATGAAAGTCACGCCTGTGTTTTCACTGCGATAAAGAATAGAAAAGTCGTCCGGATAAGTGACCTATTAGGAGGTCCAGTGTCTTCTACTGAATCATAGGGAGTAAAGAGTGTATCTTGGTCAAAAAGTTCCTAACAATTTGTACCAAAGGTATCGTTGAAGTTTCCAAATAGAATACAAAGCTTAAAAAATAATTTTGAAACAAATTTTTTGTGGAATTTTTGTGTACAAATCAAAATAAGTGTAAGCCTCTATGCAAGAAACACGGCAATATTTCTCTGTTGATATAAGGTCACAACCACTAACTGACCCGAATGCATGCATTGTGCATGCTATTACGTAACTGCGGTCGAAAAGCCGGCCCGACGTGTGACCTTTTAGACGGTACAATGGCTTCCACTTAAATAATAGGGAGTAGAGCTGTATTTTGAACTAAAAAATACCTCACAATTCTTAGCAAGAGCATCAAAGTACATTTACCATGGATAACGAATAGTAAAATTATAATTCTAAGCAAAAATGTTGACAAAGTCTTGATGTAGAATTGTCGGTCACTTTGTAAAAACATGACAATATTTGACTATGCCCTGCTGTCAAGTAATGTACAACCGCTTAGCGAAACAAAGCTTCATAAAGATTGCTACATTTTACAGAAGGTACACATACTTCTGACGTCCTAATGTGGACATATTTTGGAGACGAAATTTGATGTTTATGCAATTATGCAATCAAAAATTATAAATAAACCTGATGAAAGTCACAGTATTTTTTCAAAAAGGAACAAAAAACCACCAATTGCAATATATTTTTGGTGTCCAGCAATGCCATTCACACAGCTGTCCCTTTTAACAATGATCTACCCTAACAACAACGACCTCGATGATCCAAAATGAAGACAGTCTTTGGCTTGGTACTACTCTGCTGAAAACAAGGCGAAACAAAGAAATAATTTTCAATCGTTGAGCTTACAAACCATTGCTTGAGCCAACACTAAAATGCGCGATCCTACACATGTTTTGCAAAAGTGTTGTCTGCATGAGTCCAAAGGATTTCCCTTTCGGGAAACCAAAAACACACAGCGGAAGGAAATGCCGATCCTCTGTCGTCATCACTGTCTGTTGATACCGCACCCGGCGGGTATCGATATGGTCGCATGCAGTTCCCGTTTAGGTCTCTGTTGCCATGAATTCCTTTCGTCAATTATAATTATGTTTGCAATATTAAATTGCACTGACATTTGCCCAAATCGATGAATACATCGAATTCTTATTCTACTTGCTTTACTCAACCAATCCAATTCGTCAAAATAAGCCAGAACCTATGTCACTAAAAGGTATACTTTTGAATGAGAAAAAGAAAATCATTACATTAACCTTTTGATTCAATGCCTGAAACAAACAACTTCTTCGCTTCAACGATGACCTTTGCTAAGGTCCTGTTCATTTTGTGTCACAGAGCACAGGTATTCCCTTAATTTTGAATAGAACGCGTATCAGTGCATGTTAAACCAACAATTGCAGGTAGCGCTGATTTGCCAACCACTCCGATACGCACGTGGAAAGAATAAACTGCGGGCAGTCCACCGATCAGTAATTCTGTAAAAGAATCAATGACGCGACCACGAACTCAGTGTTTCCCTCCAAAATATGACATCGGTGTGATGCCGATGGCTAAGTTCTATTTGGAGTAAAGCAGATATAATTGCAAACTTACACCAATACTTGCAGACATTCCCGATTTTTCAATTAATCGCATACAAACATTATTACACTACACGCATTTCCGGAGACCGCATGCTTAACTTTTTCCTCCAAAATTAACTCGGGTGACACCAGTGCATAACATCTATAGAAAGTTTAACCAGTACTAACTGTTGACTTCATGTATATCATCACAGTATTAAGTCTTTCAGGAAAATTGAGAGAGTTCTTACTGTTTTCGTCTAATGACCAGCATACCACAGGTAGACAGGAGTAACAGCAATAAAAGTATTGCAGCTATTAGCCATATTGTCGATGAACCTGTAATATACGATAAAATCACGCCACCAATTATTGCTACGGATACATTTCATTGGTCATGAGGCTTTAACGGAAGGATGAATATATTACTACAAATTAGGATGATAATTGTTTGGAAAAACGTTTGGCAGAACACTGCATTTAAAGACGAAACAGATTAAGTAACTTGAGAAGCCTTAAAAGAGTCTAAGCTACTTCATAGCTGTGGGAGTAGTTTTATAGCGTTAGTAAGATGATTCAAATTGCAAAACAAGCGCCTTCTTGACGATGCAAAGGCAAAGACATTCAATTCTCAATCCAAACTACATTTTTCTTTATAGTTGTCTACCAAAAAAATCAATTAGAACAACCGCGTTGACACACAACTAACTACAGTAGCTCATACAGCACATTATGTAGTGGATGAGGATGAGTTGTCGACAGTTGTGGAGGGGGATGACGTAAGAAGGTTAGGAGAATTAGAACTGTGTGGGGTAAGTTTGTTAGTTAGTCAGTAAGATATATAGATAGATAGCAGGTAAGTAAGTTAGTTCGTTAGTTAGGTAGTTAGTTAAGGATTTAACACAACACAAACACTAATGTGTTATATAGTGTAAGCTAGATAAAAAGGGCAAACAAAGGATAAACCAAAAGATTGGCAAAACATTGGGCAAAATCCTGAAATGTCTAGACAACGTGGGGGTCATTTCAAAATTTGCTGTAAAGGCCACTTTCTTTGAGGAAGTCCAAAATGACAGATTTATTTATTTGTACATACAATGTCTGCAGGTCTGGTAGACTAGTTTAACACTGCTGACTAATGTGGGAGTACCACGGACTTCCTATACATGGACAAAGCATACTGAACGGCCCATTGTCGCTACCTTACATTAGAAAAAGGCGTAGCAAGATGTTTGTCTGCTATGGTTTTGTCTGGGTTTTGTGTTCAAGTTTGGACTTGCTCAAGTAAGCTCACAGATTTTGCAAGAAAGTTGGAATAGGGGCCTATTCTCGAAATAATTCAAAGTAAGGTCAAAATCACTACACGTATTGCAGTAATTTGATATTGCTTTCCATTCAAATTTAACTTTTGTTTCAAATATTGCAGAGTCGTCGTCAAATCATGCAAATTATAGCTTCACTGCTGCCATCTTGGTGAGCCTATTTTGTCCCAGTCGGTGGCGACAATCTTCGGATAGGACGTACGCGTTACAAGTTCTGTCCATGTATATAAAAGTCCATGGGGAGTACTCATAGCAATTCAGTCGACGAGAATATGACGGGGTGAAACAATGTGGTATTTAATTCTGTACTTAAGTTTTGTTATCATGGTAAGGTGGCTGTAGGGCGATATACTCGGGGATCGAGGCGAGAGACTAAGTGTTGAATTTTTGATACTCTGTTTTTTTTACAAACATACATGTAAACGTATGAAAATAAACACATGTCTAAAAACTCTTCAAAAAATATTTCGATGCAAATGGCCTACTTTGGAAAAACAGCAAAACCTCAAACTGGTTGCAAACAACACACAACTAAGAAATACTCCACGGTGTTACTGCATTTCATTTGGGGGACAAGACTGAGGCAAAAAATAAAAAAAAAAAAAATCTGGGAGGTGACATTGTTCCTTGGTCCCTTCGTCCCTCTGGCTACACCACTGCTAGTTTTCTTTATAAGACTCACATTAACCACTAAAAGGACCGAACCTCTCATCCCAAACTACAGTTTTGGTACCGGGGTACCGAAATTCTCAATTGGCTCAGCTCTTTGATTGACAGATAATTCAAACAATGCAGAGTACCAAAGCTTATATTACACAGTATGAACGGTCCCTTCCCCCTCTGGCCAACCATTGCTAGTTTTCTTCATAAATGACACACAATGACCACTTAAAGCAAAGGGTGAAACTATATTACATACCTGTATGTGTGGTTTCAGGGGAGTTTGAAGGTCGTTCCGGAGGGTGCTTGTCAGTTGCGGTTTCCCCCGAAAAGGCTTGCGTAAATAATTCTCCAATCAAGGTTGCATGATTCCACAGTTCCGTCGATGTCACTGCACTCAGCGGCGGAGTCAGTGTCGAATTTACACCTTTTGCTTTCAAGAAAAAAAAATGTTTTGTCCTATAGTAAGTCCATAAGGGGAGAGTATTTCCTTCAATTGCAGTTTTGAGGCAACGTGCAGTGCTCTAAACATAAATCAAGATTGCCTGCACGGTGATCCCAATTATGAACATCAAACCATTCATGCTAATTTTGTTTGAAGAAATAAAGTAAAAAGCGAATCACGCCCTGATTTACATATCCATTGCTTAGTGCAACACACCGTTATATTTTCATTTAGATCAATGATGCTTAGTTAGAAACTTGCTATTTGTGAAATGCAAATGAAGTAGACGAGAATGTAAAACTCAGCAATTATCAATTACGTAGGCCTATTACAGCAATATCACACAAACTTTGCGTGAACTTTTTGATACTTCATTCATGCCTTTGGGAATAGAAATTGTAAACAGGCATTGTAATTTACATAGGCAGCTATCCGTCTTTGAAAGTGGGGGATAAATTCGGTGACACTCTCTGAGATGAGCGCCATCACCATCGGTTGGCGCGGAGCGTACAAAGAAAATTTCGACAAAAAAAAAAAAAAAAAAAAAAACGTCCGAGGTCACCGAAAATAGCCCTCTCCGGTTTATCTAACGTGATATTACAGCAAACATGAAAAGCGTATTTCATATAAGGCAGCAAGCCTATCGTAAAAGGAAAGAAAAGTAAAAGTTGTCTAATTGCCTAAAAAGGGGGATTAAAGTTACTGAATCGAGTGAAAAGAAAATAGTTGAGCAGAGGCCGTAGCTAGATTTTTTCTGCGGGAGGGGAGCACCCAAATTTTCCGAATTTTTTATTTAAGTGTGAACGCCATTTCTCTGTGGACGTGATTTGAGGCTATCCTTACTGCGCAAAGATTTGAAAATGTAGACCTGTATTGGGGGAAACGTTTGCTTCTGGGTATCCATATAAAGCAATATGAAAAGTTCGGGTTAACTGAAGAATCCGTTTTTCTTCTGGCAAATCTGAGATTAGACAGCTACTTAAGAGCTTTGTTGCTACACAGTGTTATCTAAGACCTGAAAATAGAGGCTGTGCGACGACATTTTTAGAGTCAAGAGCTTATGAAAGGGAAAGTTTGGGAATTTAATGATAGAAAATAGCACTGCAGTAACAAATTTCTGAATATTTTCCTTTTTAGAGCCAAGGGAGCAATCTCCCCTTGACCTTGTAGCTACGCCACTGTCACTGAGTATTATTGATTTCCTTATTTCGTATATGTACTATGTCCTTATAATAATTTTTAGTTATTTCAAGGCGTGCATGTCGGTGCATATCACACCATTACAAGTTTCTTGTCGACACTCCGTGGTATTTATAGTTGTATAATGAATCAATTAATATTGTTCTGTACACTGTTTCTTATCACGTCTCCTTTAGTATTCTAAATGAAGGCCTAAATATTATGTAATTGTTTATAACCGTCAGTCATTTTCTGAATTAAATAATTCTAATATTCCTTAAATGAGACTAAGGGAAAGTCGATAAAACCGATCCGAAAGGAATAAAAAAAAAAAAAAAAAAAAAAAAACAAGGATGTTCAAAGTAAAAATTACTGCAAGAACCGTGTGGAGCTTAAACTGCGGTAAAATAAAACTCATTTGGAGAAGCAGAAGCCCAAGTTGTAACATAAATATTTTTTTCAAAACAGAAAAAAGAAGAAGAAGAAAAAAAAAAAAAACGTTACGGCGCGTCGGGCAATTATGAAAGATGTCATTTGCAATTTTGATGGCATTTAAATATTTTTTATATTCTTTCACAGCATATAAAAGCCACCTTATCAGAACAGAATATGTCTGTAAGAAATGTATACCGTATTTACCTTCTATTTCAAGCAGAGAAATAAACTCATTGATGATCACTTTCGAAGATGACAGGCGATTGAGGATACTGGCGCATATGTGTAATGTGTTCATGTTTTAGTTACTCCATTGGAGGGGGTACAGAGTTGTCAGGTCACATTCTTTTTTTTTAAGAGAAGCGGTTTTATGTTACATTTTAAAGCGTGGATTTTTGTAATATTTCAGTTTCCCGCTCTGTTTAAGTAGTTTTCATAATAGGTTTGAGGGTTTCTTTTCATGAGGTTGGGGGGGGGGGGGATATAGTGTTCAGTATCCTATATCCAATTTCATAGGGGATATATCCCCCATCCTCCCAGGATCGCTGCCTGTAGTAACTTGCATGCCAATATGACCCCTCACGGAATGTCATTTAACAACTGAAAAAGTTACCTCTCGTTTGGCATTTTGATTAGTACAAGAATTACTTAAAGTGTAACTCAAGTAAAAAAATTCAAAAATATAGGTTAAGGAGCATAATAATAAAGTTTTTATGACCTTGAACACTCCTTGTTTGTTTGAACAGCATGTTGCACAGAGGTTTAACTTGAGTAGGAGTGCTATGTAGTATCTTGGTTCAGGGTGCAGTGACTTTCGGAAAAACGAAGATCTAAAAAGATTAAGTTTGGAGTAGTACAAAAATGACATCACATATTATTGCGCAATGAGCCATTTTAAGTAGAGTGAATAAACTCTAACATTTTATATCTCAGCTAAGGAATGTCCTATTAAAATGGGAAGTGGGCTGTTAGAATTCATTTTTCATGCATGGTCTGTTCAAATATATTTTGATTTGAGTTACACTTCAAAATAGATTTTCGTGTTCTTACATTAGTGGCGTAGACACGGGGGTGGGGGTGGGGATCGGGCGGGGTAAGAACCCCTATGATCCATGAACCCCCCAAAACGCGAAAACAGCGGTTTTTTCTCGTCCTTCGACTTTTTCCTCATTTCGTACCCCGACCTCCCCCTCATGACATCAAATGCCCCCTCATGACAATCCTGGCTACGCGCCTGGCTCAGATTTGTAAGAAGTTAGTAACAGAAAAGGTTTTGAGGTTCAGTTTCTAATCAAAATTTTGCTTTAAATCGGAACGACAACGGCTCCTTTTCCTTTTATAGTTGACTGGCCTGTATCCCCATTTCATTGCTTATGCTGAGCACTGAGCACAACGACAGTGAGCTAGGTTAGATCAGACAGTCTAGCAACTCCGTGGTTAGATCTGAAGTCTTCGGTATGCCATAATCTGCCTTGAGTCAAAGTTCAGACATCCGGCTCCAACTAAGGATGTTCTAACCATTAAGCTGTTTTGTAGGTAGGATGCTCCCCCATATTGTGGAATATATTTTGGAGATTTTTGTTCGGAAAAGTCTTTCAAACAGATTGTCTGGGTCATTGGTTCAGTATTAGTTTTTATACTCGTTCCGATAAAAGTGGTATAAAATCTCTTTGACCATTTAAAGGGGGGTAATCAGTGTTTGACAGCGACTACCAGAATCAGCAAATATTGAAAAGGTCTTCCATTTGAAAATAATCGTGTAAATCACTGTTGATTGGGAATTTTTTTTTATAATTTTCAAGTGAAAAATTTCGGCAAGACTTGACAGTCTCATCCATGCAATGACCAATCAAACGTCGGACCATGATGACAAGTAATTTGTTTAACTCATTGAGTGTTAGTGTAGTGAAACACCTGCAAAGGAAAATTCTGATGGCCTCTTTAAAGGGCACGTACGGAAATGTGGCAGAGAGCCCCGCAGTGACTTCCTGTTCCCTGTGATGAACTAAGCGTAATCGATAAGGACAGACGGTGAACAATCTAATTGCTTTCATAAACGTAACATTTTAAAGCAGAATTAAGTAGGCAGTAGGCGTATAAAAGGAAATACACCAGCCTTAACCTGTAACTGGGATGATAACCAAAAATAGCTTTTAAGTTAGTGTCTAATTTGGTTCATTTATCCTTTGCAACCTTAAGCGTAAAAAACTTCCTCTAAATGAGTGAAATTAGGGACCGATGTCAATTTAGATTGGGATATTTATATCGAATAAGAATCGTTGAATAGGCTTTTAAGTTTTACACTTTTTGATTAAGATCATAAATGTATTCTTACACAATATTACAATACCATATCATGCCTCTAACTGAAATTTTATCTGATAGAAGAGATTCAGAAACGATATTTTACATCACGTTAATGTATAATATTTGTAAATAATTGTTAGTTACGTTTAACGTCACATATTTCCATTTGAATTATGCCGATCACGTGTTTTTCCACTTAACTGTATTTGGTTCAACTCGTAATCATTCCAATATGTCACGTGGAACACAAAAATTATCTACTTCAATGCAAGATCTTTCTTACCAAAATGACAGAATCGGAATTCTCCTTTGCTTTTCCAACCTGTTGAATATCCCAAGTAATTTATATCCATCGGGTTAGGATCTTTCCATTCCAAAAAAGGTGATATCTCTTCACCTTTGCCGACGCCTATGGTACCGTTATTGTCAAAAGTGACCCAAAATCGACGATATTCAACTGGGTTTAGGTAATATGCAGTTCCACGATAAATAAGGTCTGCACACTCCTTACATCTTCTTATTGTCGAAAAGGTGTTATCCCCTGCTCCAATGACTATTTCATAAAAGTTTGTACCATTCGTGTCAGGGGCTAATGCAACGTGGACATCTCTGCTCGATTTGGCTTCAAACACAATTCGACTATTTAGCTTGATATTTGTCGGGATCTCAAGGAATCGATAGGAGTATACAGCGTTTGTATTGAGTTGAAGGGGGAACAGGCATTGAGCTGTTGGTGAAAGAAAAACCAGTTACATTACTTTTCCTAAAGTCCTCCCAACCCTCTGGCAAAGGGCCGTTCGGCGAAACCAAAACTTTCACTGCTTCCCAAAGAAGCTATTACGCCCAATGAAGGACAATACGTGACTAGCCTCACGGCCCTCGGACCATTTACATCACTGGTCTGTCATGTCACTAGTTACATTCATTGCATCTGACACAAAACAACGGTCATCCCAGGTACTGTAGTAAACCTTTATGTACCACATGAAGCCCACAATATAAGTTTACCAGCAATGGCAAAGAGGTGGAAATGGGTCGCCCACAGTGCATGTGGGCTACTATGCACTTTATGGTACCCAGGCAGATGTCAATGCCGCTTCTTGATTCTACTAACATATCAATTCAAACATGTCCCAGATATATCTGTGAATCATATACGAACTGACCATTGTGGGCCTCTTAATAATCCCGGGTTCGTTATAGGTGCTACATACACAGGCCAAGGTATACTTTATACCTTGCCTATGTCTTTCTATATCTATAGGAGCCTAATAGCTCACTGAGGATCGCATATGAAATGTTACTTGACATGATAATTACATTATACCCATCCAGACTCTTCATACGCGAGTTCGGTAATTCGTCGAATACAACATAATTCTCAGCACAAGTACAGTCCGTTTCCTTATTAATGTGCAATAATCTAAAGGTGACCTGCTCTCCATCTGCGCGGCAAGAGCAAAACTGAGTACTTTGCTGAAGTTTAATGATGCAAGTTATCCAAACCACAGAGACAGCTCACGTGTACAGTTCACGGGCACAAACTTCTTATCATGGGTTAGGATAGGAAGAAATCCTAATTTTGGAAGACGTAATACATGTGCGGTGTGCTTTGTTAATCTCACCGATTCGGCGGCTGCAGTGTGCGCACGCGCCAACGAATAACCAAACTCGCTTATTACGAACCGTCGAGCAATAGTAACTGCTCATAAATGTTGCAATACCTGGTTAAGTTGGGCAATCTTCTATTCGTAAACAAAGGTTAAAAAGGCGGGCAAAACTGAGTTGTCAGTATGTCAACATATTGAAAAAGGTCTCTCAATGTTCTGTTGAGCCGATGTACATCTAGTAGACAGTGGCGTACGCAGGTTTTCTTTCGGGGGTGGGGGTGGGTGGGGTGGGGTGCAGTAGGACTATGTTGGGTGGTCGACTGCCTGGGGAGGGGTCTAAATGGAAGACGTTTACCAGTTACCCTTGAAATTCTTCGTGTTGTCGAGGAGATTGGATGCAAGATGGTACAAATTTGTCGCCTTTGACAGGAATAACCTTGAAGTTGAACTGTGGTGGTTATGCGGAAAACTGTTAGTTAGATGGGGCTTAACGACACACCAACACGAATGTGTTATATAGTGTCACCAAGTTGGACAGTTACACTGTTGGGGTAAAACTACCTAAAAAGGGAAAAGTAAAAGTAAAAATTTAAAAACGGGGGACCATATGGAAAACTTCATTGCATCTGCTCACCAAGTTGCACTTGTATACCTTAAGCACGTGAAATCCCACTGACATTTTCGTAGTTTCCACATACTTCTACCGTTTATTCAGAGACTAGGGGTGGTTTTCAACGACGTCGCCCAGTAATCGAATGACAAATTCTTCTTCTTTCCAATGGTATAACTTTTAACTTCATCAGATTAGGGGAAGGTCTCGTAAATTAAAGGTATTTAAGCCCTTCTTTTGCCGATAATCACCTTTTGTCAATGTAAACAAACACTGCTTGCCCGGAAGTTGACTCCTTCTCCTCAATACCATCAAAAACGTGGGTGCTCTTCATTCCTACGTCGCACTTCCAAACAAAGGCCCTTTTATTCTCTTTCCAATGATATAAGCCAAGTTTTGATTGGTTTAGAGGAACATCTCGTAAATTTCCCATCCAATAAGGGACCCTTTTCTAGCATTTTTGGTCGACTTGGGCATCGATCCCAAAGATTGATTGCTTATTGCGTAATAGCATGCTCCATCCTACCGGGATAATGCCAAGTAGCGACACACAAGCAGGAAGTAGTCAGCTTGCCTACAAGATTTTACCAGTGTTAGATTGATTTATGTTCCTTTACTGTTGGTGTGTATTGAAAGGAGGAATATAAATTTCATTTACTGCGAAATTACATCTTTCAAGAGGAACAATTGCATGATTTTTAAACGGAGATCACGGCTCTCTCCAGTTGTTCAAACCGAGTGTCGCGTGGACTATGGACTAGTCCACTTTGTTCAGGGGGATGTTGGCCTAACAGTGTTGCATCAAGAAGAGTAAGCAGCCTCTAATACTTATTTATATGTATTCTCTAAAGTTTTTCTTTTCACATTACTAAAACATATAAGAATCATGTTTAAATATATTACTAAAAGGATTACATGGATCATTACTGACTGGTAAGACGGCAAAAGCCTTGTCCTCTTCGTAATCTATTAATTTTCTGCCAGGGCTGGATAATTAGTCGTCATAGGGCCTAGAGGAACATGCACAACTTCAGATACACCTAGATTCATAAACAAAGCCTTTGACTTGCACACTAAATTAGGTTACTTCCGTGCCCCTAGCTCCTGTTTGGTCAAGAGCCCCTCGGCTTTTGGCTGAGATCATGTGTGGTGAAAATGTAAACTTGGAGGCCGTTCTATTCAGCTAGTCTAGAACGAGATTCCGCAAGTCAGATCGTTCAGTTGGTCATGTTGAGTTGAGATGTCGCTTGGGGAAATAGCTTCTTTTGGGAGCAGAAATCCTTCGGGAGTGCTGTTTGGTTTTTCGCCCCTGGCTCTTTGCCACAGAGTCTGAGGACATTTGGAAGAAAAAGTCCAAGTGACCATCAAGAAAAGTTGTGTTACTACCGTTGTGTTAGCAGGCATTTCAATTTTAGAAGGCTGGAGAGTCTGTTTAAAAGTTGGTCCAAGGGGCACAAAATATGCTAGAAGGAAAGACGGCAGGAATAGTTTAAGGTCTTATCTGCAGAATGCCAGTCCCCGTCCCATACTTCTAGTCCCCGCCCCTTCCTTCTTGCAGCTACTTTTGGAACAGAATAATGACTTGACATCCTTAAAATGTAGATTTTGGATAACTTCAGTTAGCTTAATTTTTAATTTTTTATTTCAGTTCTTATTCTGAAATAGTCATTGGTATTAGCCAAAACATAGACCTATAGCTTTCTATGCGCAATATGATGTATTTCATAAAACTTAAAATTTCGAGCACTGAAGTTAGTACCCCCCCCCCCGCATAAAAAAAAAAAAATCTCAAATACCCTACCGACAATTGCATTATCGTACTTACTGCACCATGAAAAATTGAAATTTGCCATTAATTGTTTTCTTCGATAATTGGTTTTAGGTTAGCGTAGTATTAATTCCCCTTTTCCTTTCCAATTTCCGGTGAATTATTTGTCTTTCAAAAGGAATAAAGCATCTTTTCTCAAGATCTTTGAAACGAAGATTTTGTGTTGTCATTTTATCCCATCCTCCCTATCTACAATAATGGAACAGTCCACCAGCAGCCCTGTGTTCACCCAAGCTTATCAAAGTAAATAATCTATTCGATATCCGCTCCGCTGTGTGTGAACCGTGTGAGAGCTGACTTTCTGCAAGAATAGGGGCCAAAGTTTTCCATATGTCAAATTCTACTAAAAAAGAAAGCAGCAAGACAGGAGTCATGTCAGAAATTTCTTTAAAGTTTACTTTCCTTGAAAAAGCCAAGAATAAGGGAGGAATCAGTTTGTTCAAACAAGGTTTTCAGGTCAGGTACGGTGTAGTATTTCTGGCGAATGTGGGAATATTCATAGCAGTCAATGAGAATGTGACTGACGGTGACAGCACATTCACAAGAAAAACTGAAATCTTTTAAAGAGTCTGTGTCCTTACATGCGATCTGGTGCCACGTATGTCACCTTTTGAAGTAAATTTTACTTTTAAATTTTTGTATTTTAGGAATCAAAATAAAAGAGCACCAGGGATCACCGTCGGCGTACCGGGGTATTTCATTTTGGAGGGCTTAAGATGTTTTGCCTGAAAGAATATAAGCGGAGGCCACTGGTTGGAGTGTACCGAAGAGAACATTTTGAAAAATAGGATCCCTCAGCTGGCCGGAAATAACATTTCCGAGGCATATGTGTAGAATTTAAGCAGTCTTCATTTTAATTTTTTTCCCCATAAAATGCTCAATTCAAAATAAAATAGCACGTTGCGAAGTGATCAGAGGGTATTAAAATACTCTGGCCATAAAAATGAGATTCTGCCCGCAACGCTATCTAAGAGGTTTCGTTTGCTAAAAAAAAAAAAAAAAAAAAAAAAAAAAAAAAAAAAACCCAGTAACTGCTAGCTAAGTGAAATGTTACCACATATAATGCACCACTATCATTAATTGAAATAGCTTGAATCTTTTCAGGCGGGAGGGCCATTTCTTACTTTTTTAGTTCGTAGTGTACTCCGCTACGTACATACCTTGACGGGCCAGTGATACCCCGAAGTGGCAGGATGAGGTTATAGACACCCGTGATCATTTATACCAAATTGCATTAAACTTCACAATTTGAATTTTAAACGTTCTGAAAGCTTGCCTCTGTGACCTTTTGACCTTTTTAACCCTTTGTGTATATTTTTCCGAGTTCGACTTCGTAAATTGTACTTGTGCAAAGCTTTCTGTTCTATGTGTTATTTTGTTTTCCATGCGAGCATTCAGTTACCCCTGTGGGTATCAATGAAGTTTATCTTATCTTGATAATATAATTATGCAATTAGGGTAGCCTTTATTTGCCGATATACCGATACCCGATCTTGATGATAGGGAGGATAGGACAGATTATTTAGGAAGGAACCCCACTAATAAAAAAAAAAAACTAACAAGCAAAACAAAACAAACAAAATAAAAAAAAAAAATAAAATTCAACCAGAAAGCCAAAAGGCTTAGTGATTCCTTGCCATCAAATACCTTACCTGCTTTCAAATTGACATTGTTTGATAGGTTTTTTCTTTACATTTAAGGACCAGAATTTTTACAATTTTACCGCTGGTGACCTTAAATGACCTTTGACCTCTACCAAAAGTAATAGGCTTCTTTCTCTCAACATGACAAATCTATATACCAAATATAAAGAGAATCGGTCACTCCTATCTGAAGATATCATGTTTACAAGCCATTTTCGGTGTTTTCGCAATTTTACAGCTGGTGACCTCAAATGACCTTTGACTTCTACCAAAAGCAATAGACTTCTTTCTCTCAACATGACAAATCTATATACCACATATGAAGAGTGTTGGTCTCTCCTAACTGAAGATATCTTGTTTACAAGCCATTTTCGGCGTTTTCGCAATTTTACTGCTATTGACCTCAAATGACCTTTGACCTCTACCAAAAACAATAGGCTTCTCTCTCTCTCAATATGAAAAATCTATATACCAAATATGAAGAGTGTTGGTCTCTCTTAACTGAAGATATCATGTTTACAAGCCATTTTCGGTGTTTCGCAATTTTACCGCTGGTGACCTCAAATGACCTATGACCTCTATCAAAAACAATAGGGTTCTTCCTCTCAACATGACAAATCTATATACCAAGTATGAAAATTGTCGGGCAATCTTATCTGAAGATATCGTGTTTACAAGTCATTTTCGGCGTTTTCGCAATTTAACCGCTGGTGACCTCAAATGACCTTTGACCTCTATCAAAAACAATAGGGTTCTTCCTCTCAACATGGCAAACCTATATACCAAGTATGAAAATTGTCGGGCAATCCTATCTGAAGATATCGTGTTTACAAGCCATTTTCGGCGTTTTCGCAATTTTACAGCTGGTGACCTCAAATGACCTTTGACATCTACCAAAAACAATAGGGGTCTTCTTCTCAACATGAAAAATCTACATACCAAGTATGAAAATTGTCGGACATTCCTATCTTAAGGTATCGTGTTTACAAGCAAGTGTCACAAACACACACACACATACACATACACACACACACACACGACATCACCATCGCATAGATTCCTTGCCTGCCTACGGCAAGGAATCAATAAAGAAAGTAAACACCAGTTTTCCAGACTGGCGTCCTTAAAAGTCCATCTGTTGTAATTTTTTCCATATCTCTCGAATAGGCCTATTCAATCTTTGAAATTTTGACATATCAGTAGCTTTACCTTCCCCCTTTTTATTGAGGTTTCTCATTATTTGTGCCTTCAGAATGTGGATCCTGACATCCCAAATGGGAGGGGGGAGGGGTGAGGGGTGACTGAAGTTAAGAGAAAACAGGGGTGTGAGGGAGTTGCATTGCCAATTTCCCATATGTTATGTCATTGATGTGGCGAAAAAGGAAGGAAGGGTGGAGGCCGTAACCCCCCTCCCCCCCTTTCGATCCGCGACTGCCTTCGTCGGCAGCTTTCCCTCCCATCGGGTAAATCGTTGCGCCACTTCTAGTACAATATCGCCAGTTCCAACAATCACAGAATCCCAATATAAGGTTCTAGTGCACCAATGCAAGACTATATAATCGAACAGTCCTATCAGTCAGCTGGACTCAACAACCAGCTTACCGAGGAAGAAGGAATACCTTGGCCTGTCCATAATTCGACGGGCATTTAGATTTTTCCGCCAATGTCACTGAATTGCGCGTCTCTGTTTCTGACGAGCACGTGTGTATTGCACAACATTTGTTTCTTAGGTGTTGTTGCCGTGTGTGCGTTTCGAGAACAAACCGAATGAGATTAATAAGTGCCCGGCGGGAAAGTCAGTGCATTGGCCTACGGAGGTTGCTCTCAAACATGGTTGACATGCGTTAAAATCTCCTATGACGTCACGCGAGACCTTTGTTAAGTCATCAATTACAGAGAACAGCCATGACCGTACCTTACAAGGTTAACATTTGCCGGGCAGAGTGTTATAAGGTTAAAAGAAACTTTCACTCTGTTTATGAAAGACATGCTCAACTATGTACTTACCATGATTATCTCGTGATTCTGACGACAAAGCTTGTACTCGGGTGAAACTCAAGTAGGCTATCGCGAATAACATCACTCTTTGCGCACGTTGCAGTCCTGACAAATTTCTTTTCAAAGACAAGGAATCCAACACAGTGTAATTTATGTCAGCATTCATGATGTCGAATACAACAACCTTACTAACAAAGATTCCGAGATGATTGTCTTCACACCTGGTTTGTAATAAATGTACGTATTTGAACACAAAACGGGGGATGAACTATCACAACTTCCTGTGAGTATATTCCATCCATGGTTTACGTATATAGTGCACAGTGGGGCATTGATTGTTTCAGGAAAGCAAGTCGGATATGAATGACAAAGATGACCTAGAATGCACAACTTAATTATTGTACTAAAAATATGAATATTTTGACAACTAATTCAGTGACCGAACCGATTTTACAGCTACTTTAATCGGAAGGATGTGTGCGTCTATGACCTTATGTTTCGTCGATTCCGTCTGTTAAAGAGGGAAAAAGCAGCGTGATAAACATCTTGTTTACTTTAAGCTAGCCGCACACTATACGACTTTGCGCGTTGCAACTCAACTCGATCGTCGGATCTCCAACAGTCGTGTAGTGTGCGTAAGTTAACGACTGCGACTGGCAGTTTTAGGACCAGTTTTGTGTCGAATCACCTTCAGCCGGGAAGAACGAACATGTTGGTTCTTAACGACTCCGTACGGCGACAGTCGCAAGTGACTGAAAAATCTGACCAATCAAAATTACTGATTTATATGCACGTGATATAAATACGGTGAAAGTTGTCTGATGCTTGTCCCGGTGACAACTTTTGACGTAACTTTGTGTAACTTTTTTTAAATAGTCAGTTGAAAAGATGGATATATGGACCGAGTACGGCGCGTAGAGATAAGACAAACTCGTAGAAATGTGAGAGCAACGGCCTGTACTCAGTAATTGGGGAAGCAAAAGCTATTCCTGGAAGGATGCTTGAAAAAAAAAATCGTTTAACAGATTGCCGAGGCAGTCGACATCACCGGTGAGCTATAAACTTGCATAGGCCTAGTACGCTAGCTACACACTGAAAGTATAGTACTGTTGCAAACTGTATGCTGTTCTGTGCTGTTGTACCGTAATATGTATAGCAGTAGTGTGCACGTGTAATCGTTCGTATGACAATGCGCGATAGCCAGTCGTATAGTGTGCATAGCCCTGTCGTGCGACTTAAAAATCGTGACGACGATTCAGAACTAGGTCACGACGGTTTAGTTGAGTTGCGATGTGCAAAGTCGTATAGCGTGCGCCAGCCTTTACGTGTACGGAATATGGTCTTTAACAGTTAAAAGGGGGAAAGCAGAGCCACGTCCTTGATTTGAAACATCAGCCTGACCCTTAAGAGATATCTTTTTAAGAATCTTTCTTATTTCAGGTAACATGAATTAAAGCGGCTCATTGAGTTGGTTCATAAAATTAACCAAATTTTTCTAAACCTCTAAAGTTTTCTTTACCTTGCAATGGCAAATGATATAACTTATCCAATCCCCATAACTAACTTAATGGTTCAATTCGGTTCTTGAAAATTCGTGACCAGACTCTCTTTTTTTTTAAATTTCAAATTAAAATATAAAATCTTTGCCGTACGCTTTTCTCAAAGATCAAGGTACAAGTGAATATGAGTCCAATAGCTGAAGCCCAAACTCGGAATAAACAAATAACATCCTGTTCTCTCAAAAAGGCACTTGAATTAAAAACGGACTGTAACTTTGCATAAGGAATAAAACTTTTTGTTGTTGATCTTTCCTGTATTAGCTTTTCCTCTTGCAATTTGAATTAAAAGTTATGAAGAAATTTGGTTTAATTTGGCAAATAAAAATTTGAAAAATGAAATGCTTTAAGTGGTAGATTAAAGAATTATAAGGGTGGGTTTGGAGCAGTCTATAACCAAAGAAAATATCTTCTTTTGAGAAAAAGTTGCTTCCCGAGCAGTGTGAGTTCTACATCCAGTATAAAACTAGAAAAAACATTGCAGTGCCAAAATAAATGTTCAATTATTTCATTCTCTGTGTCACAAAAGCTGCACAGTGCATTGTCTATTTTTCTCATTTTAAATAATAAGTTGTTAGTTCGGAGAATTCGATGTAAAAAACGGAACTGTAAACGCTGCAGTTTGCTCTCTCTGACTGAACTAAAAGGGGAAGAATAGATGGATCTCCATTCATCTTCAGTATAATTAAAGACGGAGTTCCACTTATTATAAGCTAAAGGACGGGTCGCAACTTTTCTCAACAATCGTTTACAGCAAAAGCGTGAGAGGAGAAGGGGTTTGATGCAACATTTAATACAATGGCTCATCCTTATTACACATTCCAGCCTCTTGTGATCCCATTTTCCAGTGAGCTGGAATTGCCGAAATAATTCCAAAATACAGGGTGAACGGACAGTAAGTCAAATTAAACTTTTCTTTTTAAAACGGACATAGAAACAGGCACGTATGAACAAATAGACCTAACTCAACCCGGCCGGACGAAAACACAAACGCCAACCATCAACCATCCACACACATAACATGGGACAAAAGGTCTGTCACAAACGGAAACAACGCACCAACCCCCACCTCAATACCCGAACAACCCGTCAACTCAACCACAACCGCCCCAACAACAACCACCGCACCACATCAAACCCCAAGCAACAAAAACCAAGAACACCACGCCCGAAGGCAACAACACGCCCGAAGGCAACAACACGCCCGAAGATCACAACACGCCCGAAGACCACAACACGGCCTTAGGCCACAACACGCCCGAAGACAACCACGCCTAAAGAGAATGGGCAAATATACGGGAACATCTTGCCCAAGGGTGCCTCAGAGGCAGTTGTGGCAAAGGGTAACCTCATTATACCCACGTTTACATAAACTCCACAACCGGATGCAGTTTAACGTCCTACTTGTTTAAGAAAGACCTGAAGGGGTGAAAGGTGTTGTCCTCCCCCAAAAGATCTTTTACTTGAAATATTCCAGTAGCGATGGTGCGATCGTAACATGTTTTCAAACAGCGCCACCTATTACTTTCATCACAGACTTAAGAACCGTAGTCGGCATCTTGAAGATGTTGTCAGACAAATTGCCAAGAACCATTTGGTTGTCATTTATTTGCCAGATGTTTGATTTTCATTCGTATGTTGAAGGGAACACGAAAGACAGGAGAGAAAGCAGTGGACGATCTGACCATGGCAGAAAGGTTGCTCGTGAAAACCATTCAGCAGAATGAGCACAGGGAAACGTCACGTTCGACAACATTCAGTTTGGAGCGTATAAATGCAATGTTTTCCCATTCTAGACAGAATGTCATTAACTTGTGATGAGTGTGATAAGGGTTATAATTCGTTTGCATGATATCAGCCTTAATATTCAATAATTTGTTGTTAGATGGGCATTTTAGCGTAACGTATTCCATCAGTGGTTAGTTAGGCACGTGCATTCCATAGGCTCACATGTGGAAGTGGTACAGTGCTTTGGGTGCCTGCGATGTTAGTTTTTACCTATAGAGGGCAAAGGAATTTGTTATCAAGTATTGACCGTGAAGTTTTCAATTGTTTTGGTGAAAGGTGAAGAACTAACACACAAAAAAACTTTATTAATTATAGTATTTCGTTTGATTTAGTCGGGTTTTCCAGACCAGATAAAATAAAACAGGATCAATTCAAGTTCAGTGACAAATTGAGACGGTGGGTCTGGAAGAACTTGAAACAAAAATACCAACTGGGATATTGCAAAAGTCTTTACCAATGTGATTTTGCCTACTGGAGACAAATCCAGGTGGGACCAAATTCTAAGTGTACATTTTAAACGTGAGTTTCTTCACATAGTTTAGACGAAATAGGCTATCCCCGTCATAACAAAAAGTAATACGCAATAAGGTGACTGGTCCATCAGACCATGTGAAGGGAAGTCCTAGCATTAAGTTTGGTTTACAATGAATCAGTAGTTCTACTGGAAAAATAATGGTTTTATCGTAATTGATTTTTAATCTTGATATCGTTTCATAAGTTTCAAATTAAAAGAAGTTTCACATACAGACCCATAACTCCCATTCAAGAAAATAGATGTATTATCTACATACTGCAGCAATTTGATTTCACAATCTCAAATACTCATACCCTTGATCAATGAGTTGTTCTGTAACATTAGTTGCAGTACCTCTGCACATATTATAAAGAGGTAGGGGCTTATCGGACAGCTCTGCCTTACTCCCCTACAACAAAATTTTTCGCGCGCTGTGTGCGCCCTTAATTGCAAACTTTAATGCCGTTTTCCTACTACATTTTCTTCAATATGGGCTTTTATTTTTTAAATATTTTCTCTAACAATGGCAAAAAAGTTTCGGGAGCTTTGTGAATGTCGCCGAGAAGCCTCAATCCTCACTCCTTAGATAACATGTAACAACAACGATCTTCTGTCGACTTGCCATCTCAGATGTATGCTTATAAGAAACACAGATTCTTCGATAGTCCCCCAAATATTGAAAGAAAAGTCAGACTTATTTTTTAAATTGTTCTTGCTCGCAGAAAAGGCAAATAATACGCATCAGAAACGTACCTTTTGGTTCATTGGGTAGGGTGAGGCGCATGGTCCCCAAACTTCGAATTTTCGCACCGAATAATATCTTGAATCAGTGGCGAAGCTACGGGGGTGGGGCAGGTGCAACGGAGACAATTGCCCCACTATCTGTGAAATGAAAAAAAAAAAGACAATTTGTCTTCTATAGTCAGAGTGTGACTTCGATTTTTTTTTTAACATTTTATTCTTCTTTTGACGGGAAAGGGCATTAACTTCCATGTTCCTAAAATGAAAATATCGCAAAAAAACCTGGAAAATGGCATTTCCGGCTGTATAAGGGGTTGCGTTTTTTCAAAATTTTCTGTACACTTCCGACTACGGCAATTGAAGGTGGCACACAGCTCATGTAACCGTTTGTAAAGAACTACAATAGGCTTAGGTCTTTCCTAAAGATCATCACATTTAACTGCCGATCAACTGCTTTCCCTTTAGTCTCTCTCTAGTTCAGCTTTCCTTTCAAAATGTTAGCCAGATCTGCTCTTGGTAGTAGTTTCAATACATTTGTTACCAATAAAACATTACTTCGAGCTGCCCTGGGAGCAATGTTTAGACCAGTGTAAAGACAAAATAATTAACATTAAATTATAAGGTTTACACCCCAAACACCTTAAAACCCACGAGCTGCCAGAGGGCCCCCCCCCCCGACCCCGCCGGGACTCACATTGAACTGCCTATCAACTTCTCCCTTTAAAGTTTATCTCCACCTTTTTCAAAATGCCTGATTCGCTCCTGGTAGTAAGTTTCATTATTTTTTTGCCGTCTTTCTTGTAGTTACTCTTGAGGTTATTTTTAGATGTTAAGTCAATAGAATTACCCTTAAATAACGACTTTACGACCTCACAAACAGTGAAAATAAATCTAGATATTACGAAAGCCCATTAGTGCCGTCGAAATAAAAATTATTAATTTATTATTGCAAATTATTAATTTGTCACAACGAATTATTAATTTTCAATTTCAAATTATTAATTTGTAATTTCAGATTATTAATTTGTCTGAAAAATTATTAATTTGTTATAAGAAATTAGTATTTTGTTACTTCAAATTACTAATTTGTTGTTACAAATTATTAATTTTTTTTTTTTTTTTGTATCGTTTATTCAGCTTTCATTTTTCATGCATATATACAAAATTTCACGTTTCATGTCTATTTACATTATACTTCGTATTTAATAATTATACAAATCGCACCGTACATTCTAAGAGGATATGAATGATACTTTATTAAATATAAACGTTATATGCGCTGTACTGTAGTTTCACATATAAGTGCATTGAACTGTAACTTTCTTCGTCAAGGCGTGATCTATAATTTCTGTGAATAAATAAGATAAACCCTTTTCAGATGACTACATATAATAAGCTGTCAATTGCCAAACAATTGCATAACCTTTGTTCATTCTTTTGAGAAATATTCACTTCTATTGAAAAAAAACAATGGCTAGAAAGAAGGTAAGACAAAAAGGATTTCATTTAATCCAAAAAAACCAATGATTTAGATTAAAAATCACTTTTAGAGAATGTTGACACCAGCAGTTGAACCTGCATGAACACTCCAGTTCAAATGCCATTTTTTTTTTTTTTTAAATTAATAACACTTAGTTATCATTCATTCAGATAGAAGGTTACAGCAAAGACATAACGGAGTCCAATCATATCAAATAACTGTTAATTGTTGATAGCAAAAAGAAAGAAAAACCTTTTCCTACTCAAACACAAGTTTATTGGTGAAATTGGGTACTTTATCGTTTCCTGACCTTGTACCTTGTTGCTGAAAAAATTAGTAAACAATTATAAGCTTGTGATTCACATTGCTGCTATACATTAATAAGATCCAGTTTACCATTTATTACGTTCACTTATGGTACATGGTTACGTACGCTATATGTTTCACAGACTTACATGCAATAATACCATGCATTAAGAACATGAACATCATTAGTGAAATATTTGAACAAAATAACAACAAAAGACATAATGAGGTACCTAGGTAAGGTGGTTGAAAAAGAGTTACTGAACTAATCCTTAAACATATTTTTTAAGTACAAGAGACGGCATTCATTTTTAACTTTGTTAAGTATGTGACATTCCACCTGTAGATAATATTTAAGTTTGTATGAAAAAGCTATGGCATCTGGTGCCTTTCCTTCTAATTTACAGAAAAAAATGTAATACTTTGCATGTAGGATGAAAAAATTAATTGGGTGTTATACATCATCAAGGAAACCGAACTTAACATGATCATAGTTTAAATCGAAGTTGCTTTGTAAGCAGAGGTCACAACATTGCACCCAGAATGTTTCCACAAAATCGCAATCCCAAAATAAATGCTTTAGTGTTTCATGATCATTACAACAAAAAGTACACAACGAACAATTTACTACCTTGATTTTGGATAAAAACACGTTAGTACTTAATATTCTATGAAGAAAACGGTATTGAAAGTAGTGAATTTTCGTATCACGCACAGCAAAATAAGGTAGAATAAAAATTTTGTCCCAATCATATTCTTTATTATCTATTTCATGCCATCTCTGAATTGCTCTTGGTAATTCCATCTTTTTTCCAATGAAGTATTGATAGGTATACTTCGTTATTTTAGGGGACATTTCCGCCTTAGGAAGACGTTGCTGGTTACCATTAGGGTTGAGAGCAAAACTAAGGTCGCTTTTCCAGAGTCTTGGGATTGCCGACAAAATACCAAAATAAATAGTGAAAGGGGAATTATTTAACCTAAACTTAGCACAAAATCGGTTATAATCGAGAGCAGTTCCATTGACATCAAAAAAGTCACGCACTCGGTAACATCCCTTTTCTATGAGATAATCAGAGTAAAACAACTTGTTATCGATTTTTATGAAAGAATTATTAAGTATATACTGATTACCGTAATCAGGTAAATCTGGGTTTCTGAAATTAAAATCTGACCACGCATTACAAACATCACGAATAAAGTTATCGGTATATGTACGTCATTTTTACAAAAGTTGCATCTAAATAGAAAAGCTTTTCCAAACCTTTTAAGTTCTTCATCGAACAAAACTTTCCATAAACCTTCATTATCATCAAGGTAAAGTTTGACCCACTTACACTTTAAAGTTGTTGCAAATGCCCTGATATTAATCATACCAAGGCCTCCCTTACATTTATCATTTACTAAAACGTTTCGTTTTACCTTGTCGGGCTTTTTACACCAGACAAAACCATAGAGAAGACTTTCAACCTCCTTGAAAAATTGTATACTTGGATTCGGTAGGACAGATAAAAGATAAACAAGTTGCGAAATAAGAAACGTTTTTATTAGTACAATTTTACCGATAGAAGTTAGATCTCTGGAAGACCATAAATTAATAATACTTTTAATACGTGAAAGTTTTGGAAGATAGTTTAACTTAAAAAAGTCCTCTTGGTGATGAGTAAAGGAAATGCCTAAATAATTGACTGGTTCATCGCTTATCACAAAGTCCAGCATTTGGAAATAAGGGGGTGGAGACGAAAAAAGTGGACCGAGAGGGAAAAGACAAGACTTGTCCAGATTTACCTTTAGCCCCGACACTTTGCAAAACTTATCAAGTAACTTCACCGTCTCCGAAATATCGTTCAATGGCCCATTGGTTATCACTACAGTATCGTCAGCATAAGTCGAGATTTTTAGAACAGAATTTGCAATAATTATACCTTCAATGTTAACATTAGACTTAACCATAGCACTGAAAATTTCGGAACAAGTTATAAATAAATATGGGCTAAGTGGGCATCCTTGACGAACACCTCTGGAGACTTTGAAATAGTCAGAAAGAAAACCATTATTAACAATACAAGATGAAACATTGCTGTACAGTGTTCTGATCCACATTCTAAAATCCTTGCCAAAGTTGAAATAAGATAGAGTGTTTTGAATAAATTCCCAATCAAGACGATCAAACGCTTTTTCGTAGTCAAGAAAAATTAGCGCACCAGGAATATGATTTTCATCACAGTAATTAATAAGGTCTAAGACTAATCTGATGTTCTCCCCTATAAAACGTCCCTTAAGAAATCCAGTTTGCTCGGGGCTAATAAGGTCGGTAAGAACATTTTTCATGCGTAATGCTAGGCATTTAGCAGCAACTTTATAGTCAGTATTAAGTAGAGTTATTGGTCTCCAGTTTTTTAAATAGCGGTGATCTTTGTTTCCTTTAGGAATTAGAGTCAAACAAGCTCTACCTTGTTCATCGGAAATGAAACCCTTTTGAAATGAATAGTTAAAAGAATCCACAACCAGCTGACCCACATCTTCCCAAAACACACGATAAAATTCAGTTGGGATTCCGTCAGTTCCCGGAGACTTATTCAAAGGCATTGAAAATAAAGCATTTGAACATTCCTCAAGTGAAAGAAGTCCCTCGCAGCTCTTTGATTGATCATTGGAAAGTTTTGGATGCAAAAAGCTAGGGCTAGTGAAAAAAGGGTTTGAATTAACGGCCAAATCTTTAGTATAAGTCTTTTATGAAAATCATGAGCTGTTTTCAAAATGTCATCAGGGTTACTTATCACTTTATCATTATCTAAAATTAATTGCTTAATGCTATTGAAAGCTTTGTTCCTTTTTTTCCAAATTTAGGAAATATTTCGTATTTTTCTCCCCATTTTCACACCAACGAGCCCTAGATCGGATAACAATGCCCTTTAATTTATAGTCATAAATAGAGTCAAGCTTAGCTCTTGATTCCTCAAGCTGATTTTTTAAATCATCAGATGACCAAGAAACATACTGTTGTTCAAGTAAAGCAATCTTTTCGATTAAATTCTTTTCATCAAGAAACCTATGTTTTGCCGCAATTTTAGAATAAGTAATTGACGTAGATCTTATAGTCAATTTGCAAGATTCCCAGAGCAACTTGGGATTGTAGTAATGATGGGTTGTGATTAACTCCTTAATGGCATCCTTTACAGAATTAACATAGTTTGGGTCTTCCAGTAAAGAAATGTTAAGTTTCCACATACCTTTACCTCGAACATTACCGATAAGTTTCATAGTTACACAACAAT
Source organism: Holothuria scabra (assembly GCA_037179385.1). Taxonomy (NCBI): domain Eukaryota; kingdom Metazoa; phylum Echinodermata; class Holothuroidea; order Aspidochirotida; family Holothuriidae; genus Holothuria; species Holothuria scabra. Next base: position 9,342,997 of record CM074179.1, read on the forward strand.
GGTCTGAGCCAAAAAGAGGCAAAATGGACATATCTGTAACGGCATTTCTAAGATGTTTTGACAAAATAAAATAGTCTAGCCTACAATTAATAGAGGTGTCGATATTAGAATGCCAAGTATACTGATTTCTGCATGGATTTCTTTCACGCCAAATGTCAATCAAATCATATGTTTCCATCATACTTAGAACTCTGCTTCATGCCTTAAAGTTAGTTTGGGCATTACCTCCAACCTTGTCGAGGTTTCAGTTCATTACAAAGTAAAATTCCCCTCCCCAAACCAAAGAATCCCAAGTGTGATTACTGATACAACTTTCTAACTTACGGGAAAGGGACACGTTATCCACATTGTGGCCATAAATATTAATAAGCTCAAACAGTGTATCATTGCAATTAATGTTCAATATAATAAAGCGACCATCTACGTCAATTATTGCGTTTAAGACTGTCATAGTTATAACCGGATTGATCAATATTGCAACACCTTTGCTACAGTTTGAACCATGAGATAAGTAAGCTTTCCCTCCCCATTCATTAGCCCAAGTAGAATTGTCGGCAGGAATGGAATGTGTCTCTTGCAGATAAATAAAATCGTACTTGTGGGTATGTAGGAAAGAAAACAACTTATGGCGTTTATTGCTATCACGAATACCTCTCACATTGAAAGTAACAAATAAATACGAACCCATGTCACAAATTGAGAGGGAAAATTAACCCCGGTACTCCAGCTACTCGAAATAGCTCATTGATAGTAAAATAGGAACCAGTTAAAGCAATAGGTTCAATTCTATCAATACAGACAGTACTGCACTTTTCAAAACATTGATCCCCAATAACCGAAGAGTAGAAATAGAAGATGTATATCATAAATGTACGTAAATCACGAGACTGAAAAAGATAAGAAGAAAAAAGTAAAGAAATCACGTTGACCAGCATCCCCGCTGTAAGCAATTCTGGGGCATGACACCTTAGAAATCAGTAGAATAAGCAGTAGAATGGTCAACCAGGTCCAAGGACCAAAAAGACGAGCACAGACAGCATAGGGGTGGGGATATGATAATAGGAAAAAAACTAATATTTTATTAAAACAGGAAGAGAACTTCTCACCAAAGTAGGAAGTGTTGAATGACAGTTCCCAAAATAAGTCCACAAAGCATTAATATAAACCACTCAGCTAAATACGAAAGGTTTCCCTACAGCACCTCTCCACTTTCCTCCACTAAAAGAAAGTTTTACCCCTCCTTCATAAAGTTCCTTCACTTTGGACGACCACTTCTTCTTTTCTGCTAAGTCCAGTCTGGTTAAATCGTCCACAATGAAAAAAGATTGACACTGTAAGGCTCGTCGTCTATACCTCATGATGATGGATTTCGCGTTGTACGACAGACAGCGAACGAGAATGTGAGGGGGTCTTCCAGGTGGGGCTCTGCCATCTCTGTGGCACCTCTCAATATGTAGGTCCGGTGCGTCCTTAAATAGTGAGAATACCTTCTCCTTTACCAGATTTTCGCAATCTTCATTCTCGGTAACGGGGATTCCAACAATTCTGAAATTGTTCCTACGTGAAAATCGCTCCAATTTGTTTGTATCCATGGTTTTCACCTCGAGAGCGTTTTCTAATGCAGTAACTCTCTCAGCAAGCTCATCATATAAATGACCCTTTTCCTCCACAACTCTCTCTAAGTCATCAATTCTCCTGCTCTGGAACTCCACAACTTTACTTAGATCCTTTTCTAGCTTTGCAACGGATTTTTGGAGTTACTTCAGAGAGCGTTCAACCGTTTTTTGAAAGGAGTCTATGGCGGACTTCCAGTTCTCAGATTCTTCAAACTCACTATCAGTTTCTTCGTGGAACTGGCTCTCGGGGTTCTGCGTATAGTGCAATAAGGTGGGTGTGGTTTTTGAAGGCTTCGATCTAGAAGATGATGAATATTGGGAAAGAGGAGGTCTTCCCCTTCTCCCTCTACCTGCCATAATGTAGTTGGAAGGTCCAAAAACAAGTTTCAAAACGTTAAATTTGAAAAATACGCAAATTCACCGTCAAAATCTCGCAGAAATATCAGCCCCAAATAGGCAGTGAGTTTAGCCTGGCATGCCTTAGGCTCGTCCTCTATCTGCTCTTGGTAGTAGTTTCAATACATTTGTTACCAATAACACTTTACTTTGAGCTGTCCTGGGAGTAATGTTTAGACCAGTGTAAAGACAAAATAATTAACATTAAATTATAAGGTTTACACCCCAAACACCTTAAAACCCACGAGCTGCCAGAGGGCTTCCCCCCCCCCCCGACCCCGCCGGGACTCACATTGAACTGCCAATCAACTTCTCCCTTTAAAGTTTATCTCCACCTTTTTCAAAATGCCTGATTCGCTCCTGGTAGTAAGTTTCATTATCTTTTTACCCGTCTTTCTTGTAGTTACTCTTGAGGTTATTTTTAGATGTTAAGTCAATAGAATTACCCTTAAATAACGACTTTACGACCTCACAAACAGTGAAAATAAATCTAGATATTACGAAAGCCCATTAGTGCCGTCGAAATAAAAATTATTAATTTATTATTGCAAATTATTAATTTGTCACAACGAATTATTAATTTTCAATTTCAAATTATTAATTTGTAATTTCATATTATTAATTTGTCTAAAAAATTATTAATTTGTTATAAGAAATTAGTATTTTGTTACTTCAAATTACTAATTTGTTGTTACAAATTATTATTATTATTATTATTATTATTATTAATTTGTTATTTCAAATCATTATTCGTTATTACACATTATTAATGTTATAACATATTATAAATATGTTATTACAAATTATTAATTTGTTTCAAATTGTTAATTTGTTATAACCGATTTGTTACAGCCTGTCATGGTGGTGTAGGGACGTTATTCTAAGGGCTTGTGAGAAAATTGTCCAAAAGATACGCTCCACCACTATATTTAAGCCAGACATCTTCGTTTCTCGTGATCTTGTTTTTGTTGTTCTTGTGAGAAAATGTCAAGAAGAGGACGTCCAGTTGGCAGTTTGGGAAGGAAAAAACGTGCAAAAGTTGCTGCCCAAGCCTCCCAGCCTATTCCCAACTCGTTAGTCAACGAAACCTAGGCGATTACTCTGACTATTGTTACGAGACGACATCAACCAGATTGAATCCACGGACGAGCAAGTGGAAAGTTCTAGAAAGTGCTAGCTTCGGCGTTTTCTCTCGAGCATATTGAACGGGTAACCCCAGAGAACATTCGCACGGTTACGAGAATGTACGATCACCTACTGGAAACTACTGTATGATGTAATGGCCTAATAATAGCCAACTTGTGGTTATGGGTTACCGAGCCCAGAACGTTCGCTGTTCGTTTTGTACGAGATCAAACGAGACGTTTCCATAAGAGCAAGATCCAGACTTTTCTGGAAGAACTACCAGGCATATAAAAGGTCATGCAAGCAGTGTGACAGAGGAGAAGAGAACAGAAGATACACAGATAATACAGAGACCAGACGCCTGCTTCGCCGCTTAACGTTGTAATTGTGTCGCCATTTACCGATCAATATAGTCTTCATCCTGCCTTCGCGGAACCGAATCCTACGCTGTGCTGCTGTACAATCGACGCTAACAACACTACCCCTTGGACAAAGAGTGATACCTTAAGCTGTAAAAGATTGTAAGTAGATTTAAGATTAATTGTTGTAAATTTAAGGAAGTAAGAGGTGAATAATAATTAAGTTGTTGATTTTAATCTCGCTCTTCTGTGGTCTTTCGCTGTTATTGGTTTGAATTGCGACCAAGCCGTAACAGAATTGGTGGCCTATCCGGGAAAGAATTATACTACCAGGTAGAAAATTCTAGAAATTTCGTTGTAATTTGCAACTGTATTGTCCAGACTTCTTAGTTGTTTGTGAGTGTTTGACACGACCTCAAAATGCCATTCGATTTAGATAAATTCGTGGCTAGCCCCTCAATTTAGGAGCTTAACTCACTGAAAAAGTCTGAGATTGTAAAAGTCGCAAAACACTATGGCGTTGAATTTCAGCCATTAATGCGGAAGGACGAGATTAAGAGATACATTGTAGAGTATCTGGTAGATGAAAGTATTCTGCCAATTAGAGTGCTTGAGACAATCATGACCGTGCCAACTGACAATGCATTTGAATTGAAAAAGCTTTAATTGGAAATGAATAAGGAGGTTAGATTGAAAGAACTGGAAAGGGACAGAGAAAAATTGGAAAGAGAAAGGGAAGAAAAGGAACGAGAAGTTAGATTGAAAGAATTGGAAATGGAAAGAGAAAAAGAGGAAAGAGAGATGCAAATGCAAAGAGAGAAAGAGGCTAGAGAGCATGAATTTAGGTTGAAACAACTGGAATTAGGGGTCATAAAAGGCCCAGAACCTAAAATAGGCACGGATACTGGGGGATTTGATGTCTCTAAGCACGTAAAATTTGTGCCCAAATTTCAGGAGGATAATGTGGAGAAATTTTTCAACCACTTTGAAAAACTGGGTGAACAATTAAAGTGGCCCAGAGATAAATGGTCGATACTCATTCAGAGTAATTTTACTGGCAAGGCCCAGGAAGTGTATTCCGCTCTGTCAATAGAGGACAGCATGGATTACGATAAGGTCAAAAAGGCCATATTACAAGCCTATGAATTAGTACCCGAGGCGTATCGCCAAAAATTTAGAAAATATCATAAGGCGGATACACAAACATATGTAGAGTTTGCCTATCAAAAGGAAAGGCATTTCGATAGATGGTGTGATTCTAAAAAGGTCTCCACATTTGCAGCCTTACGACAACTGATGCTGGTCGAGGAATTTAAACGGTGTGTGAGTGATGACATAAAGACTCACCTTGAAGAACAAAAGGCAGACAAATTGAAAGAAGTGGCAAATTTGGCTGATCAGTATGCACTTACCCATAAGTTTGGTAAAGTAGGTCAGACTCAAAACAAGAGTCAGTTTAACAGGCCAAATAAAAAATATGGCAATGGCACTAGTGGTGACACAGCAGGTAAAATTAGTGGATCTCAGTCTGGTTCCCTCTCTCCAACAAATTCTGGTAAAAAACAACCAGATTCTAGTCGTCAAAAGAACGACCAGGTCAGTTCAAATAAAGCTGCCTTTAAAGACATAGTTTGTGGTTTCTGTCACAAAAAGGGCCACATAATGGCAAACTGCTTTCAATTGGCAAAACTAAAGGAGACTGAAACAGCTCCAAATGCCTTAGCCAATGTAGAAAATTCTCCAGAGGTAGTCGTGACTTTACGGCCTAATTCTGATGACCAAATTAAGGAAGAATACCTTCCATTCGTGTCTGAGGGTTTTATTTCCCTAGATGGGGATTCAGCTCATCCACCCGTCAAAATTAAAATTTTGCGTGACACAGGCGCAACTCAGTCGTTGCTTCTTGATGGAGTTTTGCCATTAACGGACTCTACTTCCACAGGGGCAAATGTACTAATTCAGGGGGTTGAGTGTGGATTTATTTCTGTCCCTCTTCACAAAATTAATTTGAAGTCAGATTTAGTTTCTGGGTCGGTCATAGTGGGGGTCAGACCTACTTTACCTGTAAAGGGGGTATCTCTGTTGCTAGGTAATGACCTAGCTGGTGGAAAGGTAGTCGCCAATGCAATTTTGACAGATAAACCATGTGACTATAACAACACAGAGCAATTAGGAAAGGAATTTCCGGATTTATTCCCAGCCTGTGCTGTCACGAGAGCTATGTCACAAAAGCTTGCTATGGATGATAATCTTAAACATCCAGCCTCCAAAAGTGAGGATACAGTTTCCAAAAGTGAAACAAGTAGGGAGGGAATCATGTAAGGATGATAATCTTGAACATCCACTCTCTAAAAGTGAGGGTATGATTTCTGAAAAGAAGGATGGTAAATTTAAGCCTCCGCCCTCTAAAATTGAGGAATTAGTTCCTAAAAATGGAACAACACTCCCAAAAGTGGAGTCAGAGTCCAAAGAGGACTCTAATAAAAATATTGATGAAAGTGAAGATTCCTGGTTTGATCTCAGCCAAACTTTTATGGCCAATCTTCAGGATTGTGAGTCTCCTGTCCCCACACATGGTGAGGGGATAGAACAGGAAAGAAACATGTCTGACACACTCCATAAAGACCAGTTGTCAGTCCAACAACAACATGATGAAGAGCTTCAGCCACTAATTGCTGGTGCCCTCACTGAGGATGAGTCGAAAGACGTCCCAGTGTGTTTTTACCTTAAGAACGGTGTTTTGATGCGTAAATGGCGACCACCTGATGCACCATTAGATGAAGAGTGGCGCGTTTACCATCAAGTTGTGGTACCTAGGGTGTATCGAAAGGATATACTGAGTATTGCTCATGAAATGCCATTTGCGGGGCACCTAGGGGTCAATAAGACTTACCACAAAATTCTAAATCACTTTTATTGGCCTAAGCTTAAGAGTGATGTGGCCAAATTTTGTAAGACTTGTCATTCATGTCAAATGGTTGGGAAGCCGAATCAGAATATTCCGGCTGCACCCTTAAAGCCAATTCCTGCTTTTGAAGAGCCATTTAGTAGAGTCATTATTGATTGTGAAGGTCCTCTACCTAAGAGTAGGGCAGGACATCAGTATGTATTAACCATAATGTGTGCTTCGACAAGGTTTCCAGAGGCAATACCTCTAAGAAATATTAAGGCTCGGACAGTCTTACAAGCTTTACTTAAATTTTTCACATTGTTTGGGTTACCTAAGGAGATCCAGTCAGATCAAGGGTCTAATTTCATGTCAACTGTATTCCAACAGATGTTGTATGAATTAGGCATAGACCAAATTAAGTCTTCGGCTTATCATCCCGAAAGCCAAGGGGCTTTAGAAAGGTTTCACCAAACATTGAAAAATATGTTAAAGACATATTGTCATGACAATGAGAAAGATTGGGATGAAGGCATTCCATTTGTAATGTTTGCTGTCAGGGAGTCTGTGCAGGAGTCACTTGGGTTCAGTCCATTTGAACTCGTCTTCGGACACACAGTTCGTGGACCATTGAAATTATTAAAGGAGAAGTGGTTATCAGATCCAGGTGAAAACATACATCTGCTTGATTATGTATCCCGCTTTAAAGATCGTTTTCACAGAGCATGTGAACTGGCTCAAGAAAATCTGAGGAGTTCTCAGAAGAAAATGAAGGCGTGGTATGATAAGACCACTGTAGAAAGAAAGTTTAAGCCTGGTGAGAAGGTGTTGGTGTTTTTGCCTGTGTCTGGTCAGCCACTTCAAGCTCGCTTTCAAGGACCTTATGTCATTGAAAGAAAGGTCAATGACACAGACTATGTCATCTTGACACCTGACAAGCGTAAATCGAAGAGAGTTTGTCACATTAATATGATGAAAAAATATTATGAAAGAGAGGTTTGTGACATTTCTAAGGATGACAGTGTACATGATGTGGATGTCAATGTTAATAATGCATGTGATCAAGTGTGTATCATCAGTGTTGATCAAGAATTCAATGATAATGATGAGATCAATGCTGATGATGTTCCTGACATGTGCATTAAGTTGAAAAACTCTGATATATTGAGTAATCTTGATCAGACGTTAAGTCATCTAGATGACAAAGAAAGATCAGAAATGAAACCATTAATCAATGAATATGTATGCTTGTTCTCGGATGAGAATTTTGTTTGGACAGAAAATTGTCAGGCAGCATTTGAATCATTGAAAAGAGCACTAATGAGTTCGCCAGTGTTGATTGCTCCAGATTTTGAAAAACAGTTTAAGCTGGCAGTTGATGCCAGTGACAATGGTATAGGAGCAGTTTTGCTTCAAGCTGATGAGCATGGTGTTGATCACCCTGTGTGTTATTATTCAAAGAAATTCGACAGACATCAGAAAAATTATTCTACAATTGAGAAAGAAACATTAGCTTTGATACTTGGTCTTCAGCACTTTGATGTTTATTTGGGGACTACTAGTTTCCCTGTTATTGTATATATTGATCATAATCCTCTGACATTTCTGTCTAAGATGAAGAACAAGAATCAGAGATTGATGAGATGGAGTTTATTTCTACAATCATATAACGTAGATATTAGGCACATTAAAGGGAAAGACAATGTTGTGCCTGATGCTTTGTCAAGAACTTAATCTGATTGAGTAAATTAAAAGTCGTACTGTAATTTTGAAATTTTGATGTTGCCTGCAGCACAGTATGTGTTAATGATGTTACTACTCATGTATTATCATAGTGTAAGACAAGTTGTATGTATATAAGTTGTATGTATATAGCACCTTCCACTTGATATTGGAATGCATACTGTAGTACTATAGCTATTACTATAAGGTAATATTGTAGATATTGTAACCTAAGTTTTGTCCTAGACGTCCAAAACTCTTTCAAGGGGGGGGGGGGGGGGAGTGTTACGAGACGACATCAACCAGATTGAATCCGTGGACGAGCAAGTGGAAAGTTCTAGAAAGTGCTAGCTTCGGCGTTTTCTCTCGAGCATATTGAACGGGTAACCCCAGAGAACATTCGCACGGTTACGAGAATGTACGATCACCTACTGGAAACCACTGTATGATGTAATGGCCTAATAATAGCCAACTTGTGGTTATGGGTTACTGAGCCCAGAACGTTCGCTGTTCGTTTTGTATGAGATCAAACGAGACGTTTCCATAAGAGTAAGTTCCAGACCTTTCTGGAAGAACTACCAGGCACATAAAGGGTCATGCAAGCAGTGTGACGAGAGAGAGAAGAGAACAGAAGATACACAGATAATACAGAAACCAGACGTCTGCTTCGCCGCCTAACGCTGTAATTGTGTCGCCATTTACCGATCACTATAGTCTTCATCCTGCCTTCGCGGAACCGAGTCCTACGCTGTGCTGCTGTACAATCGACGCTAACAACACTACCCCTTGGACAAAGAGTGATACCGTAAGCTGTAAAAGATTGTAAGTAGATTTAAGATTAATTGTTGTGAATTTAAGGAAGTAAGAGGTGAATAATAATTAAGTTGTTGATTTTAATCTCGCTCTTCTGTGGTCTTTCGCTGTTGTTGGTTTGAATTGCGACCAAGCCGTAACACATTAATATTATACAAAACTATGAAACTATGTTTTCACGGAGCTCTCGTCGATTGCTCGTGCTGAATTTAAGCACTGTACTGCTGCGCTTTGCTGGCATACTTGTTATACTATACTATACTAAACTATACTGCTGTCATATTATTACAGCGTTAGGTGCGTTCTCTTTCTTGAGGATACAGGTGTGGTCGTGCTTGTTTTGAAGCACGCCTGTTCGACAGTTTTGTTTTTGAGTTGGGTTACCTTCTACTTTCCCTTAACTTGTTTTAACTAACGGTGCTAAGTTTTTTTTTCTCTCCTGCTGCTCTGTGGCCTTGTGCCACAAACCCTCTGCTACTATGCCCGCGTGTAGGGATAGTAGCATTGTTAAGTTGCAATTTGAGTTGGAGGCAAATGTGTCACCTCCTCAAGTGTTTAGTGTGTTGAAGAAAAGGGGTATTGAGGTGAAACAAATTGAGATGTTGCAGGCGCTCTAAGCCCGCAACACGTATGACCTGAATGGCTGGATGGTGTGTCTCGCCTGAAGGGGGTACAAGGGCTCACCGTCACCCCATATGATCGCTCTGTGGCGGTGACGGTGCTGTACCTGCCCTTTGAGGTAGGACTGGGTCTGGTTGCGAGGGTTCTTGGGCAGTACGGAACTGTCTCAAGCAGTATGTGGTGCACCTACGGTGATGGTGAGTTGAAGGGCATACTGAACGGCAAGAGGCAGTTCCGTATGGTATTGAAGAGGGATATTCCATCCTTCCTCTTCATAGGGGATGCCAAAGCCCACATTCGCTGATTTGGGCAGCCCCGCACCTGTTTTAAGTGTGGAGAGGAGGGGCACGAGGCCAGGGCGAGCCCCAAAAGACGTTGTGGGAGGTGCAGGCATTTGGGACACGACAAGGCTGAGTGTCCCAATGACGTGAGGTGCAACCTTTGTGGGGAGGATGGTCACATCTCTGGTGCCTACCCCACGTCTTACTCTGCCCGTGTCAGTGGGGATGTGGAACCGACACCTGATCCCACGCAACCAGAACCAGAAGCCATGCTGGAGAAGTCAGATGCACCTGAGGAACTGGAGCGGGTGGCTCGGGAGGTAGAGCAGGAGTTCCTCCCCTGGCACCTGAGGACGCTGGAGTGAAAACAGAAGAGGACCTCCAGCTCTCCTCTGACTCGGAGTCTGGCACTGTCATGTCAGATGTTGAGGAGTCTGCACCAGATCACCCAATAAGGGAGCCTACCACATGATCTCCGTGATGTATACGTCTCTGCCTTCCTTGCTGGCTCATTGAGCCCCTCGCAGCGCACTGGCGCCATAACCCTGCTACCCAAGTCTGGAGATCCACTCGAGCCAAAAAATAAGCGGCCGATCACCCTGTTGAATGTGGATTGCAAGATCCCTGCGAAAGCCCTTTGTAACAGGATGGACACTGTTATGCCAGATCTTGTAGGACCTTACCAGACATGTGCGGTGCGTGGACACAGTAGTAAGCAGAACCTCTGGTTGTTGCGGGACCTGGTTGAGTATGTGAAGGACCGTGGTCTGCCATGTGCGCTTGCCTCCCTCGATCAGGAGAAGGCCTTCGACATGGTGGATCATGGATTCCTTTTTAAAATATTGAGAAAATTTAAGCCCAACCTTTGTTAAATGGGTAACCTTATTGTAGGACAGTGTACATAGTCGGGTTGTGGTTAATGGCCTACCATCGGACCCCTTCAGGGTCCAACGTGGGGTACGTCAGGGGTGCCCACTGTCACCCCTACTTTATGTGTTATTCAGTGAATCTCTAACTAGAGCCTTACAAGTGGAGTCTTCGTTCAAACCCATTCACATACCTGGTGGAGCCAAAGTCAAATGCCTCCAGTATGCTGATGATGTCACTTGTGTGGTCTCCGACCTACCTTCATTCGAGGCCCTTTCCGACAAGCTGTCCACCTTGCAGAGGGCGACAGGTGCCAAACTGAATCCCACTAAAACCAAGGGACTCCGTCTAGGCAAGTAGCGGTGGAAGTCCCTCCCTTTCACAGCATCGTGGGTTGACGACGCCATTAAAATTAATGGCCTATGGTTTGGTTATGGTTCTCCAGATTTACTTACCTGGAATGAAAAAGCGGACCTGGTGGAGGCTACGTTGATGTCCTTTGGCGATAGATATCTAACTCTTTTGGGAAAGGTGACAGCAATGAACCGTTTTATTTACCCTCTCTTGTGGTACCCGGGCACTGTTCTGGCTGCTCCAGAGAGAGTCCTGAAACGACTTGAGAGGGCCATATTTGGGTTTCTGTGGTCACGGAAAACGGAGCTAGTCAAAAGAAAGATGGTGTACCACGAAAATAAACACGGGGGTATGGGTCTTGTGCACCTTCCCTCGAAGCTCCGTTTTTCCCTGACCAGATGTGTTTTAAGCGCCGTCGAGAGCCAGTCGCCGTTCACATACTTCGTTCGTTATTGGGGGGCGTTATCCTTTCGTTGGTACTTCCCCTTCCTTTTTAGCAACAGTGTACCCCACAGCTGGAGGCCAACTGTGGCATATTGCAATATGAGGGGCACTCTTCGTATTATTGTCAACAGTGGGGGACGTTTTGCAGTCCAGTGCGGGGGACCTGTACCGGACCATTTTTGATGACATGGTCGGACAGGTCCGACCCAACAACAATGCGTCGGAGCCGGAAGTGTGGCGTGTAGTCCACAGTAAGTCACTCGATTACCGCCTGCGAGACTTGCTGTGGCGAATCGCACACGACGCCGTTGTTACTAACCTCAAGCGGCTTCGGTGGAGTCTTGGAGATGGCATTTGCCCCCGTACTGGATGCACAAAGTGGGAGAGTGTGCCTCATACGTTTTGGCAGTGTGATTTTGTGGCCCCTCTCTGGGAATGGTTTCAAGTCCTAGCTGATCGCCTCACGTTATCAAGCAGCTGGGCGGTCAGTCGGGACTACGCTTTGTATGGTCTTTCAACTCCGCCATGCAATACCAGTGTTTGCGGTATACTTACCTTTGTTTCGGCCTCCATGAAGCTTGCCTTGTGGAGAGAACGATGCAATGTTGTATTTAGGGGAAAGGGAAGGCCTGCGGACGTCGTCCTGGCATCGGTACAGGCGGAGGTTAAGGTGCGGGTGGAGGCTGACTTCACTCGGTTGCCAAGGTCGACGTTCGGCAGGCGGTGGGGTCCGCTTGTCTCAGTGCGGGGTGGCCGGGTGAAAGTTAACCTGTAAATAATAACTTACATAATATTGTGTAAATAGCTCGAGCGTGGGGTGGGTGTTGTACATGTATGCCACAGAAGTTTCGTTTCCCAGCCCATGTAAAATGGGTATGTAAATAAAAGAGTTCTATTTTTGTTATAAACATAATTTGCATCGCCTTCCTTGAAAACAAAACAGGAACAGCTTTGTATGTAGTTACACAAATTTGGTTTCTTGGTGCATGTTAAGGTGCTGTAAATAGTCTTTGCCTTTGTGTTTTTGACCGGTCTGGTTTGAGTTCCTCTCCCTTCGTTTCTCAGTGCCCGTTTTGATGTATTTAAAAAGACACTATTGATTCAACGTGGGCCAAACAATTGGAAAAGGTATGCATTGAAAGGTTATTAGTGCATAAAATGACAGTTTGGCAACCCACACATGGTCTTTAGAACCACTGCACGTCATAAATTGAAAATCATTTCAATGACATGAGCTGAAATTGGGACAAGAATAGTCATACTGGAAAATTGTTAGCAGCCTAATCATGGTGTTACACATCAAAATTGGCTGAACCATCTTTCTCTTATTGTGTAATGTACATGTCTATACCCATAAAACGATTTGCTTGCAAAAAATAACAAATAATATTGGTTTAACTGTATGCTGCAATGTCTGTGCTTGTAGTATTTTGAAAAGCCTGTTAATGTACTTCACAGTGCAATATCCAAACCAATTCCAAACAATAACACACACAAAATAATTGACACCTATTTCTCAGCAAAACCACCATGTTTTTTTTTTATTTTTTCCCTTCTGTGCACACCCTGACCACTTTCCCCTCATACTGTCATAAAAGTGCATCACCTAAAAGGATATTTTACTGCCATGATACTGTGTCTGAATGGTGTTGTGTATACTCTAACATATTATGTTAATGGTGCATATTGTTACGCCACAATTATAATCGATCATGAATCACAGAAAGTCACTTGATGAACTATTCATGTGATTACTTTGGCACTAAGTACTGTAAAATTTGCCATGTATTTCACGAGAAACGACCTTTGCGTTCTACCCCAGGGGATGTCGCATCTGATAAGGGTACTGAAGTAAGTGCTAGCATGAAACTCTCAGTACAGTACTTTTATCTTCATCACAGTGTTCAATACTAGTGTATGAATGGTAGTAATCCTTAAAGCCCTTTTTTGCTTTTTGGCGCTAAGTCAAAGGCAGGCAAGGGGTCAATGCTATGGTGAAGTCTTGTGTGTGTGTGTGTCAGTGTGTGTGTATGTGACACTTCTTACAATCATGATACCTGAAGATAGGAATGGCTGACAATTTTCATGTTTGGTATATATCTGTCCACGCAAGTTGCCTCACATACACTGGCTAAAATCATGGATAGAGAGTGTTGATCCAGGTGTCTCTACCACAATCTCATTGCAATGAACCATAGTAGACCAGAACCCAATAATCATTGAATTGTAAGTCTGATGCTGTAGCTTTTTGTTCAAGTCTGCTTCCAATCGTGATTCCAGTGTGTATCTATGCAGGAAAAAATCTAAGTATGCTTAAAACAATTTAAATGCAGGGCTCATAAAATGATCCTGTGCCAGGGTAGGAAGTGAATTCTTTAATGTTGAGCTAGATAGACCATCATCGATATGAATTCGCATACTTTTCCTACCACTGGAGCCTTACCACATGATCCAATATTTAAAATCTTTTCTGTCCAAATTTCCCATCCCCGATTAACCAACACTGAATTATCCCATGACATGTTACTGCATGACTTGAGCTGAAACTCCTTTATATTCTAATGATCATTTGAATGGTAGTAACAGCACTGTCATCATATTTTATTATAAATGATTGTGCGATGTAGTTACTACAGCCATCTCACACCCTTAATTCATTTTTCAGTAGATATTAGCAATTTGAGCATGGATACTTCCACGTAAGAAGGTTACATGCATGTCATTTTGTTGAGTGATATTATTTGTGCTCATTTACATGATAGAAGGAGTGTGTGCAACTAAAATGAAGTCTATGGTTTTCATATGTTGGGGTTGATGGGTGCCTTTTAAGTATAATTGGGTTAGTTTTATGCTTTCCCAAGATAAGAATAACGATGTCATCTCACATGTAGCTGATATTCCATTTGTTTTTTTCCTGTAGAATCTTTCAACATTTTATTGACATGGGCTAAATGAGTTTAAAATGTCATCAGTAATTAATTAATAGAAGCCAAATTTTGAAAGACTGTTTACACAATATTTCAAAACTTAGAAAAACAAAGGCTGTCATACCCACATGTAGGCAACACCATTCATTGGTTAAACCCCTCTTCGTAGATTACCAAATGCCCAACATGAAATGGATACTTATTGGAAACAGTAACATTTAACTAGCTTTATCAGGAACTTATGAGTTTCGTTCATTCAGTTTTTTCCTCCTTTTTTCGCTACAGACCGAGAAAGTGGACACTGATACAACTAATGCACAGGATGATAAAACTGAGCAAGTTCATGGGGATTATCATGTGAGTTTACCAAAAAATTATTTGGTCCTGTGAATACATTTGATGCTGACTTTAAAATGCGATTCAATGTTTTCTTGAAAGGTAATATTGACCTCATTCAACATCATCCACATTGTCAATCCGGGCATTATCCAGGTGAGCGATGTAGGAGATGGGGTGATATTAACCAGGGCCAGGGACTTTGGTGACATGTTCCCGTTAAGTTGCAACAGAACAAGTTTGTATTCTTTTCCTCTGAATGGACCCAAGTGGGTGTGTACTGATCATGTGCATGGTGTTACTGTGGGTTAAATTCTGAGAAAACTGCTAACATACTCCCTGTGGTAAAAAGATGACACACAGATTGTGCATGGAATGTGGAGCCTTTTAATGAGAAGACATGTATTTTCTACGACACATATTTTTGGTTTCGATGAATGTATAAGGTCACATGAGGTCACTATGAAACAGCCATGAAAACCCTGTTAACATGATATCTATCTATAGGAAGCACGTATAAATTTAACATATTCGGTTAGTGGGTGACACGCACAGAAAAATAACGTAATGTTTCCAATCTAAGACAAATGAAACCTACGTCGGTTCATCTGATGTCAACGTAAGGATTTTGAAACAATTTCTGCTTACATATGACCATTTGAGGTCTTAAATATTCTTGTTTATAAATGCGATATGTGATTGTGGGAAGCTTGAGCAGATTTCATACATGTTATGTGGATGCGTTATGGTCAGAAGAATATCTATTTTTTCGGTGGAATTCAAATTTCACATGGGGTCACATGGAGGTCAAAGTCTCATTACCATGTTTACTCAATTTCTCATGTATGGAGTGTTTGATAACCCCATATATGTGATAATATTTATGTGAATGCATCAAGTTAGCAGAATCCTACTTTCATGTAGCATAAGGTCATCATGGGTGGGTGTTCCAGGATCCAAATATCTGAACCAGCAGCTTAGAACACTCGCCAAGTGTCGTTTCTGGCCATCTGGAGGATTTGTAAGGCCCCAAATCTTTTTGTGCGATCCATTGATTGTGTACACAATTCAATCATCCATAAATGACATTGCCTCCTTTGAAAAAATTTCTGCGGACGCCCATGCCTGTTGTGGACACACATAGTTCATCATCAGGTGTTCAGACTGGACACAATAAAAATGAGGATATCACTTGTTATGTGCCCTTCATATTCAAAGAATTACACACTATGCTTATCTTATATTTTCAAGCAAGTTCTGCAATTCACATGCTACACACCTGTTTACATAAGAAGGACTCCATTGTAAAATTATCTCCGGTTTCTGTGTTGTTTAAGTTACACTCCACTTTTCACACACAATCATTCGCTGATCAGAAGAATTGTGGATACTGCAATAAGACGTATTCATCTTGATTGTGTGACTTTGATATCAGAAAAATATGCTCACCACCTTCATAGCTGGAGATGCATTTCAATAAACACATAAACTGAATTTATTTAACAATAGATATAGACAGTTGTGTCATGGTAGATGTGGCATATATCTTTTCTCCTCAGCATGATCATGTGAAGTCTAATACTTCTGGACATAGTGGTAGTGGAACAAAAACTAAGGAAAGTGAGATGTCTCATGTGAGTTAATCATATTACAGATTCAATGTATGAATTAGCAATGCACATGACCATGTGCCTGCAGTTTTTCTTTTATCTTAGCACATGGTCCTCAGCACACCCAAACATAAACATCCCATCCACCATCTAAAAATGTAATACCTTTTACTAATTGATTAAACCCTTCAGACATGAGACAATGGGAGAACACCTTGTGTTTAATGGCAATTTCAAGAAACATTTTTGTTCTGATTTGTTAAGGAGGAATCAAATATACGCTGTATGTAGAAACGTGCACTCAAATCTGACATGCGCCTCTCAAGATACAGTATATAAAGTCACCCAAATTTGTTTCAAAGTGACTTTGAGGGCAGCTAGGTTATATAACTTCCTTACATTGACATTCCATTTTTCAGACTGTTGTGTTGACCATGAAGTTAATAGACCTCCATGTGGGGAGTGTGAAGTTTGTAAAGTTCTCATGCCAATGATGCAATCCCATTTCCATACTGTGGGATTGCTAATGGAAAAATTTGATGTGAAGTTCAAAGAGTTTCAAAAGACTGTCCAGGAAGGTAAGGATCTGATGTCATTGTACTTGCTTCAAGTTCACCTTTTGGTGAAAATGTGACAACTCTACCTGCTCATGTCCTGAGAACCTCTTATCAGATTCCAATGCTAATTCCATGAAATGATAAGAATAAATGAACGTCAAACATATGAAACATTGAAGTGACCTTTCACCAAGTTATCCAAAGTAATTGTGAACAACATGTTAAAGATGTACATGTTGACTGACATATTTTCCTTTCTTCCCAGCACAATTCGGTGATGTCTTATACTTCTGGACAGAGTGATAGGGGAACAAAACGCAAGGATAGTCATAAACCTTATGTGACTTGGCCGTATCACATATCTGTAATTGAATTGGAAGTGCACATGTGGCTGTTTGCATGCAGTCTTTTAATCTGTTTGTACAGTGTTATCACCCCATAAAAGATGTACAGGTTGACTTTGGCATATTTCCCTTTCTTTCCAGCATGAACCAGTAAATTCGAATAATCTAGATGGGGCAGATGGCAAAGAAAAGAAGAAATCTCATGTAAGTTAACGATATCACAAACCTGCCATTCGAATTTGCAATGCCCGCATGGCCATGTGCATGCAGTGTTACATGTCTCTTTGTACATGTTCATCGCATCATCTGTATTGAACCCATCCTGACCATTTTAAAAATATACCATATATTTATTGAATGAACCCTTCAAACATGAGGTGTACCTTTTGTTAAACAGCAACTTGCCAGAATATATAACAGATATCACTAACTTACACATGATAATCATGATCAAACTGTAAGAGGTGAACATCCATTGTACTTTGAGTGTTTTTATTTATACAACTGTTACTTCTTTCAGGGAGTCCCCAACAGAGGCAACACATGTTTTGTTGCAGCAGGCGTTCAGATGATAAAGGCCTCTGGTTGCTACATTATTACAGAAAAAATATTGCAGCACATTGTATTCCAGTCCTTGAAGCAATTTGACAAGTGTCTGAATCAATGGACAATCAGCATGCTCATTCAACTCGACTTGAATGTTTGGAAAGTGTGCTTGAACTGTTTCCTGCGTTTGGTGATGGTCAACAACACGACACCATGGAGTTTTTAGAGGCAGTTCTGATGTCGAAGTGCAAGCTATGTGACGGAGAGTGCACATTCTTTAAAACGTGAGTTTTTCTTTATTACCACTACATTTCCTTCTGGTGAGAAGTGGTAATTGTATAGAATCAATTCGAGTGATGTCTTTGATAGGCAGTTGTGAATGGTTGGGAAGGGGCACTTGGTGACTGTACTTGATTAATTCTCACTTTAAAAGTGTACGTCGCATTTCATGTCTGTCAAACATTCGGATTGAGGGAAATTCACAAAGTGAAAACAAAATAGCAACAATATCAAAAAGCAAACTGTCAAAAAATGAAGCCATGTTCTTTATAGTTCAATGAATAACAGGCAAGCCCCAATCCACAATGGTTTTGAATAATCTAGAGTTGCACTGAAGCTGAAATCTTGGATCTGACTGGAATCAGAACCTACTTGAGCTATTTTTAGCTCATACCAGCATGCTGGTGTGAGCCATTGTGATTATCTGTCTGTCTAACTGTCTGTATGTATGTCTGCCTATCTGTCTGCCCGTTTGTCTCCCAGTTTGGTCTGTCTCTCTGCCTGTCTCTCTTCCTTTGAATCTTGGACATATTTTTTGGGTAGTGAGCTATCTGGGGTGTTCAAGAATTTATGGAATTCTGCCATACAAGGAGGTTATGAAAATTGGTAATATTTCTGTTTTAGAGTGCTTTTTCGTTTGATGTTAATAATTTTTGCATGCCATTATTAATGATTGTTAAGACCTGTGTAGTTGTGTTATAATCTGATACTATTCCCTATTGTAGTTCTTTATACCTATATGAGGGCAGTAAATTTACACTGAAGATAGCATGTAACATTTTTGTGACAGTCTTACGGTTGCCTTCGGTTTGCTTGAGGATTTGTGCTCATACAGAATGTCAATTTAAGGTCATTTAAACTAGTACAGACAGTCTGACTCTCTCTTAAGGTATGAGCTTCTGCACCATTAGTGCTCTATTTTTTTTTTTTTCTAAGTTACTTCCGGACAGAACCTGGTATTTTGAATGGTTTGTATAGTGCATGTAGTAAAATCATGTTATTAACTAGGATAGGTTTCACTAGCAACTACTATTGCATATCTAATGTGAAAATGACATTTAGCCGGTCATAGAAATGCCATTTGGAAATCAGTTGGACCCATACAGAGAGCACGGCTGTCACCCATAATTACTCTTTCACGCGGAGCTCGAAACTGAGAGTAGCTACCCGCAAACTCGGCCACAACAAAGAGAGAGACAATAGTTTAAGGTCACGGTGTCAATAGCCTACGGAAGCTGATTCAGGGCGTGCTACGTCCGCTTTTCCGCCCACTCCCGAGGTGCGCAAATATGCCCCGAAGGGAGCACAACGGCAAAGGGTTAATCCAAAGTATCTGCAGCACGGGGCTATGCACACAAGCACAGACGGTATCAGCTTTGCAGTAAACATACTCCACAGACTTATTTTAACCCTTTACCGTTGTTTGGGTTCTTTTGGACCCATACGGAGAGCGCGGCTGTCACCCATTTTGACTGTTTCAAGCCGAGCTCTAAACTGCGAGTAGCTACACAAAAGTTCGGTCAAAACAACGAGAAAGACACTAGTTTAAGGTCACGGGGTCAATAGCCTATGGAAGGTGATGCGGGGCGTGCTACGTCCTCTTTCCCGTCCACCCCGGAGGCGCGCAAATATGCCCCGAATGGAGTACAATGGTAAAGGTTTAAGTTGTTATTGCACCTTACTTTACCATATGACCATGTCAAATTTTCTATGTCATCTCGCCCAACTGGATATGACATACATCAATTAAAAAACAAAATTAATTCCACATGACTTGATGCCTTTTTTTATGTGTGGATTATCGCTCCATAATTTTCAACTGAAACTGAATATTTGGTTGTATGACTAGTTGCCATACAAATATTTTAACACGAATCATAATTCAACCATAATTAAATTAAAATGAATTATATGTCCACCCTTATATATTGATTTATAGCCAGGTCAAAACATAACAAATAACTTAGTCACCATATATATACCATCTGTGTCTCACCTGATCCATTGCAGATATATTAACATGGAGACCGAAAATCATCTAAAATGTGTCTCATGTAACCACCAGTGGAAGGGCGGCAACTGCAAGTACCCAATACTTTTACTCCATCCATTTCAAAACGTTCAATGCAGTGTTGATGATTGTCTGCAGGAATACCTTGGATGGGAAGCTGTAGATGACTTCATGTGTAATAGATGGTAAGAATGTTTTTCTCCATTGATGGTACACAGTGCACACATAGGTTTACACTGTTGTTTCAAGCTGTTTACACACTATATGGTATGCCATACTTCCAAGTGGTGTCGAACGCCTTTTCTAGGTCGACGAAAACCGACACCACATGGTGTCCGCGAATGAGATCATCACGAACAGTGGTTTTCAGACGAACAAGTTGGTCAGTGGTGATGTGGCCACGTCGAAAGCCACTTTGGTACTTAGTAATCAGAACATTAATTTCGAGAAACCGAACCAGACGGGCATTGATCATACGTTCGAATGTCTTGCACAGACATCTAGTGAGCGAAATAGGGACATAATTTTTGGCAAGTGATGGGTCCTTGCCCGGTTTGGCAATGGGAATGATAGTTGCTTCCCGCCAGGCGGCTGGAAAGCTGCCGCTCTCCCATATATCGTTGAAGATCTCCAGCAACACCAGTAAGGAGTTGTCTAGAAGATGTTTTAGAAATTGGTAATGAATCTTATCTGGACCAGTGGCAGTGTCATTTCTTTTCTCTAGCGCAGCACGAAGTTCCGAGATATCGAAGAGGCAGTTGTAGGCCTCCGAGTTATCCGAGATAAAGTTCAAGTTCTGTTGTTCCACAGTATGTTGGTACATTTGAAAGGCTCGCGAGTAGTGACTGCTTGACGAGTTAGATTCAAATTCGTCAGCGAGCAAATTGGCAACATCTGCCCTTTCTCTGCATTTTTGACCGTCTGGTTTGGTCACGTGTAGAGGACGAGTAGTAAGCTGCTTACCACTAATTTTTCCGACCATTTCCCATGCATTTTTGACAGGATATCTCTCTTAGCATACTTTTATTTTCAATGAAAACGGGAAAGTTTACGTTGATACGGAAAACAAAATTTATAATGGAGTCGGGTTGTGAAACTGGAATTTACAACCGCGATTAACAATCTTCGCATGAGGGGTGCCTTTCTTATAGGCCTACAAAGCCTAGTATATAACAGCATGCCTGTAGTTCACTTCTTGCACACTGTTTGTGTGGCTGATATTTTTGCAAAGATCAAGATGCAGGGCCGGATTCTTTGAACATTAGTCCCACACCCCCTAGCAATAGCCTCACGTTCTTTCTTGTAAGTACACATGATCTCTGTAGCATACTGTCTGTATGTTTATTCACCAGCAGGTCCCTGTTTTCTCACATATGAATAAACGCACAGAAGCGCGATCTGTGCAGTGCAATCAAGCCTCACTTAAGTAAATCCAGGTCAGCACTACCCACTACATGCTGGAAATTTTGTTAACTTGTACTCGTAAATCCTTGGAACAACAAAATTTTGCGAATCCCCAAAGAGTTAACTGAACAGGAAAGTCCCGTTGACCTAACCCTGAAAAGTTGGCTGAAACATTGTTCAGAAGAACAGCCCGTAAATGGGTACAATTTTCGTTACTAAACGTTACGAAAATCATTTCAAGAATGATGGGAAACAGTTACGTTTTTAAAATGTACAAAGCAGATACATGAGAAGCATAACAAATGTTGTTGTTGCTGTACTCGGTCAGCTCTCTACAACTACTGCTAGTTGTGCTAATGATAATGCATAGTAGACACTAAGGTGGTGGCTAATAGGAACTGATAAAGTAGGCATATGATGTTATGTGTGTTGCATACAGTCTGCATGCAAGGGTCACACCTTTGAATTTATTTCTTAAAGGAACTAACAGTCGTAGTTTGGTTGGATTTTCTATAACTTTGCCTTAAATGTTTTCCTTCTTTTTGTGGAGGACGGATGGGGTCAGAAAATCGATGCTTTTGGTGAAGTTCAAAAACACAATTTAATTGAAAATACTCTATGCCGGTGTGGTGTTCATGTTGGACACACAATGTCATTGTTACAAAGTAGGTGTATTGGTACTATATAAATGAAATGAATCCATATTTTCGCCAATCATTTTTATTTTCTCACTGCATAGCATTTATTGAGATACATACTGTCAAACTAGCCAGTGGATTAAATTTCTGCAGAGCACGTGAATGTGACTTGATCAGCGGTCAATGTCTTTGAGAATTTGAGAGCATGCTTTTTTTGGTGAGGAAAAATACATTACGATTTTTTCACATTAATA
This sequence comes from Holothuria scabra, assembly GCA_037179385.1. NCBI lineage: Eukaryota > Metazoa > Echinodermata > Holothuroidea > Aspidochirotida > Holothuriidae > Holothuria > Holothuria scabra. The sequence goes on from CM074179.1 coordinate 9,365,388, forward strand.
AAGTGATGGTTGCTAAGTATCGATAAGATATTTTGGTCAATTTTAAAGTAAAACTCTTCAGTTATCATGGAAACTTCAAGGAAGTTGTCATTTCTTTGCACACAGCAATTTGTCTTCTAGGAAAAGATACATGATATGCTGACTGAGAATGATTACATTTTGTAGTTGAACTTTTAGGTGCTAAAGGCTTGGTGTCACGCCTCTGTCAGTTCAAGCATAAAGTAACTGCAAGATAATTTTTCTAAGTCTAACATGTAAGCAGATATTTGCCAAGTAGTTATCATGTGGGGAATAAGCTTATTTACAATTTATAAAGTTATATAAGTTCCTCTATATGTTGTGATGAAAAAAATTTGAACCTTCAAGAGTTGATTGAAGCGAGGATCAGTTACATACTGTATTGCAAGGGGGCTGTTTCTACCCACTTTGTTGTTCAGTGTAACAAGGGAAACGCTCAAGATATCAGCAGAAAAGTAGCTTTCGCTCCTCCAGAAGTTGTGAAATACCAAAATATTTGAATGAGAATATGAAAATAGCATTAAAGGTAAAATGACTTGAGAGAAAATAATGTGAAATGAAAAAGAATAACATATGCCATTGGTCTGTTGGATTTATTAGAAGATGTCACGGATATTAATCTAGCTGGTTAATGATTTCTGCTCCAGTATGGTGAACAATGATTACGTTTTTCACTTAGTGTTATTGTAAAAATTGTTCTCTAGCTTGTGATCATTTTTAAGCGTAAAATGCATCAGGATATTAACAATAGATGCATCGTCCTTTTATGCAAATTACCAAAGAAGGACTGTATTTACATCAAATATCACAAGCAACAATACTGAAACTCTGTCGCCTTTACAATCACAAAGTATTGGAGATTTTGCAGCATTGCTGCCCTATTTTTTTCATTGTTCACAAATTATTTCTGCATATTCCATTTAAACTTGCAGTGAAGACACTGGCAGTGTGCAAATCACACCCCATCCCCATACATCTTCCGGAAGTTTTGATGGTTCAGCTTGTACGATTTGAAGTTGCATCTACTGACAAAAACCAGAATGTTATAGATGTGGACAAGTCAGTTTTGCTTAATGCTGTGGAATATGAAGTTTCAGCCATTTTGGTATGCCAGGTACTATTAGTTGACTTTCCTTATTTCTTACCAGCAATATGAACATTTTATGGATTATTGCAAGATTTACCTGAAGTTCTTCCAATGTACAGTATTTATATTATGTAGACATGGTGTGCCTCCTTCAACAACACACTTTAATGACAGATTCCACCAGAAACTCAATAGGGTGTCGAATACATTGTTGCTAATGTAAGGAATGATTCTGGTTTGGTGCTGCCTGGGCCAAAGTAACGAAATGCGTTTTGGGGCAAAAGACCAATAATTGTCCCATAAGTTTAGTAGACGCCCCAAAATTCCATCAGTCCTAAGAACATTTATGTGATAGAGGCAGTGGGACGAGCAGAGGCGACAGATACCAGATTCCACATTTCCTATTTTCCTGAACACCTGATAGAAATTAGTTACTTATAATAGAGCTAATGACACACCAACAGAGATTCGTTTGTTAGTTGAAAGAGGTTTAACTGCCCAGTTTCATGCATTTAGGTTAGAACCAGACAGCCTTGGCTGTGTTAATGCCTTGTCATATGCCGTGCAGGCAAGGAATCTTTGAAATGGTGATGTTGCATGTGTGTACATGCATGTATCTGTGTGTATACTTGTTCAATGGATTTTCCATCCTCTGGAAATTCAATAGATATCTGGAGACCTCTCTTGTCCAAACAATAGACGGTCTACTGTTATGACTAGAGTTAAGGAAACAGGAACAAAGGAAAACACAATGAGGTCCTCAGGTTGTGTGTAAAATAAAAGTGTGTGTATTTGTGACACTGTACTTGTAGACACATTATCTCAACATATGGATGTCTGATCCTTTCATATTTGGTATATTGATTTGTTATCTCGAGAGGGAGAGCTGTTTCCTTGTACATTGATCAGTTTGATGGATGATTGGAATGTGCTGAAAATTCATTTCATTTCTTTTCAATAGTGTCACGAAGGGTATATCAACAGCGGCCATTTCCGAGCAATCATCAGAAGTCAGAAACTGACAAAAGTGAATGGCTGTTGACAGATGACAGCAAAGTGAAGGGAATCCCTGAAAGAGAAGCTCTGTACAGTTGCAGGAAAGAAGTCTGTGCAATTGTTTACAGGTAAGGTAAACAAATAGTGTTGTTTGTAAGGAATGAATGACACTTTTCATATTTGGCATATACATTTGTCATGCTGAGAGAAAGAACCCTATTGTTTTTGGTTGGTGGAGGTCAAAGGTCATTTGAGGTCACCAGAGATCAAAGACCGAAAACCTTGTAATTGCGATATCTTGAGATAGGAATGACTGACACTTTTCATATTTGGTATATAGATTTGCTATGTTGAGAGGAACAACCCTATTGTTTTTGGTAGAGGTCAAAGGTCGTTTGAGGTCACCGTTTTCAGTGGTTTATGAGGACAAGAAAGCACCACTTTTCGGCAAAGAATCACTTAGCCTTTTGGCTTTCCGGTTTGACTATGAAGTTGGGCATTGTTGCAGCAAGTCCAAGAATGGCTGCATAGTCAAGTTGTGAGAGCATCAGATCTGCAGATGGGAGGTCCATGATTCAACTCCTGAACCAATCGTATCAAAACTTTGAAAAGGAGAATTATACTGCCATTGCGATTGGTGCCCAGCATAACCAAAAAACAAAATATGGAAACAAGCTTGTCTGTGAGCCATAATTGTAAAATGACAGACTTTGGCCAGCCACTTTACCCATTTCTAACTAAAAGTATATGTCAGTGTAGTTGGAGTAAGCAGTCTTGATGTGAAATAAATGTGGACACTGAATCGTGAATAGTGAATTTGCTCTTGCTTGTGGCAAAAGCTGTCTGTAATGAAGGCATGCCTAAAGCCTACTTTCATGGGATATCAAGCAAAAAAAAAAAAAAATATCATGAATTTCTATTCTCTCAAGTTTCCACATTAATTGACATAAACTTGCACGCGCAGAGTACGATGTGTACATGTCCCTCCTCCCCACACAGGTTACACAGCACCTCATTGGGGCGTGTTGCCCTCTCATGCCCCAACTGAAGGCATCTGCCACAAAGTTTGTTTGGGCATGACTTGGCCTCTTGGCCTCATGCCCTCCTCTCTATACTGGAAACAGGTGCGGGGCTGTCCAAAATACCTGATGTGGGCCTTAGAACCCCCCTATGAACAGGACGGAGGGAATGTCTCTTTTCAGCTCCATATGGAACTGTCTCTTTCCGTTGAAAATATCGGTCAATTCACCTTCATTATACTTGACCCAACGCCAGTCAGAGACAGTTCCGTACTGTCCTAGAACCCAGGCCACCAGGCCCTGATCTACCTCGAAATTGAGGTACAACACCGTCACCACCACAGAGTGATCATATGGGGTGACGGTGAGACCGTCCACACCCTTAAGGGAGGAAACCCCCTTTATTCGGGCAGCATCGGTCCGGAACTTCAAATCATATGTATTTCGGGCTGCAAGGGCCTGCAGCATCTCTTTATCCTGAACCTCTATCTTACTGTTCTTCAACACAGAAAAAAACATTCTAAGGTGTAACATTCCCCCTCGACTCAAACTGTAACTTTTCTTTTTAAAACGTAAATCGAAACAGGCACGTTGCAACGAAAGGACAACTCATACCGGCCGGACAAAAACACAAAGGCTAACCACGACCATCCACACAGGAACACGGAACGAAAAAATCTGTCATGAAGGTAAACGCACCAAACCCACCCCAACACCCAAACAACCCGCCAACTCACCACCCGACACCAACCTCCAAAACAAACGAGGTACCACTATTCTATGTATGTACCTGGGGCTTGACCATTTTACTCCTTGGGCTCGGTATAGGTGGCCCAGAATGGTCATGCCCAGAAAGATCATCAAACTGTACCCGAACGATGCTGGCTTTTTAAGTACATCAAAACGGGCACTGGGAAACAAAGGGAGAGGAACTCAAACCAGACCGGACAAAAACACAAAGGCAAAGACTATTTACAGGACCTTAACATGCACCAAGAAACAAAATTTGTGTAACTACATAATTCCTGTTTTGTTCTCAAGAAAGGTGATGCAAAATTATGTTCATAACAATAATGAAAAATAATAGACCCCTTTTATTTATATACCCGTTTTACATGGGCTGGGAAACAAAACTTCTGCGGCATACATGTACAACACCCACCCCACACTCGAGCTATTTACACAATATTATGTACAGGTAGGTTATTTACAGGTTAACTATCACCCGGCCACCCCGCACTGAGACAAGCGGACCCCACCGCCTGCTGAACGTCGACCTTGGCAACCGAGCGAAGTCAGCCTCCACCCGCACCTTAACCTCCACCTTTATCGATGCCAGGACGACATCCGCAGGCCTTCCCTCTCCCCTAAATACAACATTGCACCGGTCTCTCCATAAGGCAAGCTTTATGGAGGCCGAAACAAAGGTAAGTATACCGCAAACACTTGTATTGCATGGCGGAGGTGAAAGACCATACAAAGCGTAGTCCTGACTGACCGCCCAGCTGTTGGAAAACGTGAGGCGATCAGCCAGGACTTGAAACCAATCCCACAGAAGGGCCACAAAACTACACTGCCAAAACGCATGAGGCACTCTCCCACTTTGTGCATCCAGTGCGGGGGCAAATGCCATCTCCAAGACGCCACCGAAGGCGTTTCAGTTTAGTAACAATGGCGTCGTGTGCGATTCGCCACAGTAAGTCTCGCCGGCGGTAATCAAGTGACTTACTGTGGCCTACACGCCACACTTCCGGCTCCGACGCATAGTTGTTGGGTCGGACCTGTCCGACCATGTCATCAAAAACGGCCCTGTACAGGTCCCCCGCACTGGACTGCAAAACGTCCCCCACTGTTGACATAATACGAAGAGTGTCCCTCATATTGCAATATGCCACAGTTGGCCTCCAGCTGTGGGGTACACTGTTGCTAAAAAGGGAAGGGAAGTACCAACGAAAGGATAACGCCCCCCAATAACGAACGAAGTATGTGAACGGCGACTGGCTCTCGACGGCGCTTAAAACACATCTGGTCAGGAGGAAACGGAGCTTCGAGGGAAGGTGCACAAGACCCAAACCCCGTGCCTACATTCCTGGTAAACCATTTCTCTTTTGATTAGCTCCGTTTTCCCTGACGACAGAAATCCAAATATGGCCCTCTCAAGTCGTATCAGGACTCTCTCTGGAGCAGCCAGAACAGTACCCGGGTACCACAAGAGAGGGTAAACAAAACGGCTGATTACTGTCACCTTTCCCAAAAGAGTTTGATATCTATCGCCAAAGGACGTCAACCTAGCCTCCACCAGGTCCGCTTTTTCATTCCAGGTAAGTAACTCTGGAGAACCATAACCAAACCATAGGCCATTAATTTTAATGTCGTCGTCAACCCACGATGCTGAGAAAGGGAGGGACTTCCACCGCCACTTGCCTAGACGGAGTCCCTTGGCTTTGGTGGGATTCAGTCTGGCACCTCTCGCCCTCTGAAAGTTTGACAGCGTGTCAGAAAGGGCCCCGAATGAAGATAGGTCGGAGACCACACAAGTGACATCATCAGCATACTGGAGGCATTTGACTTTGGCTCCACCAGTTATGTGAAAGGGTTTGAACGAAGACTCAACTTGTGAGGCTCTAGTTAGAGATTCACTGAATAACACAAAGTAGGGGTGACCGTGGGCACCCCTGACGTACCCCACGTCGGACCCTGAAGGGGTCCGATGGTAGGCCATTAACCACAACCCGACTATATACACTATCGTACAATAGGGTTACCCATATAACAAAGGTTGGGCTTAACTTAAATTTTCTCAATATTTTAAAAAGGAATCCATGATCCACCATGTCGAAGGCCTTCTCCTGATCGAGGGAGACAAGCGCACATGGCCGATCACGGTCCTTCACATACTCAATTAGGTCCCGCACCAACCAGAGGTTCTGCTGAATACTGTGTCCACGCACCGCGCATGTCTGGTAAGGCCCTACAAGATCCGGCATAACAGTGCCCAGCCTGTTACAAAGGGCTTTCGCCAGGATTTTGGGCCGCTTATTTTTTGGCTCATCATTCTGCTTTTCCGTGGAGGACTTGTCAATATTGTCTAACAGGGGTAATTGAAGTCCCTCATCGACATATACCTGGGTGTAAAGCTTTTCGTAGAAGCTTTTAAATACTTCCACTGTGCCAAGAGGGTCCCTCTGTACTGTACCATGGGGGTCTCGCACCGCCTTTATGCGGCGGTCAATGGCGTACTGCGAGGCATCCCTGTAGAACTTGATTGTAGGCTTTTCCTCCGCCTCCACGCAATGCACGCGGGCACGAATACGGGCCCCATGCAGTTTTTTATCAAGATGTCGCTGGATTGCGTGAAGAGCGGAGGAGTCCCCATTCCTCTCCCTGGAGCAGAGCGAGAGGAACTCCTCCCTTCTTCGACGAGCTCTTGCTACACAGTACTCAATGGTGAACTGCTTAATGCGGGACTTAACGTCATCCCACCAATCTAAACCCGTTGGGAAGGCTGGCTTCAATGTCCGTCACCCTTCGTACCTGGCCTTTAACTGTTCACTATATTCTGTTTCTGCTAAAATATCAATATTCATTTTCCAGAAGCCCCTCCCTGTTGGCCATGACTCAGGGGGTTGAAAGGAGACAGTAACTGCATCATGGTCCGAAATTGGACATGGCACAACATCACAACTGGTTGGTGACAGAGCCAGTGGAGAGTAAACCCGGTCTAGCCTTGAGGCCTCCGTGCCATCTGGTCGGTGCCAAGTGAACACGGACAAACCCGGGTGTTGTGCTCTCCAAACGTCAACCATCTGATGGTTCTTTGTGAACATGTCCAATTCCACTATTCCAACACCACCGCTGGAAGGCGTACACGAGGACAGTCTGTCCAACCGAGTGTCGGGGACGCAGTTAAAGTCTCCAGCCAGGATACATGGGGAACCGCCAGGGACAAAGGATGGTAGGATGGTGAAAAAGTTCTTCCTGTCGGAGGGCCGATTTGGCGCGTACACATTACAAAGCAAGAAGCTACCACTGGGGTGCTTTATGGTAACGCATACGAAACTGCCCTCGTGATCAGAATCAACTTTTCCAACCAGGGAGGTCCACCTTGATGAAATTTAAATAACTGTTCCACAAGAAGATGCCGAACCAAGGGAAGCATGCCCTCCTCCACCCCACTCGAAGGACCAGGTGTGGACATCGTCCTCATTCACTATATGCGTCTCTTGGAGTAAAGCGAAGTCCACACCCAGTGACCTACAAAACTGAAATATTCTGGCCCGCTTCCTGCTGTCCCTCATACCGTTGACGTTCAGGGTCAAGAGGGACAGGGGGACAGCCATGGAGGAGTGGGTATTTAAACATTGGTCTGGAGCCTACTAACCTTATTACGAGGGGGTGATATGGGGGCCTCAGAGACTTGAACATCCAGGTCCGACATTTCACCTGAGGCAGACCTCTTTAATGAGGATTCAGGTACCCCTTCACCTAAATCAAACCAGCTCTCCCCCAGTGGTAGTTCCCTTATTGGGTGATCTGGTGCAGACTCCCTAACATCTGACATGACACTGCCAGACTCCGAGTCAGAGGAGAGCTGGAGGTCCGCCTCTACTGTTTTCACTCCAGCCTCCTCAGGTGCAAGGGGTGGAGAGTCTGCCTTTAGGGATCCCTGTCCCCTTCCCACACTCCTTTGAGGCGAGGAACTCCTGCTCTACCTCCCGAGCCACCCTCTCCAGTTCCTCAGGTGCATCTGACTCCCCAAGCATGGCTTCTGGCTCTGGCTGCGTGGGGTCAGGTGTCGGTCCCACATCCCCACTGACACGGGCAGAGTAAGACGTGGGGTAGGCACCAGAGATGTGACCATCCTCCCCACAAAGGTTGCACACCTCACGTCATTGGGACACAGAGCCTTGTCGTGTCCCAACTACCTGCACCTCCCACAACGTCTGTTGGGGCACGCCCTGGCCTCGTGCCCCTCCTCTCCACACTTGAAACAGGTGCGGGGCTGCCCAAAGTAGCGAATTTGGGCTTTGGCACCCCCTATGAAGAGGAAAGATGGAATATCCCTCTTCAATACCATACGGAACTGCCTCTTGCCGTTCAGTATGCCCTTCAACTCACCATCACCGTAGGTGCACCACATACTGCTTGAGACAGTTCCGTACTGCCCAAGTTCCCTCGCAACCAGACCCTGTCCTACCTCAAAGGGCAGGTACAGCACCGTCACCACCACAGAGCGATCATATGGGGTGACGGTGAGCCCTTGCACCCCCTTCAAGCGTGACACACCATCCAACCTGGCTGCATCTGAAATGAACTTCAGGTCATACGTGTTGCGGGCTTGGAGCGCCTGCAACATCTCAATTTGTTTCACCTCAATACCCCTTTTCTTCAACACACTAAACACTTAAGGGGGTGACACGTTTGCCTCCGACTCAAATTGCAACTTAACGATGCTACTATCCCTACACGCGGGCATAGTAGCAGAGGGTTTGTGGCACGAGGCCACAGAGCAACAGAAGAAAAAACTTACCGTTAGTTACAACAAGTTAAGGGAAAGTAAAAGGTAACCCAACACAAAAAACTTTCGAACAGCGTGCTTCAAAACAAGCACGACCACACCTGTATCCTCAAGAAAGAGACCGCACCTATAGCTGTAATGATGACAGCAGTATAGTTTAGTATAATATAGTATAGTATAGTACACCAAGTAAGCAGTGCACAGCGCAGCAATACAATGCCAAAATTCAGCACGAGCAATCGACGAGAGCTCCGTGAAAACATCCCACATAGGAAGCTGCCGTCGGGCCGCCGTCGGCTAAGCAGCGGCACGGCGGCATCGGCTAGCCTCTGGTTTACCACCAGTGGCTCGACGACGGCGAAAAGGTGGTATGCCGCCGGCAGGATAATGGCGGCATGCCGCCGACGGTCCAACGCCGGTGAAAAGTCGACATGCCGCCGGCGGATATTTGGCGGCATGCCACCGGCGGTCAGACGGCGGGGAAAGTTCTGTATACCGCCGGTGGGAAAGTGGCGGCATGCCGCCGGCGGTCCAACGCCGGTGAAGAGTCGGCAAGTCACCGGCGGGTACATGGCGGCAAACCGCCAGCGGTACAACGGTGGCTGTTAGTTGGCAAAGCACTGAAAGAATTGAGACGATGTGTGCTTGCTGTAGATGGACCTCCTAACATCTTTTAGTATCTTTACTTGGTGTGTAACTCCGATTTTAACTTAGCTAGATGTATGTGGGGAGGGGGGGGGGGGCCCACATACAATTGGTGCTTTTCTCTAAAATCATTCCCTCCCCCGACTGCATTTAAAAAAAAGGACAAAGGCAGCCACCTCGAACTTAGTTCAATCATTAGCTGTCCAACAACCCTACAGTAGTATATCCTTCACGCTATTAATTAATAATTAAAAATTGCATATATCAAGAAGCTAAATTTCAAATACTAAAAATATTTTCAAATGATTCACAAGAGCCATTAATGAAACAGGATAGTCTAATACAAAAATTCAAGTAGGGGGTAACTGCAATTTTTCCGAAAAATAATTACTTCTTCCCACTTCGATCCGTTCCTCTTCCTCTTCTTATAGTTGTTCGCATGGAGGAGGGTGGGCCATTGGGCCATGTCCATTCCCCTCACAAACGCCATTTTTTTTTAGAACTTAATTTAGTACAAATTTTACTTCGAAAGGTAAGTAGCATATGTGGCACCAGCTGGCATATAATAGAACATCTTATTTCTCAAAAAACATTCAAAGGGAATGGATTGTCTCTCTATGCCCCCCTTCCCCCGGACTGATGTCAATTCTATTTTCAGTTCCTAAAAATATGCAAATTTTGTTACACTCCCAATTTTACTTCAAAAAGGTACCAGGCTAATGTGGCGCTCGATTGCATCTAAGGACAACTAATTTTAAAAAAGAATGTTCAGAGGGGAAGGGGATGGGCAATAAAATTCCTTCTTGTTTCAGTTCCTAATATAGGCCTTTGCAAATTTTGTAATAAAAGTAGCACCAAATCGCATGTAAAGACACCCAAAAAATTTCAAACAAGATCGAGGGGAGCCCCTCCCCTTAAATCCTTCCCCCCACGCCGGCGATCACTCAACATACTGCATGTTACCCCCCCCCCCCACCCATTCATAGAATTAAAGCTCTATTGTTGTTAAAGAATGGCTATGTATTTTTAGGAAAAATTTTTGGCACTAGTGAAGGGGGGTGGCCCAATCCCCCCTTTGTACGCCACTGGCTGAAAAGGAGGCTTTGTGAAAGAAAGTCACCCACACTTCCCATTATAAATCTGGAAGAATTGTCTGAAATGAGCGGTATAACAGGTAAAAATACATGAATATGTATCCTACTTTACGTTCCAATTTATTTCTGAGTCGTTTGTAGGATGTGAGCATGTAGGCAGGTAAAGGCTCAGGCTTACATAGGTCGTCTCCAGGCTGGCAGATGTCAACCACCACCAGACATTCTGGATTTTTCCAGAATTTTGTTTAACGTATTTTTTTCCTGTTTATCTATCCTGTCTCCATTAAGTCCACTCGACGGCATAGTGTAAGCGGGAGGAGGAGGGCCATGTGGTTCATTAGTTCTTCGTGGTGTACAAGCACCAGCGAGCGTCCAAACGCCCGAGCATTGAACGCTCGAGTCGCCATCCCTTGAAACGCTTTTTGTGTGGAAGCGCCATTGTAATTCTCTAATATATTTTAATTTCATATCTGATTTTTGAGGCCAGGCAAAACTAATGGTCTCCTCAGCACTACGGCCTCGCATCAAGTTTTATTAAAGACATATTTTTTACATTAAACACTACATCATTCATGACAGCTGACGCACTAACAGACTATACTGATAAGCTACCCTGGATATGCAAGGTTGCTAGATTTGGCTAAATGCCAACACCGTGCAGCAGGTCTGGGCGCGCAGGCTGGGCTACCCCAATTTAACGTATACGTACAGTCTATGTGTAGGCAGACGACCATTTTTCACTAAGATTGTATTGGGATAGACGCCACACCTTTGCGCACATAACTACCGCAGTGTCCAAGTGTACGTACGTACGATGCAAGCGCACCCACGTACGTACCTACAACGTGCGTGCGTATCTGCACTATAAACGTACATCACATCATATCTATATGTGTATCTAGTACGCTGAATAACATCGACTCGACACAGGTCTGTTGACATTTTGGGTGTCGTAAATTATTTGGATAATACTTGTCTCGATTCATCTTAGTCTGAGTACACGACAGCCGAAAGCCATCTGGAAAGGTAATCTTCGTTTTGTTTTCAAAAGACTTTCAAAAAATTATACTATTTGTGCCTAATTTTTTAAAGTTTATTTCAGTTAGGTTAGGCCTATGACTTTGTTTACTCAGTATGGAAGCCGTCAGCCAGAACCATCACTGAGCAGAGCCTAACATGATTAGGCTAGGCTAACGTGAAGGCCTAGCCTACGTTACGTAGAGCCTAACGTTATGGGCCCAGTCAGTGCTGTTGTTCGTGTTCATCATGTACAGCCTAGCCTAGGCCTAGCATGGAAAGAGTTATCCCTTCGTTAGACCTAACTTAATTATTAAACGTTCCTGAGTACGACTTGCTTAGTATGACTTGAGCAAGGCTGTGAAGAAACGATTAAAGTGAGGCCTAACTTTAGGCTATTTCAACAGCAATCTGCGCAGTTTGTAAAACTGCAGCATGCGTAACGTTGGGCCTTTGAGTTTGATGTAGCCCACTATAAATATTGACACAAGTGAAGTCCCTCTCCTTGACTGTAGGCTATGTAGCTTAGAGTTAGACCTAGCCTAGTCTCAGGCCTATATTTATATGAGTAGGTTAGCACAGGCGGAGGCCAAGCTGCAGAACAATTTGGTTTTATGCTTTGGATAATGAGGATTTTGGGACATTTTATTGGACTTCCTTTGCCTTCAAGTTAGCAGCAAAGTTAGGTCTTGCAACTTGCATTGGCCTTCAGCATAACTTGGAAAGTGTAAGAAGTCAGGCAAAGGGTAGCTTTTGAAGTGTTATGTTTCCTTGGAGTTTTAAGACAAGGGTGCTGCATTATTTGGGCCTAACATAGCCTATGCCTACTATAAGCAGTATGACCTTACTTTTCCTTCAAGTTTGTAATGAATAAAGGTTGTGACATTCCTTTTGTATTAACAGAGAAACTGTAATTTAATTTCAGGGACGTAAATGCATGGAATCAGCTTACCTGCCTGAACACAAAACCCGTTCAGCCTTATCAAAAATGTCATACTACAACGCAAACTGAATTAAAGGCCATCTGGGCTTCAAGGCTAATGTAACTGACAGCCACTGCTTTGCAACTCTTCGTACTGCAATTCAAAGTTTACAGAATTCTGTAAGTACCATAATATAAAAGCGTATTGAATAAAATATTTTGACTTTATGATGACTTTTCTTGCCTGCTGTTTGACATTGGACATAACTTACTGCCCTCAAGTTTAATTCCTGTAAAATTAATAAATTATGTACGCAGCTGGAACAACATGGTCATAATAATTGCTTATGGATGGACCTTTGTGCAAACATCCAGCAGATTTTTTCAAGTGCAATTGGAAACACCATTGTTTATGAATACTTAACTGTTGCCTTTGAAGTAGTTTATCCACAATCCCTGCCAATTACTTTTTGAAAATATGCACAGATCATCTGCATCACAGTCTTCAGGGTGTTTCAATTTTTACAGTCACTGTCAATGTGATTGTGGAATGGGTACATATTGTTTGAGGGGTTGCAGCATCTGACTTTATTGTAAGCAGCTGATCTCACTATGTCAATGAATTTTCTCTCGACCTGCACCATTCTAGTAAAAAAACCGCAAAATCATACAAAGCACACAATGTATTCCTATCTACTACAACACCATTTTAATTTCAGCCTCGACCATCATTTTTTCAACAACACCCCCCCCCCGCCCCATTTTTTGCCCTTCCTTCCCCATTGCACTTGCCTATACGGTAGTGCAGTATTTTTGTGTTTGTCAAATTTACAAGCAAACACTCCAGCTGAATTTTATCTGACTGGATTTGTTTCCAGCCTTATCTGGCAGTTCACCTACCCTTACATATATTCTTAAATTAAAAGGGGCCTAGTAAAACAGAATGTCAATTGTTTTATTCACAAGACCTCCTTTATGACGTATCATATTATACATAGTATATATGCAAACTGAAATTTGGCTGCAGCTCCACAAAACAAAGTTTTTTAAACTTTACTTTTCATGTTACAACAGGAATTTTGATTATACCACATATCATGTTTCCTGCACTTCAAAATAAGGCACAAGCAAAGTCATGTAAAATTGACACCATTGTTAGCTGTAATTTGCAGGTGATCAAGAATCAAACGAAGGAGACATGCAGAGCAAAAGATCCCTGCTGATGCCAGATTTGTAATTCATTTCTAGGGTGATGTGAAAAAAAACCTTGGGCATATTTTATGGATCAAAGCATAACTATAGTATAGAAGGGAATGACTTGGAATTTACTGCATGGTGATCAGTATGTTATACATGATTTATCTACTATCAAACTTTTAGTTGTTCACCTTAACTTTCACTTGTGGCACTGTATAATTAACCCTTTTTTCATCTTTGTCACCATTTTCGTTTCAGCGTCAACCTCACTCAACCGGTAAAATCAGAAAGGAAAACTCTAGGACAACTTAGTAAAGTTAATGAATAATTTCAAAGGGTAAATGCATGATGCAAGGTTTACTGCACTGGTTACTAGTCTGCAATAATAAAACACAGATCCCAGAAGGATATAACAGCATCAGATATTCCATCCTGTCTGTTTATAGGGGGTTCGAAGGCCCACATAAGGTACTTCGGGCAGCCCCGCACCTGCTTTCATTGTTCAAAGGAGGGGCACGGGGCCAGGTCTTGTCCCAACAAACGTTGTGGCAAGTGCCTCCTGGTGGGGCACGACAAGACTGATTGTCCCAACGAGGTGCGGTGCAACCTTTGTGGCAAGGATGGACATATCTCTGGTGCTTGTCCCACGTCATACTCTGCCCGTGCCAGTGCAGATGTGAGGCAGGCACCTGACCCCTCGCAATCAGGCCCAGAATATTCCACACAGGAATTGGAGGAGGCAGCTCAGGAAGTGGAACAGGATTTCCTCGCCTCCAAACAGTGTGAGGCGGGAATTGGGTCTCCAGAGGCAGACTCTCCACCATCATCACCAACCCCCGGGGAGGCTGATGTGACAACAGTGAAGGAGGACCTCCAGCTCTCCTCGGACTCTGAATCCGTTACTGCAATGTCAGAGGATGGAGAGACTGCCTCAGAGCCCCCTCCAAAAGATCCACCATCGGCGGAGGGCTGGTTTGACTCGTGTGAGGGGTTTGAGTCAGACTCCCCACTCAAGAGGTCGGCCTCGGGTGAGATATCGGACCCTGGAGTTCACCACACAGGGACGCACGACCACCTGAATAAAAAGGCCAGGTCCCAGGAAAATATGTAGCCAATTAATTCACCATGGCTGATCCCCTGTCCCTCTTGACCCTGAACGTTAATGGCTTGAGGGACAGTCGGAAGCGATCCAGAATATTTCAGTTTTGTAGATCACTGGGTGTGGACTTCGTTTTCCTCCAGGAGACCCATATTGTAAATGAGGATGATGTCCACACCTGGTCCTTTGAATGGGGTGGGGGTTTGCATGCTTCCTTTGGTTCCTCGATGTCATGTGGTTCGGTAATTTTAGTTTCGCCGAGGTGGACTCCTCTGGTCGGAAAAGTTGATTCTGATCACGAGGGTCGGTTGGTGTGCGTAACAATAAAACATCCATGTGGAAGCTTCTTCCTGTGTAACGTTTACGCACCCAATCGGCCTTCAGATAGAAGGAACTTTTTCATGACCCTGCCATCCTTTGTTCCTGGCAGTGCCCCTTGTATCCTGGCTGGAGATTTTAACTGTGTCCCCGACGAGCAGCTTGACCGTATGTCCTCTTGTACGTCTTCGGGCTGTGGCGTCGGCGTGGCGGAATTGGACATGTTTACAAAGAATCACGACATGGTTGACATTTGGAGAGTGCAACATCCCGGTTTGTCCGTGTTCACTTGGCACCGTCCTGATGGCACGGACGCCTCAAGGCTGGACCGGGTGTACTGTCCCTGGCTTTGTCTCCGAGTGATTGTGAAGTTGTGGCATGTCCAATTTCGGATCATGATGCAGTTACTGTCTCCTTCCAACCCCTGAGTCATGGCCTTCAGGGAGGGGTTCTGGAAAATGAATACAGATATTCTAATGGAGGCTGACTATAACGAACAATTGAAAGTCAGGTACGAAGGGTGGCGAACATTGAGACCGGCCTTCCTAACGGGTTTAGAGTGGTGGGATGATGTAAAGTCTCGCATCAAGCAGTTCACAGTTGAGTATTGTGTAGCAAGAGCTCGTCGAAGAAGGGAAGAGTTCCTGTCGCTCTGCTCTAGAGATAGGAACGGGGACTCCTCCGCGCTCCATGTCATCCAGCAGCACCTTGATCAGAAATTGCACGGGGCCCGTGTTCGTGCTCGCGTGCATTGCGTGGAGGCGGAGGAAAAGCCAACCATCAAATTTTACCAGGACGTCACAAAGTATGCCATTGATCGCCGCATAAAAGCAGTCCGGGACGTCCATGGTATCGTACAGAAGGACCCCCTCGACATTGTCGAAGTATATCAGAACTTCTATGAACAGCTGTACGCCCAGGCAGATGTTGACGAGGTCCTTCAAAAGTCCCTTTTAGATAATATTAATAAGTTCCCCTCTACAGAGCAGAACGATGGACTTGGTTCCCCCTTGACTGTTGATGAGCTCTGGAAGGCGGTGACGAAAATGAAGAACGGAAAGTCGCCTGGGTCGGACGGTGTCCCTGTGGAATTCTACAAACGCTTTTGGGGTACCGTTGGGCACGATCTCCGCGATGTTTTCACCTCTGCCTTCCTTGCTGGTTCGTTGAGCCCCTCGCAGCGCACAGGCGTAATAACCTTGTTACCCAAGTCTGGAGACACCCTTGAACCGAAAAACAAGCGCCCGATCACGCTGTTAAATGTGGACTACAAGATCCTGGCGAAAGCCCTTTGCAGCAGGCTAGGTACTGTCATGCCGGATCTTGTAGGGCCTTTTCAGACATGTGCGGTGCGGGGACACAGTATTCAGCAGAACCTCTGGTTGGTGCGGGACTTAGTGATCTTCCATGCGCGCTTGTCTCCCTCGATCAGGAGAAAGCCTTCGACATGGTTGATCACGGATTTCTTTTTAAAGTCTTAAAGAAGTTTTCTTTGAACTCGGGTTTTGTTAAATGGATTGCTTTATTGTATAATAATGTATATAGTCGTGTAATTGTTAATGGCATACCGTCGGACCCCTTCAGAGTCCAACGTGGGGTACGGCAGGGATGTCCCATGTCACCTTTACTCTATGTATTGTTTAGTGAATCCCTCGCAAGGGCCCTTCAAGAAGAGCCTTTGTTCCGACCTTTTTATATTCCTGGTGGAGCAACAGTCAAGTGCCTCCAGTATGCCGATGATGTCACGTGTGTGGTCTCTGACCTAGCTTCCTTCAGGGCCCTGTCTGACACCCTGTCTACCTTTCAAAGAGCGACTGGTGCCAGACTGAACCCCGCAAAGACCAAAGGACTCCGTTTGGGTAAGTGGCGATGGAAACAACTGCCCTTCGTGGCATCTTGGGAGGACGATGCCATGAAAATCAATGGTATATGGTTTGGTTACGGCTCACCTGGGTCACTTACCTGGAACGAGAAGGTGGACCTGGCGGAGGCTAGGATGACAGACTATGGGGACCGCTACATTAGTCTAATGGGGAAAGTAACAGTTATTAATCGTTTCATTTATCCTCTCTTGTGGTACCCGGGCACTGTTCTGGCTGCTCCAGAGGGTGCCCTTGTGCGACTTGAGAGGGCCGTTTTTAAGTTCCTATGGTCAGGGAAAACGGAGCTGGTCAGAAGAAAGGTTGTGTACCAGGAACTTAGACATGGGGGCCTGGGCCTTGTGCATTTTCCCTCAAAGCTCCGTTTTCTCCTGGCAAGGTGTGCGTTTAGTGCTGTCGACAGTGAGATGCCCTTTGCATACTTTGTCCGTTATTGGGGGGGATTGTCATTCCGTGGGTTCTTTCCGTCCCTGTTTAGTAATAGTATGCCCCACAGCGGGAGACCCTCGAAGACATATTGTCACATGAGGGATACTCTCCGTATGATGTCAACTGTAGGGGAGGTTTCGCAGTCCAGCGGGGGACCTGTACCGGGCCATTTTTGATGACTTAGCTGGCAGGGTCCATCAAAGCGACTATGCCTTACAGCCAGAAGTGTGGACCGTAGTGCACTGCAAGTCACTAGACTACCGCCGGCGAGACCTGCTGTGGCGAATTGCGCATGATGCCATTGTAACCAATCTCAAGCGTCTTCGGTGGCGTCTTGGAGATGGCATATGCCCCCGGGCTGGATGTACAAAGTGGGAGAGTGTGCCTCATGTGTTTTGGCATTGTGAGTTTGTGGCCCTCCTCTGGGAGTGGTTTCAAGCCCTGGCTGACCGGCTAACGTTTTGCAACACTTGGGCGGTCAGCCAGGACTATGCATTGTATGGTCTATCGCCCCCACCATGCAATACAAGTGTTCGTGGCATACTGACTTTTGTTTCGGCCTCCATCAAGCTGGCTGTTTGGAGAGACCGATGTAATATTGTTTTTAGGGGGGAAGGGAGGCCTGCCGACGTCGTGTTGGCGTCGGTGAGGACGGAAATTAAACTGAGGGTCGATGCCGACTTTGTTCGTTTGACGAGGTCCACGTTCGGCAGACGTTGGGGGCCAATTGTTTCGGTGCGGGCGGGGCGGGTGATAGTTAATTTGTAATAGGCCTGTGTTTTGCTTCTCGGGGGCGGTCTTTGTAAATGTTTTCTGCTTGATAATGTGTAAATAGGTGTTTGTAAATAATCCTGGGTACTGGGTTGGGGTCTGGGTGGGTTTTGTAAATTATTGACACAAAATCTTGGTTTGCGTCCGTAATGGTATGAATTCTGTACATAGTTCAAGTTATCATTTTGTCCCGTCTGGTCTGAGTTCTGTTATTGGTTCTCCGTGCCCGTTTCTACGTACGTAAAAAGCACTATAACAGCATCAGGTATCTCAACTTAACTGAATTTCATGGAGATTTCTTTTATTCTATCACGCTAGGCAAAGAAAATTTGTTGTACAGCAATCAGCAGTTAAAAGACACCTTTTGAAATTTGAAAACAATAACTGAACAGTGTCCATTCTTGCTTTTCTTGGTGAAATTTTAGTCAGATCAGAATTGATTATGGAAGTTGTAAGAAATAGTGACTATTGGGATGCTGCACTGAAATCGCCACCTCATCATGGATGATTGTGCCAAGGTTCAGTTCTATGTCCACCACGTTTTGTTTTACATATTGTGTTGAAGAAAATGACAAATGGAAGGTTCTTTGCTTTATACCCCTTAATCATATGAGACATGGTAAGGAGAAGCTTTTGCGAGTGTGTTTGTTGTTTCAGTATTTTGTTTTATTTTGCTCTGTGCTGCTATTTTTTTTTTAATTTCATTAAGATTATAAATGTGACTCATATTGCAAGGCTTTGTAGAGATATGCATGTTTGCCGACTAAAATGAAAACTTTCATATAATGACTAATTCCATATGCCAGGGCTATAAATAAGACAAAATTACAAGAAAAAATTACTGCTAGTTAATATTTGAGGGTACATTTCTTCTTTTTTAAAGGGGCCCATGACAAAGACAAGATTTTTTGTAATGAGGTCCAACATGGTGGTATTTTTTGGAATGACACAAAGTCCACTTGTCTTATAAATTATGCCATTTTGAAGGATACGAAGCTTAAGTTGTTGCTGAAAATGAAACGTTCATAGCCTTTTTACCACCAATTCACTTCAGCCCTATGATAGCGTGAAAAATCCAACCTTGAACATGTGACTTCCTTTTCCTTAATTGCAGAGGTTTCTGCGAAAATGAAAATGAATTTGTTACAGTTGTCGCTCATTATTATTCTTTACAACAACATAGGTTTCCACTGTCTTGGGGCCGGGCCTTCGTGTCACACTAAGTGGGGGAATGAAAGAAGTGTGCATATCTCAAAACAGGGAGAGATACATGTAGTGTATCCATAAAATTCCCTTCACCCATTCAATGGCCTTCATATATTTTATGCAAACGGAGAGTGGTACGTTTGAATGGGAGTTAAGTGTTGATTGATCGTGTGACAGAAAATGGTGGGCCTACTCAAAAAAGGATCAAGTAGTTAGCTCAATCACAGATTGATGGATGCCACATGTTTTGCAAAGTATGGTTTCTGTATCGAACTTTTTGTATGAAATTCGAATATAAATGGCTAACAAAGTAGTTTTAACGCGTGAAATAAAAAATTTGTAACAAAAGATATTCACGGTCAACAAATTCTAAAGGGTAATTCCCTAATCAGGATGTTAAAAACAAAATCATGTTTTTGTGACAGTTGGTAGCATTTCCGCTTTAAAACTGCTGGAGGACACTTTTATCGAGCTATCAAAAGAAGAATAACATACCTACTGTAACAAAATCAGCCTAGTGTTTTTATAAGCCTTTGTTGATATTTGATACAGGCTTTAAATGTGCTAAGTCAAGTTAACTTGCGGAAAACATCAACATAGCTTCAATTTATTCATATTTATATCTGTCATGGGAAGCAAGGGGTAGAAACACAGGCAAGGAGAATCAGGCAAAATTTACGAAATAATAGTTCCTGATTTCCTAATTTCATCCTATCTTTCTGTAAGACGTTTGGAAATGGGGTAAACTCAAAGTTTCCTCTATATGTTTGAAATATGAAGTCATATTTTGTTCTTGTTTTTTAATGCTTCAAGTTGTGTTGTTGGCTAGAAATTTAAAACAAATGGTTCTGTACAATTATTGTAAGCCTGAAATGACAATCTTCTAAAACTAAGTTTTCCATCCTCAAACATTAACCCCTGTACTCGAACAGAAACTCTGTGAAGGTGTAAACACTTCTGCTTTCATCTATTAGATTTCCATCTTAACATTTAAAGATACCTTTTTAGAACAAGGTATCTTAAGGAAAGTCAGGCCGCTTTATATTTAGGAATCCTTCACCATCCTCACGTCTTTCAATTCATAGAAGAGATAATGAAAACATTTCTGAAAGACCCGCCAGAAATGTAATTTTCATTACCAAAACCGATACCCGAGGTACGCGTATAATACCTCATATAGCCGCCGTTTGCCGCAGGTGGTCCGCCGTTTAACCAGCTGTAACGCCGTGGTTGGCCCACCGTCGGTCCGACTGCGGTAGATAGGTGGCAACTGACGTCGGCCCGCTGTTTTACCGACCCTGTTTCCCGCGGTTGGCCCTCTGCCGGGCCGCCGGTGGGCAACAGGCGGTAACCGCCGGCGGACCGCCGTCGGACCGATGGACAAATCTACGTCGGCCCACCGGCGGTTGCCGCCGTTGCCCCGCCGACGGTGCCACCGCCGGGGCGCCATCGGCTTGCTATCAGGGACGTCCGCTCTCGACGAAGACCAGAACTGAACTGAACGATGCTACTATCCCGACCTCCGGGCATAGCAGCAAAGGTTTGCGGCACAAGGTCACGCAGCACTGTAGGTCAAATCCAGGCAGGGAAAATAGGAAGGGAACCCAACAAAACAACTATAGAACAGGCGTGCTCTAAAACGAACACGACCAACCCCGTCCCTAAGCGAGAGACTACACCCAACACTTCAATAATATGACAGTAGTATAGTTAAGTATAACAAGCAGGCCAGCACAGCGCAGCAGTGCGATGTTAAATTTCAGCACGATCAACGAGAGCCCCGCGAAACTGCTTTTTAAGTGCATTGAAACGGCACATACAAACATAAAACAAAACTCAAACCGGATCGGGCAGAAACAGAAATGCAAACTATTTACAAACTGCTAAATCAAACAGAAAATTATGTTCATTACAGTAATAAAGCTATATATATAGATATTTACAAAACTATGTACAGAAAAAAAAAGTCATTACAGTAATAAAGCTATAGATAAAGATATTCACAAAACTATTTACAACAACATAAGCACCCTACAGACCCACCCAATTACACGTTAACCACCACATGGTTCCCCCTCACCGAAACGAGTGGACCCCATCGCCTACCAAACGCCGACCTTGGCAAACGAACGAAGTCGGACTCAACCCTCAGCCTCAGCTCCGCTCTCACCGACGCCAGGACGACGTCCGCAGGCTTCCCCATCCCCCTAAAAACAGTGTAACATCGGTCTCACCATAAGGCCAGCTTTATGGAGGCCTAAACAAAGGTAAGTATGCCCTGAACACTTGTATTGCAAAGCGGGGGTGAAAGACCATACAAGGCATAGTCCTGGCCGACCGCCCATGTGTTGAACAACGTCAAGCGATCAGTCAGGACGTGGAACCATTCCCAGAAGAGGGCCACAAATTCACACTGCCAAAACACATGTAGCACACTCTCCCACTTTGTGCATCCAGTGCGTGGGCAAATGCCATCTCCAAGACGCCACCGAAGACGCTTGAGATTAGTTACAATCGCATCACGTGCGATTCGCCACAACAGGTTTCGCCTGCTATAATCTAATGATTATGCTTTTTAAGTACATCAAAACGGGCACTGGGAAACAAAGGGAGAGGAACTCAAACCAGACCGGACAAAAACACAAAGGCAAACACTATTTACAGGACCTTAACATGCACCAAGAAACAATGATCTGCTGTGGACTACACGCCACACTTCCGACCCTGGAGCATAGTGGTTGGATTGGACCTGGCCAACCAATTCTTCAAAAACAGCCCGGTATAGATCCCTTGCACTTAACTGTGAAACATCTCCAAGTGTGGACATACCAAGGAGCGTTTCTCGCATTTGACTGTATGCTTCCGAGGGCCTCCAGCTGTGGGCCGCGCGAAAACACGTCCGCTCTCGACCAAGACCAGAACAGAACTGATGGACATTGAGTCCCATGTATCATTCATGATGAAGTGTCGCTAACTCTGCACAGAAACTGCACGGGGCCCGTGTTCGTGCTCGCGTTCGCTGCGTGGAGGCGGAGGAAAAACCAACCATCAAATTTGACCAAGACGTCACAAAGTATGCCATTGATCGCCGTATAGGAGCAGTCCGTGACGTCGACGGTACAGTACAGAAGGACCCCCTCGACATTGTCGAAGTGTATCAGAACTTTTATAAACAGCTTTACACCCAGGCAGATATCGACGAAGTCCTTCAAAAGTCCCTTTTAGATAATAAAAAGTTCCTCTCTACAGAGCAGACGATGAACTTGGTTCCCCCTTGACTGTCGACGAGCTCTGGAAGGCGGTGACGAAAATGAAGGACGGAAAGTCGCCAGTGTCGGACGGTATCCCGGTGGAATTCCACAAACGCTTTTGGGGTACCGTTGGACACGATCTCCGCGATGTTTTTACCTCTGCCTTCCTTGCTGGTTCGTTGAGCCCCTTGCTGCGCACAAGTGTAATAACTGTGTTACCAAAGTCCAGAGACCCCCTTGAACCGAAAAACAAGCGACCGATAACTCGCTGTTAAATGTGGACTACAAGATCCTGGCGAAAGCCCTTTGCAAAAGGGTACTGTCATGCCGGATCTTGTAGGGCCTTTTCAGACATGTGCGGTGCGGGGACACAGTATTCAGCAGAACCTCTGGTTGGTGCGGGACTTAGTAGAGTATGTAATGGATCGTGATCTTCCATGTGCGCTTGTCGATCAGGAGAAGTCCTTTGACATGGTTGATCACGGATTCCTCTTTCAAGTCTTAAAGAAGTTTTATCTGAACTCCTTCTTTGTTAAATGGATTGCTTTATTGTACAATGATGTATACAGTCGAGTTATTGTTAATGGCATACCGTCTGACCCCTTCAGAGTACCACGTAGGGTACGGCAGGGATGTTCCCTGTCACCTTTACTCTATGTATTGTTTAGTGAATCCCTTGCGAGAGCCCTCCATGAAGACCCTTTGTTTCGACCTTTTCATATTCCTGGTGGAGCCACAGTCAAGTGCCTCCAGTATGCTGATGATGTCACCTGTGGAATCTATGACCTAGCTTCCTTCAGGGCCCTGTCTGACACCCTGTCTACCTGTCAAAGAGCGACTAGTGCCAGACTGAACCCCGCCAAAACAAAAGGACTCCGTCTGGGTAAGTGGCGGTGGAAACAACTGCCCTTCGTGGCATCTTGGGTTGACGATGCCATGAAAATCAATGGCATATGGTTTGGTTACGGCTCACCTGAGTCACTTACTTGTTGTTGCCTCCGGGCGTGGGGTGGCCTTGGTTGGTGGTGTGGGGAGGTCTTGTTTTTTTCTTGGGTGTTGGTGTTGAGTTGGTGTTGATAGCTGTTTTGGATGAGTTGGCGTGTTTTTTTGGTGTTGTTGCCTTTTGGCGTGTTGTTGCCTTCGGTTAGTTAGTTAGATGGGGTTTAACGACACACCAACACGAATGAGTTATGTCGCCTTCGGGTGTGTTGTTGCCTTCAGACGTGTTGTCGGCTTTCGGACGTGTTGTTGCCTTTGTGCGGTGTTGCCTCCGGGAGTGGGGTGGCCTTGGAGGATGGTGTGGCATAGTCTTGTTTTTGTCTTGGGTGTTGGTGTGGGGTTGGTGTTGAGGTCTGTTTTAGATGAGCTGGCGGGTTGTTTGGGTGGGGTTGGAGTGTCTTTTCGTTTGTTGCAGATCTTTTGGTTCCCTACTTTGTGTGTGGATGGTTAGAGGTTGGGTTGTGTTTTTTCCGGCCGGTTTGAGTTGTTTGTTTGTTGCGACATGCCCGTTTCTAAGTACGTTTTAAAAAGAAAAACTTCCGGCAGGTAAAGCCAGAACTACTTTACAGTTGAAGAATTTGCTATCAATGTCTACATCTACACCAGTATCTTCAAGCGATTTAAGATTTTCAAAATCTGGTTTTAGAAACTGCCATATAAGTGGCTTTCGTTCCGCAAACTACAAACCACCAAATAAGTCATTTTCCTCTCAATGCATGCATTTGAAATGGTAGTTCATTTATTGTTAAGTAAATGGGCCACACTGACACTTTGGAGGACTTAAAAACTCGTATTCCATCTGTATTAAACATCAGAGATAAATTATAACAGCTCCTTGTAAAAGTTTCCATCATACACATCTTCTATGGCATCGTCACGTTTTTTCTTTCTTAGAAATCTATATTTTATGTCCTTTACAAATCCTGGGGCCCATTCCACAAAGAGTTACGCACAATCTTAAGTTTGATTCCCCATACTCAAGTCAATAGTAAATCATACTTAAGATTGTGCGTAACTCTTTGTGGAACAGGGGGCTGGTCTTGTAAATAATGACTCCAACTGATAAGCGAATGGGACTTCTACAATGTATGATAGGTTTTCAGTTTGCAAATCGTTCAAACAGTGCACAGTTTTACACTTGGTGCCATTTCTAGTTACTTAAAATTAGCGAAATGAACAAAAATTATGTAACTTCAAGGGGGTTTCCCTTATCTGCACATAACGTTTGAAAACTGATAAAGAAGAACAAATCTTTGAGCATTGTGTCAATGCTAAAAGGAAGAGGGGCAGTTACTTCAAAATCATGTGCACTGTCCAAATAATCTTCTTCTCCATTGTTCTGCAAAGATTGCCGACGTACTTCATCCACAAGTTCTAAAAAAAAAAAAAAAAAAAAAATCTCAAAGTACTATACTGACCAGTGACTTTGATTTAACTATGCAATACATTGCATCTTATGGGGCTCTTGGTACTAATTTGGCATCAGTGACCGGAAGTGACATAGCACCAATAAATACATTTCAGTGACAAAGTTAATGACGAAGTCGCGTGACAAGACACGAAAAAAGCGGAGGTTGACAGTTAGGTTCGAACGTGGCATTTTTCAAGAAGATGAACAGCCAGCTAGCGGTTTCAAATATTATAAGCACACACCCCCATCCCTACCACATACCCTGACCTTATTTCTTTGTGTATCACACATAAAACCATCCATATGCCTGCCTGCAATGTGAAACCCTATCCCTATGCATACACTGTGTTAGGTTACATCACTCAGATGTGTTAACTCTCCCAGTTTTACCGGGGGACTCACAGTTTTTATCTACATCTCCCAGCCTCCCTATTCTCCAGGTTTTTTAGTGTTTCCATTCATTTCCAAAAAAGAAATGTCGCACAGAAGAAGGAGTTGAACTAACTGGCCCAAGAACAGGAAACAACAATGGTGGAAAGGGATTGTCATAAAAACAGGAAAGACTAGGATTATGGAACCGGATTACCGGAAGATCTGTTCTACTTTGCACGAATAGCGTGCAACCTAACTTAGGCCTATGAAAGTGTTCTCACTGATATTTGAGGAACATTTGCCCGTTGAGTGTCCATTAAGCTAACAGAAAAGCTTGCGACGGGGTTCTTAGGTGAGCATTCTGCAGTCAACGCACTAAAGGCCTAGGCTACGATGTGATCACCGATATCTATAAATTAAATTTGTTAGAGAATGCTTTATGACTTGGGTTTCCTTTTTATACTGAAATCATTTGGTTTAACATAACGTTCTGAAAGTTTCATGCTTTTGGTACACACAGTTCAAAATGTAAACCTAGCCAATCCGTTTTGAAATTGTAGGCTGTATGTAATGGGTCACGTAACATGTAGGCTAATGCTGTGCAAATAAAACCATCCCCGCTAACATAGACTATACATATAAAACTTTCAACTTTAAAAGTGTTTCTAACTGTGTAAATATTTCTTGTAGGCACTTCAAAAACCATTGAAGTGTTCCTCTTCCTTTAATTTTCAAACAGGTTCATGGTAATTTTGTACCGCAACCACTAGCAGATTAAGGGCGGGCATCAGTCATGACATGAGGTACAGAGGTGAGGTACATAGGCCCTTGATATGACTAAGAGAGGGGATCTCCCACTGCTAAAGATTTTTTTTTTCTTTTTTTGGACAAAAGATAGCAAGTCAATTTATAATTTCCATATGATAGTACGAGCAGACATTTTGTTCACATGCTGGATGAATATAATAAATCTATTTCAATTCGATTGGTTGATTGCAAAAAATCAGTTTTCAAATTTGTAATTTTTTGTTGCTAGTTACGACAATCCTAACAAAGAAGTAGGCTTTTCTTCCTTTTCTTTTTTTCCCAATCTTGTTGAAAGAAAAACTATGGAACATTAAAATGATCTGTATTATGTTTTTTCAGACTTGTTGGATGTACAGTATTTTCGTTCAGTTCTGAAAATACGTTAGCAAGGAGTAAAGAAGTAAAAACTATTCCCTTTTTCAGAAAGGCATCAGAGTATTTTTGTGGTTCATGAGTATGCAAGTTAGTACTTCATATTTAGTAGCGGTCAGAATTAGCAACACATGCCAACTACCTCTGTTGGTAATGACGACCACCCCAACAAAAGATGCAAGGAACAATTTTTGTTGGGGTTTCTACATACAAGGGGTTAAAACTGGTCAAAGTCTGAAAATCTTTTAAACTCGAGACAGGAAGCTTGAATGGATGTTATACTTAGTATGTAGATGCATTATCGCCAGAGGAAGCTCCCTGTTGTTTTTGGTGGTAGTCAGAGGCCATATAGGGTCAACAGTGGTCAATCTCTGAAAATGTTGCTTATACAGTATCTCGAGGTAAAACAAAAAATTAGATGAATGTCACAGTACTGTATGTAGGCACGTTTCTCCAAAACACAGGATTAGGGATCTACGAGCCCCGATATTTACCTCCTATTCACTTATGTAATCCCCAACTTAAAGCTGGCTGGCTATCAGTTGAAGAAAAGAATCCACCAAAATCCCCAAAAATCCAAAGGAATGAAAAACCGAAGGCAAGTTGCGTGACTAAACAGCACTATGGTAAGCGCGAAGAGGACCACCGGGGCGGACGGAGTAAGGGCGTCCTCGCTCGCGGTGCTATTAGTTTACCAGGGTTAGTAGGGTGATGCAGATCTGGTGAGACAAAGATTCACTTTTTATTGCCAAAAAGCAAAATTTTCAAATGAACTTTTGCCGACACTTAACATAAAGCATTTTGCTTACTCTAGTTACTGGAAGAAATGGGATATAACGTGGCATGGTTTTGAATCATCGCCACCTCAATGCATTTTTGCATTCTGCTTATTAACATGTTGTCCAAAGTTTGTCAACGTGACCAACAATTTTCATTTTGACGCCTGCGGGGTTGTAACTAGATAGAATGGAGTAGTGTGATTGTATTGAAAATAGTAGGATTTGACTAATTTATCAAAAAGGAGGTTGCCACAGAGTTAACTGGTAAAGGAAGAGTGTCTTTTGATTGCACCAACAATCAGTGAACTGCAGTACGTGACTGTAGCAGAGACATAGAAAGTGGACTTCCACACCATTTTGAAACTGCTTGCACCGTACTACCCTGATAACAACAGGTACAGTTTCGTCCAAGTGTGTTTGTGTCAAGAAAAATAACCTTGTGTAGTAAACCAAATTGTCATTCCTTGAATATCTAGCAGCGTAATATATTTCTTTACTCTTCTCTTTAGGAAGGAAGAAAAAAGAACTGGATAGATTGGCAGGTTTGTTATTGAAAGAGATGGTCGAATATGAGGGAGAGGATGATGTGGGCGATCTTCTCCTCAAGGAAAGACCAGCAGCCCCAGCAGAGACAGTAACTGCCGATGTTGCAACATCAAGCCTTTTAGAATCGTTTCCTGGAGTTAACTCTTCTGAATCGAATTTCCCAGCCTAACATACCTGTATTACCAACTGACTTGCTACCCATGCCACAATTTCCAGCTTCCAATGACAACACCTTTCCTCAGACCAAAAGTGGATCAATGTCATATTTGTCTTGTTCAGAGCAACCAAATACCGCAGTTGTAAATCTGCAGCCATCATTGCCGAGCATACACCCACGTTTCCCACCAGTGTCACTACCCAACCCTCAACACAGTTTTTGGACCCTGTACCAGGTCACACCGCAATGTTTTCCATCTTAACTGTCTTCCGATGACAATGCACAACCAATTTCACTTCGGCCTCTATCAACACAGGAAAGAAGTGCAATGGGTGCGGTCAACGAGCCAGCTCCAACTGACAGAATCTGGGAACTGGAGGACAAAAATGACTTTTTGAAGAGTAAAGTTAAGTTTCTTGAAGAAAGACTGCAGTCATTGAAAAGCAAGGCGTCTTCAAAGTTTCCCAGGTAACTTTTAACAATCTGAATAAATAATACATACGTTTTAAGTGTTTTGCAGAAATAATGATATCCCATTACATGAATAAGGTACCAACTGCATGTTTGGCCCCAGTTTATCAGTGTTCTCATTTGTCCGGTTGCTTGTCTCTGATCTGGCATGGGATGCTGTACCACATGAAATATTTCATGCACAATGCATACGTGTCTGTTCAATTTCTATTCTTCCTGGTTGTTGTGTAATGCAGGGTTGGTCAATTTAAATCTGGCTGATTTTAATCGCAACTTAAATCACGATTTTAATTGAAAAAGGTCATGATTTTAATTGATTTGCAAAAAAAAAAAAAAAAAAAAAAAAAAAAAAAAAAAGATAATCCTCAACCCTGTTGTAATGTAAAGCAAGAGAAAAGATGAGTTAAAACTTCTTTCTATGAGACAACACTTTTGTTTTCGGTAACATCTTTCGTTTTTTCTCTGGAAAGTACCATCTATAGAAGTACTGGACTACTTTGACCTCCTTAGGACTTGGCGGTCCAATTCTTGCTAAGAATCAACCAGACTTACATCACAATCAACAGCTCCAACCTCCCCATCATCACCTGGAGTTTCTTTAAGCATATCACAATCATCATCAACAGCATCTCCAGAAACTACACTCCAGGCAACTGAATCTTTTTCAGGGTCTTGTCATCAAACATCTGCTAGTGCTACATCTTTTGTATCTGCAAATCTGACACCAGCTAGGGTAAGAAGTAGTATTGTACAGACATTGCAATAAGTCACTATTACCAATACCTATACTTTTATTCACAAGATGGACCAAGACTGATCTGACTTGTAGTACCGCTTTTTTGTTTTTGTTGGGGGGGGGGGGGGAGCATTCTGCAACCATGGAACTATTAGGATGGAATAACGGCACCCTGTCAAGTGCTTGAAAGGTCCTTCAGTTCCTTTTCCTGGTTGTTTGAGCAACCAGCCATGATAAGATTATGATCCTTTCATACTCACGTAATCCTGATGCTTTGAAGTAATCATGGGTGCCGCCATTAGTCAAACTGTTGTCAGTCTACAATCTTGGACAAAACTGTTGGGACCTTTTGCCATAATATTCTTGAATTCCAGTTCAAAGGCTTGTATGAATCCCCCTGCCCCGCCCCTTTCAATGTTATGCTGAAAGAGTGATTGTATGCCTTGAATAGGCTAACTGTGGTCAACATTGCGAAGGGAAGCGGGGTGTCTCAAGGAGTTTTGTCCAAGATTGTAGTCTAAGCAACTATAAATGCACTTTTAAATGATCAAATATCTTTATTCTATTTTTTTCAATTGGTTAGTACACATTGTTTTCCAGCAGTTGGGCTGCAATTGTAACTTTTCCATTTCAAATTTAAAACAATTCTGAAGATTTCCTAAAGAAGTGAAACGATTGCCCGTGTTCGAAAAATCACTGGGGTGCAGCAATAGAGTAATTTTTGATCCATTTGATGACTGTCAATCGTGTGGTAATGGGTGGAACCATGCCAAGAATTGTTTGAAATTGGTAAGCACAACTGATTTTTGTAGTTAACCAAGTTCGAGTAACTGTTATTAAAGGGTGTTTAACTTCATTGCCTCAAAGTGCTATAAGGCTCGATAACGAGTGTGTGAAAACAATGAACTTTTAACTGTTCCACGTTCTTATCAGTTCGAATGACATCTTACGTACCTCAAGTTCAGCCGTAAAGACTGATGCATCATCCGGCAGTCTCATCTTCAAAGATGCATCACGACCTAAAGCTGCCAGCCCCAATCCTGTTTGTGGCTTTGGAGCCGTCAGTATAGATTTCATGATACTGAAGATATTGGTGTCTCAGCTCATTAAAGCTGGATAGGAACACAAGTTAATGTTTATGTTTCTTCCCGATCCGGTTTGAGTTTTTTTGTTTATATGTGCCGTTTCAATGCACTTAAAAAGCACACAAGTTAATAGATTGAGTTCTTCATATATTTTCTCAAACTAAGGTCAACAATTGGTTTTGATAACTTCCAAGGCGGCATGGCGGGAAACAAAAACGGTGCTACACGGTCAGGACTATCGCATACTTGTGATAGAGCTCCCGCAACGCGAAGGGCAAATGGCCGGATAGCGGACGGTTTTCTTGCATACATGTCACTCGACTTATGGTTGAAGGCTGTCTAAAAGGTCGGGTTGGTGCTTTTTAAGTGCATTGAAACGGCACATGCAAAACAAAAAACAAAAACTGAAACCGGATCGGGCAAAAACATAAACGCAAACTATTTACAGATTGCTAAATCAAACAGAAAATTGTGTTCATTACAGTAATAAGCTATATGTACAAATATTTACAAAACTATACAACCATTTACAAGCACCTTACAGGCCCACCCTATTACAAGTTGACCACCACACGGTCCCCCTCACCAAAACGAGTGGACCCCATCGCCTACCGAACGCCGACCTTGGTAAACGAAAGAAGTCGGACTCAACCCTCAGCCACACCTCCGCCTTCACCGACGCCAGGACGACGTCCGCAGGCTTCCCCATCCCCCTAAAAACGTTACATCGGTCTCTCCATAAGGCCAGCTTTATGGAGGCCGAAGCAAAGGTAAGTATGCCCTGAATACTTGTATTGCATGGCGGGGGTGAAAGACCATACAAAGCATAGTCAGGACTTGGAACCATTCCCAGAAGAGGGCCACAAATTCACACTGCCAAAACACATGTGACACACTCTCCCACTTTGTGCATCCAGCGCGTGGGCAAATTCCATCTCCAAGACGCCACCGAAGACGCTTGAGATTAGTAACAAGGTCTCGCCTGCGGTAATCTAATGATCTGCTGTGGACCACACGCCACACTTCCGACCCTGAAGCATAGTGATTGGATTGGACCTGGCCAACCAATTCTTCAAAAACAGCCTGGTATAGGTGTCTTGCACTTAACTGCGAAACGTCCCCAACTCTAGATATAATTAGGAGCGTTTCTCTCATTTGACTGTATGCTTCCGAGGGCCTCCAGCTGTGGGGTTCACTGTTACTAAACAGGGAGGGAAAGAACCGACGGAATGATAATCCCCCCCAATAACGGACAAAATAGGCAAAAGGCATTCTGCTGTCTCCAGCACTATAAACACACTTGGTCAGGAGAAAACGGAGTTTGGAAGGAAAATGCAAAAGGCCCAACCCACCACGCCTAACATCCTGATATACCATCCCTCTTCTTACGAGCTCCGTCTTCCCTGACCAAAGAAACCTAAACACAGCCCTCTCGAGACGCAACAGGACACCCTTTGGAGCAGCCAGAACAGTGCCTGGATACCACAAAAGGGGATAAATAAAACGATTGATAACTGTCACCTTTCCGAACAGGCTAATGTGGCGCTCGCCGAAGTCCTTCAACCTAGCTTCCACCAGGTCCACTTTCTCATTCCAGGTAAGTAACTCGGTTTGCCCATAACCAAACCATATGCCGTTTATCCTTATGGCGTCGTCTACCCATGATGCAGCGAAGGGCAGTCTTCTTGACCGCCACTTACCTAGGCGAAGTCCTTTGGTCTTATTGGGATTCAGTCTGGCACTTGCGGCTCTTTGAAACTTAGACAACGTGCCACTAAGGGCCTTGCAGGAAGCTAGGTCGGAGACTACGCATCTGACGTCATCAGCATACTGAAGGCACTTAAATTCAACACCACCGGGAATGTGAAAAGGTTGAAACAAAGGCTCTACTTGAAAGGCTCTTGCTAGTGATTCACTAAACAATACGTAGAGTAAAGGTGATAGGGGGCACCCCTGCCGTACGCCACGTTGGACACTGAAGGGGTCTGACGGTAGGCCATTAACGATAACCCGACTATTTACACTATTGTACAATAAGGAGGTCCATTTAACAAAAACTGGATTCAAACAAAACTTCTTTAAAATTTTAAAGAGGAATCCATGATCAACCATGTCGAAGGCCTTCTCCTGATCGAGGGAGACAAGGGCACATGGAAGATCACGGTCCATCACGTATTCAAGTAAGTCCCGCACCACCCAGAGGTTCTGCTGAATACTGTGTCCCCGCACCGCACACGTCTGAAAGGACCCTACAAGATCTGGCATAACTGTGCCTAGCCTGTTGCAAAGGGCTTTCGCCAGAATCTTGTAATCTACATTTAACAAGGTGATTGGCCGTTTGTTTTTCGGTTCGAGGGGGTCTCCTGACTTAGGCAGCAAAGTTATTATTCCTGTGCGCTGCGAGTGGCTCAATGAGCCAGCAAGGAAGCCAGAGACGAATACGTCACGGAGATCATGTGCTACGGTACCCCAGAAGCGTTTATAGAATTCTACTGGAATACCGTCGGACCCAGGTGCCTTTCCGCCTTTCATCTTCGCCACTGCCTTCCAGAGCTCGTCAATAGTCAAAGGGGAGCGAAGTTCATCATTCTGATCTATAGAGGGGGTTTTGTCAATATTATCTAATAGGGACTTTTGAAGATCTTCATCGACATCTGCCTGGGTATACAGCTGCTCATAAAAGATTTTATACACTTCTACAATGTCGAGAGGGTCCTTATGTACCACACTTTGGACGTCACGGACAGCTTTTATACTGCGATCGATGGCATTCTTTGTGACGTCCCGGTAGAACTTAATGGTTGGTTTCTCCTCCGCCTCCACACAATGCACACGAGCACGAACCCGGGCCGAGTGTAGTTTTCCATCAAGGTACTGTTGGATTGTATGAAGTGCGGAGGGGTCCCCGTTCCTCTCCCTAGAGCAAAGTGAAAGGAACTCCTCCCTTCTTCGACGAGCTCTTGCTACACAATATTCCACTGTAAACTGTTTGATGCGGGTCTTTACATCATCCCACCACTCTAAATCTGTTGAAAAGGCCGGCTTCAAAGTTCGCCACCCTTCGTATCTGACCTTAAAATCTTTGCTATATTCAGCCTCAGTTAGAATATCTGTGTTCATTTTCCAGAACCCCCTCCCTACCGGCCATGACTCTGGGGGTTGGAAAGAGACAGTAACTGCATCATGGTCCGAAATTGGACATGCCACAGCCTCACAGTCACTTGGTGACGGAGCAGGTGGAGCGTACACCCGGTCTAACCTTGAGGCGTCCGTGCCATCAGGGCGGTGCCAAGTGAACAAGGACAAGCCAGGATGCTGCACTCTCCAAACGTCAGCCATGTCGTGACTCTTTGTGAACATGTCCAACTCCACCATACCCACACTACAGGTTGAAGATGTGCGTGTGGACATTCGATCGAACTGTGTGTCAGGGACACAGTCGAAGTCTCCAGATAGGATACAAGGGGCACAGCCAGGAACAAAGGATGGCAGGGTAGCAAAAAAAAAAAAAAAAAAAAAAAAAAAAAAAATCCCTTCTGTTTGTTGGTTGGTTGGGTGCATAAACGTTACACAGGAAGATGTTCGCGCAAGGATGTTTGATGGTGATGCATACCAACCGGCCCTCATGATCATGATCAACTTTTCCGACCAGGGAAGTCCATCTTGGTGAAACTAAAATAACAGACCCACAGGAAGACGCAGAACCAAAGGAAGCGTGCAAACCCCCACCCCATTCGAAGGACCAGGTGTAGACATCGTCCTCATTAACAATGTGAGTCTCTTGGAGGAAAACGAAGTCCACACCTAATGATTTACAAAATTGGAATATTCTGGACCGCTTCCGACTGTCCCTCATGCCGTTGACGTTCAGGGTCATGAGGGATAAGGGACCGTTCATGAAATGTGGAGTGTGGAATTACAAAACCGTCTCTGACCTGGCCTTTTTATTACATGGGTCTGGTGCTGGTGGCATAGAAGGATAAACTCCCTGGTCGGACACCTCCCCTGAGACCGACCTTTTCAACTTATCACACAGATCAAACCAGCCCTCCCCAGATGGTGGGTCCTTCGGTGGAGGCTCTGGGTCCTTTGGTGGAGGCTCTGAGGCAGGTCCTCCCACATCTGACATGGCAGTGTCAGACTCCGAGTCTGATGACAGTCTAAGGTCACTCTCCACTGTTGGTATTCCAGCTTCCCCAGGAGCTGGTGCGGAGTGTGCCTCAGGTACTGACGGGGAAGGCTGAGTAGGGCCCACCTCAGTGTTCCCACTGATCACCTCACATCCCTTTGACGCTAAGAACTCTTGTTCCACCTGATGTGCCACCTCATCGGGTGAAGGGGACCCTGGTTCCTCCACCATTGGTTCTGAGCCTGAAGGCGAGGGTTCAATTGCCGGCTCCACGTCTGCGCTTGCACGCGAGACACCGTAGACATGTCCCTCCTCCCCACACAGGTTACACCGCACCTCATTTGGACATGTTGCCCTGTCATTCCCCAACCGCAAGCATCTGCCACAGCGTTTGTTTGGGCATGACCTGGCCTCATGCCCCTCCTCTCTACACTGGAAACATGTGCGGGGCTGGCCAAAATACCTGATGTGGGCCTTAAACCCCCCTATGAACAGGACAGAGGGGATGTCTCGTTTCAGCTCCATACGCCCTTATAAAAAAACCCACATAATTCCCACATAATTCCTGTAGGAAAATGAAAACTTCCTAAAGGAATTTGCAATTTCCTATAGGAAGTTACAACTTTCTACAGGAATTATGTGGGATAATATTCAGCCTGTGCGAGTTTCCCACATCAAAAAGTTGAATTCCCACATGAGAATTGAAATTCCCATATGAAAAGTTGAAGTCCCCATATGGGAAGTTAAATTCCCACACTGGGAGTTCAGTTTCCCATATAAGAAGTCAACTCTTCATGTGGGAAGTTATCTTTTGGTATGGGAAGTTAAATTCCCCATATGGGAAGGCACAAAATGGCTGTGTGGATTGTACAGTGAACAGCTTTGAAGGAAGTCTATTATGATTGGCTTATTCAAAGGCTCTGTCACAACAAAGCCCTTTTGAAAGGAGTCTTTGTATGGTACATGCACAGTGTTGAGCTGCATAGGAAAGCAAGTAGTGTTGTATACAGCAGTCAGCAGTTAATAGTTAGCAAGCAGTGGGAGTGGATGCAAACTGTGCAGTTGTACATATATATATGCTGAATACTATACTATACTATATATGTGCTGAATACTGTTAAGTAAGTGACTAAGTCTGAGTGCTGTTATGTTGCATGAACTGAGATATTTTTTATAAGGTGTAGCCTCAGCAATTGGACTCTCATATTCAAAACACATGCAGGCAATGGGATGTGCTGTAAAAGGATTCAGTTGGGTTGCATACAAACTTGGACAAATTTCAAACTAATCATTTAACTCTTAAACAAGTTGCATCTAGTGGACTTTTCTTATGGGCATTCATCAGGATTTTTGACATGCCTTTGTCACAAATTATTCTGAAGAAGAGACTGCATGCATGCAGGCAATGTGATGTACTTTAAAAGGAATCAGTACGTAATTGTGTTGCAAACAAACTTGGAAGAATTTCGAACATGTTAACTCTCAAAACAGTTGCATCTAGTGGGCTTTTTTTTGCACATATATTTTGATGAAGAAACAATCGTGTATCCAGTTTGGCAAGAACTTTAAGGTGAACATTACATTTAAAATAAGCCCTAATACTCTTTTGGACACTTTAATTCATAGGAACATTATACTGTGACTGTATACTGCACATGTATACAGTAGTGTGCCTGCAGAGGGTGATGAATGGAAAATAATGATGAAAACCTTAGTACATTGAAAAATCCCCCTTCAAGAATATGGAAGAACCCAGTATGGGAAGGGATGACCAGCATGTGGGATTTATGTGGGAATTTTTCCCACATTCATGTGGGAATTACGTGGGAATTTTTTCCCACATGCTGATTCCTGTAGGAATTATGTGGGATTTTTTTATAAGGGCGGAACTGTCTCTTTCCGTTGAGAATACCGGCTAATTCACCCTCACTGTATTTCACCTAACGCCAGTCTGAGACAGTCCCGTACTGTCCTAGAACCCTCGCAACCAGGCTCTGATCTACCTCAAAATTGAGGTACAACACTGTCACCACCACAGAGCGGTCATATGGGGTGACAGTCAGACCCTCCACTCCCTTCAGGGAGGAAACCCCCTTCAATCGGGCGGCATCAGTTCGGAATTTAAGGTCGTATGTATTCCGGGATGCAAGGGCCTGCAACATCTGTATACCCTTAACCTCTATGTTATTGTTCTTCCACACAGAAAAAACATGCTGGGGTGTAACATTCCCCCTCGACTCAAACTGTAACTTAACGATACTGCTATCCCGACCCCCGGGCATCGCAGCAAAGGTTTGTGGCACAAGGCCACGCAGCAACTAGAGAGAAAACTTCAGCACAGCAGTTCAAACCCAGGCAGGGAAAATAGAAAGGGAACCCAACACTACACTATAGACCAGGCGTGCTTTAAAACGAGCACGACTAAACCACGTCCCCAAGCGAGAGACTACACCCAATACCCAACACTTCAGTAAAATGACAGTAGTTTATAAGGAATCTATGCGATGGTGATGTCGTGTGTATGTGTATGTATGTGTGTGTGTGTGTGTGTGTGTGTGTGTGACGCTTTGGCTTGTAAACACGATATCTCAAGAAGGGTACGTGTGACTAACCTCATATTTGGTGTGTAGGTTGGTCATATTGAGTAGATGATCCCTATTGTTTTTGGTGGAGATCAAAGGTCATTTGGGGTCAGGAGAGGTCAAAAGGTCAAAACCTTGTAAACACGGTATCTCAAGAACGATACCTGCGACTACGCTCATATTTGGTGGGTGGATTGTTCATATTGAGTAGATGATCCCTATCGATTTTCGTGGAGGTCAAAGGTCATTTGGGATCACGAGAGGTCAATAGGTCAAAACTTCGTAAACACGGTATCTCAAGAACGGTACATGTGACTGTGCTCATATTTAGTGTGTGGATTGGTCAGATTTAGTAGATGAGCCCTATTGATTTTCCCAAAGGTCAAAGTTCATTTGTAGTCAGCATGTTCAAAGCCTGACAAGCTTTCCTGCACAGTCTTTCAAGAAAGGTCACTTGTAGGGTCCTGTAACTTGTCATGTAGATGGCACATAGTGAATACATGGTCCCAGAAGTTTTTGGTGGAGGTCAAATGTCATTTGGGTTCACGACGGGCAAGAGGGATCTCAATGTAGGAAGATTGGATGCCTTGCATGTGTACTCTGTGGGCACATTATGGAGCCCTGTTAATTGAAAAACATTGCAAAGCAATGTCAATTGTGAAAAAAGGCCTTAAATTTCAGCAGCAAGGAATCACTAAGCCTTTTGGCTTTCTGGTGTTAGTATAACAAGCGGCACAGCACAATGCCAAAATTCAGCACGATCAGCGAGAGCTCCGTGAAAACACGTCCGCTCTCGATGAAGACCAGAACTGAAATCGACTGAAATATTTGACTTCGTGTACATAGGTAGGTTGGGCTAAATATAGTAGGGTTCAGTTCTGGTCTTCGTCGAGAGCGGACGTGTTTTTACGGAGCTCTCGTTGATCGTGCTGGATTTTGGTATTGTGGGTCTGCTCTGTGGCAGCTTGCTTGTTTACTGTACTACACTACTATATAGATTCGTCGTGCCCGTTTTGGAGTACGTGTTAAGAGTGTTTTTTTTTTTTTTTTTTTTTGAGATTGAACGTGGCTGAGAGCCACCCCGTAGCTGCTATGCCCGTGTGTAGGGATAGCAGCATTGTTAAGTTAGAGTTTACGGTAGGTGTGAATGTCACACCTCCGCAAGTGTTCAGTTTGTTAAAGAAAAATGGGGTAAAGGTGGAAGAAACAGAGATGTTGCAGACACTTGAAGCCAGAAACACGTACGACCTAAAGTTCATAGCCCTTCTGGAGGGAGTGTCTGCCTTAAAGGGAGTAGAAGGGCTCACCGTCACACCATATGATCGCTCTGTGGTGGTGACGGTGCTGTACCTGAACTTTGAGGTTGAACAGGGTCTGGTTGCGAGGGTTCTGGTACAATACGGGACTGTTTCTGATGTGCGGTGGTGTGCCTATGGTGAAGGTGACATGAAGGGCATACTTAATGGAAAGAGGCAGTTCCGTTTCGTACTGAAAAAAGATATACCGTCCTTTCTGTTCATAGGGGGTCCAAAGCCCACATTCGTTATCTGGGACAGCCTCGTACTTGTTTTGGGAAGGAGGGACACGAAGCCAAGTCGTGTTCCAATAGGCGCTGTGGCAGATGCCTGCAGTTGGGGCACGGCAAGGCAGAGTGTCCCAACGAGGTACGGTGCAATCTCTGCGGGGAGGAGGGACATATGTTTAATGACTGCCCTACATCGTACTCTGTTCGTACCAGTGCTGATGTGGAGTCGGCATCTGAACCCTCGCAAGCAGGCCCAGAACATTCTTCTCAGGAATTGGAGGAGGCAGTAAATGAGGTGGAACGGGACTTCCTTGCCTCCAAGCAGTGTGAGGGGGGTTCTGGGGATCCTGAGGCTGAAGTGATGAAAGTAGAGGACCTTCAGCTCTCCTCGGACTCTGAGTCTTCTTCAGTTTCAGCAATGTCGGATAGCGGGGGCCTGCCTCAGAGTCTCCTGCAAAGGAGCCACCTTCAAGGGAGGGGTGGTTTGATTTGTGTGAAGGGGAGGTGCCAGAATCTAGTCTTAAGAGGTCAGCCTCTGAAGATGCATCAGACCGGATGGCCCATCGGTCCTGGACGCCTGTACCGAGCCCACGTATTAAAAAGGTGAAGTCCCAGACCGATGGGTAGCAATGGGCAGTGTACATAGTTATAACCTGAAACACTTTAATGGGTTCGTAATTAGTTTTGCTCTGTGTTGGTCTGACTTGTGAATGGTTCGCAATTTTGTTTGGTTCTAGTTTTTGTTTCCCCGTGCCTTATTTTGTGTACAAACCTGTATATAGTGTTTCGGTTGAGTTGACGGGTTGTTCGGGTGGGGTTGGTGTGTCGTTTCCGTTTGTGAAAGACCTTTTTGTCCCGTGTTTTGTGTGTGGATGGTTGATGGTTAGCTTTTGTGTTTTCGCCCGGCTGGGTTAAGTTAGGTCTATTTGTTCATACGTGCCTGTTTCTATGTACGTTTTAAAAAGAAAAAAAAATATAGTAGCTCAATGAATAAAATACTTGGCAGGTCTTTAAAATAGTTGGAATTACATGCCCCTAATAAAGTCTGCTATGAATAGAAGGAACAGACAAAACTTTAGGTACAGCTCTATCTACAACAATAGACAATACAGTTTACGAGCGCTGAGCGAAGATTTTGGAATGTTCACAATAATTGTGAGACAAGCCTCGTAATGTAGTTTGCTTGTAATAGTAATGCGATGTTACGCTAATGCATGAAGGCCTAGTGCCTATAATAATAATACGATAATAAGTAAATAACGTTATCGATAATGAATGACTAGCTATAGAATTGCCTGATAAAATTCTCGAAGAAATCTGCAGTTCCTGCCGGCGAGGTCAGTAAAAGGTATTAGAGCGTCGGGGTTACCAATTTGGAGATGTAATGTGAAATGGTCTCACCTCCATTTACGAAAAACTCCAATGCCAGGGTCGCAACAAAATGGCGGACCTCGTGCTCGGCGATGTAGTGGAACTGATATTACCGCCGCACTCAACACCTCGGTCCCAAGCAAAAATTGTCGAGCTGCCAGCTGGTGACACGAATAATTTCTTGTAGGTATCTCCGAGATTTTGGTAGGTTATTTCAAGTGCAGTAAGTACTGTATTTTCAAAGTCGAGGACCGACAATTCGGAACTTAGGCGGAGTTGGCGTCCACGTCTTTCCTGCGTCGCTGACTTGATGCTAGTGAGGACCTCCTGACCGTTACATGCCTGCTCACCACGAGAGTCGTACGCGTGATTGGTCAGTCTGGTCCACTGCACACGTAGCTTATGCAAATAACAAGTTGCACTGGGACAACCTATGAATATGTATTATTTTGCACTCGAATGCAATTATTTGAAGTGCAAGTGCTACAGTCTTTCTCCCCCGCCATGTAATACAAGTATTCAGGGCATACTTACCGTTGTTTCGGCCTCCATAAAGCTGGCCTTATGGAGAGACCGATGTAACGTTGTTTTTAGGGGAATGGGGAAGCCTGCGGACGTCGTCCTGGCGTCGGTGAAGGCGGGGGTGAGGCTGAGGGTTGAGTCCGACTTCGTTCGTTTGCCAAGGTCGGCGTTCGGTAGGCGATGGAGTCCACTCGTTTCGGTGAGGGGGAACCGTGTGGTGGTTAACGTGTAATTGGATGGGTCTGTAGGGTGCTTATGTTGTTGTAAATAGTTTTGTGAATATCTGTATGTATAGCTTTATTACTGTAATGACATTTTTTCTGAACATAGCTTTGTAAATATCTGTATATATAGCTTTATTATTGTGATGAACGTAATTTCTGTACATAGTTTTGTAAATATCTGTATGTGTAGCTTTATTACTGTAATGAACAGGGCTTTTTACGTACATAGAAACGGGCACGGAGAACCAATAAAACAACTCAGACCAGACGGGACAAAACATAACTTGAACTATGTAATGAACATAATCTGTTTGATTTAGCAGTTTGTAGCCTTTTTTTCTAAAAGCCCCAACGACTCTCTGGCGAAGAGCCAAGGGGCGAAAACCAAACGATTACTCCCGGAGGAGTTCTGCTCCCTTAAGGAGCTTAACGTCCCAAATGGACATTTCTGTACATAGTTTTGTAAATATCTGTTTATATAGCTTTATTACTGTAATGAATATAATTTTCTGTTTGACTATTTACAAACTGCTAAATCATTTCTGTTTCTGCCCGATCCGGTTTGAGTTTTGTTTTTGTTTTTATGCACCCCAAATGGCAAACACTGAGAGGTACTGCCCTAGACTGGCTGATTAGAACAAAAGCGTGCTTTTTAAGTGCATTGAAACGGCACATACAAAACAAAAACAAAAACTGAAACCGGATCGGGCAAAAACATAAACGCAAAACTATTTACAGACTGCTAAATCAAACAGAATATTATGTTCATTACAGTAATAAGCTATGTATACAGATATTTACAAAACTATGTACAGAAAATTATACCCACAGATATTTTCATACTATTTACAACTATTCACAAGCCCCTTACATACCCACCCTATTACAAATTGACCACCACACGGTCCCCCTCACCGAAACGAGTGGACCCCATCGCCTACCGAACGCCGACCTTGGCAAACGAAAGAAGTCGGACTCAATCCTCAGCCTCACCTCCGCCTTCACCTACGCCAGGACGACGTACGCAGGCTTCCCCATCCCCCTAAAAACAACGTTACATCGGTCTCTCCATAAGGCCAGCTTTATGGAGTCCGAAGCAAAGGTAAGTATGCCCTGAATACTTGTATTGCATGGCGGGGGTGAAAGACCATACAAAGCATAGTCCCGGCCGACCGCCCATGTGTTGCCCATCGTCAAGCGATCAGTCAGGACTTGGAACCATTCCCAAAGGAGGGCCACAAATTCACACTGCCAAAACACATGTGACACACTCTCCCACTTTGTGCATCCAGTGCGTGGGCAAATTCCATCTCCAAGACGCCACCGAAAACGCTTGAGATTAGTCACAATCGCATCATGTGCGATTCGCCACAACAGGTCTCGCCTGCGGTAATCTAATGATCTGCTGTGGACCACACGCCACACTTCCGACACTGAAGCATAGTGATTGGATTGGACCTGGCCAACAGAATCTTCAAAAACAGCCTGGTATAGGTCCCTTGCATTTAACTGCGAAACGTCCCCAACTCTAGATATAATTAGGAGCGTTTCTCTCATTTGACTGTATGTTTCCGAGGGCCTCCAGCTGTGGGGTTCACTGTTACTAAACAGGGAGGGAAAGAACCGACGGAATGATAATCCCCCCCCCCCCCCCCCATAACGGACAAAATACGCAAAAGGCATTCTGCTGTCTACAGCACTATAAACACACTTGGTCAGGAGAAAACGGAGTTTGGAAGGAAAATGCACAAGGCCCAACCCACCACGCCTAACATCCTGATATACCATCCCTTTTCTTACGAGCTCCGTCTTCCCTGACCATAGAAACCTAAACACAGCCCTCTCGAGACGCAACAGGACACCCTTTGGAGCAGCCAGAACAGTGCCTGGATACCACAAAAGGGGATAAATAAAACGATTGATAACTGTCACCTTTCCGAACAGGCTAATGTGGCGCGCGCCGAAGTCCTTCAACCTAGCTTCCACCAGGTCCACTTTCTCATTCCAGGTAGGTAACTCGGTTTGCCCATAACCAAACCACATGCCGTTGATCCTTATGGCGTCATCTACCCATGATGCAGCAAAGGGCAGTCTTCTTGACCGCCACTTACCTAGGCGAAGTCCTTCGGTCTTATTGGGATTCAGTCTGGCACCTGTGGCTCTTTGAAACTTAGACAATGTGCCAGTAAGGGCCTTGAAGGAAGCTAGGTCGAAGACTACGCATGTGACGTCATCAGCATACTGAAGGCACTTAACTTCAACACCACCTGGAATTTGAAAAGGTTGAAACAAAGGCTCTACTTGAAAAGCTCTTGCTAATGTTTCACTAAACAATACGTATAGTAATGGTGATAGGGGGCACCCCTGCCGTACGCCACGTTGGACACTGAAGGGGTCTGAAGGTAGGCCATTAACGATAACCCGACCGTTTACACTATTACACAATAAGGAGGTCCATTTAACAACAAGAGCCCAATGGGCACTGTG
Source organism: Holothuria scabra (assembly GCA_037179385.1). NCBI lineage: Eukaryota > Metazoa > Echinodermata > Holothuroidea > Aspidochirotida > Holothuriidae > Holothuria > Holothuria scabra. The sequence goes on from CM074179.1 coordinate 9,408,430, forward strand.
GTTCCTTGCTAGAAATTATGAGAACTGTACAGCCAGTCTGTGAATTAGAGCTAAGCAAAAGTTCATACTCAATGTTTGTAACATCTTCACAAGGGGTATTTTAGTACTAATTTTACATGAAATCAAAGATTAAATTTCTGTGGCCTTACTAACATTCAACTTTTGTAATGCTTGGTGATCCTTCAAAAGCACTACCTCATTTCCATATGAATTTACGCTTGTAATCAAATTTGATATTATAACCAATAAATGATACACAATGTGGTCAGAGAATGAAAAACACACCTTGTATTTCTCTCACAGGTTATTTTTTCCTGTTCTCAAATAAAACTTGCTGTTACTTTTAAACAATCTACCACTTGTCCTGTTTGCTACCTCTACACAGAAAACAGGCTTTATTCAGCAGTCAAGCAGAAAGCAAGTGATTAATGTAGTGTGATAATAGAATGAGGATAAGGTTACCCCACAGAGCACAGCAGTATTAAAGAGACATATTGTAGAATCCATGCATTGCTTCCACTGGCAGAGAGACCAGTTTAATGCAGAGTGACCTGTGCTCAGTGAAATCTACAGATTTCAGTTATTGCCCTCTTAAAACTTTGAATGATCCAAAATATGTGTACAACCCAAAGGAATCATTACTAAACGAACAAAAAGGACAAATTTCTAAGGTGTTTGAGTGCGTAAGCATGCAAAACCAGGTGAAATAGAAAATCTATTGAAACTATCTTTATCTAGCTTACAAGATTTTCTAAATAACATTTCTAGCAGTTGACCTCCAGTGACCTTGATGACCTTTGACCTTAACCAAACACAGATTGATTTGAAATCTGTCCTTTCTACCTTAAAATACTGTGTTAATACGTTTTTCAGTGTTTGACCCCTGGTGACCTCAGATGACCCCTTGACCTTCACCGAACATATCCAATTTCATCCTTACACCATAACACATCCACGCACCAAGTATGACATCTATCCAAGTTTCCTAACTAGAAATATCCTGTTGAGGTTTTTAGTTTTTGACCTCTGGTGACCCCAAATAACCTTTGACCTCCACCAAAAACGATAGGGCACACCTTCTCCCTATGACGAATCTATGTACCAAATCCAAGTTCCATCCAACCTTCCCTTGTTGAGTTAGAGCGTACCGAAGCAAGTGTCACACACACACACACACATACACACACACACACGCCAACCTGACTACATAGGTTCCTTTGCTACCGCAAGGAACCAAAAACTGGATTCAAACAAAACTTCTTCAAAATTTTAAAGAGAAATCCATGATCAACCATGTCGAAGGCCTTCTCGTGATCGAGGGAGACAAGGGCACATGGAAGATCACGGTCCATCACGTATTCAACTAAGTCCCGCACCACCCAGAGGTTCTGAATACTGTATCCCCGCACCGCACAAGTCTGAAAGGACCCTACAAGATCTGGCATAACTGTGCCTAGCCTGTTGCAAAGGGCTTTCGCCAGAATCTTGTAATCTACATTTAACAAGGTGATTGGCCGTTTGTTTTTCGGTTCGAGGGGGTCTCCTGACTTAGGCAGCAAAGTTATTATGCCTGTGCGCTGCGAGCGGCTCAATGAGCCAGCGAGGAAGGCAGAGACGAACACATCACGGAGATCATGTGCTACGGTACCCCAGAAGCGTTTATAGAATTCTACTGGAATACCGTCGGATTCAGGTGCCTTTCCGCCTTTCATCTTCACCACTGCCTTCCAGAGCTCGTCAATAGTCAAAGGGGAGCCAAGTTCATCATTCCGATCTTGAGAGATGGTGTTGTCAATATTTTCTGATAGGGACTTTTGAAGGTCTTCATCGACATCTGCCTAGGTATACAGCTGCTTATAAAAGTTTTTATACTCTTCTACAATGTCGAGAGGGTCCTTATGAACCACACCGTGGGCGTCACGGACAGCTTTTATACTGCGATCAATGGCATACTTTGTGACGTCCCGGTAGAACTTAATGGTTGGTTTCTCCTCCGCCTCCACACAATGCACACGAGCACGAACGCGGGCCCCGTGTAGTTTTTCATCAAGGTACTGTTGGATTGCATGAAGTGCGTAGGGGTTCTGTTCCTCTCCCTAGAGCAAAGTGAAAGGAACTCCTCCCTTCTTCGACGAGCTCTTGCTACACAGTATTCCACTGTTAAACGTTTGATGGGGGTCTTTACATCATCCCACCACTCTAAACCTGTTGAAAAGGCCGGCCTCAAAGTTCGCCACCCTTCGTACCTGGCTTAAAAATCTTTGCTATATTCAGCCTCCGTTGGAATATCTGTGTTCATTTTCCAGAACCCCCTCCGTACTGGCCATGACTCTGGGGGTTGGAATGAGACAGTAACTGCATCATGGTCCGAAATTGGACATGCCACAACAACAGAGCCGTTGGAGCGTACACCCGGTCCAACCTTGAGGCGTCCGTGCCATCAGGGCGGTGCCAAGTGAACACGGACAAGCCAGGATGCTGCGCTCTCCAAACGTCAACCATATCGTGATTCTTTGTGAACATGTCCAACTCCACCATACCGACACTTATACAGCTTGAAGATGTGAAGGTGGACATTCGATCAACCGTGTGTCAGGGACACAGTTGAAGTCTCCAGATAGGATACAAGGGGCACAGCAGAGAGTCGAGGGGACTTTTAGAAAAAAAAGGGGCACAGCCAGGAACGAAGGATGGCAGGGTAGCAAAAAAAATTCCTTCTGTCTGTAGGTTGGTTAGGGGCATAAACGTTACATAAGAAGAAGTTCCCGCAAGGATGTTTGATGGTGATACATACCGACCGGCCCTCATGATCATGATCAACCTTTCCGACCAGGGAAGTCCATCTTGGAGAAACTAAAATGACAGATCCACAGGAAGATGCGGAACCAAAGGAAGCGTACAAACCCCCACCCCATTCGAAGGACCAGGCGTAGACATCGTCCTCATTAACAATGTGAGTCTCTTGGAGGAAAACGAAGTCCACACCTAATGATTTACAAAATTGGAATATTCTGGACCGCTTCCGACTGTCCCTCATGCCGTTAACATTCAGGGCCATGAGGGACAAGGGACCATTCATGAAATGTGGAGTGTGAAATTACAAAACTGTCTCTGACCTGGCCTTTTTATTACATGGATCTGGTGCTGGTGGCACAGAAGGACTAACTCCCCCTCCCCGGTCGGACACCTCCCCTGAGGCCGACCTTTTCAACTTGGGCTCAAGTTCAACGGCCTCACACAAATCAAACCAGCCCTCCCCAGATGGTGGGTCCTTTGGTGGAGGCTCTGAGGCAGGTCCTCCCACATCTGACATGGCAGTGTCAGACTCCGAATCCGATGACAGTTGGAGGTCATTCTCCACTGTAAGTATTCCAGCCTCCCCAGGAGCTGGTGCGGATTGTGCCTCAGGTACTGATGTGGAGGGTTGGGAAGGGGACTTAAGAGCGTCCGGTATGTGAGAGTCGGGTAGTACGTCTTTCTGTTCGAAAATGTTCCTTTTTCCTTTTTGAAACGTATATTGAAACGGATAGGTAGACAACTCAAACTAGCCGAACAAAGTCGGGATTCCTTTCTTTTAAACGTTTGGTCGTGTCCGTTTTCAAGCACGTGAAATACATACTTGTTTGGAGGTGCTTGGAAACGGACACTGTCAATACAGTAAAATCAACACAGATTTCATACTTGCCAACTCTACCGATTTGGGCGGTAGAATACCGCTTTTTAGAGATGTTTTGTCCCGTCTGGTCTGAGTTGTGTTATTCGTTCTCCGTGCCCGTTTCTATGTACGTAAAAAGCACCGCTTTTTAGAGATTTGAACTGGCTACCGGTTTTTTACTCGAATCTACCGATTTTTGGCAAACCTGCGATAATATTTATTGAAAGTATGATTTAAGTTACACTTTGCTGTTTAAACGTGCGTGTTGTGTGTACTTCACCATAAAACAGCTCAGAAAATATTGATAAAAATAGGATCGATCGATCGAAACCAGCGCACCGTGTACTGTGTTCTGGACCAGCTGTAGCTGTATAGTACTCGACTGTTTACATCCTGTGCGATCAGAGCGTTCATGCGGGGCTCGCGGCCTTACAATAATCCCATCACGTACACGTGCACATATATTCTAGTGATAAATTATTTGCCAGCAACACGTGTGTATTTGATTTCTGCATCATAATGGTTATTCCTACAAAATCGTTCATAAAATACAAAATAATAATGTCTCCTTATGCTTACTATGTTCAATGCCAATTTGCTACCCATCGGTCTGAGACTTCACCCACACGTGGGCTCGGTACCGGTGTCCCAGACTGATGGACCACCCGGTCTGATACATCTCCAGAGGCGTGACCCCTTAACTTCTGGCCCCCTTCGCACAAATCAAACCATCCCTCCCCTGAAGGTGGATCCTTGACGGGAGGCTCTGATGCAGGCCCCCCGCCATCCGACATTGCTGAAACTGAAGACCTGAAACTGAAGACTCAGAGTCCGAGGAAAGCTGAACATCCCCTACTACCATATTTCCAGCCTCCCTAGGTGCCGTTTGTAAGTTTGGCGGAGTGCCTGCCTCAGGATCCCCAGAACGCCCCTCAAACTGTTTGGAGGCAAGGCAGTCCCGTTAAATCTCATTTGCTGCCTCCTCCAAATCCTGGGAAGAATATTCTGGGCCTGCTTGCGAGGGTTCAGGTGCAGACTCCACATGAGCACTGGCACGAGCAGAGTACGATGCTGGGCAGACAACAATCATGTGCCCCCCCCCCCTCCCCACAGAGGTTGCACCGAACTTCGTTGGGACACACTGCCTTGCCGTGCCCCAACTGCAAGCATCTCTCACAACGTCGATTGGGACGTGACTTGGCTTCGTGCACCTCCTTCCCACACTTTAGGCTTTGGGACCCCCCTATGAATAGAAAGGACGGTATATCTTTTTTCAGTACCATGCGGAACTGTCTCTTTCCGTTCAGTATGCCCTTCGTCTCACCCTCACCATAGGTACACCACCGCATATCAGAGACAGTCCCGTATTGTCCAAGTACCCTCGCAACCAGGCACTGAAAAAGCACCCCCACATCGGACAGTACAGGCTCTTTACCAATAAGAAATCTCAGACCAGACGGGAAAAAAACTTGAACTATGTACAGAATTCATACCATTACGGACGCAAAGCAAAATTTTGTGACAAAACCCCAACCCCAGTACCCAGGGCTATTTACGAAACTCACCTATTTACACAAATCAAACAGAAAATATGCACATAGAAAACGGCCACAGAGAAGCAAAACACCTAGCCGCCCCAATTGGGAACTGAATGGGCTCCCAAATAGGGCGCAATTGGGCTGCCCATCTGGGGCCCATCCAGATTTGTCATTCCCACCTGCGCAGGCCCAAACTGGATTGGGCCAAAATAGAAAAACCCATGCAGGCCCCTCACTGGGCCCACATGGGCCAGAATGGAAAAATTCATGCACGCGACCAGCTAAATGGGTACACAAATGGATCTGATAAGGTCCTTAATAAGTGGCCCAGAAAATGTAATAGATAAGTACTTATTTCACTCTCCACCAGCTGAGGCCAACCGTCCCCTGAATCTTTTGGCCCTTTGGGAAGATGGATGACTGCGGTTAAAGGGCTCTTTTGTCAAAAAGAAAACTCAGGAAAATGGCACTTGAATTTTAAAATTATACCGTTTTTGGGTTTCGATGATAAGAGAAACCTATGCATTCATGATGGCGTATGTGTGTATGTATGTATGTATGTGTGTGTGTGTGTTTGTGACACTTTGCTCGTTAACACGATATCTCAAGAAGGAAAACTCCGACAGTTTTCAAACTTGGTACACAGATGCCCCTTATTGAGAGGAAGAACCCTATTGTTTTTGGTGGAGGTCAAAGGTCATCTGGGGTCACCAGGGGTCAAAGTCTAAAAACCTTGTTAACACGATATCTCAAGGTTGGAAACTTGGATAGATTTCATATCTGGTATGTAGATGCGTTATAGTCAGTAGATGGTCCCTATTGTTTTTGACGGAGGTCAAAGGTCATCTGGGGTCACCGGGGGTCAAAGTCTGAAAATCTTGTTAACACGATATCTCAAGGTAGGAAGCTTGGATAGATCTCACATTTGAGTATGTGGGTGCGTTATGGTCAGGAGATGGTCCCTATTGTTTTTGGCGGAGGTCAAAGGTCATCTGGGGTCACCAGGGGTCAAAGTCTAAAAACCTTGTTAAAGCAATATCTCAAGGTAGGAAACTTGGATAGATTTCATATTTGGTATGTTGGTGTGTTATAGTCAGTAGATAGTCCCTATTGTTTTTGACGGAGGTCAAAGGTCATCTGGGGTCACCAGGGGTCAAAGTCTGAAAATCTTGTTAAGACGATATCTCAAGGTTGGAAGCTTGGATAGATTTCATATATGGTATGTGGATGCGTTATAGTCAGTAGATAGTCCCTATTGTTTTTGGCGGAGGTCAAAGGTCATCTGGGGTCACCGGGGGTCAGAGTCTGAAAACCTTGTTAAAGCAATATCTCAAGGTAGGAAACTTGGATAGATTTCATATTTGGTATGTGGATGCGTTATAGTCAGTAGATGGTCCCTATTGTTTTTGGCGGAGGTCAAAGGTCATCTGGGGTCACCAGGGGTCAAAGTCTAAAAACCTTGTTAAAGCAATATCTCAAGGTAGGAAACTTGGATAGATTTCATATTTGGTATGTTGGTGTGTTTTAGTCAGTACATAGTTCCTATTGTTTTTGGCGGAGGTCAAAGGTCATCTGGGGTCACCGGGGGTCAAAGTCTGAAAATCTTGTTAACACGGTATCTCAAGGTTGGAAACATGGATAGATTTCATATTTGGTATGTGGATGCGTTATGGTCAGTAGATGGTCCCTATTGTTTTTGGCGGAGGTCAAAAGTTATCTGGGGTCACCGGGGGTCAAAGTCTGAAAACCTTGTTAAAGCAAAATCTCAAGGTAGGAAACTTGGATGGACTTCATATTTGGTATGTGGATGCGTTATAGTCAGTAGATGGTCCCTATTGTTTTTGGTGGAGGTCAAAGGTCATCTGGGGTCACCGGGGGTCAAAGTCTGAAAATCTTGTTAAGACGATACCTCATGGTAGGAAACTTGGATAGATTTCATATTTGGTATTAGGGCTGTCAGCGATTAGCCATTAATCGCCAGCCAAGTAATCGTTTAGTAAAATGGTACATGCGATTAACCGCATCTCATGCCCTTGGACTCTGACTTGCGTTAAGTAAACAAGGTATAGTCCTTCTTCACAAGTTTAGCTGCCTTGACAAAGCAATCGATGTCTACAGTATGAACAACAAGCTCAAAAATTGCGCAGAGCTATGACATTCACCTTTTATCCACCCAACCCCCTGTAGTTTACATGTGATTGTGTGCGGTGTCATGGGGGACGTTTTAATCCGTGAACCCCAAACATGGAACCTGTTGTGACAGGCTTTACTTCAACACCACCAATACATTTGTAATGAACAAAATTTACAATGAAATTTGAAAGCACTAAACGTATGCATACACCACAGTGTCTTTTAGGTGCCCTGTGCGCCATTGTGCACTTACCGTAATAGTCCAATTTCAACAGCCACTTGTCAATTCGCTACTAGCGTACGTCTCCCAAAATTTCAACTTGAAATCGACAAATTTCAAAAAATTACAAGTTCAGCTTTCTAACCATGTTATTCCTGTCCTTGTATCACGTAGGAGTTTTTGTAAGTCATGAACTGAAAAAAGTTTCAAAAATGTTTCCATCGCTGTTTATCAAGCACAACAGCGTACATAGCAGCAGTTGCACACGTTAGCAGCCGGCTGAAAATCGTTTATATGCCGCTGCTTCGTGCTATACATCGAACGAACCTCTGTTGGGAAGAATCGTACTCACTGATTGGCTGCTTGCGTTTAATGAATGAAGCGGCTTCTTTAAAAGTTTGGGGATTCCCCGCTTCGAACGTAATTATTGAGGGAGGGTGTCATGTTATTGCCAATTGAAGTACACCCATTCTCTAAGCGCTTTTAACGATACACGCCGAGCGAGCCGATCAGCCAGCTGAAGGCATGTATATTACATGCACTCTGCATGTAGCTAGCAGCTAGCAGGTCTTGTTTATGTGCTGCGAACGTACGTACGACTATTTACACAGTACAGCTCAGGCGGTAACTTAAGCATAAAATGACCGGTGAAAACTACGATGTCTAGATTTGATCGTAGCCTATTATTGTTAGCTCTAACGTTACATTTTGTTCTGTAAACGTAGGTGGCTAGGCCGTATGCCTAGTTTTTGTTGTGGCTTCAAGCCACACTACTTATGGGAGGAAATTAGAAATGAAACAAATGGGGTAGATTGGGCAAGTGTCAAAATTAAATATATCGTAGTGGGACCTGCAGCTGTCTGCATAGGGCTCGTCGGCTACTTTCGCCGTGGATACTGTATTATGGCCTAGCCTATACTTTGTGAACGATCGTTGCTTTGAAATACTGAAACTTGTTCTAGCTACTGGTGTGTGGTGTAACGATATATATCAACCTTCAATGGAAGCAATTCTCTAAAAATTGCTTGATTGATGGGTCAGGAGATGGTCTGTAATGTTTTTGGTGGAGGTCGAAGGTCTCCTGGGGGCACATGGGGTCAAAGTCTGAAAATCTCGTTACCATGATATCTCAAGGTAGAAAGCTTGGATTAATTTCATATTTGGTATGTGGATGCGTTATGGTCAGGAAGTAATTCCTTTTGTTTATGGCAGAGGTCAAAGGTCATACGGGGTCACCAGGGGTCAAAGTCTGAAAATCTTTTTAACACGATATCTCAAGGTAGAAAGCTTGGATAGATTTCATATTTAGTATGTGGGTGCGTTTTGGTCAGTGGATGGTCCCTATTGTTTTTGGCGGAGGTCAAAGTTCACCTGGGGTCAAAGTCTGAAAATCTCGTTAACATGATGTCTCAAGATAGGAAGCTTGGATAAATTTCATTGTTTGGTATAAGGATGCGTTATGGTCAGGAAGTGGTTCCTTTTGTTTGTGGCAGAGGTTAAAGGTCATCTGAGGTCACCGGGGGTCAAAGTTTGACATTTTAATGAGATATCTCAAGGTAGGAAACTTGAATAGAATTCGTATTTGGTAATGGTATGTGGATGGGTTATGGGTCAGGAAATGGTCTAGGCTATGTTGTTTTTGGCGGAGGTCAAAGGCAGAGGATGCCAAGTATCTCAATTTAGGCGAAATAATTGCGATTTTCCACGCTCGATTCATCCCCATTGTTTTTGGCAGAAACGAAAGGTCATCTGGGGTCACCAGGGGTCAAAGTCTATGAACCTTTTTAAGTAGCCTACGATCTTTCAAGATAGTTGTTTGTCCATCTGTCTGTCTGTTGTTTGCCTGTCTAGTTATGTATGGCTTTTATTGAGGTCAAAAGGTTATCAGGAATGACAAAATTATTTTTTGAATATGGTAGTATAACATTTGAATGAGAAGGTAATGGTGCATGATGGAACTCTTTAAAACATTTATGTATCATCGAAACCTCAATGCATTTTTGCATTCTGGTTTTATTAATCCTCAAACAATAAACTGCTGAAATTAAAATCATTTATCCTAAGATTCATAGGTAAACATATTTGAATAATGATGGTAGTAAGAAATGTACTTGGTAAAGAACTGTACTATTGAAAGTGATGCCTTTATTGCAAAAAATTATAGTTCAGCTGAGAAATCTGGTAAAAAAATGTAATCAAGGTTTCTGCACCTCAAGGAAAATACAATTTTATAACTTTTCCCCCAAATTATATCATAGATTTGATAAACCTGTAATGGGTTGACAAATAAAATGAGTCTCCAATTAGAGTTGTTTAATTTAAATAAAAAAAATCATTATTTAAATCAGATTTTATTGATTTCAACTATGATATTAAAAAAAAACATGGTCTTGGTCAATGTGGCTTAAATCAGGCCAGTTCATGAATGTCAGACAAGGTACAATAACTTAGATACTTCCCCACTTTCCCAAATGCAAAAGATATAAATTACTGGTAAAGGTGCTATACTTGAAGCGTGTGATTACGACTGAAAAAAATAAAACAAGAACTTAGGCCGTGATTGAAGCTTAAAAAAAAAGACATTTCATACATAACATATGCCTCTGTTTCTCACCCGTAAAAAATAAATAGAATCATGAGCAAATGGCAACCAACGAACGAAAATATACAATCTAAAATTAGCAGCATTCTAAAACAAGTAAAGACAAATGATTACTCATGTTATAAAAGATACTTACACATGTCACTAAAAAGTTTGGACGGATGTTATATGTGGGTAAATGTGCAATTAAGAAATATTACCACACGTCAAGTCAAGGTACTTTCAATCAATAACTTAGATATCAAAATAAACATGCATTGCATCTCCCCTGAACACCACCACTGTAATGGTCTGTGCCAAAATGAAAACACTGAAAAGTGCATTGCAAAACAAATCTCACATGTGTCAAAAAGACAATCCGGTTAGTTAATGCCACCATTGCGGAATTCAAATATGCGCGCACAGGATGTACAAACTAAACTCAGCTCATAAGATTAGGCCCCAATAAGGGCATCGAGAGTTCAAGACCATTCCTATATATAAAAAACATAAAAAAGCAACAATAAACAACAGTTACCAAAACAGAAGGCTGTATTATAGGCCTGTCTCATACACTGTACACCCCAAGGCGAACCTAGACATTATCCAAAATTTCCAGTTAAACAACAGTGGAACATTAAAGTGAACCTCAAGTCAAAAAATTCAAACATACATATTTAACAGGATCAAAAATGAGCTCTTACAGTCCACATCCCATCTTTATGGGACATTCTTAAAGTAACACATATATTGTTGAAGTTTATTTTCTAATTGAATATAGCCCAATAATTTGTGATGTCATTGTAGTACTACTCAAATAACGAACTTTGTATTTCTTTGATTTTCTGAAAGTTACTGTACGTTGTACCAAGTTATAATGGCACTCTTATGGGGTGATATAATTAATTCAGCCCTCCCTTTGCAACATGCTTTGCAAGCAAACAGGAGTGTTGAAGGTCATACAAAAGGTTTATGATTTAAAAGGGAAACAAAGCAAGATTGAGTTGTATAACAAAATTATTTATTTGTATTTGAGTGAATAAATTTTCAAATTTCATATTTTGGCTCAAGAATGCCCCATGAAAATTGGAGTTGGCCTATAACGCACACTTTAATTATTTCGATTTTATATACAATACACGGATTTTGTAGTGATTTGCTGGTATGACGTAAAACTTTGTATCATATTCCGTGAAATGAGTTTATATTAGATAAAATCCTTAATTTCATTAAAATTTCGAAAGTCAGCATTACAGTTACTGTGATAGTTGAAGACCTGGTGTCACAAATACACATTTCTGATTTTATTTAACAATTATAACTTAGGCCCTCTATATGAAAATAAAAGATACTCCCTATTCTGTTCCTTGGTGCAACCACTGCTGATCATTAGGTGGATCAGCTTGTCTTTGTCTGCGGATGTTTCTGTTGCCATCTCTATCTCTAGCCCCACTCAACCATTTTGAAAGGGCCGTCTCAGCATTTTGTCTGTTGCAGTCAGATGTGGCGGTAATTTTCATCAAAGCCCTTGAGAAGATAAAACGAATTAAAGGTGGATGAAAAAGAAAAAGAAAACTGACGTAATATATCTTGGGGCAGTTTAGGGCTGTGAAAATATGAAGACATCACCAACAGTTTCATTATGACAAACCATCATCACTGTAAAAGAAAATCTGTAGGAGGAGAAACATTTAGAAGAGTTTCATGAAATGGGCCACAGGGGACCTTGCATCAAAAAATTCTGCACAGCTCAAGATGGCCACCACCCAAGTTTCAAACAAATCCATGAAAGCATATGGGCATGGAAGCTCTTTGAAAAGTAAGACAGATATTTTAAATGTGATAGATTTCCCCCTGCAGTATAACATATGCTCTACCCGTGCTTTGTGGGTTGAGGGAAGAAATGTTTAGTACAAATCGACAAACATTTAATCGCAAAACCTGTTTTTGACAGTTTTTAATCCATTTGTGCACTCTTGTAATCCCTGGATTTTGTTAAACGGAACATTCTGCATATTTGAACCTTGTAGTCTTCAAACTTTCGGAATGATTTGATTTTACCATACAAGATAACAACTATTACTATTCCTCCATTACATTTCCTATCAACTACATACATAAATTATGTTTTTTGTAATAAGGTAATCGCGATTTTTTGCTAAACAATTGCAAACTTTTGGGAACTGTCTGCAGGTCTGATGTGTCTTCAGCCCTAATCAATTTTTCTCTGGCTTGTTCATATGTACCGAAGAAAAATTAAAAAAAAAAAACAAAAAAAACAAGCAAACTAGACTTGCTGCAGTGAAAACCGCTACAACCCTCAGTTTGCAGTAATCTTTAACAGTAATTATTCATCAATTCATGCCAACTATTTTACAAGTGATGGATGAGAAATATTGCATTTGAAGTGCTTCTCATCTTTAAACATCTTTTACAGTAATTTTAGAAGAAAACTGAAACATAACTTCAATCAAGTACTTCAAACTGTACTTGAAAATTATTGAGAAACATGACTGACTGTTTAGTGGAACACCGTATAATGTGTGGAGATCAGCAATGCACACACATGCATTTGTGTGAGTGTAAAGTTGCACGAAGTCGGCCATGGCCGCGGCATGAAAAACAATTAATCGCATGTGACCTTTTACTGAACGATTAGTTGGCTTACGATTAATCGCTAATCGCTCACAGCCCTAGCATCTTCCATGCATTTTACATCTTGAACAAACTGTACCTGCTTTGCCAAGGATCTGTATTCTGTAGCGCCGCCAAGACTCTCCAGGAGTAAGAGCTTTCTGAGATGAGGGCCAAAACATTCATCTTCTTCCTCTGAACATAGCCAATTTGTTGGTATTATGTCGCCAGATATGCCAGAAATAAATTCAACAACAGCATAACTTGCCATCTTTGCCAGTAGCAGAACTGTTCAACAGTAAAAAAGAGAACTTGAACTGAGATGCACATAAGTGGAATTTTTGACAGGTTACCTCCATCATTTGGTAAAACCTTACAATTGCTGATACCATTAAAACTACATGGGCTAAGACTGTGTTCAGTTGTGAAAGCTTTCTTCTAAAAGTCCCCACGACTCTCTGGCGAAGACCCAAGGGGCGAAAACCAATCGATTACTGTTGTGAAAGCTGAGCTCTAGTCATTTAATTGCACACAATGGCTAGTTTTAGTGACTAATCACACCAATGTGCAATGTACATCATATGGAACCGTTCAGTTATGGTCCTCGTCAAGAGCGGACGTGTGCTTTTTAAGCCCTTTTCACACCGCCACGACGACCCAAGACACGACGGCGACCACCCAACGCGTCGGCTGGGGTATGGGCGGTGTGAACACACCCACGACTACGATTCCGTCGGGTCGTATGCCGTCGGCAAGATTAAACATGCTCAATCGTAGTCGGGTCTAGGCGGTACTCGTTGTGTTGGTGTGAACTCGTCTTCGACGCGACAAACAGGCCTCATGCGGTTTGTCCAATCACAGCGCAGCATTCACCCATGGTACACAGTTCCAGTTACGGCATGTTTTTATTGCGCAACACCGAGAGCAGGTATTATCAGGATTTTAGTTGATGCAAACGTCTGCGTGCTCGGAAAACGAACGCACTTATAAAAGTGCGTCACTTGAAGATACTTTGCACAGAAAAGACGGAACAAGTCCGTTAACTTCAAACCAGTCATTGTGCGTTCATGTTCAAGCATTTACGTAGGCCTAGAATACCGAGCCAATTAGAAATTACTTCCTTTTTAAGGGGAATATTTTTCGTTCTATATTTATTTTCAAAATAACAAGTGTTAATACCTTTGTAAGACATTCGTTCGCCTACGAAGGCTGGCAGATAAATCTGCAATAGCCGACTTGTATTCATCCGCTTGCATGTAGACACAAGCGTGCTGGGTGGAGACGGTGGTCAGAGCAGGGAGGTGTTAAGAGGTCCTAACACCTCCCTGGTAAGGGAGTAGCACCGTAGTCTTCTTGAGCTTCTTTTTTCGCCTTATGTTTTTTGAAGAATTCTTTTGCCTCATTTTGAGCGGAAATCCAGCTGGTGCGGGGAGGTGCGTCCGCACGCACCCCCTCCTCCAGCCTACGTCCCAGGGAAATCACAGCCCTTAAGAGAAGCAAGCCAATGAGCCACAACTGGAAAAAAGGCCGTGGCCAGCCCGACTTTGACAATTCGGTTAGAAACTGAGCCGTTAAAGCCCATTTAACTTACTAATTCATATACCGAGTTCAATCTTTTAAAGGACACGATACGCAAACTTTGGACAGTGTAAAAGGCCTACTTTAGAGCCTGTACACGCCAATAGTTACTTAATTGCGACCCAGAGGCCAAAAAATGAACCATTTCAAATTTATTGTAGGGCCTTAATCTCAAACCTGGAATAGCCTGATTGATGGCGCGCCACGTGCAGCGTCGCTCCATCGATTAGTGTCGGAGCGGTGTGACATGGTATTTTCGTGGGTTTAGGAAGGCGCCAGAATGTCTACGATTTATGCAGATTGTCTACGACAGGTGAAGTCTTGTCGCGTCGTAGGTAGTCGTGGCGGTGTGTACCGGGTTTTAAGTGCATTGAAACGGATCGGGCAGAAACAGAAATGCAAACTATTGACAAACTGCTAAATCAAACGGTCCTTTCAGACATGTGCGGTGCGGGGACACAGTATTCAGCAGAACCTCTGGTTGGTGCGGGACTTGGTTGAATACGTGATGGACCGTGACCTTCCATGTGCGCTTGTCTCCCTCGATCAGGAGAAGCCCTTCGACATGGTTGTTCATAGATTCCTCTTTAAAATTTTGAAGAAGTTTTGTATGAGCCCAGTTTTTGTTAAATGGACCTCATTGTTGGACAGTGTAAACAGTCGGGTTATCGCAAGTGGCCTACCGTCAGACCCTTTCAGTGTCCAACGTGGCGTACTGCAGGGGTGCCCCCTATCACATCTACTCTACGTATTGTTTAGTGAATCACTTGCAAGAGCCTTTCAAGTAGAGCCTTTGTTTCAACCATTTCACATTCCCGGTGGTGTTGAAGTTAAGTGTCTTCAGTATGCTGATGACGTCACGTACGTAGTCTCCGACCTAGCTTCCTTCAAGGCCCTTACGTAAGTTTCAAAGAGCCGCAGGTGCCAGACTAAATCCCAATAAGACCAAAGGAATTCGCCTAGGTAAGTGGCGGTCAAGAAGACTGCGTTTCGCTGCAACATGGGTAGATGACGCCATAAGGATCAACGGCATATGGTTTGGTTATGGGCAAACCGAGTTACTTACCTGGAATGAGAAAGTGGACCTGTTGGAAGCTAGGTTGAAGGACTTCGGCGAGCGCCACATTAGCCTGTTCGGAAAGGTAACAGTTATCAATCGTTTTACTTATCCCCTTTTGTGGTATCCAGGCACTGTTCTGGCTGCTCCAAAGGGTGTCCTGTTGCGTCTCGAGAGGGCTGTGTTTAGATTTTTATGGTCAGGGAAGACGGAGCTCGAAAGAAGAGGGATGATATATCAGGATGTTAGGCGTGGTAGGTTGGGCCTTGTGCATTTTCCTTCCAAACTCCGTTTTCTCCCGACCAAGTGTTTTTATAGTGCTGGAGACAGCAGAATGCCTTTTGCCTATTTTTTCCGTGGATCACCATTCCGTCGGTTCTTTCTTTCCCTGTTTAGTAACAGTGAACCCTACAGCTGGAGGCCCTCGGAAGCATACAGTCAAATGAGAGAAACGCTCCTTATTACTTCTACAGTTGGGGATGTTTCACAGTTAAGTGCAAGGGATCTATATATCGGGCTGTTTTTGGAGAATTGGTTGGCCAGGTCCAATCGAACCACTATGCTTCAGGGTCGGAAGTGTGGCGTGTGGTCCACAGCAGATCATTAGATTATCGCAGGCGAGACCTGTTGTGGCGAATCGCACATGATGCGATCGTAACTAATCTCAAGCGCTTTCGCCGTGCAATACAAGTGTTCAGGGCATACTTACCTTTGTTTCGGCCTCCATACAGCTGGCCGAATGGAGAGACCGATGTAACATTGTTTTTAGGGGGATGGGGAAGCCTGCGGACGTCGTCCTGGCGACGGTGAGGCTGAGGGTTGAGTCCGACTTCGTTCGTTGGCCAAGGTCGGCGTTCGGTAGGCGATGGGGTCCACTCGTTTCGGTGAGGGGGAACCGTGTGGTGGTTAACTTGTAATTGGGTGGGTCTGTAGGGTGCTTATGTTGTTGTAAATAGTTTTGTAAATATTTGTATATATAGCTTTTAGTATAATGAAAATAATTTGTGTACATAGTTTTGTAAATATCTGTATATATAGCCTTGTTATTGTAATGAACGCAATTTCTGTACATAGTATTGTAAATATATGTATATGTAGCTTTATTACTGTCATGAACATAATTTTCCGTTTGATTTAGATTTGTAATTAGTTTGCCTTTATGTTTCTTTCCGATCCGGTTTGAGTTTTGTTTGTATGTGCCGTTTCAATGCACTTGAAAAGCACAAACAGAAAAACAAAACTTCCAGTTTCTAGCAGACCACAATACCAAAATCCAGCACGATCAACGAGAGCTCCGCGAAAACACGTCCGCCCTCGACGAAGACCAGAACCGAGTTTGTCTAAACGTGGGAATAATGAGTTAACCCTTTGTCACAACTGCCTCCGGGGCACCCTTTGGCAAGGTGCGCCTGTACATTTGCCCTGTGCTTTTTAAGTGCTGTTGCCTTCGAGCGAATTGTTGCCTTTGGGCGTGTTGTTGCCTTCGGGCGTTGGGTGGCCCGGGGGAGGGGGGGGTTGTGAGTGGGATGTTCTTGTTTTTTGTTTTGTTGGGGGTTGATGAGGGGTTGGTATTGAAAGCGGTTTTGGATGAGTTGGCGGGTTGGGGTAGGGTTGGAGCATCCTTTTCGTTTGTTACAAACATTTTGGTTCATTGTGGTGTTTTGTGTGTGGATAGGGTTGATGGTTAGAGTTTGTGTTTTTGTCCGGCCGGTTAAGGTTGCCAATTTGTAACAACGTGCCCGTTTTTAAGTACGTTTTGGTGCGGAACTTAGTAGAGTATGTAATGGACCGTGATCATCCATGTTCGCTTGTCTCCCCCGATAAGGAGAAGGCCGGTTGATCACGGATTCCTTTTAAAGTCTTGAAGAAGTTTTTTCTGAACCCTTTCTTTGTTAAATGGATTGCATTATTGTAAAGTAATGTATATAGTCGTGTTATTGGTAATGGCATACCTTCGTACCCCAGAGTCCAACGTGGGGTTACGGCGGGTTGCCCCTGTCACCTTTACTCTATGTATTATTTAGTGAATCCCTTGCGAGAGCCCTCCACATGAAGAACCTTTGTTTCGACCTTTTTATATTCCTGGTGAAGCCACAGTCAAGTGCCTCCAGTATGCTGATGATGTTACGCGTGTAGTCTCTGACCTAGCTTCCCTTCAGGGCCCTTTTTGACACCCTGTCTACCTTTCAAAGAGCGATTTGTGCCAGACTGAACCCCGCAAAGACAAAAGGACTCCGTCCAAAGACAAAAGGACTCCGTCTGGGTAAGTGGCGGTGGAAACAACTGCCCTTCGTGGCATCTTGGATTGACGATGCCATGAAAAGCAATGGTGTATGGGTTGGTTACGGCTCACCTCAGTTACTTACCTGGAACGAGAAGGTGGACCTGGCGGAAACTAGGTTGACAGACTATGGGGAGCGCTTCATTAGTCTAATGGGGGAAAGTAACATTTATTAATCGTTGCATTTACCCTCTCTTGTGGTACCCGGGCACTGTTCTGGCTGCTCCAGAGGGTGCCCTTGTGCCACTTGAGAGGGTCGTATTTAAGTTTTAGGGAAACGAAGCCAGTCAAAAGAAAGGTTGTGTACCAGGAACTTTCACATGGGGGCCTGGGCCTTGTGCATTTTCACTCAAAGCTCCGTTTTCTCCTGACAGGGTGTGTGTTTATCATTCCGTGGGTTCTCTCCATCCCTGTTAGTAATAGTATGCCCCACAGCGGGAGACACTCTAAGACATTGTCACATGAGGGATACTCTCCGTATGATGGCAACTGTAGGGGAGGTTTCGCAGTCCAGCGCCCGGGCCATTTTTGATGACTTACAGCCAGAAGTGTGGACCATAGTGCACAGCAAGTCACTAGACTACCGCCGGCGAGACCTGCTGTGGCGAAATGCACATGATGCCATTTCAACCAATCTCAAGCGCCTTCGGTGGCGTCTTGGAGATGGCATATGCCCCCCCACTGCATGTACAAAGTTTTTAGGGGTGAGGCCAGTCGACGTCGTGTTGGCGTCGGTAAGGACGGAAATCAAACTGAGGGTCGATGCCGACTTCGTTCGTTTGCCGAGGTCCACGTTCGGCAGACGTTGAGTGCCAATTGTTTCGGTGCTTGAGGGGCGAGTGATAGTTAATTTGTAAATAGTCCCGTGTCCCAGCCAGCAGACCCGGCTGGGGCCTAGTTGGGTTTCATGCGGTTGAAGCGGGCCCAAGCAGGCCACGGCTAGCCTTCTTGGGCCCAGTGAGGTTCTAAGCAGTTCAGCCCAATTTTGTTTCCTCCATAAAATCACTTCACATGAAGGTTGAAAGTATGCACCGATTCCAGTGTGCACTTTGGATTTTGTCCTGGACCATATATGTGAAATTCTCAGAGAAATTCACTTGGAGGAGTGCGCCATGGCTGTTAAGTAATTCTGAAAGTGCCTTTTTCCTATTAGCATGTATGCTGCTGCCTGCTCATGCTTCACATAGTAGTGCTAGAGGAATTGGGGTAAGATGGAAGTGATGTGCTCTACTACCCCCCCCCCCTCTATAGTTCCTTCTTCCTTAAACTTTATCACCCTTCCACTTTTTGTCCATCTCCCAGAGATTGTGCTGATTATACACGAAACACTTATCTTCATTGAAACGCATTATTATATGGTATCCCTGAAGGTTCTCTTATCTTCAAGTGGAATAAATGTTTCAAAAATTCCATTAAAAGTGGAAACAAGGGTGTGTGAAAACTTGTTTTTTTTTTCTAAAAGTCCCCACGACTCTCTGGCGAAGAGCCAAGGGGCGAAAACCAAACGATTACTCCCGGAGGAGTTCTGCTCCCTTAAGGAGCTTAACGTCCCAAATGGACAAGTACCCCCTCCAAAGGGCAAACACTGAGTGGTCCTGCTCTAGACTGGCTAAATAGAACAGAAGCCACAACCTGGATGCAGTGCTTTTTACGTACATAGAAACGGGCACGGAGAACCAATAAGAAAACTCAGACCAGACGGGACAAAAACATAACGTGAACTATGTACAGACTTTATCTATTTGTGCTTTTTACGTACGTAGAAACGGGCACGGAGAACCAATAACAGAACTCAGGCCAGACGGGACAAAATGATAACTTGAACTATGTACAGAATTCATACCATTACGGACGCAAACCAAGATTTACAAAACCCACCCAGACCCCAACCCAGTGCCCAGGGCTATTTACAAACACCTATTTACACATTACCAAATCGAGCAGGAAACATTTACAAAGACCGCCCCGAGAAGCAAAACACAGGCCTATTTACAAATTAACTATCACCCGCCCCGTCCGCACCGAAACAATTGGCCCCCAACGTCTGCCGAACGTGGACCTCGGCAAACGAACAAAGTCGGCATCGACCCTCAGTTTAATTTCCGTCCTCACCGACGCCAACACGACGTCGGCAGGCCTCCCTTCCCCCCTAAAAACAATATTACATCGGTCTCTCCAAACAGCCAGCTTGATGGAGGCCGAAACAAAAGTCAGTATGCCACGAACACTTGTATTGCATGGTGGGGGCGATAGACCATACAATGCATAGTCCTGGCTGACCGCCCAAGTGTTGCAAAACGTTAGCCGGTCAGCCAGGGCTTGAAACCACTCCCATAGGAGGGCCACAAACTCACAATGCCAAAACACATGAGGCACACTCTCCCACTTTGTACATCCAGCCCGGGGGCATATGCCATCTCCAAGACGCCACCGAAGACGCTTGAGGTTGGTTACAATGGCATCATGCGCAATTCGCCACAGCAGGTCTCGCCGGCGGTAGTCTAGTGACTTGCAGTGCACTACGGTCCACACTTCTGGCTGTAAGGCATAGTCGCTTTGATGGACCCTGCCAGCTAAGTCATCAAAAATGGCCCGGTACAGGTCCCCCGCGCTGGACTGCGAAACCTCCCCTACAGTTGACATCATACGGAGAGTATCCCTCATGTGACAATATGTCTTCGAGGGTCTCCCGCTGTGGGGCATACTATTACTAAACAGGGACGGAAAGAACCCACGGAATGACAATCCCCCCCAATAACGGACAAAATACGCAAAGGGCATCTCACTGTCGACAGCACTAAACGCACACCTTGCCAGGAGAAAACGGAGCTTTGAGGGAAAATGCACAAGGCCCAGGCCCCCATGTCTCAGTTCCTGGTACACAACCTTTCTTCTGACCAGCTCCGTTTTCCCTGACCATAGGAACTTAAAAACGGCCCTCTCAAGTCGCACAAGGGCACCCTCTGGAGCAGCCAGAACAGTGCCCGGGTACCACAAGAGGGGATAAATGAAACGATTAATAACTGTTACTTTCCCCATTAGACTAATGTAGCGGTCCCCATAGTCTGTCATCCTAGCCTCCGCCAGGTCCACCTTCTCGTTCCAGGTGAGTGACCCAGGTGAGCCGTAACCAAACCATATACCATTGATTTTCATGGCATCGTCCCCCCAAGATGCCACGAAGGGCAGTTGTTTCCATCGCCACTTACCCAAACGGAGTCCTTTGGTCTTTGCGGGGTTCAGTCTGGCACCAGTCGCTCTTTGAAAGGTAGACAGGGTGTCAGACAGGGCCCTGAAGGAAGCTAGGTCAGAGACCACACACGTGACATCATCGGCATACTGGAGGCACTTGACTGTTGCTCCACCAGGAATATGAAAAGGTCGGAACAAAGGCTCTTCTTGAAGGGCCCTTGCGAGGGATTCACTAAACAATACATAGAGTAAAGGTGACATGGGACATCCCTGCCGTACACCACGTTGGACTCTGAAGGGGTCCGACGGTATGCCATTAACAATAACACGACTATATACATTATTATACAATAAAGCAATCCATTTAACAAAACCCGAGTTCAAAGAAAACTTCTTTAAGACTTTAAAAAGAAATCCGTGATCAACCATGTCGAAGGCCTTCTCCTGATCGAGGGAGACAAGCGCGCATGGAAGATCACGGTCCATTACATACTCTACTAAGTCCCGCACCAACCAGAGGTTCTGCTGAATACTGTGTCCCCGCACCGCACATGTCTGAAAAGGCCCTACAAGATCCGGCATGACAGTACCTAGCCTGTTGCAAAGGGCTTTCGCCAGGATCTTGTAGTCCACATTTAACAGCGTGATCGGGCGCTTGTTTTTCGGTTCAAGGGGATCTCCAGACTTGGGTAACAAGGTTATTACGCCTGTGCGCTGCGAGGGGCTCAACGAACCAGCAAGGAAGGCAGAGGTGAAAACATCGCGGAGATCGTGTCCAACGGTACCCCAAAAGCGTTTGTAGAATTCCACAGGGACACCGTCCGACCCAGGCGACTTTCCGTCCTTCATTTTCGTCACCGCCTTCCACAGCTCGTCAACAGTCAAGGGGGAACCAAGTCCATCGTTCTGCTCTGTAGAGGGGAACTTATTAATATTATCTAAAAGGGACTTTTGAAGGACCTCGTCAACATCTGCCTGGGTGTACAGCTGTTCATAGAAGTTCTGATATACTTCGACAATGTCGAGGGGGTCCTTCTGTACGATACCATGGACGTCCCGGACTGCTTTTATGCGGCGATCAATGGCATACTTTGTGACGTCCTGGTAAAATTTGATGGTTGGCTTTTCCTCCGCCTCCACGCAATGCACGCGAGCACGAACACGGTCCCCGTGCAATTTCTGATCAAGGTGCTGCTGGATGACATGGAGCGCGGAGGAGTCCCCGTTCCTATCTCTAGAGCAGAGCGACAGGAACTCTTCCCTTCTTCGACGAGCTCTTGCTACACAGTACTCAACTGTGAACTGCTTGATGCGAGACTTTACATCATCCCACCACTCTAAACCCGTTAGGAAGGCCGGTCTCAATGTTCGCCACCCTTCGTACCTGGCTTTCAATTGTTCGTTATAGTCAGCCTCCATTAGAATATCTGTATTCATTTTCCAGAACCCCCTCCCTGAAGGCCATGACTCAGGGGGTTGGAAGGAGACAGTAACTGCATCATGATCCGAAATTGGACATGCCACAACTTCACAATCACTCGGAGACAAAGCCAGGGAGAGTACACCCGGTCCAGCCTTGAGGCGTCCGTGCCATCAGGGCGGTGCCAAGTGAACACGGACAAACCGGGATGTTGCACTCTCCAAATGTCAACCATGTCGTGATTCTTTGTAAACATGTCCAATTCCGCCACGCCGACGCCACAGCCCGAAGACGTACAAGAGGACATACGGTCAAGCTGCTCGTCGGGGACACAGTTAAAATCTCCAGCCAGGATACAAGGGGCACTGCCAGGAACAAAGGATGGCAGGGTCATGAAAAAGTTCCTTCTATCTGAAGGCCGATTGGGTGCGTAAACGTTACACAGGAAGAAGCTTCCACATGGATGTTTTATTGTTACGCACACCAACCGACCCTCGTGATCAGAATCAACTTTTCCGACCAGAGAAGTCCACCTCGGCGAAACTAAAATTACCGAACCACATGACATCGAGAAACCAAAGGAAGCATGCAAACCACCACCCCATTCAAAGGACCAGGTGTGGACATCATCCTCATTTACAATATGGGTCTCCTGGAGGAAAACGAAGTCCACACCCAGTGATCTACAAAACTGAAATATTCTGGATCGCTTCCGACTGTCCCTCAAGCCATTAACGTTCAGGGTCAAGAGGGACAGGGGATCAGCCATGGTGAAATGATTGGCTACGTATTTTCCTGGGCCCTGGCCTTTTTATTCAGTTGGTCGTGCGTCCCTGTGTGGTGAACTCCAGGGTCCGATATCTCACCCGAGGCCGACCTCTTGAGTGGGGAGTCTGACCCAAACCCCTCACACGAGTCAAACCAGCCCTCCCCCGATGGTGGATCTTTTGGAGGGGGCTCTGAGGCAGTCTCTCCATCCTCTGACATTGCAGTAACGGATTCAGAGTCCGAGGAGAGCTGGAGGTCCTCCTTTACTGTTGTCACATCAGCCTCCCCGGGGGTTGGTGATGATGGTGGAGAGTCTGCCTCTGGAGACCCAATTCCCGCCTCACACTGTTTGGAGGCGAGGAAATCCTGTTCCACTTCCTGAGCTGCCTCCTCCAATTCCTGTGTGGAATATTCTGGGCCTGATTGCGAAGGCTCAGGTGCCTGCCTCACATCTGCACTGGCACGGGCAGAGTATGACGTGGGACAAGCACCAGAGATATGTCCATCCTTGCCACAAAGGTTGCACCGCACCTCGTTGGGACAACCAGTCTTGTCGTGCCCCACCAATAGGCACTTGCCACAACGTTTGTTGGGACAAGACCTGGCCCCGTGCCCCTCCTTTGAACAATGAAAGCAGGTGCGGGGCTGCCCGAAGTACCTTATGTGGGCCTTCGAACCCCCTATAAACAGACAAGATGGAATATCTTTATCTAATTCCATACGGAACTGTCTCTTGCCGTTCAAAATGCCCTTTAATTCACCCTCATTGTAAACACACATTCGCATGTCAGAGACGGCCCCGTACTGGCCCAGAACCCTCGCAACCAGGCGCTGCTCGACCTCAAAGTTCAGAAACAGCACTGTCACCACCACAGAGCGATCATATGGTGTGACCTGGATGCAGTTTAACGTCATGCGCAGGACGCTGTGCTTTTTTCTAATGTTAAGGATTATGAAAGGTGTGTGAAAACTTGTACTCCCTTGTCTGAGGATGCTGCGTTATGCTTTGCTCCTCCTAAATAGCATACGCATTCCTTTTATTGATGATATTGTACCCATGGTGAGAAACGTTACTGTTTTTACATCCTGGTTAGTAAGGTTACAGAGTGTGACTGGGTATAATTAACATTTAATATAACATTTGTAAGAAATGACCTTAAATTCATAGAAAGCATTGCAAAGAAGTGCTTAATATAAAATATGATACATATAGCCTTCCTTTATAAAAAATAAATGAAGTTTTTGGTTAGTTACGTTACAATGACCTAACCAGTGTTCTTAAATTTGCAACATGTTGGCTAAATCAACTTTGATAATAAATTTTTTGTCCTGAAGTTTTTAGAGTCTTGTACTCACTGAATAAATTTGATGTATTTGTATGAAGGTAGATACTTTCCATCTTTTAATTGCTGAAGTACCTTTTCTGAATCCTAAGTTGGCAAATTCGCATAAAAATTACACTCACATAAATTTGTTGTATTCACCACTAGGAGCAAGAATACCTCTAGATGTTTTCTTTTTAGAAAACTTCGAAGTGTTTCTAGTCAATTTACAACCCAAATGTGCACCTAAAGACAACTTTAATTTTTCAGTCATGTCCTTCTAATTGTGGAATTGACCTGTGTGGATGTGATATAGTGAGCAGAACCCAAGTTCTAGGTGGTTAAAGGTCATCCAGGGTCTCAATGCGGAAAGCTTGGATGTCTCCATGTATACTTTGTGGGTACATTACGGAGCACTGTCAATTTAAAAAACATAATAGGGCACTGTCAATCTAAAAAAAAAGCTTGCATTTCAGCGGCAAGTAGTCACCAAGCCTTTCTGGCTTAGTGATTACTTTCTGGCTTTCTGGTTTGTTTTCTTTATTTTATTTTGCCTGTACTTTTTCTTTTAAAAATTTGTTTGTTTTTATTTTTTTATGTTTTGTAGTTTCCCTCTTTTTACTGGCTTTTTATAACTTTTCTTTTGTGTCTTTTTTGTTTCTTCCCTAGATTTGTTTCCTTGGCGTTTGTTGTTTGGTACTTTATTCTTTTGTTACCTCGGACTTAAGTTCTCAGTGGGTCTATTTTGTGGTTTTTAGTTTGTTTTGTCTGCTTTCTGGGGGTTTTTATGCTTGGCTTTTAGCTTTTAATTCTCTCGGCCTTTTACTTTTCGTGTTGGTCCGAAAATGGAAACATGGTCATTTTCACGGTAAAGGGTGTAACTTCAAAATGGAGTTGCGCATTTTTCTTTTTTTTTATGTAATCATGTGCAGAAAGGTCTCAGTTATAGGAAACAACAAGTTCCGGAGCTTAAACTCTTTTGTAATATGTGATGAAAATTTGTCACAGGTGAAAAATAAGAGAAAGCTGAAAAAAAAAAACAGCATTAGCATCCAGGGCTGAACGACTAACCTTTGCAGGGGTAATATATCATAATTGTTGTTTATCGATTGCCATTAGGATTTTTTAATGATAAGTCCAAAATTGCATCACAACCTGGCCCTTGCAACACTTTTTTTCGTGCACCACATGAACTTGATGCAATGTAGACCTAAACAGCACAACAACACCAGTACCTAAGGGGTACTCACCCACATAAGTATTAGTGTAATTGCATCTGTCTTTCCAAACTTCTAGATTTCAAGAATGTGTTTCGGAGGCTTCAGTTCACAAATACGGTATGTTTCGAAGGCTTCAATATTGTTAACATGGAACCTGAATAGTTGGTCCTGCGACTTGATCCTCTTCATCATCTTCTGCCTCAGGCTCGTTACAGTGCTCTGTCTCAGGGAAACCATGTCTAGCATATGGATTCACATTTTCTTAGCTCAGTGCTTAGTCTTTTGAATCTAGCAGTAAAGTAACCAGTATTTCCTCCAACAATTGGGCCCCTAGTGAAATATTGCGTAATTCTTCCAATGTCTTCAGTCCCTTTCCAATTTTTCTACTTTTGAATGCAGTATCTCCAAATACAATTGTTTATTATACCAACTTCTTCTCTTGTCAACTGTGAAATTTCCAGTGCACCTGCAGTCCGAACATCAAAGTACTGAGGTTTCCTTGGCAATCTCCCGTATTCAAAAATGGATCCTTAGTTGCCACCTAAAACTTTAACATTCACCCCACAAATGAAACAGAACTTGGATAAACAGGCTTTTGGGGGGTATGCTGCATTGTTGCAACAAAGCTGTCTTGGCATATGACATAGGTATGCTGGCGTGATTTTTATAAACTGCACGAAAAATCTTTTCCCCCCGCTAACCCGCGGAGGGGCGGGAGCCTAAAACTGGGACTGCAAGACTGTAGTCATATTCATATAAACATTTAGACCGTTTGCCGTTGTCTAAAATGAGATTATTGTATATTAATGAAGTACTCTTTTTTTACGTTATGAACGGAAATTTCAACCATCGCCTGCAGGCTCGGGGGGGGGGGGGGGGGAGGCAGCCTAAAGGGGACCGTGGCCAGACTGGCGCTACGCAGGCTAGGTTTTGTTTGGCTTTGTTGGATCGGTTTGGTTCCGTTTTGTTAGGCGGGTTTGTTTGGGTGGTTTCGATTGAGATGTTGTAAGGTGAGTTTGATTGTGTCTTGTGTATGGTTTGGTTGGGTTTATGTTGCGTGGATTTCGTTGTGGTTTGCCAGGATCTGCTGGGTGGGTTTGGTTAGGTTTTGGTGGTTTTTTTTTTTTTTTTTGAGTCTGGTTGGGTTATACTGAGTGAGTTTGGTTGGGTTCTTTTCGTTTTTGTTGGGTGGGTTTGGTTTTGTTGGGTAGGTATGGCTTGTTGGGTGGGTCTGGTTGGATTTTGTTGCGTTTTGTTGGATAGGTTTGGTTGAGTGAGTTTGGTTCCGTTTTGTTTGGGTTGCTTGTGGGCTGGTTTTATTAGGTTTTCTTAATTGTGTGTTTGTGGATTTTTGTCTAGTGGGTATTGTTCGTTGGGTTTGGTTGGGTTTTGTTAGATGGGTTTGACTGGCTGCTGTTGGATGGGTCTGGTTAAAGTATGTAGGGTAGATTTGGTTGGGTGGGATATCGTTGGGGTTTGTTGGGTTTTGCTAGGTGGGTTTGGTTAGGTTTTGTTGGGTGAGATATGTTGGACGGATTTGTTGGGTAGGTTTGATTAGGTTTTGGGGAGTGCCAGTGGGTTCTGTTCCATTTTGTTCGTTGGTTTTGGTGGGTAGGTTTGGTTGGATGGGTCTCGTTGGTTGGGTTTGTTTGCAGCTTGTTGGGTTGGTTTGGTTCGGGTTTTTTCGGTTGGGTAATGTTGGGCGGGTTTTGTTGGATCTTGTTTGGTGGGCTTGGGAAGGCTTGGTTTGGTTTAGTCGGGGGAAATTTGATGGGGGGGGGGGGGGTTGATAAGGTTTTGTTGGGTGCCAGTGCCACAAAAACCTGACCAAACCGAACCAATTAGAATGGGCAAAACACAATTAAACCCTACCACAAGACCTAACAAAACCTAACCAAACCAACCGAAAAAAACGAAACAAAACCCAACCAACAAAACCTAACCACACCCTCGAAAGAAAGCAAAACAAACCTAACCAAACCCAGCCAACAAAACGCAGCCAATCCCAACGAAACCCATCCATCTAAACCCAAACAAACTGAAGGAATCCGACCAAACAAAACCTTACCAAATCCACCTCACAAACCCCATTCAAATCAAACTAACAATACCAAACCAAACCCATTCTAACCCATCCAACAAAAATATCAAAACCCAACCAAAGCCACCCAACAAAACCCAGAAAACACACCCACCAAAACCCAGACAACACACCCAACAAAACCCAACCAAACGCACCCAACTAAACTTTATCAATCCCATCAAACAAACCAGCCAATGAAGCCCCCAAAACTTTAACCAAACCCATCCAACATAAAGCCACCTAACAAAACCCAACCAATCCCACCCCTGAAAAACCGTATCAAATTCAACCAACAAAGCCGACAAAACTGAATAAAACGTAACCAATCCCACCTAGCAAAACCCAACCCACAAAAGAAAATACAGCCAAACGTTCCAAACAAAACCAAACCAAACCCAACGACCAAACCGCAACAAAACCCACCCAACAAAACACAATATAGCCCAACAAAACCCACCCAATGACACCCAACCATAATTTCAACGTAAAATGTAGTACCACTATTATATTAAATGGTCTTTACCCCTTTCGAGCAACTTTTTAACGGAATTATAAATGTGCTAATGCTTCTCTACTGTGACTGTGTGCAAAATTAAAAATCCGCTGAATTTATTGCCTGTGACTCCTCGAACTCCCGTCTATTAAAGCTTTTACCCCCTTTGCGTAATTAATGGCAAACTTTTTCTCTCCGCAACTAAACAAACACCCGCCGCTTCCCTGTCCCCGTCTTGTACTCTTCTGCCGGCCGGGTAAGGAGTCTACCTTTTTAAGTAAAATTTGGAATTTGAAAAAAATTGCCTATTTTTAGGAAGTAGAAAAAAAAAATGACACCACTGGTGGGAACGCAGAGAAAATTTGTAAGTAGCGGGTGTTCTTTCATGACATCTGATGCCGTAAATGCTATCTTTTGAAGTAAAAATAAAATACAGCTATGTGTTTTAGAATCTTAAATAAAAAATGGTATTGACGAAGAGGGGAGGGTGGCTCAATGGAACCCTCTCCCTTCGATGGCCACTTGCCAGACTTCTGGACCGTTTTATAGGCCTCCAGTTTCTAAGCCATCCAAAATTACTCCATTTGCAAGGGTCATCCCAACCAAAATTGGCAGTTATCGTAAAAACATTAAATGACAATCGTAAGTGACCCCTTTAAACACACAAAGTGACAGTGCTGTAAAGTATTTCACTAGAGCAAATGACCTGTTCGTGGACCAGTATAAGAAAATATGATACTTGTCTCCTGGTGAGAGAGATTAAGCTGTCTAGACAGTTCAATGATAACAGTACAGATGTCTTTCCTCAAAATATGTATTCATATTGAGTAGGCTAAATGAAATGTCTTGCTGAAAATATGTATATATAAAGGAACCACGAGGAGTAAATTAAAGACAGAAAACAATGGAGACGATCGTGTTTCACACACACATTCCCACAGTGTTCAGTGATCCATAAAATTTCATTAATTACGTTTGGCCTTTCATTCTCTCTAAGTTCAATGTAACTACGAATTTTCTTTATATATGATCAAAATTACACAGGTGTTTCACTTCAGCTTCTCATTTTAGTAATGGTTTCACAATATCGAAGACAATGTTCCTACTTTGTCCTTTCTTTCTATATAAACATTGACCTCTTTCGGAGTGGCCTTTGCGTGGGTAACACTTTCGTTAGTTGTACTCTGCTTCCAAACTTAAAGCCATCTGTAATCAAACAATTTCAACAGTTCTATTTCTCTCTTCTGAAACACTTTGATCATCAAAGTGTAACGAAAATACTGGCGACGTGTACTTGTAGTTTCGAAGGATAGTTGGATCTCGTAAACCCCTAATAAACTACAGTCGAATCCGATCAGCGCTTGTGATAAGTGAATGTAGGCAACCAGAAGTGGGGTCCATCAGCCTTAAATCGTCTTTATTTGTTGGCTACATAATTTTAAACCCTCATTCAATGGAATTTAGATCAAGATGCAATTCAGTGTACAACAATCCATGACACACTTAAGTAAGGAAATGGAAAGACAAAATGTAATGGATTCCTTTAATGTCCTTCTAAAGTCAGACCATCACTTGACTGTTTGCAATCGTCTAGGTATTTTTTAAGGTAGAGACATACTAGCTTACCGTTAGAAAACATCACTTGGTAAAACAGAAAAGCAAAGAATCGAGACGACGTTGCGCCATGATGTTCTGACGTATAGAGGTATTCCGGTGGCATGCATTGCTACGCCCAACCTTCAACACTTTGAATGCATTCGTATGGGAACAACAACGAGTCCATAAGCGACCTGTTCATTGACAGTTCCAGGACTTATTAAATATCTTCCCTCCACGTGAAAAGCACTTATAATCTAAAGCACGCACGGCGTGCACAATGCACAGCGATTGCATAATTTCCTGTCTTCTATATATATATATAATTATGTACTAGTACTTGCATAATAAGGGTGTTGTACTTTTAAAACAAGTAGAAAATGTGATATTATGTATTGCGATAAAAGGTAAATCTCTCCTATCTGGTTGCGCTACTGGTAGCCTACGTTTCTCGCATTTGAAATAAAATTTGTGTAGAAAACCCCATTGCACTAGCATGTATGTTAAAAGTACCCCGGCAAATCCATTGAAGAACATTCACTTTTCAGTCCTTCAGCTCTCATTGAATAGTATTCAGCTTCATGTAAAAAGATGACACAATTACGATAGAAATTGTTCATGAAAAACGACAATTCCCCAGATTTCCTTCTTAGATCTTCTTGTATGCTCAGCTTGCATTATTATGCTTGTAGACCAGCATTTGATTCATTGGACATCAATTTTCTCAGGAGTTGTACCAAGAACGGATGCAACATCTGGCTCGTGGATAGTGTGAAAGGGGGAGTCATTTGGATGAGTCAGAAAACTTTAATGCTGCCTGAAAAAAAAAAAAAAAAAAAAAAAAAACTAAGCGGAGGGATACCTTCGTTTGGTGGGGAGAATACAGAAATGTTCTGAACCACCGACCCATCAGAAATCTAGGAATGAAGTGCACGGGTTGTGTAGTTGAATGAATTCAATCATTACTCTTGAACTTTCGTTTTTCACAAGATGCTCACTTCAATGAAACATGAACACCACAAATCATTTTCTTAAAAACTTACAGCAATATAAGGAGATACATATGGTTGGCCGAATTTTTCTAGGCCCTGCTTGAGCTGTTGCGGTTAGGGAGGGTTAAGTTTGGTCCCTTAACTTGCAAAATTTTGAAAGTCAATGTCACATGATGTACAAACAAAAAAGACCCATCTACGAATTTTAAGTAAAATATAGCCTAAGGAAATTCCAAGTAGGCGGGAGCCGGAACCATGCCTCTCTAAATGCCGCCCTCTTTTTCAAACGTTCTGTTTTTTATTGCCTGGGTCTTTTTCGTTGCGCCTCTCATACATGACGACAAATTTGTATTGAGGTCAACTTTAGAATAACAGTTAAAATAGTTGACCCTTATCATTAATTTGACCTCGCACAGACTGAACATAGTCGACACTGTGGCATGTTGGAAAAGATGTCCTACAAAGTTATGTATCGATTATCAGGCGCGGATCCAGACATTTCAAAGGGGGGGGGGGGGAGGGGCTGAAGTTAGATAAAGTGAGTAAAGGGGACGTCCCAGTGACGTACACGGGATCTCTTGAAGGGGGGGGGCATGTGGTGTATTAAGTGATCGCCAGCCTGTGGGAGGGGTTTAAGTGGAGGAGTTGTCACCCTCCCCCTTTGTAAACTTTTGACGTTTTCAAGGAACCTAGATGCAAAATGGTGCAAGATTTACCACTTTGATGGAAACAGTGTTAAAAGTTGAATTGTGTTGGTTCATAAAGAATACAACGATCAATATAGGCGAACGGGAGAATTTTAGTTTTCGGCTTTTTCTTGGCCACAAAACGTTATTGTGACAAAAAGATTATCTAAGTGGAGCGCCACCATTAGTTGGCGCGGAGCGTAGAGAACATTTAGAAAAATCAGACCCTGAGATGGTCGGAAAAAGCATTTTTCAGACTCATACGAAGATTCTTAGCAGTCGCTATCTTCCTTTGTCGTTTGAAATGAAATGGTATTTCAAAATAAGTTTTCGAACTGCATAGCCATGGTCGCCTTCGTACGCTGCTGTTACGAAGTACGGTGATTCTCTGCCTGAAATATCTGATTCTGCCCGAAAGAACAAGCAGAGCGCCACGATCTGTTGAGGCGTAGCATACAGACCATTTTGACAAATCATGACTACTAAGACAGCCGCCGGAAACGGCATTTCCCTCCGAGTTGTAAGTAGAATCTAAGCAATCATTTTTTGAGCCTTCGTTTGCAATGAAATTGAAACTTCAATAAAGAAATGAGTAAATTGTGAAATGATCAGAAAATTACGATATAAATTTACCACTTCAATTGGGTGGAATGGTAATGCGAGGATTTTTTTGGAGAATGAGCTGGTATGCTGCATTTGACTAACTTGGGAGGTAAGATTATAATGAGTTTAACATTTAAAATTGGAGCAACTTCATTAACCGGCGAAATCCCTTCTGAACTTGAAGGGAGGATGGCAATGCATAACATACCGGCTACCTAGCCTTTACGAGTTTAATCGAACTTTGCGAGGATCTCATGTGTTTGAGCAGCCTGGTAAATTCAAATTTTTCCTGAGTGGGAAAACGCATGAGAATAATTGGCTCTTACAAAACCGACCTAATGTTCGTGCGTTTACCGCGCAAGGTAGAAGCCTGTATATACGTAATTAATTATATGCAATCCAAACAAACAGGATATCAGGATATTTTCTAGTCAACAAACAATCTGTCCATATCAGAGGTTTCTGCACAGTAGATCCCCACAGACCGTACGCATCAAAAAAAGAAAATAAGTAAAAGAAAAAAACATACCGGTGCGAGACGAAATAGAAATCAAAATCAACGTATACCCCAATAATCCGTTGTCAGCAGGATTGACAAGTATACAAGGACTTCAATTCTTAAAAGTCGCATCTTAATTAACACTTAAAACATACTTGAAAATTTGTTTTTCTCCGACATGATTGTTTTTGATCGCTGTCTCTCTGTGCCAGGGGTATGCATGAGGGTCTTGGCACATTGTTCAATCTAACGGGGGAAGGATGGTAAGGGGTGACGGCAAGACGCCACCAAATATACATCTATATCCGTTCCACTGGGACCACCCAGATGGACACAGTAACATGATTTGGTCCAAAAGTTTGCACATCCCTGCTCTATACCCTAATGCACCACCGTTGGCAACTAAGACAACACAAAAGTTCTGACCGTTCACGGCCACTATATATATTGCACACGTTGGCTGACGTGCGACTGTGTGAACATAGTTCAGTAGGTAACGCTCATCTCCTGGTGACTTATTTCCCGGCAGCTATTTACTTGTTGTTGTGGCCAGGGAGGTTGCCGCTCCCTGTGGTGGCGCGAAGGCAAGGCGGCAGGAAACTAAGTAGATAGCCTATTCACACGGATTTAATACCACAAGAGGTTCGTGTACTTGGATTTGTGTTGTGAGGGAAAGGATGAACCTGAAATAGCCCCCTTGAATATTCTCGAAGATAAGCATTATGCTTAATTTAGTGTATTTGTTATTGTTGATGTGACGAAAAAGGGAGGGGGGATGAGTTCGTAAAAGCCCCTTCCCCCGCCCCTTGGATCCGCGCCTGACCATGCAGTTATTTAGTTATAGTTTTACAAATCATGTAATGTGACACGTGAAGAATGTCAAGAACATACCTGTAGTAGGCCTTTGTGATGGTTTTTGAAGTGCCTCACTCTGTTGAAAAAAAAGAATTGCATTAATTATTCCCTAAATTGTATGTCCACGGTACAAGTCTGATATTAACCAAAGAACATGCAT
The DNA here is from genome assembly GCA_037179385.1 of Holothuria scabra. NCBI lineage: Eukaryota > Metazoa > Echinodermata > Holothuroidea > Aspidochirotida > Holothuriidae > Holothuria > Holothuria scabra. Next base: position 9,441,996 of record CM074179.1, read on the forward strand.
GAACACAATAATAATATTTCAATAGTCTGTCTTTCTGTTACTGTAGTTCAATACGGCAGGCGATGACTATTGGAGTGGTAACCTCAGATTTATCATTGGTGGTGTCAATTTATTCGGTTGGTACTCACGCAAATGAACCGAAGACAACCACATTTCACCTCGTGAAACAAATCAAAGTAATCAATTGTGTCTGTTTGCCATGTTCGTCGACCCTAACAGCGGTGAATTGGAAAGCAAGGACAAAACGATTAAGCTAACACTTCCTTAGTCAAAATGCTTTGGTGGTTACTTTAAGTGTGAATACTTTTGGTTCGTGAAATTCTTGCGTGACGTGGGATCATATTGGTGAGAATTTATTGTTTGACGTGGGACCATATTTGTCTTACTGTCTTACTGGAAGTTATCCTAGAGGTAATTTTTAGGCCAGTTAAGTCACTAGAGGCATCCTTAATTAGCGACAAAAGTATCTCACAAACACGCTAAAAACCAGGAGCCTCCGGGGGCTTCGCCCCCTGGAATCCACCAGGGGCCCTAAGGCGGGCCCCTGGTCCCCACCCGTTCAGCCATGAGTATAATCTACCAGTGCCCGCCTGCAAAATTTTTGTGCCCCTCCAGTGTCCCCTAGAATGGAAAGTCTGATGACGACACTGGCGAGGAAGAACCCTATTGATTTTGGTGGAGGTCAAGGGTCACATGGGTTCAACAGGGTCAAAGTCTGAAAACCTGGTTAGCAGTTTATCTCAATGTAAGGGACTTAGTTTTCATATTTGGGTATGTGGATGTTCTATGTTAGATAGCTAGATAGTTTTACGGCCCAGTTTCCAACCTATTGGTTCAAGTCGAGCCGGCCACGGCCCTTTTCCAGTTATGGATGTTCTTTGGGCAAATAATAACCCCTGATGTTTTTGGAGGAGGATTTCAGAGGTCACCGGAGGTAAGGTTTTCATCGGAGTTAAAACAAACCTTTTTAACACGATATATATTAGAAATTTCAACACATTCTATGATTTTTATATGGATGCATTGTGGTTAGAAGATGCCCTATCGTTAAGGTGGGGGTCATCCCTGAGGTCACCAGTGGTCAAACTCTGGAAAACGTCTTGTCACAATAGCTCAAGGTAGAAACTTGGATGGATTTCATAATTTGCATATAGATGTGTTATGATCAGAAGATGGCCACTATGATTTTTGGAGCTTATAGATGTGTTATGATCATAAAATGGTCGCTATGATTTTTGGAGGTCAAATGTAATATGGCTTCCACAGAGATCAAAAGCCGAAAACCATTTGAACAGGACATCTCATTGTAGGAAAATTGGGCACATTTCAAAACCCGTTGGTCGAAAGATGCTCTTAAACTTTTTTTTTTTTTTGAGATCAAAGGTGATCTGGGGTCAGGAGAAGTAAAAATCTGAAAACCTTGTTAACAAATATCTTATGCTGAGTAACTTGAATGAATTTCATCATTGGTATTAGGACGTAATATTGTCAGAAGATGATCCCTTTTCTGTTTTTTGGTCCAGGTCGAAGGTCATCACAGGTCCAAATCATAATACTTTGTTAACATGATATCTCATGGTAGGAAACCGGAATAGATTTGGCGGAGGTCAAAGGTCGTTTGAGGTCACTTGGGATCAAACTCGGTAAACGTTGTTTACACAATATCTTCAAATATATGAAAGTTGCAGTTACATGTAGGTTTGGAAAATAACCATTAAGGTTTTGGTGAAGGCCAACAGTCATCTTTCGTAACCAGGGCTTTATTATCGGTAACCAGGGCTTTAATAATGTATTATTCGTAACCAGGGCTTTAATATAGACACTGTGGTTGCAACGCAACTTAAATGTATAAACAGTACGAATCGGACTTACCGAGCATAAAAACTATGGTTGATCAGTGGTGCTATTATTTTTTTTTATGCAAACACAGTTTAAAAATAAAGGAACCCCCAAAGGAGCCAGTAACAAGGAAAGCTCAATATTGATATGATTAAGACCTTTCCACACATCATGCGTATGAGTTGCGTACTCGTTACATCAGTTTACAGCTTCATACGTTCCAAAGTGGAGTCGCCCCAACAGGAACCATTGGGTCGCGAAGTCGCCACTGCCGAAATAGGCCATACACTTAAAAGGCATCTGAATTCAGAACAGACATTGTACAATGGCAATAACTGCCGTCATTAATTCGATTCAATGTCAGCATCCTGGATTAGCCAACCATGGTGCTGTTTTAACTTTCGACATTTAATCTAGTAATATGTAGGCATTAAAGAAAATGATATGTTCATCAGTTAGTCAATGCTGATATTCATTTTAGTTCAATGTCAGCATTAAGTCGAACTAATGCCTTCGTTTATCATATTGCGCTAATATGAAATGGACCTAATGAAGACATTAAATCGAATTAGTTCGGACATCAATTGATCGATATAATATCAGCATTTATTTCATACAGATATTTTAAACTGTTTGGCTTACACAGAAACTTATTTAATGCTGTCATAAATCGACCTAATGGAGAAATTATTTCTATTTCACAACCTTATTGAACAGGGAACTATATCCGCTATGCCCCCAACCAGAAACGTTAATCGTTACGGACAGGTTTTTAAAGGTTGGTAAATAGTTGGTTTTCTCACTTGGGTTGTCTTACTAGGTACAAAAACTCCATGTTTGACTATGGAATGAAAATGTGTCCATATGACTATGACGTAAAACTTATTCTACAATATGCTTCATTGAGTATTTACCACTTCGTTGTATTCATCGTCGGTCAATTCGGTTCCATCTTCATGCTGAATAAAACAGATAAAAGTGATATATGATAATTAAAGATTTATTAAATATTTTTCAAAATAGAACTTCATTAGCAGTTATTAATCAAGGTTTCTGCAGAATGTTTCATTCACGAACATATCATATTCGCCATTATCTTTAAACTCCATACCTTTCGTAAGCCATACATGCACACTGTCCTTGATAGGTTTGTGAATTATGGGTTACACACGTTTTACAAGCGAATGACGAAATCAAATTATATGTTGTTTAAAGCTGTTTGAAGCCTTAGAATTGCTGTCTGTCGTGAAGTACATTTGCACCAACAGGATAATCGTGTCCCTTAGCAGAGGTCTGGTCCTGAATATGACGTTAAACTGCATCCAGGTGGGCTGGGGAGGACGCGTGTGGCGAGATGTTTGTCCCCGACTATCGCTTATAAAATGCGCACAGACCGTTTCTGTACATCCCATGACTGGTGGGTTGTCGGCGCCACAAAACCGAGCAATTCCCTCAACGGTTGTCCCCCGGTGGGCTGAGGGTTGGAGAATATGCCCACGGTATTTCCTGCTTGTCGAAAGAGGCGACTAAACGGGAGGACTTGAACAGTATTTGAACAGTATGACACTATAAAATACGTTCGTGTTGGTGTGTCGTTAAATCATATCTTACTGACTAACCTTAGCAGATGTCATACCATGCATTCCTTAAAAATTATACCATGCTCCTTGTGACTGTGCTGTCACCGTCAGTCACATTCTCGTGGACTGTTATTGATACGCCTATATTCGCCAGAAATACTACACCGTGCCTCACCTAAAAACTCTGTTTGAACAAACTGATTCTTCCCTTATCCTTGGTTTTCTCAAGAAAGTAGGCTTCATAGAAATTTCTGATATAATTCCCGCTTTTCTATCCTTTTAGTTGAAATTCACCCCAAGTTTCCCTCTTTTACTTTTCCTTTTTTGGTTTTACCACAGCATTTACTTTGTTTAACTTGGTGACACTATATGACGCGATCCCGCGTGGGTGTGTCGTTAAACCTCATCTAACTAACTATACCATGCTACATGTTTGTTTAGAGCTAATGTGATTCCATGTATACAAACCACCGATCTGCATTGAACGGAACTTTAATCAATTTACTAACCTGCCAAAAGCCTGACTCAAGGTTCAGACAGTAACTTCCCGAAAAATAGGTCTCCCACGTCACTGGAAGGATGAAGACACGATAAAGCATTTATCTTTTCTGGCAAGACTATTGTTTTCGTCATTTAAATATTTTGTGGAACTTGTCACTTAACAAATCAAATAACCCATCCAAGCCCAAGATGGCTAAATAAGAACACAATGTTTCATAAATTTAATAAAAATTTTCACACACACAAAAACAAACAAACAAACAAACGAAGAGTACAACACCCAATTCGATCGCCCAAGCCGAATCAACAATTCCAGTGCAACTAATTCCTTTTCAATTTACACTTTTCATTTTTGTTTGGTATTAATTTTTCCGGAATTGGTTTCCCTAAGATTCGAAACTTTATCATTGTTAGTGTTGATCATTGGCTTATCAGGCCATAAAACTGTAGGATTTTGTCAATATCCCGATGGGTTCTCGGGTGAACTGTTGTACTTTTATCCCAAAGCACTGAGGTAAACTTTCAACTCGTTTTTATTTTTGCAAACTCTAATCTGCTGATATACCAAAGGTTCACTTAAATATTTTTTAAAGTGAAAGGTTCTGCCAGTATCTCAAAGTTCTGGTGTAAAATTTTGTCTCGATTCCATTCTAGGAACATCATGTTACAACCCGTAGATGATTATTTGGGAGCCAAATCAGGAATTAGAATTCTAGGTGGAAATGGCGTTGTGTGAATCATTTTCTTGGGTTTCCGATGAGTTGCGCACATCATCTGGATTGTCACATTTTGCGAACGTTATTTGTACCCCCTGTAAATGGGACAGATGTTATGCACTATACAAGTTCAAGGCACATCTATAAAAATGTCATCAGTTTAATGCCCCTGTGCACCATTGGTACCCAAATAACTGGAATCTCCCAGATATATGTAAAGTACACACTGCTCCCAAAGTATCCATCCTGATCATTGGAAGGAGATGGTGGAAGGGTGGAACAAAGTAAATTAAACGAAGATTGAGAAATTGTAGTTGGAGATGTGAGAGCAGTAAAAATTAGCTGAAACAGTTATCCAAACATTACCTCGAACGTTTCTTGATCGAAGAAGGTGTAGCGATTCGACATTGACGTTTTGAGGCGGGATACAATACACAAACCTTTGAGAAATAAATCACATTGCAACGTCATCATCACAACAAAGACCTTTCGAAAATGGAGTAGTAGAAACACTTTTTTGTTCGATATTTTGATGAGTGCGTACACTTTTTACAGCTTACTTAATCGGTACTACCGAAAAATAAAGCTTCAATCAAAATACACGTTAAGTGTTCATTATGCATGAACTGAACATCAGTGGCTTAGGAAGCAACATTAAAGGGGGTGGGGGTGGAACAGTTTATGGTCTATGCACCTCAACGTACTTCTACCAGGTTGACTGGAAGCTACATTTTTATGCTAATTTCTTCGTTTTTGCACCAGGAAGAACGATTTTTTGAGGAAAAAATTTGCACATTTTTTTGTGCAGTAACTATTTTTTTAAATTACACTGAGCATGAAAAACGTGGAAATCTTCGTTTTTGTCAGTCAAGGTACACTATCCATGGTGTGTATGAGAACATTTGAGCACGGTAGGAAAATGATTCCCAGTCTGGAATACGAAGTTTGCCCGAAAGACTATCTAAGCGACCACCTTCATTTGGGGCGGAGCTTGCAGAAAATTTTGAAAAATCCGCGACCCCGCAATAGTTTTTTCAGGCTTGTAAGTATTAGCAAAGCAGAGCGGGGTAGGAGGGAAAACCCTTCAACGTTTCAGGGAAGAGCGACTAGCACTCAATTTTGCCGTTTTTGTTTTAAGTGTGAACCCCACTGGCGACGGAATGGGCGGAATTTACGGCGAATGAAACGATCCGAAATTTTTGCCATTTTAAAAGAAATCTACTTTTATATGGAGCTTGTGTTGAGGTTAGAGTTGGGTTCTGGGTTTCTTTTAAAATTTGGGGGATTACTGAAATCTGAGAATTGTTGCACGACGACTGAAAATCGTTGTTGTTAATAATGTTACGTTACCAAGTAATAATGTTTCAAAATTTCCCCGTACTTCGTTGCTCTTTTTACACAATATTTCAAATTAAATGGCTAACATTGGAGAAAATTTGGAATTTTATGAAAGACAATTTATAAAAGTATCACTTCAGCTGCCGGTGTCTATTGAATATCTGGTGTCGCTTTTGACAAATACCCGACTTTGTCATTTCCAGAGCTCGGTAAGTTTTCCAAACTGATTTATGAGCCGGCACTACTACATTATAAATTTGCCTTTTGAAATAGTTATAGTTAATTACAAATCTCAAGCTCGTGTTGGTGAGAATTCAGAATTTCAGGAAAGATTCAAGAGTTGATAAAATCACACTGTAAATGATTGGTGTAACAAAAAGCAAATTTCCGAAACTAAGAGCCAGGGGTCGGTGGCCCCCTGCAGTCCCTATTTTCAGCTTTCGTTTGGAATAGAATTTTACTTCAATAAAAATGAACAGAAAATTGGCAAATGAGAAATACGGTACCATCGAATACAAAGTTATAGCTATTCGTGCGATTTCTACAATCTTTTTTACTTTTTATGAAAATTTTACAGTGACTATGGTAATAATGCTTTTTATATTTGCTAATTAATTACCTTTCGTTTCATGTTTCCAACTTCCAAAACCGTCAGATAGTTCGAATCTCGATTAAATTTGTAAAGGATGGAAACATGGTAGGCATACTCGGAAAAGCTAGTTGCAAGGTGTGCGATACAAACGCTATGGAAGACGAAAAATACGTTGCAGCACCCAAGAGGTAAAATTAGTGACGATCGCGGGATGCGCGAATGAGAAAAACGGGAAGAGCATAAAAACAGGGAGACAAAGATTGTCATTATCATTTCTATTGATTCTATTAAAAATAAAGAAGGGGTCTACTGACTCAGGAAGAGGGAGGGCGGTGGCATATCTCTGTCCCTCTACCATATTCCACTGTCTCTCCCTGTGCCTTTGCCTTACATGTAGTATTTATTGGAATACCAGGAACAGGCAAATGGTAACATATTAAACTGCAATGAAGCAAGTTACGACAGAGATGGTTTAGTCCTGACAAGGCTCCAATCGAGCACACATACTCCGACCATGCCTGTATAATTAACGGCAATGGGAGATCACAGTATGATACCCTATGACAGTGCTGTCACCATCACTCGTGTTCTCGTTGACTGCTATAAGTAATCCTTTATCCATCAAACATACTACCCTGTGCAAGACCTGAAAACTTTCTTTAAGCTGACAAATTCATTCGTTATACTGCGCCTTCTCAATTTCCACATAACTCCCGCATCAGCATGATAATTTAATTGAATTTATTCCATCCTTTGTCTTTTTCTCTAGGTAGCTGTACCCACAACATTGCCCGTTTTCCTTTCTAGGTGACACCGTTTAGCACGTTCGCGCCGGGGAGTCAAAAAGGTTCAATCTAACTAACAAAATCATTATTCGGCTCTTTGGTATATGCTTCACGTAATTATCACTTTGTTTTTAACATTTTCATTGATCAGAGAGCTTTTTATGATAATCTCTTAGGTAGTGGTGTCGCTTACGTCAACGTTTCCAGGCTTTCACAAGTTTCGCAGTAGAGTAAAATATCTTCCGTTTCTTTTCCGTTTATTCCAGTGCCACTCGCCTCAATGTGCAACTCTTTTAGGGAATAAAGGTTTGATATAGCTATTCCCAATTTAAGTTGAAGTTCCTTCTTAGTAATGTCCACTGCGCTGAAACAGTTTTCTAAACGCAATTGCGCAATGGGAATCTGGAAAGAGATAAAAAGTGTTACGAACATGAGACCTTGAAAGAAATAATGTTAAGTAGGATAAACAGAATTTTAATTTTAACATGTGAAAAAGGAATCAAATCTTCACAGTATATTTAAACTCCCATTCAAAGCAGACATGCATTTCGCGAGGTATGAGTAATTGAAGTAACTAGATTTGTGTTCCAAAATGCGTTTTAGGGCTTCAAAGGTTATCCAAGTTCCTCACATTGGCATGGAATGCTTTGTTCCACTTTGTGTTTTTCGGACTGTTGTGTTCATTTAAAAGTTAATAGGGTTAAGACGTCCTGGGAGGATGCAAAGTGTGTTAACTTCATATGTCACTAGTGAATTCCCATTCTGATTATACGGGATTGTTGAGGAGAAAATTGGTTGTTAATTTTACAGAAAATCAAAAGGCTGTCTATAAATGTGACGATATGATGTTATATATGCTTACACTTTAAGTTTACTTTTTTGCTGAAAATATGATACATTTATCTGCTAATATCCTGAGACCCATGCATCGAATTTCAGTGTCAAAATACTCTCTAACATATCAAAACTTGTCACCTGAAACATCTTTTTCAAGGAATTTTCAAGGGACAAAATCAATAGACTTTAAAATATGCAGAAAACATTTCTCTTTAAGGAGGTATAAGATGCTTTTCATCATGCTTATAGGAAATTTTTGATGCCATCGCGGCACATAAAATTTGACATTGCGTTCAATATTTATAATTTCAATTCCGATGCGGGGAATGTTATCTTAGCCCGTCATATGGTTAAGTGTAATGCTAGATGCAGGGTTGATGATTTTTTTTTTTAAATAAAAAAAATCGGATTTTAATTATTTTAATCGGATTTTAATGATTTTAATCAGATTTTTAAATTTCTAAAAGGTATGGCGTCACAAAATTTCCAGAATGCTAATGTGTACTCCATAACTTACAACGATGAAGTTTTCAGCTTCCAGGGCTATCATTTGCAAAAGAAAAAAATGTACGGAAAAGTATTGCCCACTGTAGCAGTGTATACACGGAACATATAACCCAACCTCCCTGGTTCCTAATGTTATGTGCACATGACCAAAGTACTGTGCCGTATGAAAACGTTGTGCGTACAATGACAGTGATTTTAAATGTAGAAAATTTGGAGAAAATAACTACATATTCCCAAAAGAAAATGCTAACTGAACAATACACACCAACAATCCTTGGAAAATAGTAGCAATTGAGTAGGCTATAGGCATACGGTATGTACAGTATGTCGAACTAGGAAGTCGAAACGATTCCTGGTTGAAACCGGGAACCGGTACTCCTTGTTACTAAACTCACTGCACAATGGTTTCAAAGTAGATGTACTGGCAACTGATTACACTATGTAAAACGTAGTGGCTTATGGAATGAATTGTAACAATGTACAGCGTTCTTTAATTCATTAATCAACCCACCTATCAATTCACAATATTTCTAGTACTTCGACGGATCTTATTGGGCATGGTATGGGTCCTGATATCTGGGTTGGTAAAATGTAGAAATAATTGAATCCCATGCCTGGATCATAGAGTAAGAATTTCATAAAGCATCCTGTCTTTGAATCACCCCAAAATGAGACCCTACAACAACACTGTGGTACTAAAATATCTGATATTTCTAACTTGTGGCCAGGACAGTGGAGATACTGTCCAATATTTACATTTTTATTTGGGGTCCTACTGTCCTCAACCAACTCAATGAAAAAGGCTCATGATCACGACAAATTTGGTTGATATTTTTCAATGAAATACTGTAGGCCCACATCTCACTTGAACAGTAATATCCACAGTCTATGGAGTCAATACTGATGCATCATTTACTAGGGGTGCACATTGTGTTAAATCACTCTAAACTGTGTTGTTTGTTCAAATTAGTTGCATTCAGTGAATAAACCAAGCAAAAATAACTTTTTCTGACCATAAATGAAATTTTTCCAATGAAGTGATTTAAATCAATGATTTTTTGGAAAGAATCATTTGAATAAAGTCGCGATTTATGTCAGTGATTTTAATCAAGGCGATTAAAATCAAACAACCCTGGCTAGATGTACGGGAAAAATATTGAAACATTCTTAAAGTATCAAAATTCAAGGACAAACAAGAAATCAGATTTTATTGCCCCTACATTACATAACTTTCTATGGCTTCCTTTAAAAGTGGAGGCTTTTTTACAAAAAAAAAAAAAAAAAAAAGAGTTGGGAAAGGAGTATGCGAAAGGGTTTGAGGGTTACGGTGTGGAATATTTTTGTTTTCCCTTTGAGACCCAATGAACCTCTCCAGGAAATGATTGGACAAAGCTATTTGAAATGAAGGGCTGCAAGAAAGAAATACATAATGCAGTGTATACAAACCTGCTTGCTTGACGCGATCTCCAAAAGTTGTATGGTCGACCGTTGCTGCAACTTGGTGTGATCGTCATGTACCGTTACTGGACTTGAACACATTTCAACGATTTCCGATTTTATATTTTCAAATTCCCCAGTTTTTTCTAAGATACAAAGCGTTTCGAACCTGTCCCCACCGTATCTGCTTTTGAGATACTGAAATATTTTATCAGCTGTGACTGAACTTAACCCACAAGCAAAGCGAAATACATATTGGTGGTTGATCGGATCAAGATAATCCAGATTGATTTCGTTATTGTTAGTAACTGATCCTAGGCGACGGTCGAAAGTCACTTCAGTTTTTTCTCCAAACTGGACAAGATAGTGGGCAGCATACCATTCACGAAACAAGTTGTGATAAAATCTTACGTACGTTTTGTTTTGGACGAGGTCAGAGATGGTTTTACCCGGTTTTTCCTCAAGACGCTGAATGCGTTCTTCTACTAACATACCAATGCTTCTGTACTGTTCATAAAATTCTTCTCCAGTTCTACTACAGAGCTGTTTCCGATCCCAAACAATATCTTCATTTTTCTTAGTTAAACTCTCAAATGCTAGCTTATCTAAGTCACCATGATGTGTTTCAAACAGTTCAATTTTCTTAACATTTTCATCGTTCATTTTGTTTTTCAGGTGGCTATGGAAACAAGAAACAGAGTGTCTGAAGAAACTCGTCACGGTTTTGAATTTTTGGGGACTTTCGAAGTGATGACAGACGTGAACAAACATTGCAAAAAATAGTGGAATCTCGCAAAGAGCTGCAAGGAATGGATTTTCTTTCAGACGTTCTTGAATATTATTCACAGTATTGTTGCCGCTCTCTATAAAAACTTTATTTATGTAACGTTCTCTAGCCTTTTCATCAAACCCATTGAGTCTTAAAAATTTCGTTATAGGGGCAATTCTTTTTGGTAAACAACCCACCCTAGTCGTGAGAATAACAGGAAACTGTTGTAACATTTTTCGGTCGATGATATTGTAAATATCAGCGGCTGCATCATCAGTTCCTTCAGGATACTCATCATATCCATCTAAAACTATAACACTCGATTTACTAGTTTCCACGATAGTTTGAATGTCCCTTTCCTTAATGTATGAATCGTTTGGCAATAGAAATTGCCTGATTGCCATGTAAATTGAATCTATACCACCTAATTGTCTCAACCTCAATAGAATAAATAATTCGGTTTCTCTTCCAGAAGAAATAGGTATCCCGTTACACCAGTCATACGCGAGTTGCAGGCTTAAAGTAGACTTGCCAATTCCAGGTTCACCTTCCAAAATATATCTCGTTGACTTTATCTTTTCTTCATTTAAAATGTCCTTATACGAATCGAGTCGATTCCATTTTCCTCCCATCTTGTTTACTACTCTGATTTCGCCTTCGACAAATATTTCGTTGACGCAATGCAGATTATCAAAAATGTGTGGAATCGGCCGAATGCTGCTGTAGAGATCTTCGTACTTTCCCTTTAACTGTGATATTAACATCTCCTTCTTGGCTGAAACAATATAAAATACGAATTTACTTTCAGAGACATCAATTTCGAAGGCAACAGACCGCGGTTTTTAATATGTTAGGGCTTAATTAGACAACACACGAAACGAAATCTTGAAAAAGCAGTTTTCTCCGAGGACTCTAATTCACAAAATGATGTGAACAGCACCTGACGAGGGTTCAGTTGTATTGACCTACGTGGTGGGTAACTTCCCCCTATCGATATGAAAGCGACGTGAACGCCAGTACCTATTATTGTCACAAAAAGAAGAAAAAATCAAGCAAACGGCTCTCCTACCGATTTTTAGGTGCTCTCTCGATAGTCTCCCTAGGTTGTTAATGTTTTAATATTTAAAAATGGTATTTGTGTGGTAAATTTTATGTTTATAGACCTAGGCTAAATTTTTCAAGGAAGATGTACAGTAATCAGCCCAGCCTAAAAATAAAAAAAGAAGACCAACCTAAAAAATGAAAAAAGAAGACTCTCCTGTTTGATGATTTGTTATCACAGGTCACGTGACGGTATTTTTCTCCTCCATTGCGTAATTTACAAGGAAAAAGTTATTAGAAATACTAAAAAGGAATATGCACTCCTAAACTATCGAAGTTAAGTCGTTCAAAGGGTGAAAGTTATCAAGAATAATTCAAAAGAGTGGAAATGTTCTCTTGGTGGAGTGTCAGGGACCACAAGGAAAAAAGAGGGACATCTGCAGGAACTTGTTAAATGGTGAATCTTCACTCTTTTTGAAGTGATTTCACTCTTCGTGGATCGAGAAAACACCCCTATTTGAGTCAACTTACATCTTTCACTCCACTAGAGGGTGACTAATTCCATTTTTATTTGCATGATAGTGTGTTGAAGTCGTAAAATATTGAACAAAGATAGAAAAAAATTATTGGCGTTAGCTTGTAAATAAGTAAGGAGAGATAGGTCTTCCCTCTTATTTTTAGACCTGCTTTAAAGTAAATCTGACATGGTTGCACTTTCAGAGCACGTCTTCATAGGTCAATTTCTTTTCAGTGTTAGTAAACAGTTCGGGAGATTAACCGTTCTCGGGTGAAAATGAGAATTCACCCGATTGGGAGAAAATTTGCAGCATGAATATTCATGAGCACTTAGTGTGTACCTCTCCACAGTCGTCGCTTTGTTTTATAAATGTGGATATGTTCATATACAAGGTAATTGCTCACCACCACAAACAGAAAACTTTCAAGAACGTACAAATAAACTCAATTGCTAGCACGAGTAACTTACATAACTTGCTGCCTAAAAAAATAAACAAATATTGCGGCTGTGTCGAGTCTATAATTTAAGCCTAAGACACAGAACGTGACAAAACTACTCGATATCTCAAAATTTGCACGGTAAACTACCAAACATGATCCGGCTTTTTTGTTCCCCTAGCAAAAAAGTTTCTAAATATTCCAAAATTTCTGTTTCCTAAAACCGATTAAATTTTTCAGGTGTTTCGAACGTTTGTTTCCGTTGAAATTGCCCGGTAGGATCGCAAAGCATCAAGGGAGAAATTTGAAAATGGCGCCACCCATGACCGTATTTTGCCCCGATCGGGTGAAAAATCATTTTCCCCCGAAAGAGGTTATCTCCCGAACTGGTAAAACACAAGTGTTTACACAAAACGTCTTTTTCATGCGAAAGTGAGAATTGGTTATTATTTCTTGTTTTCATTTTTTCTCAATAATTTGTAAAAAAAAATTTGGGTTAAAGGCTTCACTTGACTTCATATGCACAAGCGATAAATCGATAGATTAGTAAGGCACTTCCTTTCCTTATCACTGCCAGGCGTAAATTCCCTGTACCTTCAAAGAATTGTAACATGCTAGTTATGGAATTATTTCCGGAGAAATGACAAACTCGTTTGACTCTTTTTCACCAGCTGTTCGAATTTCTGGGAGTGTACGTCAATCGGTAACCCAATTTGGGCTACATGGAAGAAAAGAAAATGTGCTTTTAAAAGTGAATAACGGCAAAGATGTTTTTAGCTTTCTCACCTTGGAAGTCAATGCTATTTGGAAGGAGCGGCAACGTGACGTGATCTTTCTGTGAAGTATGAGAAAGTTCATGTTAGAATTCTCCTTAAAGTCTAATCCTCTCACCCGCACAGGAACAATTTTCCAAACTTACTTAAGCCCCTCCCACTTAAGTACCGGCAATTAGGTTAGACGATTCGGAACTGCTTTGTTCGAGAGTATTAGACTTAAAATGAGAATGAATACTAATTGGATTTTTAGGATATTGGTTAACAAACTTACCTGACCATTGAGACTGGGAGTATGTCGATGACGTCTGCAGAAAGCTGTCAAAATATCAAACGGTTGAATAACTTTACTTCTGGCGAGAACACTTCCACGTATTAAAGCGTGCATTTCAGTCATCTAGAAGTGTTTAAGTTTACTATTACTTTGCACAGTTTATGTCATGGTCACTTAATTTCCTGTACATGTTAGTCATGGTAGTAGTGTTTGTACGTACCTGTTACTATTCCCACAGCTAACAGTATAACGAGAATGAGCGGAATTACTACTGCAAGTATCAATGCAGCACCCGTTTGAGTTTCTTCGTAGTTGTCTTGTTTACAAGGAAATAAAAGAAAACGGACAAAAAATATAAAAAAAAAATGAAACACAATAAAAAATATTATCTTTCTACATGAAAAATGTCACTTACTCCAAAAATGGCTAAAACAATTCAAACCATGAGTAAGGATTTTCGTTTTGAATAGATTCCCAGAAAAAACTGGAACAAATGGTTACTGCATTTTGAAAATGTCTTTCAAATTCTTACAGTTATTAGGAGATTTTCCAAAACATAAATACGTTCCACTATCACTATTTGTAAAACATGGTAGAGCAGTAACCCACATGAACCTTGAAATTATTTGCTCTTTCAAACAAACACTTAACACTTGTAATGTCTGCTAAAGGCAACAGCGTCTCACATACCAAAGGTTTTACGAAGTAGAGGACTGACCAAAACGACAGGCAAGTTTTTCCAGTTTCAACTGGGTTACCATAAATTCCATTTAATATCATTATGACGTCATTGTGCGTTACTTTTTCTGTTCAAGCAAAAGTTCACCTGAATGCATCTTAAAAAATGACATCTTGCATTCTTTCCAACATAATTCCAAACGACTGACGCTCGTCAGAGTTTGCAAGGAATGGAAAAAGTGTGGACGATGTCTTCTTTCTTTTTTAGAATTCTCAGGGTTACCCTGCACTGGGTGTATTATGACACTGTGGTATCTTAAAAGAAATGAATTTTGCAATACTTGTACCGGAGAATACAGGTTGTATGGAAAATTAAAATCTGCTTTGATATAAATTTCGTCAAGTGCAAATCCCCAAAACGTTATGGATGAAAAGAAACGTTAAAAACGGGTCACCGTGACGGTATCCCTGTAACATGACCACACTGATGAGCAATATGCAATGGCAGCTTTACGAAGGGAAAAATGGGGGGGGGGTAATTTTCCCTAGGATTTGGTCTCCCCCCCCCTACAAAAGTCATAAGGTGTTGGGTTAGCCGAATATTGAATAGTATACTGCTCCAGAGACTTACTTTTTCATCTGGAGATATGCTGAAACCTACGAGCTTTCAGGGACTTTAGGAGCTTCGCCCTTGAACCACCACCCACAGGAACGGGTGCGTTGGACTATGTTTGGCGCTGCCCCAACCCCCAACATAATCCTTTTTCCTTTGCCCCCCCCCCCCCACATTTTGACATTCCCGTGCCGCCAGCTGGTTATATGGACCTGTAAGCCTGTGCTTACTGTGGGTACGCGTTTTGAACTCGAAATATATAAGGGTGAACAAATTGTCAGTATTTTTTTTTTTTTTTTTTGCTTATGGGGACGTTTTAGACTATGACAATAACCAACGAAGACGAGCTTGTTCTAAATCTTGAAACTTACCGTAAACAAACAGTAGATCAACCGTTGTTGCATGGCTAAAAATGGCGCTGTTTGGTCCAGTCATTTGGCATTTTACAGTAAGCCGATTTTTGGATACGGCATGAATGTGATATGTAATGGATATTATGATATCAAAGGTATCTCTATTCTTGTTGGTTCTCAGTTCTTTGTTGGTGAAAGTAATATCCGAAGAGCTCCCAGAAATTCTAACCCACTCCAGTTCAACTTCTGGTCGGATTCCTGACACAGAACAAGTGAGATTGCCTTCACTTGTCACTTCTTTCACACATCGCTGCTGCTCGTTACATCCTTCCACAATCGGGTACAACACTGTTGGATTCACTTTGGAGGAAGTAAAAAAGTGTGACGTCATCTACTAAAACGTTTTCGTAATCATTATACCTTTATTTCAATCTACAGTTGAACAGATAATGATGAAGACTGGATTACAGATTGCAAGTCATTATAGCTCATTTCGCATAATGGCTCCACAAAAAAAAAAAACAAATTAAATGCTAACGGTAGTTCACAATTTTGAGCAGGGATGTGTTAGTAGATAACAAGAACAACAAGAACAAGAACAACAACTCCTCCCTGATTCGAATGTGCTGTAGTCAGGAAGAAACATTTCTGTTCTTAATTGTCTTTAATGCTTTTACCACCTCCGGTCAGAGAGCGAACTTTGTAGTTTTTGAAGGAAAACGTTCAAATTGGTATACGTACAACCACTGTTTAATAACTCCCTTGTGGATATTATACTAAGTAATATACCTATAATGAAGTGCAATGTTATTGAGATATTATAAAGTAAGGGGCAATATGGTTAAAGCGCCATAGAAATGTTTGTAACATGGGCTTGAACAATACATATACATGAATACATACCATAGACGATAACGTTGTGAAGTACATAACCATTTGTCACACCTTCGCTGTATATACAACTATACAGACCTTCATGCTGAATACCAACTCTCTGTAAGACCAAGGACCCATCTTCATTGACACTGAAATCCTCAATAAACGATTTCGTGAAGCCTGCCTCAAACAGTATAGAATACAGAAGTGTATCGTATTTATCTGCAGAAGAACTTTTCTTTTTCCAGACTAGGAACAAAAAGTCATGTTCGTTACAGGACAACCGGAATGGTGATTCAAGTTCTACGAAAGTTGTTTTTGTCTGTGAAGCCGGGAAGGAAAAATTACTGTTCACATTTTGAACCAACAGAAAGGATTTATCTGTGGTCAGCATCTCAGGCAAACTCTTTGCCTTGCAACATAACAAAGTAAGTAATTTTGTCTGAAAGAATGACTCTGTCGTTTCAACACGTGACGTGTACCTAACCGAATCATTAGTTATAAATGACTCAGAAGGTAGAATGAAGTCTCCTTTCACTGTAGGTGCAACCCATGTTAAGTTGATTGGCGGTCGAGCATGTCCGATGAAGCAGTTAAATGGAGATGGTTGCAGAATTTCAACGAAGCAAGGTTGGCTCGTGTTCCCACATTCACCAATAACAGGATATGGCGGTGAGGGTTTTCCTGCAAACAATTAGGTGAACGACTTATGAAGTTAAATTTTACAACATCTTTTTGAAACATTTGCGACATTAAAGTTGGCTGAAAAAAATCGTTGTTTTAAGATGGTGCAAGAGGAGGGGGGGGGGGCAATCGGCAGGCAACCTCCTAAAATTACACAAAACTTACTTTTTACTTCGGAGGCCGTCGTTTCGCCTTGTCGTTTGCACATCTGTTGCATTGCCTTAAAAGTGTTACAAGAATGCAAGTTATTTTTCTGCTAATACGAAAAAGGTGATAACAGGGGTTGAGAACATGGGGAGGGGTACGGGGGAATATTATGTTAGGAGAACACCCAGGAACACTTAATGCATGTCCCGCATTTAATTCATAGATCTCCTTTCAAATTTTTTAGTACCAATGCAAGCCTCGTTTCAGGGAACAGGTAATGTGTTACCGTTACATTGTAAAAATTCGAACAACAATTTTGCATAGTTTTTATTTGACTGTTTACATGATATGAATATTTCTAGTTTATAATCATACACAATCTGATTAAATAACATTTGTTGTAATGCTTTTACAAGGACTGAAACTTAGATTCAAATGTCACAAGTTGGTACTCGCACTTAGTGAAGAATCACTTTTACTCGGCACCATTTCGGCACCTCTTCAACGTTTTGCCCGAAAAGTAAAAGTGGTACATTTTATCTGGTAAACATTCAGATTTTATAATGGTTTTTACAAAAATCAAATTTATTCATTAAAATCTTAAAAACATACCGCGGATTTTTAAATATTTGTTAAAAGGAAAGCCACGTTCAATCCAGAAGTCATCCCCTTTATCGTGGCTTCCTAATGTTGCCACCTGTCTGTAAAACCTTGCCGCCACCAGGGGAAAAAGAAACGTTGGTCTTCGTTCACCGGAGTCCCCGACAAAAAAATCCTAAATCCACCCCTGCGGTACAACGTCTAAACTGGGGGGAAAGGAGCTGGGCAGAAGGAAAGTGGTGTACCAGGATCATGAGCAGAGGGTTTTGTCCGTTGAGAGGGAGTATCATTCCGTTGGTGCTCCCCTGCCCTGTTTAGAAACAGTGCACCTCATAGCTAGAGGCCCATGAAGGCATACTGTCTCATGAGGGAAACGCTACGTATTTTGTCAACAGTAGGGGACGTTTCGCGGTCCAGTGCTGGGGACCAGTACCAGACCATATTCGATTACCTAGTTTTTCAGGTTCATCCCAAGAACGAACTATGTGTCGGAAGTGTGGCGTGTTGTTCACAGCAGGTCACTTGACTACCGCCGGCGAGACCTGTTGTGACGAATCGCACATTATATCATCATGACTAATCTCAAGCGCCTCCGGTGGCGTCTTGGAGATGGCTATGGCCCCTCATTGGATGCACTCAGTGGGAGAGCGTACCTTACGTGCTTTGGCAGTGTGGTTTTGTCGACCTCCTTTGAGGGTGGTTTCAATCCCTGGCTGATCACCTCACTTCTTACCTCAGCGGTGAGCCAGGACTATGAACAGCCTTTCTCCACCGCCATGCAATACCAACGATTGTAAAATATTTACCTTTGTTTCGGCCACCATTAAGCTGGCCTTGTGGAGAGACCGATGTAATATTGTTTTTAGGTGGGAGGGGAAATTTGTGGATGTCGTTCTTCCTTTGGTGAAGACAGAGGTAAAGGGTCACGGTAGAAGCTGACCACGTTCGCCTAATGAGGGCAACATTCGGCAGGCGGTGGGTTTCTCTCGTTTCGGTGAGGGTGTTCCGAGTGATAGTTTATCTGTAACTGTGTAGTTTGGTTCCTTTCACCATTTTTCGTGTTTGTTAACGGTTGGTGGGGTAGTTACGTATGTTGGCCTCAGATATTTTTGTTTGTTATTTTAGGCATTTCGGTGTTTAAAGTTGTAAATAGTTCAAAGTTGTGTTCTATCAGGTTCGTTTTTTTTTTTTTAAATTTATTTATTTTTTTGACAGTGTCCGTTTCCTAGCACTTAAAAAGCAAAACGTCTAAACTCAGCCAGCACGGTTGAATATAGACCTTTTCAATAACAACTCGTCTTGCCGCATGTGTTTCCTTTTCTGCTATTAGAAAAGGAGAAATATTATAGGTCTTACGAAACTGCAACCATGATTGTTCGAAAAGACAGATTAAGCAAAAAGCATTTTTGTTAACTTTTAACAGAAAAACAACGTACCCGTAGCTATAACTGATATTACAAAACGAAAAGGATCTTCATCAGTCTTAGACTGAAATTTCAGAACAGCAAACTCCCGATCATGTATGGCTGCAACATTGTTTATTATCAATGAACCATTCGGAGAGATATCAAATTCCCGAGACATGTATCCAGGTCCTCCTTTCTTTGATTCGACATATTCTAAGATAGGCTTCCCAAGCACCGTATCGGAGGAACCGTACCAAAATACACCATAAAACCCTTCTTCGAAAAGGCAGTTAATCATTTCACTATTTCCTAGTTGAAGATATTGTGGAGAAATACAACCATCTTCAAGACCTGTCAAGAAACAAAACCATTAAATAAGTTCCTCAGCAGTTCATCATGCAAGTAACTAACGGTACAAATGTATTATGGTATGGATGTGTCACTGAATTTATTCACTGACCACTTCATTTGTCTCAGTTTCAAAACATTTGAATTGTGTTTGTGGGACTACGTACAAATGGTAGATCACAAAAAGAATATTAAAAGAGATGGTGATAGCAACAAGACAAATGGACAAAACATGGTCCATGAAAGTGAAAACGCGGTATCCAAACATAGTATTTAGTTTTTAAGGCAGGTTGACACTGGGAAGTTCTCAGGACACATATGTGGCAACATGTTGCAGATGCTCCAAAAGCACATCTGAATCCTCTGTTCCTTCAAAAATTATATATATATTTTGCCCCTGCGTAGGCTACAATAAAGTGGACACATGTAGCAGACAAAAGTTGCGACACCCGTTGCAACATTTACAGCCCGAGGAAATTAGGAATTTTTGAAGGAACAGAGGATTCAGATGTGCTTTGGGAGCATCTGCAACAAAGTTTGCATTTCATGCTGAGAGAGAGAGAGAGAGAGAGGAGCGCAAAAAACACTTGCTTTGGACAGATTTCAGCTTTCCATTGAATTAACATTTTATTGCAAGGTAGTAATGCATTTTTGGCAGCGGTAGTCCCACAATTTCACCGGCGAGCGTCCACGTTCCTCCATCGGGGTGTAGCAGTCTCACTCAGAGATCAGTCCCAACACACCTTCATCGATACAGTTTTTACCTTTTATGTTTTCTGCCTTCCTTTTTTATTTGTTCTTTTGAATGTTTCAGCCACGATGGAGGGGGTTCTCAAGTAAGGATGGAGAAGGTTTTACGTGGAGCAGGGTGGAGCGGGTCTTTCACTAGATTGAGTGGAGAGTGTATGCAGGGGGAGAGATGTGAGGGATAGGCATGTTGCAACACATGTGTCCTGAATTGTGTCCAGTGTAAACAGATCTTTACAGTTCAACTTACGCAATTTACGTGTTACCAATCATAAATGCTGCAAAAAATTAATGCTTCCAAGATTTATTAGAGAAGTTTATGAGAGCTAAGCAAATAATGTAGGGTTAAGACAGATGTGGAGAACACATGTTCGTTAGAGATGAGATCTACCGTACATGTTATCAAATTGAAACATTTTGCAATTATATTGGAAGGAATAAAGTCAAGAAAAATGAAAACTCTAACTACATTGTACTTTTACGTATTTTCTGGAGCCCGTTAACCCACAACACAAAGCAATTCATACCTGAGATGATACTAAACATAAAAAATATTATTGTATATCTGACACCCATCTTGCAAGGTCTCCCAAGTTCCTATGGAAGAGAAAAGTAGCATTTTAAAAACGAAACCAAGTAATCGTAGTGGAATACCTACTGTGCATATTCATACATTTTTTCCCCTTTTTTTTTACTCATACTTTTTTCCCGGGTACATATTCGGAAGACAGTCCCATTGTATCACAAAAATGATTTCTTGTGATAAAGTGTTTGTAGTTGGGGACAAAGTGACTTATAAAAGTAGGCGTATTAGAGTCAACTAGTCTTTCTCTAAAAGTTGTCCTTAGAGGCTACCGTACACTGTTCCACCCATCAGCAATCAACTTTTAGGAATGAAATGTTTTTCACTTTGACTTAACCGGGAACTGGAATCAACACTTCTGCTGCCTCTCAATTCATGTCGTTAGCCACAATGCAGTTACGATGTGAAAGATTTTACAGCAACCTTGATGGATTTGCTAAGAAAGCACTTCTTGGCTTTCGCTCATTTAAAACTTGATTTCTCCTTTTCAGTTTAGAATTTCTATGGGTGGAAAATAATCAATTATCATGATGTTGTTCTTTTGGAAATTCCCGCCAGTCTCTATTGTTTCTCTTTTTATAAGTGTTTTACTGTGTGCTACAGCTATAGATTATCACAGTGTTGTGCTTTGGGAATCTTTGACTTTGGACTGCCCAGGGGAACACGGAGGTAGTAATCGGTGGAGACATGACGGTGTACAAATTGCTTACAATACTTTGCTAATAGATCGTTCCATTGAAGATAATATTTCAATATTATTTGAAAATTATTCGTTGCTGATTGAGGAGGTTTCAATTGAACATGGTGGTATTTACCAATGTATACGTGACTCCCAAGTAGTGATTGAACATAAAGTTGTAGTCAAAGGTTTGTATCTTCTTCAATCCATGACGTAACGCCTTTCTGCGCTTATCTCCAAAATATTGCGCAGAAATCACAAAATATAAGATAAGAATACAATGCCCTAAAAATACCTTCATTTGTTGTTGTAGTTTGTAATATGCATATCTCTGTGGAGTTAACAATAACTAATATTAATTCATTGCAATTAAAATTAAGTTATTTAATATACAGTGGAATATTTATGTTTAATTTAAGCCCAAATACACCGATAAAACAGAATTGGAAGGGGAAAAAAGCATGTGTTATCTAGGGAAACGTACCATGTAGAACTACTTGCACATTGACTAAAAGATAAAAAACATTTTCTTCTACAGGTAGAACAAAATTTCAGGAATTGCTAACATATCGCAAAGCAACAAAACACAACTTTTTATATAAATTATCTTTTTGAAATGTCCCGAGAATTTATCGGAAGCACATTTGTTACCGACTGGTTTGGATATCACACAGCGCATTGACGAATAGAACTAAGTACATGCTTGCGAATAAATCTGAACACGATGTGACCTGTTTCTACCAAAGATATTATGAATTTTCATTTTAGATGATATTTATTTAAGAGAAAATGCCCGATATACTTCTAAGGCAGTTAAGATTAAAACCGACCTTCGTTAGATAATTAAGTGTATTGGAACTCGTCATTGGAAGCAACTTACAAGGTCTTGAAACAAAGACGAAAATGTTCAAAGAATATTCAAATTTAGTGAAGTCGGTTATTTTTACGTTTGAAATGAATTGGATGAAGGAAGAAGCTCAAACCTCAGATTAAATTGTTTGGGAACTGGTTACATATGAAAAGATGTATGTATTAATTTCCTTTATATAAGAGGTACATTTTTAAGCTTATATGAACCCAACTCTTTTTGAAGTAAATTTTTCCTTCCACTGTTCTCTGAAAATGAAGATAAGATAATGTAGCGAAATTGGAAAACGGAGAGCAGCATATGGAGATATTTTAACCTTTTTAAGATTTAGATCTAGGCTTGATGATTTTTGTTACTTTATTATGCCACTATAATGTCATATACAACCCATTTTAAGTATTACTCATTTATTTACCAGTTATTGTCATTTTCGCAAAGTGGTTCATGAAAATACTTTGTTTACATATTGTCCCTCACAAAATAGTGAGTAGACTTATTTGAAGTACTCATTTTTCTTTCGTCGGGTCCATTTGTTTGATACCGTATAGTGTGTTTGAACTAATTTTAATGTGCTGATTTTGGACAAAGTAGGCTATTCTTAACGAATCCACCAAGAAAAATAATCGGATAAACAGAATACTGTTTTCTTTCTGTACGAAAACTAATTTTGACAATTGTTTATAAAATAATTGTCAAGATATAAAAAATAAGACTGAAGAAGATTACGACAATTTTTCACTAATGAATCATGTAACTTCTTTATGCACAAACTATCATTACATAGCCTTCTGAAAACTCAAAGCAAGCATAGTTATTTATTTGTCGTCCTTAGGTATTAGTGGTATGATAAATTTGACGAAAAAATTTGCACATGTCTCATTTTCGCTGATTTAAAATCTAGAAATTAGACTTGGTCACGTACAGTTAAAAAAGCGCCACTCACTTTTCGTATGAATTAAATGCAGTATTTCATCACCCTAAACTGCAATTTTACCCGTAGTCTTTAGAAATTCTTAACTGGTGCAGCTCTTCGATTGGTATCAAATGATAAAAACGGCTTGTGGAGTAGCTCGTTATATACGGCATGTACTGAGATTGGGCCTTGTGTACGCAAGAGGGTATGCCCTTTAGCAATAAACTGGGATGGTATTTGTAAGGGTTGGAATTTTGTCTACATCTCCCGAGTCCTGAGTCTAGTCCGAGTGAAGAGGGTCCAAGTCAAGCCGAGTCCAGAAGGCCTCTAATCAGATCTGCATTCGAGTCAGCCAGGCTCCGAGTCCGGACCGAGGAGCCGAGTACGAGTCAGGCAGGAAATTTCCTGCAGTGAAAGGCAGGCATCGGTGTTGGTGGCGGGTGGTTGCGGAACCTAGCTGACTATCTGATAGGCTACCTGCATTCAACACAAATGCGAAGTATTCCAATTGATGAGGAGAGAAGAATGTCAAAATTAGGAGGATAATTAAAGGGCTAAACCTTTCACCCCAAACTACAATTTTGGTACGGGGATACCGAAACTCTCAATTGGCTCAGCTCTTTGATTGGCAGCTAATTCAAACAATGCAGAGTACCAAAGCTTATATTACACAGCATGAACGGTACCGAGAGTGTTTTGGTTTTATAAATTGAGTTTTCCTATACTCACCTTGAAGCAATAAACTGAGGATGTACCTGGATGGAAATGAATTTCAGACAATTGTGGGAGGGGCTTCACTAAGAAGGTTAGGAGAATTGGTACTGTTTGGGGTGAGAAAACTGAGCCTTTAAGCTCAGGGCAAAGGAAAATGATGGGAGAGGGGCAAGAGACTTTGCTCCTAAATGGAGCGTTAACCACAAACTCCTAAGGGTGAGTGGATGGATTTAGACATCTGTGGGGGAGCTAGAAGTAAGAAAGTTGGGTTTATGGGAACTGTCTGGGACGATGAATAACTGCCTTTCACTCAACCAAATCCAAAATTTTGCCTCCTATTTGAAATATTACATGGAATGAAAAACATCTTATAGACAACATTCCATCTTCTCAAATACAGAAAAAACGCCTTAAATACTTGTAAAATACAGCTTTTAACGTGTTGTTGTTCTGTTATATTATGTTGTTTGCTTGGTGAAACGTTTGGAGTCCATTTTGTGAAAAAAAAAAATTAAACCCAGCTGTAGCCTGGTAGAGATATCAAATATTCCATCAACTAGCCCTGTTTTACAATTTATCTTGTTAAAGCACTTACAGAGAACAATACAAAAACAAACCACCTTATGATTTTGTGTAAATCAACCTCCTCACGGATTTTTCATTTTCTGAAAGCTGCAGCTTACTTGTAAATAGTGGAGAAATAAAGACATATAAATAAACATAAATATTGCTTCGAAGAAGCCAGTTTATGATGGCTCCTTTAACCAAAGAAGTGCGATGGGTCAGAGACGTCCTCCCCATTGGGGCCCACCCCACAAATTTTTTTCAACGGTGAAATTAAATTTTGTCCGACAATGCGTTTTAAACCTTAAATACGTCGGGATTGTATGCAAATTGAGTGTTTGGAAATATATACCTCAACGTAAGTTTGTTAACCGCGCGTTGGCAGGGTTAGTCCAATTTGGTGGGGAAGACTGATCTCCGGGTTGTCTATTCACAGGTATCTATTTCATATCATTTTATTTCTTTCTTTTCACAATATTTAATAGTAATTAATACCAATGTACCGAAATATAGATCGAACATTAACGTAATATCAAGATATTGAAAAGGGAAGGAATCTATACAAGTATTGTGCTCCCAAAAAGGAGAGAGAGAGAATAGGAGAGAAATAAAAAAATATTACAAGCTGAGAACATGACAATGTACACTCTTAAGCCACAGGTGTTAAATTTAACCAGGATCGGCGTTTTGTTTACTTCAACACAATACTAGTTAGGTTACCTAGTTTAACTAACCCAAATCCTAGTTACTTTATTCCATTTTGTTCAAACAGGATTTGTATTAGTTTAAATGGGATATCGTGCAAAATTTAACCAGGTTTGTATTGGAGTAAATAGAACAACGATTTTGGTAAAAGTTAACCTCGGTTTTTTTTTTTTTTTTTGTTAAAAAAGTAAGGACAGGTGATATCAAATAAATATCTGTAATACCTGTCTGCTTGAACACCCTTGATCTCTTTGTCAGTACCACCCACTCTACCCCATTCTCGTCCCACTTGCACTGCCTTCACCCCCATACTAACATGCCCACACTTTCATTCCTACACTGCAACGCCCCTTCCCCAGCCCCTTTCAGCTCGAGGGTCACACGTTTCGGATTTATTTCAAGCTCTTCAGATGAAACATCAGCTTTCGAGCAATGTCTCCACCTGGTGGTAAAGGTTCACTTCTAATGCAAGAGGTAAGACTAGCTCACTTTATCCCACCATTTCATCCAGTCGTATCAGTTCAGTTTATCTGGTAGACCTAATTATCTGATCATTTCAAATTTTTTTTATCATTTTTTTAAGGTGACAATTAATTTCAAATGAAAGTTAAAAAAAAAAAAAGGCTGAGTCAGTTCCGTTTACAAACATGTGACTGATATTTCCAGTTTCTTGTTTTTGACTGACGATCTGAGAACGCTCCACGCTAACTGAGCGCGCTACTGTTCCAAAAGACCATCACTTTACACGGGTCAATCAAAATGTTTTTGCACGACATATACGCGTGTGATGGGTAAACTTGAACAATGGGAATTATCCACCAACTAGGAGAAATGTGGATTTGCCATCGGCAACATTATAGGTGAACAAAGGTCCCATAGTTCGTTGTCATTAAAATGCTGTTGAATTAGTACAGGAACCAGACTGGTTGTTTACTGACTTAGTGCGGTGGTTCTCCAGTGGATCGTGTATTGACAAGGTAACATCTATCGAAGCGAAAGCACGATGATGAATATATTAAAAACTGAATAAACCATGACAAGTTAAAAGCGCGCTCGCAATGAGACAAAACTGATCAGTAAGACCAGGTTTTGTTTGGGAGGTTGGCGAATGGATGGCGTTATCGACGGCTTGTGTGATGGGGTCTCATGGGATAATTTTTGGAATATTCATAGTGGAAGTGAAGTCACCTCAACTTGAAGTATTCCAGCACACTGTCCTGTTACATGACTGGCTCTTACATTCATGTGACATTATTTGATCTCCAAAAGTGAAACTCACCAGAGGTAGCTGCTGGGTTTACATACAATAGGCAATCAGTTAAGTCCTAAAATATTGCCAAAGATTCGCCAAAGGAAAATAAAAAGAAAATTGTTCGATATAGACTAGTTGTTGCTTCAAAATCATTTTTGGGCGACTGCTCTTGCCCTTTGAGTAGTGTCAGTCGAAATCTTGTGCAACACATAATTCGGAGTCTATTTATGTTCCGTTACAACGAATTTTGCAGAACTGGATTGGTGGAGCAATGGCCGTTTGACCTTCTCACCACCAATTCCTATTTTTATAGGTGGTCGTGTTGAAAGCAAAATCGTCATATGGCAAGAGATCGAAAATCTCGAAACCAACAAAAAAGGCATACCTATAGCAATATTTTACGACGAATTAGGGAAGGTCTTATTTCCAATCTGAACAAGCCTCTTTCCGTTAAGCACAAACGTTCACCCATTGATTAGAAAAACATCATACTTGCGTCTTGCAGGGCCTCGCGGCAGCGTGTCTTACTCCACCAATGCCTGCCTTGTTTTGAAATGATGAAAGCGTTCTGCATTTCTGGTTCTTACAGTCCTCAGGCTTATGGCCGTAGAAAGCGCACTCGGTAACTTTAGAACCATGCATCCGATATTAAAAGGCAGATAATGAAAGGTGTTAGTTGAAGTCGTGTACTATACAGTGTATATTCCCAACTTTTTCAATTTTGAGGATGTACGATTCTGTCCGGTTCGACGCATATTATCTACAATCACACCTTTCAAATAACGTAAAACTTACCATAGGCCTATATCGACATAATCCGCAGGAAAAAATCCTATACACAACTAACATCTCACCTACTGAGTACATGTAGCAAATGCATTACCAATATGACTGAAAAACGCCCATTTTATTTGTACAGACACACATTGCAATTTACAATACCGTACTTTAGACTTTGCCCCAACTGAATATATAACAATGCAAACACAATTTGATAACTACAAACCTCATAAATATTACGAGGCATTCAAAATTACACGAGAGTATTTCTTGTTATGAGTAGGCTAAGTGACAAAAGGGAGATGCTACAGACTTTAACCGGGGTATCAAAATACCAAAGCGTAGATCCGGAGACCTTTTATCCCTGGTAAAATAGTCCAAAATCCATTTTAGATAGAGCTAAATTTTCGGCGTTTATATTCCTCAAAGTTTCTCTCTTTTTTTGTTTGTTGACACTTCCTGCACGGGCTTCACCACTCCATTGCTACAATGCTTTAATTACCTGCTGATATTTTACAATCTGTGATCTCTACTCTATATATGCATGAATTTTGTATTCAAAAGTCTTAACATCCTATCCAAATTACCTAATACCCCTCCACTAATCCGAATGGTGCACTGATGTACACTCCTCTCTAGGCTAACCATCCAGAGCATCGAAACCATAAAAAGGCACTGGTCAAAATTGATTTTCACAGGGTGTTTTTGATACACCATGTGTTGCTGTGTGATAATGTTTATGCATTCACCTACCTTTACACTGCAACTACTTCAAAAAACATTGATACGGTTTTAAAGTAGATTAATCGGGATCTTAAGTAGAGGTCATAGTCGTACAAAGCGGGGGTGCATGGGGGACATTGGTTCTCCCAATTCGGGCAAAACATGATAATTAATGTCATTATTCGGGCAAAATTTGCTCTTTTCACGTCACAATAACATTACCTCCGCACGCCTTTGAGGTCAGTCAATACGTCGACAGGAAAACCTGTGAAGGTTCACAAGCGGACAAGGAAAACTTAAGTGGCAACTTCATTTTCAGGGTTAATACGCCCCACCCCTCCTCCCTGTAGCGGAACTCAAGATTTGCAATCTGTCCATGCAATGTATGTTATATTGCATGTTTAGTAGCTCACCAGAATTTCTATACGGACTTCAAATCCCGTGTATGGAAAGGCAACCGTTCTTTCGTTTTTAAAAAGGGCA
Source organism: Holothuria scabra (assembly GCA_037179385.1). Lineage (NCBI taxonomy): Eukaryota > Metazoa > Echinodermata > Holothuroidea > Aspidochirotida > Holothuriidae > Holothuria > Holothuria scabra. Next base: position 9,470,655 of record CM074179.1, read on the forward strand.
AAGATCAACACTATGTATGACTAAGATAACTTTGTACTGCATGATTGTCACAAGGCAAATAACTGTCACAGTGACGGTCTATTTACTTTTATTTCCAACTTGGAGTTCAGGTTGTTTATTTAAGCTGCATCAGTGCAATCGAGACTCGATACGGTATATGGGGGTTTAACAGCTTTGTTCAGTAAGTTCTAAATATGAGCTTGTCCAAGCGTTTACAATCCAGTAGTTCACAATTTTTACATACAAAACAGTTAGTAGACACCGCCCGGTGTTACAATGAAGTTATATTGTGCTTCGGACTTAGTTTCGTTCCACGTCAGGAAAAAGCACTTCAAGCAACCCCTCACCCCGAGGAGATCTGCTCGGACGAGTCGTAACCAGGAAGGTGTGATTAGTTACACCTCACTGGCTCAAGCTTAAATGCGTCTTTTTACGTACTTATTTTTTATTTCATTATTTATTTTGTGTCCTGGCGACGTTTACTGAAAAAATTATTATTTATTGCATTTTGTGTGAAAAAAGTGTGATTATTATCTTATTATCTAAGCAAGTAATGTGTTTTGATAAGCAGGTCTTATCATCGACCCGAGTCCTTCGCATCATCCTCGCCCTGTCTTCTTTAGCTTTTGAGTGCATCGCCGCTTTATTAAGTCACGCACAGGTGTCCGTACCTTTCCTGCAGTGACACAACAATTGAACCAGACGCAAAATCTGTCGACAATTCTTAACAAGATATGCTAAATGTGAAAGTAGCCATAAATTGATGTCACGTAGATTTAACAGTGTTCTGTTTGAGAAAAGCAGTAAACATCTTTTGTAGTCTATTCGTCGAAACCAAAATTAAGCAGAAAGTAAAATTAAACTGTAAAATAAAACTATGCAATTAACAGATGGTTCACTGATAACAAAAGTTGTAAAACTGAAATAAATTTGGTTGGAAATACGTTCTTGTTTCAAATGCTTTATAATCCAAAACATTTTCAAAATACCTTTCTTTTATTACCTGTGTGTGCACTTGACCTTTTCAGGTAGTGTATAATTATCTCTTAGATCATTATTCTTAATACCACCTTATGGCAAATAAATATAACTTTGTCAAACAAAATCATACAAATTAACGATACTCCCCTGGTTATGGGCTGTACAGCTTGCGATACTACTTTTTTCATTATATTGTTTGGTGCGGGAAGAAAGTGGCATTGATTGAAATTGTATGGAAAAGAACATTTTTACCTCCATTTTACTCCTTACTAGCAGACATTGTATACCATGAATAATTCAGATTGGATAGAAAGCAACCAGCTTAAACTCCTCGAAGAAGAGAGTACACTTCACTCAACGAAAGAGGGACCACAGATAATATCGCCCGGAATGAAGCGAAAATTTACTCCAAAAGAACAATATTTTACAAACATGAAATAAAATGTAACACTTCGGAGTGAATCTTCCCTTCACTCCGGCAAAATTCTGTTTAACCAGTAGTGGTACCTTATCACTCTTTTTGCAATGAATTTCCCTTTTACGCTTTCAAGTGTTTGCGGTGGCGGCGCTCCCAAACTCCTAAATGACTTAACGTTGGGGAGGGAGGAGGAGCGGCGCAAGGAAAAATCCCAGACTGGGGAAATGCTCCCTCTGGTTCATTTCCCCTCGGCGCCGCCACTGAATGTGCTCTGAGAAATGAAATGCAATAGTCCCCCCCCCCCCCCAAAAAAAACGCTTTTGCTGAAGTCTGACGTTATCGATGCGTTCGAAGCCAACTCAAGATGGAGCTGGTCAAAAGGCTAAATCGCCATGCCTGAAATAGTTACAAAAGTATTCGAAGAAGACCATTGCTTTTATTTGGATAGAGTGTAGTAAGTTCTTTTATATCAATGTGGGAAACCGAAAGTTTACCCCAATTCAACACATAATTCTTTAATTGCGCCCCCTAACCGTACAGTAGCATATAACAAGGGCCAGGTGCATTAGTGCATCAATTTGGTCGCGCTTTGAAATAGTCCCAAAAGGTATGCATTTTTTATATGATATGGAATAGGATGGGGTGCTTTGTAAATATTGTATGAAAGTTTATTTACTTTAGGAAACAGGGGTAAAAATGGGCTCAATTGAAGCAACTCTGTGGAAATTATGGGCTTTAGAAGCTGTCGTATAGGCTTACCAAACTTTTTAGTATAAAACATGGCTTGTAAAAGAGTGATTAAACTTTGAGCTAAAATAGCAAAATATCTTCACGTGCATGATAGGTAAATTGAAATGCTGTGAATGACAACATGTCAGCTTTCATATGAGTTTTAGCTTGCAGCTGGAGAAAACTTCGACACGCTTCCAGAGGCCAGTTTACTTTTGTATTTAGTGCTAAAGGCAATGGGGCAATTCAATCGGGGAAGGGGTGCTCCTTATATCCTCTGAATGACTCATGAGGCTTAGTTTTATTGAGTATTTTTGAACTAACCCTTCTCTCTTGGTGCTCGCAGTTGATGTTCACTTTGCTCAAATCACTGTAAGAACAAGTTCGTGAAAATCGGGGGGGGGGGGGGATGGCACTCCCCCCCCCCCCCGTCGGGGAAGGTCGTCGGTTTCGTCGGGGAGGCCTAAAAAGTAATTAAAAAATAATAAAAAAAACCTTCAAGGACTGAAGTTACTGGATGAGCGATATCGAACATATTTTTTGTTTTGTCATGCTATTTTTTTAGACATATTGGAATTTCAATCACTTCTTCTTAGCTTTGTTTTACCTAATTCCATGTACCTTATTTTATCTCCTCCCGTCGGGGAAGTACTGCAATTTTTTCGGGGAGGCCTAAAAATGAAAAATGTAAAGAACTGAAGTTACAGGATGGATGATCGTTAAAGGTTTTTTTTTCTTCTTTATCAACTTTTTTGTAACACTATTTGATACGTATCTGAATTGATGTTAATCACTTCTGACTAGCTCTGCTATGAAGAAGTGATTAACACCGCCTCATCCCATTTGCAATCCGTGCGCGCAAGGTAATGCCCCCGTCGGCGAAGGCTGCCCTCCCCTGTTGATGAGAAAATCCAATTTCGTCGGGGCGCCTTCATCAAAACTTAGTCACTGAGGAAACTCTTAATTCTGAAATTTCCTCACAAAAAAGGACGAGAGGTTGTTCATGTGCATGGAGAGCCCAACGGTGTGTCATGTGGCCTGCCTATACCGCCGAATTCTAGCAACGGTTATGAAAATCGGCCATGTTTTCAGCTACACATGATGATAAACAGTAGTTTGAGAACGTCTCCCTACAAGTCTGACTGAAAATTCTTTTAAAGCCGCCTTGTAAAGTGACATATTTTCAAATATGTTGGAAGTTAAATCATTGTCTGGAGTTCGGGCAGTGACGTAAAAAATTTCATCTATTCAGTGGATCTTGTAATTGAATAAAACGAATTAAATTCTTAATAGAGTCAAAAAAGTATGTTTTCAATTCCGTTGCATAGTTCTCCCGAAAAGAGGCAAGACCATTTACCTCTAATTGAAGCCTTGGTACGTAGCCCTAGTACGATTATATATGTTACCACAAAAGAATTTCAGCTGTCGCCTATGTAAATTTTTTGGTTTAGCCCATATGAAGGACAGATTCTTCAATAAACATCCCAGCTTTTTAAAGGTCTTTACAAAAAATAAATTTTTTCCTTCAAAATAAATTCCATTCAAGTTACTGTTAAAAAACCCAAAAATTTCGGCGCGCTACTCGTGCCTCAAATTCTGCCAAGTCACTTCCCACCGCTACTAACTCATCTCTTTTGTCGGGCATTGAAAAGCTGCCCCCTGTCGGGGAGCTTGGCCCCTGTCGGGCAAATCCCTGCGCCACTCCTCTCAATCTTGTTTACTTCCAGTTGCGTGATTAGCTAGTTCAGGCACTGTTTTGACTAATTTGTGTATACAGTGATTGTACTTTGCATTTATGGCCCAAAGTGACGATCAGATATTGAATGCAACATGATTGGTATCACTTTCCTCAAACTGACAATTATGATTTATTTGATCATATGATCTGATTTATTTGGATATTGTTTCTATGATCGGCTAAGGATCCCTCCGGCTTGCATGAGGACAAAGCCTTCACTGAGGAGTAAGGAGGATAGCCCCGGAAGATCTCAGGTTCAAGGATTTCTCTGGGTGAAAGAACATTCAATATGGCTGTATTTTGCCTTAACAGATGGTGGTTACTTCCCTCAAATGACTCCTTACGGAATCAGAGGGTAAAGTTCCGGTGGAACTCTAGGGAGAGAAGTCCCCAGAAGCATTGCTGAATCAGTTCGTTTGTAGCTGAAAAATTCATGACGCAGTAAACCTGGTTGTCGACGCCTTTTAGAGCGTGGAAAAACACAAAACTGCCTACGGTAAACTTGACGTAGGTATATATTAGTCCGCCTTACCTAAACATGCAAACTGTTAACGAGTATATCATAGTGTACAGGGAGAGTCTCACAACTCGTTCGTTCGTTTTCACGAGAACACCCAAACGGGCATTAATAATGTAATGATATCATAATTTTAATGTTTAAATGTAGGTTATGCAGTTTGATAGAAGATTTGAACAGCTGATATCACTTACGGAGTAGGCGAAGTAGTCTAATGTGTTCAGCAATGAATCTGTTTGCTTAAAACCTTTGAACAATAAATCATTTAAGACGTGCCGGACATAACTTTGTGACGTCGCTGACCATCACGCCCGGCTGTGTCATACAAGGTCTAGGAGCCCTCCAAGGACCGGTTGTATTGTAGGGGGAAACGCCGTATGGGAATTCGACATAGGGGCGATTTGGAAAAGTAAATTTTGGGGGGCAAGTGGTAACTGATTGGTGGTAGCCAAAACGATCATTCAGAAATACCCTCACTTTTTTTTAAGCATATACAGAGAGTGCACAAATTTTTGAAAATCGTGATCACAGAGAGCTGGAAATGGAAGTTTCACGCTTTCCCGAGCTTTTTGGCAATAAAATATTCACTTCTAGTAGAGAAAAATGTCAAATTGCAAAATGATCAGAAAATCAAGTCTATCAGATAAAATATATCGCTACCGTTAGATGAAGTTGTAAGGTTGAGTAAGAAAATCATTTGAAAGTAAGCTTGTATGTGACGTCGTGTCAAAAATTAACACCAGGAGCGGACCTTTCTTTTAAAAATGAAATTGGCTGGGAGACAACCGAAGAGGAGGGCGATCATTGGTTCGCGCGGATTTGAAATGTATCTAGATTGGTGTCTAGATTGCCTTATCACTGCATGCCCAGAATTGCATGGTTTTCGAGGTGTATCGACATGAACTGCTGACCGCGAAAAATTGAATATAAAAATATCCTGATAATGGAGGTGGAACCCAATTGAAATGAAAGAGTATAATTTGTTAGTGGGGATACAGCTATGTTTCTATTTATTAGCAAGTGGCCATCCAATTGTGCATTGAAAAAAACATAGCTTGTTCTCGAGAACAAATGATAACAGTGACACTTAGAGGTTCTACTCAGGAGGGCAAAATGCTCTTTCTCGTGTCGTTGGGAATGAGTAAAAACTTCTGTTTGTTCTGTCGCCTACCTCGATTATTTCGAGTACCCCTTTGCATTGCTGAGAAAAAAGTTTTGAATTCCATTAAACGGCGAAAACATGCAGTTGAAAAGATTGAATGAAACCGGGACCTTGGCTTAGCGTTAAAGTCAAGGAATCATTCCAAGAATATCTATTATTTCTATCCCTATCCTCTATTCGTCTCTTCTCGTATTCTTGGCTTTCTAAAGAAAGTAAACTTTACAGACATTACTGACATGACTCCCGTCTATGCTATTTTCTTTCGAGAAATTGACCACCCGTTCTTTCTTTTTATTTTTTACCCTTTTTAAGTAGTTTTACCCCAACACTGCTACTTTGTCTATCTTGGTGACACTATATAACACATTCGTGTTGGTGTGTCGTTAAACCCCATCTAACTTACTCCCCGACCTGCCCTGTAAAAAAAAAAACAAATTTTCCTCATTTTTTTTATGAAGTGATCCTAACGTTTTTAATAAATCGAGAAACCACCACCGATGCAAGATCTCATAAAATTGTTTTCTTAGCGAGGGGATGGGGTAGGTGACGACATATCTCGGTATTTAATTTGCCAAGGTTCAAAAATGAGGTTTAAGGTTAGCTTAAAATACGACTATGATTGGACCAATACTAATCGAGGACTCAAAGAAACTTACTTTTTGAGTTGAATTTTGATGAATGCCGGACTAAATATGGAACATGGGGCAATAATCGCATTAGCTAACACTGCTTTACACATCGGGGCGTCTTCTTCGAGTGATATTGACTTATGGGTGCATTTACGGTCGTTAAGTCGACTGTATTGACAGAAGGAGGAAATAATGCCGTCTTACAAGTCTGTTAAATTACGATATCTCAAACTTTATTCTGAAGAGAAGTTGCAAAATTAATTCCCCAAATAATGGCTATCCGTCATAATTTTCCTTAATTTTAAAACTTGAAATAGAAAAAAAGGAAAAAGAACTTGATTTAAGAAACTCCATTACATCTGTTGTCTCATGTGGTAAATTAAAATTTGTAGAAACATTTTGCCATTGACTTCATCTTAGCAAACTATGGTTATACGTGCTGAAAAATTTTTTAATGCATGCCATGCAGTTTCGAATATTGCCAACCTAAATTTGAAACCAAGTCCAATACGTTCCCGTAAAATGATCTCTGACTGCAGTGGTAGCGAACTAGCTTGTCACTCTCTTCTGTGTGGGGAATGAAGAAAAGTAATTGTCGTTGGTAGAATTTTACCCCAATTGGTACCGTAGCAAAACAAAAATCTTATTCTAATCGAGATGCGCCCATACACAGCTCCTGCAATCGTAATCTGCTATATTACACTGTATTGCACAAGCTAGTTTTTCAAAAAAAAAAAAAAAATAATCAAAATTTTTTGAAGCTTCACTGTTTAAAAATTACTGTTAAAAATCTTTGATTCAATTTTCCAAAGATCATTTTTCCTTTTAGAATAAAATGTAATGGTGTATTAAACTTATTTCAAGAACTATTGTATCATCTTATATTTAGTTTATTACAAGTATAATTCAAATATCTTGTTGAAATAAAAAAGGATCAAGACACTTATTTTAATATCTGTAATTGATTTCTAGAACTGTTATAGAAGTTATATTTGGCTAGACATAGCTTTATGATACTTTATACGTATGGGTTTGTATCAAGTTATATTTTCATGGCTTGAAATGCCTATATAAAACTTATTGTGCATATCTGTAATTTCTGCTGTAAACTTGTGGCTAGTATGACATGATCATATCATTTTTTTTTCAATCTCAGGCACTTGCTTCTGTCAATACTAAGTTATATGTTTTAGATACAAATGATCACATAAAACTTCCAGAGTGTGGGTAACCTATTCTTTTCAATTGTATTCTTTGTCTCTTGGTTTTGTTTTTAAATTGTCCTCCTATGAAGATAGCATTCGTGGGTAAAAGGATCCAGTAGCGGATAGATTACAATATCATACAACGTTTGCCCTTTTCGCCTTTAACGAAGCAGCAGAAAAAATTCTCTTTCGCCTGTTTCGTTTTGAGATTATTCGTGTAGTTTTACTATCGCCAGCGTTTAGAGACGATTACAAGGATTAGACTTGAATGGAATTTTATGATGACTGATCCCCTTTCAGGTGGAGATGTGTAAGGATAAGACGTGTCCCTCCCTTTTGAAAAAAAGTTTTGCACGCGGAGAAAGAGTCGGCCTAGGTGCAAATTGATGCCACATGTGATGCTCAATGATGTGATGCCTTCATTAATTTTCTCCACAACAGCAGTCAACCAAACCTACTGAAGGGAAAGGAACAGTTTTTAAGGGGCGAATCGTTTGCATACCTGACCTCTGACACAATACTTACTTTTTTACAAAAAACTCCTGCTCTAAACGAGCATGGCACATCATTGATGTTGCCGTTATTAATCCGAAGAACGACGCAGTTTTGACTTTCATCACTGTCATTTGGTTGGTCTGTGAGAGTTAAACGGACGGAAGAAGGTTAAGTAGAAACTTAAGCCTCAAATTTTAAATATTTGTATGAAAAGTTTTTGAAATCGACTCAACCAGACCAACCCCGGCCTTCACAGGAACTACTTGAGCGGAGATACAAACATTTGAGTTTTAAATCCCCACTTTTAAATGAAATAGATAGCGCCGTTGTGTTGGTATGCTTGAACTTTTTGAATAAAGTATTAAGTAACAGCGTTTTGTTTTTCCGAAAGTTACTGCATGCATCTTGTGCAAAAATGTCTTAATACCCATCCTGTTATGTGGTTATTTAAGGTACACACACCTTTTGCAAAACAGTGCCATTTAAAGAAATTAGACGTTTTAGCTTGAAAGGAAAACAAGAGCAAGTAAAGTCGTAAAAGGAAAACATGATAAATACTTACTGTGCAATGAAAAAAATAGAGCATTACACATTTTAGTATTGGAGCAAGCTATGACAATTAGAGTTGAGCAAATTGGAGTTCTCTCTTAAGCCCTAAATATTTACTGTCTCAACATTCTGAATATTCACTGAAATTCCATTCCTGTAGATGATTGGTAAACTGAATAAAATAAAAAAAAGTTTTAAAGAAAAGAAAAATTGTGACCTAAAATTTTACATTTAAAGGCTTTGTTTCTAACCAGTTTTCAACGAAGACCCCTTTTCCAATTGTGGCCCACTGGTGTGTCAGTTTACCCATTACATTGCTTGGGTTCAGCACCATAGAAAATCACAGTAGGTTACACTTTTAAATTCTTTTGTGAGACTCGACCAGGAGAAAACTATGACACAAAGTAAACATGCCCCCCATTGAGATTCAATAGCATTTGATCCTGGGTGGGATACTCCTTTTCTTAGTCTAATTTGCTTTGAAATGGCTTACTGCACGTCATATAAATTCAGACATAGTTGTTATAAATGGCATTTTGCCTAATTCACGGTAATAGGAATATTACTCGTGTAGGCTGAATGCCTACACGAGCTGAAACTAACATGTCTATGGGTTAGTTTTAACTTGATTGAAATTAACTCGATCATTGACATAGTTACTCCGGCTCCGTCAAGTGTATGTTTATTACGATATACCGTAAGAAACATAAATTAAGAAGCAATATGTGCATATCTGTTAAGAAGTACTTACTTGGTTCCCATCTCACATTATTTTCAGAATCGGCCAGCTTCCTACCATCTGACCACACGAAGTCGCCTTCTTTTTGTTTGTCATCCAACCCAATATAAACACTGTGTAACAGTACGTTACTCTTTCTACTACTTGCAATAGCTGCAATATAAAAGTCAAACAAAAGACAAATAAATAAGAAAGCGGCATCCTCCTTGAAACAATCAACAAGTCTATCACCAAGGAAGGCGTTTGGGTGGGATTTTACAGTTTTGATTGCACAAGACATGTTAAAGGAAGGAGTCAGGAACCATATGCAAATGTATGGAAGAAATGACAATTTGCTCTCCATTGGGCATGCCTACTAGACATCTGCTGTCTCCTTTACAAAGGAGAGGAAGGGTGCAAGAGAATTTTAACAAAAAAGGTTTTACAGCTTATACGATGGAAGGCAGTGTATTCCCTAAATTTGTGAATTCTTTGAACTGTTGTGGTGCTACCGACAGTAGGATCGCAGAGAGGTCGGGGCAATCATAATTATTATTCGTCAGTCACGTGACGTTGACAATACACGAGAGCCTTGTTGTTGGACTCTCCATACGTACTGTATAAATGCAGACAAGGTAAACTGATTTCTTCGAGAGTCTCTTGCGAAAAGTAATCAAACTGTAATTATTTCAATTACGGCGTATGCATTTGCGAAAGGTTTGATTATGATCTCGGTAATTAGAACGGCCGTAAAGCGAGAATAAGTGCACCCAAACTAAAGTAGCGGGAAGGCTGGGCTTGCAACAGTAACTTGGTAAGCACACTCCACAATTCCGCGAAATTGCGAAGCATAGTTGCAGTCGCATTGTATAACTTTTGACTAGTTAGATTAAACCATTTTTACAAACGAGTGTAACGGTTCATCAGACGAGTTGTTTTACACAATATTTATCAGTAACTATTGTCGTACAAAATTTTTAGGAAGCCCACCTAGCGTAATAATGTAGGTCTACTTCACCCATACCGCACACTGACTGCAGGGCCTACAGAAGGTCCCCAGCGAAGGTCTCCAAACGCGAGGCCTCGGGACAAGTATTTTACATTTTAAAAGAGGAAAAGAAACCCGAGAATATAAGATTTCATTAATTGAAAAATCTTAGAAACATGCTGATAAGGAGGCCTCTTGCAGTTCCCGTTTAGTTCTTGGGTCAACTTTAATTTCACTTCCCAGCAGAAACAGTACATCACTCAATGGAGCCATATCGCTATCGATCGATTGTGTGCACCTTCAAAGTCACGTAATGAACTTTTTTTGAAAAGCTCAACATGCTTTTAAGGACAGTTACGAACGCTCCTTACAAAAAATATGAACGTTCATACAACTTTTACGTTTGTGCATACACAGTGTACGAAATGAGTTTTCCAACCAGGGAAAGGTATAATAACTATGGTGCAATGTAGGCTACATCGGGGCTATGTATTTAAGCCCTTATCATTGATCGATAATGATATTCTACATGTGCAGCTTGTGTGATATGTGCAATTTTTCTCAAAAATTTATTAATACTATGGATGTTTATGTAATATACACATTGAATTGGGGCAAAAACCTTCACGTTGTCAAATATTTGAAAGGAATAGTTTAAAAATTAAACTATTCCTTTAATATATGAGCCCAGTACAGTCAAAGATTTGAAAAGATTCCTTTTTTTGCCCAATACACTAGAATATAGGTTCTATTTGAAATTTGACTAGAAAATGTTTAAAATGTACTGGCAACGACATAATTTGCACTCTGTGAGCTTTTTGTTTCGAAAGAGAGTGTTGTGGAAGTTGGGGACGAGATCTTGACTGGAATCTAAGAATATTTTTGTAGATGCAAGCGTCTTTATACAGCTTGTAGAGAAGTTCATTGTCGGTCATACCACATATATACGCAAATATAGTATAAATTACCAGACGTTTCGAGCAGGTCTACTGCCCTGTAAATTGAGTAAGGCGAAAAAGCCTACCAAAAAAGGACAGAAGATAACACACAAAAAAGATAACCCAATTAACCAATAAGTGCCGATCAATTCGTACTGTTGACTTGTTTGGAAATGGACCATTGAGTACAGTGTACTAGGTCTCCATTATATTATTTTCACTTCACTGGTGGTGCTGAAAAAGGCACAGGTGTGCGTGAAATATACAGTTCTCTGTATTGGAAATGTTGGCTCTTATGATGTCATGTTTGTGTAACTCACTATTTTTACAGATATATATATATATATATATATATACATATATATATATATTTAATAGTAAGTAATTGCCTATGTTTGAGGAAAAAATGGCCTAAGGTCTTCATGCGACTATTCAATACCGCACTGCTTCACTTATTCATATAAGGTCGCTACGTCATTCGACTTACTATATATATATATATATATTTCACTAATTCGGCACTTAGGGGAAAGTTGTTGATGAAAAGTCGACCTTAAGGGGAAAATTTTTGGGGGGCGAAATATAAGTTTCGCCGTAACGTTTCTACACACTTTTTCTATAGGAATACGTAAACGGACAAGGGCGCCCTCCTAGATTTACAAAGTAGATGCAATTACTTCAAAGTTGTCAAATTTACGGACACTTAGCTGTTAACACGAACGGACGGTTGGCCATTGAAATAACGTTGTTTATATTTTTAGACGTTAGGGCGAACACTTTTTCTTATGTATTTCATTTTTATTTTTTCGCCCTAAGTACGCGCAGATATAAAAATTTCCCCCTAAGGTGGGAATTAGCGTTTTATATATATATATATATATATATATATATATATTTTACTTCAGGCTTCTGAGGAGTGAGGACCTACATTTTTGTATTGTATAGTTCTGTAAAGCTATGTTGTAAGAACTATAACAGATCCTTTCACAGGGTTGAGCACTTTACCATTGCCTGGCTAACATTATTAATTTTTATTAATTTTTACTTTTACTTTTATATATATATATATTTATATATATATATATATATATATATTTATATATATATATATATATATATATATATATGTATGTATATGGATGGATGGACGGACTGACGGACGGACGGACGAACAGATAGATATATAAAAGTGGAAAAATGGAAGAATGATTTATTCCGTCTTTACAGGTTCTTTTACTAACCAGAACAAAACCTCTGCAGAGGTTTCCAGTGGGAAAGGGACCAAGGAATTTTTGTTGCAATAGCATTTGAAGGCTCGTTACAATTAAGCTTGTTTTGCCAAATAGTAAGCACAGTTGTATTGTATAATGGAGACTACATCGTAAATACTTACCTTCAGCAAACATAAACTCTTCAGGCGATTCTATGTTGAGCAGTTTAGCACCGAGTGCGTCACAACGATAAGCTGCACCTTCAGCGGTATGCAATATATTTGTCTCAAAGTAGTAGCAGTTGTTATTATACGCGTACCAAGAATCTGGACAACCAAAGTTCACCTTATCTTTAAATGATGTTAGGGAGTAAACAGGAGTTTGATATAAGTAAAGTGAGTTATATCAATTCCAAAAGTACAAAAATAAAACTACAGTGAGTATAAAGTACGAGTCGAAACTGTTCATCCTGTAACCAGGAACTCTGATAAGCGGAGTCCGCATCGAGGAAGTCAGTAGTAACGCCGCCGTGGAAAACACGGTTCCAGAGACAAACGTCATATCTCAAGCATGCCATGGATAATCCATGCGTGCGAAGCGGGCTAATTTTTATCTCTCCTTGTGTAAATATTCAAATCCTTTTTGAAATACAGCATGAAACTTTGAGCGAGACATTAAATCGAAGTGTCAGTCTTCAATACAGATGGTTAGTATAGTGGTTTTACTTTGAACGAGAAAATATAAATTTTGATTTAAACTTTTTCGACCGGTATGGATGCAAAATCAAGTATACCAATCATCTTGTTTGGTATGTTAGGCTAGTGATAAAAACCCCAGGTGATATGATGCACTGGAAATAGTTTTGGGCTAACAAAGTGCATCATATTTGGTTTATTTTCGACTGTGTTTCATACACGCTGATCATGTTATTATCTTCAAAGAAATTAATTTTTCATGTAGAAAAGTGGGCTGTGGAAATAATGTAAGGAACGAAATAGTTTGGACACTTGTATAGGGAGTCGAAAATTTTAGGGTTTAGGTCGGGAAATACCCATATTAGCTAATACTAGTGAAATGGAAGAATGTCGCCCGTTCTTTCCCATACACTAGTTTCAATTTTCCATCAAAATTAATCCTAACCTCACCCAAGACTGTCTTGAACTTTTTCTTGTGCAATTTTTTGTCGCTAGAGGACCATCGATAGAGTTTCATGTTTCGGAGGTGTCATGGTCCAAAATTCCGACCAGCCGGATATTTTTAAACTGAATTGAGGAACTACCAGACCAGTTTCGGAGAGTTTGGATACATGAAACATGAATATCTGGTTGAATAGGTCTAAAAGGACGAGTCTAAAGACAGTCTTTTTGGAACACCACCATTGTTTGGCACGGCTACAGAAAATTTTGTAAAAAGCCGCGAGCCCTCAGAAAGATGGAAATGGCATTTCCCTGGACTGAAAAGCAAGACCCATACAGGCAATTAAGCAGGGTGGACAAAAGTTATCGTGAATCGTTACAGATCTGAAAGTAAGGGAATAAACCTTTGAAGACGGAGCGTCACAATCGATTTGCGTGGAGTTCACACACAATTTTAAGAGAAATCGATACCCACATACAGCCTAAATTAAAGCATGGTCTACACAGACAAGTTAAGCATGTGTTAATACGTGTAGCATTCAACATCTTAGGCTTGGGGGACAACTTTTGAAGAAGAAATCAGCCTTTGTCCAAGCAGAGCGCCACTACTGGTTGGCGCGGGGGGTGGGGGTGTATAAAATTTTGAGAAATCTCGAACCCTAAGATAGTCGAAATGACACCTTTCAAGTTTGTTAAAAAGCTTTGACAAAAACTTTAAAGGTAGATCTTTTTTGGTGAAAATTAATGTCAACTTGAAATAAAGACGAAAAGTAGTATGCTAACGAAAATGTAATGAAAAAGCCTGAACCATCTATTATTTAACAGTTGCTTTCCTCATATCAACCCTATTTAACTTTAATTAAGTAATACTTTCAGAACCTGATTGCTTCAATTAAAAGAATATTCCCTAAGAGGACTGACATATTATTCTCAAGACCAAAAACAGGAGATTTTTCTTTAAATATTTTTATGCATTTTTAGAGCTCATCATTTATTTAAATATGCTAAAAATAAAAAAATGCATTTTTGGATTATTTGCATATTTGCATCATAAAAGGATAACTTTCTATTTTATGATGCACAAAATGACTATTTAGCATAGTTTAGCACTTTCTCATTTTTTAATGCCAAGTTTTTGGGATCGAGTGTAAAGTTACAAAGTTGTAAACCTTTAGAATTTGTTTATGCTTTTTATGAAATATTTACTGTGCCATACACTTTGCATTGACTTGCTATATGCATTCTGATGGCAAAAAAAACTTTTGTGAACATCTGATCACACAGAAAAATTGTGACCTGTTTTTCTCGACGGTGCTAACTATTGGTAGCCCAGTAAGGACATTTTCAAACATGGGAAAGTAATTGAGTGGGTTGAGGACTACACATAGTTTGTATTTTAAGGCAATGTGAGGCCAAAATTGTCAGAGTCTAAATTATAGAATATTCAAAAATATTGGATAGCCTCGCTTTGAAATTCTGTAACTCACCCTACCCCCCCCCCCTCAAAAATTAAATGCTTGCAAATATGTATCGGGAAGCATGTAATTAATATTTATTAACATTTGAACAAATAAAACTAGACAAATAGTTGGTGGTGGTTTTAATGTTGTATCAATTTTTTTGACGATTCCTGAAAATTTCGGTTTGGATATCGGCAAATTTACTATCCCTACCCATCTATCCATATCTAATATTGTTCCTGTAGGTTGTAAGGTAATCAGGATTGTAATATAAACAAACATTTCTCCCCCAAAACCACCAAACCTATTCATCGTTTTGATATATAATCTTGTTTACTAACTTTGGTGGAAGAATGAAGGCTGCTGAATGTAGTTTCTTGACAAAGCTATATTTTTTATTAAATAAAGAACGTAATGTCCTTTAGCACGATGCCATCATGCATCTTGCGGGAAAGGCAAATTAACAATTGTCGGTGGTTATAAGCATATCAGATTGTTTAAAACCTAAATGGCTGCCAGATGCTTTTAAATCCCTGCCCTAAATTCAGATCTTGCAATAATTTGGGAAAACTTGCCTCAGCACCATGCGCATAGGTTTTAAAAAGTATGAGTTTTTATCTTCCTAGTGATCTTTTTTCTGTTTCTCAATATAATATAAAATACATTTAACCCCACCTTTTGCACCATAAAACTAATTTTAATTTTATATTTGTGTTGTAAATTAATTTTTTTTTAAGGTACTAAGGAAATTTGTGAGGAGTGGGATTGTAGAGCAGTTCCTCCCTTCGGCTACGCTAGTTCTTGAGAACTGTTCTTGAACACCCACACAGATTTATCCTGCCCTCCTGGTCCATTCCTGTCGGGTGTGCATACATGAAGTTACAACAGAGGGACGTAATGACTGACAGATTGCTGATATGGTAGGGAAGCCAAATTAAGGGCACATTCTCCTGGGAAAACCTTGTCATCGTAAAATTTTTGATTTTCGAAAGGGGAAAGCAAAATTTCCTACATTTGATTGCATGTTTTAACACGCATAAACAACGATGTAGACTAACGAACTTATAACAGAAAGTTATCAGTTTGATGGAGACAACTGAATTCTGCATCAAAACCCATCCACAAATCACGAAGTGACGGAGAGATCCGTCTTCAGATTCGTAAAATGCTATTCATTTCTGCTGTTATGCGTCCGCGTGAGTCGTTTTATGTTAAGCTCTTGAGCAGCCAAGTCTACGTTTTCGTAGATATTACCAAGCTCGGAACAATAGGTAAACAAGGAGACAATGAATCCACACGTGGATGATTTGCATTTGCTATTATGATGCAACTCATTTAAGAAAAAAGAAAACAGTCAAGTATAGAAAGTCATTAACTAGCATCTTGTAATTTTGACTCGAAGCTTGGCCATAAAATTATTATTTCAAAACACCGTTAAATGAATCCATTGCAACAGTTTTGTTGGACCAAAACATGACCCATGTCATGAATAAAGAATAAACATGCAAGCGAATTTTAGTTGCATTACTTTGACAAAACATTGTTAATGATTTTCCTCAGTTGATTTTAATAGATATTATGCATTAACGAAATACTGACGTCATCCTTGAGGGCAAAACACGAAGAAAATGAAAGACGTGGTCGCACGCAAAAGAATTCGCCCTGCACGTAAAACTATTGAAATAAACTATTGTTAAAACTGCTGCCCTTAAGATCACGTTGGAGCACAAATTTAGTTACTATATTTGCTGTTATCTGGATAAATACACGTCCGATTCGCTTAAGCTAATCCTTTAAGTTAACATTACCTTCAGCTCCATTCAATACGACGAAAAATGCAACAAGCAGTATCGGAACCTAAAGAAAAATAGATCGGTTATAACAGCTTCAGTGGTGTTGGAAAGGTGTTAGATATATATATATATGTATATATATATATATATATATATATATATATATATATATATATATATATATATATATATATATATATATATATATATATATATATATATATATATATCTATATATATATATATATATATATATATATATATATATATATATATATATATATATATATATATATAATGAGTAGGTCGAAAGTGTTGTAGTAATAAAATCGATCATGATTTTTTTACCGATCCAAGATAGAGTATAAACTCTTATCAAAGAAGGAACGGTTGAATCACGAGCTGTAATAGCATAGTGGTCATAGACTTCGCTATATAAATATATATATATATATGTATAGGTAGAAAAATTTGTAATGACTGGATCATGAATTTTAACTCAAGCCAAGTACTGGAATTGCCTCTTTTGAACAAGGGAAGAAAAATAGAAAAGAGATTTTTCTCCCAGACGGAGGGACAGCCTTCCTCGACGGGAAACAGGCCATGATCTCCCGGCTAGAGCTACCCTTGACGTAATTATAAATACTCGGTAGATTTGGTTCTGTTCAGGTAGAACACCTCAAAAAGATCTCTGCAAAAGGGACCATTAATTTAATAGTTAACACCACCTACGTTATCTTTGGGAGTTCTCTATGTGCACTTAATGGTATGCACAAATGTCTTAATACTGAATTTTGTAAAAGAAATTTTCTAGGTTATGACTTAATATGTAAGATTTTTCTTGTTATTACAACTTTTACTAGGGAGAACTGTGCGTTCATTTCACCATGAATGACCCACACAGAAAATGTCTTCAACAAACAATAAAAATTAATAAAAAATGACACAATTCGGGAGTTTGTTTTTGTTGCTCATTGTTCTGTACCAGTTTAAGGCAACAATTTTGTCATGAAAAAAGGGAAAAAATGGATTCCTTGGCAGGTAAGTCTTTACTGCGTCTACGGTAACCCATGTCATAGCGAAGCAAATCGCACCAAATTTATTTGTTTAGGCATTCGGGACAGGATGTAGGTTAGGTAGGCGATTTAGTTTTGGAATTGGGAAAGCCACTCGAGCAAAATTTATACCTTAGGATACCTTAAGAACATCAGTGAACGCAGGTGTAAAAGACCTTTATGTCCTCATCTTCATTACCTTATGAAACCTCCACAACGGATGCAGCAATAGCAAGCTACGCGCAGATGGGTGACTGCCATACTATCCATTTACTTCAGTAGCTGGTAAGCTTCATAGTTATACACAACCTCTTGGCCAGCCCAAAACCTATCCAGAGCTTTCTCAAAATTGAAAACACCCGCAACTGGGACTACACTTTCAGGAAAGGTATTCCAAATGTCCCTTCTCAATCTACGATATTTTAGAGTTGGCAGTTGAAGACACCCTAACCTTTCCGCATAACTTAAATCCTTTGAGATTAAACCAACCTAGTAACTCTCCTCCCCGCTTGAAATAATAACTACAGACTTGCCCATCCAAATGTATATGTGTGCTGAATAAGACCTATAATACTATTTGCCTTGCTCAATTGACGCTGAATATACTCTAAACAGCCAAGACTACTATGTACAAGAACTCCTATACCCTTCTCGCAATCAGAGTTTTCCAAAACCGCTTCAATTCCACTATCATCGTGAAAATCGTGGTAGCTATTTGGAGACAGATAAAACTTTGCACTTATCAGGATGGAACTTCAAAAGCCTATCATCTGACCATCTTTGAAGTGAAACCAGATCATTGTGCAGATTTTCTTCACCATCCGTGCTCCTAATATCTTTGAATATTTTGTAGTAAGCTGTTCCATTCACACACTTAGGTGTATCATTAGTATAAACAACAAACAATATAGGACTAGGACCTAAAACACTGCCCTGAGGAATGCCACTTGTGACTGCATACTTACTAGAGTGAACTCAATAAAAAATAACATTTTGGTTTCTACCTTTTAAAAAATTCTTCACTCCTGCTCCTAATTTGAGCACTAAAGCCAAATGCTCTAATTTTCTCCATTAGTCTTCTATGTGGAACTTTACCAAAGGCCTTCATGAAGTCCATATATCCATCAATACAATCACCTTTATCTAATACTTTTGTCCACATATCCATAACATTCAATAATTGTAGCGTTGTCGATCTACCAGAAATAAAACCAAACTGCTTAATACTAAACGAATTATTCTTCGTCATATGATGAACCATGAATGAACGAATTATACACAGAACAATTGTTAAACTTACTGGCCTGTAATTTCCTAAAGGAACCTTGTCACCTTTTGAAATAAAACAGTAATATTTCCAACTCTCCATGCCTCTGGAACTTTGCCAGGGGAAAAAGATAAATTGAATATTTTAGTCAAAGGCTTTGTTATAGTCTGTGCTAGTTTCTTTAAAGCCTTTGGATGTAGCCCATCTGGACCTGGTGATTTACTTACATCCAAATCCATAAGTTAATCAAAAACATCTGACTCCATTACTATCTGATCTAAGCAAGGACTGACAATCTGAACGGAGTTGATAAAAGGGACCGGACCGTCGGGTTCAGTTGTAAAAACACTGCTAAAAAATTTAGCAAGAACCTCAGCCTTATTTGTATCATTTTTTGTAAGTATAGTTTCACCATCGACTTGTTTCATCTTTAAATTATGAATGAAATGAATGAAATGAATGAATATATATTGATTCTTATAGTACAAGTGCAACGCTTGCTACTTAAAACTTTACCACTGCACTATTTTACAATATTAAATTTTCTAAGAAATAATCTCTTTATTTCATATCATTTCATGAAATTGAAAAAAAAAATCAATATTTCATGACTAAAAATATAACACTTTTCTTCTCAAGCAACTCTTATTCTGTAATCGACGAAGACACTTACCGCAAATTTGAAAGCCATCTTAAATGTCGAGTTTTCGAGGTGGCGTCTGCGTGGGATGAACTACGGTGAGAGTTTTACAAATTTGTGGTTCCGATGCCGGCTGGTTTTGCCTTTTTATAGACCCGTCGCTTTAACATTCTTAGATTCACCACGTGTGTATAAATAACGATGTCGGTTGATCCTATCCGTAGCTAGGTACCCGCCTTTTTATTGTAAATACATATTAATCAGCTGTTTATGAATATTTAAAATGAATTTCAAAGGCGGTTTTATTCAGTGGCGTAATTTTTATATTTGAACGGGCACAACATGTTTAAAACTCGAGGCTACTGCCGTTAAATATCACATTTATTTCTAGAAATATCGGCAAATGGAGTTAAAAATTTGTATTCCAAATTGCTCTTGGGGGTAACAGAGTTGAAAACTGCTACTCACATTGACAAGGAGTGCTGTATTTTTTCAGTTTATGAAGGTGTCCATGAGGTAAATAACCAATAAAAACTCCGCGTGTAGAACGTAAAGTTTATTCGACTCTCATGTCTTATGCAATTATTTCCTCATTTTGGTGACGAAAAAATTGAGGATAATGTTAATAGGAATAGCAAACAAAAGACTTCGCTAACATCGGAAAAAAGATGTCTTATAGGCTTACTTCCAAGTTCACGTTTGCTGAAAATGAGAAAACTGTGATTAATTAGGTAATCTTAATAACATCACTTTCGGTATTCGTCATACCTGGAATAAATCAAACATCCGTGTGAATGAAAAAAAATGTATTTTACCATAGGCTTTTTGAATAGAATGTTCCGTATGTAAGTGATTTCTTTGACGATACTGGTAGACAATTGTATGTAAGTGATTTCTTGGACGATACTGGTAAACCAATCGTTTATATGTAAGTGTAACATTTATACATTACCTTTTACTTGTATCACGCTCTAGTACACAGCATTTCCCTCAGCTGGGGCGAGTCTATTCATAACCGTAATGAAAGAATGGCTAACGAGAAATTATTGGACAAGATGTTTGGTACAAACAGCAGTTCGCAATATATTTATAGCATTCCATTGAAGAGCTATACCTACTGCGTGTGTTAAGTGGAAAGTCGTTATCGACAACATTGATACCAACAGTTGGTCACGTTTCTTCCATACTCCTTAGAGCTGCACTTCTGACCCAATCATCAAATATTTTCAACTTAGATCTTACATTTCTTTATAAAATCCTTCTTACAAATAGACTCCTTTCTGTAATGGGTAAAACAGATAGCCTCCTCTTTACATTTTGTGAGGCCGAAGTTGAAAGTACAGATCATTAACTTTGGGACTGTAGAGTTACGTCTAGTTTCATTGTGGATGTAGCAAATCTGCCTTTTTTCAAAGCGCGTTTTTAATTTTCTTATACCTGTCTTTCGCATTGGTATAATTGCTTTACTATCCTTTTGAAGAAATTTATTTTTGATTTTAAACTAAGAACCAAAAACCGTTGCTGAATCATGATTTATTCTATAAATTACTTTTTTTTAAGTTGAGCAACGAAAAAGGTTTTAAGTAAAATCAATTTTAGTGGTTCACCGTTTTCATCCTTTTGTCTGTGGGGGTCGTTCGATTGTGCCTTCCTTGTATTATCGCTACGTCACTAATGAGTAATTTTCTTTTTCGTGAATGCATATACTTTTCGATGGAGTATTCATTTCTTAGAGGAATGCCAGGTATTAAATTGATTCGTGCTTCGTAATTATTATTCTTATTTTTTCCTAAGTTATTTTAGTTTCCTTTTTAACTTTGTAAATTCAGTTGTTGCCTTGAACTTCATGATAAAAATTCAAATATGTTTATGCCCCTTACTGGTATTGTAACAGATATGTGTTGTTGTATATTGCGGCTAGTTAGACAAATAAAGGAAAAGAACCACTGCGTGCGGTGGGAGTACCGCAACAACATGTTATTTGCACCGTTTGCCGTAATGTATCAGCCTAGAGATACAGGCAGAGGGACGAGGGATGCATTAATTTTGCTACCCAAAAAGGTTGTTAAGTGGTTAAAGAATCCGACTTGTGGACGTAAGTTCAGGACTGGCAATACTGGGGGAATTGAGAAAAGGTACTACTGCCTCTGTGCATGGTGATCAGCAGAAGTTGTGTAGGGAAAACCAGCCTGCAACGTCTGGAGAAAAGACGTTGGCCAGTTCGACTAGAGTAATTGTTAAGAAACTGAGCCATAACATCTAATCTAATCAACTAAAATCACATACAGTGTTATTTTTTATAGATCTGCGCCAGAACTAGGCCCTTTCTTAAGCCCCGTCCACACTATGCAAGGCAACTTACTGCAACAAGGCTGTCCTGTCGTTGTCAGCATATTGTCCACATTACGCAATAAGTCGCAAGTCCGTGAAGCGTTCACGCAAATTCTAACGTTTCACATACCCTTTATTTGTTACGTTGAAGAGACCAAAATGTGGTCCGTCCATTTCGATTTACTGATATTCGCGGGCTTCATTCCAGAAGTCCATCCGCATTGTTGTCAGTTGCACGTTTTAGTTGCATGCGACCGAACATGTTCGGTCGTATGAAACTGTGCTGCGTCACTGCTTGAAACTGGTTGCAAAGCATTCCCCACTTCAGAACGCGTCTGAACAATCTCGTTACAATGAGTTACGTGAACTTACGTCGCAAGTCGTATAGTCGCATAGTCGCATAGTTCAATGCCTCGACTAAAAGGTTTAAGTAAAAGCTTTCACTCTTCCGTGACATAGGTTCCTACAAATCATCCGTCATGAAACCGTCACTAATTGATGAAAAGCTTTTAGACCCACATATATTCGGTATTCACGGTCTAAGCCACGCGGTAACTTCAACGAACTATATTTGGTAATTCTGCGGGTAAAATCCTTTTCAGTGGCGGCTTCAGCAATTTTAAAGCGGGAGCAAATGGAGGGCATGAATAACCATGAGAATATTTTTTCACGGACCAAACAGTTACCAAACTTTGTTTTAGTTGGGAAATGTGAGAAGACTGAAGCCTACTCTATGATTTTTCATGAAATACGTTTTACCATGGAAATCCCCATTATTTTAATTGCAAATGTGAAATAACTGGTGCTTAAAGTTACAGTATAAATTACTTGATGGACCATTTTAATATTTTGACCAAACTTTGATTTTAATTTGAAAGTCAGAAGTTTATCTTTTTTACTCTTGACAAAACATTCTCTTCGATAATTTTTATACTCTGTCTTCCTTGGAAAGAAAACCTACCGTGTGTTTTTTAATTCCTTTAGTTTAATACTGAAAGGTGTACCCTTCATTTGAATTACAACAAGCTATAATTTTTGTCTATGTTGTGTTTGCATATGGGTGCGTGTTACATGATTTTGGACACCGTGAACTGTTTTTACATGAGTTTAAGTTTGTAACAAACTTGCCAAGTATAAATTGACTTTTGAATTTGAGTGAAGTTGTACTAGGTTCATATTGACTATTTTTGTTGTTCTTCATTTACCTTGTAAGTCCCAACCATTACATGCAATATCCTTCAACTGGGTTGCCAGCTGCATGATGTGCTATCCATTATTACTGCTCTGTAAGCTTAACAGAATGCCATCAGGGGATAATAAACGTACACTCTGTTGCAAATACAGTTAAATTCTTATATTGCTTTTATTACTTTTGGTTTTACAGCAACTGTACAGTATTTTCCATCTTGAACTTGTACATAGAAACTATTGGCAGATCATTTGTGGGTGATCTCCTGTTTAAATTACTTGAAACTGTTGAGATGCATGACATGATGAACCATTCACAAACCATTCGTGAATGGTTCCAGTCTTTACATTCAAAAACCTTTTGCATCCTAGACCATTTGAAGACCATTTGCAAATGGTACCATTCAACACCATTTGGGACCAGTTATTCCATTTAAAGACCATTTGCATACCAGACCATTTGAAGACCGTTCGCAAATGGTACCATTCAACACCATTTGGGACCAGTTAAAAACCATTTGCGTACCACACCATTCGCAGACCGCTTGCAAATGGAACCATTCAGGACCATTCAGAACGGTCAAAAAATACAGTGTGAAAAATACCATTCGGAACCATTCAGACCATTCGTGAATGGTTTCAAATGGAATATAACCCTGGGCAAGTATAAAGTAAAAAGATTAAGATACACTGCAAGAAGAATATATTATTACACATTCTTAAAAAATGAAGAAATCAGTTATGCCATACTAAGGTTTTGCTTTATATGACTTCGTTTTCACTTTCAAAGAGTTTAATAGACTTAAATGACAAGTCACAGAGTTAGGATCAACGCTGTTTTTAAGGTGGAAAATATAGCAAGCATAATCAAGTGTACTTTTAAAACGACTAGCAAATATTTTTATGGTAGTACCAAGCTACGCATGCAGGCCTACCTTCAAATATAATGCCTACAAGGCAGGCTTTGCGGTCATATGGAGCAAAA
Source organism: Holothuria scabra (assembly GCA_037179385.1). Classification (NCBI taxonomy): domain Eukaryota; kingdom Metazoa; phylum Echinodermata; class Holothuroidea; order Aspidochirotida; family Holothuriidae; genus Holothuria; species Holothuria scabra. The sequence goes on from CM074179.1 coordinate 9,494,788, forward strand.
TGTACATGTACTCTGTTCATGAACCACAACGGAGTATGTTCTACGTATGTTCTTCGTATACGGTCAAACCATATACGTAGTAGCCTATGTAAGGTAAAAATAATGTACTGTGAGTTGCTACGATACTCAGTCTGAAACTTTGCTTGTAAGCATTCCCACTTTTTGGAAAGTGTCATGCCCTATAGTTTCTTTGTAAGAGCTTATCTTCTCGCGTCACCAAACGGTTGAGGTTGTCAGGCCAACACAAAATTCGTAAATTGAAGAAACGGTCACAGTTTAAGGAATCCTACGTTTTTGAAAGGCTAGCGGTAGTCTTAGTCTTTCTTCCATCTAAAGAATAAACTACCATTAGGGATCTATGTAGCACCAGTGGCCGAAACAGTGCCGCACCAGGCCTCTCCCGTCACAACGAATTCCCTCCGGTTTCTCCCGGTTTCTCCCAGTAAAATTGCTGAAGCCGCCACTGAAAAGGATTTTACCCGCAGAATTACCAAATATAGTTCGTTGAAGTTACCGCGTGGCTTAGACCGTGAATACCGAATATATATACCGACTCAGTGGCGTGGCCGGGGGGGGGGGGGGGCTGGGGGCCTAGGCCCACAGCCTTTTTGCTCGATGCTGAAAAAATGTGCAAGAGTTGAGAAAAAGTAAAGTGTAGAAGTGTATCTCAGATCATCCTGGTCAGTATGGATTTGTTTCTTTGGTATGGCATGTGACATGTCGCTTGTTAATTCTCCACAAATACTAAAAGTGAGTATTTTGAAAAATTTACCGTGCTCCCAAAAAGGGAAATCCTAAACGTAGGCCTATAGTCAGTTCAAAATTTTTTTCAAACATAGTAACATTTCTCAGAGGGGACACAAGTACTTTTGGTTTTCCTTTTTACCAAAAATTCATTCAAATATAGCACCATTTGCGATCTACGTCCTCCAGATAATACAATGTTCCCTTAGGGAAAAGGGAACATTGTTTCTTTTAAGTCCATCCCCAATTCCACAGATCAGTGATGCCCAGTATTGGGGCCTATAACAAAAAGTGAATGTACGGCCTTGCGTATCACCATTTCACAAAGACTGATTTTTTCTCATCAGCTGAGAAATGGCAGACATGAGATTCGTATTTTAAGGCTGTGTACATGCAGCTTGAAACACGTGGGAGGTGTCGATTCCGGCCATCTAGAGAGTCTGTAAAGCCCAAAACCAAGTTGAAAAAGTAAGATGTTTTAACACAACTAAATGCCTTAAGGGGTTGCACACAGGGCGCATGATAGGTCCACGAAGGAGAAAATTTATTTTGTTTCCAAATCCAATGACTGCATTCTTCGTGCGATCCTTCCATTTACTCCTGAGTAAAGGAAATATTCCACACCAAGGATTCAACACTTCTTACAGTAATAACATCATCCTGACAGTTTAAACAGGACCATTCAATTTATCGGATAACAATGAGGCACAAAAACTAGGACACCAGCATTTCCTTTGTAAATTGGTACTGGTCCATAGCCACCTGTAGCAAATATCTTTTTGAAAGATGCCTCTAATAAGTTGTCCTGTAACTGCTTTACAGTATCTACTTCAACACTGTTCTGTAGTTCTCCAACCTCAGGACTCATTCTAACTCCACAGCAAGAACATCAAAAGGTCCAGTAGCCTGCATATCACGGATATGTTATAATTTAACAATCAGGACTGCTCATATTATGTGATAACAAAAACAGGGTTTGTAGTTTCAATCAAGAAAATCGCTATTCAAAAGGAAGCAAGCCATAAAAGGTTACCAGTACATTAATGTCATAGTTCAATAGCAGGATAACTTGTTCAGTCCATGGTTCCATGTGTGCAGTACAATTTCCTCACTCACTAAAATGATTATGCTTGATTCTGCTACATGGTACACAGCGGTCCAGACATAAATGAAAAGTATTTAAGACACACTGAAAAATAACTGCATCAGTCGTGCAGGAGACAGTTTCACTATGATGTCATTCTGTTTGGGAAATGCAAAAAAAAAATAAAAGTATACAAAAAGTTGTACAACTAACTTGGCTTAAAGGGTAAACTGTTTTGGACAAATTTATTAAAACTTAAGCCTTTAAGATCAAGAACAGTCCCCCGAAATTTATTTAAAACCAACAGCTAAGCATCACAATTTTGTTCTTATCTCTCTTCGAAGTATCTTTCATCATATTTTTAGAATTCAATATTGCATTTTCTGGGTAAACCAAGCAGTAAATTTCATATTTGAAGAGAAACAATGTTGTCACATAACTCTAAACAGCCAATCATGGAACAGGACAGTCTACTCCACTTCTTCAAGTTGGGGTGACTCAGGCTTTTTCAAATTTTTCTTTCTTACTTGTCCCACGGGCTAGGTGTTTTCTCAATCTTCTTGCCCGCATAAATATCTACTTGTCCAATTCAAATCTGTTGAGAACATATAATTTTTGAAGTCTAAAAGTGCAAACCCAAAAATTTAAGGCTGGGGTACTTGCCCAGCGGGCTGCAACATTGAGCACGGTAGTTGCCCGAGTGATTTTTTACTTGTCCCGGGCTCTCCGGCGGGGGATTTGTCGAAGCCTGGGTGACTGCTGTTGTTTTACTAAAGACGGTGTCTCTGTTTGTTTGGGACTGTGGTATAGGCCTAGGCCTGCAGTCAAATTTTGCTAGAGGCCATATACGGAGACATAGTTGAATTCGAAAACTAATTATTTATCATATGTACACAAATAAATATAGGCCTAGGCCTGCAACAAATTGTGTACCTGTTTATTATTTAGGCCTGATGCTACAGAACTGTACATACAGAAAATGATGGAAACATGCAAAAAGGAATTCCTTTTCCATCATGCTATTTTTGAGTCAGTTCCCAAAAGGAAAGAGACAGTCTTCGTGACCAACCCCCCACCCCCCAAAGAAAAAACATTTTACTCCAACTATAAATTTTACCATGATCTGCGGTCAACTATTTTGAGTTTGGCTAGGCCGAGGCCAGTAATAAGCCTATGACTTTTCAAAACCCTAAATTTGGTAAATGAACTTGGATTCATTTAAATTAAGCTTGGTTCTCTTTGTAGAGGGTTTTACGTGTATTAATAGCAAATAATTTGTCTGTCCTTATTATCCTTGTTGGCCATAAAATGTCCACCCCCCTAAAAAGGTCTGCTTCATAAATTGACGTTAGTCTTTATATACTACTACAGTACTAAGTTAGTGCTACTAATTGTCTTGTGGAACCGCTACTTTAAACATCAGGCCTGACTGTTAACACAGCAGCAACCATTCATTGATGCAGTCTTTGGCTCTAAATTTTCACTAACATCTGTTCATTGCTTATTGGTCTCTCTGGTGCAATACTTTAAAAACATGTTTCCTTACTTACTGTGCTTCAGAATTTCATAAAAGTCCTCTAAGGAAAGCAGTCTTGACCTTTCACTTCACGTTTCTTGAATTCATGACAACTGCACACCACTGCATAGCCTCTCTGTAAGTATTAATTACATTTTTTTTTACGTACATCGAAACAAGCACGTTGCAACAAAAGGACAACCCAAACCGGCCAGAGAAAAACACAACGGCTGACTGCGACCATCTACACAGAAACACAGAACGAAAACGTTTGTCATGAACTTAAAGAAGCACCAAACCCCACCACAACACCCGAACTCACCACCCGACACATGACCAACGCAGAACAAAACCAATCCCAAACCCCAATCAGAGTTAACTTTAACAATGTCCATTTGTTTGAACGCCACAAAAAAACAGAAAACTTAAAGAAACCACGAACCACCCAAACACAAACACGGAACGAAAACGCCCGTCACAACGAAAAAGACCCAACAAACCCCACCCAAACCTTTCGCCAACCTAACGCCCGAAGACCAAACCACGAGGCCGATACACCCCGGACTATGTGCAAATTACAAATAAGCCACACGAACACCAAGAAAAACCAATTACAAAACCACTTACATTTAACTGGAATCTTTGAGGACATAACTATGTACAGTGCCCATTGCTACCCATCACTCTGTGAAGTATTAAGTACAGTAGCTCTTGTACTACCTTTGCCCGCGCCTATTATGTTACATTAGCTTTTTAAGTACATCAAAACGGGCACTGGGAAACAAAGGGAGAGGAACTCAAACCAGAACGGACAAAAACACAAAGGCAAAGACTATTTACAGGACCTTAACATGCACCAAGAAACAAAATTTGTGTAACTACATAGTTCCTGTTTTGTTCTTAAGAAAGGTGATGCAAAATTATGTTCGTAACAATAATGAACAACAATAGACCCCTTTTATTTACATACCCGTTTACATGGGCTGGGACACAAAACTTCTGCGGCATACATGTACAACACCCACCCTACACTCGAGCTATTTACACAATATTATGTACAGGTAGGTTACTATTTACAGGTTAACTATCACCCTGCCACCCCGCACTGAGACAAGCGGACCCCACCGCCTGCCGAACGTCGACCTTGGCAACCGAGCGAAGTCAGCCTCCACTCGCACCTTAACCTCCGCCTTTATCGATGCCAGGACGACGTCCGCAGGCCTCCCCTCTCCCCTAAATACAACATTGCACCGGTCTCTCCACAAGGCAAGCTGTATGGAGGCCGAAACAAAGGTAAGTATACCGCAAACACTTGTATTGCATGGCGGAGGTGAAAGACCATACAAAGCGTATTCCTGACTGACCGCCCAGCTGTTGGAAAACGTGAGGCGATCAGCCAGGACTTGAAACCAATCCCAGAGAAGGGCCACAAAACTACACTGCCAAAACGCATGAGGCACACTCTCCCACTTTGTGCATCCAGTGCGGGGGCAAATGCCATCTCCAAGACGCCACCGAAGGCGCTTCAGGTTAGTAACAATGGCGTCGTGTGCGATTCGCCACAGCAAGTCTCGCCGGCGGTAATCAAGTGACTTACTGAGGACTACACGCCACACTTCCGGCTCCGACACATAGTTGTTGGGTCGGACCTGTCCGACCATGTCATCAAAAATGGCCCTGTACAGGTCCCCCGCACTTGACTGCAAAATGTCCCCCACTGTTGACATAATACAAAGAGTGTCCCTCATATTGCAATATGCCACAGTTGGCCTCCAGCTGTGGGGTACACTGTTGCTAAAAAGGTGGGGGAAGTACCAACGAAAGGATAACGCCCCCCAATAACGAACGAAGTATGTGAACGGCGACTGGCTCTCGACGGCGCTAAAAAACACATCTGGTCAGGAGAAAACGGAGCTTCGAGGGAAGGTGCACAAGACCCCAACCCCTGTGCTAACATTCCTGGTACACCATTTTTCTTTTGACTAGCTCCGTTTTTCCTGACCACGGAAATCCAAATATGGCCCTCTCAAGTCGTATCAGGACTCTCTCTGGAGCAGTCAGAACAGTGCCCGGGTACCACAAGAGAGGGTAAACAAAACGGTTGATTACTGTCACCTTTCCCAAAAGAGTTAGATATCTATCTCCAAAGGACGTCAACCTAGCCTCCACTAGGTCCGCTTTTTCATTCCAGGTAAGTAACTCTGGAGAACCATAACCAAACCATAGGCCATTAATTTTAATGTCGTCGTCAACCCACGATGCCGAGAAAGGGAGGGACTTCCACCGCCACTTGCCTAGACGGAGTCCCTTGGTCTCAGTGGGATTCAGTCTGGCACCTGTCGCCCTCTGTAAGGGGGACAGCGTGTCAGAAAGGGCCCCGAATGAAGGTAGGGCCCAAGTGACATCATCAGCATACTGGAGGCATTTGACGTTGGCTCCACCAGGTATGTGAAAGGGTTTGGACGAAGACTCAACTTGTAAGGCTCTAGTTAGAGATTCACTGAATAACACATAGAGTAGGGGTGACAGTGGGCACCCCTGACCCCCACGTCGGACCCTGAAGGGGTCCGATGGTAGGTCATTAACCACAACCCGACTATACTCACAATCATACAATAGGGTTACCCATTTAACAAAGGTTGGGCTTAACTTAAATTTTCTCAATATTTTAAAAAGGAATCCATGATCCACCATGTCGAAGGCCTTCTCCTGATCGAGGGAGACAAGCGCACATGGCAAATCACGGTCCTTCACATACTCAACTAGGTCCCGCACCAACCAGAGGTTCTGCTGAATACTGTGTCCACGCACCGCACATGTCTGGTAAGGCCCTACAAGATCCGGCATAACAGCGCCCAGCCTGTTACAAAGGGCTTTCACCAGGATTTTGTAATCCACATTCAACAGGGTGATGGGCCGCTTATTTTTTTGGCTCGAGTGGATCTCCAGACTTGGGTAGCAGGGTTATTACGCCGGTGCGCTGCGAGGTGCTCAATGAGCCACCAAGGAAGGCAGAGACGTATACATCACGGAGATCATGTCCAACGGTACCCCAGAAACGTTTGCAAAACTCCACTGGTATACCGTCGGATCCGGGTGCCTTTCCTCCTTTCATATTTGCTACTGCCTTCCAGAGCTCGACGACAGTCAATGGGGCGCCAAGTTCATCATTCTGCTTTTCCGTGGAGGACTTGTCAATATTGTCTAACAGGGGTAATTGAAATCCCTCCTCGACATCTACCTGGGTGTAAAGCTTTTCATAGAAGCTTTTAAATACTTCCACGATGAGAAGAAGGTCCTTCTGTACTGTACCATGGGCGTCTCGCACCGCCTTTATGCGATGGTCAATGGCGTACTGCGAGGCATCCCTGTAGAACTTGATTGTAGGCTTTTCCTCCGCCTCCACGCAATGCACGCGGGCACGAATACGGGCCACATGCAGTTTTTTATCAAGATGTTGCTGGATTGCGTGAAGAGCGGAGGAGTCCCCATTCCTCTCCATGGAGGAGAGCGAGAGGAACTCCTCCCTTCTTCGACGAGCTCTTGTTACACAGTACTCAACAGTGAACTGCTTCACATACAAAACTGAAATATTCTGGCCCGCTTCCTGCTGTCCCTCATACCGTTGACGTTCAGGGTCAAGAGGGACAGGGGGACAGCCATGGAGGAGTGGGTATTTAAACATTGGTCTGGGGCCTACTGACCTTATTACGAGGGGGTGGTATGGGGGCCTCAGAGACTTGAACATCCAGGTCCGACATTTCACCTGAGGCAGACCTCTTTAATGAGGATTCAGGTACCCCCTCACCCGAATCAAACCAGCTCTCCTCCAGTGGTAGCTCCCTTATTGAGTGATCTCGTGCAGACTGCCTAACATCTGACATTGCACTGCCAGACTCCGAGTCAGAGGAGAGCTGGAGGTCCTCCTGTACTGTTTTCACTCCAGCCTCCTCAGGTGCCAGGGGTGGAGAGTCTGCCTCAGGGATCCCTGTCCCCTTCCCACACTTCTTTGAGGCGAGGAACTCCTGCTCTACCTCCCGAGCCACCCTCTTCAGTTCCTCAGGTGCATCTGACTCCTAAAGCATGGCTTCTGGCTCTAGCTGTGTGGGGTCAGGTGTCGGTCCCACATCCCCACTGACACGGGCAGAGTAAGACGTGGGGCAGGCACCAGAGATGTGACCATCCTCCCCACAAAGGTTGCACCTTACGTCATTGGGACACTCAGCCTTGTCGTGTCCCAACTGCCTGCACCTCCCACAACGTCCGTTTGGGCACGCCCTGGCCTCGTGCCCCTCCTCTCCACACTTAAAACAGGTGCGGGGCTGCCCAAAGTAGCGAATGTGGGCTTTGACACCCCTGTGAAGAGGAAGGATGGAATATCCCTCTTCAATACCATACGGAACTGCCTCTTGCCGTTCAGTATGCCCTTCAACTCACCACCACCGTAGGTGCACCACATACTGCTTGAGACAGTTCCGTACTGCCCAAGAACCCTCGCAACCAGACCCTGTCCTACCTCAAAGGGTGGGTACAGCACCGTCACTGCCACAGAGCGATCATATAGGGTGATGGCGAGCCCTTGCACCCTCTTCAAGCGTGACACACCATCCCACCTGGCTGCATCTGACCTGAACTTCAAGTCATACGTGTTGAGGGCTTGAAGCGCCTGCAACATCTCAATTTGTTTTACCTTAATACCCCTTTTCTTCAACACACTAAACGCTTGAGGAGGTGACACATTTGCCTCCGACTCAAATTGCAACTTAACGATGCTACTATCCCTACACGCGGGCATAGTAGCAGAGGGTTTGTGGCACGAGGCCACAGAGCAACAGGAGGAAAAAACTTAGCACCGTTAGTTAAAACAAGATAAGGGAAAGTAGAAGGTAACCCAACACAAAAACACACCTGTCGAACAGGCGTGCTTCAAAACAAGCACGACCACACCTGTATCCTGAAGAAAGAAACCGCACCTATAACTGTAATAATGACAGCAGTATAGTATAGTATAGTGTAGTATAGTATAGTATAGTATAGTATAGTATAGTATAGTATAGTATAGTATAGTATAGTATAGTATAGTATAGTATAGTATAGTATAGTATAGTATAGTATAGTATAGTATAGTATAGTATAGTATAGTATAGTATAGTATAGTATAGTATAGTATAGTATAGTATAGTATAGTATAGTATAGTATAGTATAGTATAGTATAGTATAGTATAGTATAGTATAGTATAGTATAGTATAGTATAGTATAGTATAGTATAGTATAGTATAGTATAGTATAGTATAGTATAGTATAGTATAGTATAGTATAGTATAGTATAGTATAGTATAGTATAGTATAGTATAGTATAGTATAGTATAGTATAGTATAGTATAGTATAGTATAGTATAGTATAGTATAGTATAGTATAGTATAGTATAGTATAGTATAGTATAGTATAGTATAGTATAGTATAGTATAGTATAGTATAGTATAGTATAGTATAGTATAGTATAGTATAGTATAGTATAGTATAGTATAGTATAGTATAGTATAGTATAGTATAGTATAGTATAGTATAGTATAGTATAGTATAGTATAGTATAGTATAGTATAGTATAGTATAGTATAGTATAGTATAGTATAGTATAGTATAGTATAGTATAGTATAGTATAGTATAGTATAGTATAGTATAGTATAGTATAGTATAGTATAGTATAGTATAGTATAGTATAGTATAGTATAGTATAGTATAGTATAGTATAGTATAGTATAGTATAGTATAGTATAGTATAGTATAGTATAGTATAGTATAGTATAGTATAGTATAGTATAGTATAGTATAGTATAGTATAGTATAGTATAGTATAGTATAGTATAGTATAGTATAGTACACCAAGTAAGCAGTGCACAGCGCAGCAATACAATGCTAAAATTCAGCACTGTACTGTGCATGTGATGTACACATGGGTGTGCAGCATCTGTGAGCTTTGTATGGTGCAGTGCTGTACCATGCTTTGTGTGCATGCAAAGCCATTACGTATTAGCTCCATTCAAACAAGCATTGCATTGTGCTTTGATCCTGTTCAGTGTCACGGTTATCATAAAGATGAGCAACTTGAAAGGCAACAAAGATTTGCATCAGCATGATGGGGTGGGGAGGGGGATTGGAATTGTGTATGGAGAAAATGGAGAGAAGAAATGACTGTAATAATTTAGGAGGTTGTGCCTCTGGACTGCAGATGATATCAGGCTGAAAGCTACAACAACAAAAACTTCTCAGTGTTGTTCGGGCATACGAGGATATCAAGTACGGGCAAAGAAAGTGCCAGAAAGTGTAGTGGGGTAGGGAGTCAAGAGGTCTCGGGCGTGGGTCGGGTATTGGAATGAGAGGAAGAATTTCCTATTCCAGCTGATATCCGTGCTGTGCCTTACAGTATCTCTGTCTATCCTTTCCAAGGTAGGGGAGGGGGTTATACTGTTAGGGAAAACTGAAGCTAAAATTCTCAGGGAAATCCAGGGGTGCTTTGTGTTGCCTACTCGAGTTGTTATGGGTGGCTTTACTGTAACCCTCATTTCATTTGATCCCCACAAAATTTGATAAGTGTGTTCCGCCCCTCCAAAATCCCTATAAATAAAATGTACCTGGGGAAATGATCAGGGAAGTATTCGGGCTGAGAAGAAACTAAACTGGTTTAGGTTAATACAAAGTTTCTCACTTTCCTGTCTACACCTTCAATTGTACCTTGTACTAATTGTGAGAGATGTACCAAATCCAGTTGATTATAAATATGTTTCATTGAGCTTTACATATCCTTTCAAATGAATTTGCAACAGGGTGGCTTATACCAACAGACAACTTGACCATTTGCATCATGTACATGCATGTTGAACTGGACATGCTCCATTGATGTACATAATTTATACCACTCACTGAATGGTTTCCAGTTTGAACCATTTGGAACCATTTGCGAATGCCAAAACAATTCGCGAACCATTTGCATTCCATTCAGCTATGCGATCAGAAAACCATTTAGATGAACATTTCCATTCATATACCATTTGAAATCCATTTGAGACCAGTCAGGTCCATTCGGGTCCATTCAGAACCATTCGGAATCATTCAACTTTTCCAAATGGCTTAGAATGGAATTTAACCCTGGGTGGGGATGAACTCTCTAACAATCTTCCTGGAAGGGCATCTACCGTCTACAATTGTCTACTACCCTTCCTGCCAGTAAAACGCATACTCGTCTGAAGATTATATATTCATGTAGAAGACCTTGACATTTTTTCTTGGTGTTCACAGACCAAGAAAAGGAGGGTACCTCTCTGCTGAAATACCAAGAGCTATAAGTTACTATAAAGTACCGCTTGCTATGAACCTTCTCATGAGATTCCATTTCCAAATTGAAACCCACAGCTCGGGAAAAGAGTGTAGTGGCGCTATTTCATTTTGGTAAAGTTTCCGTAAGTTTACCTGCTGTAGATACCACCTGTAAATACTTCACTGCTAGTGGTGAAACGTAAGTAGTATTGTTATGCAAAGTCTTAGCATGTGCACCTGCATATGGCTTTTGTGTACTGTGCTTTGCATGGGCGTTTAGTGATAACGATGCACTAGCCGTTCAGCAAGCAGAAGGACAAGATCGGACTGCTCGCCTAGAGAGAAGTTTGTTACACTATATTAGAGAATAGATTGTTGCATATAGACGAACTGCAAGTAGGTTATTGGTTTTGGGCGGCAGTAGTATCACAGCCACTCAGGCCAAGCCAGCGCTAAGCAGCGTAGACATTTTATTTACGTAAGTAGGTCGTACAGTTTATATTTTGCGTAGTTGTATATATTTGCACGTGCATGCGCCAGATAGGCACAGCAATCCTTTTTGTATTACTGTTAGTATAGTGTATATAGGGCATAGTGTTTGTAGAAATAGAAATTAATTAAACGGTAGGCTACAGTGGCAGCAGCTTTCCACCTTATCGTTAACGAAGGGCAACCAGGACCTAAGTCAGCGCCGGGACGAGGTGTGGCGGCTCTTGTGGGTGAGTCTCGAGTACTTACTAATAATAATTGTTAACCACATTAATCCCACAAATTGGTGACCCCGATATTTCCGATATTTTCGATATATCTTATTACTCGAGCTGCACTTCGTTCCGGTTGTTTTTAAATTAGGTTGTTACCGTTAGTACTGTTATCGTTACTGACGTCATACGACTCATATCGCATAGACTTCTGTCACATAGCATTACTACTACTAGCCTATACAGTGGTAATATTAGATATATTATTAATTTTATTAGCCTACATTGTCAAGTTGATGTAGCATTATAAGTCTGGGTTATTTCAGTGAATGTGTCTAGTACTACAAGTGGCAAGCACTTGTTGTTTGTAGCTGATTCAAGGGCCTATTCCTTCGATCGTTACACTCCACCTTCTGAAACAAGGGAAAACTCAGTCACTTATGTAATTAAGAGAGGAGCCGGTATTGGCGATTTATTAGAACCAACCCTTGCTAAGTTACGACAGTGGAGCGTAGATGATTTTATTATTATTAGAGTAGCAGCTGGCATAAACGATTTAACAGAATTGTTTTCCCCTCCTACTTATAGTAAGAAGGTATTAAAACGTTCAGCAGCTACAGCCAGTAATGTATTACATAGCCTGACTCAATTTAAGTCTGCTTGTTTACGACTTCGCCCAAAGTCTATCGTAGTTTTTACTACCATACCTCCAGCATCATTTGCAAAATTTCAGCTAAGCAAGTGTTTGCCACAACCAGCCCTTACTGAAGAGGAATTACAAACTTATCAAGCTGATCTAGATTCTACATTAGATTCAATTAATTCCTCAATTAAAGATCTTAATCAGCAGACTCAACATGGTATAATTTTTCCTACCCTATTCTGGCACACTACCATACGTAAACCCACCAAGCGTAAAAGCAGGTCGGGCAATTATACTCGTACGATTAGAAATGATTTCACTCCTCTGTATGACGGCCTTCACGCTAAGTCTGTGACTAAGAAACGTTGGTTTACTCTATTACATTCACTTTTTGTAAAAGACCTACAGCTCTTAGTATAAATCTACGCTTTAGTATTATCACTATTATAATCATTTTACAATGTCCGACGACGAACAGAGTATAAGTAAGAAAAAGGATTTTTATCCAAATCCAAATTTGTCTACAGTATCTATTAAACTCCCTCCATTTTGGCCCAAAGATCCTACTATATGGTTTGCTCAGGTTGAGGCTCAGTTCACTACTAGAGGTATAACAGTCCAAAGTACTAAGTTTGCATATGTAGTGGCTTCACTTCAACCTGAAATTGCTGAGGAAGTACGAGACTTGTTAATTACCCCACCCGATTCAAATCCATACGATAAACTTAAGGCTAAATTAATTGAACGTACTTCAACTTCTGAACAAAAGCGTTTGCATCAATTACTCATTTCGGAAGAATTAGGTGATAGAAAGCCTTCGCAACTCCTTAGACGTATGCGTCAGTTATTAGGGGAGCGACAATTAGAAGATAGTATTTTTAAAACCCTATTTTTGCAACGCTTGCCAACAAATGTTCAGTTAATCCTGGCATCAACTAGGGATACTGTTGACATAGAACAGTTGTCACTTCTTGCTGACAAGATTTTAGAAGTCACTCCCTCAGTACAGACAACCACCCCACTACCTACTACCGGAAATGCTGTTGCTGCAAATTATTCATTACCTTTACGCAGCAATTCCGGTGAAATTGATGAATTACGCTCATTGGTTGCAAAGTTATCCACTAAGGTTGACGCTTTGACTGATCAGTTAGCACAACGTAGTAGAGGGCGTTCTAGGGATCGCAATTATAGGAGTAGACGTCAATCGTGTAGGTCTAGGTTAGGTTCTAAACCCAGGTACTATGAAAAACCAGGAGGTTATTGCTGGTATCATTTTAAGTTTGGCAATAAGGCTGATAAATGTACTTCACCATGTAGTTATCGTAAATCAGGTAACCAGGGAAACACCAAAGCCAGCGATTAGCGGCGACACACTCGTCTGGCACAAAGTCTACTTGTCGTCAATTTTATGTAACTGATCGTAAGACAGGCAACCGGTTTTTAATTGACACAGGTGCAGACGTTAGTGTGTACCCTGCTTCACCAGCAGAGAAGAAAAGTAAAACTCATTCCGTCTTACGAGCTGCCAATAAGACAGTCATCACCACACATGGTCAACGTTTGTTGAATTTAGATTTAGGCTTACGTCGTGCTTTCCAATGGGTCTTTATTATAGCAGATGTTAGTACTCCAATTATAGGTGCTGATTTCTTGTTGCATTTTTCGTTATTGGTTGATGTCAGAAATCGTAGACTGATTGATTCAGGGACTTCCTTGTTTGTCCACGGTATTGAATCAACAACAAAATCATTAAGCCTCACATTTAGTATTCCTGATGGTTCACCTAGATACACTGCATTATTGAAAGAATATCCTGATATTTTGAAACCATCTTATCAACCGTCTGATGTTAAGCACAATGTAACACATCACATTACCACTAAGGGTCCACCAGTTACTTGTCGACCACGTCGTTTAGCTCCGGAACGTTTGAAAGCTGCAAAAGAGGAATTTGAACATATGCTCCAATTAGGCATTATTCGACCATCCAAAAGTAATTGGGCATCTCCATTGCACTTAGTACCAAAGAAATCTGGTGATTGGCACCCGTGTGGAGACTACCGTGCGCTCAACCATGTAACTATTCCGGACAATTATCCACTTCCGCATATTCATGATTTTGAAGCATCGCTTCATGGTAAGACAATTTTTTCCAAATTAGACTTAGTGAGAGCTTACCACCACATACCGGTAGAACCAGAAGACATTCCTAAGACTGCTATCACGACGCCGTTTGGTTTATTTGAGTTCCTACGTATGCCCTTTGGCCTCAGAAATTCGGCTCAATCCTTTCAAAGGTTCATAGATCAAGTTCTGAGGGGCCTTCCATTCGTTTTTGTATATATTGATGACTTATTGGTAGCTAGTTCCACTCCGGAGGAACATTACTCCCATCTTCAGCAACTATTCCAACGACTCCATGAACATGGTGTTGTAGTCAACCCCGAGAAGTGTGTTTTTGGAGTATCGTCTATTGTATTTTTAGGCCATCATGTTGACTGTGACGGTGTTCGTCCATTAGAGTCCAAAGTTAAAGATATTCAGAATTATCCTGCACCTACTTCGCTTAGTAGCTTACGTAAGTTCCTTGGCCTTATTAACTTCTATAGGAGGTTCATTCCCAATTGTGCCAATACAGTTCAGCCACTAACAGATATTTTGTCTACTAAAGTCAAGAATGCTTCACTTATTCTTAATGAGTCGCAAGAAGCGGCATTTAACAAGGTCAAGATGGACTTGGCTTCAGCCACGTTATTAGTCCATCTAGTGCCTGAAGCCTCATTATGTATTATGGTTGATGCATCCGATGTAGCTATAGGCGGGGCATTACAGCAACTAGTCAATAGCTCGTGGCAACCAATAGCATTTTTCTCTAAGCGATTGCAACCAGCTGAGACTAGGTATAGTACCTTTGGGAGAGAGCTCTTAGCAATTTATCTGACCATTCGTCACTTTAAGCACTATTTAGAAGGCAGGCAATTTTGTGTTTACACGGATCATAAACCATTAACTTATGCGTTTAACACTAAGCCAGATCGCTATTCGCCGAGAGAAATCCGTCATTTAGACTACATTTCACAATTCACTACTGACATTCGGCATATCAGAGGTAAAGACAATGTTGTCGCAGATGCTCTGTCACGAATGGATCTCAATGCTTTCACAACTGACAATGTCACGATTGATTTAGAAAAAATAGCGGCAGCCCAACGTGAAGATGATGAGTTACTAAACTTACGAGAATCATCTTCACTAGAATTAGCCGATGTTCCCCTTGCTACTGCTCCTGAGACTATCGTATGTGACATGTCAAGTGGTACTCCCAGACCGTATGTTCCAGCAAATTTTAGGCGTCAGGTTTTTGAATCATTACATTCATTAGCACATCCTGGAATCAGAGCTTCACAACGGTTAATAAAACAACGATTTATATGGCCTAGTATTAACAAAGTTGTCCGACATTGGGCACGGTCATGTTTACAGTGTCAAAAGTCAAAGGTCCAGCGTCATACTGTTACACCTTTAAGAAATTTTGCTCCACCTACTTCGCGTTTTAGTCATGTCCATATTGATATTGTAGGACCTTTGCCACCATCTCAAGGTTGTACTTATTTGTTGACGATTATTGATCGATTTACGAGATGGCCAGAAGCCATTCCCATTTCTGATATCACTGCTGAAACCATTGCTAGTACTTTTGTTAGTAGATGGGTAGCTATTTTTGGCGTTCCAGCTAATGTAACTACAGATAGAGGTTCACAGTTCGAAGCTAACCTATTCAGACGGCTTGCTGAAATTTTTGGTACGAAACGTATTAGAACTACAGCTTACCATCCATCAGCAAATGGCCTTGTAGAGCGTTTCCATCGCCAACTTAAAGGTGCACTTAAGGCACAGTTTAACCCAACTTCATGGACTGAAGCTTTACCGGTTGTTCTCCTAGGCATTCGTTCAGTTCCTAGGGCTGATACTAACTGCAGTGTAGCAGAGATGGTTTTTGGTACAACACTTGCTTTACCATCCGATATAGTTACAAAGACTGGAGATTATGTTCCTGATCCTTGTGACTATGTGGACAGACTCCGGCAATACATGTCAACCATGAGACCGTTTGTTTCCAGACCAACCGCAAGATCATCTCATATTCCAAAAGAATTATCCACATGTACTCATGTCTGGGTCCGTACTGATGCTGTCAAGAAACCTCTTCAACCATTTTACAAAGGACCATACAAGGTTCTACAACGGTCGGATAAGTACTACACGTTAGATGTTAATGGTCGCCATGACAATGTCAGTCTAGACCGATTAAAAGTGGCTTACCTGGATGAAACTCATACCCAATTAGAATTCCAACCAACCCCATTAATACCTAGTAAAACCACTCTCAAACCAACTGCGCCACCAACACATGCGGACCATGTTACTCTACGTCAAACACGTTCAGGTCGGCATGTGCGTTGGCCGAAGAAGTATATCCAGTTTATTGATACTGGTTGAACAGATGGTATTAATTGTTTGTTATCGATTGCTTTATTCCATAGCGCAATCTAGGGGGGAGCTAGATGTAGTGGCGCTATTTCATTTTGGTAAATCTTCCGTAAGTTTACCTGCTGTAGTTATCACCTGTAAATACTTCACTGCTAGTGGTGAAACGTAAGTAGTATTGTTATGCAAAGTCTTAGCATGTGCACCTGCATATGGCTTTTGTGTACTGTGCTTTGCATGGGCGTTTAGTGATAACGATGCACTAGCCGTTCAGCAAGCAGAAGGACAAGGTCGGACTGCTCGCCTAGAGAGAAGTTTGTTACACTATATTAGAGAATAGATTGTTGCATATAGACGAACTGCAAGTAGGTTATTGGTTTTGGGCGGCAGTAGTATCACAGCCACTCAGGCCAAGCCAGCGCTAAGCAGCGTAGACATTTTATTTACGTAAGTAGGTCGTACAGTTTATATTTTGCGTAGTTGTATATATTTGCACGTGCATGCGCCAGATAGGCACAGCAATCCTTTTTGTATTACTGTTAGTATAGTGTATATAGGGCCTAGTGTTTGTAGAAATAGAAATTAATTAAACGGTAGGCTACAGTGGCAGCAGCTTTCCACCTTATCGTTAACGAAGGGCAACCAGGACCTAAGTCAGCGCCGGGACGAGGTGTGGCGGCTCTTGTGGGTGAGTCTCGAGTACTTACTAATAATAATTGTTAACCACATTAATCCCACAAGAGCATTGTCAGACCTGCAGGGAAGTCTGCATCTAAGGTTTGGCCTTCACACGTATCTGCTAGATCAAAAACAAAAAGAGTTCTATAGAGTTTTACTTGTAATTTATAGTTAAAGCCGCTGCTACAACTTTCAGCACGACACAGTCATATTGCATGTCTGAGTGCACGTCTCTGTGAGTAACGCAAAACATGTTCTTCCAATTAACTTTCGGATGGACATGGTATGTGAACACAAAACAAGGTGTTGGCCCCATGATTATGATTATGAACATGCCTTTTCCCTAATTTCGGAAAAATAAAGTACTCATTTGATTTGCTTCCTGTACATCATATTAATTATTTGAAAATTGGAATCTTAACCGTTTAGCTCCATTCACGTACTGTTAATTTTCTTTTTGTTCATAACTGTACTGTGACCTGAACATATTTTCCTGGTTCACATAGGCGTACGAGGCGGGGGTACATGAAAGTTGGGGGCACTCGCCCTCCTTATTCGGGCAGAACAGTTTGTCCATCGGGCTAAAAATGATAATAGGTTTGCTCGTGCCCCCCCCCCCAAAAAAAAGTTGTCCCCGTATGCCAATGTGGTTCAGGATTCATTTGGAAACTAGCTTATCCACTAGATTCGATTATAGTCACATGATATATGTATCTTTGGAAGTGGATATTCTGTATCTTAAGGTTAACCACAAAAAAAATCATCATTGCACTGCTGCGGAAACCAAGGTCAAGCAGAAATATACATATTTTTAAGAGCTGATTTTTTTATGTTAAAAACGGAATCTACTACCATTTTGCTTGATGCTTAGCGTAAACTATAGAGTAAGGAAAGCAAGGTACTGAACCACAACTGGAAATCTCGAGCTAGTCTACGCTGAGCGAAAACGGACACCAGTCAAAATGTCAATACTTCTTATTTAAAGACTTAAGTAATTGAGTATTTTAATGATTTAAAGAAAAAAGAAAGTTACATATTCAAAAGAAATTCGTTTAAGAAGATAACTATTGTCCGGGAGAGATTTTTGGCTACAGAGATTTCGTCATAGCCTGAGCGTTTCAAAAAAAAAAAACAAATCCTCCTTAGATTGGCTATATGATAATTTGCGAAGTCAGTCTGGTACGTTTCAGAAATTTCTTAGTCGTAGTTGGAAGTATAGAGAATAGAAACGCCATCCTTTTTCCAAGTGTGCATTTTCAAAAGCGGCTAAAATTCAAAATTGTTTCGATAACTCCGAGGTCAGCTTCCCAACTTTAACAACAGATTTTTGAAAATTTGTCTCTTGCCTTAATATTGCCAGTCGCTTAAGGAATTTTATTAATTTCAAGGTTTGTACACGTTTGGACGCGGATTGCAACCTACTTGTGTTGTTCTCTGTACTTTACTCTATTTCAGCCTCCCTATTAGACCATATGAACGAAAAACAGATAGCAATGTTTGGTCCAATTCCTCTACTGTCCATTTGCATAAATCACCAGAATTGGCCCATAGTCAGAATCATTGTGATCCTAGACAATGGACAATAGCATGAAATGTCGTGTTTTTCACTTCATTGTCGGCAACTTCTTACACATCACAGCATGGTTCTAAAAAATCCCTTTTGTTGGAGTCTGCGTAGGTGGATATTGATAATTAGGTTTCCTAGGTTTAAAACCAAAGGATTCCATGCCCTTTAGTTCAATTATCCCGAAGTAAAGAATGTAGTCTCCACATAGAGATCAATCTTATTGGATTGGCATAAATTAAATATTTTGATGAGCCGTTAACAACACCTCCCTGACCTAACTTCATGTTAAAAAAATTCCATTCGCGTAAGCAAAACGAGAAAAATTGGCAAGGTAGGGAAACAGAAAGGGATTAATATTTTTTATCTTACTGATAAAAGGCCTCACCGGAAATTGCATCATTTTTTCGGGTAGGGAGGGAACTAGAATCCTCGAGCACCGCCCTCCCCCGACCACCACCACAACTAAGAAAAAGTTTTGGCATTAATCTAATAAGGGGAAAACGTAGTAGCGGAATGATTTCCTTCGATTAGCTGTATGAAACGAACTTAAGAAAGTAGTCATTCTTGTAATTGGTACCGAAATAGAGGGATTCGAAAACCACAGCTCATGTGCACCTTCCGGTATAAATATAGAGGACACAGTACACCATTGCCCCTATAACATATTCTAGTTCAATAACAACAGATCCACACTACGTGGCGTCGCTCAAAGACTTTAAATCTGTAAGTCAAGTACATCGACAGTGTGGACGAAATTTGTTGATTTTAAGTACTTTGTCCTGTTTGAAGCAAGGGTGTCGATCTGGTTTTTGGATGGGGGGGGGGTGTCAAAAGATTTCCAACAGCCGGTGTAACCTTGGATCATGTATTGGACTGAAAACATGTTATCTAAAGCAATCCAACGAGTGTACACCTAAACATCGAATGGCATATGCCCGAAATTGACGTTCTTCCGAAGCCTCAAGATCATTTGTGAAGCAAAGTGTGACAGTTTGTCTAATCTGTGTGTTGGTTTTTAGTCTGCCTGAACTATTGGGGTTAGGGGCAAAACAAAATGTTAAGGCCTTACTTTTCATTGGTGTGGGACTTTCCCCACGGTATCCATTGGATTGACGCCACTGGTGTAGGCCTAAATTCTTGACACGAATGATAGATAATTGAATGAATAACAAAAATAGATAACTGTATAATTATTATGCTTTCTTTTCGGAGATCTTTAAAATGCAAAACTTACATTAAACAAAAATAAGCCCGTATGGGAAAGCGGCAATTTTGAGGCTTATATTGAGACATCTGTCTTCCGCGTGAGTGGAATTAGCACTGAAGCAAGCTTAAGGGCAGGTGTTCTTTATGTCAGACAGCTCTAGTTCGTATCGAATAAAAAGAGCCCAGGAAATGAATACTAACAGCAGTGACCACTTTGAAAAAACATCTTCCCATAAAAATGATGAAAGAAAGTGAACCAATACTTTACTCTTTCTCGGGCACATGTTCTGTTTAATTGAGTGTGATCATTGAAATGCTGACGTTACCTTTCATTCCTTTCAGAGATGACGTGCCCATTGAGCAGGGCGCCCCCAATATTTACAAGGGTGTGATAAAATTTTGACTTAAAGTGCATTTAGAAGCCCTTGGCATATCGAGGTACTGTGCAGTGCGATTTCAATTTCTTTTGAAATATAAATCTCAATGAAAGCACCTTAACCCAAATCGCATGCCTGCTTTGCTGAACAAGGCTGTTCTCAGGACTGTCACGTCTTTCAGTGTGGCTTACACTTAGGTTCTCGAGATGATTGTCTGCATAACGTCCACTTTTAACACAAACCTTATTTTCATGCAGATGTGAATGTCTTGTTTAACAGCAAAAGACGATTGCGACCCACTCTCTGTCGCTGCAATTTGGTCTTTCTTATTGGTGTGTACTCACAGTGCATTTCTTTCACACTATGTACTCTAATTGCTTGAACATTTTTCTTCGGCAGGGCGGTATCTTTTTAACGTAAACGTTATTTTCGATGACAGATATTGCCGTAAAAGACAGGATGTATTGAAAAGACGTTTCTTTGGCCCAATAATTATAAAAGAAACTGTTTGTAGCAATTAGTTACACCATGTAGAAACCAATGGTGGGAACGTCAGGGGATGACACCCTTTAGTGTAAATTCTAGAAAAGGTAAGAATTAGATTTGTATTCTTTAATAAGTATACTGGAACCATTTAGCAAAGTCTAGAATTTTCTTATTGTTTCTGGAAGAAGGTCGAATGTTCTAGATTTCCTTTACATAGTGCTTCATGCTGGTAACTTCTGGGTCCTTAAGGTGTTTTCTGGAATGTTCCTACAGTGGTAAGATCTCAATTGTTCTAGATCCTTCTGTAATGCTAAACTGTGTGAAGTAACAGAAATATTGAAAAGGATACAGACTGCCTTTATTGACTTTCACAAGGTGCACACTGACTTTATGACACTTGTCAGGGAAGTTTTACCTGACAAAGTCGTGGATGAAGAGATGTTGTTTCATGATATAAAGGAAAAGTATGATGATGCAAAGTAGCAGTACAACAATTTTTCTGAGCAGTGCAGATTGAAGGAAAAAGTCCAGCCTAATGACAGTGCCTCACAGGTTGGGTCATGTGCTACCTCCCAGGTTTCGACAACATCAAGTGCACGAGCTAAGGCAGCGGCAAAACGAGCTGCCCTCCAAGCAAGGGTCAGAGCTCTGCAGGATCTCCAAGAGTTAGAGCTTGATCAGTTAAAAATAGAACAGAAAAAGAAGAAACTTGAACTAAAGGCAGAATTAGACGCTGCTGCAGCAGAAGAGGAAGTTCTGGCCAGGTTTGCAGGAGAATCTGATCACATAACTAAGGGATCTAAGGAAGGTCGGTTGTAACCTTGTTAAAGATTGTTCTGCTCAATCTCTTACTTCTTCGCATTATTCTAATTCTAAGCATGTTGTTGATAATGAGAGCAAACCTGTCAATGTAAAGTTGCAGTGTGGGGAGGTATGTGATTCACCTAGGCCTACCTATACAAAAGCCTACCAGGAATTGGGGGACCCCATGGACACAAATACGACTAGTCAGGCCAGGAAATTACCTATGACACATAATTTAACTGGTGGGAAGGATAATGTTGAAGGGGTGTCAGTACTTAACCCAATGACACCTGAGTGGAAGAAGTCACCGGTGTCTAATAGTAGCCCTACACCCATAGAATCCCGCCTCATGATTCATCAAATAATTGATGCCATTCGGCTTCCTAAAACTAGCCGAATGACCTTTGATGGAGACCCTATGCAGTACTAGGAGTTCACAAATGCCTTTAATAGCATTGTAGATCATTCTAATGTTAAAGATAGTGACAAACTAACTAGGTTGTTTGAGTACTGCAAAGGCAGGGCATTAAAGGTTATAAAACCATGTGCACTAATGAACCCAACAGAAGGCTATAAGAAAGCGAAAGACCTCCTGAAACAAAGGTTTGGCAATGACTTCGTCATCTGTAAGGCATGGGTCTCTAAGATAACTGAGGGTCCGCCCCTGAAGCCCAACAATGGTGAAGCCCTTCAGGATTTTGCAGATGATGTTAGGTGTTGTATGGAAACCCTTAAGGCTATGAATAGGCTTAAAGAGGTTGATTCACAAGACAGAATGGTAAAGATGTTAACAAGACTCCCAATGTACCTCCAAACTAGGTGGAGGAAGGAAGCTTTTAAGTCCCGGGAAAGGAATGGTGAGTACCCTAGCTTTGATAAATTTGTGAAGTTCCTTCACTGTGATGCTGGGGAGGCTAATGACCCAGTGTCTGGAAATGTAGGGATACCCTCTAGGGATGCCAAGGAAAGAGGGAAACCTACACAGTTCAGGAAGAGGTGGTCGTGCTTCAATGTTGAAGCTAGAGAAAGTACCATCTCCCAGAAAGATCCAGAGTCAAAGGGTAAGGCTGCCAATTTCAGGCAAATTTCAGGCGTGCAGACTTTAACTGCAGAATATGTGGTAGTGGCAATCACAGGGTGATTAATTGTGACAAATTCAAGAAAATGACCCCGGAGAGGGGATTAGAGGTGGCTAAAGAAAAGAGACTGTGTTTTAACTGCCTAGACTTCAGCAACCATGTTTCAAGGAGATGTAGGATACAGAAGGCTTGTGATGAGGATGACTGCGGAGAAATGCATTCACCTTTGCTGCACCAAGCTATGCTTGCTGCCAGAAAAAGATATCTGAAGGAAGGTGAACAGGTGGTTAAAGGGGAAGAAGTAAAGTCGCCGGACAATCAGGTTGATGCTAAGAGCTATGCTTGTGAGAAATCAGATCTGGCAAATTCAAAGATAGCTCTTCCGATCGTTTCAGTGTATATACGGGGAAAGGGTCAAACTGAATACATACACACACATGCCTTGCTTGATCCAGGAAGCAACAGAACATTCTGCTCCATCGAACTGATAGAAAGGCTGAAACTGCGTGGACATAAAACCACTCTGTCTTCAGAGACCCTAAATGAGAGGAGGAATGCTACTGCTGTTGAAGTGTCCCTGGAAGTGACAGCAATCAAGGGGTCAAACAAAGGGCGCAAGATAGTCAAGCTTCCAAAAGGGTATGCTATATCCAACTTTCCCAAGCTAAGAAATAGTTTGCCATGTAGGGCAGATGTCATGAAATGGGATCACCTCAAAGACTTGAAGATACCACAGGTGAGTGACTCTGGTGTTACCCTACTCATCGGTCAAGACATTCCAGATGCCCTCATTCCCCTTGAAGTAAGACACGGAAGACATGGTGAACCGTTTGCCACTAGAACAGCGCTGGGATGGACGCTGAATGATCCCTTGAGAAGTGATAATTCTGATAAGTCTGTTGTCTGCAATTTTGTTTAAGCCAATCAGGCTGCAGATGCGGGTCTGGAGGCTCAAGTTGAACGCTTCTTGAAATTAGATGTAGGACAGACTTTAGCTGGAGATCTCACAGAAATGTCCCAAGATGATAAGAGAGTACTGAAGATATGGAACGAATCCACCCAGCTCAAAACAGCCATTACGAGATGGACATACCATTCAAGAACACACCACCTGACTTCCCAGACAATAAAATCATGGCTGAGAAACGATTGCAGAATCTTGGAAGGAGACTAGGGAGGAATCCTGATCCTAACAAACGTTATAAGGCAGGCATAGAAGACTTGGTTCTACAGGGCTATGCAGAAAGGGTTCCTGAAGGTAAACTGAACGACGAGAATGAAATAAAATTGTATCTTCCTCACCACAGCGTTATGAATCCGAATAAACCAGAAAAGCTTCGAATTGTCTTCGACTGTGCCGCTGAATATCAGGGGACATCTTTGAACAAGCAGGTGTTTCAAGGTCCCGATATGACAAACAAGTTGATTGGAGTGATCTTGAGGTTCAGAGAAGACCAAGTAGCTGTTACGGGAGACAGAGAGGCTATGTTTCATCAGGTGAAAGTTTCTCCACAACACAGAGACGCTCTGAGATCCTTATGGTGGAAAGATGGTAATCTAAGCCTTCAGTCAGAGACGTATAGGATGGCAGTACATCTGTTTGGAGGAATATGGAGCCCGAGCTGTGCGAGGTTTGCTCTAAAACGTAATGCTGAAGATCACAAAGATGAGTTTGACCCGCACACCATTCAGACTGTAATGGAGAACTTTTATGCCGATGTCTCAAGTCTCTAGCCTCTGTGGAACAAGCTAAGAGACTGGTTAGAGAACTTTGCCAGCTGTTATCGCTAGGGGGCTTTAGGTTGACGAAGTGGATTTCCAACAACAAGGAAGTAATAGAATATATTCCTCCGAAAGACCGGGCAAAGGATGTCAAAGATCTAGACCTTGATTCGACAGCATTTCCAATAGAAAGGGCCTTGGGAGTGCAATGGGACACACATGAGGACATGTTTGGCATCAAGATAAAACCAAAGGAGGTTACTCTTACCAGGATAGTCAGCTCTGTGTATGACCCACTGGGAATCGTATACCCGTACGTTTTGCTGGCAAAGAAGATATTTCAAGATGAGTGCAAACGACATAAGGGATGGTACGAAGATATGGAAGCAGAGAATGTCAGGAAATGGAAAATATGGCTGAATGATTTACCGAGCCATGAGAAATTCAAGATGAGTAGGTGCCTCGTGCCCAAGGACTTCGGTGCGTGTATCAAGATCTCACTCCACCATTTCTCTGATGCTTCCCAAGATGCATACGGCACAGTATCGTATCTACGTGTTTTGAACCAATAAGGAGATATTCACTGCTCATTCCTGTTGGGAAAATCACGTCTTGCTCCCATCAAGGGCATGACGATACCCAGATTAGAACTGTCAGCAGCTGCCATGGCTGTCAAGATGGACAGCCTTTTGCGGAGAAAATTGCGTATCCAGTTTGATGGATCAATATTCTGGACAAACAGTGTGATAGTCCTACAGTATATAAAGAACAGGACCAAAAGGTTTCAGACATTTGTCGCCAATAGAGTAGCGATTATCCATGACGGGTCTCATCCAAGCCAGTGGAGGTACGTGGAAAGCAAATCCAACCCTGCGGATGATACGTCGCGTGGGCTCAGAGCAAATGAAATATTGAGTACCAAGAGATGGAAACAGGGGCCGGATTCCCTGTGGAAGGATGAATCCCAGTGGCCTGTTCTACCAACAGAATTTCGTGACCTTTTGATAAAGAAGCAAAGGCATGCGCCGCAGTTTCAATGTCATGCGACTCTTTGGAGGAAATGCTTTCAAGATATTCATGCTGGTATCGTTTAAAGAAGGAGGTAGCATGGTTGATCAGGTTTGGAAACTGGCTAAGACATGGTAAGCATAGGCTAAACAAAGGGCTAACTGTCAGTGAACTACAGAATGCAGAGAAAGGCATAGCTCGATATGTCCAAAGACGGTGCTACCAATTCGAGTTTTCAGACATTGAAAGTGGAAAGGCAGTCTCCCCTAAAAGTAGCATTTTCAGGTTGGAGCCATTCAAAGATGATGAAGGATTACTCCGTGTGCAGGGACGATTGCAGGAAGCGCCTATCAATATCTCCACAATACGCCCTGTCATTCTTCCCAAAGAACATCACATCACCAAGCTCATCGTGAAACATTTCCACGAACTAGTTTCAAACCATTCAGGAAGAGAATATGTGCTCTCCAGACTAAGGGGAAGGTACTGGATACTACAAGGTCGCCCACTGGTTAACAGAGTCCTCAGAAATTGTGTTGTGTTCAAGAAATTGAGAGGCAAGGCAGGTATCCAGAGAATGGCAAGCTTACCTATTGACAGGGTTACTCCTCACAAGCCACCATTTGCCTACACAGGAGTCGACTGTTTTGGGCCGTTTTTTGTGAAGAGGGGCCGGTGTCAAGAAAAGAGGTATGGTTGTTTGTTCACCTGTCTCACAACCAGAGCAATACACATTGAAGTGCTCAACTCTTTGGATGCAGATTCATTCATCAATTCACTCATCAGATTCATTTCGAGGAGAGGAACCCCAGAGAAGATCAGATCAGACAACGGAACAAACTTTGTCAGAGGAAGTAAAGAGCTGCAGGAGTCTATACACAAATGGAATGAACACCATAAGACTCGGAAGGATCTTTTCATGAGGGACATTGCTTGGGAGTTTAATCCACCCGCAGCATCCCATATGGGAGGGGGGGGGGTATGGGAAAGGCAAATCAGAACAGTGCGCAAGGTACTAAATGCCACACTTGGGGGTCAAGTTCTGGATGAGGAAAGACTCAGTACAGTATTTTGTGAGGTTGAGCATATAGTCAATAATAGATCTCTCACCCCTGTGTCAGACGATCCTTAAGATTTCAAACCTTTAACCCCAAATGACTTACTTCAATTAGGCAAGGGTTTCACTGTGCCTCCAGGTACCTTCAAAAGGGTAGATGTGTATGGGAGGAGATGGAGGCATATGCAGTACTTGGCAGACCAGTTCTGGAAACGGTGGGTAAGAGAGTATCTCCCTACACTGCAACTAACACAGAAGTGGTTGGAGACAAAGAGAAATATTCAAGTTAATGATATTGTGTTAATAATGGATGAAAATCTGCCAAGAAATAATTGACCCCTTGGGCGGGTAATTGAGACCTTCTCTGGAAGAGATGGTTTGGTTCGTTCTGTAAAACTTTAGACTGCCACAAGTGCTGTTGTGAGACCTATTGATAAACTTTGCTTACTAGAATCTGTTGTTTTTGAGCAGTAAACAGTATGTTTGTAGGCTACGAAGGTACATGTGGTTTGTACAGTATCTGATTTAGGAATAAATTTGTTTCGATGAAAGTTTAGGAAAAAATTTGTTTTGATGAAAGTTTATTGTTAATGTTCACTGCTATGGTTCACATTTAAGGGGCCGGGGATGTAGTGTAAATTCTAGAAAAGGCAAGAACTAGATTTTTATTCTTTAATAGTTATACTGGAACCATTTAGCAAAGTCTAGAATTCTCTTATTGTTTCTTGAAGAAGGTCGAATGTTCTAGATTTCCTTTACATAGTGCTTCATGCTGGTAACTTTTGGGTCCTTCAGGTGTTTTCTGGAATGCTCCTACAGTAGTAAGATCTCAATTGTTCAAGAACCATCTGTAATGTTCTTAAATTTTAAGATATATATTTAAGAGCCTCCCAGCCTCTGGGTCAGATTGCTACAAGTTGTCAAAGAGAAAGTGTCTAAAAAGGGATTTGCTGATTGCGTGCTGTACCAGAGGATTTGAGGAGGCATTATTCTTTGTACAAGAAAAAAAAAAGAAAAATAGAGGGAAGAAGAAGAAGGGGTTGAAAGTTTGAAGTTGAAGTTTGAGCTGAGGTTTAAGTGAAGCATTACTTCAGCAAGGAGTCTACAGAAGTACCTATTCGTAT
Organism: Holothuria scabra; assembly: GCA_037179385.1. Taxonomy (NCBI): domain Eukaryota; kingdom Metazoa; phylum Echinodermata; class Holothuroidea; order Aspidochirotida; family Holothuriidae; genus Holothuria; species Holothuria scabra. The sequence continues at coordinate 9,522,393 of CM074179.1, forward strand.
TGTCAAGTGCCTAGAAATTGCGTGAGTGGACTCTACGTAAAAGGGACTTCGAAGTGTAAGTACGAGAGCTTTGTATGTTTATCGCTACTGTAATTTCCATGAGAAATAATTAGTATCTACCGTAGGGAATAGATCTCCTATGGACTGCATTTTTAGATAGCAGGAAATTTTGTCAACTACTTGTGAGCGTATGTATGCTTGTTCGACTCCTGTTGTAAAGAGAAATAAAACAGAAGACGTTGACTTGTCACAAAGACTTTTTCTGCTCATTTATTGGTTTCGGCCATTGCACACCCTAAGCCTGCAACATACAGCCTTCCCATGTTTATGCGTATGAAGCGCGCGAAAGATTTTTTTGGTGTGACATTTCTCCCTTTTGCATTAAATGGGTGTAAAACAAAAGACATCCAACACACTTGCACGAAAAATTTCCAGGGTTTAATTCCATTTGACAGAAACTATTTGAAACCATTCAGGTTTCAAATGGTTTGGACTGTGTTTTTGGACGTTTTGCATTCAAAACCGTCCATTACCATTTGAAACCAGTAAAGTTTACATTTCCATGTTCATGACCAGTTGATACAATTCATAAAACACTTGAAATCATTCAGGAGCATTCGAATAGCGTCTGTTTTTGAAAATGATGCTGAGTAGAATTATACCCTGGACTCAGCAGGAATTCGAAAAACAGTCAGAAAGCATATTGCACTTTAGATTCAGGTTTCAACTCAGAAGGTAATGGTATTTTGGTTTAATTTTGGAAGGAATTTTGCAAGCCTAGAGGAGAAAAGGTATATGTCGTAATAAATTTATACGCAAATTTTAAAGCTTCAACGGCGAGTTGCCTAGTCATTAAGGCACCGTCAGCACGTTATGAATATTTACTCCCAAGGGGACTATTTGAAGCTTTGATGATGATCCAGAACTTATACTTTTAACCTTCCCCTAGTTTTGAAAACTTCACTTCTAGCCCGATATTTTTTCTGCTAAAAATGAGTATGGTTGGAGTACCCTTCGATTGCGAGGACAGTAAAGTGAAGAATGTAGACGTTATGACAGAAATTTATCTTTCATAACCAAAAGTAAGCGAACTAAGGGTTCGTAAAATGTTATTTCCGATATGAGGACAGAGCTCAGTCCCGTTCCAGCAACCCGAAACCTTGAAAGAAGCAACAGTTTTCCGATAATGCCAAGAGAAGTAGACTGGACCAGAAAAGGTTTCAGTCTTGTCGGAAGAAAAATTGAAAATATTTGGTTCATTTTAAGAAAATGGCAGAACATTCCCTTTTTTATGGTACGAAATTACAATTTTCCAAGCTCACTTTTTCTCAGCTGTTCCATGTACAAATGCCTAGGCCCTTTTTATTACATTTTTAAAAAAATATTTTAGGATAATATCTGCCTATGTCCAAAACTTGTAATCAAGAAACTCGGTGCATTTTAAATAATAAGCTAGTTTGTACCTGTTTACCTCCCTCACAATAATCAAAGGTCATTCAGGAATGAAGAATTGTTCTTTTTTCCAAACGAACATAATTTTGAGGTGATGAATATGATCTTTTAGCAACAATTTCAAGACCCTCTATCAAAGGCGCAGCCATGGGGAGGGTTTTGGGTGTTAAAATCCCCCCTCCCCATGACCCAACCTTGCAATGCAAAAAAAAAAAAAAAAATAGCGGTTTTTTCTCTCTAGCCTTAGACTTTCCCCTCATTCCATGACCCAACCCCTCTCCTCCGTGCTCCCAAAATTCTCCCCATGAGACCATCCTGGCTACGCGTCTACCCCAATGCAGGATTCCTTTCCACTACCTTCAAATTAGCATTCAAATAGATACCACTCGCCAATGTTGCGCCTGAAATAAGAATCTTCTTAAAACCACTAAAGGGAGACGAGAACTTTTAGAAATTCATATATTCAATACATTTTTCGGTACCGCAACGCTCTAAGGAAATACCAAGAGGGTGATTGTGATACCTTTACTTCCAAGCAATAACATATCTGAGACTGGTGTTAAACCGTTTAAACCGAATGAAAAAAAAAAAAAAACACGAAAAGTGTTTTGATTAAAAATATATATATATAATAAACATGAATATGAAGACTACATAACACAAAAATAACCTAAATCACTATCCACTAGCCTTCCAATTGTAATGCAAATGTAAATCGACTACAAATACTTTCAAATAAGATGGTGCATCCTATTTAATTTGCCCATCTAAAAACTTTTTGGGTCATGTGCCTCGTCCACCTTGATCGCTGTCCATGAATGTTTTGAAATATAGTACCTGCAACTTTGATAGGCCTAGAAAATAAAGTGCGGTAGCACTGAAAGAAAAATCAACCAAACGATTTTCAGACTCTCTCAGTTCATTGGCAACCCTGACAAGTATCTTCAAATCTGTAGATATTGTCTCAGCATGGCCAATTCAGTCGTCATTTCATTTTGGCAATTTCTCATGCAAAAATAAAGACAGACAGACAAACTCACAGAAATATTAAATGTAAATGGTATTCACAACAGTTAAAAGAGTGACGTGCGTGAAAATTATATAACCCTTCAAAGCCAGTGAACGAGACCGATAAATTGCAAGCTTTTTTGTTCTGATTAATCAAGAGATAGTATGTTAAAAATATTCTTTTTTGATGCACTCTCCTGTGAGTGCGCAAATAGTTAATGGTCTTGGTCAGTACACGGCTGGGTATTACACATTCTAGGGATTAACGGGTTAAGAGAAGAACAAAATTTGATGAGACACACTGAGTACAAGAATAGAACCAATTAGTGTTGACCATTTATTTTAGTAACTTGGTCTGTAAAAAAAGGTTTAGTTGTTCTTATCGTCCGTTAGAAAACCACAAGTAAGGACTCTGTGTGTGGTTTTGCGCCTTCTATCGTCAACTTTATTCCTCGAGTTTGTTGGTCGCCTTTTGTTCATTTATCTATTTGTTTTGGAAGTTCATTAGCAGGCTTCTTAGAGATCTAAACTTTCGGTCATTGAAATCAAATTCGTCAAAATCTATAACCTCATCAAAATAAAAAATAAAATAAAGAAATAAAGGAAATAGATCCATAACCAATTAATCAATTTAGGAATGCCCTTTTACCTAATGAGACATGATCCTCGGCCCGGGATCCTCACCGGAGCCCATTCGCCCATAAATAAGTCAGGGACATTAAGGCGGACCCCAGGATCCACCCGTTCAAACTCGCCTCCTACTTAATATCTGGTTACCCTCTTGGGGCCACTGAGAAACGGAATCAGAGGTTTATTAAGCATGCCCCTCGAGGTAGAATGAACAATTGTTTAGCAATTAAGGGGTTTTTTGACATGTCAGGGAGATGTTATTCCAAATAAGACCTCCGTCTAGTCAGAGCAATCTGTAGAACTGATTGCCTGTGCAAATTACATATACATGTGGTGTAAATTATATACTTTAGAGTACTAGGTATAGTCCGCGACGTACACGGGTGTCCATGTGTGTGTGCGCAAGGGTGGGGGGGGGGGTGAGTATTTGCCGTTATCCACCCTGTCTGTGGACGAGGCATAGATGAAGCTCTGCCGACCAAAATATTCCTCCCTGCGTACAACAGTACAAGACTTTTTTAGCTAAAAGATACCATAGTTTGCGAGGAGCGCACGGATATTTAAATTTGGACATTATTACAAAGCGATAAATAGCTGGAAAGAAGAGTAAAAGCTGTCGCTAACTTGAAGTGTCAGTCTTGTACTAAAATTGTTCACCTAAACAGAAATAGGCAATTGGAAAAAATGGTCAGAAATTCGCAAAAAAAAATCTGTTACACTGTATGCACCTATTTACACCGCTCCGGTCTTTCCGAGTACCTCTTTAAACTGTCTTTCCATCCATTGTTCAATATTGTTTCACGTTGGGCAAAGTGAAGACTACGGTGTGAGACTAAGAGAAAATGATGTGTTCCATATGCTACCCAAATGTTTTTCAAATATTTTTAGAGATTTGATTTTTCATGAAATATTACATTGCGGACAATAATCATGATACAATCTTTTAGGGTAGGTCTACATTCTTTTAAAGTCGGGTACTATTTAGAACAAAGTTGTTAGTAAGACCGGAAGTGAGGCTGAGGAATATTCCCTGTTAATTAAAACGTCACCGATCCGATCAGAAACTTGTGTAGTTTTGCTTCGGAACTTGGACAATTACTGATCATCTCTACTGAACCGCAATCAGTCGGAATTTCACTTGAATTGTCACGTGCTACTCTCACTTTCTTTAAAGAAGGACCACAAAATGCCAGTGTCAGAGAGGAAGTTAATGCTCCTCACCTGTACTACTCTTTCTTCATTTCTCTTTGATTCTCTCTTTCGTCCTTTCCTTATCAACCTGTAAGATCCGGTTGTCCCTTTAAAACTATAAGGGGAATCTTTTGTTTCCTAGATCCCCTGTAGATAACTACACTGTAAAATTCACAGAAAAAAAAATAAAGAAACAAAAAAATATAAATAAAATGTGCTGTCAACTCATTGATAGCACATTTTATGTAATCCTTTTGTTGGCTTCTTCTTTCCTAATTGTACTCAAATTTTGTTATATTACACACAGTTTTTTCAAAGTGCAAGCCTGGAAGACTTGTCGTAGTGTCTGATACTCCTTATCATAGGTAGTACATTTGATTTTTCCCCAAAATTTCACAGCTTTCCAATTGCACAATTTTTTCGTTCAAAAAAATAGAAAAGAGTTCCCCAACAATGCTGCTGGTTCTTGCCCTCTGATCGTGCGTTATCATGAGCTAATAGACGGTAAACGATATACTTGAAATCTAGACCAGATCTATGAAATTTATATTCACCACAAGTTACACTGAATCGTCAGCTGTCTCCAAACGATTAATGAATAAACATTGCACCCTTCAAAGCAGTCAATTCTTAGTTGGTGCAGCTCTTTGATTGACAGCAAATTCAGTAAATTAAAGTATTGCAGCTAATATTATACATTATCCACTTTACTGAGAGCGGTCTTGATTACGCGGGTGGTCTTGTATCCCGTGCTGAAACTGTGTCCGGATGGAGGTGACTTTAAGTTGCATGAGGGAGGGGCTTAAATAAGAAGGTTTGGAGAGCTGTTTCTGGTGAGAACATTTGGCCTTCAAATAAGACATAGTACGTGTGATTAAACTCCACGGAAGCACATTTATTGACATATGACTAAAAGAGGATTATTTTTGAGGTATGAAAGTGTTATATACAATTAATTGTAGATAATTAGTTACAGTCTAATTTAAAAAAAAAAATGGAAAAGTCATTTGTCACTGACGTTGACAAATATCAGTTCTTTAGAATGCATTCATGTGCTAAGTTATGTTAAATCTTCAAAATAAGTTGCTCCTGTCTTTCGGGTTTTTTTTACTCCTTTATAAAAGATTGGCGGCTTTCAATACACTTTAAAAATGTGTTAAGCAATTAACTGACTGTTTATGTCTCCAATGTTCGGGAACGAGACGCGATCGTTTACCGCCTAAATGTGTTCACAACGTAGGAGCAAAACAGTCTTTAGCAAAACGTTAATTTTTAAACTCCTTTTTAGAGTGATGTGTAAAACCATATGGACAAAGTGATTTCTTGCTGCTGGTAATGAAGAGTTAAAAGTTGTTTTTTTTTTTCTTAGGTTGACAGTGTTGAAGAAGCTGTTGTCGTAGCAATTTTGACCGAAATTGTCTAAGTCTGGAGAAGGATATAGACTAAAACGCACATAGTTAATGCTGATAACCTGATCGGGCGAACCAACAAAGACCAGTAGCTTAACAGAAATATTCCGTTTCTAGATCAAGGAGGTCTGGAAGAATGGAGTCTACTGACAATGTGCTTGGTCTCAGCATAATCACCGCAAAAAAAAAAAAAAAAAAAAAAAAAACCAGAAAAAACAAAACAAATACCAGTTAGCCGCAGCTGAAGAAAAAGTCACTGACCGACTACAATTTAAACCATTTGGCTAGGAACTTAGCCTTAAATCTTTATCTTACTAACTAACCCATCTTTATTTTCTTCTCATCATTTAGCAGCTGAGTCTAGATGAGTGCGTGTATATACAGCTTTGAGTTTTTGGAAAGTCGGCTACCCCTATGAAACAGTCTTTTTGTGGTAAAATATCTTATTTTTACCTTCCTGTTGTTTTCAGTGTATATATCCTCTGTAAATGCGCTTTCTTTGCCCTCTTTGTATTGACCTTACTATAGCTGACGAGAATGAGATAGCGCGACGTCACTTTTAGCTAAATTTGATTTCGAATCTTTAAACGGCGGTTTTGATATTTAAATCAACAAAATCGGAATTGTTGATTTTGAAATGTGACACGTGTTACCTATGGACAATTGATTGCATTTTTAAGACCTGTATACACGAGCAACATTCATAAAACATTCTCAAAACACTTCACCTGCAACAAACCCCAAACATGCTTGTTTTCGGTTTGTTGCACGGTGTAGACAGGGTAAAAACAATTTGAAAACATTTTGAAAATGTTTTGAGAATGTTTTGAAAAGAATTGACAGGATATTTCTCTTGCAACTTTTCCACAAAAATTCAAAACATGCGGTATACCCTGTATACACTGAGCAACAAACCGAAAACAGCTTGTTTTGGATTTGTTGCACAGTGGGTGTTTTGGAAATGTTTTCGGAATGATTTGCAAAAGTTGCTCGTGTATACAGGCCTTTAAAGCAACAACAGAAGATGACCCCATTTGGGCAATGATTTTCTACATGAAATGATGGAATTACGAGATAAAGGTAAATGAAGTCTCTTTTATCTGTCATAAAGTTAACGGGAACATTTGTTTTATTCCGTCATCCCTTAAAACACTTTTCAATCATCATCTGCTACATTAAACTAGTATTTTACTTTGAAAATGTATAAAGTAAATGACTCGCAAAAGTTTACTCTTTGAGAAGATGTTTCGATCCTGAGAATTACAGTTAGATATTTTAACATACTATCGTCTTTGCCGTCGTGTGCGAATTTTGATTGCTTCATCCTTTTCCTTTTTACAGCTAGATAGAGAATTCATAATTTTTTTCAAGCGCCTTTTAAAAGCAGTGCTACTGATATGCCGTCATCCGGGTGGTCAAGATAAAAGAGAAATGTGTATGACATATTAAAAGTCTGATTGATTGTAATGTAGTTGTACATTTCAAATTTTGATGAACGTTGACCTTTGACATAGATATATTTTCAACTTCCTTGAGAACAAACCAACCTTAATCGGGCATAAAGGCTAATCGAACAAGAGTACTAGAGACACCAAAACTAGCTGTTTGGCCAAGCATGGGGTTCATAAGGAATACGTATTTATTTAGAACGTACTATTCAGAACGTACTGACGGCGAGAAAGAAGAAAGGCGTACATATGGAGGAAAGACACAAAGACATCATTTGTCTTGGTGGTTTTTTTTTTTTATTTTTTTTGAAATTTTGTTGTATTTTGTTGAAGTTGTTTACCTATCGTATGGCGACATTTCATTCGTGGAATACTTATGGAAAAGTTGATATGGTTGTTTTTACGTACTTTGGCCTGAACCTCATGAAGAAGTGTTGAAAATTTGAAAACAAGAGGGCAATCCACGGAGTTGCATATCTCATCGCTAACATGTGCGCAAGTTGGTTACAGATCTTGAATTATTTATGTGCTAGAAGTTTTATCTGTGCTGTTTCTATGCTACAGTAGAATGCCATTGACAGAAATTACCATACTAAAACTCCATGCTACAATGCTTTAAAATTCCTGTTTGAAGTCCAAGGGGAGCGATTTTTTTTCCTTCCAAGGAACAGAAGATTTTTTTCGTGAGATAGCGAGGGGAAAGAATATGGCACCGACCAATCCAGTTCTTGGAACTATAGGCGCACCCCTTATTCCAAAAAACATAAATTGGATATTTAAATTCTGACACCAGATTATAAAAGAACTGGAGAAATAGGCTACCCAATCTTTGTAACGCTTGCCCTTTTAATCCAGTAGGCCTATCTAAGATTTTGGAACAAATTCTTTTTTTAAGATGCTGTTATCCCCTTGCAACACTATGAAAAAACAACGAACTTGGCTGTTACACTAAACTGATACGGATATGGACGCAACGATTATAAAAGTAAGACGCTTTCGGGGACGCTTTAGACAAGTGCGTAATTGTTATTATTCAGGCGCTATCTGGGCGTATTCTCCATTTTGACGCGACGGCAAACTTCATGTGTGTCGAGCTGATATGCACATCAAGTGCGTCTCAATTAAAAAACTAGGCGTGTGCGCCATGTTGAACGCGTGGCGTTAGCAGATTTCCCGCCGACACACAAAGCTTTTCTGCGTAATGGCCTGTGGCGAATCCTAGCCCGTGGCAAGGAAATTGTCACATACGTTTTTTTTTTTTTTTTTTGGCGATGCTTTAGAACCGCTAAGTTTTAAGTTATCTCGGGTTATAACTCAAGATTATGAATGGCGTAGGTCTCAGAGCCATGCCTAAGCCCCAGACCTAGCCTACATACCGTTAACCAGCTTCATATTTCAAGTCTAGCGCTAGGTTAGACTGTAACTTTCATACTACTAGGACTAGCAGTTACAGCAACTTTGGATTGAAAACAACTGCCTGCATAGACCTTATGTGAACACCCTGGATATAAGGGCTATCAAAGTGAAGTGCGAGCAGAACTTAAAAATCTCACTGCAGCATACAAGTTAGTGAATAAAGAATTTGAGTTGTGAAGACGAGACTGCTACTACGAAGTACAAACTTGGGCCTGAGGCTCAGTAAAGCTTATTTAGGCCTATATTAATTGATGAAAAATAGGCTAGTTACAAAACATTAAAGTGGTAATGACACGGTCAAAGTAAGTTTCTCGCTAAGTTTGGGTACACCTTGACATAAAGTGAAAGATTTCCCAACTAAATTATGTCCATAAATACCGAAAAACAACGTTTTGAATTCCCAAATACAGGCCAGGCTCAGCCCATTTGAAATTCACAAGCGGAAAACGTATGTGAACGCGTCTCAAAATGGTGACGTCATTGGAGGCACGGTTAGCAACACTGTACCAGAGACCTCACAATCATCGAATCATGTACATGGTAACGCGTGTTTTAACAAACATACACTATAGATGGAACAGCTTCAATCATATTAAAGTTTGTCGTAGCCAGCTCTTGTGGCGATGATTGCGCGATAGAACACAAGACAAGCGGATGTCATGACCTGTTGCCACGGCGGGTCACAGGTCATGACATCCACTGCCAAGGAGTGGCGCTGTTCCATCATAATTACTGTTTGCGCATACATAATTGCAAACACCGGTGCTGGGATAGCAGTGAGCGTGGCCACTGACTACATTGTGAATTGTGCATTGCACGGTTACTGCTTAGCATTCGCAATGGCATCTTCACCAAACAGCTCATACAGTTAAGACGCGCTCGTAGTGGGGATGCGCTTGTTGTGATCTGTTCATTGATTTTCATAGCTGTTCTTTATAGCGCCCGACCCGCGTCTTTCTTGGACAAAAACAGAACTTTTTTTACCCGCGCACATGCACGCGAACATATTGGCCAATGATTTGCTCCGAATCCCCACTATGGTCCGCGCCTTCCACTCTGTATGTTGGACTCTGTATTGTGATGCAATCGTTTTCATGAGGTTGCTAAGATAAGATAAATTTACCGAGCGTTACATTAGTTCCACATCTAGATGCGCGCCATAGGGCGGGGTTTGTGTCGCCAATTGCGTCATAAAAGTCAGGTGAGCTGTTGCGGCATTTTTCGAAATTGAATTTCGAACGCAGTTTTCCTGCAGTCGAATATCATTTATGCCGAATTGTACGGGTTTTTAATGGGGTGAGAGATACATTTGTATAATTCTGTATCTAATCTTGCAATAGCCTACACAAAAGTTTTTGTGGCCGTGTCATGCCCACTTTAACCTTTGACAAACGGTAACGTGAACTATGTCATTGGTTGCCATGACAACCACACATATCGGTACAACTTATCATGCCTAGGCTATTACACTTAAACTTTCAGATTTGTGGGATGCTTCCGTTAAGAGTTAAAGTGAATACAAAAAAGTATTTGACCCCCTGTCACGTGACCTTTGACCTTGGTTGTCATGGAAACTACATATTTTGGTAGAACTAGTCTACCCTATTATTCTTGTGAAGTTTCATGTAAAATGAAGGTTCTCTGTTGAAGTTTTAGTACAAAATAGGAAAAAAAGGTGTTTTTTTTTTTTTGCAATATGTGACCTTTGACCTCTGACCTTTGACCTTTTCTTCCGAGGGTCTGGGAGACACAAGTACCCACCCTGGGGTACCCACCTACCAATTTTGAAAAGAATCGGTCCAGCCCACTAGGAGGAGTTTAAAAGACAAAAAGGTTGTTTTACGAACAAATTATCACTTGAAAATTTTTTGTTCCACTCTACCACTTGACCTTTGCCCTCTGTTGCCATGGCATCCACATATTTTGGTAGGTCTACATGCAATCATCATATAAGTGAAGCTTCGTGTCAGCAGGACGTTTTGTGTTGGAAATATAGCAGAAAAGGTGATTTCACTAAATTTGACCTTTGACCTGTAACCTATGACCTTCACTTCCGGTTGTGTATTAAAATGCAATTGTTCCACCTAAGGTACCATCCCACCAAGTTTGAAGAAAATCGGCCCAGCCGTTTACAAGATATTAGGAAAACAAAATTGGACACACACACACACTCACCCACCTACACACACACACACACATACATGTTTTGACCGTCAATCGGGGACACATTTTTTTAACCATGAAAATGTGGATATCCCCACTTTGGGTGTATCGACACTTGACTAGGGGAAAAAACGCTCATGTCCCCAATTTACTGGTACCACACAGATACATATACACCCATGCACCAGCCCACGGTTTGTCACCTAATGTTAGGTCCATCACATGGAAATTGGGGAAAACTCCAAAATGCTTCAAACTTGCTGTGGTACATCCTTGAAACGTGAGAAATTCAATTTCATGGCTAATTTTGCATTTGGCAAGTGGGGATTCCCCACTTGCAGGTGTATCCACACTTGCCCGGAGAAAAAAAGGCTCATGTCCCCGTTTTACACCAAAAACATACGCACACACACACACACACACACACACACGGACAGGTTTTAACCCCTCTCTCAGCCCTGGACCTTCAGTCACCCCGGGGTACCTCACCATGGGTTAGACCTCGAGACTCGTAACCTGGGAAAATTTACCGTAACCATGGCAACCATTGCGATTTAAGCTGGCATTGCCATGTATAGCCCTATAGGCAAAGTGACTACAAAATCTCATCCTCCTCACGGAGCGATGAGATAACAAGGGTTAGTTCGTGAGTTAGATAGGATTTAACGTCACAAAGAAACGTAAGTTCACCATAGGGGAAATTACGTTATACCGTGGAAGTATAAGCTCCATGGTTATACTCAATTCAGTGATGCAGGAAATTCGGCGATTAACGCTTGTTAGTAGGACTACATACAGAAATAGATTACACGTTTATTGCTACTGACTGTCATTCAAGATGCGGTTGAAATCCACCAGTGGTACCGAAATAAATCAGATGCTGTAGGGATATGGCTTGTCATTCGAAAAATGGGACCTGGTATAAAGTGGAACTGGATAATCATCGTAATTTTGGTTGGCCTATACAATGTTAGTACCGACGACAGAAGATTTGTAACCATAGTAACCATACTGTTTTCCACGGAGATTACTTTGTTGTTAGAGAGACTAGCACAAGCTCTATGGGGTTAAGAAACCACCAAAAGTTGTATAACGTATGACGAAATTTTAAAGTCTGTTATTAACGACTTGTCATAGTCTACTTCAAAGCTTACCAAGTGCCATTTCCGGCTATGCGGAGGGATCGGTATTTTTGAAAATGGTCTGGACGATTGTGCCAACTGCTTGTGGATGTCCTCTTAGAAAGTCTTTTGCACATGATAATAGCATTTACTGAACTGACTTCTGTATAGATAAATCGCCAAACCCTCCTTGAACCATACAATCTTTCAAGAATATATATTCTTGGAATGTTAATTTTATTGATTTTTGTCCTCTCATCACAGATTGTCCCGTTCCTCGTTCCAAAAACATGAAATGAATATGAACTGAAGTCGATAAATCTTTCGACTTAAATAATGTGTATCTTAGGTACTGTCACTCCGCAATATATTCTCGTTACATAATTTCATAGCAAATTCTGTGTAACTCATAAGGCGAAACAAATAGCCTAGTAGTCAATTCTGGTCTTGACATCTTTTGTATGAGGCAGTTTACCCCTTCGCTGCCCGGTTCCTGTGTTGACTTCTCACTTCTGAAACTTCATTCTGGCTTTAGTGCTCCCTTTAGAGAGCGTTTTAATTGATAAAATATTCCAATTATGGCTTCAGCTATGAACAAAAAAGACGAAATCGGACTATGATGTTTGTAAGATGCTTTATACAGGCATCAATTCGATTTAATGCTGACGTTAACTTGAGTTAAATATCAAGATTAAATAATAACTTAATGTGTTATTTAGTTTTAATATCTGAAATCGAATTATTGTTGGTATTAAATCGATTTCGTATTAAAATGTTATAATGTCAACATTTAAATCGAAATTTAAGTCTTCTGACGTTCAAATGCACTCAGCTGGGTTGCGAAGGTCGTAGGTGGTGACTATTTGCTCCCAACTATCGCTAATCAGCTTACAGAATACCTACACAACACACGACTCTTATTACTCATCCCACGACTTGCGTGTTCCCGGCTACACAAAAACAAGCGAATCTGTCCTTGGCTGCCCCTCTGTGGGCTGTTTGTGTTGAATATGCCAGCGGTATTTACCGCCTGTCGTGAAAGGCGACTAAAGGGATGGCTAAAACCATTTTATTTAGATAGCACTAAAACACATTCGTTGATTTGTCGTTAAATCTCGTCCTTCTATCTGTCAGTCTGTCTGTCTGTTGGTCGGTCGGTCGGTTGGTCAACACCGTCAACAGCGAGTGTATAAAATACTGTTACGTACAAAATCGCAGACCGTATTTTCATTTTACACTAACCAACGACGACTGGTAGTCTACATACGATTTGCTTCATGCAAGGAAAGTTTATACTTATATTGGGCTTTACTGTGCGTGTTCATTCCAGAGGTCTAAGCCCATGGTGCCTCGTCGTGTCAGGTACTAACGTTCTCCCCCTATTCAACTCAGGGTTTCAGGTGTGACTGCCCTACCTTTTCATGTTATGGGCAAAATTTCGCTGGCATGGATCATTTTTCTAACTTTAATTCCGTTCTAAGACCAATGTACATAACACTGACCAGGGAAAAGCCCTACGCTGTTTGTGTATAGCCCATCCGTCGACTTTACAAACAAAATACTCGGAACTCTTTGTGTGTGTTCTGGCATTTCACTTTCAGTTGAGTGTGTACGCATGGGATCTACATTTGTTTTTTCATGAATAACCATAACCAAGCAGAGTTTTATTGCTTCATACTCCTGAGTGATAGGCTCATTACGAGATAGAACTCGAGTTTCCTTTGGCGAACAGAATTCAACATCTGCATTTAGGTCAAAGATTACTTCCGACTGTACGAAAGAACCACTTGAACAGTTTCCAAGTTCACCTGTCTGCTTTCGCGGTAAGGAAAATAATAGTCTGGAATAGACTAAATATCTTTTACTCACACTTTCGTACAGCGAAACTATTAACGATTGGTTCTTGATTAAAGAAGGAATAGTTCTAACACTCTTCTACCAACCAGCATTAACCCATGTGTGTTTCTGTCAGACAACAAAGAATAACCAAAAAAACAGAAAAAACAAAATAGTACCCAATGGTCCATGCCCTTACCAACAAGCTATTCGTGCTGATGTTGAAGAAACGATACTTCACTCTAAAAAATATTTAAACGATTTTGTTTGAAAATTAGGATACTCACGAAAATGAGTATTTCTACTCGAAATAAGTGAGTACTTCAACTGAATTTGTGCAAAATTTTACACTAATTGCTGAATTTGTGCAAAATTTTACACAAATTGAGTTGAAGTACTCACTTATTATGAGTAGAAATACTTATTTTCGTGAGTATCCTAATTTTTAAACAAAATCGTTTCAATATTTTTTGGAGTGTTGCAATCGAAACCTAACGAAAATTGGCATGATTTGTAAGTTATCATAAATTCACAGACAAATGAAAGTATGAAATGTTTCAATAGTGAGAAAAAAATAAAAATATATCTGAAAATTTACAGTGTGCTTCAGTGGAGGAGAATCGGGTGTTTTTCATTTTGGAAGAGTAGTCGTACTGGTGTGTTCCACAAAGTTTTATATTTCCTTACAGATCCAATTAGAGTTTGAACTTTTTCAGCAACTTGGTGGTTCTTTAAATGATTATTGACCAGTATCAACAGACATTGAAGATGCCTTTGAAGCGAGAGGAAAAGTTAATTCTGCGTTATTATTGAATTGGACTTTCGTAGTTTTGCTCGGGTAAAAAAAATCCAAAAAGATGGAAGACTAGACAGACTCATTGATAACCAATTACAACTTCAGATCATAGTGATAAACAACCATTTTTGTTAGTTTTAACCCTTTACCGTTGTTGGGGTCCTTTTGGACCCATGCGGAGAGCTCGGCTGTCACCCATCTTTACTGCTTCACGTGGAGCTCCAAACTGCGAGTAGCTACCCGAAAATTCGGCCACAACGAGAGAGACAATAGTTTAAGGTCACGGGGTCAATGGCCTACGGAAGCCGATGCGGGGCGGGCTCCGTCCGCTTTTCCGCCCACTCCCGAGGCGCGCAAATATGCCCCGATCGGAGCACAACGGTAAAGGGTTAATTTAATGTTTGATTGTAGTGCAGTATGTAAGCCGTAGAAACTTTTAAAGACAAACTTTGGTTACCCGCTATAGCCCATACTCGCTATACTGATAGATAGCGATTTTTCGATTCAGGACGGTAAAATATTAGGACAGTAAGTTTAACACACGCGGAAGCGTGGTTTCGGACGGACTGCAGAGGTGTTTAAAGTTTTGTAGACGACGGTGCGAGGGAAATTACCATGAGAACCAATGTACTAAGCTGTCTTAAGACCGAACGTTCAATTGGCCGACAACCGCACTGAAAACTAAGAGGAAGGCTGAGTGTTGTATGATTTTACTCATCTGCAGTTTTTGCTGCGCGTTCCGTGCTCTTTTAAATGAAAATTCCCTGTCGTCAAAGTATGGTACAATACAATTAATGTGGAAAAAATGCATATTTAGTACACTGACACTGGATAGCTATTATGACACATCAGATGTTCTTCAAAAGTATGTAAAAAAGACAAACTAACCTATGATAAATGCGATGACAGAAATGTTAAACGAAGCCAAGACCCAATCGAGGTGAGAAAATGTAACACGAACAGTTACCACAACCATATTTATTAGGATAACGCATAAAGAGTATAACTGTTGAGAGAAATTAGTATACGATAATAGTGGCGTGAAATTATAAAACATATCTACAGAAATGCCTTAAAAAATCAGAGCAATAAATTTATTTTTTCTCACAACTAATAATAAGGTAATCTTTTGTCGAAACATAAAACATGTTCCGCCATATGTTCTCACCTGTAATTTCTGATCGGTTGCATCTTTCATTGGCATGTGTTTTGCGTGTAACACTATGAACATCACAGAAATCCCAATCGTTAAAAGAACACTTAAGCTGTTGTCCCATCCAAACAAAGTTTCTGTCATAGTTTGTGCTACTTTCCTGACTAACTCCAAGACTTCCCAATAGTAGTAACTTGTTTTATAATTCTCTTGTACGAACACTATTGCAACAGAAACAATCTTTTCGATTCCGGCGTTGTGTTTATTTGGACTCATTCTAATCTCTCTATTTCTGGAGTAATACTTTCGCAAGAAATACATAAGAGTCAAGGGAAACCCGAAGACAACAGGATTGTTGCGTGGTATGCGGATACTTGGTACACAAAGAGTTGATCGCAACGGACGTCAAAATCAGAACGAAGAACGGTTACACAATGTTTGTTGTTCACATCTAAGCAGAATTTTTTGCAAGCGAGAGGATACATTTGAAATATAGTTCTGCATATTTGAGAATACATGATAAACAGTGAAACAATGACAAAGGTTAGTACACCTCTTTTTAATCCATGAGAAGTTGATTTAACGTTCGCATCGTGATTTTTCCGCTTAAAGAGTGAATTTTTAAATCCCAAAAACGTATATAAAGGATATATTACACACGGTCCTGCTGCTTAAAAAAGCACCACAGATATTGCTGCTACACACTCTGTTTGGTGATTAAAAGTGAAAATGTGACTAAAGCAATTCGGTCGAATGAAAACCTAAATGACGTTAATTTCAACAAAGTTTATAAAATATCCGAGCAATTGAAAGTTTCCCGTGAATTGTACACCATTAAATAAACTCCAAAATTCTCCCATCACTTGATAAAAACCTAAACAAATTTTATATCGTGACACAAAAATTGGAAGAAATTCCTCGATTACCTTTCTTTTTTCCCATTTGGTCCCCTACACTGCGGGCATGAGAAGTAAAAGATTACTCCACAAAAACATGCGAGGAAAACCATTTGCACAAAGATGTAAATGACACGAGGGCAACGAAAACATTTGTTTATGATCGTGTAGTAACCATGTTTACATTTATTGCAGAGCCAACCCGTATAACCAGGTGCGTTATTCCCAAGGATAGATCCGTATTGTTTAGCATCGTTAATACATCTCGAAGGGTTGGGACATTTATGTGCCCTTGGTATTTGTAATCGATTAGACGTGTGGCTATCGTAATTCATCGACAGAGTTTCCAAGTTTGCTACTAACTTTAGGTATTCAGTTCTGTTGGCATCTGGAAAAGTCCAGTTCCAGTAGTAACCTGTATTTAGTGCCTGAAAATCTTGTCCAGCACTACAATTGAGTCCTTCCGAACACGCATGGCAAGGTCCAAACCCATCTCTTCGTGCAAATCCGACGCTGCAGAAGCAAGCTCTTAACGCCGAATGAATCTCTTTGTTGGTTCCTTCAAACAAACCTTGGGGCAAACAACACAATCTTTGAAAGATAAGCTGCCATCCTCTTGCACGAATGTGCCATTCTGGAACTTTTTTGCAACCAATTTCGCCTTGGGAAGAAATATGCACGCCGATTGTGTCTTGATAGAACCCACCTTTTAGGATGGAAGAAAGAGAAAGAAAGAGTGAGAGAGGGAGTCACTAGTTAGATGACCCTACCAAATTAATGTTGAAAGGGCTGATGGTCTCACCTCAAACTACAACTTTCAACAACAAGTTAGTCATATGACACAGCATGACCTGTACTGAGGGTGATAAGAATACACATTGGGGCCTTGCATACTTACTTTGGAACAATTAAATGAGATTGTGTCTAGATGAGGATGAATTTTGGACAATCGTGTGAGGGGCTAAGTTGGTAGGTAACGAGAATTGAAAGTGTTTTGGGGTGAGATGATCAAGCCTTTTATTGTCAAGCGGATCGGAAGTCACAAGTTTGTATAATGAGATCAAATAACTGCTCTTGTTTCTCTGAAATTGTTCTTTTTAACCAGAATCCAGAACCCTTTTTACCTTTAGGACATTGTAAACACTCATTTCGTCCATTTGCATACGTTCCTCGTTCACATGGTGTGCAGGTAAAGGCAGGTGGAAGTTTGATAGTTCTGTGCACTGGAATGCAATAAATGCCTTCCTTCATCATCAGTGATGCAATGTTAATGTTATTTATTTTCATTTTTGGAACATACATGGGATTCACACAAGTTCTAAGAGGAAGTTTAAAATAAAAGAAAAAGAAAACAAACAAATTAAAAAGAAATCGACTTATATCGACTTACATTTCCATACGTTTGATTGTTTGTAAAGGTACATTCGTAATCTCCAACACTTCGAATGTCAGAGACAGACAATTCAAATCTTGAAGCAGATCTAATAAAAATTATTGCGTCAACTTACATTTGCACATGAAGATGTTGTACTTCCTGTAAATATTCGCAGTTAATATACCTTTCAGATTTAATGGAAAATTAATGTTAAAATGGTGAGTTTACTTTCTCTTTTGTAATAAACAACTTGCGCCTTAAAACCTTGTGTGTGTCTGTAGTATGATCAAACTTACACCTTAGTACCAGCAACCATCATTTGCAATGAATTTCTTTGGAAAAGAACAATTTTATTCCCGTTTAAGTGCCTGGTGGTAAAGAATTGATTTCCCCAAAACAAAATGTTAAACTGCAACAAATTAACTAGTAATAGTTGTAAACGATAAGATGATCTTGTAGTTCTTAGTTAAGTTTTAACATTACAATACCTATTTAATGATTATATAAAAAATATTTTCGTATTCCAAAATGTTTAATCCAAAGGGCGCTTACTGTAAGGTTCTTTTATGTAGTTTCTTTAATCGTGCTGTTAAGAGGATTTCAGCAAAAGAACTTGGTATTCAGTTGCTAACTCAACCTTTCATCATAGCTTTGCTGTCTTTTCAAGTACGTCAATTGCAAGGTTGGGTCATTTAGTTTGATTCTGCTAGGTTTAAGCGTTATGCTCCATCTTGACCTTCCATCTCTTTTAAATATCTGACTTTTTGCTTGGTGGCTGTGTCTATTGATCGACAGTTGCTGCTAATTATTATTGACCATTTTTCAGCTTGAAGGGCATATAAAAAGTACCTTTAAATGATTTACCATAAATATGTCGATTTAAAGGTCGGATGACGACAAAATTTAGAGGGGCCATCGGTGTTTAAACACGGTAGTGTTGAAAAACGGGTTTGTATGAATATCGATTTATTCATGTTTTATACCTTTGTTGTTTATACAAGTTACTTAAGTATATTAAGCATGTAAAGTTTCAATTAAAATGCGTTAGACTCACACTCACTTTCCTTTAACGATTGAAGCATGAACATTAAATATTAATTTCGTCATAATTTTACAACTGTTGTAATAAAAAGGTATGTATTTTGAGTAGAGAAGTACACATTCGTGTTCGATGTTAGATGGAGTTTTCGGCCCATAACCAATATGGTTATGTCGAGCCTGCCACAACCTTCCCTTTTGTTGCTGTTCACTAGCTTGTACCCATGGAGAGCTTGCTAGTTAGCTCTAGCAAGTTCAAACTTTATCTCCACAAAGTAGCCGATTATTACATTAAAATCTAAAACCGAGGGCTAACACAAAATATAATGACCGCCTTCTTACTAGAATGTGCAAGAGGGGGGATAGAAACATGGGCGTCCGCAGGTAGGGGCAAGGGGAGAACTCGAAAATAAAAAAACTGAAAAACGAAGAAAACATAAAGAAAAAGAAGAAGATAAATTATCATCAGCATTTCTTAGCAGTTCACTCAGTTTTTTCCCTATTTATATGCGGTGAATAGGCTTTAGAATTGCCATTTCCAGCGATCTGAGAGGCATTTTGGGCCAAAATTTTCTTGCGCTACGCGCCACCTTCTTCCCCCTAAAAGAATTTTGTCTCCCCTCCCGAATTTTCTTCTGCGAAGGCCAATGGACAGAAAATTCAAACATGTTTCAATAGAAAAACTTGCTGAGGAGAAATGGCAAAGTCTTCTACCAGGTGCGGAAGATCAAATGGATAGTCTTAAAAGACATGGCTTCGACCGTGCCGACGCTCAGGGTATTTACTCCTTCGAAGCGTCCCTGCAGATCACCTTCGCCCCCTCTGACCGAAATCCATAGCTCCGCCAAAGTAACTTACTTTGAACGTAAACGTAAAATGTAAACAGGACCCGAAGTCGCCATGGCCGATGAGGTAGGAGTTGAACTGATTACAACTCCTATTGGAGTTGAATTGATTTCAACTCCTATTGGAGTTGAATTTATTTCAACTCACATTAAACAATTAAACGTAAATGCAACTTAACACCCAGCTTTGGTTTCGCCTCAAGTGGCAATGACCAGGGTTTAAATGTGGCGAAAGATGGAAAACACCCTTCTGGGTCACCGCCAAACAAACACAAAATCTTAACATCCTTCAAATGTGAGCAATGAACACAGTTCAGGCACTCAATTTGCCGGGTCCTAAACTACACATGTTGTTTTGCATTCCTATATCAAATGTCTCTATTTTAATATGGGCAACAATTCCTGTAGCGAGCTACTGCCAGCACTTAAAGTTTCATGTGATTATGTAGTCACTGATAAAATTGATAACTTTATGTTTTATGTATCCACTAAGCGCGGAAAAGTCATTCGAAGTAAGTAAATGGCAACTAAATCGTGTATTTTAGCACTCTAAAAATATGCAAATTTGTTCATGTAGAATACGTTACCTACATAAAAGTTATCTTGCCTGTTTAGCATAAATGAAAATCGTTTTCTTTGGATAACGTCTGTCACAATGTGGTTTTACTTAACAGAAGGAATACTACAGGTTATTTAAAGGACGGCAAAACAATGAAAACTTTACTTTGCAACCTTTTTTTAAAAAGCGTTTTCTGACCAACCCAGCTTCTTTGAATACACATGCTAATATTTAATGTGGCATCCCCGGTATACCCCGCGAAGTCAGTAAAATTTGCTACACCTGTAGGGTCTTGCGTAGCTACATGAATGATGAAATTCTAATATCTACCTATCTCCTAGTTAGTAATTTCATGCTTTTCAGACCTTCTGGCTTTGGGAGGGGCTCAAAGGTGAAACTATACTTGAGGGGAATACTTACCAAGAAGGAGTATAACTAACGTTAAGTAACTTAGTACAAAAAAAGTAACTCACAGTTGAGTTTGAGAACGATTTTTCCTTACTAACAAAATTAAAGTTTAGCTACATTATTTCAAAACAGCTTTCTAAAAATAGCTTACAAAAGGTAACAAAAAGCACTAAACTATGCAGTACACCAGTTTAAATCTCACAATTCACAGATAAAGTTAGATTTGCACGAGATATGGCCATGACGAATTTCAACCATCCATACTGAAAAGTTGTAGATGAAATGTAAGAAAAATTGCAACCCATCGTTATTGTTTTATAAAGTGGTGGTTTTTATGGAAATGCAACCAAATTTTGCCAGAATTATGAGGATTCTGTATTTGTCCACATTGTTTAAGTGGGCGGTTTAAACGTTCTGCCGACAGTTTGGGAAGAATAATTTCATGTTTTTCTTACAACTTTGTATTAAAACTATACCGTTTACCCCTGTAAGCAGTTCAGGAGAACTTTCGGGGAAAAATCGTCTTTCGCCCGATCGGGGCCATGAGTGGCCCCATTTTCAGTTTTTTCCCATGATGCTTTGCGATCCTACGGCTCAAATTTAACGGAGACAAATGTTCAAACACCTGGAAAATTGCATCGATCTTCGGAAAGAGAAATTTTGGAATATTTTGAAACTTTGTTACTAGGGGAACAAAAAAGCCGGATCCTGTTTCGTAGTTCACCGCGCAAATTTTCCAGATATCGAGCAATTTTGTGACGTTCTGTGTCCTAAGCTTAAAATATAGACTCCACAAAGCCGGGAGATTTATGCAATTTTTTCTAAAGAAAGTTGTGTAAGCTACTAGTGCTTGCAATTGTACTCATTAATACGTTGTTGAAAGTTTGTTGTGATTTCGGTCTGTGGTGGTGAACAATTGAAACTTTGTATTTGAATATATGCACATTATAAGCAAAGTGACAACTGCGAAGAGGTACAAACTTAGTGCTCGTGAATATTCATGCTACAGATCCCCCCCCCCCCCGGGTGAATTTTCATTTTTCACCCGAAACGGTTATCTCTCGAACTGATAAGTTTTTTTCGTCCAACTGTTTACGTTTACCCTGTAAAAATTTGATTTAGGGTGCTTTTAAACTTGATCCAAATCTGATTGCCTGCCTGATGTTAACTGTACATCAAATTATTGTATCACGTGGGCCTGATTCCTCTTATTAGGATCAAGATTGCGCGATCAGATCCAGGTATAATCTGTATTTACTCTTCAAATTCGAACAGTGAATTAGACTCCATACAGTCGATCAGATCAGGATATAGTAGTGTAGAAGTACCCTTGAATCACTCTCTACCCATGGCAAAAATTTCATTAAACAAATTATGAGATCCCCTAAAATCATCCTAAAATTAAATTGAGATTCCATTATAGAACAAATAAGAGACCATAAAAATTTCCGGACCATAGCTTTGGAATAATATGGGATCTCATACGGCTTTTAGGTCTCGTTGATTTTTTGATTCCCATTTTAAAGGTTTTTATTGGCCATGTCATACAAAATATTCAAATTCTTGACATCATCTTTGAAATTTAATGGTTATCAAATCCTTTTTAATTTTTAAGGGTAAGGGATTTACTTGAGATTTTATGGATGTCTATTTACTTTCCGAATGGAATTACTGGACTTTTCTCCTGGGCCTTGTTGCAGCCAAAAGAACAATGAACACAAAAATGAACTTTGTTGTCCACGTCAGTATCCTCTGGAAGACTACTTATATAATTGAATCTGCTACTATTTGACCTTTGGACTCGTTAGATAGCGACCACCAAAACGTATTTGCTAAAATAGTCAACGCTCAAAGTGTAAACATGTTAGGCATTCAGAAATTTTGTAGCTTTGACAATACCCACTACTTTAATGCTGTAACATTTCACCTCTACTCCACACTTGTACTACAGATGATCGTCTCAACGGCAAGATGGGTACGTATTTTATTTCATTACATTGTAATAGCACCGAATGCTACTTTAGGGCACATGGGGAAACATACGACGAACGAAAATCTTTTACAAAGTTTAACACGGTTTCTCAGATATTATACTGAAACGGCTATTTCCCACGACATGTTATTGAAAGGTTTATATAGCTTCATTCAGGCAGGTCGCTACAAGTTGGGTTCTAGAGGAGCAAAGCCCTTTAACCAAAGATGAATATGAAAATAATGTTAAATAAAACCACATCTAAGCAATTTATTTTAAGGTCTAAGCGGTGTTCTTCATTTCATCTTATCTATTTTTTGCATTGTACTGATATATAAGCGCACGAGTTTTAAAGTTACGTTAGGAAGACAAGCCTTTGGTGATATAAGGGAACTCTACTGAACCAAAAGGACGCTCATTGGCTTGGTGAATTGATCTATTCCATGAAGCGGAACAGAATAAGTAAAGAGGGAGAAAAAAACTTACAAGATACCTATTCCAATTAATTACCTCAGAACAACGCATCAAGTGAGGTTCCAGGGCCTGCCCTAGCCACCAAAACGCCAATCGTAAACACGTGCATCAACAGGGGATTATCGTTGTAGGTGAAGTGTTTTTTGTTTATCCAATTAAATGAACTATAAAGTGCACGCGACATCAAAAGTGTATCACAATCTTAAGTTTGGGGTTTTCATCAAGTACATTGTATACATTACATTAAAACTGCGCAGGTGTGCAGCGCCATTATTCGATCGTCGCAGGTTGCGAACACCCTTAGTCAAGGTTGCGTATGTTGACAGATTTCACTAAGAAGGTTTGACAACAACCAATTCTTGCAGGTTGTTGTACCGTATAATGGCAAAGTGGTCTATTCCACCTGATGTTCTTCAATGTGATTAACATTTGCATGGTATAAAATCTTCTCACTCGATATAAAGCTAACAGGACTGATGTGGATCTTGGAAACAAAATGAAAAGCTTATGGGGTCGAAAGTATCGTTTAGTCCTTCAATACTGAAGTTGAAAATTCCCTTTTTATTCAAGTTTTCGTTCAATTTCCATATACCTTATTGTAGACAATTCTGCCTGCCATACGTTGGATTTTACCAAATTGCATATCAGGACCTTTAAAATTGCAAACATTTTTAAGAAGGGAGGGGTTAACTCCCAACTCCCATACGCCCTCATTTAGAAAATAAAAATCATTGATCCGCTCTCAGGCTGATATTTATGATGAGGTAATCAATGACCTTACTTCAACGAAAACTGGATATTCAGTTTACATACTGTAACGTTATTGTACGCTCAGTATACGCGGGTTCAAAAGAACTTTTGATAACCTTTCTGTGCTCACTATAGCCTACACACTGAACACTCCGAAGGCAATGTTTTAACAATAAAGTTCTCATAAGACCTTTTTTAATTATGTACTTTGTTTTCAATTAGGTTTTGTTTCTTGTAAACTGGCAAAACATTTTATTCTTTTCGCTCCCTGCAGTGCAAACTTACATGGCTTTTAGTTTCAGATATGCAAACTTTACAGCAGCAAAGTACTTTTGGAAGATATATCATATATGTCTATTGTGTATTCAAGGTAACTTGAAACAAAGCACTTTTTCTCTTGTAAACTATTTCACATTTGAAGAGAAAAATGTTGTCACATGACTCTCAACAGCCAATCATGAAACAGGACTCTTTCTAAAATCCTCCCGATCCCCTGGGCTTTTCGGCGAAACCAACACTTTCACTACTTCCCGAACAGCTATAACGTCCACTGAAGAACAGACAGCACGTGACCAACGTCAGGTCCCTCAGATCATTTACATCATTTGACTGTCATATATGGCTCTGTCCTAGACTGGATGACAAGAAAGGATAGTACGCACGACTGTAGCCAAAAGGCCAAGGAGCAATAAGGACTGTATATACTATGGGTTCCGGCCCTTTAAAGAGTGTTTTCCAATAACATTGAATAAATCGATGTTGTCAGTATTCAGGGGTGGTGCCAGCGGGGGGTCGGGAGCATAGCACTGCCCCCCCCCCCCCCGTCGGGGAAGGTCGCCGGTTTCGTCGGGGAGGCCTAAAAAGTTATTAAAAAATAATAATAAAAAATCTTCAATGACTAAAGTTACTGGATGGGCGATGTTGAACATACATTTTGTTTTGTCATGCTTTTTTATACATATCGGAATTTCAATTACTTCTTCTTAGCTTTGTTTTTTCCTAATTCCATGTACCTAATTTTATCTCCCCCTGTCGGGGAAATACTGTAATTTTTGGGGGGAGGCCTTGAAATGAAAAATGTAAAGGACTGAAGTTACAGGATGGATGATCATTAATCTTTTTTTTTATCTTTATGAACTTTATTTAACACTATTTGATACGTATCTGAATCGGTGTTAATCACTTCTTACTAGCTCTGCTATGAAGAAGTGAGTAACACCGCCCGTCGGCGAAGGTTGCCCTCCCCTGTTGATGAGAAAATCCATTTTCGTCGGGGCGCCTCCATCGACAGGCCCACAATAAAAGACGTGGGCCCGAAAAACTTAGTTACCCAGACGATCTTCTTTATTCTGAATTCTAGAAGACCAGAATTTTCAAGGAAACTCACAATTCTGAATTTTCCTTACAAAAACGGACGAGAGGTTGTTCATGTGCCTGGAGTGCCCAATGTCTGTCATGTGGCCTGCCTATACAACCGAATTCTAGCAACCGTAATGAAAATCGGCCATGTTTTTAGCTACACATAATGATAAACAGTAGTTTGAGAATGTCTCCCAACAAGTCTGACTGAAAATTCTTTTAAAGCCACCTTTTAAAGCGACATATTTTCAGAAATGCTGGAAGTTAAATCATTGTCTGGAGTTCGGGCAGCGACGTAGAAAATTTCATCTATTCAGCGGACCTTGCAATGGAATCAAACGAATTAAATTATGAATGGAGTCAAAAACATTAGTATGTTTTCAATTCCGTTGCGTAGTTCTTCCGAAAAGAGGCAAGACCATTTACCTCTAATTTTAGCAATACCTTTTATCTGGTAATGTTCTAATCACTTAGCAATTTGGGATTTTTTTCCTTTGAAGTGGAACTTTCATTTCAAAGGAAAGCTCACCATAACGACCGTTTCATCTCTAGTTTCAAGTTTGGTAAATGCCTCCATTTCCGGCTGTCTGAGGGGTCAGAATTTCTTAACAATTTCCTGTATTCTCCGCGCCAACTGATGGTGGAGTCCCGCTAAGAAAATGTTTTGGTCGAACAGATTACTGAACAGAGCAATGCATGCCTGCAAATAATTCTTCGTTTTGGGAAAGTGTTAGTATTTTGAAGTGAAAATGTTATGGCGAAAGAAAGCTCAAATAACAACTGCTTTGTTTCTAGTTACAAGACCGATAAATGCCATTCACTGCTGCCTCGGCGTTCTCAATTTAAAAAAAAATTCTGTACGCTCCACTTAGACTTTCTAACAGGATTACATTTTTCGGACAAAAAAACACAATTCTGCCCCTCCCAAACTGAAACGTTCTCGTACACTCTTAAACGGTTGGGCAAATATTTTAACCAACTTTTTACCAACTCTGGGCACGTATATGTCCAGACCAACATTTGGCAAATTTTACCCAACAGCCATTGGGTAATAGCTTTACCCAATGGTTGGTAAAGATATTAACCAACTTTTTATCAACTCTGAGCACGTATATGTCCAGACCAACACTGGGCAAATTTTACCCAACAGCTGTTGGGTAATGGCTTTGCCCAGTGGTTGGGTAAAAAATTAACCAATAAAGCTACCACAGAAATTACCCAAGAAGGACCTTCCCCAACGTTGGTAAAATGCTTTCTATTTATTGGTAAAATTTATGAATCAAGTTGGGCAATTGCGTCCTTTGGGGGTTATTTAGTACCAATAAAAGTAGATTCTAAAAATGGGCTGTGAAGCTGTCTATGTGTTAAGTCCTTATCAGAGGATAAGGAAGCCCATTTGTTTTTCAGAATTTGAAATGATGGCTAACAAGTTGTCAAGGAGTTAAAACAGAAAACCAAGACAAAAGGTTTTAAGTTTCTAGAAAAGTTTTATTTATCTCCATGCTTTTCAATGTAGCACTTATTGAACAATCCCTTTCATATACAAACTTTATAATTGACAAAGTAATGTAAAGATTCTTAATTTTTGCAGTTTAATTAGATATCCATGCCATGGTAATGTTGTATGTGTGGTTGATGCTTCACTTGGCTTTTATATACTAGAAGAGGAAGCAGGGTTAAATACCATCTTTACACAAGCAATAGTGCATATAGACTATTCTATATGCATGGATAACTGCTTCCTATCAATTATGATATGAAGAATGAACAAAATATCCTGTTACAACATTAGCTTAGTTACACTGGAAGTTTGGAATCCTTATTTTACCACTGTTTCAAACAAAGCTGCAAATATCCTTTAACACAATATCAAAGATAAGACACATTGTGCTTGCACCAATCAATGTTCCAGCTTTCTTTTCAGCATGCCCCACCAGTTCCCATATGTACCCTCCTCATCCTTCATTCCCCACCCAGTCCCTTGAGTGACCTATTTGATTTCGGTCTCAACATTTTTTGTAGCCAGTCTTCTTTGCTAACATCACATTTCCTTCTTGACCATATACAGGCAGTGTTTTCTTGCACCCTTGCTTGGCATCTCAGCAGGCCTCAAAAACACCAAACAAGCAATAAGCTGAAACTCACCATCAACTTTGAAACTCACCATAAAATTTGTAATGACTTCCTTTCCCCATCTCTTCACCTCCAAACCCATTTTTAAACTGCTAACAAATTTAACCCCAAGTCTTACTCTAGGACCTCTGAAACTTTCTGCGAAACTTGTCCTTTTCCTACTCATTCAGTTCTATATGAAAAGTACCATTGTTTGCTTTCCTAGTTATTTTTTTTTTCATGGATGAATCATTAAACTGGTGTCAAGGAATTCGTGTATGAAACTGAAAACTAAAAATGATTTATTTCAAACACAATTGCAGTACATAATTACAATGACAAAGCATGTTTTTCTTTTCTTTTAAATTAACTCAAATAGTCTTTCCAACCTTTCCACCAAATGTTAAGAGAAAAAAGTGTCAACTTCACATGAAAGATCACTCAAAACAGGTGAAAAATAAGGAACTTCAACAAACAGGAACTCATTTGGAGTGTATGAAAGCTCGGATGCTTCTAATGGCGCTTGGAATGCTTGCATCAGCAAATTCGTAAATGATGTTGGCCAAGAATTTGTATATCGATTTAAAACAGATGTCCACAGCTTAAGGAGTGAGGACTGTGGCATTGCATATCTCCCCAACATTACATACACTTGCGTAGGAGCAAGGAGACTACCTCTGCAGACAATGAATGGTTGCGGACAAAGTGATGCATCAATTTTCCTCGCATATTCCTCAATGTTGGCAACTTCCTGCAGATGGATAGAAATTTTTGAAGAAGTTAAATGAAGCGCACTCTCACAGTTTTACTACTTCTTGTACTCTTTTCACCTTAAAATGAAACTATTCAAATGGACACTCATAAATTTTAACTCCTAAAAGGCCAGATGCACCACTGGCTTAAGGTGCAGTTTTGCCTCTGGTATTAATGCTTCATCAGAAATAAAAAGTTCTTCAACAATCTTCAAGATAGTTTCAAGATTAATTGATATCGTTGAAAAAAAATAGAGCTGTACTACATATCTGAATTTTACTTTCCTCTACAAATGTCCTCAGGATTGGGATACAATTATCAAAGGACCATTTAAATGACTGGTTTTATCAAAACTCTTTGACATTACAGTATGACTAAAAACTTGGTAAATATATACTTATATGCGAAGGTCAGACGTCACTACCTGGTGGAATACTGCATCCCATCTCACACACATGGGACCTTTGATTAAACATTGTTACTTTTATTCTCCGTTTAGATTATATAATGAACCATTTAGAATTGTGTACAATAAGCAATTAAAAATATCATGGCTTAAGAAACCAGAATGCAAAAAAAGATTGAGGTTTCGATGATACATAAATGTTCTGTTTCAAAGAGTGCCATCATGCGCAATTATCGTCTCATTCAAATGTTATTCTGGCATGTTCAAAATATAATTTTGTCATTCCAGATGACCTTTTGACCTTCATAAAAGCCATACATAGCTAAACATACAAACAACACACAGACAAATGGACAAACAGCTACCTCGAAAGATCATACTTAAAAAGGTTTCCAGGCTTTGACCCCTCGAGACCCAAGATGATCTTTCACATCTGTCAAAAACAATGGGGACCATCCTCTGACCATAATGCATCCACATACCCCCTATCCAAGCTTCCTACCTTGAGATATCGCGTTAACATGGTTTTCAGACTTTGACCCCCGACGACCCCAGATGACCTTTGTCCTCCGCCAAAAACAATAGGGACCATCTTCTGACTATAACGCATCCACATACCAAATATGAAACCTATTCAAGTTTCCTACCTTGCGATATTATGTTAGTACGATTTTCAGACTTTGACCCCTGTGACCCCAGATGACCTTTGATCTCTGCCAAAAACCAGAGGAACCATCTACTGACTATAACGCATCCACACACCAAATATGAAATCTATCCAAGCTTCCAAACTTGAGATATTGTGTTGACAAGATTTCAGACTTTGGCCTCCAGTAACCTCAGATGACCTTTGACCTCCTTTAAAAACAATAGGGACCATCTTCTGACTATAGTGCATCCACATACCAAATATGAAATCTATCCAAGCTTCCTACCTTGAGATATTGTGTTAACGAGATTTTCAGACTTTGATCCCCAGTGACCCCAGATGACCTTTGACCTCTGCCAAAAACAATAGGGATATCTACTGACTATAACACATTTACATACCATATTTGAAATCTATACAAGTTTCCAACCTTGAGATATCGTGTTAACAAGATTTTCAGACTTTGACCCCAGGTGACCCCAGATGACCTTTGACCTCTGCCAAAAATAAAAGGGACCATCTACTGACTAAAACACATGTACATTTCAAATATGAAATATATCCAAGTTTCCTACCTTGAGTTATTGTGTTAAAAAGGTTTTCAGACTTTGACCCCTGGTTACCCCAATTGACCTTTGACCTCCACCAAAACAATAGGGTTCTTCCTTTCAATATGGCTCATCTATGCACCAAGTTTGGAAACTGTCAGATATTCCTAACTTGAGATATCGTGTTAACGAGCAAAGTGTCACAAACACACACACACCTACACACATACATACACACGCCATCATGAATGCATAGGTTTCTCTTATCATCAAAACCCAAAAAACACAATATATTGTTACCTTTTCCAAGGTAAGCAAATATTTACAATAATGCAAAGTTAAACAGGGTGCCATTATGATATCTGTACAAGAAAAAGTACTTACAGGCACGACATTAATGAAAGAATTGACAGTTTCCTGTCATACACCTTTCTTTCCCATACTCCTTCCACCCTTAAAGATGGCTGCTACTAAGAAAAAGGCAATATTTTTCCTCTCATCTGTAAAGAAATAAACGCGATTATGCTTGTCAAAATAAAATTCTTCACTTTTGAGTGAAGTTTTATTTGAATTTCTATCATGATTGTTAGACTATTGTAACATACATACACAAAATTCAATTCTGGAAGAGCTCATACAATAATGACATTTCTTGACAAAACTTTCAATGGCACAAGTAGTAAGCTCTACCAGGACTTCAACCAATTTCTGCTGAACTACTTCTAAACCAGAGTGGCCACAAAAGCTTATTCAAGTAACTAACTAAAAACAATGAACCAGAAGTTGGGTACTGTTAGAGAGAACAATATCCTCCAACACTACAAACACACACACACACACACACACACACACAAATAAAATAAATATTAAAATAAAAAAATTACCCATCCACAACTGTCTATGGCTTCTCTTTGTGTGGTCAAAATCATAGTTTATTGCTGAAAGTCACATCCTGGTGAGTATACAAGACTATTCTATGTAATCAAAACACTCCTAGTTCTTACTGTGTAATATGAGCTACTCTGCACCTTTTGAATTTTGAAACACAGATATCAATCAAATAGAAGTCACCAGTTGTGAGTTTTGTTATTTCCTTTGTAAAGCTCATACTTGGAGTAAGAGAATTTTCTCTTTAAAGGCCATGGTGACATAAAATGACATAGTGTGAAATTCGAGCGTTAAAAACACTGCATATTTTCAATTCCCATCAAATACCGACCATTTTATAGGAAAATTTTTCTTTTGCTTTCTTTTATGAATAATTTATGACATAATAAGAAGAACATACCAGACGGGTAAGCCCATTATTTCTTTCAACTTTCATTTAAGAGGTACCCAGAGCATTTTTGTGCCAACAGGCATTTCTTTTGGTAGTTAAATTTGTCCTCTTAAAAAATATATATCCCTTATCAAACTGTGAGCTGTCTGATTATTAATTTTGAGATAGTTCTTACAAGGCTAACATTAAAACATGTAATGTCAGTTAGATGAGGTTAAACAGCCCAGTTTCCAACCAATCGGTTCAAGTCTAGCTGGCCACAACCTTTTTAAGTCGTGGTCCACTAGTAATTGCTTTCCCTTATTACTCTGTTGGTTATGCAGAGCATCTCACACAACAGTAGCAGGTTTCATTTTGAAAGTCTTTGATATGACCCTACTTGGGGTTGACTGTGACATCCTGCGTGCCAATTGAATGTTCAACCACTAGGCTACTGCCCCGGTAATACACCGTGCACTCCACATCATAATTTTGGCATATGTAGTAAATGACTAAGATTTCTAAACTTTGAAGGGGCATATTTATCTTAAGTTCATGGCACAAGATATTCAAATAATTCCTAAATATACTTATTGTAGGGACTAAATTCTATGAACTACAAAGTGGAAACACCTATTTTGGTGGTGTATCAACACACCAAGCTGTCCCTGTCACCAACTGACATTGAAGCAATGTACTTTCCAGAGGTTAAGGTACTAAGATCAACTTGCAAGTCCAGGCTTTCCTGCCAATTAAACTGTTGGCTGTACTCCAGGATGGTGCTTGAATACTTGTTCCACTTTTCATACATTTTCTGATCTTTTTCCGGGAAGCGTGTTGCAAAGTCTTGTTCAATCTTGAAAGGAGTGCAAGTTGATTTATTTTTAATATCTAGTTATAATACTTTCCTTGAACGATCCTTCGTAATTATTTTCCAAATTATGGAAACACTAATTAAGTGTTAACTGATTATTACATCGATTTTAGTCTAACATATACTGGCTAAAAATTGATGCCTCTATGTCAGAAATGTTTGATAATTGATAAGCAACAGAATTGCTTTGAATTCATCTGTCATTCCAATTGTACTACTGGAGGAAAACTTAAGGTCGATCTCAATTCTTAATGAAACACATCTGCCTAGATGTTCAAATCAAGATACTAATGAATTTACTTTAGCAATTTTATTAAAAATTTCAGTGGAAGACACTAAGTTTTTCATTCCAGGCAATAGCAATGAGCACAAACTCTTCATGCAATCAATGTGTGGTACCAAGGTAGCAAGGACACTCTTCCAAGTGCTATTGCCCCATACGGTACCAACCACACTATAAATTTTAGTTGACGCTTCGTAATACTGCTGCTTCCCCCCCCCCCTCTTTCCATATGAAGTAAATTCAATCAATTATTCCTATTTCGTATTACATTATTACCCCATGAATGGAATTACACCCGCCATTCTATTTCCAACAAGTGTGGGAACTCCTTGATAATGGTACTGATGTTACTGCCAGAAGATTGAATTTTTCGTCTCCTGAAATCAGCTGTTTTTTTCATCATGTGTAATGTGCAACTTTCTCTGGTGGATCTGTGTTACTCTTCAGCCATTCCACCATCATAGTTTCTTCTGGGGTCACCTGTGGGTCTTTTTTAAAAAATGAATTCAATTTCAGCAAACCCTTAAATGCATATGGCTTAGTTGTGGGCAATAAAAGTAACAATCTTTTCATGTGAATCTTACAATAGCAGCAGGGACTCAGCCAGGGTCTAATGATTAGGGGGGGGGGGAGCACAAGATCTTAAATTTGGAGAAGTCAACCCCTCGAGATGTGCCAGTGCAATCAAGTTGGAATGCTTCTTTTTCATTAATTTGCAGCGGTGTACCAGTTTTCCTATATACAACTGATTTCATATGATACCCTAGCAATTTTTCCTCTGGCAAAATGAGTGCCCCTCTCCGAAGGAAATAAAGTTTCTGTGCATTCTCAGTGCTAAGCCCTTTAAACGGATCTTTCAAAGTTTCAAATGCCTGATGCAATTGTTCCTTACTGACATCAGTGGTCAGTTCTATGCCATTATTTGCTAAAAATACAACTCCCTTTTGAGCTTTACAAACTAAACAGTTTATGACATCTTGTACAACAGCAATAATTCTAACAACATAGGATGATGGAAGGTTCAGAGATTTCAATCTAGCTGTGAAAATGGCAGCAGAGTCACTATCATATTGTGAATTTTTGTTTTGTTCTCCTGATATTTCTTCATCAGCAATTGGTGCATCCTCTTGTGGTTCATCATCAGAAACTCCATCTTCATGACTGAAGGGATCTCTATGCTCTATTAAAGCAGCCCCCTCTAATGGAATGTCTCTTCTCTGGGTTGTATGTTTTGAGATAAGGTGTTTCTTATAGCAATAGAATGTTTCAAATGTCAATTTGCAATTGCCCTGACTGCAGATTATATTTGAGCTGCATTGAGTATTAAGTGAGTGAGCATGCCTAAAGTGGAAAAACAGATCTCTGACGTCACCGTTTAAGGTGCGCAAACATTTAAAACATGTGAAGGTCATTGTGTTGTGCTACAGTGCTGCTAACCTCCTTTCTCCAACCTTTCAGAAGTTTCACTCTGAGGCCCAGTTTTGGAATAAGTTCTTTTATGTGATCCTCTTCTATCAATGCCAATACCTCTGTGTCTATATTATTTTCTAGAAAAAGAAAAAGAATAACACATGTTGTTTGCAAAAACTCTGATGACATTAGCCAACATGTAAATGTACACATGGAAAATGACCACCATCCACTATCACAAGTATCACTGATTTCAATACGCTTGAATGAAAAAGAAGAAAAACAGCAAGTTCATATATTGGGTCATGTATATACTGAAGTCATAACCTAACTGAAGGCTTTATTATTTTCACCAAACCTTTGCTTAACAAATACTGGAGATAAAAGTAGGTCTATGTGTGTGAAAAAATTTGTCCCTAAATAGAGTAAAAGTAAAAAATGAAGAAGAGAAACTAAAACCCATTAAGGCAAAGCCAAGCCTATGGACAGGGTAGCCTTGGCCTAGCTGGGCAATTTATAAATCAATTCAACACTATACAGTATCAATTCTTTTCTCTTGTGTACATTTTGCATTAACATAATTTTAATTCAATACTCATAGTTTTGCAGCCTGTATACACCAGATGGGCATTACAAAAAAAAACATAAATGTTAAAATCTAATCACCATGAAACTGCAGAAACAATAACAAAGTAGCATTGGCAACGCTACGCTAAAAAAAAAAAAAAAAAAAATTGCTGCAGGCCGTGCAAGGTTGATGGTTACTTCTACTTGGTTATATTAGCATATGTAGGGGAGAATGGAGCAACTCCAGCCTCCTTTACAATACTTTGGACAAAGTCATTTGTAAAAATCATTGGTAAAAATTTACAAATAAATTCTGATGTAAGTTTACAGCAGGTGTGCAACATAGCAACACATTATAATTGAGAGAAGGAAGCTAAATGGTCATTTTAATACTATTTAATAATATATTGGGCTGGATTTACTCTGTTGGTTGTGGTGCATGTATCTCTGTCCCCTTATATAATTGAGTGTTTTCAAATCATACATATTTTAAAAAATATTTCAGGAATTGAGATTTTTTTTTACGTGACCCAATAACAAGGGAGCATTTAATGTTGCAATTAAGTACACATCATTGATAAGGGGTACATCTGGAATTGGTTTTTAGTGAATTTCAATTTTTGACAGTTAGTTGCAGACACGTCAAAAACATATGCCAAGTCAAACAGATGAAAATATACCAACAGACCTGTGTCCAAAAATCACATCCAAGAATTTGTATGAGTTAGTACACTGTCATCAGTCTTGCCAAATATTTCACACTTTTCCAAATTATCAGCCTTATTTAGACATCACATTCAATGTTACTGCTTTTAATCCCACCTTCCCTCCAATATATGTCAATCATAACAGTACTCTGTGAATACGTAAGGCGAATACTTTAGATGTTTTACCCTGATGAATTAATTAAGATGGGTGACAAAAAAGCAGATTCACAAGTTAGGCCTAGTTCATTCTTATTCATGAATGGCTCTTGGCAATCATTTTCTCTCAAAATTGTGAAATTTATGGCAATTAAACCCTTCTGCCCTAGTATATACAAATATTATGTCTTGAAATATTCAGACACATAGGCTAGGCCTAGCTGGCTACTTGGAAGAGAAACAGCCTAATGTTAGGCCTGAAGAGAAATGTGTGAAATTTAGTCGTTTCCAAATTAATTTGGGTGACTGCTCTTTGCCTAGCCTAGCCTATATGGTTAATAAGAAACAAGACACATGTACAAGTCCATCCTTTTTTATATTTTTTGGCGGAAATCCTGACTTTACTTGTTGAAGAGGGCAGGAATTGCAAATGGTGCATAGTAGTAATACACTGACTCAGCACTGAGCTAGGATTGAGCTAGGACAGGCCTAACAACATTGCACTTAAATAACTGAGTGTCATAATGTACATATAGGCTATGCAAGCTACCGACCTAATTAGGCCTAAGCTGCTAGTACTAATCCTCAGTCACTTGTGTACAATGCTCATTACCTTAAGTGCACTGCAAGCTAACGTTAGGCTTAACGCGCTTCGCCCAGGCCTAGCCTGTGGCCTGCGCTAGAAAAATGGGACTCTCTTATCATTGAATTGTATGTTACGTGCAACCAATTTATTCTAAAGCAAGATGCGCCTTGAGCTTTCAATTACCTTCAAACACAGGCTTCAACTCCCCATTTTTCAAAGTAATCTGAGACCGGTGTTTCCATCTTACTGCTGGAGTCGTTGTAGGTGCCGGTGCAAGGCGCTGGCGCTTACGTACGTACGTACACGGGCTACGAGACACATAGTACGTGCCCGTGCTTACTTATCATACACTGTCAATGACTTCAATGTGTGCGGTGTACGCAACAGTTCTGGCGGGAACTTTGGTCAAAAGACCAACGTTGGATAACTACTTTTACTAAAAATTGGTGGATCACGTTTGTACGGAGCTCCTAAAGTGCCAGTCTGCATGTCATGATGGTGAGATAATTTATCTGACCAAGTTGTCATCTTTTCCTTAAGAAGTCGACATGTTTAAATAATTTATCTCACCATGCTAAGGAAGTTGGCATGGTGACATAATTTATGTAACCATGTCAACATCCTAATTTAGGAAGTCGGCATAGTGAGGTAATTTATCTTACCATGTCAACATCCTAATTTAGGAGGTCGACATGCTGAGATAATTTATGTTACCATGTCAACATCCTAATTTAGGAAGTCGACATGGTGAGATAATTTATGACACCATGTCGACATCCTTTGCTTAGCAAGTCGATATGGTGAGGTAATTTATGTTACCATGTATACACCCTGTACTCACAAAGTCGATATGGTGAGATAATTTCAACTAAGTACGTCTATGTATATGCACTCAGTGTCCGACACTGCATGCTGCATGTGGGCCAGGGTGCATTTCGTGATCGTACGCCGGGATTTTCTGTAAGTGTGGATATACAAGGCAAAGCAATCCGTAGGTGTGCGTATATACGTACAGTATACATACCTGTTATGCATACACGGACACCATACATTGGCAATGCGCGCACAAGTATATATAGTGCACGAAATGTACTCTGGCATGCACACAGCCCAGACTTGGCTCCAGGGGGAGGGGGGCTTTTACGGCCAGATCAACAATAAAACATACGGGAAATAAGCAGTGCAACTCACTCACTTCGATGCTTTCTCTTAAGTCATCTGCCCCCCTTTTGTAATGTCTGGATCTGCGCCTGGGGCAACTAGCTATACATAGACATATATAGTTGAGATTATCTCACCATGCCGACTTCCTAAATTGGGATGTTGACATGGCAACATAAATTATGTCACCAGGTCGACTTCCTAAATTAGGATGTTGAACATTCAATATGGCTGTATTTTGCCTAAGCAGATGGAGGTCACTTCCCTCAAATGACTCCTTACGGATTCCGAGGTCAAAGTTCCGGTGAAAAAGTTCTGGAGAAGTCTCCAGAAGCATTGCTGTATCAGTTTGTTTGTAGCTGAAAAATTCATGACACAGTAAACTGGGTTGCCCAGGCCTTTTAGGGCGTGAGAAAACACAAAACTGCCTACGGTAAACTTAACGTAGTATATATTAGTCCGCCTAACCTAAACATCCAAAATGGTAACGTGTATATGGTAGTGCACAGGAAGAGTCTCACAGTTCGTTTGCTGGTTTTCACGAGAACACCAAAACAGGAACTAATAATGTAATGAAATCATAATTATAATATTTAAATGTAGTCTAGGAATGTAGTCTTGGAATATTAAAACAGCTGATATCATTGACGGTGCAGGCGAAGTAGTCTTAAGTGTTCAGCAATGAATCTGTTTGCTAAAAACTTTTCAACAAAATATCATTTCAGATGTGCCGGACACAACTTGGTGACGTTTCTGACAATGGCGCTGACTTTGGCATACGAGCTTTAGGAGCCCTCGAATGAACGGTTGGATTGTAGGCGGCAAAGCCCCAATAGGGCGATTTGCAAAAGTAATTTTGGGGGAGGGAGTGGTTACTCTTGGGTAATGGTTGCCAAAACGATCATGCAGAAATGAGACTATCATTTTTCCGTGTACAGAGCGTGTGTAAATGTTTCAAAATCTTTGGCAATAAAATATTCACTTCTAGTAGGGAAAAAACGTCAAATGGCAAAGTTATCAGAAAATCAGGTACATAGCCTCCATTATAGAAAGTTGTCTTCTCCTTCTCCTTCTCCTTCTCCTTCTCCTTCTCCTTCTCCTTCTCCTTCTCCTTCTCCTTCTCCTTCTCCTTCTCCTTCTCCTCCTCCTCCTCCTCCTCCTCCTCCTCCTCCTCCTCCTCCTCCTCCTCCTCCTCCTCCTCCTCCTCCTCCTCCTCCTCCTCCTCCTCCTCCTCCTCCTCCTCCTCCTCCTCCTCCTCCTCCTCCTCCTCCTCCTCCTCCTCCTCCTCCTCCTCCTCCTCCTCCTCCTCCTCCTCCTCCTCCTCCTCCTCCTCCTCCTCCTCCTCCTCCTCCTCCTCCTCCTCCTCCTCCTCCTCCTCCCTCCTCCTCCTCCTCCTCCTCCTCCTCCTCCTCCTCCTCCTCCTCCTCCTCCTCCTCCTCCTCCTCCTTCTCCTTCTCCTTCTCCTTCTCCTCCTCCTCCTCCTCCTCCTCCTCCTCCTCCTCCTCCTCCTCCTCCTCCTCCTCCTCCTCCTCCTCCTCCTCCCTCCTCCTCCTCCTCCTCCTCCTCCTCCTCCTCCTCCTCCTCCTCCTCCTCCTCCTCCTCCTCCTCCTCCTCCTCCTCCTCATCCTCCTCCTCCTCCTCCTCCTCCTCCTCCTCCTCCTCCTCCTCCTCCTCCTCCTTCTCCTTCTCCTTCTCCTTCTCCTTCTCCTTCTCCTTCTCCTTCTCCTTCTCCTTCTCCTTCTCCTTCTCCTTCTCCTCCTTCTTCTTCTTCTTCTTCCTCTTCTTCTTCTTCTTCTTCTTCGGTAAAACATCCAAAAGGACAATTTTACACCGCGTACGTGCCGTGTGATCAGCCAGGCCCTCAAAGAGTTCATAATGAAATCCACCGTCTTTGGGTGACTTATGGCCCCCGCAATAAGACTCTCTGGGAGGTTATTCCAATCCCGAGTAGTATTAAGGACAAAACTGTTCTTAAAACAATTAGCCCTAGCGGAGGGGGGGGGGCGAAAGTTCAAAGCATGCATGTTACGAGAACAACGAGTAGGTTTACACAGATTAGACAGGGGGATGTTAGCTTGACCATAAATACCTTTGGCAAAAATTATGAGTCTGCAACGTCTGCGGCGGTCAGACAAAGTATGTAGACCTAGATCTTTGAGGAGTGCGGTCACAGAGCCATCTTCACGGGAGTACTCGCCGGATATAAACCTAGCAGATCTTTTTTGTACTCCCTCCAATCTATCTTGGAGTGAAATCTAATGTGGATCCCAGACGGAACAAGCATACTCCAACAAGGGCCTTAGTAAACCTTTATAGGCCGCCAATTTAACATCTTTGGAACAAAATGAGAGGTTCCTGCGTAATAGGCCTAAGATCTCATTTCCCTTATTACAAACAAGTTGGATATGTTTGCCCCAGCTGAGATTCTTAGTGATAGTCACCCCCAGATACTTAATTGAATCAACCCTTGTCAGATTGGCCCCATTAAGAGTATAATTATAGATTATTGGGTTACGATTCCTAGTAACAGACATAACATTACACTTAGCCGGGTGGAATCTCATACCCCAAGTTTTGGCCCACTGGTCCAAGTTTATAATGTCCTTCTGTAACTCACTGCAGTCACTGGGATTATTGATGACCCTAAAGCAAACACAGTCATCAGCAAACAACCTAACTTCAGAAGAAGCAGCACTAACAATATCATTAATATAAGACAAGAAAAGTACTGGTCCAAGGACAGACCCTTGAGGAACACCGGAAAGGACTGGAGCAGAAGCAGAACTAGTACCATTAACAACAACTGATTGTGAACGGTCAGTAAGAAAGTTATCAATCCAATTTATGGCTTGCCTAGACACCCCCAAGGAGAATAACTTCGTCTTTAGTAGTTCATGAGGAACTTTATCAAAAGCCTTCTCAAAGTCCAGGATGAAGACATCAACTTGTTTATTTTTATCTAAGGCGGAGGTCCAATCGTCCACAACAGACAGTAACTGTGTATCACAACTATGATTTTTAGTTGCGGTGCCTGCCACGCAGGC
The DNA here is from genome assembly GCA_037179385.1 of Holothuria scabra. Taxonomy (NCBI): domain Eukaryota; kingdom Metazoa; phylum Echinodermata; class Holothuroidea; order Aspidochirotida; family Holothuriidae; genus Holothuria; species Holothuria scabra. Next base: position 9,562,206 of record CM074179.1, read on the forward strand.
AGCCGCAACTATAGCAGTCGCCACAGGAGTCGAAAATTAGGAATTACCGCTAACTCCTCCGAGACGGGCGGTTCCATGGGTATGTGATGTTGTGTAAGTTGTGGGGAATGTTGTTTTACAATGTATATCATTTATTGAAGGTCGCTAACCTTTGGTAAGGGTGTTAAAATGGTTAATCGTGATTAAAAAATCGCGTGGGCGGTGTCTATTTTTAGAACAAGGATCACAGAGGTGTGTTATCAAGAACTGATTTGTTATTGGTTGACAATGTGTTTTGCATGGGGTTCAAGGAAGTAATCCTAACAGTAACGTTGTACGTAAATGGTATCTGGATCTGGATCTGGAAAAATACTGCACAACACTCCTGGTGGAGTCAAACGTGCAGGGTTGAGTGTGTGCATGTAGTTAGTCGTCCCGTCTGAGGATCCTCAAGGCTGCGCTCTTGAATTGCTTGGGGTCCTCGAGATCTGTAATGTTCTGGGGGAGTAGGTTCCAGTCTCTGACGGTCCGAGGAAAGAAACTGTATTTGTAGCAGTCCTTATTGGTTGCTATATTTGTAAAGCTATTAGAATGGTGATGCCTAGAGGGCCGCCGGGCCGGTTGTAGGTTGTTGATTGGCAAGGCTAGGAGGCCCAATCTGGCTTTGTGAAGAATTGCTAGTCTGGTAGGTAGTATACGTACGCGTTTCGTGTATTTGCGGAATTGGAGATATGACGATTTGGAATATGTCATCGGTAGTAAGGTGCTTCTATGTGATATATGTTCTATAGGACAAAAGGAATACAGGACTGAGTCGTATTGTGTATGGGTCGAGTAACAGTATATTGTGCTGTCACTGTGCTGGAGAGAACTTGGTGCGATAGAATGTGATAACAATGGTCTAACACTGGTTATCACTGTTGGTCTAAAGAAGTGAGGCAAGGATAGGTAAGTTTTTTTTGGTAAAGTATTAAAGAAAGTGGGGGGTTTTAGTTTAACGAAAATTAGTAGAGTTTTGTTTCTGATTCGGTACGGTGTGGGGTGTAAGTTTATCGTAAGGTTTAGGCCGGCCAAGCCTAACGTTAGGCTTAGTTATACCGTGCCATGTTTCGGTAAGAGTAGGAACAGTGATACTAGTGTTGTTATGTAGGCTAGTACTATTAGTAGTATTTAATAGAAACATGTCATAAGTAGGCCTAATAAGTGATAAGAAGAAGAAGTAGTAGGCCTAGTATTGAGTTATTGGAGTAGGCCTATATTTCCAAGGATTTACCAAATAAAATATTGTTTTGTTTTCATGTGGAGACAGGCGTAGGCCTAGGCTAGGCTATTTAATGTTAATAGGCCTACTGTAGGCCTAAGTTGTTAAAGGCTAGCCTAGGCCTAACGATAGGCTAATATTAATAAAGAAATGAGTTATCATTTAGCTTTGCCTAACTTAGGCCTGGGTATAAGCTTACAAATGTTTGTAGGCTGTAGCCTGTAACTTTGTAAGTTAATGTGTCAGCTGAAACATCTTAAAGAGTTTTATGTTGTAGATACATAGGTAATTTGTAAGAAATCATTGCCGTATTAACACACACCCAGATACATCTGATACACCATGCGTGGATCGACTTTTGATGTTTCTAGATTTCATACTAGGGCTGTGAACATTTAGCAAAAGAGCTAAACGTTTAACCTCAAAAATTTGCGATCGTTTAGCGATTAATCGCGATTAGCTTATCACAAAGAAAAAAAAATAATAATTTCAGTACAGTATGTAGTGAGTGATACGGATTGTAATGCAGAAATAATAATATATAGTTGATATGTTACATAGTGGATTGGTACATGGTAAAATCAAATTATTCTGAAACTTTGAAGCCTACAGTACAAGGTTCAAATATGCCTAGTAGAATGTTCCATTTAACAAAAAATAGGGATCAGCAGAGTATACAAATAGATAAAAAAAAACCTGTCAAAACAGGTTTTGCGGTTTATTAATTGCTTGTAGCTTTGTATTAAACATTTATTCCACATGCGATCGTTTAGTGATTAATAGCTACACATTCACAGCCCTATTTCATACTTGTCAAGTTATCACTAAAATTAATGTGACATGATTTCATGATTTAAAGAGTTCTACAGTAGTTTTTAGTAATACAGTTACAGTATGTCTCAGTTAGCCTAGCCGAGGTATATAAGCTCAGGTCGCAAATGTTTGTAGGCTAGTAGTAGCGTTGTGGCCATGATCCAACTTAAACCAAAGGCCTACCAGTGGGGTTAATTTTTCAGTAGTTTAAACTTCAGAGCTACAGTATTGGTACTAACTGGTTTCCTTTCCTGGAAGTGTCATACCTGCACATGCTTGTATGTACAGTACCCATATCCCTAACCATAGCCCAGTATTTTATCAGCCATTTACTATGGGTATGCAGGCCCGTACTCCGTAGCCAGCCCATGTGGAGGGGTGGGTCTTTATTCCAAGATGTGGACCTTTTTCCAAATACGGAGGCGGCTGGCATGTGCTGTAAGCATGCAGCTGATAAGGGTCTAAGGCATGCTTCCCCGGAAAAGTTTGGAATCTGCAGATCTCCTGCAAGCGGAGCATTTTAGGGGGCTTTTGAACACAACAGAAGTCCCTTTTCCCTAGGAATTTCAAATAGTACACCACCTTTGAAGAAGTGAACGGAAATTCTTCCTCAGTATGTCAAAAAATATTTCATAGCTGACCCTTCAAACACAGGGCTGGAAAAATGGACCTCTCTCAAGTTGGGGTGAATCGTTCGAACCTTCTGACCCCCCCCCCCTGACTACGGGCCTGGTATGTGACCCTTACCTTATATATTGCTATGTGTTCGTAACCCTAACCCTATACCTAGTCGTATTTTTAGAAGAAAAACATGATTCTCATCTGTCCTAAGTCGAACATGGGGGTATTAAGCTCTTGAAACACTGAAGACAGTTTAAAGTTGGCCAGGACTGAAGTTGCTATGACAGGAGGGACACCAGTTTTAGAATTCCAGATGGCCTTGTGTCAAGGAGAAAGCTATGTAAAACCCAGCCAGTACCAAAGGCTATTCTTTCAAGAGACTAGTCTTCTACTCTTCGTAACATCAGGAGCCTACTTTAACAACCTAACTCGCTTCGAGGAATGCAACTGGTTGGATAAAGAAACAGACTAGGCTACCAGTGTTTGCTTTTAGGCTATACTGCTATACAGAGAGTGTTGTTTGAGTCTGCTCTGTGTGTAGCAGAGACATTGTTAGCCCAAGTCATCATACATCACTACAAGTTATCCTGCCATTCAGTGACCATGATTTCAGCTCAATCTTCTTGGGCGACATATTTCCACATGACTAGTGAATTTGTAGCATCAACATAGCTTTCACGGAAGACTGTGGCCGGTTTGACTAAACCAATTGGTAAGAAACTGGGCTGTAAAACCCCATCTTACTTACATCATCATAGCAGGCAGGCAGTTAAAGCAGGCCAGTTGTTTTTCTTGAAGTTGCATAGCATTTTTTCTAATTGTGAAAATTCTAGACCCTCTTATTCATTTGGATTAAAATTGATAGTTGCTACCAATTACCAGTACAAGTTGTGAATACACTTTGGCCTTTTGGGGGTCCAACTACATCAATTTTTGTATACAGAAAAATGGCCGACTCTCCAAAAACTCAGTGACGTGTTCAAAGACCAACATGCTCGTGATTAAATAACCATGATGATAGGTTAAGCTCTTGATTTCGCTTTAAAATTCTTGCGTAATGTGGGAGGATATCACCCGGCAAAGAATAATTTAGCAACTTTCAGTGATGTTTTTAATAGGAAACCCAAAGGTGTGAGTTTAAATGTTTTTTTTTTTTTTTTTTTTTTGTGACCTTGTTAGGTAACAAGCCATAGCATGGTGTGCTATTGCTAGACGCGTTTCGCCCAGAAAGATAATTTTCGGGGCTCATCAGTAGCAAGATGTATAACCGGTAGGCAATGGTGCCAGAGTGTCACGTATAAACTGGTAGGATATTATTCAAATAAAACATTTGGAGCCCACGGTCGGGTCCAAAGTGCGCTAAATGAATAAGTGTAACTCTCGGTTAGCAGGTATGCCGGGTAAGGGTGTGATTCGGCTGGCTTGAAAGAGTTACGATGTGATAGCCCTTTTCGGTATAACCTTATCCCGGTGTTATTCGCGGGACCGACCGGTGTGTCGGAGGTTCCTATTAAAAAACTTTATTGGATAGTGGTAATCGAGAACATATGTAGGATAAATCGTGTTCTAATAATCAGAGAAATAGCTCAAACGCTCGGTAAGGTAATGCCGATGTTTGGCAGTTAGGCGTTGATGCTATTTTGATAAGTGCGGTGAGTGAGTTAGAGTACCCCTTGTACGCCCAGTTATGAGCGTGAAAGAAAATACCCTGATTTACGCAATCTGATTGGTTGACACGTATGATAGATAAATCAACAATTTGAGATGTCGAATATCTGGTCATTTCGTTCTAGTTTGCTTTGAAAAAATTCGCCTCACAGGCAAATTATAGCACTGATGACACAGATTAGTGAATAGGATGCTCAGATAATTGTTACTCTATTCTCAAATATAAGTTGAGATACTGGGATGAACGTTCTCAAGTAAAAATACAGGAAATTGTTGCAAAATTATTTCGGATTTTAACCGTGTGTTTTACATTCTCGTGTATTACGAATGCAAGAGCGTTAGGTACGGTAGGTTTCGGTTATTTCAACCATGGTAGGCGGAGAGCATGTTAAGAATCGAATTGCCTTTTCCGTGAGACGGCCTTGACTGGTACATTATTGAATCCTAGACGATCCTCAGGTTTGTGAAGCTTTTCCATTAACCGGAAAAGGCAATTCGATTCTTAACATGCTCTCCGCCTACCATGGTTGAAATAACCGAAACCTACCGTACCTAACGCTCTTGCATTCGTAATACACGAGAATGTAAAACACACGGTTAAAATCCGAAATAATTTTGCAACAATTTCCTGTATTTTTACTTGAGAACGTTCATCCCAGTATCTCAACTTATATTTGAGAATAGAGTAACAATTATCTGAGCATCCTATTCACTAATCTGTGTCATCAGTGCTATAATTTGCCTGTGAGGCGAATTTTTTCAAAGCAAACTAGAACGAAATGACCAGATATTCGACATCTCAAATTGTTGATTTATCTATCATACGTGTCAACCAATCAGATTGCGTAAATCAGGGTATTTTCTTTCACGCTCATAACTGGGCGTACAAGGGGTACTCTAACTCACTCACCGCACTTATCAAAATAGCATCAACGCCTAACTGCCAAACATCGGCATTACCTTACCGAGCGTTTGAGCTATTTCTCTGATTATTAGAACACGATTTATCCTACATATGTTCTCGATTACCACTATCCAATAAAGTTTTTTAATAGGAACCTCCGACACACCGGTCGGTCCCGCGAATAACACCGGGATAAGGTTATACCGAAAAGGGCTATCACATCGTAACTCTTTCAAGCCAGCCGAATCACACCCTTACCCGGCATACCTGCTAACCGAGAGTTACAGTTATTCATTTAGCGCACTTTGGACCCGACCGTGGGCTCCAAATGTTTTATTTGAATAATATCCTACCAGTTTATACGTGACACTCTGGCACCATTGCCTACCGGTTATACATCATGCTACTGATGAGCCCCGAAAATTATCTTTCTGGGCGAAACGCGTCTAGCAATAGCACACCATGCTATGGCTTGTTACCTAACAAGGTCACAAAAAAAAAAAAAAAAAAAAAAAAAAAAACATTTAAACTCACACCTTTGGGTTTCCTATTAAAAACATCACTGAAAGTTGCTAAATTATTCTTTGCCGGGTGATATCCTCCCACATCACGCAAGAATTTTAAAGCGAAATCAAGAGCTTTACCTATCATCATGGTTATTTAATCACGAGCATGTTGGTCTTTGAACACGTCACTGAGTTTTTGGAGAGTCGGCCATTTTTCTGTATACTTTGATTTTCTTCTCCATCTTTGATGTGAGACGGCCTTGACTGGTACATTATTGAATCCTAGACGATCCTCAGGTTTGTGAAGCTTTTCCATTAACCGGAAAAGGCAATTCGATTCTTAACATGCTCTCCGCCTACCATGGTTGAAATAACCGAAACCTACCGTACCTAACGCTCTTGCATTCGTAATACACGAGAATGTAAAACACACGGTTAAAATCCGAAATAATTTTGCAACAATTTCCTGTATTTTTACTTGAGAACGTTCATCCCAGTATCTCAACTTATATTTGAGAATAGAGTAACAATTATCTGAGCATCCTATTCACTAATCTGTGTCATCAGTGCTATAATTTGCCTGTGAGGCGAATTTTTTCAAAGCAAACTAGAACGAAATGACCAGATATTCGACATCTCAAATTGTTGATTTATCTATCATACGTGTCAACCAATCAGATTGCGTAAATCAGGGTATTTTCTTTCACGCTCATAACTGGGCGTACAAGGGGTACTCTAACTCACTCACCGCACTTATCAAAATAGCATCAACGCCTAACTGCCAAACATCGGCATTACCTTACCGAGCGTTTGAGCTATTTCTCTGATTATTAGAACACGATTTATCCTACATATGTTCTCGATTACCACTATCCAATAAAGTTTTTTAATAGGAACCTCCGACACACCGGTCGGTCCCGCGAATAACACCGGGATAAGGTTATACCGAAAAGGGCTATCACATCGTAACTCTTTCAAGCCAGCCGAATCACACCCTTACCCGGCATACCTGCTAACCGAGAGTTACAGTTATTCATTTAGCGCACTTTGGACCCGACCGTGGGCTCCAAATGTTTTATTTGAATAATATCCTACCAGTTTATACGTGACACTCTGGCACCATTGCCTACCGGTTATACATCATGCTACTGATGAGCCCCGAAAATTATCTTTCTGGGCGAAACGCGTCTAGCAATAGCACACCATGCTATGGCTTGTTACCTAACAAGGTCACAAAAAAAAAAAAAAAAACATTTAAACTCACACCTTTGGGTTTCCTATTAAAAACATCACTGAAAGTTGCTAAATTATTCTTTGCCGGGTGATATCCTCCCACATCACGCAAGAATTTTAAAGCGAAATCAAGAGCTTAACCTATCATCATGGTTATTTAATCACGAGCATGATGGTCTTTGAACACGTCACTGAGTTTTTGGAGAGTCGGCCATTTTTCTGTATACTTATATTTCCACATGACTAGTGAATTTGTAGCATCAACATAGCTTTCATGGAAGACTGTGGCCGGTTTGACTAAACCAATTGGTAAGAAACTGGGCTGTAAAACCCCATCTTACTAACATCATCATAGCAGGCAGGCAGCTAAAGCAGGCCAGTTGTTTTTTCTTGAAGTTGCATAGCATTTTTTCTAATTGTGAAAATTCTAGACCCTCTTATTCATTTGGATTAAAATTAATAGTTGCTACCAGTTACCAGTACAAGTTGTGAATACACTTTGGCCTTTTGGGGGGTCCAATTACATCAATTTTTTTTTTTTTTTTTTTTTGTCTGTTACTTTTGTTCAGCGTTTTAGAATGTATGTTTTTACAAATTTAACGCTTTATAAATAAATGAGTTTGAATTTGAATTTTTTGTAGCGCTACGTGGGTCTTAGAAATGTGGTGCCAGCGGACAACTGTGAGCTTCAATAACACAGACCCATGCTTACACAACGGGTTATGCAATCCAGTAATATAGATCAGTGTGTTAGCCTTTTCATTCAGATATGGCATTGGGCTTTTTTGCAAAGGATAGCATCAATTTATTTTGTTCGAAAATAAGTTACAGTTACTTTTGTAAATATACAAATATAAGATAGTAGCAAAATATACCAGTTCAAAGAGAAGTGAATGCCTGAACCTTTTTTCTCATCAATTGTTTATGAGCTTATCATTTATGGCAATTGGTTACGAGGATTTTGCCAATAATAGTGTAAAGCTGCACAGAGTATAAATTGTTCATTGTCTTGTGATAGCAAGCACAGAGAAGTGGCCATTGATGGACTACTATTGATCCATCCAGATCACATAGTTACAGCCCTGGGAAGCTTTGTATATTTAGCGTGTAGACTAGTGTATATGGATAGTGTCTAGAACGCCTATTCCAGATACAGTCACAGCTTATGAGTTTAACAGGAAAGTCTGAAATTTGGCTTTGTCTGCTATCTCCTCCAAAGCAGGCGGTTTCATGGGTATGGTGTAATGCAGGTTGTAGGGAATGTTGTTTTGTATCAAATAATAATTTTTGAAGATCGATTAGCTTTGTTATGGGTGGTAAAATGGGTATTTTTCAACAATAAGTCGCGTGGGCGGTGTCTATTTTTAGAGAAAAGGCCACAGAGTTAAATTGTCAAGAACTGGCGAGGTAGCAAATTACTCCAATATTTTAGAACTGGGATCGAAGTGTGCCTTGCAATTACAGGCCTGCCAGTTTAACCAGTATTGTGTGCAAAGTTATGGAATCTTTAATTCAGGATAGTTTACTTAATCTGTCACAGCATGGGTTCCTGCCAAGCTGATCTTGTGTTACTAACTTTCTGAGCTTTTCTTCAAGACGTCTCTTCATCTCTTGATTCCGGTCTCTTCATCTCTTGATTCCAGGTATGGTGTTGACAGGGACCGCGGAGAGGGGGGGCTTTAGCCCCGCACTTATTTTGTTTTGGGCATTTTTGACTGCCTTAAACTGCATTTATTTTATTGGACATATTGGGCCGCTTCGATAATTAGCCCCTGCCCTTCAAAATTGATTCCGCAGCCTCTGGTTGATGTCATTTACCTTGACTTTTCAAAGGTCTTTGATAAAGTTCCATTAGGTACACTGATGGTTTAACTGCATCGTTAGCGCTTCAGGGCAATTGTGCTAATTGGATAAATTCCTGGCTTCATGATAGATCTCAAAGAGTTGCTGTCAATGGTAATGTAATTTTTCTCCTTAATTTTCATCAATGATATCAATAGTTATCTTACATATTATATCTTATAAGTAAGTTTGCAGATGATAATAAGCTTTGTAGGAAGATAAGCATTTTGGAAGATGCCTTACTGCTGCAGAAAGATCTGGATAGTTTGATCTGGTAGTAAGATCTGGTAGTAAGATCATTGTTCTCGAACTGTTATACCCCTCTCACTGGCTACTTGACATGCTATACTTCTCTGTATTTGGAATGAAAAAACTTAACTACTTAAGAATAACAAGGACACGCTAGAAAAGAATGAAAAAATCAATGAAAAAGAAACTACAATCTACATACAGTGTGCAGTGGCAGAAATTATTTCGCTTTTATAAAGTGCCATCCTCCCCCCCCCCCCCGTCCTGCCCTCCCACTCCCTAGGTTGAAATAAGGAGTCTTGCCTGTGAGCTACAACTGGAAAACCAGACGTGGTCATCTCGACTTGCGCTAGTTCGTCACCCTCCATCTAATTACCAAGTACTGTAAAACCTACTGCTCAAGAAACCGTTAACACGACAATATTGGAGTCGTAGCAGAGCATACGCCTAACTGCCTGCGTGGCAGGCGCCGCAACTTAATATCTAGGAATAACTAAGTTGTAACTAAGACACAGCTAACCCCAAATCAACCACGACATTTTATCTAAAAATACACTTCTGCAACGACGTCATCCCGATATATTTTAACACCCAATGTCATGCTTAAAATCCAGCAAACAGATCACTACAATTGACACTATCTCACGTTCATTCTGCATGCCAAAATGATGGATGACGTCACGTTTTGTTGCGGCACCGCAACTGGTCTAGACGTACGTCTTGTTTCTAAACGCATGCTGTTTAGAGGAAAGGCTGTTATTCGCTTGATAGTGATCCACCATATTTCAGCTGATAATATGCTCAAGTAGCTTACAACATATACAAGTAAGAGAGACAGGGCGGTAGTTGGATGGGAGAGAGCTATCGTTCTTCTTAAAAATAGGACAGATATTTGCCTTTTTCCAGTCCTTGGGGACTTGACCACTGTTGATTGATTGCTGGAAAAGATGACTGATCATTGGAGCAAGATCAGTAGCAAGTTTCCTCTCAGAACCCATGGGTGTATGTTGTCAGGACCCATGGCTTTACTAATCTTAAGGTTTTGCAACAACTTTTCAACCCCAAATGTAGAGATGAAAATATCGGCCATTCTACTACCGATAGGTCTTCTGTAGAGGAACAGAGTCGAAGGAGTCTCTGGTAAAAACACTACTGAACTGGCTATTCAAGGCTTCAGCCTTATCCTTATCACTATTAGCTATTTTACCGCAGACATGTAAGGGGGGGGGGATACTATGATTATCTTTCCTCTGACCATTAATATACCTCCCAAGGGGTTTGGAGTCATGAGTAATATCATCTATCATGCCGTTAATGTATTTCCTATGAGAACTGAATACCTCCTTCTTAATACTAGCGCGAAGGTCAACCCACTTATTGTAAAAATATAATTTGTTAGTCTTCTTATACAAAGCATGAAGTCTGTTCCTTCTCTTTATTATCCTACAGATATATTCAGTGACCCAGGGAAGAGATTTCCTAGTTCTAGAAAGTTTGGACGGGATGTTTTTTTTCACAATTCTCTCAAGAAAAGACTTAATGAGGAACCAGTTTTCTTCAATAGTGCGACTATCTTGTGTGCCATTTAGGTAACCAGTGGCGAAATTTCTGGTTTCATACCTCATAGTGTCATAATCCCCATTGGAATACTGTCGGATAAGTCTACGTGGTTGCTTAGGCCTAGGGGAAAAGCACCTCAATTTACAAAAGATAATGTCATGATCACTAAGCGGGTCAAAACTGCTGACTTCAGAGTACAGGTTGTGAGTATTAGAAATGACTAAATCAAGAGTATTGTTACCTCTAGTGGCAAATTTAACAAGTTGATCTGCGGCAAAATCATCAACAATGTCAACAAGGAATTGACCATTACTGCTGGTGAGACAGGTCTCATTTTCCTTATTCAATCTAGTCTCCCAGTCGATGAGCCTAAAATTAAAGTCACCTAGTGTATGGAATGAGGGATTTCTATTTCTATGATTGATCGTAATGTTATGCAGTTGGTCACGAAGAAGAGAGATGTGATCAACATGGGCGTTAGTATCCCTATACCAGGAAGCAACATAATGCTGACTCCCATTTATAGAAAAAGCAGCCCAAACTGACTCAGACCCATTGGAAAGAAAATTTTCACCAGTGGGGCTAGGTAATTTTTAATAAGCAGCATAGTACCACCGCCTCCAAGGGTGCGGTCATTTCTAAAACAGCATAATTCAGGCAATCTGGAAAAAGCTCCCTATCAGTAACTGAATTGTCAATTTTAGTCTCCTGCAATGCAACGATATCAGGTTCAGCAGAGTTAAGGAGGGACTGAGATCAAGTTTTTTCCCTCTCAGACCATTAATATTAATAGACATAAGGCTTATCTCCTTCCTACAATGTACAAAAGTGGGTTTATTTAACTTCTGTTGTGAAACATTACCTTGAGAAATAACGGGGTCAAGAGCATTAAAGCTATTGCTTAGTACAAGATCACTACCTGCCTTAAATAAAAAGAGTTTGTTCTACGTGTAAAATTCCCGTTACCACACTTTGGACAAATCCATATACAATTTGTTGCCTGAACATTTTCGTACTGAGAGGTAGTAACTTGGGAACATCTATTGTGAATCCACAATTTACAGGTGTCGCACTCAATCGCTGGATCACAATGAAGAACATACTCAGAGCAGAGACCACACGGCGATGAACAATATCTACAAAACCACTTATCATCGGCGTTGGAACATTGAAGCTTTTTGTAAGTTCCAATACTAACATTGTAAGATGAAGTTAGTAAATCATATGAGAGTAAGCTTGTATGTGACGTCGTGTCAAATAAACAACAGGAGCGGACCTTTCTTTTAAGAATGAAATATGCTGGAAGACAACTGACGAGGAGGGTGATCATTGGTTCGGGCGGATTTTTAAATGTCCCTAGATTAGCTTATCACTGCATGCTCAGAATTGCCTGGTTTCATGCTCCTAGAACATTCAAGGAAATATCCCGAGGTGTATCGGCTTGAATCGCTGACAGCCAAAAACTGAATGTATAAAACTCCTGATAATGGAGGTGGAATGAAACCCAATTGGAATGTAAGAGTATAATTTGTTAGTGGGGATACAGCTATGTTGCTATTTACTAGCAAGTGACCATCCAATTGTGCATCAATTAACATAGCATACTTTGTCTTATTTAACCGGAAAATGCTCTTTTTCGTCTCGTTGGGAATGAATAAAAACTACTGTTGTTTTGTCTCTTACCTCGATTATTTCGAAATGTTGGAGCGTAATATGTTAGTGGTGATACGGCTATGTTACTATTTATTAGCAAGTGACCATCCAAGGGCATCGATGAACATAGCATAGTTTGTCTTATTCAGGGGGAAAAATATTTTTTTCGTCTCGTTGGGAATGAATGAAAACTACTGTTTGCTCTTTCTCTAACCTCGATTATTTCGAGTACCCCTGTGCATTACTGAGAAAAAGGTTTTAAAACCCTATAGAGCGGCCAAAAATGTAGTTGGAAAAATTGAATGAAACCGGGGCTTGGCTTAGAGTATAGGTCAAGGAATCATTCCATGTCTATTATTTCTATCCCCAGCTCCTTCCTCCCCTTCCTGCCTTGAAAAATAAAACCCCTTTATACCATCTTTCGTACTTTCCATTTTAAAGTAGGCCTAACGTTTTAAATAAATCGAGAGACCACGACAGCGTGGTACATGCAAGATCTTATTAAATTTTGTTTTCTTCGAGAGGGGTGGGGCAGGTGACGACAAATCTCGGTATTTAATTCGCCCAGGTAAAAAAAAAATACACATTTTGAGTTGAAATTGCATGGATGCTTGACTAAATATGAAACACAGTGCAATAATCTTATTGGCCAACACTTCTTCATCCAGGGGCGTCTACTTCAGGTTATATTTACTTCGGGTGGCATTTATGGTCATTTAGTTGACTGTATTGACAGAGGAAAGAAATAATGTCGTCTATCAAGTTTGTTTAATTACAATATCTCGAAATTTATTCCGCAGAGAAGTTGCAAGATTAATTCCCCAAGTAATTGCTATTCGTCATAGTTTTCCTTAATTTTAATACTTCAAAGAGAAGAAGAAAAAAAAAAACTGTTCAAAGAAACTTTATCACATCTGTTGTCTTATGCGGTAAATTAAAATTCTGGAAACGGTTTGCCATTCACCTTATCTTAACATACATTATTTATACGTGCAAGGTACTTGTTCAATGCATGCTTTGCAGTTTTTAATATTGCCAACCTAAGCTTGAAAGCAAGTCCAATACGTGCCATAAAAGCAATCACCGACAGAAGTGGCAGCGGACTAGTTTGTCACTTCCTCGCCTGTGTGGGGAATGAAGAAGAGTTAAGGAAGTTTGTAGAATTTTACACAAATTGGTACCGTACCAAATTATTAATATCTTATTCTAATCGAAATGTGCTCATACACATCACCTACTGTAGTAAACTGCTATATAACACTGTGTTGGATTATCTTTGTCATTAATGTACAGCCAAAGCCAGTTTTTCAAGAAAAAAATGCTTAAAAAGGTTTGAAGCTTCACTGTTTCAAATCGGTGTTTACAATCGTTTGTTTAACTTTTTTATATCATTTTTTTTATTTAGAATAAAAGTAACTTTCATTTGGTTAGACTATCCATTTCAAGTTCCATGCAATTTTTATCTATTTCGAGAAGTATTTTAGTATCTTAAATTTAGTCTGTTCAAACATCATGTAAAAATAAAAAGAAAAAAAAAAAAAATTAAAACTAAACACTAATCCTAATATCTACAGTTGATTTCTAGAATTGATATAAGTTATATTTGGTTAGACATAGCCATATGATACTTTATACGTATGGGTTGGTATCAAGTCATATTTTCATGGCTTGAAATGCCTATATCAAACTTGATGTGCATATCTGTCATGGCTGCTTATAAACTGCGACTGATTGGACAGTGCCATATGAATGTTTTATTTTTCAATCTCAGGCACTGGCTTCTGTCAATGCTAGGTGATATCTTTAGCTTCATATGATCACAAAAACTTCCAGGGCAAAAGTTACCTATTCTTTCAAATCCATTCTTAGTCTCTTGGGTTCTTTTTTGAATTGTTCTCCTATGAAGATAACAATCGTGTGTTAAGTAATGAAATAGCCTTTAGACGAAGATATCATACAACCTTTGTTCCTTTCGCCTTTGGCGAAGCAGCAGAAAATATTCCAATACTCCAATTTCGTGTTGAGATAATTCGTGTAGTTTTAACAAAACGATTACCAGGATTTGACTTAAGGTGAATTATCTGATGGAGAGGTGTACTGATAGGACACATCCCTCCCTTGTGAGAAAAAAAATGTTTTGCATACGGAGGGAGGACTAGCCTAGGTGCAAATTGGTGCTACATGTGATGCTCAGTAATTTGATGGTCTCATTAATTATCCCCACAATAGCAGCTAGGCAAGCCTACTGAAGGAAAAGGCAAAGTTTTTAGAGAGCAAATCTTTTGCATATTTGACAACTGGCATAACACTTACTTTTTTTTTTACAGAAAAGTCCTGCTTCAAACCAGCAGAAGGCATCGTTGATGTTGGCATTATTAATCCGAAACACCACGCAGTTTTGAGTGTGATCTTTGTCATTTGGTTGGTCTGTGAGGGTAAAACGGACGGAAGAAGGTAAGGTAGAAATTTCTTATTTCAGTTTCCGAACTGTTGTCATTGAAGACAAGTTCCTTAACGAGGTTTCGAAATGGTTAGACAGACACTTAGACATGTTGGTCATTAATTAGTTGGATTATGATCTCAAGCTTGCCCAGTGAATTTAAGAAGTGAGTTTGGCTAATTTCTGTTTACGGTGTGATCTATATCAAAATCAGCCGATTTTGAGAGCGAACAGACTTGTCGAGGTAAGTGGTAGACTATATTAATTTTATAATTATTATTCCCAAGGACTATCGACAAGTAGTAATTATCTTGATCAAAATGAATAGGAAAAAAATAATAACAATGTAACACTAACGGCCTCCCACAAATTCTCCGCAGATTAAGCGCACTCCAATCCAAACGGTAGGACGCTTAAAAAACACTGGATAACCATATATTTGCTGTGTCAGCTTCGCCGTGGTGCTTACTCCTTTGCGGCAATATATGTATTTTGATTGCAACTAAGCACAGCCACTTTCAAATGTTTGCTTCCTAATGCAGTAAACATTTAAACAATCAACCGAATTCCTCCATTCTCCATGAAAATGACTCGAAATAAGCGCAGAGGAAGGGTTGAACTTAGAGCAAGTGTGATACAAGGACTTCACTGTTTGTGCAAAAGTTTTGATAAATAAATCGAATCACTTTTAAATGATATATTGCGCAATATTTTGTGTCATTATGCTTAAACTTTTCAAATAACATTTGTAGCTATCTTGTTGAAAATTACTGCATACATCTTGCGCACAAAATGTGTTCACGCGCTTCTCTTTACGTGGTTATTTAAAGTACACGCACCTTCTAAACTGCTATGCTATTCAAGGAAACGAGACATTTAAATTTCAAAGGAAAGCAAGAGCAAGTCAAGTTGTACTAGGAGAACATGAAAAATACTGCGCAACGGACTACTTGGATTTTAAGAAAAAATAGAACATTTAAAACTTGAATACTGGTGGAAACTATGACAATAAGATTTGGATTAATCGGAATTCTCTCTCGAACCCTTAGTATTTACTTTCTCAAATTCTGGAAGATTCACAGAAATTCCATTTCTGTAGATAATTCGTAGACTGAGTAAAATTAGATGAGTTTTAAAGGCAAGAAAAAAAATGTGACCTAAAATTCGAGATTTAACGGCTTTATTGTCAACCAATTGGTTTAAACCGGGTCAACTAAGGCCCTTGTCTTAATTGCGGTTCACTGGTTTGTCAGTTTCCTCACTACATTTCATATGCTAAGCAACAATGAGAATAAAAATATGTTCTACTTTTAATTTCTTCGGTAAGACCCGGTCAAGATACAAATTAAACATGCCGCACATGAGTTATAATAGTGTGCGACGCTGGATGGGATGCCCCGTACCCTCTCTTAGTCAAATGTGCTTTGGAATAGCTTACTGCATGTCTTGTAAAGTCAGACATAATTGTAGTAAAATGCATATTCATTTGTCTAATTCAATATAAAATATATTCACGAATATTTTTCCAGCACTGGCTTAGTGCTTACACTAGCTGAAACGAACATGTTTGTCGGTTAGTTTGTACTGGATTGCAATTTAAACGACTTTTGACATAGTGACACTTGCACTTTTAAGTATATCTTTACTTGATTTGCCGTAAGAATAAAAAACTCAGTAACAATGTAAAGGAATACCAACCTGGTTCCCAGGTCACAACATTAGGAGTATCGGTCAATTTCGTACCATCAGACCACACGAAGTCGCCTTCCTTTTCTCTGTCATCCAACCCAATATGAAGACTGGGCAACTTAACGTTACTGTCTCTACTACTTGCAATAGCTGCAATATAAAAAAATAAACAAAAAGATATAAAAGAAAGTACCATGCTTCTTGGAAAAAGTTACACGTCCATCACCAACAAGGCATTTGACTGGATTAGTAATTCTTTGAGGCCACAGGGTATGTTAAGGAAGGAACAAAGAATCATGTGTAAATGCATTGAAGAAATGGTAATTTGCTATTCAGCGGGCACGTTGCCTACAGATTCCTGCTGTCCCTTCCTTTCCAAGGAAAGGTGACGGACAAGAGAACTCCAATAGAATCGGGGGTGCAATGTTATTACTGGGTGAAAGGCAGTAAAATCTCTTTATTTGTGAAGTCTTTGAACTGTTGTGTCGCAGTTGGCAAGTGCTATCATCAACTGTATCGCATACGGAAGGTAAAGCTATGAAGAATCTATCGGGCCTACGTATTTTTACGTCTTTTTCATTCTTTGATAATGATACTTAACTAGTACACTTTCTGTGATAACGTGTACACACTCTTCAAAAAATTAGAATAGTTCAAGTTTCAAAAAGTTGAAGTATTCGTTTCTTTTATGAGCCGATTTTTACAAAATTCCAGCTCGTGGCACCGGATTGACTAGACTGGAAATTGTTTAGAAAGCTAACTGTCCATGACATGTACCTTGCAATGTAATCTTTTTATTTCCCAATAAAGTGGCTTTGACAATGAGTGCCGGGGGGGTTCTGATTGGAAACTAAGAGTATTCATTTATAAGAAACCAAGGTCTGCAGGCCCTATGTACAAAGTAAAACATTTTACAATATTTAAAAACAGATGTTTCCTTCTTGGTGCTATTCAAAACAGAGAGATATTTACCCTCGCAAATTATCGATAAGTGAGGAAACAGGCGCTGTGTGCTGTAAAAATATTTCAAATTTATCAATTTTTTGCAACAATGCATTTAGCATTTAATTATGCTGAAAAATGTTAACAAAATGCTTCATGTCAGATTCAAAATGTCGTTTTGTTTGGGAATCGCACTCTATACACTCCAAAAGCAAAAATATAAAATCATTTTAAGTCTCTTCATATACTCATTTAGAAATCAGGAGCAAAAACATGTGCAAACCTTTCTGTTGTGGTTGGGAAAGGCCCCTTTGGAATTTTGGTTGCAAAGGAATTTTGAAGATTCAAAACATTTAAGAATATTTCACATAAGTTACTAAGGTCGTGTTGTATGAATAAACACTAAATTGTTAATTATTTACCTTCGGCAAACATAAATCTCTTCCCTCGATGTTAGGTAGAGCAGTTTAGCACCGTATGACTCACATCTGAGCAGCTGGTGGCATCCGCGGTATATAATTGGTCCGTCTCAAATTTGTAGCAGTGTCCATTAAACGT